>CAWUFW010001733.1:0-1295000 GCA_963921515.1 Calotriton arnoldi | reverse complement strand
ACCCTGCCACACGGCAGGACCGAGGACCGAGCCTGGGGTGGGGAGGCCGCCCTCCCCCACCCGGCCGGAGCTCCTGAACGAAGCCAAGCAGGGGGAGGCTCCCCGGGCATGATGGAACCCCGTCTCGGGCCTTTGTCAGAGCAGCAGGCCGGGGCCCAGGGCTGGAGAACCCGACCTGGGCCCCGGAGGGGCCCTTGGACTCAGCCGGGGCTCCTGGGCCCAGAGGCGCAGGGGAAGACTCCCCGGGCCAGCGGGACACCGTCCCGGGCACCCTGCCATGCGGCAGGACCGAGTACGGAGCCCAGGGTGGGGAGGCTGCCCTCCCCGGGGCCCTCAGGGGCCCCGGCCGGAGCTCCTGAACCAAGCCAAGCAGGGGGAGGCTCCCCGGGCACGACGGAAGCCCGTCTCTGGCCTTTGGCAGAGCGGCAGGCCGGGGGACAGGGCCCAGGGCTGGAGCACCCGACCAGGGGCCCGGTAGGGCCCCTGGACCCAGCCGGGGCTCCCGGGCCCAGAGGCGCAGGGGAAGCCCCCCCCCGGGACCGCGGGACCCCGTCCCGGGCACCCTGCCACGCGGCAGGACCGAGGACGGAGCCCGGGGTGGGGAGGCTGCCCTCCCTAGGGCCCTCAGCGGCCCCGGCCGGAGCTCCTGAACCAAGCCAAGCAGGGGGAGGCTCCCTGGGCACAACGGAACCCCGTCTTGGGCCTTTGGCAGAGCGGCAGGCCGGGGGACAGGGCCCAGGCCTGGCGGGGCCCTTGGACCCAGCCGGGGCTCCCGGGCCCAGAGGCACAGGGGAAGCCTCCCCAGGCCCGCGGGTCCCCGTCCCGGGCACCCTTCCGCGTGGCAGGACGGAGCCCGGGGTGGGGAGGCCGCCCTCCCCGGGGCCCTCAGGGGCCCCGGCTAGAGCTCCTGAACCCAGCCATGCAGGGGGAGGCTCCCCGGGCACGACTGAACCCCATCTCAGGCCTTTGGCAGAGCGGCAGGCTGGGGCCCAGCGGGCTTAACAAGGAGGCCAAGGGTAGCAGGACACGTTCATCCTAGCCATCATCAAGAGACCGAGACAGAGGGAGAGGTAGCAATGAATCAAAAGTGTCAGAAGGAGGTATATTTTGGGGATTGCCGTAAGGGGGTGGGGATTACCAATGGATCGGTCAAGGAGGCATGACCCATCGGAGAGAAGTTGTGGCCATGACCGGTCCCAGCAGGGCCTGTCTTCTGGAGAAAGGAGGAGCAGCAGAAGGCCATGATGGGGTCCATATTTGGTTAGGGGAAGGGGGTAGGTTGGTGGCTGCAACATGAGGAAAGGCTTCGTCTGGCCACGGATGCGGACAGTAAGGAAGAAGCACAAATAGAACAACTCCCAAAGAAATCCATAATCACAACTGGGCTCGGGTTTCCTTCATCTCCTTCGGTTCAGCCTCCTGTGATGGCTTCAAGGGCGACCTCAATTTGTTTCTATCTCAGCTGTTGATGAGGGTTTCCACCACCTGACTGAGGCCAGCCCAGTCCCTGCGTCTTGGAGACAGAGGCTGGTAGAACCGTACTTGATGCTGAGGCTGTTGCCTGGCTGTTGTGGGGGCAGCAGTTGAAGGGTCGTGGGGTGAGTCCGGGGTGTCCGAGTATCCATGAAAGTCTATGTACAAACGGGGAGTGATCCTGTTGAGGTAGAGAGGGGCGGGATCAATTGATAAGCAAACAAACGGGGTGAACCCCTCACACCATAGATACATCCAAAATGTTTGAGTTGGTTACGTAGTTTTTCCGCACCACACTATTCCAACTTTTGTTGGAAATGTTTACTCTATTCGTTATTTATATAAAGCACCTGCCACTAATATACCACGCTTTCTTGCATTTGAGGTCACATAGAATCTGTACATTAAAACGTATACATCAAAACAATAAACAAAGAGTTTTTCAATTTTTATATATATACACCACTCAAGACCACACAGACACTTTACACTTTGTACTCTGAAAACTGTTACGTCTTCAGAAATTATATTTATACAAAAAGTGCAGGACAATACATTACATACATATAAATGACATGCCTATTAAAGACTTTAGCTCATAGTAAATACCAGCTACTGAATATTCAACAACCAAAAAAACATTAAGTGTCCAACATGTAAATCATACTTATTTTCTATTAATACATTAGGTATCCCATATACAGTGAAATGTACTTGTTCTTGTAATCCGGCATTTGCAGAAGGCCCTATCAGGATTGGGGCTCACACAAGATCTTGGGGAACTAACAGGTCAGAAAGAACTGAATTCCCTTATTCTTAAGCACAAGATTTGTGTGTTGCTTGCAGTGGATGCTGATTGCCCTCAAATCCTTAAACATTACGCCGATGCGTTTCGACCTTCTTCATGGGCCTGTCGCTTTTATGAAGGTTTTCCTCAGGGCATATAAGTATGGGGGTTACTATAAGTAAGACATATAGAAAAGATGGATTTAAATATTTTGAGTGTATATTATGATATCCAATAGTCACATCCATACATGTTCACGTACCATTATTGTTCAATAAATGTGCCACCGCGTTGGTGCTCACGTATGAGCTATGATATCGTGAAGAACTCGGCTTTTAAGTACAATTAAAAATTAAAGACGGAGAGAAGAGGGGCTAAGTGAAGCATTCTAATTTCAGCATGTAGTATTCTTTGTATTTAACTGTTTTGGGTAGCAAAAATAAAAGTTAAAAAAAATTCTTACATTTCAGGTCGAGTTTTGTGTCCTCCTTGGTGGGGATTATGTGGATTTAGTTGAAGACATTCCCTATCTCAGATCATTCATTCAGGCCATTTTCTGTAGTGCAGAGGCGAGGTATCATTTGAGCTTCTAACACCGTCCATTTTGGGTCTGTCAGATTGTGATTCATCTGTACATAGTATAGTGGTGGACCAAGGGTGCATTTTGTGTTTTACATCTAATGCGCGACTTGTGCTGGAGAATGCGTTTATGTATTTCTTGGTTTGTCTTCCCAATATAGGCTTTTTCACATGGGCAGATGATACAATATACGAAATTCTTGGAGTTACAGTTGGTTAACTGTGTGTTTGATCTTGATTTTTCTGTAGGTGAGCTATTCCCCTTCAATAGTATTCTCACTGTTAGAGCAATTACCACACTTATGGTGTCCCCTCACAGATGGTAGGCTCAGCATGGTGCTCGATGTGGGAGTCTTTGTGATTAAGGTGGTATTTGATCTTACAAGCTTGTCCCTGATGCCTTTATTTCTTTTTAATGCAAACATGGGCAGTTCCTTGAACTATTCGAAACCATTCAAAATTCTCCAGTTTTTCTTGATGGTTTCTTTTAGCATGTTCGTCACTCCAGAGAAGGTGGTAACACACACCATCTTGTTGCTTCTTGATCTGTTGCCTGGTTGGAGTAAATTCTCCCTTGTTGTGTACCAGGCTCGCTTCATGGCACGTTTTAACAATTTCTTTGGGTAACCACGCTGTATTAGTTTCCAGAGGAGATTCCCCGCATTCATGAAGTAATCATCCTTTTCTGAACAGTTCATTGTTATCCTCAGGAACTGGCTGTAGGGAACATTATCCCTTTGATTTTTTTGATGGAAACTTTAATAGTGTAGGAAGGTATTCCTGTCTGTCTCTTTTGTATACAGTGTGGTATAAATTTGATTATTCTCATGCCTCAACTTTATATCAAGGAAATTAATCTCTTTCTTATTGGAGGCCATGGAAAACTGAATTTCTTTGGTCCTTGTGTTCAACCAACTTGTAAACTCCACGATTTGTTCATCAGGGCCTTTCCAGATCATCAGTATATCATCTATATATTTTTTCCATATATAGATGTGTTCTTTAAATGGAATATTATTGTTGATCCATTTCTCTTCATACAGGGCCATGAACATTATGGCCATCTCTGGGGCTAAGGGACAACACATCGTGGTCCCCTTAGTCTGGATATAGAATTGCTTGTTGAACGTAAAGAAATTCAATTTCAAGCAAATTTTAGCTAGTTCCAGAATATATTCCGTTGGAACTTGGTGTGGTTGTTGTCTTTTGTTGAGGAAGTATTACGTGGCTTCCAATGCCCCTTCTTGGGGAATGTTCATATAGAAGCTTACAATATCTAATTTGCAAGAGTATCAGTTGTTTCGATAAATTCCACACCTTCCAAGGTGTTTTTTTGCATCCATGGTGTCCCTTAAATAGCTTTGTATGTCTGATATTAAAGGTTTCAAAAATATGTCAATGTACTTTGCGGGACGTTTGAGCACTGAGTTAACTCACGAAATTATCGGTCCCCCCAGTGGACTCACGGTGTCTTTGTGTGTTTTGGGGAGGATGTATATTAATGATACTCTGGGGTCCCTGTTATGTAGGTACTTCTCTTCCTTTTTCGAGATCCATCCTTTCCTTATCCCTTCTCTGACTAGTTCCTCAATTATCCTCATGATAATGGGTGTGAGGTCTTCTTGTAACGGTCTATAGCCTCATTATTTCATGTTCATATTGGTTTCGATCCATGATGACTGTGGCACCTCTTTTATCCGCCGGTTTTATTATTACGTCTTGATTTGGGCTACATGTTCTTCTTTCGACAAGTTATGCTTTATAGATATTTTTTTCTTTTCAATACTGTCTATATCCTTCAATAACATGCTCTCAAAGGTTTGTAGTTCTATGGACATATATGAGGTTGATGGATAGAAGCTTGATTGTTCTTTCGACCCTGAAAAATGTCTTTCTTGTACCCATGTATGCATCATCAAGGGAGTCAAGGAAAGATTCCAGTTCGGTCCGATCGAGGAAGTCCTTACTCTTTCCACCCGTGATAACAATCAAGCACGCAGGATCCAATAGACCATGTTTGAGATCCCATCTCGAGGTTGAGGGGCAAAGGGCCAGGAATTTCTTCCATTTGAGGTTGGTGCCAGAGGATTAATCAGCCAAGAATCAAGTTCCGTGTTACTCAAAAAGTAGCATGGTTGAGGAGCATCTTGTCGCCAGCAGGATGGCTCTAGTATGTTGATGGCAAAGGCAACGGACTATAATGGGCCGGGAAGAGTGAGGTTGAGCTGTGGGTTGGGCCCAGACTCGATGAGGCCTTTAGAAGTCCAGCGGGTCAGATAGCCAACTTGGGAAGAGTATTTCTCAGAAAGGACAGCATATCACCCTTTTCTGCATCCTCTGGGACTCCATAGATGCAGAAATTGTCATGACCTGCCCTATCCTCTACATTGATTACCTTGTGCATCAGGAAATCTATATCTCTGTCCCAGTCCAGCATGGCCTTGTAATGCGCTTCTACAAGGTCCCGACCCCAGTCAGCAGAGTCCATTCGGGCATGGAAGGAGGACATGTCTTGTCTCATTGATTTGACCTCCAAAGTGAGGTCGGTCATTTTGCAGTCCGTTGCTGCGGCAGGGGGGTCCAGTGACCTGGTCTGGGTAAGGGGCGTAGGAGCAGAGACCGGCATGGGACGCGCCACCACCTCCGAAAAGAGCAGTTGTCGGGCTGCTGGTTTGCAAGACGGCATGCTAAGGAGGAGGTAGTTGAGGGGTGGTATATTTACCTTTAGGAGCGGCAATCTGTGGGCGTCTTGCAAGAAGTGGAGCAGCCTCCAAATGGTTGGTCGAGGAACACTTGAGGCCTGCAGTTGGTGTGACCCCCCTCTGAGTGCAACAGTCTGGGGAGTCTCTGGATGACTCGCCTATGTGGGGAGGTAAGACAAGACCTCTGCGGAGTCCAGGTGATGCGTTGCTTTGGTCCTCCCCTGAGGTGCATCAAAGGCTCCTTGAGGTGGATATGGAGGTGAGCAAGGACTGCACAACAGTTCGTGGCTTCAGTGGGGGCCTGCTTCTTTTGTGATGTGACTCAGGGGCACAAGGTCAGCCCTACCCACGGTCCGATGTGGAGCGGGCCTTCAACCACGTGAGTCTGGAGGGAGGAAAGGCCTCTGATTAGCTGGAAAGGCAAGAAGAACGTGTTCAGCCCGGAGAGCGCAGGGCCTCAACAAGGCCCAGTCCCCCAGCCGTGCGCCATGGGTCAAAGAAGTGTGCTGGAGGTGGTAGGGCTTCCCTTCCTCTGTGTGCTCACTTAGGCTGGCTCAGCGGCAGTGGACCGGCAGAAGCAGAGTCCCATGGGGCGTTCAACACTAGGACTATGGGAGGATCCATGCAGCCTAATCCCCGGGCTTCCATGGAGGGGATAGAGCGAGAGGATTGCAGATCAAGGCGGCTCTGGTGGTGTGTCCTCAGTGGTCAGGAATTCCCCCTTGTTGCATGGAGGTGTGGTGGTTGTCCCATGCCGTCTCCCGGGAAGGACCCTGCAGGCATCCCCAATCGCAGCAAGATCGTTGGGGGTTGGGTGGCTCCGGGACTCCCTGGCCCTCGCTCTATGTTGGAGCTGTTGTGGCTCATCATGGGGGTGGCAGTGTGTGACACCCTTTGTGGGCACGGGATTCCACACTCCATTCTCCAGTGATCGGCGGCAATAGAACGGTCTCAGATCAGCTGCAGAAAATCGAGGGAGTAGGCGCCAAGCGGAAGCTCTCATGGAATCCGCCATCACAGTTGGTACTTAGTTCCGTCTCTCCAACTCTCTAGTGTTTATCAGAAGAGAATCGTTCCCCTTCTCTTTATCAGCCATTTTCTAGCCTCCATTATTGCAATAGCCTCTACTCTGGGCTTCATAACAAATCAATATCTAAACTCCAGAATAATCTTGCTTGTCTCCTGTTTAGCCTGAAAAAACCTGACCTCATCACACCTGCTCTGGCTGAAGGCTCTTCGCTGGTCCCCCGTAAAGTAGTCTTACATGGCTGAACTCCAAATTACCTGTTAAACTTGTTTGTCCCTAATCTTCTCACTGCGTCTTCCGGTTTAATCTTACTGTTCATCTCTCTGACTTGTTACTAGAAGTTTGGAGGAATGACTTTTCCTTTGCAAGGATCATCACTGTGGAGTGCTCCGTCTCTACACATAGAATCTGAATTTCTTATATTCAGGAGATTCCTAAAGCCCCATTTCTTCAATCCGACATCTTGCTGCCCCTATGTATAGCCATCCTACCTTAGGTTACTTGGTCATATTCCTAAAACCAGTTTCTGATGCAGACTTCTACCTGCAGAGTCCTCAACTTTAGATTATCCCCAGGTACCAAACAAACAGGTTACTTACCTTTGGTTATGCTCTTTCTGGTAGATACTCAATTAAATTCAATACAGCCTTATTCAGCGCACTTTAGCGCCATAAACGGCATTATCAGATAATACTGGGTACACATATAAATAAACAATTTACAGTTCATATTCTCTGCCAGATAAACCCTCCTACAGAACAAAATATAGCATTGAGACCTAAAAACATTGATATGTACATCTATAAATTGCTAAAATCAGTTTTCTAAAATACAATGAATCCCCACCTGATATAAACATCTTCTAATCTTTCTAGCATGCCATATAAAATTTGCTATAGAAAGACAAATAAAAGGAGACTATTTGCTATAAAAACATAAGCGCAGGCTTGCATCGAGTAAAGTTTAGGTTTTTTCAGTAAGGGCATAAGAAACTATTTCCTCTGGGTCAAGCAAAATACACAGAAAAATACAATATATGCAGTGCTTTGCTCTGAAAACTCATCACAGGAGCAGACGGGTAGTTTCACACATGATTTGTTATTGTCTGGAAAAGCAACTAAAAGATGTGCTATATTTAAACGAAATCTAGTCAGTACAAACCTATGTTGCTCATTAGTGACCATAAAAATATATGGCTGCATGACATAATGGGTGTGCTGAAATTGTCTCTTTTATTGACTCATTAGACGCCCGCCCATCAGTTATTATCCTGATCAGCAGTTTTAAATTCCTATTTGCTTATCTCCTGCATGGATTTCAAGTTCTTCAAAATATCTCAAAATTCCCATATTAGAGCACATCTTTGCCTAAGCTAACCAGGAATTTGAAACACCCCATCCTATTGCACACAATTCCGGTGAATCTCTCTATTTAGCACCTCTGTAGGTTTCCTCCATAATAATAGGGGAGACAAATTAATTGGATCCTCTGTATATGGCATGCATAAATCCTCATGGCATATAAAAGTGGAACAGCTAGTTGGTACAGATAACTTTTTTAGACATTTATGATCAACTTTCTGAAAAATACCAACACTGGAATAGCCTTAAACATTTGCCCCATAACAGGCCCCTGCCACACATTTACTGTTATATATGCTAGACATCTTCAGCGGCCCCATGCCTAACTTGGACACGAATCAGAACACAGCAATGATAGGTTGTTCAAAGTAGAGCCTCCTATTTTCCAAAAGCGAGCACTAGTTATTCGAGCAATTAAAATTAAGACCTAGGTGTGAAAAGTTATCTGTAGTTGAGATCTTATTACCATTAAGAAAATGTGTACATGCCCTCTTCTTTTCCGGGCCAATAATCATGGTGTTTGTTATACCTCGAATTAACTTCAGGTGAAGATGGTAAAATTGTCAAGGAGACAGTGTAAGGCCTTCCCTGTACTTGTCACCAGCACAGCATCATCTGCATAAGGCAGGATCGGCGGGGGTGTGAGCCTATTTTAGGCATCTCAATAGCTTTTTCCACTAGAGACTTTTCTATCTTGTTAATATAAAGTATAAATGAAAAAGGTGCTAAAATGTACCCCTGCCTCGCTCCTCTACTCGCATCAAACAACTCGGTACATTCACCCTTGTTGCCATACCGCACACAGGCTGTGGTACCAGTGTACAACTGTCTCAAGAACTGTGTTATGGACATATCTACACCCAAGTCAATCAGGAGTTCCCACGTCTTCGAGCGATTTACCCAGTCAAACGCAGTTGACAAATCCATGAATGCCATGTGGAACGAACCGGAATTAACTAGAGCGTATTTACTCATTTACATTGGTAACAAAGTTGTTTTTTTCTGCCCATATTACCAATCTTGATAGAAGTATCCCCCTTACCACCTTAAGAGTAGCATCTAATAGAGAGATAGGCCTGTAACAGTGTGTCAGATTTCTTCCCTTTTTTCAGTCAAAGATCTTTATTTCGGCCACTAGGGCCATAAAAGCACATAAATTAAAAGCAGTACATTATATACAAAATATAGCAGCATCATTTGAAATATCTATATTAGAATAGCGCTTTAAGTCTACATTCCTGTCTGGGATCTTAAATTAGCAAAGACAACTCTTCTAAGCGTCCTCGGACAAAGGGTTGTGCAATGTACATACAATACATGGCCTCTACATTAACCACAAGGTAAAGGACAATAAAGTGCATATGCGTAGTCAAGAGGGTAATTTTAGACAAAAAAAACATTTTCATTTGCATGTTTAAGCCAGCACATAAATAATACATTATATAAGAAACTGACCAAATATAAGATAAAAGTGGTTATTTCATTTAAAAAGCAATGGCAATATCAGGATAAAAATGATACGGTAGAATTTTAAGAAATATGAAACACCTTTAGCAATTAGTAATTTACAAAATATGGTAAACCAGCGGGGCAATGATTAAATTCAATCAATTTAGTAAGGAGGGTACCTATCCCAAAGTGCATAATAGATAATGTTGAGCTGTAATTGGCCTATGAGCTCTCCTTTAAGATGGCTCTACGGGTACACCACATAAGAGTACAAATAGCGCGAGATGGAAAACACAATGAGCATATCGGTGTCATACTTAAAAAGCCTGAAGACCTCAGAGCAGTGTCTAGACCCCAAATTCCTACACAACTGTAGCAGCCAGCGAGGCCTTGACCTCCTATAAGCAGGAAAGAAACAAAGTACATGCATTTCAGTTTTCTCTACGTGCTCACACGCTGGACAATCCAGACTGCGGGTGCCCGACCACTTGTTGGTAAAAGATCGGAGCGGGAGCACCCCATGTCTGAATTGGAGGGAGAGCTTCTTCGCTAGAAGCGGCTGAATGTGATCTAGCGCCAGTTCTAGCCTATATTGCAGTTTTACTTCCATGAACCTAAGAGTTAAACACCCAGGCTTGTTCCCCCTCCATAGCCGGGCCAGTTTATATTCTCTATAGGTCTCAAGGAGTGCCTTTCTAGGGGTCATGAGACAAGTTTCTTCAGCAGGGCTCCACAAGTTTGCCCTCCCCAGGGCCTGGTAGGTGTTCCTAATATATGCCAACCATGGGAGTTTCCCCGCACCTTGTAGGCTCATAACATCTCTCAACTCGTCCATGTATGAGACTAGTTCGGGAGTACTCCAGAGGCGTCGCCAATATAGTAGGGATCTTAAGGATACTTCATCTGCAATAGAACTAATCCCGAGGTCCATTCTGAGGGGTATTAGGGGGGAACTAGAGGGGAGACCCAAAAGTTGCCTTGCAAACGAGTACTCTATGTGATAAGGGGGTAGTTGGACAATGACCCCATAGTTCTGCTCCATACAAGGCAGCGCCCCTTGCCTGTACCTTGTAGAGTTCAGCCGCAGGGCCTATCACTTTGTGCGTACAGCTCTTATATACCTTTGCAATACCCCCCGTAGACTGGGCCAACTTTAGGCTAGCTTTCTTTATTTGCACCCCCCATTCCATTTTTTCAGTTAGTGTGATCCCCAAATACTCGAAGATAGACACCCTCTCAAGGGCCCTTCCATCTAGACAGTGGTTAGGGCGATTGCTGGTATTCGCATTAAAGACCATGGGGCATATTAGCAAGACCCACGTTAAAATTATCGCCGTTTTAGCGGCAGGAAATTGCTGCTAAAACGGCGATAATGGGCTTGCTAATATGCGTTATAGAATTCCAATAGAAGCCCAGGTTAGATGTGCAGGACATCTAACCTGTGCTTCTATTGGAATTCCATAACGCATATTAGCAAGCCCATTATCGCCGTTTTAGCGGCAGTTTCCTGCCGCTAAAACGGCGATAATTTTAACGTGGGTCTTGCTAATATGCCCCCATATACTTAGTTTTTTGGAGATTGATCTCCAGACCCGTTTCTACAAAAGACACTAAATGCATCAAGAACCCTTTGCATGCCCATTGGAGATTTCGAAAGCAAGAGGGTATCATCTGCGAACATCAAGGCAGGTATTTTACGGTTCGCTAGCCTAGGGGCATCAATATCTTTTCCAGCCAGCAATGAAATGAAATGAAATTTGTACTTGTAAAGCGCACTTATACCCCCAAAGGGGTGTCCTGGCGCTGTACGCATACCGCTGTGGAACCCTTCCTGGCTTTTCCCTGTGAAATGTCCACTCCTGTGCACCCCCAAGGTGAAGCCAGGCATCCCAGCGCTGTTGGGGCCGTTGTGGAGATTAAGTAAGCTATTGCCCAGAGTTGCAGAGTGGGACCCATGATTAGAATAGGCACCGAGGCGAGAATTATCAGGTCCGAGGAAATTGAGCCCAAGACCCGCCGAGGCGGGAATTGAACCCTGGTCCCGGGCCAGATCTCTGCATCAGGGTCTGCCGCTCTAACCATTGAGCCACACTTCTCCACTATGCAATGACTCTATTAGGCCATTAATAAAAAAGGAAAAAAGAATCTGGGCCTTTTGCCTTGGCGTACCCCTTTCTCTACAGGGAAGGGAGCCGAGAGTTCTCCATTTTTGCCATACCTTATTTGTGCAAAGTTATCTTGGTGTAGGCGTCTCAGCTGATGGCAAAGGTACTCTGGAGCTCCCATATCCAATAGTATACCCCACAATTTATCCCTCGAAACTAGATCAAATGCGGATTTAAGGTCCACAAATATGAGGTAGAGGCTGCCACCCTCTAAGGTCACAGTTTTCCAGTAAAGGAGCTGTAATCTAAAGATTTGATCAATAGTAGAGGTCTTGGCCCTAAACCCAGCTTGGAGAGGTGTGAGTACATTACACTCTTCTATCCAGGACTGCAGTCGCCCCAAAAGTACACATGCAAATATTTTTTGACTTGCGTCTAGGAGGCTAATGGGGCGATAATTGACAGGATTAAGCGGTGAGCCCTTTTTAAATATTGGGATAATTTCAGCCCCAGCCCAAGTGGTAGGAGTCGCCATACCCTGTAAGATGGCATTAAACAGGGACCACAAGTAAGGAGCCCAAACTAGAGGCTCGGAGCGAAAAAGGTCGCCAGGGATCTTGTCCAACCCTGGGGCCTTAGCTGGTAATGTATAGCCCAGTGCTTCTGTGATCTCCTTTAGGGAGAACAGGGGCGTATCTCTGTGGGATGGCTCTGGATAGGGGGGGACATTTCCACCAGCCCAACTTCCTCCTCAGCCATTGTATATAAAGATTTAAAGTGGGCTCTCCAGACTTCCTCCCCTAAATTTGGAGATATGGCCGATTTGCCTTCAAATGAACCTGTATTAATCAAATTCCAGAATGCCCTCATATCATGATTATCCAACGCAATTCTAAGTCTATCCCATTTTTCACATTCCCAGCTACTTTTTGCTTTAGCTACGGCAGTTTTGTAGGTCACCTTGGCTTCCTTAATTTGTGGCCTGTCATTTATTCTAATGGCAACTAAAAGGGCTGACTTGGCTGCCTAACAATGTTCATTGTACCATGGATACCATGGTTTACTGTTCAGCCTAGTCCTTTTACTAGTGTAGAAAAATGATACCAAGATGGAAAGCAAATCTTGGTGATTGTTTGAGATTCTAGTTTGGGAAGTTGGAGTACCATTAGTCGCAGAAGATTGGTATGCAACAGCAAGAAAGGGAGTAATTTGTTGGTATAGGGAGGCCAGCTTATCCTGTGATTGTGAGAATTCCTCCCAGCGGACTCTCCTCCCTCCATTGGCCAATATTAGACCGGAATCAAATTGTGATGGTATGTTCTGGGTACCACCGGCATGCGGTGGGGTTACATCTAACACGAGAGCATTATGATCACTCTCGTGACGAGGGGTGATCTTAAAGTCAAGCACCCTGTGCCATGATCTAATGTCAACCAAGATGTAATCTATGATCGAAGCCTCCCCATGTCTCTTAAAGGTGGACTTCCTGGGGCTATCAGATGGTGAGCGGCCATTGCATGCCCTCAATGAAAAACTCGGTGCAAGTGCATGCATTTGTAGGGCCAGCGGAGGCCAAGCCCGAATTGGCGAGATATTGGGGTCTGGAATAGCCCAGAGGGAATCCTCCTCACTTGAGATACTTGTGGCCAGGCCGTTCAAAGGTTCAAACTGACAATTAAAATCCCCACCTATAATTACCCAATAATTATCCGGGATTGTTGGGAGGAGGGTGGTCAAGCGGTCAAGGATGGGGGAGACTTGGCCATAACAGACCGGCCGTGAGTAGACATTAATCAGAGCAATTTTAATTTTTGTGGGAAAGGACAAAAAAAATGCAGAGAATGTCTTGTGATGAAGTCTCTATCTGTTTAACCTCACAGCCAAGGTGCACGCCAACCCAAATACATAGACCCCCAAATGGTCTTCCCCTAACCCCCTGGGAGGCTGGAATACTGTATGACGCGTAGCCCAATCTGTGTGTATCCGCCCTTGCTTCCTGGAACATACATAACTCGTGTTGCTCTATAAATAGCCCCCAATCTGGAATATCTAGTTTGGAGGCGAGTCCTGCTACGTTCCAGGATAATAACTGCATGCTCGATGGGCTTCATTGGCTATAGAGGTTGGAAGAGGGGAGCCAACCCTTGGGTAGACCTGTTGTAGGACATTGGTCCCCACCCGTCCCATCTGACTTTGATCATTAGCCAGATTATGATTGCTAACTGGAGCAGGAGGGGATTTTGCCATTGGTGGAAAGATGGTCTTAGTTACCTGTAAGTCCAGTTGGAGTAGATGGGGTGATAGATAGCCAATGGGGGCCTGCTCCTGAATATTACTATTTACGGCTCTCGCGCTTCCCACAAAAACCATCTCCTGGTCTCCTTTCTGCTTCCTAAAGCGTCCCTGTTGTACTAGCTCAACCAGATGCAGTGATCCCACTCTGGTCTCCAATTTGCGACTGGGACTTGGGTATAGAGAGCCAGTCCACGTTAGTCAGTCAATCTAATCTAGTGGGCTAAATCTATTTGAAACAGGGAGGTTATAAAGAAGTGAACTGGGAAGGTCCTGGTTCATTCTAACCAATGACCTATTCTGGTTCCTCTTCCCCCAATCATTAACTACTCTTCTCGTGTTGTGGGGCATAGTCCTTGGGGGGGGGGGGGGAGGGGGAAAGTATCCCAAGGGGAGAGAAGCAATATCCCCAATCTCCCTCTGGTTACCACAATCTAGGATGGTTTGCACAACCTGTGCATCTCTAAAGTTTATCACTATGCAATCCCCGGGGATATCCTTTGGTCTCCATCCCAACCAACTTACCCTGCGTGTAAGTATGATTACATTTGTGCCTTTATAGGGAAATTGCCTGTGCTTAGCCAACCAAAAAATGCATTTGTTTTTAAGCTCAGAATGGGATTCCCTACACCCCCTTTTCAACTCTGGTACTCCTGATAGCTCAATAACATAGGGAGTTGAGGCCGGGGGTAAGTTAATACATGGCAGGGCAGTCCCTATATCCATGGGTTCCCTTGAAGTACAATCCTTGCGCTGTCCCCATAGGTTGAACCTTGTTGCTGGTTGTCTGGTAATTGCGGTCTTTCCAGTGATGGCCTAGAGGTAATTTTTGTTAGTGGCCCATGGGAAGGCCCCTGGTATAAGGTACTTGGGTCCAAACTCTGAGGCGGTGAAATTCTCAAACATGGATCTACAGCCTCCTGATTGATTGGATTGGGCCAAGTAGAAATGGTCAATGTATTAGGTACTGGGGAAACTGGCTTGTTAGAGAGCGAGGCTGTTTGTATGACTAGGGTATTAGTTGATTCGACCCCCTTGAGAATGAACTCTGCCTTGCCCACCCAGTGATCGACCAATGTTGTTAATTTGTCAACCTGGTCCATTAAGATATTGAATTTGTCCTTTACAATGGTTCTAAAATGTACTTTAAGGTCCATCACCAGGTTAGTCACCCAAGGTGGTTGCTCAGGGTTCACCTGCGGTATATCCCCGGATCCAGTTGCCCCCATGTCTCTAATCGTTGCTTTATTCGTCGATTCTTTTTTTCGCTTAGTGCCCAGGTTTGTAGTGAGTTTGTGTTTCCCCCATTTTTTTTTTTCCGGCACTCTCCGGATGGGTCCCAGCAGTATGAATCGCACAAGACTGCGCGCGCGTCCTTGGGGGTTCTGAAGGTGAATCCAGAGTTAGAATTAAGGGCGAAGAAGGAGTGTCGGAATCATGGATGATGGAACATGGAGCTATATCCGGGGTTAGTTAAAGGCGCCTTTCTGTTCGCTCAATTTCCGTAGCAACAGCTCCAATTGCCCTTTGTAACATTTTGTCAATTGAAGTTGGTTGTGAGGGAGGTGCAGATTGCAGGGCGGCAGGATTTTTTACTGTGCATGTGCGTTTATCCATGACTACTAGTGGTGATGGCAGTGGCTCTAGATTATTAAAAAGGAGGAAAAGAGATGTTGGCCAAGACGTCCCAGTAGTAGTGGCCACCAGGGGAGATTGCTCCCCAGAGTTTCTATTGGTGGCAAACACACATCAGTTGTTAAAAGCACTAACCTTGTGTGGAATGTCCGCTTAAATTATTGGCCTGATGAATCCATAGTCTAAGCCAAGAGGGGTGGCCCAGCCCAGTCTCCTCTGGGCTCTGACGGGCGCAGATGGGCCTGCCCTTGGCCCGGGCTTTGCCTGGGCACGCCCGCGCTGCGGGAGCCCGCCGCCGGTTATGAAGCGCCTGCGTGTGCGGTGATGCGGCGTGGGGCGTCGTGAGTGTCAGCGGGGCTCAGGAAAGCTGGGACTTGTGGTCCTGAGTCCCCCAGCAACAATCCAGCAGGTAGATAAAATAAGACCGGGCTTCCCGCGCTGCAGGAGCCCGCCGCCGGTTATGAAGCGCCTCCGGGCGCGGTGATGCGGCGTGGGCGTCGTGAGCATCAGCGGGGCTCAGGAAAGCTGGGTCTTGTAGTCCTGAGTCTCCCAGCAACAATCCAGCAGGTAGATAAAACAAGACCGGGTTTCCCTTTTTTAAAAACTGGCCCTATCACAAACTGTCTCCATGTGGCAAGCAGCCCACATCCTGACTCAGCTTTCAACACATTAGGTACAAGGGGAGCCCACAAGTCTAGATTATTCTAAACATATCAAGCGGTACCCCTCAGGCCCCAAGGCTTAGCCTCTGCTGAAGTTCTCTGAAGAGCTCTAGCTTCCTCAACATCAAACTCAAGGGGGCTTCCGGAATTAATAATTTGCCCGAAAGAGGCTCTGATGAAGAGACCCCATCCTCCTTTATACCTAAGGAGTAAATAGAAGAAAAGTGATTCACACAATCCTGAGGAGGGATGACCGTCTTCACGGTGGGATGGTTATCGTCCTCAAAGTATGGAGTTTGATGACTTTCCAGAAGGCTGTTTTGCCCAGATGCCCACTGGCTTCTATCAGAGCTTCCAAGGCCTGCTTATTTATCGCCTGCTTACTTCTACCTGTAGTATTTTTGTGGGACAGCCTACTTTTCTTTACTAAATTCGCATCTCATGGGGATTTCTTTAAAATCCTTTTCAGATTAGTATGTGCCTTTGGGCACGCGGAATCAAACCAGCGCTGCTTATTCACCTGCCCTGAACGAGGACGCTTAAGCAGTGTCTCTTGAATGTTATTCGATAACGTCAACACAAAGGCTTGAATTACTAGCTCACCTCTGGCCGTGTTGTTAAAGGTCCTGGCTACTTCTTCTTGGTGGATTCTCAAGCAGTTGGAGAGAAACTTGCCTGTGTTTACTCTATCCCAATTAGTGCCAGGTCATTCTGTCTACCCACTTCTATCCCCTGACATAACATGGTAGTCTTAGTCCGTCAACAGGCCAGTTTACGATCAACCGTTAGGGGATTATGATCGCTCATGCATGAAGGCCAAATCAGAAAGTTGCATACCAAAGATTTACGGTTCTCCGTCACCAAAATAAAATCAATGGTACTTGTGTTGCCATTTCCCACATATGTTGGTAATACGGTGTGCGCTATATCACAGTTATCACGAACAAAAAATAAGTTTTCCTTAATTAAAAATGAATTTAACACATCCCAATTAGTAGTATGGATAAAGTGTATCAAGTCCTCAAGTTCGTATTAAACAGACCAAAATCCGCCTTCCTACTTACACAAATGAACATTAAAGCAGTGGCGGCTCGCCGAGGGAGTGGTGTGGTGCGGGGCGGGGGAGGGGCAGGGTGGGGGGGGTAGTGGACTCGGACTTACGACGGACAGAACTCCCTCTGAGTTCTGTCCGTCGTATGTCCGAGTTCACTACCCCCCTACCCTGCCCCGCACCACTCGCTCAGCGAGCCGCCACTGCATTAAAGTCTCCAAGCCAAACGATATTGATATCCTTCTTAAAACATTTGGTGAAGCTGATTGGATCTCCTTTCAGGGCGAAAACCACATTAGTGCTGGTATAGTCAAAAATATTGTTATGATAATTCATTACCAGAGAGTTCAAGGGTGCCTGCATTAGGTCTAGGCAGCCAAAAGTGCGCCAGCGCAAGGAGAGAGCAGAATTTGTCAAATCTAAATAGATATGGCGCTTTCGTGTCCTCTCCCTTTCATGCAACAAAGCGCAGCAAGGTGTTTTGCTGCGCTGCGTTGCATGAAAAATGATACAAATGGCCCTGGGATCATAGCTTGAATGTCCTAGACTTATTGCATTGGAGGGAAAGCCCTGAACTACACTGTATCCAGGATTCCCATTTGAATGGAAGCCTCTGTGTAGGAGTCAGGTTTGACTTCGGCTCATTGATAGTTAACCCCAACAGTGTCAAGAGGTCTGCTGTCATCGTGAGATAGTTCCTGACTGACTATGGCCAGCCTACCTTCAACAGCCAGTCATCAAAGTACAGTAATACTAATATCCCCGACCTCTGATGATGGGCAGCAACCACCACCATCACTTTCGCGATAGGAGCGCTGGTGAGGCCAGATGTGGAGCACAGAAAACTGAAAATGCTTCTGGCCTATCTTGAGGCTCAGATAACAACTGCCTCCTCTTTTTGAGTCTGGCTCCCTGACCATAGCACCCTTTGAGAGAAACAGATACACCTCCTGTAATAAAATGGGCAGGAGCTCGGCTGAAATTTGCTCTGGTGTGGGAGAAATAGCGGGTGGGGTGGAGAGAAAAGTCAGGGCATACCCATTTTGAACAACTATAACATCCATCTGTTGTACGTGATGGCTCACCAGTCTAGGAGGAAATGTTGAATCCTGCCTCCCACTATTTGGGCATGCATCCCTAAGGGCAAACGTCATAGGTTTAGTTGCTGTTGTAGCAGATAAGAGGAATTGGAAGGCTGATGCCCTGCTGGCTCGCACGCTGCCTGCCAAATCCACATCCATGACCTTGAAAGAACTGGGAGGTTTCCTGCATCACAGGTTGGAAGGCTATCTCTGTGTATATGCCATCCATCCGGAGTAGCCTCTAAACTTGAAACAGTTTGGCAGGGGTCAATAACCCCAAGCAGTGTGCTTTTGCTCCTCTGTCCTTAAAGCACTCCAATGTAGAGACTGCCTTCCCCCTGAAAAGGCAGGACCCATCAAAAAGCTTATCCAGGAGAAGGCTAGTACCTTGTTGGAGAATCCGGTGAAACTCATCCATGAGCGTCAATGAAGGACAACACTGGTACTGACTGCACTCCCGAGGCAATCTGTAGTATCCAGACCTGCACAGATAACATATTTAACCATGTCCTGTCTATCTTGATTCGTCTGGGCCAAAGAGGCCCTAAGGGCTTCCGGGACTGTCAGCAAGATCTCACTGGCCATGTCCCAAAGGCATTTGTGTAACAATCCAGGAAGCAAACACCTTTTATAGGCTGCAGTGCTAGACCGATGGAAGAAAACATGAGCTTGTCAAATCATCTTGGATTGGGGGCTTGATCTCGCCAGCGGCAAGATGGCTGCGCGTTAAGCGAGCTGCGCCGGGCCGAGCTATTTTATCCATCAAAATCCGCCATCAGAGGGCACTATCTGGCCCCCTGTGCTGAAGCCTGACACCACATACCTGCTCTGCTGTCTGAGGGGCCCAGAGGCATCTGCGTCCGGAGCTTTGCTGCTTTAAACCCCGCTGGCTGCCCCTGGAAGGCTGCGTGGGCCTGGCCTGACTGGCGGGGCCTGCCCTGTTGCTGCCGCTGCAGGCGCCTACCTGGCGCGTTCCTGAGCCTGGTCTGGTCCGGCACTCCAGAGAGTCTTCCTTACGCCCTGGGACATGGCACCACCCTCCGGCATCCTGGCGCTGGGGCATAGATCGTGGCCTGGGGGCGTGGCGGGGACTCCTGCTGCTCCGGCGCCTGGCCGGGCCTTGGCCGGCCTGTGATCTTGGGCCTGTGGCTGCGCGGGGCCTGTTTGTGGGCGGCCTCCTGGATCCATAATCGGCGGCGGTGACGAGCCTCACTCCTGGAGCGTAATGCAATTGAGGCTGCCGCGCTTCTGCAGAGGCTCTCCACGGACCTGCTGATCTGCTCCCCCGCCTACTACTGGTGAGTGCTGGGCGGCTGCTGCCTCTGGACATCGGCGGCCTGCCCCCCCGCGACTGACGCTCAGGATTGGGGGCTGCAAGCTGTGGGGCCGCAGCGACATCTCCAGCCTGCCTGGCGGTGCCTGCAGCGGGCCCGACCTGACCGCCTGCATTCTCCTGCTGCCTGCTCCTCTAAATTACGCTCATCTAGGCCTGCATACTGGGAGGCTGCTCCCGGGACTTTCTTCCCCCCCCTGCCTCACCTCGTGCCTGGCGCAGGGCCGCTCCGGTCGGCCAGACTCCCTGGTGACACGGATTTGCACGCGTAGCTGCAGTCCGGCTGGAGTACGGCTTGTGCTTGGCCTGTGGGAGTGCGGTGGGGTTTGCTCCGCTCAGACCTAGGACATTCTCTTTACTCACCAGTGACTATTCCCTGCCCTCTGGCCTCAGTCCCGCTGGGGACGCTCCCTGTGGCTCGCCTGGGCAATTGTTCAGTTCCTCGGCGTATCGTTGCCTTACATCCCTCTCTGCCTTCCTGGACTGGCTCTCTCCCAGGCCGAGGACCTCCTCCATTAGTGGTAGCCCCTGGACTACCCTGCTCTCTCATCGCCTTGTGAGCCACTATGGGGAAAACTGACACCAGGCAGCCTAAGATCACCTTCATGTGGGGCGGGCAGAGGTGGCGAGGCTCCCCCTGCCGCCGGTGAGCAGTCCACACAGACCGAACCCCCTGGCGATCGGGATGACAGTCTATGAGCCATCCTCCTGGACGTGCAATCCAGCTTGCAGTCAATTGATGCAAAAATTGACCACCTAACTTCCCGCCTAGACCAGGTCAAAGAAAGGGTGGACTCCCATGATACCCGCATTGTTCAGCTCGAGACTAGGGTCTCGGATGCCGAGGACGCTGGAGCCGAGGGTGCGCAGAAACTCCTAAAGATGGTCAAAATCCTTGAAGTAATTCGCGCTAAAAATGAGGACCTTGAAGCGCGCTCCAGAAGGAACAACATCCAGATCGTTGGCCTGCCGGAGTCCACTGCAACCGGCAGGATGGAGGATTATCTGGAGACCCTACTCCGCGACCTTTTTGGCCCGGCCCTGTCCACCCATTTCATCGTGGAGCGAGCGCATAGGTCACTCGGTCCTCGGCCCCCCCTTGATTCCCCAGCGAGGCCTATCATTGCCCGCTTGCTGAACTATCGGGACCATCACTCTATACTGCGCAGGGCCCGGGAGATGGGGGAGATCAATCATCAAGGCAATGTCCTATCCTTCTACCCTGACTTCACCCTGTCCATCCAGGCTGCTCGCAGAGATTTCCTCCCCATCAAACGTATCCTGCAGCAGCTTCACATCACCTATGCTATGCTCTATCCTGCCAAACTCCGCATCGACTATGGGGAAAAGCCGAGATTCTTCACTGATCCAAAGGCGGCCCTTACCTTTGCCAAGCAACTACAGAAATCGCCCACGCGTAACCGCCGTACCATTTCCGAGGATAGCCGTCTGAGCGATAACGACTGACCCCTATATGATTCAACTTCACCCTGTAGCTATGCATGATACTTGGAACCCGCCCCATGTGCACTGTTTCACGTAATGTTAATTGCATCCTATCAATCAATCAATCATGTCACTTATAAAGCGCACTACATACCCGCGAGGGTCTCAAGGCGCTGGGGGAAGAGGGGGGTGGTGCTGCTACTGATCGAAGAGCCAGGTCTTGAGGAGTCTTCTGAAGGCCAGTAGGTCTTGGGTCTGCCGAAGGTTGGTGGGGAGGGTGTTCCAGGTCTTGGCGGCGAGGTGGGAGAAGGATCTGCCGCCGGCGGTCGTTTTCCGGATGCGGGGGACTGTGGCGAGGGCGAGGCTGGTGGAGCGGAGCTGGCGGGTGGGGGTGTAGAAGCTGAGTCGTCTGTTGAGGTAGGCTGGTCCGGAGTTGTGGAGTGCTTTGTGTGCGTGGGTGAGAAGCTTGAAGGTTATCCTCTTGTTGACAGGGAGCCAGTGCAGGTCTCTCAGGTGGGGTATGATGTGGCTGCGTCGGGGGATGTCGAGGATAAGACGAACAGAGGCGTTCTGGATGCGTTGCAGCCGTCTCAGGAGCTTAGCCGTCGTTCCTGCGTAGAGGGCGTTTCCGTAGTCCAGCCTGCTGGTGACGAGGGCCTGGGTGACTGTTTTTCTTGTTTCGGTGGGGATCCACTTGAAGATCCTGCGGAGCATTCGGAGGGTGTTGAAGCAGGATGAGGAAACGGCGTTGACCTGCTTAGTCATGGAGAGGGTGGGGTCGAGGATGACCCCTAGGTTGCGTGCGTGGTCGGTGGGTGTCAGGGCTGTTCCCAGTGATGTTGGCCACCAGGAGTCGTCCCATGCTGAAGGGTTGGAACCAAGGATGAGGACCTCCGTCTTGTCCGAGTTCAGCTTCAGGCGGCTGGTACTCATCCATTCGGCGACGGCCTTCATTCCTTCGTGGAGGTGGGCTTTGGCGGTGTGAGGGTCTTTGGTGAGGGAGAGGATCAGCTGGGTGTCGTCGGCGTAGGAGATGATGTTGAGGTTGTGCTGTCGGGCGACGTGGGCGAGGGGTGCCATGTAGATGTTGAACAGCATTGGGCTGAGGGAGGAGCCTTGGGGTTCGCCGCAGATGATCTTGGTGGCTTTGGATCGGAAGGGGCGAGGCGGACGCTTTGTGTTCTGCCGGAGAGGAAGGATGTGGTCCAGTCCAGGGCCTTCTCTTGGATCCCGGCGTCGTGAAGGCGTGTTCGTAGTGTGTGGTGGCAGACCGTGTCGAAGGCGGCTGATAGGTCCAGGAGGATGAGGGCTGCTGTTTCTCCGTTGTCTAGCAGGGTCCTGATGTCATCGGTGGCGGCGATGAGGGCGGTTTCGGTGCTGTGGTTGCTGCGGAAGCCGGACTGGGAAGGGTCCAGGATGTTGTTCTCCTCGAGGTAGCGGGTCAGTTGTTTGTTGACGATTTTCTCGGTGACCTTCGCGGGGAACGGGAGCAGAGAGATGGGTCGGAAGTTCTTGAGGTCCTTGGGGTCTGCCTTGGGTTTCTTGAGTAAGGCGGTGATCTCGGCGTGCTTCCAGCTTTCCGGGAAGGTTGCTGTCTCGAAGGAGATGTTGATTATTTTCCGGAGATGGGGCGCGATGGCTGTACTGGCTTTGTTGAAGACGTGGTGAGGGCACGGGTCTAGCGGTGAGCCGGAGTGGATGGTGTTCATGATCTCGCTGGTGTCCTCGTCGTTGATGTTGGTCCAGGAGAGCAGGCGGTTGGTGGTTGTGGGGGCAGTGGTCTCGGTGGTTGCCGGGGCGGTCGTGGTGTTGAAGCTGTCGTGGATGTCGGCGATTTTGCGGTGGAAGAAGGTGGCCAGTGAGTCGCACAGGTCTCGCGACGGCGGGATGTCGTTGGTGTTGGAGCTGGGGTTGGAGAGTTCCGTCACGATGTTGAAGAGCTCTTTGCTGTTGTGTGCATTGTTGTCTAGGCGGTCTTTGAGTGAGGCCCTTTTGGCGGATCTGATGAGGTGATGGTGACTGCGGGTGGCGCTCTTGTGGGCGGCGTAGCTGTCCGCTGTCCGTTCGTGGAGCCAGATCTTCTCCAGTTTTCGGCATGTTCGTTTGGAGGCCTGGAGGTCTTCGGTGAACCAGGTGGCTTTCTTGCTGGTGTGGCTGTTGGGCGGATTCTTGAGCGGGGCGAGGGTGTTGGCGCAGTCGTCGATCCACTGTCTGAGGTTGCGGGCGGCGGTGTCGGGGTCGGAGGGTTCGGCGGGTGGGCTCAGGGCGAGGTTGTGGTTAGCTGGTCTTCGGTGACTCTGCTCCAGCAGCGGCGAGGCATTTGTTCGGTGCGG
Organism: Calotriton arnoldi; assembly: GCA_963921515.1. Classification (NCBI taxonomy): domain Eukaryota; kingdom Metazoa; phylum Chordata; class Amphibia; order Caudata; family Salamandridae; genus Calotriton; species Calotriton arnoldi. Next base: position 1,271,683 of record CAWUFW010001733.1, on the reverse strand, counting down.
TGGTGCGTGGTGGGCTTCCTGTAGGTGAAGTGGATGCAGTGGTGGTCAGTCCAGTGGGGTTCGGAGGTGTGGTTGAAGGAGACGTGTGGGCTTGCGGAAAAGATGGAGTCTAGCGTGTGGCCGGCGGCGTGGGTGGGTGTAGTCACGAGCTGTCTGAGTCCGAGGGTGGCGAGGTTGTCGATCAGGGTGGTGGAGTTGGTGTCCTTGTTGTTCTCGAGGTGGAAGTTCAGGTCCCCGAGGAGGATGTAGTCCGTGGAGGCGATGGCGTGTGTGCTGACGAAGTCAGCGATAGAATCGCTGAACTGTGGTCGGGGTCCGGGGGTCTGTAGATGAGGGTTCCTCTGAGGGTGGTGTTGGGATCGGTGTGGATCTGGAAGTGCATGTGTTCGGCGGTGCTGAGGGTGTCGTCGGTGTTGGTTGAGACTCTGAGGGTGTTCCTGTGGACGATGGCGATGCCTCCTCCGACTCCGTTGGTGCGGTCCCGGCGGGTGATCTTGTAGCCGTCCGGGATGGCAATGGCGATGTCGGGGGCTGAAGCGGGATTCAGCCAGGTCTCCGTCAGGAATGCGACGTCTGGGGAGGTTGAGTCGAGAAGGTCCCAGAGTTCGATGGCGTGTTTGCGGGCGGAGCGGGTGTTGAGGAGGATGCATCTGAGGTAGTTGGGTTCTTTCCTGGGCGGTGGTTTGGCGGGGCGGGTGCTGGCGAAGCTGCAGTTCCGGCAGGTGAAGGGCCCTTGGGTGCGCTTCGGGGTGGCCAGGTAGCAGGCGTGATCTTTTCCGGGGTTGAGTGCGTGGAGGGTGCTGGCGTCGTATCGGCGTCTGTTGATGTGGCGGGCGCGGGGATGCCCGGACCAGGGGTTCTGGCGCTGGGCGCGGTCCCGGCGCGGACGGGCGCAGACGGGCTTGCCTTAGGCGCGCCTTCGGCGCGCCAGCGACGCGCCCGCTGCGCACGTCCGCTGCGCGGCCGCACAGCGGCCGCCATAAATGGGGAGGTGGGAGGGAGGAGCAGGGAATGGGGCAGCGAATGGGCAGTGAGGGGGCGGGGCCGCAAGGGCGCAGCGGCGGGAAACAGGCACAGAAAGGAAAAAAAAAAAACTAGCACAATCAGGGCAGCAAGGGGGCACAGAAAGGAAAAAACGAGCACAATCAGGGCAGCAAGGGGGCACAGAAAGGAAAAAAAAAACGAGCACAATCAGGGCAGCAAGGGGGCACAGAAAGGAAAAACGAGCACAATCAGGGCAGCAAGGGGGCACAGAAAGGAAAAAAAACTAGCACAATCAGGGCAGCAAGGGGGCACAGAAAGGAAAAAAACGAGCACAATCAGGGCAGCAAGGGGGCACAGAAAGGAAAAAACGAACACAATCAGGGCAGCAAGGGGGCACAGAAAGGAAAAAACGAGCACAATCAGGGCAGCAAGGGGGCACAGAAAGGAAAAAACAGAGCACAATCAGGGCAGCAAGGGGGGCACAGAAAGGAAAAAAACGAGCACAATCAGGGCAGCAAGGGGGCACAGAAAGGAAAAAACGAGCACAATCAGGGCAGCAAGGGGGCACAGAAAGGAAAAAAACGAGCACAATCAGGGCAGCAAGGGGGGCACAGAAAGGAAAAAAAAAAACGAGCACAATCAGGGCAGCAAGGGGGCACAGAAAGGAAAAAACGAGCACAATCAGGGCAGCAAGGGGGCACAGAAGGAAAAAAACGAGCACAATCGGGGGCAGCAGCAGGGCACACAGACGGAGCTGTGTGGTGGGGGAGCGACCTTGCTTTCAGATTGTATTGTGTTTGGCAAGATATCCAGTAATTTGTCATTTCTGTTGGAGTATCTTTGTCTCCGGGAGCACAGGTCTCTCTTGGTATACCTCACTCACCCTGCCTTAACAGAGCAGCATGCACTTGGGCACATGTACTGCTTCTAAGTTACTGCCCTCTGTCCTATCTAACGCTCGCCCCCCTGCCCACGCGGCAAGGGGTTACGGCTAAGCCCACACACCCCAAAGGGATGATTCCCGCATCTGTACCATTTTCTCCAAGTTTGGGGCTCCTGGGTCGGGGTGGACCTTATACTCAACCTATTTGGGGGGTTGGAGTGGGTGGGGGGTGGGCTTTGGTTTTTTACTTTGGGGTTCGCAACAGGCACCCTTCACATGCAGTCTGTTGCTTTGTTGTTCTTGTATTGTTTATGGCATGTCACCAAATGTACGCACTTCATGACAGCTCACACTGTAAGACACTGGTTTCCCTTGGTCCGACGCAGTCTCATTACTCCCCCCACGACTGCTCTATGAGTGATACCACCTTTGTGACATGGAATATTAGGGGCCTGAACGACTATCGCAAGGCACGTCTCATGCACGCACATCTCAACAGACACAAGGTGGACGTTTGTTTCCTCCAGGAGACGCATCTCCTTCCCGCCACCTCATCCAGGCTGCATTCCGGCCACTGGGGGGAGTCCTACAACGCTTTCTACTCTAACTATTCAAGAGGCGTCACCATCCTCTTCAGGAGGGGCCTCCCCTGGCATGGCACCCACTCCTTCATAGATACTGCGGGTCGCTATGTAATCCTCGCCCGTACCCTTTATAACCAGCCATTGATACTCGCAGCGCTCAACGGCCCCAATATTGATGACCCCAGTTTCCTCACTCGGGTCTGGCAAATCAATACCTCTCTGGGGCCCCATTCCCTGATCTGGGGGGGTGATTTTAACATTGCACCTTCGCCGATACTAGACCGCTCGGGGGATCGCACACACCACCCACAGGCCACTGCTACCCTTCATTCAATCCTAGAGGACAACTCCCTGTTAGATGCCTGGCGACATACACACCCAGGCGTGCGCAAAGGCTCCTGCATCTCGGGATCGCGTGGAGCATGGTCCCGCATCGATCTATGGCTTACCACCCGAGACGTCGCCTCCTGGACCACTTCAGTTGACCACCTGGCCCGCACATTGTCTGATCATGCCCCGGTGCGTCTGTGCCTGCACTTCCCGCTCACCCTGCGCTGCATGTTCGCATGGCACCTGCCCACCAACTCGCTCCGTGACGCCGCGTTCCGGGAAGATATTCGGGGTGCCATTATAGAATACTTCGAGCGCAACACTGGCTCTGTTGAGTCACCCTCAACGCTCTGGGAGGCCTTCAAGATCGTAATCAGGGGAATGCATAGCAAAGCAATCCGGGGTGTTGAAATCCATCAGGGGCACCCATGAGCGGCTGGAAAAAGACCTCAAAGCCCTTGACCTTCAACAATCCCAGGACCCCAGCCCGGCCACTCTTGCTTCCATTAGGTCCAAGCTCACTGAGTTCCACGAGGATGCGGACATTGAGGTGGCGTTCCTTGGTAGGGAGGCCCGCGTCCGCCGTTACGGCGAGGGCGATCGGCACGGCAGGACCCTAGCAAACCGCCTTAGGCACCACACGCATCCTCCTATATAACAGCACTCTGCGATGAGACCGCTGGGAGAACTACCTCCCCCACGGACATTATCGCGAGGATCTCTGCTTTCTATTCACAATTGTACACTGCAGGGGAGGCCGCATCTAGGGAATCCCTAGATCAATATTTTGACTCCATCGAGCTGCTATGGCTCGGCAACGGTCATCGGGAATATTTGGATAAACCATTCACTCACGAGGAAATTTCCAAGGTCATCTCGGGTCTCCCGGACGACAAGGCCCCGGGCTCAGATGGGCTCACCCCTGCATTTTATAAAGAGTATGCGTCCCTCCTTGTCCCACACTTGGCCAAGATGTATAACGAGTCTCTGGACCTGGGTAGGTTTCCCCCATCGCTCTGCGAAGCCATGATCACTCTTTTATTAAAGCCGGATAAATCCCCCGAGAGCTGCGATTCCTATCGTCCATTATCATTAATCAACACCGACAACAAAATTTATGCTAAACTTCTGGCCAATCGCCTCCTCCCGTTGATGCCATTAATAGCTCGCCCTGATCAATCAGGGTTCATCCCGGTTCGCGCCACCTCACATAATTTGCACACCATTTTCTCGGTCCTTCACCAGATCAATCCCTCTTTGCCTGCGGTGGCTGCCCTCCTGGATGCCACCAAGGCTTTCGATACTCTTGAGTGGCCCTTCCTCTTTTACCTCCTACCTCGCCTGGGCTTTAGTCTTGGTTTCGTGTGGAAAATTCAGCTCTTCTACACACTCCCGACGGCACACATCAGGGTTAATGGGTAGGTAACTGACCCCATAGCAATCACGAAGGGCACCAGTGAAGGAAGTGGCCCTTAGGGGCCACCCGGGTTACTTACAACCACCTGCTAGGCCTTCCCAAGAAATGAAGAGTCGGTCAGACAGTAGAGAATACAAACATACCTTCATTAGTAATACTCTGCAGAGGAGTCCAATCTGACCTGCACCCTAAGATGTCTGCCGAGGGGACTGGCTCCCCAACAGCCTGCAATACCTAATCATCCCTCCAAGAACCTCCAACCACGCCCACAGTGGAAAGTTACCGGCCTGAGCCGAACATGAACAATGAAGGCACAGGAGGATGGGCTACCACCCGCCAGATGGGCACATGTTATCTGTGATTCAAGGTCACCGCGCTGAGTCTCATCGTCTCCCAACGTGGGAGCAGAACTACACACTTGGATAGGTATGCGAGGGCAGAATGACCTATTCATTAGTAAGTCGGAAAACAGCCTTGAACAGGAGAGAAAAAATAATAACTAAATACAGTATCTGAAAGAGACACGTTAGTGACAGATTCCTTACCTTCGAATATCCCCAGGCGTCAGACTGGATCCGGAAAGTTTTCGCGTAGCAGTACCCTTGCGCGTCGGTAGGCGGCGTCGTGCGGCTCCGCGTCCGTCGTCGGCGTTGTGATCGCCGGGATGACGTCGCAGGCAGTACTTAGACGCCGCCCCTGCGCGCTGACGTCAGTTCTTCTTTTTCCGCGCCAGCAAGCGCAGATCCGGGAAGAGCAGTGCCCTGGTCATTTTTTGACCAAGCTTTTTGGTGAATTTTTCACTGTTTTTCTCAATCGACTTCAAGGTGTCGTAGGGATGCCCGGGTTTAAACGTTGCGGCGCCTGTGCTCGGATGATGTCCGTCACCGACCCGCATTGGGAGTGTCTCTTCTGCCTCGGCCGAGGCCACGACACGAGTCTTGTACCGACTGCCAGGCCCTCAACCCGAAAGCTTTGCGAGAGCGGTCTCGAAAGCTCCTCGAGGCCCGGCATTCGGCTCCGCGGAAGCCCCGGTCGCGTGAGAGGTCCAGGGGTCGATCGCGGAGTCCACACCGGTCGTCGGCATCGAAGTCTTCTTCGTCCGGTAAGTCAAAACACAAAAAGTCCAAAAAGCATCGTCGCTCTAGGACTTCGCCTCGCCGGTCTCGCGACTCGGCTGAGGCCCCTCCCGGCACCGTCCCCGCGGCCCCGGACATGCCTGTGGAGTCGCCCCCACAATACCCGTCCTTCCCGGGTTCGGGGCGGATCCGGCCCAAATACAGGAATTCCTGTCGGCCATGGCCCGCCTCTTCGGGCCTCAAGGTCCCTCCGGTGCGCCTTCGGGCCCCGCGGGCCACTGATAGGGTTGCTCCGGCGCCGCCGACGGCTCCGGCGTCGCCCGTGCCTCCAGCCTCGATCCCGGCTCCGGCCCCGGCCTCGATCCCGGCTCCGCAACCCCCATCGACACCGGTCGACCTAACGACACCTCCGCCGGCGCCGATGTCTCCGGTGCCGTTCTCGACGCCGCCTGGGGCTCCAGGCGGCGTCGTCCCCCAGTTCCTGCCGGCTCCGGACATGGACCCGGAACGACGTCGCTCGACGCCGGTTCCGGCGCCGATGAGACCTTGGGTCCCATATGTCCCTCCTCCCCCTTATTTTGAACCTGAGGAGGACCAGGAGGACTGGGAGGGGTCTGATGACCCTCTGGCACAACAGTGTCAGTACGATGAGGACTGGACAGAGGGTCTAGGGGATGCCAGTGGTCTGGATACTTCCCCTGACACTGGCATGCTGTATCCTCCCGTGGCTATGGAGGAGGGAGCCAATTTTGCTACGGTGTTGCGTAGGGCGGCTGGGGCCTTACGTCTCCAACTCCCTACTTTGGAAGTCAAGCCTAATCTCTTGACAGAGGTGCTTCAGCCGGCAGCCTCCTCTGCGGAGACGGTGCTGCCGTTTAACGACGCCCTCACTGACGTTCTTTTGGGCGCCTGGTCCAAGCCCAACACAGGGGCTCCTGTGGATAGGAACGTGTCCCGACGCCATCGCCCAGCTCCGGGCGACCCCCTGTTTCTCTCTGTCCACCCCACTCCTGAGAGCTTGGTTGTCCAAGCCTCCGCTTCCCAAACCGCCTTCCCTACCGCTCCTCCGGATAGGGATTCCAAACGCCTGGATCAATTTGGAAAGAAGGGTTTTCTTCCTCCAGTGCTGGCTTGCGGTCCGTCAACACCGCTTGCCTTTTGGGCCGATATACCCACTCCTTGTGGGATTCGGTGGCGACTGTTTTGCCCCAGTGTTCTGAGGAGGTCCAGACACTGCTTTCCCGCGCCATTGCGGAAGGAAGGGATGCGGCCAAATACACGATAAGATGTGGCCTTGATACCGCCGACTCGCTGGGCAGGTCTATTGCAACGACGGTGGCGCTAAGACGCCACGCCTGGCTGAGAACCACTGGTTTTTCAGGGGATGTCCAGAATACTCTCATGGACATGCCCTTTGATGGAGTCGGTCTTTTGGGTCCAAAGCAGACCATGCGTTGGAGCGCTTTAAGGACTCACGGGCTACTGCCAAGTCCCTGGGCCTTTCTGCTACACACCCTCCGCTGACTTCTGCTTTTCGCCCCTATCGTGGCCACGGTAGGGGCGCCCTTCACGTCAGCAGCCCAGCCACCGGCCCGCGCAGCAGGCGTCTTCGCGTGGCCGAGGACGTGGATTCCGCCGTGGCGGATCGGGCAACCAGCGTGCGGGTCAGGCCACCACCTCCAACCCGTCCGCGGCCTCCAAGCCCTCCTAGTCCCTCCTTTCAGGTGCACAGCACGCCAGTAGGGGCAGGGTCCGCCATCACCTTCCCCACTGACGTACCATCACCTCGGACAGGTGGGTCTTGGACATTGTCCGAAGGGGCTACTCCCTCCCCTTCGAGACCACCCCCCAGCCATGCCACCTCAATTCCACCGCATGTCAGGGGATCACTTGGTGCTTCTACAGAAGGAAGTCACGGCCCTCTTGACCAAGAGGGCCATCGAGCGTGTTCCGACCCCAGAAGTAGGGCGTGGTTGCTACTCCCACTACTTTCTGGTGCCCAAAAGGACAAGGAGGACATGCGTCCTATCTTGGACCTCCGGAACGTCAATCGCTTCCTCCGGAAGGAGAAGTTCAAGATGCTCACCCTAGCTCAGGTCTTGACTGCCCTCGACCCTGGAGACTGGTTGGTAGCGTTGGACTTGCAGGACGCATATTTCCACATTCCCGTCCTGCCGGCCCACCGGCGTTACCTTCGGTTCACGGTAGGCCCCGAGCATTTTCAGTTCACCGTGCTCCCCTTTGGCCTTACCAGTGCCCCTCGGGTGTTCACGAAAGTGATGGCGGTGGTCGCAGCTCATCTGCGCCGGGCAGGGGTCTCAGTCTTCCCCTACCTCGACGACTGGTTGCTGAAGGCGGGCTCGTCCCAGGCAGTCGTCTCCCACCTCCAGACTACGGCCGAACTCCTGCACTCGCTGGGGTTCTCCATCAATGTGCCGAAGTCGCATCTGATTCCTTCTCCACAGCTCCTTTTCATCGGAGCAGTTCTGGACACGACGCAGTTTCGGGCCTATCCTCCCGAACGGCGAGTCCGGGATATTCAGGCTATGATTCCGATCTTTCAGCCTTTATCCTGGGTTTCGGTACGGATGACCCTGAGGCTGCTGGGCCTCATGGCCTCCTGCATCCTGCTGGTCAATCATGCCAGATGGCATATGCGGGCTCTGCAGTGGGACCTGAAGTTCCAGTGGGCGCAGCACCAGGGCAACCTGTCCGATCACGTCCAGATCTCGGAGGGGACTGCAAAACAGTTGCAGTGGTGGCTCTCGAACCGGCAATGGGTCATGGGCAGATCCCTCTCCCTTCCCCAGCCAGAGCACACAGTTGTGACGGACGCGTCCCTTCTGGGATGGGGCGGTCACATGGGAGAGGCGGAGATCAGAGGCCTCTGGTCTCCGGCGGAGTCCCGGCTCCATATCAACCTTCTGGAGCTCCGGGCGATCCGACTTGCACTGAAGGCATTCCTTCCCTCTGTCAAAGGGAAGGTAGTGCAGGTGTTCACAGACAATACCACCGCCATGTGGTACTGCAACAAACAGGGCGGGGTGGGGTCTTGGACCCTTTGTCAGGAGGCTCTGCGCCTCTGGACATGGCTGGAACATCAGGGCATGTTCCTGATGGTTCAACACCTGGCAGGTTCCCTGAACGCCAGGGCGGACGAACCTCAGCCGCAGGTGCATGATGGATCACGAATGGCGTCTTCACTCGGAAGTGGCGCAAGGACTCTTTCTACAATGGGGAGAGCCTTGGTTAGATCTATTCGCCACCGAAGAGAACGCGCAATGTCATCAGTTCTGCGCGTTGGAATTTCCAAGGCGGCACTCGCTCGGCGACGCTTTTCGTCACGAGTGGAGTTGCGGTCTGTTGTACGCCTTTCCGCCTATACCACTTCTACCCAGAGTGTTGAAGAAGATTCGGCACGACCGGGCCCAAGTCATTCTTGTGGCTCCGGACTGGGCTCGAAGAGTTTGGTATCCCGAGCTACTCAATATGAGCGTAGATCCCCGATCCGTCTGCCTCTTCGGGAGGATCTTCTGTCGCAGCAGCAGGGGACGGTCCTCCACCCGAACCTGTCCAGTCTACACCTGCTTGCGTGGAGATTGAGCGGCGGCAGTTGATTCCTTTCGACTTGCCTCCCGAAGTTTGTGATGTGATTCTGGCAGCCAGGCGTCCCTCCACTAAGGTGGTATACGCCTGCAGGTGGAACAAATTTGTGGCATGGTGCACAGCAAAGGCTGTGAATCCCCTTTCTGCCCCTCTTTCTGAGGTCCTTCTGTTCCTTCTTTCTCTGGCCCAACAGGGTTCTGCCCTGGGTACCATCAAGGGTTATCTTTGTGCTATCTCGGCCTTCCTCAGGCTCCCTGATCAGCCCTCCCTTTTCAAGTCCCCTGTTGTTAACAGGTTCTTAAAAGGCATTACTCGCCTCTTCCCTCCTGTTCCGTTTGTGATGCCTCAGTGGGACTTGAACTTGGTTCTTACCTTTTTAATGTGCGCTCCCTTTGAGCCTCTACATAACTGTCCTCTTCGTCTTCTGACTCTGAAGACAGCCTTTCTGGTGGCCATCACCTCCGCTCGGCGGGTGAGTGAGCTCCAGGCTCTATCTTGCAAACCTCCCTTTCTGTCTGTTCATCCAGACAAGGTTGTTCTTCGGACGCGTCCGTCCTTCTTGCCAAAGGTGGTTACTGCTTTCCATATTGGGCAGACCATCACTTTGCCCACCTTCTTTCCGCCTCCGCATCCTTCCAGAGAGGAAGAGAGGCTCCACCGTCTGATCCCAAAACGTGCGCTCTCCTTCTATATTGACCGAACAAAACACTTCCGGGTGGATGACCAGCTCTTTGTTGGCTACGTGGGCGCCAAAAAAGGTCGGGCGGTGCACAAGAGGACCATCTCCCGCTGGGTTACCTTGTGCATCAAGACCTGCTATTCTTTGGCTAAGAAGGAGCCTCCTGTTGGGCTGCGTGCCCATTCCACCAGGGCAACGGCTGCTACCACGGCGTTCCGCTGCCGGTTATTTGTCAGGCAGCTACGTGGGCCTCGCTGCACACGTTTACAAAGCATTACTGCCTTGACAGTCAGGTCCGGAGGGACGGCTTCTTTGGCCGTTCTGTCCTCCAGGACTTCCTTGTCTGATCTTTGTTCGCAGACCCACCACCGGGGTTGGTATTGCTGGGGTATCTATTCTAAGGTAAGGAATCTGTCACTAACGTGTCTCTTTCAGATGCACAAGTTACTAACTTGTGTAACGATATATCTGTAAGAGACAGTAGTTAGTGACAGATTCCTTACCGCCCACCCATCCTCCCCATTCTGCGAACTGATTTCTAGGGTTAAGGACATCCCTTTCAGGGCCCTAGTATTTTTCAGACACCTATGTCAGCTTCTTGCATGGCTCTGCGTTCCTGGCGCGGAAAGTCGTGTACAGAACTGACGTCAGCGCGCAGGGGCGGCGTCTAAGTACTGCCCGCGACGTCATCCCGGCGATCACGACGCCGACAACGGACGCGGAGCCGCACGACGCCGCCTACCGACGCGCAAGGGTACTGCTACGCGAAAACTTTCCGGATCCAGTCTGACGCCTGGGGATATTCTAAGGTAAGGAATCTGTCACTAACTACTGTCTCTTACAGATATATCGTTACACAAGTTAGTAACTTGTGCATTCTGCTGAGGCAAGCAGTACGAATAATGAGGCCTAGTTCAGACACAGCCTAATAGGGACTACGAAATACAAAATGGAGTCACACTTGCTAACTAAAGCTTGCACGTTGCAGGGATAACTCAGTGGGTTGCATAACGTAAATACAAATGGCATCTATTTAGCCACACACTGCTAACCTAATGTAGCATGATACGAGTGCATAGCAGGAATGGGATTTTCAAATCTAACACCAGACAGGGTTGTCCTCTGTCCCCAGTGTTATTTGCCATTGCTATGGAGCCTTTGGCGGCGCGCCTATGTCAGCAACACACTCAGCGAGGCATTGGTTTCTCGTCCCGGGCCCTGGTCACATCCATGTATGCCGACGACGTCACAATATATATCCGCGAACCACAAAAGAATCTGGCTCCCATGACCAGGGAGGTTATGCGTTTCGGCTGCTTATCCGAGGTCCAGATCAACTGGGGCAAGTCCGTTCTTTTCCCCCTTACAGATGCCACGCAACCGTTCTCCACCGACTATCCATTTATTTTGGCTAGTGGTCCTTCCAGATTTCTGGGCATCTGGCTGACCAGAGATATGGATGAGTTGTGGAGATCCAACTTCGGTAAAGCAATGGATTGGCTGGAGACTAGGATGCAAATGTGGCAAAAACTTCCTCTCTCGTTAGCGGGGCGCATCGCCATCGTAAAAATGATCGTGCTTCCAAAATTCCTGTACTTGTTTATAAACATCCCCATCGCATCACAATTTTTCCAAAAACTGAAATCCAACATTATTACTTTAATCTGGGCGGGACGCCAGCCCCGTATCGCCTATGACGTCCTAACACTACCCCTAGCGAGAGGTGGAACGGGAGTCTCCGACTCTACGCGCTATGTGCCCAAGCCAGTTTCCTCCAATTTTGGATTCACCCAACACCTTTTCAGCCACACGTCGCGGTCGAGACAGACTTGGCCTCCCCTTGGCCGCTGCAAACAGCACTATTTCTACCGCATAAAATCTCCTGGGGCGAGATAGACACGGTGGAGTGCATTCGCTGGGCTTGGGACGGGCTGCGCAAATACACTTGCTCGAGAACACTTTTCGCACCCTCAATGCAGCTTGCGCGCAATCCCGCATTCCCCTCTCTGCAGACAGCTGGCATGGCTCGCCGAGCAGCAGATCTGGATATCCGCACTAATGCCGACATTTACCCCAGTAACACCTTTCTCACACTGCCGGAGGATGCTGCACCACTAGATAAACTGCTATATTACCAGATTAGGGCCACCTGCAAAAACGACAACCCGACCTTTCCACTGGCACCCCAGCCTAACGCTGCGCTTGAATACTTAAACTCCTCCATTTCCCCGCGCAAAATAGTCACAAGGCTCTACGCCCTCACACTGGCTGCGTCCCCCATAGATACTGAGCGTGCTCGTAATGCATGGAGCATGGACCTGGCCGGCGACCTCTCTCCCATACAGTGGCAATACTGCTGCAGCCAAACCAAACGTCTCTCCCCCAACTATCGCGTACAGCTTATTCACTTTAAATACATACATCGGCTGTACCGCACTCCCGTCACGCTGCATAGGATGGGTCTGATGGACAATGACAGATGTGTGCGGTGCTCTGCTCCCGGCGCGGACTTCGCACATCTCGCCTGGTCATGTCCTAAGGTTTCAGACTTTTGGCTGTAGGCGTGCTCTATAGTTAGCGATATCACTCAGGAACGCATCGTACCTGACCCCCTGCTGTGCCTCCTGGGACATGTCAGAGACATTTCAGACGCTAATCGCAAGCTTGTCTCAATGCTACTGGTGCTCGCCAAGAGACGGGTAGTAATTCACTGGGGCCGCAGATCGGCGCCACAGGCAAAGCATTGGTTAACCGATGCAGCCCGTTGCCAGACGCTCCTGGGTGAATTTTGGGACCTGATGCCAGCTGCAAAAACAGACCTCTAGATATATGGGGCCCCCTCATATCCTATCTTCACCGACTAGCAAACCCAGACGTACCTCTAGAGGGTCCCAACCTCACTGACGCCCATACCACTGAAGCGGACCCTGACACGACTGGGTCCGGACGCTATGTAGACCACCCGCAGACCACAGTCATGTACATCTCTTTTGTTCCTCTCTCTTTCCCCGATTGAGATGCTGCGCCATAATGTGCATTATGTAATATCCCTATAACAGTGTCAACAACTTCATGATTGTAATATGTGCCGCAGTTCCTGACAGTATGATGTTTGTAACATGCCAAAGGTTTAATAAAGATTTTTGAAAACTCAAAAAAAAATAAAGAAATCATCTTGGCTTGCCTATCTGGAGGAGTGATCGGAAATGAGTTTAGAGTCACCTTACTGGTCGAGGCCTGCACAATAAGATTTTCTGGGGTGGAGTGCTTGTTGAAAAAATCTGGGTCACCAGGAGCCGGTCTGCAATGCCTAGCCACCTGCCTATTTACAGGTAGGCAATAAATGACAAAGTATTAGTGAGGGCATGTTTAAAAGGGGGCATGGTCTGAAACTGCTGGTAATGGCTGCAAAATCTCTGTTAGAACATTAGCTTTGATCTCAATGGGGAGAAGCTGCAATTCTAGTGCCTCAGCTGCCCTCCAGACCACCACTGCAAATGAGGCACCCTTTTCCATTGGCGGCCCAAGTGGCGAGTCAAGCGCTGTCTCAGGTGAGGTGTCAAGCTCATTGACATTCTGTAAATCAATGTATAAGCACATCAGTATAGTGAGGTGGAGCAAGCCATCCCCATCACAATCATTATTATCAACATCTTGGTGTGCTCCCTCCTCTGGCATAGGATCAGAGTCAGAACCAAAGACATAATGGAGCCTCTGCTGGTAGGTGCGACGTCAAACACACAAAAGGTGATGGGAAGATGCTTGCAATAGGTCTACCCGCTGGCAATCACTCAGAGTAGCATTCCAACCATCGTTCTTTTGCCCACCATGCTACCTCAGATTAGACCCAGCTATATATACAAATCAGTCTTGACCCTCCTCCAATAGGAACAGTTCAGCCCAAAGCCAGGACCTCTCCGAACTAGAGCACAACCAACTAAGTAGGGCAAAACTGGTCCAATCTGAGGTGGCATGGTGTAAAATAACAATTGATTGTAATGCGGCCCAAGTAATTACCAGTGGCTGAGATTAATTTGAGCATTCTGTCCATCACATTTTGGTATACTTTACTGTGTCACCATAAGTGGTACGGGTATGCTCAGATGTAGGTCCTGTGCACACTGTCACTGGAACCATGCTATACCTAGCTGATGAGCCCTAAATAGGGCAAAAACAGTTTTGGGTTGTTTGTTTTCCGATTTAGGGAGGACCTGGCTTGGTATTTCGGGCTGGGCTGTTCACATTGGAGCTGGGTCAAATTTGATTTGCATATATCATATAGCTGGGTCCGAACTGAGGTTGCATGGTGTGCAAAATAACAATGGATTGGGATGCTGCCCGAGTAATAACCAGTGGCTGAAATCAATTCAAGCATTCCGTCCATCACTTTTTTGTATGCTTTGGAAGGAGCAATGTGTCGGAGACACTGAATTAGAGTCAGATTGCATGACGATTGGTTACGCTTTTGTTATTTCATAGTATGACACGGGTCAGGCTCAAGCCAAAGTTGGTCCGGGGTCTGACATTGCTGTTGGCACTGGATTATCGTTTGGTACCAATGGCGTCAACACAGATATCAGGACCTGGTGTGGATCTCAGGGCCGGAGTAGAAGTTTCTACCGGCATGGGGGGAGGGCCCAGTAAGTGGTCCTAAAGGGACAAACAGTGCCAGGGATGGACCTGCTGGAGGTAGCCCGTCTGGAGGCCCCTGTGGTTCCATGGGACTCAAAGGTGCACTACAGGAGGCCTAAAATGCAGCAAAAATTTGCAGCATGGCCTCCTTGTAGGCCATGATCTGCTGAAGTGTCAACAGCGGTCTGGGAAATTTGGGGCCTCATCAGGACCAGCTAATGAATTGGTTCATGGCCAGAGACCTCCAAAAGGGTGCCACTGACGTGATGTCATCATGCCTTCTCCTTGGGGGGTAGAGTCTGGCTACACTTTCTAATCTTTGCACTTGGATTTTGATTTCAACTTACCAGAGACCCATGAGCGTGAAGTTGAGCAGTCACAGAAATGGCCATTAAACTGGGTTTCAGTCTGAGCCCACTACTTGAAGCGTGAGTAGGACCTACGCATGACCACAACTTCTTCTTGTATTGGCAACATACAGCTTCACTTACTTAAGCAGGTCCATGATCGACATCTGCTTCCTTCAGTTGTGGAATTGCTACAGAACCTGTAGCTTTTGGTGGGGGCATCATTCCCTAGGACACCAGAAAAAACAATAAAAAGTTGTTGGATAACTGACAAATTTGCGAGTGGAGCACAAAGGAACTGACGTCAGAGTGCAGGCTTGACACTTTAATGCGGCTCAGCTGCATCACTTTCAGGTGCTGTGGAGACAGCATGAAGCCGCACGACTCTACCGAGTGGCACACACAAGCATTGCTGTGGAAAATGTTTTCTGGATCCAGTTTGGCTACTAGGGAATATTATAAAGTGCGATTGCGGACGAAGGCCATGTTAGGTGCATTGTACAAGGACACCATCAGCACTCATTTCTTCCACTACTTTGAGGAGAACGAAGGTACTGCAGGGTCCATGAGAGATGAGTAAGATGCAGTGAAGGTGATTATGAGGGGTCATTGCATAAGTACTTCGTGGGGAGAGCAGGCATCCATCCTGCGGAATGTATTGGCCTTAGAGGCACGGTGATGGTGGTCAAAGCCCACACACGTCTGCATGAACTGCAGGGTCAGTGTAGGGAGGAGGCGCACCGCCTTACTAACATTGATTATATGGTCGCACTGGCTCATCATCACGCAGATGGAGACAAGCCAGGCCGCACGCTGGCGTGGCTGCTACGCTCCACGCTCCCCAGAACCGTTATAGGGGTGATATGCTCTTCCTCTGGCGACATTGTAAACTCGCAGACAGCCATATGTGAGCTCTTTGCTCAGTACTACGCAACACTATATTCCCCCGTTCCCCAATGGAACGCCTCCAGGCCTACATCGCCGGAGCTGCCCTTTCCCTCCTGAACCCCCTACAGTTCCAGGGCTGCTCCCTGTCCCCCATAATTTTTGCATTGGCCATGGAACCCCTGGCCACCTTACAATGTGCGCGGGCCCTAGACTGGGGCGTGGCAGTGGGACTGGATTGGCATGTGGTTTTGCTGTACGCAGACGATGTCCTAGTCAACTTATGGAGCGCTGAGCGAGACCTACCAGCTCTCTTTGATCTTTTAGACCTCTTTGGTGATATGGCAAGCCTCCAAGTGAACTGGGGGAAGTCCTGCATCTTCCCTCTGAAGAGGGTGGAACAGGCAGCGGTGGAAGAGCAGGAACCTGTCCCTCTGCCATGGCAGTTTGAGATGTTTTGGTATCTGGGGGTAAATATATACCACGCCAACAAGGAGCTCATGAATGGGAACCACGTGAGGACCCTCACTTCACTTCGCCAGTCCTTGGGCTTCTGGATGCATCTGCCCCTACTGCCCATGGGCTGAGCATAGATAGCTAAAAATGCTAATACTCCCGCATCTCCTATATTTTTTTTTGGCAGTGCCAGTCCCCACTAGGACATTCTTCGGTGATCTGTGACGACTACTGTCTGACCTAGTGTGGGGCAGAGCACGTAAGAGAGCCTCCATTCGAACACTCCAATGGCCTTTAACAGAGGGCGGCTTGGGAGTGCCGGACCTAGAGCTCTACTTCACGGTGGCACAGCTGCAGTGGCCTGTGAGCTGGCTTGTGCGGGACGGATTGGGCAAAAGATCAGTTAAGGAGGAGCTGGGTGCCTTGGAAATTGTAGACCTCTCCCCTGGTGGTCCACCTAGAGAGATGAGCAGAAACCCTGCTAGAACAGGTATATTCGACCCCAACGTGGCCTGCCATCCTATGCCCCACAACTACCGCCCTGGAGCATGCCTGGGATGAAGGCCCTACTGGGGGCACATTTTCCACTGCCATGGCAAGAGGCAGAGGTGGCCTGCCTTGGAGACCTATACAATGATTGGGACATGCGCTCCTTTCACGACTTGCAGGACACCTATGGCCTGGGTGCTGGCCAATTTTTGGCAACAACGCTCTCGAGATCAAGAACAGTTGGGCTGTGGACCAGGAGGCCCCATCCCTACACCACGGGCTACAGTGCATTCTGACATACGGCCTCGGTTGTAGGGCTATCACTGTGATCTATGCAGCCCTACAGGCTGCAGATGTTGACCTTGCATTGTTTAGTAAGCCCTGCTGGGACACGTACCTGGGGACAGTGGTGACCACCAAACAGTGGAATATGGCGCTTGAACAGGTAAAACACGTATCTCGTAACGCTCTCCGGAATATCACTCAGTTCAGTTATCTGCCTCACACTTACCTCATGCCGCACCGTCTACACAAGATGTTCCCTGGAGTGGCCCCACTATGCCCCTGATGCAGCCAGCACAATGCAACCTTCATTCATATGGTGTGGGAATGCCCCCCGTTGGCACAGGTATGGGGACAGGTGATGGGCCATATCTCGATGGTGGAGGACACGCAGCTGCCACAATCCCCTGCTCTGTTTGCTGGGAATCACTAAGTGCACAAAACGCACTAAGCATTATTTAAGGCTGGCTGATCTGACAGTGCCCTCTTGAAACGACTTATAGCCATGACATGGAAGGCGGCAGAGCCGCCCTTGATAGACTGCTGGCTCCGGGTTGTGCACAAGTGGGCAACTGCTGAGGCTGACGTGATGCCCGTGACACACAACTGCGAGGGGGTGAGGCAAGCTGGGACACTTATGTGCTCAAGCTGCAGGACAAATGAGACGCCCTTCCTTGATCTCTCACATAGGCCAGGACACCACAGACCGCTCACACCATGATGATGACTACTAGAGTGCTAGCTCAGGGGAGCCCCTGGTGCTTGAGCCAACCATACCTCACTTGCAACAGTGACCCCACCACTGGGTGCCCTGGTGGTAAACAGGACAAATAATGCAAGCTCCCACATAGCCCGGATATCTCCCCTTCTTGTATGCTTCGATATTGCTCATGTTATTGAACTCTCGTTTCTGCCCCTGGGCTCGTGGATTCCCAGATTGTTTTTGTAGGTTTTCTGATTGTTACATATATATATTGTTCTGATTGTATTTTTTCTTAAAGATGGCTTTACCCTGGGGGATTCATTGACCTAACCTGCCTCCCTGCTTGAGGGTTATAATACTTGGGCCAAAATTCACAAAGGTTTAGCGTCGGGTTAGCATTACTTTTCAAATGCTACACCTTTTTGGGGATTAATAAACCAACGCAAATTGGTATTTGCATTGGTTTGTATGGGAAAGCAAAGCAGCACAAAATGCTGCTTTGCATCAAGGGGGTGTTACATGGGTGGTACCTGGGTGTTCCTATGCAACCACCCATGCTTTTTGATGCTAAATCCTTTCTACTAACATTAGTAGGCAGGGTTTAGCGCCAAAAATTAACGCAGCTCAAAAGAAGGCGTTAAAAGGAGAAATATTTTCATTTCTCCTTGGTTTTTTGACTTTGCATGTGTGCTGCACTGTACAACACACATACAAAGTAGAAAAATGTTTTTAACTTGACTAGCCATAGTAGTTTGTACAGGAAGGGTACCCTTCCTGTACAAAACCTATGGTAGACTCAGGCACGCACCCTAGCACTATGGCGCTGTGTGTGCCTGGCACACTGCAGCTGAAATCTGCGCCGGCGCTAGGGAGAGGGGAGGAGAAAGTCATGTATCTCTGTAGATATGGCGCTCTCCTGCTCCCTCCCTGTCACATAATGCAGTGCAGCATTTTTGGGTGCTGCACTGCGTTCCGTGATTTTTTGAGGATCTGAGTCTTGACTTGTGTTTGCACCATTTGCCCATCCATATTGGTGTAAAATCCTCTGTTATAGTATTGCAATTACTGTTGTCCTATATGCTGGCATAAGCATAATTTTATATTGTTGTCTTGATTATTGTTGTGACAATTGTTGTTGGGACGGAATCCAATCTCCTATCCTTCCGCAAACTCCTAAAAACTTTACTTTTCAATAACCGCTGAGTCCTCCTTCTGTCTGCGTTCTGTCCACAGCGCTGGGATGCCTCAGGGTAGCTATCGCGCTATTCAAATGTTTTTTCACTTTTTTTCATTTCACAATACGAAAATGCCAATAAAGAAATATTAAAAATAAATAAATCAATGCCCAATGTTCATAAAGTGGTTTCTGGCGTCTTTGTTTGGTCCATACCGTCTGCTGAATCTTCCTGTATATTTTGTAGACAATGATGCAGATTTCCCATTCAAATGCTTCTTGATGTGCATGTGAGCTGACTGAGAGTCATTAAAGATGTGTGCTTTTCTATCAATCGTTATTTTTAAGCAAGGTGGGTACAGCATAGCCTAAGATAGTATAGAGTTTCTTCTTTTTTTAAATCATTCTATTAATTTTTCGTTTTATAAAGACAAATACAGCGTAACAACGTTAGACATTTTAACAACAAAGGCAACACTGGCAATGAATCTGCTTAATAGTAAACTAAACTGCACTGGGGAATGCGTGCTCAGTGCGCTCAATTGTGCATTTGAAAACAATAGGGTATATTTACAAGGGGATAGTACCATCAGAAATTCACGTATAGTGACGTTCCGGTGGCGCTATGCTCTTTTCCATATTTACAAAGCAGCGCTAAGCCACCTTGAGTGGCTTAACTCCGCCTTGTAAATGCAGCACCTTTAGAAGCATCACTTTGAGTGAAAGGGGCGTGCAATGGTTGCAAAACCCATTGCATTTTGACGCTGCCCAGATTTACAAGGATGTGTAAATATGAGTCAGCGCCCAAAAATAACGCCAGGCAATAGCTGGCGTTAGAAAGGCACAACAAGGAGAAATACTTTTATTTTTCCTAGTTTTTGCATTTTCTATGTGTGCTGCATTCTGCAGCACACAAAGAAAGAGCAAAAACGCCATTAATGATTGTTTATATGCCGGAAGTTGTCCCTTCCTGCACATAAACAATCATTAAATAATGACAATTTGCTACTTCTATGTGCGCTGCAGAATCCAGCACACAGAAGTAACCAATCGCTATTATTGATTGTTTATGTGCAGGAAGGGACACCTTCCTGCACATAAACAATCATTCCCTGCAACGCAGGCACCCTTGCACTATGGTGTCAGGGTGCCTGTTTTGGCGCTAGGCAGGTAATTTTAGCACCAGTGCTAGGGAAAATACAGGGGTGTGCTGTATTGTTGTAAATACGGCGCATCCCAGCATTTTGAAAATGTGTTGCCAAATGTGGGGCAGCTCCGCGCTTTGATATTTCCTTGTAAATATGCCCCAATATATCTATATGAGGGGAAGCTTGACTGTTTTCAACGGTCTCCAGGAGATGGGAGGGGATCCCGTTCCTACTTGTGCTGGTCCAGAACAGCGCTGCCATGTTGCTGTTCCTGTCTTGCCAGTGGAATGTCCACGACCCTCATGGCCCTCAAGGTCTATTAATGTTTGTCAACGCTCGAAAAGTGGTTAGAAGCTCCTCCGAGTGCTGTGTGGGTTCTCGATTATCCAGCCCTCTGCTGTTGTCTATACGAGGGTCTCATGTTCGAACTCAGCCCAGTGTGTCACTAAATTCAACCATTTCTGTACATGTGGACCCTTAGGGGATTCCCACGTAGATGCTATGCACCTCTTTGCCAAAAACAGAGCTATATCTATAAATCTAGTAGTCATCATTTCCTTTTTGGGCTGAGAATATACAGGCACATGCATCAACTTTTTTTGCGAGCGCAAACGGTGCGATTCGCAAAAATCAGCCGTTTGCACCCGCAAAAATGGCATTTGCGATGCATCAAGGTTCAAGGCACTCGCAATTTGAGAATTTGCAATTAATTGCGAGTTCTCAAATTGCGATAGCATTTAAGGAATCGCATTTTGCGATTCCTTAAATGCAATGCAAGAACTCACTTTGAAGTAGCGAATTCGCTACTAGGGGAGCAAATTACCATGAAGTTGAACTTGATGGTAATTTGCAAAAACTTTGAAAAATGCACTAAAGTTGTAGGTTACACACACACACACACACATGTCCTTGGGACATGTGTGTGCTAACTATTTGTGCACAGATCAATTTTAGGGGTGCAACAGGGTGTCCTTTGACACCCTTGAAGTTGCATGCGCAATTTGAGAGTACCAATTGGTACTCGCAAATTGCGCATGCAATTTCCCATTCATTCCTATGGGCCATAGGAATGAATGGGAAGCCATTCCTTATTTGCGACTCGCAATTTGCGAGTCGCAAATAAGGAATGTGTAGGAATCGCTATTTTTATAGCGATTCCTACATGCATAGACTTTCGGGAATTATGTAAGCTCCATGCACATATTGTAATTGTTGAAGTATTAGGCTTACATTTCTGGAGAGCCGGGTTAGATATTCTAGTGTGTTGCACCAGTCTGTGTCAGTAAGTTCCAGTCCCAAGTCGTGTGCCCACTTATTTCTTAAATTGTTACGCTACCCATCTAGTGCAGTGTGTAATGTTCTGTATACTTGTATAATGGCTGGTCCCATCTTCATGATTTGCCCCCTGCACGAGGTCCATCATAATACTCCAGGTCTCCAAGTCCCTGTCCGCATTCTCATCCGTGCGAACCGTTCTGAGTCGACGCTCCTCTGCTACCCCCCCCCCCCCCCATTCCCGTAGGTCCGCCTTCCATTTCTCTGGGGGGGCGTGTCCGCCTTCCAGTGAATAGCTATGCGGCCTTTCGCTAATACCAGCCCAAGCATAGCAAATTTATGTTGCATGCGAGTTGTGGCCTTGGGGGTCGGGAGCACTCCCAAGAGGCATCGCTTAATTGAGGCTTCAATTAAGAGCTTTGTTGCTCTTCTCAGAGTGTCCAGCACTATGCTCCAGTAGGAGCCGAGCCTGGGACAGTCCAAGGTCACAAGAATAAAATGGGCCGGGAAGAAGCCGCATCTTGAGCACTTAGGTGCGTATGTTGGGTCGAACCTCGCCAGACGTGCGGTGCAAATAATTGAACTGCGTGAACTTGAACCGGGCGTTGCTCGAGAAGTCCTGAACCAGCGCCAAAGCGTGTTTCCACTCCCTGTCCGTTAATGGTGCGGGCAGGTCTTCCTCCCACCTCCTCCGTGTCGGGCCATGTCCAGCCTGCGGTCTGCTTTTAGGGCCTTGTACAGCCGGGATATCAATCCTTGGAAGGAACCTGGGTCTAAGATCGTGCACAGCGTGCTTGATTCCTCTGGCTCCATCGGGAACACAGTCCAGATTTCCCGAAACGTGCGGGTTATCTTTGCATATTGGAGGCAGTGGCCCTCTGGGACCCAGTAATGCTCCCTTGCCTCCTCAAAGGATAGGAAGGAGTCTTTGAGATAAAGATCTCCAGCCGTGGTGCAACCTCCTGCATTCAAGCTGGCCACATCCATTACGGATTGTATCTGGTGGTATCCCGGAAGCCATTCCAGCGGGAGCGCGCGCGCATAGGGGGCTTTTCACAGCACCAGAGTCACCGCCCTTTCCCAGGCCCAGGCAACCTGTTTCACTATGAATGGGCAATTCGGAGGAGTCCTAGCTCTCATCATCAGATACTTAGGGAGCTCTGCTTCCGGACACCAACCAGCCAACAGTCTTTTTTCAGTGGTCAAGCCCTCCGCGCACCACTGTGCTGCATATTGGTGGAGTCCCGCAATGTAGTATAAACCCAAGTCAGGGAGCCCCAGGCCACCCTGATCTATGTCCAGCTTGAGGAGGTCAAGTCTAACTCTGCTCCGCTTGCCTGCCCAAACCAGCAGGACCAGTAGGCTATTCAGAGTGGTGAAGGTGTCGTTCGGAATGCGGCAGAATGAGTTCTGTAGGGTTTATAGACATCTGGGAAGCAGGACCATCTTTGCCAGAGCTACCTGCCCCATTACGGACAGCGGCAACCGGTTCCAAAAAAGTATGGACTCCTTCAGGTTGTCGAGGATTCTCCGTGTTCAGGGCATATTGGGCTTCGGGGGAGTGAGCTATCAGCTTCCTCAGATAGCGAAAATGATCACTCTTCCACGTTAGCGCTATCGGTGGGAGTGCGGTCGTCCCAAGCCCCACCAGCAGGAACGCGATCGATTTTGCGGGGTTAATTACCAGTCCGGACACCACACCGAAATCGTCCAAGACGGTTAGTAGGGCCGGGATAGCCTCAGCCTTCCGACGCATGTACACCAGCGCGTCATCCGCGTATAGGGACACGACATGGGTCCGTCCGTCCACCTTCAGGCCCCAACACTCCATGTCTCTTCGGAGACGGATGGCAAGTGGCTCCATAGCGATTGCAAATAGGAGCAGGGATAGGGGGCACCCCTGTCTCGTAACCCGTTTGATGGTGATCGGATCAGAGACCAGCCCACCGGTACGCACCCTAGCTGTGGGCCTCTGGTACATAAGTCGCACCCATGCCACGAACTCCTGGCCCAACCCCATTCTAAGCAGAACTTGCCACAGATAATCCCATTGCAGGGTGTCCAAGGCTTTTTCGATGTCCAATGAAATTACAGCTGCTGGTGTCTCCGAACCGGCAACAGAGTGTATCACATGTGCCAGCCTTCGTAGGTTCATGTGGGTGCCTCTGCCCGGCATGAACCCGCACTGGTCCTCGGGGACCAGGTGGGTCACCACCCTATTTAGCCGAGACGCCAGCACCTTACCCAAAATTTTGATATCCACTTCAAGCATAGAGAGGGGGCAGTAGGAGCCAGGAGAGGTGGGGTCCCTGTCTGGATTAAGGAGCAAGACTATTTGAGCTTCTCTCATGGAATTTGGGAATATCCCCCCTGACTGTCTAGCTTCCCGCAGTGGCTCCAGCAGTCCCGGGAGGAGTTGATCCGCATATGCCCTATAGTACTCTACAGGGAGACCATCTGGTCCTGGGGCTTTCCCCCTAGCCATGTCCTGCAGGGCCTCTTGGAGGTACTTGAGGTTGATCTCCGCCCCCAGCATCTCACCTTGCTCTTCAGTGAGCTGCGGCAGGGGTATACTGTCGAGGAATTGTGCTATTACCGTGTCTCCCACCCTTTGTCCCCTGCTGTATACGCCCGCTAAGTGGGTATAAAGCTGTAGGTTGATGTTTGATTGGGTGTGAGTGAGGGTCCCATCTGGCTGTCCAATAGAAAGTATGGTCGGGGTGGGCGTTCCCTCTTGAGCCATGCTAGCAGCTTCCCAGTTTTATCGCCTTCTCTGTGCAGGAGCTGCCGGTATTCCAGCCTGACCATACAGTCCAACCTATCCCATAGTTTCCCGACTCGCCCTCAGCCGGTCTTTGTCTAGCATCCTTAAATTAGGGTTTGTATTCTGTAGAACCTTCAAGTCTTTCTCGGCATAGATCCGCCTCGAGCTGTTGTCTCACCCCCCCCCCTTTAGATAAGCATTCCGCCCGCATCACTACCTTCAATGTGTCCCACTCCGTGCCCCTGGAGTCCGTAGACAGCCAGTTATTATCAAAGAAGTTGGCGATCGAGCCTTTGAGCTCTGTGCTAAATACTTCGTCCTTCAGTGCCCTTGGCTGTAGCCTCAAGAGCGGGACCGCAGGCCTAACCCTCTCGGCACCCCACTGCAGTAAGACTGGGGCGTGGTCTGACAGGAATCTCCCAAGTATGTCTATGCTATGAGCGTGCTCAGCCGCCCCTTCCGAGAGTAGGAAGCGATCCAGGCGACTGTAGACCGCATGTTTCGGGGTATAGCATGAGTATTCACTCTTCGTTGGGTGTAGCCTCCTCCACCAGTCCGCACACCAAGTCTCTGCATTACACCCCGTAGTGCCCCAACCATATTGGGTTTTGTATGCAGTTTGGGGGGGGGGGGGAGTCTGTCGATTGCCCCTTCGAGTACACAATTGAAATCGCCTGCCCAGTGGAGTGGTATGCCCGTGTGGGCCACTATTAATTCTTCAAAGCCTAAATAAAAGGCACCGTCGTCGGTGTTGGGGGCATAGATATTTAGGAGGCATACCTCGGACCCATCCAGCACCCCATGGACCATTATGTACCTCCTCTGTATGTCTGCAGTGTAACTCAACATCCGGAATGGAGTCTGCGGGGCTATCCAGATCGCCACCCCACGCGCGTAGCTAGAGTATGTTGCGTAGAACATCTGACCCCTCCATTTCTTATGTAATTTTTGGGCCTCATTCTCAGTTAAGTGAAACTTGAAGCATGGTTATGTGGGTCCACTGCCTTCGGAGATATGTTTGTGTCCTACACCGTTTCACGAACGTGCCTAACCCCCGCACATTCCAGGAGATGATATTAAAACCTGCCATCACTGGGCTATATCATAGCATGGGAACCGCCACGACCCATCCGCCAGAGCTGTCCAAGCATGATAAAAAACCAATAACAAAACTGTTCCCCCCCACCCACCGGGTAAACACATAAAGAACCAATCCTGCCTCCCCAATCTTGTCCCAGCATTGTAACACCCTCTTATAAAGTGAGATTAAGCCTCTCTAGCATCAACTTTTTTATCTATACATTATGTCGAAAAAGAAAAGTCTCCCCTCCAGCACCGCACACTCGTCATCAATCCGAGCTACCACACACACACCGAGTCTGATCTTACACAGGGAAGCAGGGGGTGTCCCATCCACCCACCAGACGAGTAGTAGGAACTCCAGTGTTGCCACCTCTGCTACACTCACACACTCAATCAAACTCACCAGCACCCACACAGCATCGCACGGTTCTCCAATACAGGAGACAGCTAAAGAGAGGATAGGGTAACCAAACAGGAGGAAAGGCAGAGTAGGAGAGAGAGAGGAGGAGGAGAATGAGTATAAAGAGAGAAGAGAGGGTGAGAGCGAGAAGGGGTGGGGGCGGCCCGCCATTCCCGGCGATATGGCCAATCGGGCAAGGCACCATGTGTCAAGGGCTAGTACAATTCCATGGGAATGTTCTTAGCAGACGCCCAGTGGGTCCCCAGGGAACGCTAGCCCATTCATAGCCCCCTGCAGTTGTCCTCGACTGCTGACATCCCAAGCGGGTCCGGCCTCCACATTCCGGCTCCCGGCGACCACAACTCTAGTTGTCTTGCTTCAGGTATTGCAGGATTGAGGGGTCTCCTCCACTATGTCCCTGGTATGAGTCTAGTGTCTGCTGCTGTGACTACCTCCACCAGCGCTCTAGCCTCTTCACGTTCCGCCAATAGTAGCTCCTGACTGACGCGGATCACCTGGTTTCCCTCGCCATCCGAACTGTTGTGCTCCATTTCTAAAGAGCCATCCTGCTGCACAATTACCCTTTGGGTGGACCGGGCGAGTTTGTTCCGCTGGCCTCATTTTCGTGTCCAGCGCAGTGACCAGGGTTCCGCAGAAAGTCTGCCAGCGCCCCCCGGAGCCGGAATATATTCATCCCCTCTGACCTCCAACGAATCCCAGGCTGCTTCAGGAGTGGAGAAGTAGTGAGCTTTGTCCTGGCGTATTACTCTGAGCTCAGCCGGGTATAACAACATGTATTTTCGGTTCATCGCTCGGAGCTTCTGTTTCACCCCTCCAAAAGACATTCTCAACTGCTGGACTATTCGTGTGTAGTCAGGAAAAATGCGGATAATGTGGTTTTCGTATGCTGGGTCGCCGCTACGGCGGGCCTCCCGAAGTATGTGGTCCCGGTCCCTGTAGTTGAGGATCTTGGCTATGATGGAGCGGGGGGCAGCCCCTGCTCGACCACAAAACAGGAGGAAAAAGGGGTCGCAGGGAAGGCCATCTTGATCCATTTCTCCAGAAATAGCTCGGGGTCTCGGCCCTCCGCCCCCTCCGGGAAGCCCACGAAGCGGAGGTTGCATCTGCGGGAGCGCCCCTCCGCGTCCTCCGTTCAATGCTCCAGTGTGGCTGTCTTTTCCGCCAGCTCCGTTAAGGCGGCTCTCAGGGAGGAGACCTCAGTCTCCATCGTTGACACTTTTTGGTCCGTTGCCAGGGACCTCTCCGCCACTGTTCGCAGGTCAACCCTTAGCAGGCGAAAATCCAGTGAGACTGCATCAATCTTAGCATGAACCATCTGACTGGAGGCCTCTATGGCTGCGAGGATCTGCGCACCCGTGGGCTCAGGGCCAGCCGGGCCTGCGCAACGGCCCCCGGCGGTTCTGATCGCGTTGCCGCGCTCTGGGTCGTGAACTGGTCCATCTTTGTTTGTTGGACCCCCTCTGGGGTCTGTCCTTACCCATGACTGCAGCCCCCCCCATCCTAGGTGCACCTACTTCCGTCTAGCGGGCCTGGGTTCGGTTCCACACGCGCAGTTCCGGGCCTTCAGGACCCGCAGGAGGCCGTTAATGGGGGCCCGACTCGTGGAGGTGGGGTCTGGGTTAGTCAACTACATCAGGTGGATCCCGTTGCCCAGGTGCCCCCAAGCCCCTAGATCGTTCGCACCACGTCACAAGGTGTCCATGGCGGTGCAGTCACTCCGGAATCGTGATGTACGGGTCTCCCAGTGGGCAACACTCTAATCCAGCGGGGGGGGCCTTAGCTCGTAGAGCCCAGCTACGCCTCTCTTCCGGGACTTATTTAGGCCTCTATAGTCTTTCACTGACCTGTGTGCCCAGCCACGTGAGCCAGCGCGGGGGGGGGGCAGGCGAGAGGCTACAGCGCTCCCAGTGAATCCCTCTACTCCACTTTGCTATGCCTTGGTGTTGCTATCGATTACAGGTCCTGTGTGGGGGCCACGATGTCTGCTGCGCGCAGTTGTGTGGGTTTTACCAGAGGGAGGGGGAGGGGGGGGGTCGAGCCTCCGCTCCCAGACCCCCTCCAACTCCAGTCTTAGACTTTTGGGCCCACTGTCCTGCAACGGTCTCTGTCGCTCGCAGTCTACCACCAGCGGCGACCGGGCCCTCCTCGTTGCGCCTAGGGGACTCTCCTGTAGTGTCTCGTGCAGGGGGAGGGACGAGCCGCAGCCCGCAGCGCTCACAGGGCCTAGCAACCCCCCGGCCCCCGGGCTCACCTCTGGTCTTCGCCGCTCAGGTCCGGCGCTTGGTGCTCCGCAGGCCGTCTGCGGTTCACAGCGCCCATGCGGCGCCTTCCTCGGGCTCTTTGCCTCTGCCAAGGGTCTGTCCACGATGCTTCACACGGGGGGCCAACCACAGCCCGTGGCGCCAACTAGGCCACGACACTCCTGGTCCCTCGGCAAACCTCCGGATACTGCCTCTGGGCTCCGCACACATTTACCCGGCCCAGCTCCTGGCACTCCGGTACGCTCCTCGGCAACCGGCCGGCAGTCGTCTTTCGCCCCGTTTCTGTCCTGCCTCCAGCCTGTGCAGGGACTCCGCCGCGCTGCCTAGCGCGTCCCAGAGGCCGTGGCGCCGTGGCCGCCATGCTCTCGGCGATCGCCCTTTCAGCAGCCGCTCCTTCAACGCGCCTCCAGCTGAGCCAGCCTGGGCAACTATCAAGCCTGGGGGGGGGTCTCGGGGACGTCCGCTGCTCAAGATGAGGCACTGTGTCCCGATGGCGGGGATGTTTCAGGATTTTTGGCGGGCCCGCCGCGGAGCTTTCCTACGTGTCCGCTGCGGCCACCATCTTGGCCACGCCCGTTAAAGACATCATTACAATGCAATCTTGGAGAAAAAGTGTTTGACCCTTTGCTGATGATTGAATTAAAAAAATTCTAAAATGTACAATATGAGCTATCCGTCACCCGAGAAGGCATCATACGGAGAGTCTCGAGAATCGTCATACTGGTGAGCCTGAGGCAGCAAGTCATTGAACTGTCCCATGAAGGACATCATGGCATTGCAGGCACCAAAAGAGCCCTAAGAGACCGTGTGGTTCCCTCGCCTAGATGAACAAGTTGAAAAAGAGCTGAAGGGTGCCACCTTTGTAACAGTTTATCCCCCAAGGTGACGCAGCATCCATTGCAATGTCTGACCTTCCTGCGCATGTTTGAGAGAGAGTTGCAGTTGATTTCTTTAGGCCCCTAGGAAATGGATATCATCTCATGGTACTCGATGATTATTTGCGTTTTCCTTTGGTGGAAGACTTGTCATCGACAACCCATGACAAAGTCATCGAGCAGCTTGATAACTTCAGCGTGGGGCATCCCGGCTATTCTCAAATCTGACAATGGCCTGCCTTTCAATGGCAAAGAATTCAAGGAGTTTCTTGTTCGACTCAATGTCAAGCATCAAATGAGTATACCTCTCTGGCCACAAGCCAATGGTGGTGTTGAACAATTCATGGGCACCCTCAAGAAGGCAATTCAGCAAGCATTGATAAAGGGAATCGATCTCAACCAAGCCATGGGTCAAGCCCTTTGTGCCTTTCGATCAACTCCTCACTACACAACTGGTGAGAGTCCTGCCACCTTGCTATTTGAGATACCCATCAGAACCAAACTACCACAATAGACATAGGACTGATCGATGAATGCTGATGAGGTTTGTGTCACAGACACTTCTCGAAAGTGCAAGATGAAAACATATGCTGATCAGCGCCGGCACGCCCAGGAAACAGTCTTTGGAAATGGACACTGGTCAAACAGAAAAGGAAGTGAAAAATGGACACTCTGTTTGATGTCGACCCTTTCGGAGTTGTAATGTGCAAAGGACACATGATGACAGCTCATCGTTCGGGAAAGTCCATCACATGGGACTCATCACACTTTAAACATCTACTTAGATGTTCGGCAGCTCCTGATATCATGAGTGAGGCTGAACCGATGCCATTGGTGCCTGATCAAGGTGCCCCTCAACTACCTCATACCACCCAATCTGGCCGACCTGTGCAAGCGCCTCGCCGACTCTGAGTAACTATGATGCTAATGCTGTCTGTACTTTTTATTTAACAAAGGGGGAGATGTAGTGCCTTAAGATTGTGCGCGCTAGGACCCTTGCGGTTCTGGGCAGACTCGAAACAGGAATTATGTAATCTGCTGGGAGGTGTTAAGATGTGGTTATAAAAGTTGTGCCACAAAGCGTGCAGTGTGTGGTTGTATGTTGAAGAATAAAATGTGCGGCATATTTCATTTGCATATTCCCAGCTGGGGAGGACGCTACAGGCTGTACTTGGTCAGCTCTACTACTCCTCTCGGATATTAAGCATGGTGTATCTGGGCCTTGGTCCTTATTTTGGCTAAGTTACGGTAGCCTCTTCCAATGCATTTTCTTCCTTCCTCTTCTCCTCATGGCCTTCTCCTGTCCTCTTCAATGTTTAGTTTTACTGGTGCCTAATGAAAGCTGTGTGATGCTTTGTTGTTCCCCTTTTTCTATGGCTTATTTTGTGGAGATTGTCAGGTGTTTGGTATCTTTTCACACAGTTATTTTGTTTTCTTCCAACTTTTTTTGTCAATGTATCAAGCATTTCACACCCCAAAGAATTCTCGTAATTTCAAGTTTTGAAATCTTACTTTATGTTAAGTAAGGAATAGCCTTGAATCAAAAATATCTGCTACATCCTAGCATCAGATGTAGAAGGACCATGTTGGTAAAATAAAACAAAATACTGTTGCAGACAACAGGGATTACTTTGTTGATTCTGGAGGAGAACGTATAGTAGATATTCTAAACCTTTACCTTTTCCAGTTCAGAACTGAAATTTGCCTGTCAAAGTAAGATGGTACAATCTGTTTCCTGTTTTACTAAACACAAATCTGTACTTCTGTTTATTAAAGTTTGAGAGAACTGTGAGCAAATGTATGCCGATGTTACTTAATATATGTTTAGTCCCTTTTAATTGGCTGCCTGATGGATACCCATGATTGAGTTTAAGGGATCCACTTTGAAAAATGACTGCAGTCATCTTTACAGTTCATACTAACGGAATAATAAATCACACAATGAAAATAACACACTTTAAATTCAATTTTTTATTGTGTGTGTTTGAAAGGAGGGCTTTAAGTATGTATAACCAAAATTCAAAAACACTACTCACTTTACAAATCTAAAAAACACACAAATTCAAAACTATGCATTGGAATGTATAAAGATAGGCAGCATGTCTCATTAGCTTGACACAGAAGGGCAAACATACCCTAACTTTTAGAGGGATGAAAATGGAAACTAAAATGTAACATTGAAGGCAATTGCACATAAAATAAACTGCATGTTTCCTATACAAGCACACAATGCATTCAGAAATGGTGTCTCCTGGCTATGGCACAGGGCAACTTGAAAATACCTCAAAGCTCTAGTGTTATCGGATGTACCGCATTCAAAGTTTCTATTTTAGTGTTTTCCTACAGGAGAACAAACAATGGACGCAACTTTACAAGAATGTATGAAAAAAACATTAACCCAATAAATAATTGTTGATGATCTCAATAACCAAACCCAGTGTTGTAGCAGGTTATTGTCATTTGCTGCAATTGTCAAACCGGAAGTTATTAACTCTTCCAAATGCTTAATATCCATCAATGCAAGTCCTACCTAGAGGCTAATTATTTTTTTTAACAATCATGAATATTGTTCTCAGCTTATCAGCATTGTGATGCTATATAATTTACCTACATTCATCTATTATTTCCTATATCAGTGGGTTATTTTTCATTGTAAATCAGTCATTCAGAATAAATTAATAAAATGTGGTGTATTAGTTTCAAACTGCTAATAATTTTTGGCGTAGAATATGAATTCAATGTAAGTAGTCCATCTATCACAAAGGTAGAAAACCATTAAAACGATCTCGGGAAGTGACGACATTTAAAAAAATCTAACCTTAGTTTTGAAATATTTGAGTTTTTCAACTAATTGTGTGTCCACCCATTGTTAAAAAATAAAAGGCTCAATGTCTCTTAATACTTTTGCTAAAACAAATCTAAGGTCAAAAGCAGCTAACTGTATCACCTTATCAGCTGCACCTGCTTCCAGATAACTGACCCCAGGAAAATAGTCAAATGAGTTCAGCATCTAAGGGGAGAAAGAGTATGGAAATACTATATACAGATCTTCCTACAGTTTCCTTAGGTAAGTGTATCTTTATCTCCTTTAGTTGTCAGCCAGAGTATAATTATTGGAATAATTGTTTTCCATCTGGGGTTGAGAATTAGGGAAAAATCCATACTCATGTCTGTGAGCTCTGACTAGCGACCCAAAACGCACAGCCTAGTGTGCTGTCTCTCCACAGGAAGCACTTTGGTGTCTAGTCAGGGGTGAGAATCATAATACAAATGCACCTGCAATGTAGAACGTGTATCAAAAGAGTACCCAAATAAGGATAATTGGCTACTGTACCATAATGTAGGTCTAAGGGTAAGGAATGCACCAAACAGTTTTAGATGTAAACTGGAGCTAAGAAAGTATTAAAAAAGATTTGCATCAAAGCAGTAATCAGATAGTGGGTAAGGAAGCAATGTATGCAAACACCCCCCCCCCCCATAGGATGATGTTATCTTCAGCACCACTATTTATTTTTTAATATAAAACTGCACGCAATGACTTAAGCAGAATAGATAAAGGCTGGCTGGACCTCGTTGTAAAATTGATTGAAACTGTAAAAACAGTCTGAATAGTCAGGTATATTTTATTTAAAGACAAAATAATTGCTACAAGTGAAATGGGTGTGGGTATGTGTTGGGTGTTTAAAAGTGATGTAGATCCAGGCCTTCCAAGGACGCAAAGAAAGCCTAACGATCCTTTTATAATATACTCCATTAGCTACACTATTGTGATGTTGACCTGCACTATTCTTTAACCCATCACTTCCTGACAGCTTATCTCTTCTTAAACTGCTTAACACTGCTTAACACTGCAGAAGTAGTTGGTGTCAGGTGGTGTTTTCAAACCGCATTTATGGAAACTGTGTACTTATTTTGTAAGTCATATAATATTTATCACTAATGATAAAATATTTCAGTACCTAGAAATAGTGCACAAAGCAATCTCAATAACAAACTAAAAGAGTAACTGGACGAATCTCAAACAAAATGTTGAAAGGTATGTATTTCCAATGAACAACATATATTCCTAGTATGAATCCCAAAACATGAAATAAGTACAGTACTTCGTCTTGGAAACCACCTCAAGCTCAAAGGTTTAAAGTTAACTTTATCACTCACTAATGTCAGGTCTTGCAACTCCTTCTCTGCGCTCTAACCAAAGTTGTATATATGCATTAATGTGAAACAGAGGTATGAAAGTTCCTGTCTTTCCCTGGGTGGTATGAACATCAACTCACCAAACTGCTCGTAGTAGCAGAAGTGATATCACACACACCAGGACATCACAGGATTATGTCCTGCCCTTAGCCCGAGATTACGTCTTGTTTTCTGAGGAACTAGAAAAGTCAATAACTACAGAAAATAAACAAGCAGGCTAGTTTACTTTCAGTTCCTGCTGCTAATAGGACCCCAGCATTGAGGGGTGGCATGCACGGTGCTAGGACAAGGATAACAGCTGCTACTTTAAATTGATGTCTATGACGTAAACTTTGACCAGTTTACCTATTACATAGCCAAGCAGTATGATTTTCCAGACAAGTGGATTGCCAGGAGAAAGTTGAATATTATAGAGCATTAAGGGGAAGCCGAGTAGCTGCAGTTGTAATTTAACATGCTCCATTCCTGGGCTTTTCCTATTCCAGATCGGCCTTATTATGGGTAGTGGAGCATAAATCTCCAGATTCCCTCTGTGGGGGCCCAAGGGTGAAGTTACTGTTGCACATTTAGATCAAAAATACTGAAAACCCCTGGAAAATTGGAAGGAAACATCTTGCGTGCTGCCAACAGTTGTGACTCGTGATTGTCCACTTTTGTATCTGTGCTATTACAGTAGATGAGATAGATTGGTCAAAAACGGTTTTATACCCAGCTTCAACATGAACTGTTAATTCTCCTAGATGTTGCACGAGGAAGGAGTACGGCTCAAACCGTTTCCATAAGTACAAGCTATAATGGCATTTGTACGAGGCTCTGTTAAGAAGTCTAGCCTGGTAGGCTGTGTTTCCATGGTTCTCCATGGGGTACTTTTTACCCCCCTGGGAGGAAATTTCTTTTCCTTTCAGGAGGGTGCCAATATTGTCAACGACTAGCCTGGGGAGTTTGAAAGCACAATATGGGCCCAGAAACTAAAACAAATGACGCTCCATGTTGAGGAATGGTTCCATCAGTGGAGCACACAAGGTAACCAAGACAAAGTGTGAAAGAACAATACAACTTGTTAGCTTGAAAAAAGGAGCATTTAGTGTGCTCAGTAACCAGAATCAGCAGAGGCCAGGACACTGATGTTGTGGTTTCTTTAGACTTCTGGTAACTGAACGTCTCCAGAGAGCATGAGACCTTATTCTTTTTAACACACAGCTGTTACATAAGTTGAAAACATACAGGTACAGTTCCCACCTATGGGATTTAGCCATTTTTACTGGTTTGATTTACTTTTGAACCCCTAGATTTAGTGGCTTTTTCTTGTTCTGTGGGACTGTGTAAATATCTATTTATATTGTGCCTGGGTTTTAATGTATGACTGGCATTTAAATCCAACAATCTGTGCTTGGTTTTATTGACAGGAAGATGTCTCCTTGCTTGGAGAAGGCTCAGCTTGCATAGAAAGCATGTTGGTAGGCTTCAATAGAAAACCAGCCCTGGGCGAGGTTTAAAATGTACAAATTTGATGAGTAGCTTTCAATTGTAAATGGTGTGTATTGAGACAGAAATGTAGCCAAAAAATGAGTCCTCTTGAACCACACCACTTTAAGTCTACATTGAATCACAAACACTTGTAAGCTGATCTGAAGTCTATGCATAAGCATGAACTTTTCATTCTCAAGACACACATCCATTTTCTTCTTCATAGCTTTCTATGGGATCTATACTCCTACTGTTCGATCAGAACACATAGTTAAACCATGAACCCTTTACATTACATAATGTATTTGTAAAGTACATGTTCACTCAAAGGGGTATCAATGCACTGATACATTTTTGGTACCCAACATAGTGGTACTTGTTTTGTCATCCACGGGAGGATAAACAGCTAAGTGGACCAGTCAGGCTTTGACTTTTGGGTTAAACAAAAATACCTGCAGTGAATGCATTAGTCCACTGAGAACCCAGACCACCCTGTAGATCTCTTAATTGGTTCTCTTGCATTACTGATGCAGTCTGACTTCCTCTTACTCTTTGGATATGGTACCCAGTATCATGCTCCCCATTAGTTTCGTAATACCCAGGGGTCCACTATGCATTAAGAACAACTCTTTTACAGGGCAGAGTAAGTTGGGCCCAAAGATAGGTGCACCTTCCTAGAGTTCTGAATCCTGTTTCCCACCATGGCCCATGAGCCACAAAGATCTCAGTTTTACCCATCTGGGAGACAAATAAGGACCAGAGAAGAAGTGCTGACTACATATGGAGGGATCATTACAACCCCTGGGCTCTAACATCAGCAAGAACATTCCCTATCCTGGTAACACACAGAGAAACCATGGCAGTTGTGCCCATGTTGCAACAGCTTTGAATTGCTCCAACCAGTGCGTGCTGTGGACAGTGAATTATGATTAAGGCTGATTTCAGTAGAAGTATTGTGGGGAAGAAGTCAATGGTACATTGATGACCCTTGGTGTAACTAGAGTTGCAGGTAGGTGGGCTCCTATTTGGCAAGGTGATGGTGAAGAGCAGCTGATGTGGGAAAGGCACAGGGTCTGCAAGCTGTAACCAAACCATAAAGGCCTACTAGCAAGAGACCATAAAAGAGGCCCAAGGTGAAGAGCTGATACACAGCAGCAAATTTAATTCAATCTTGATTCTCTCTCAACTCTAAATAGAGGCAACTTACGCACGCTACACCCAAATTTCTCAAGAGGCAAACCACGTCTCAGGAGAGTTACCACAAATAGAACCGGAGTTAATATAAAAAAAATATTAAAAAAGGACAGCGCCTCAACTCCTCTACATTGTAAGTTGAATAAAACTATGCACTTATACTTCCATGGAGGGGAAGCTTGAGGCCCTGAGATGAGTTTTTGGGGCTAAGAATTACCCAATGAGAAGAGGTAGAGATTGAGAATACTAGAAAACTGTGCAGAAAAGTCAAAGCAGCCCCAGAAATGTACACAGAAGTTTCAACAATATGGTGCAAATAAAATTATCCAAACTAAGGCACAACTGGCGATGCTGAAAAACCCTTAGAGAACAGTACAAATACTTCAGAAAATGACATAGTACAGAATATTAATGAACTTTTGGCATTGGTGAACCTCTCGGGTAAAACAGTCTAGTCAAAATAATGTAAGCAGGGACTACAGGCTGCAACATAAAGGGTTGGAATGGAGTGGCTTAAGGTGAAAGCAGGGGGTTGTTTGTGTAAGGAAATGAGAACAAATCCTTAGGGTCACAGCTGTAGAGAGAAGCTGGGCTAGTTTTCTCCGACTTCGGTAAATGGACAAAAAAGGGGAAACATCCTTTACATCGCGGTGATTACACTGCGATGCATTTAGAACGCTGCCATTACAACGCAAGCGTTACATCGACTTGCACTGGAGGGCGCTATAACCTAAGGAATAGTAAGATTTACTATTCCAACACCTTCCCTACTGTACGTAGACTGGTGTTGGAATAGTAAATCTTACTACTCCTAAGTCCAGCGCCCTCCAGCGCAAGTCGTTGTAACCACTTGCGTTGTAAAAACTGCGATGTTACATACCGCGATCATTTTGATCGCGTTGTAACATCACATATTCACAAAAAAGATCATCCAAGAAATTTTAAAAAATTTCCTTGACATCAATGTACTGGGGTCAATCAACTGCAAAGCCTTTACATGTACGCAAAAAGATGCTACTAGAACATTTCTGAAGGGCCAGAAGAGGGGTGAAGAAGAGGCATACGACTTCTATGTGTGAAATGAATAATGCTTATGAGTGTGTGTGGGGAGATGACAGATTGAAAGCACTCAACATTCAACCTGCCTAGAAGACAAAATATACGCCCAATTCCGCAGGGTGCACTTCTTCTAAATGAAGTGGTTGCACCATTAACTGTGTTTCAATCTTTCGTATGATACAATGGTTTACCATCTCCCTACTGCCATCTTTACTGTTAAGAATATATTTGCCCACTAGCAGTAATTTGAATCATTGTTAAAATGTTTAACATTGTTGACAGATTTAAAATTGCAGGAGTGAGATAAGACCGTCTTTAGAAGAGTTACTAGTTGACGTTTGCTTTTGTACCACTATGCAAACACCCCATTCAGCCAGGAGTCGGAGGCCTGCTGGTGTTGGCAGACCTGGCACTCTGCTGAAGAGTGTCAGAGAGATGCCAACCTCTGACATGCTAAGGAGAGGTATAAACCTTGTACAGCAATGGTTGAAGAAATCTGCACACTCACTCATTTACACCTTTAGAAAATGCAGTTTTAATGGAGAAAATGAGTAAATGGTTCGGAGCGTCACATTTGTTCCTCATATTTTAATCATGACAGTAGCTAATCAGAATGGGCACTCAGATGGGGTTAGTTTGACAGAGGATTAATGCTAGTTGTATACCTTTGTGGTAGGACAGAATGGGCATATTTGCTAGGGGGCAGAGTATGGGGGTCAATCGGTTTGGAAGCCAAATTAGACGGTGGTACGGTTAGGTCAAGATAATTCTGGAATGGCTTTTGGGCCCACAGGAGTGATGACTCTCCAGGTAGGAGTGGCATGGCCGATAGGATCAGGGATGGGGTCCAGCTGCTGGCTGAGTCTGGGACAGCACAAGGACAGCGTCCTGAAGAGATTTTACATGGCACTTCCAACATTGCAGGATTCGGCCGGCATGTCATCTGCTTTCCACATAACAATTCAGAATTGTGGGCTAGACATGGTGGAGCGATGGATGAAGGAAAAGAACTAAGCACAAATGATGTCTGTATAGCTGGAGCATCAGAAAGCAACACTGGCTTATGAGGAAGAGGACGTGAATTTGTAAGAGGGCTAGATTGAAGAATGGTCTGATGGAGGGGAGGGAGCTTTGCAAGAACAGAGGAGACAGTTGTTGATAGAGAACAGTGGTTCTGGGGGGCAGGATAAAAGGTGCAGGGGTAATGGTGCCATTTAGAACTAAGTTCCATAGGAAAAAGCAAGAAAGTGATAAACAAGGAGGAAGTGGAAAATAAGGTTAATAGACCAAAGAGAGAACAGTCTGCTGAAAAGAAAACAGGGCGCGTTGGAGGTTGGACTGGCCCATGAAGAGAAGGGAGATCAGGGGGATGTGCCACAATTTAAATTGATTGATGTTAGAATTGGGATCTCTAGTTGGCAATCAGTATGCACCCACTAGCCTTTGGAGAACCTTGGCAAGCAGGATACAGAAAGAAAAGTCCAGTCCTTTCACTGCCCAAGACAGAAGCAGCAGGCCAACACAGCAAAGTGGTAGTTCTTCCTGACAGCTTCTCCAGCTCTTCTTCTTGGCAGAATGTCCTGTTATTCCAGAAGCATTCTCAAGTTATGGAATCACAGCTCCAGTACTTATACCAGTTTCTGCATTTAAAGTAGTCAAACTTCAAAGGTAAGTCTTTGTAGTACACAAGACCCTGCCTTTCCCTGACCAGGCTCCAGATACACTACAGGGGATGGAGACAGCTTTGTGTGAGGACATGCACAGCCCTATTTAGGTGTCAGTGACAACTCCTCCCACTACTCAAGCTCAGGAAGGGTGTTGATGGGCCATCAGGATATGCATGGCTCCCTTTGTGTGACTGTCTTGAGTGAATGCAAAAACAGCCCAACTGTCACCCTCCCTCAGATGTGGATTCTACAGGCAGGCAGAGGCACAGAATGGTAAAGCAAGAAAATGCCCACTTTCTAAAGGTTTTACAAAAAGGGGGTTAGGCCCAAAGATAGTAGCCAGGTAGTAGCACTTTCTAAAAGTAGTATTTTCAAACATGCAATTTAAAAACCAACTTCACTAAAAGATGTCTTTTTAAATTGCATGTTTAGGGACCCCAAACTCCAAATCTCTATCTCTTCCCAATTGGAAGTTACCCTTGTAAGATGTTACAAGGCAGCTCCAAAGATAATCTATGGTGAGGGATAGTACTTGCAATAATGAAAAACAAAATTAGCAGTATTTCACTATCAGGACATGTAAAACACACCAGTACATGTCCTACCTTTCACATACACTGCACCCTGCCCATGCGGCTACCTTGGCCCTACCTTAGGGGTACCTTACATGCAGTAAAAGGGAAGGTTTGGGCCTGGAAAGTGGGTGCACTTGCCAGGTCGAAATGGCAGTTTAAAACTGCACTCACAGACACTGCAGTGGCAGGACTGAAATAAGTTTGCAGGGCTACTCGTGTGGGTGGCACAATCAATGCTGCAGGCAAACTAGTAGAATTTGATTTACAGGTCTGGGCACAAGCAGTGCACTCTACTAGGGTCTTACCAGTAAATCAAATATGCCAATCATGGATAACTAATCACAATTTACAAAGGGAGCACTTGCCCTTTAGCACTGATCGGCAGTGGTAATGTGCCCAGAGTTCTAAAACCAGCAAAAACAAAATGCAGCACACAGTAAAAAAGCAGGTTAGAAGCAAAAAGACAGGGGAAAAACACGCCAAAGATGCCAGGTCTAAGAATTGATGTGGGAGAAGGCTAAACTAAAGACAAACTGGCTAACAGTTGTACAGATGGTGAGACTGGAGACAAGGCAGTTGAAACCAAGGAAGATAAGGAAGATGGGTCAAACATGGTGTTGAGCCTATGAAAGATAACATAAGTGGTGAAAAGTCAGTGAAGAGTAAAGAAGAGAGTATAAGGATGAAGGCAAAGAAGCCGGGAATGAGCACAACATGAAACTGTCCTACATGGAGATGAGGGTTCTGCTAGGGGCTCATTTTTCTTCTGCCACAGAGGACATTTGAAAAGGGACTTTAATAGATGTCTATAAATTGCTGCATAGAGAGAGAGAGGCAAAAGAAGGAACTAAGTAGGAAGAATGGACATTGATGGGCCTCTCCAGTATGCTTTTTAATATTGAGACTTGGATGTCCATCTTTAAAATTTATGCAAGCTTTTAACGTGAGAATTATTCTGCAAAATGTGTTTCAACATTTAAATAAACTGACATAATTAGGAAAGACCAGTTAGATTTTGGCTGGTTGGCTTGGTTACGCTATGACGAAGGGTTTAGGGCCAGATTGAGAATGAACCAAGATAAGCCATGGAGGGAAGGAAGCGAACAGTGAGATATTGTTTTAAAGGATGCCTCCAACGCGGCTCGCCTCAGAGATCCACAAAGCTAGTGGCTTGCCTATACAGTACCGGCCCTTTCTACCACACTTTGGGGTGGGGGCGGTTTCAAGAGGACAAAGTGTCAATAAAGGCACATGCAGGGGGGTACAACAGAGGACTTTGCAATAGGGCACTAGGAAATTTGAGCAAGAGTGCTCCAAGTGAGAAGTAATGACTCATTCAGTACTAATTCAGAAATTAAATAGCATATCAGTTACGGGGAGGTGGAAGGCTCAGCAGCAGCCTTTCCCAAAGAGCTCCTAGATCAACTGATGTCCAAATATTGAATGACTTGTGACATTTTGGCCAAATAGGGAAGCAGCAAAAACACTGGAATGGTGTTTTAAAGAAGGTTTTATGTGAGGTTAGCAGGGTACAGATGTTCAACGATGTACTGAAATTCCTAAATTTGTAAAGGTGCTATTTGCAGGTGGTATAGGACAAATGCGGAAGGAAGTTGATAAAAAAAAAAGGGTCTCGGGTCCCTTTGATACTTGTCCTTCATTAGATTTGACCATTTTCCCATTAGGAGTTGTTACCATGAAAGCAATTTTGTTTAATTTATCACTTGTCTTGGAGAGAAAGTCAGTTGAGTGAGTGATTTTATTACGCAAGCTGATTAATCAGTACAATATGCTGAGGTGGATGATGTTATTAGTTTGGTCACACAAGGAGGAGAGAGCAGAATGGGCTAAATACGACAAAGCTTGTTTTTAGGTTATTGCCAGTTCATTCCACCAATTTCCCTGCATTAGGCAAGCAATTTGAGGGGGTTGGGGGCATATTTGTGGATAAAGTGCTGCCTATAAGTTGTTTCGCCTCTGGTTCCTTGTTTGAAACATTCAGTTCCTTTTACAATGGACATTTTCAGTAAAAGCGGGAGCAAGTTACCAGGAAGATTTGCTATTTATAGAACCAAAGGGTCAGTCAGGTTTAAGTGTGTTGGCAGCATTTCAGATTTTGGCAGCTAAGCTAGGGGTGGGGGTCTGCTGGCACCAGAGAAAACAGTAGGATTGAGTACTATTTTAACCTTCTTGCAGGATTGAGCTAGATATTGTCAGCATGCATAAAGGGTTGCCCGGGAAGAAGATTGAGGAAATGTTGCAGCTGTTGAATGAGGCAGTTGTTGTGAGGAAGATGGAGTTGAGTAAGGTACAAGGTCTTTAGGATCTTTGAATCTGGTTTGTTGGATAGTATGGGCAGGCAGAACTTTTTTGCATTAGGTTGGACACTGTCATGTCAAGAGCAGTGCTGCTGCATCAGAGTGAAGTTTTCAGCGGGCTGAACTGAAGACATGAGAATATGTAAGTATTTTTATGCCATTTCAATGGAGTGCCTGGCTACAAATCTCACAATTCAGTTGTCCTTAGTGAGCTTCATAAAATAATGACTACGGTGCCTCTATGTGACATATTACAATTATCAATCTAAATGTAAATATTTTCTCTCCCTGAACAAAGCCTTTTTGATTACTGACAAGTACCAAATACTGGGGTACTTTACCACTGCACCCAGACAGTGAACAACTAAACACTTTAAATTGACCAGAAAAAGGAAATTGAGAACAGCAACACTGAAAAATAAGCCATGGGGAGAGACACCAAAGAGCTTCATTTTCTTATTTCAATGAAGTCACCAGTGGGCTGTGGATGATGAGATGTGGCAGGTGCAAATAAGTTCCTATAGAGCAGGACATAGTGGTTTTTGTTTTTCTTGGGATGGGAAATGTTTGAACAGTGGCAGAGGCATTGATTAAACAAGGCAGGAACCTCACTTTGTTTGGAGTTCTTTACTTATGTGGTGCTGCGTGGTGGAGCGTTAGCGAATAGGATGAATGACTTTCAGTGTTAATAACCAGACAGCAGTGGCTTTGGTGAATGGCCAGAAAGACAATTACATAAGGGTGCTGAAATTTTTACACAGGTTCATGCTGGGTTGTTTACATCACCTTATTATGTTTAGAGGAAGACAAGCTCCAGGCTTGGACAACAACATAACTGATTCATCTTGCTCACAGTGGTCGAGTCTTCATGGGTTGGCTCCCAGAGGGGTGTCAGCATAGAGCAAAATGCAGTAGGCAGTCTGGGCTTTCGAAGAATGAAAGAGTTGAAAAATTACTGGTGGTCCCAAATCAGACCGGTTACACACAGGCTTGGTGAGAATTTATGGGTAGCGATCTGAGGCAAAGGGGGATTTCTGTGGCATATTTACAGGGTAGGAAGGATGCTGTGGCCCTCTTCATTATGTGTTTAACAAAGAATAATTTTCCTGCAGTCACCACTGCAGGCAAGCTGGTAGGTATATCATTTTATGGGCAATACTTTTGGGGATATGATCCGTTTGAGGATGAAATGGGTAGAAGGATTTTACAGAGTTGGGCTGAGGAGAAAGGAGTTGTTCTCAATGGAAACCGATACATTACTGGTAAGCTTTTGAGCAACATACTTGGAGTTCTGACCATGTGCTGTTATTCAGATACCAGGTTAAAGCTTTCCAGGCTCTGGCCTTATGTTGAGGTGGTCAAAAAAGGAGAAGTGAGGTAAGGGTTTGTGGGTTTCTTTTAATGCGGTTGCAGATGATATATTATGTCCACGGGCAGCATGGCTAGTATTTTTGCAGATCTGCAGGGAGTTTCAAGAGGAGGATTTTTGCCATGAAGGAGGGCACATGTGTGCTTTAAAGCTTTTTGTGTTTTATGGAAGGTGTTGAAAAAATTAGGATTAGCAGCTGAGCTATTTGGTACACATTCTTTTAGGACAACGGCAACCACAAAGGTGGAGAGGTCGGAGCAATTTACTTACCTTCAGTACCGATCCTTCTATGGATATTCTATCTAAAAGATTCTTTACTTAGTGAATATTTTCCAGGCATCAGGTTGAATCTGGAACCCTTAAAGGAGTACTCCTGCAGATGGCATTGTGCGGCTCCGCTCGTCACTTCCAGGGTGAAACGATGTCGACTCCAGAAGTGATGAGTGGAGCAGCACATAAGCGCCACCCATGTGCGATGACGTCAATTGCTTTCTTAGGCTATTTGCGCATCAGAAGCAATGCCTATCGGCAGATTGGCATTACTAGTGTGCATATTTCTAAACTGGGATCTTTTCAGTGAGAAAAAGAGTCCAGTTCACGGAACGGAGAGGCCGGAGGGTCAGTGAGGAATATGTAGTTCGATTATTTATCCACCAGAAACATTGTTACTGAAGGTAAGTAACATGTCATGAAGGATACTTCTAACCGCATATTCCTCACTTTGTGAATAGATACTACAGCAGTACTTCTCAAGGTGGTAGGCCTGTGAATTGGCTCAGACCAAAAGGTCCTGCACGACTGAGCGGGCAAAATGCCCCTCTTGACAGACATGACTGTTGAGGATAGTAGTGCTTTGTGAACATGTGTACAGACACCCACGTAGTCACCTGCCAAATGTCCAGGACAGGCACTTCGCATGCCAACACAGAGGCAGCGACTTTGGTCCAGGTGGAATGAGCCTGTAAACCTTCTGGAGCTACTCCTTAGCCAGTGCGTAGTGGACTTTTATGCAAAGAGCAATCCAAAGAGAGATGGTCGATTTCTGCCCTGCCTTGCTGCTCTTTGCTCCGCAAACAACTACAAAGAGCTGATCGTCCAACCAATGTACTTTGGTGAGATTAATATAAAAGCTTAGTGCCCTCTTAGGGTCCAAACAACGTAGTCTCTCTTCCTTCTTAGAGGAATGAGATGGAGCAAAGAAATCAGGAAGGGTGATAGCCTGCCCAACAGAAAATGGAGTCACCACTTTCGGTAGAAAGGAAGCTCTGGTCCTCAACACCAACTTATCCAGGAAGAAAGGTGTATAAGGTGGGTTGACAGAAAGAGCCTGCAGCTCGCACACACATTTAGCTGATGTTATGGCGATGAGGAAGACCATTTCAATGTCAGAAGTCTCAATTAACAGCTGAGCAGCAGGTCAAAGAACAAGCTACTTACATTTGTTAACACTCTTTCTGGTAGAGACTATCTAGCAGGTGTCCTCACCTTTTGAATACTCCCCAGGTGTTAGACTGGATCCGGAAACTTTTCAGCAGTACCCCTGCACGCCAGTAAGTGGTGTTGTGCGGCTCTGCACCGACATGGTTTCGCTCTGAAAGTGCTGTGCGGAGCCTACGTAGGCACAAGTAGAGCACGCTGATGTCAGATGCTTGCGAGACTATCCTTGCCCCCAGATGCAGACCCCAAAACAAAATTGATGTGACCAGTGTGCAGATTCCTGATCTTATTAATGGACAGAGTCCAATCACAGAACAGAGAAGATGGGAGGATCGGTGAGGAATCTGACACTAGACAGTATCTACCAGAAAGAGCATTACCGAAAGTAAGTAACTTGTTTTTCTGACAGAGACTTCTAGCCACAGATTCCTTACCGCTTGAATAGAAACTAAAACAGTCCCCCATATGGAGGCGGGCCTCTGAATGTACTCAAACCAGAAGGGCTACCTGCTGTTCTGTGGGGCAGGAGCATTTTCAGTTTTGCAGTGCTCTTTTTCGGCCTCACATGTACCCCTCTGGTGTTCACAACAATAATGCGGTGGTCACAGTACGCCTG
Source organism: Calotriton arnoldi (assembly GCA_963921515.1). Classification (NCBI taxonomy): domain Eukaryota; kingdom Metazoa; phylum Chordata; class Amphibia; order Caudata; family Salamandridae; genus Calotriton; species Calotriton arnoldi. The sequence goes on along the minus strand of CAWUFW010001733.1, from coordinate 1,227,430 downwards.
TAGAGGTAGGGGGAAGACTCATATCTCTAACCTCCACAGGCGTACTGTGACCACTGCATTAATGTTGTGAACACCAGAGGGGTACAGGCGAGGCCAAAAAAGAGCACTGCAAAACAGAAAATGCTCCTGCCCCACTGAACGGCAGGTAGCACCTGCAGGACGGGGATATGGAAATAAGTGCAATGCAGGTCCAACGCCATCGTCGAGTCTCAGGGGTCTAGGGCAGACAGGACCTGGGCTAGCATGAGCATCTTGAATTTGTCCTTTCACAGGAATGCATAGAGAGGATGAAGATTCAAATTAGGAGGTCTCTCTCTGTCCTCCTTCGGCACAAGGAAGTAACAGGAGTAACACCCAGTTCCTACTTCCAAGAGAACCCTCTCTATGGCACCTTTGGCCAAAAAGGACTGCACTTCCTTCTGCAAGATGGACAGATCTCCGTCGGCTGCCTTGATGGGGGTGGAAAGATGTGACTGGGTAGGAAGAAATGGGAGGGTGTAGCCCCAACGGAAAATCTGGAGGACTCACCTGTCTGAAGAAATGGCCTGCCACCCCTGAAGGAAATATTAGATTCTGCCTCCGACAGGGTTGCTGTGTGTCAGCAAGGACTCACTAAAGCAATTTTTGGCTGTGGATACTGGAGGAGGGGGACTGACCTGCATGTTGTTCCTGCTGTCCTGGGCATGGTCTCTGAGAACTGCGGCGTCGCCCATGAGAGGGATGAAAGGCCTGCAGGACTGGTGGAGGTGTCTGCCATTGGAGGAACTGAAACCTTTTTGGTCGGAAGTGCATTGACCAATCCTTTTTTGTTGTCTTATATTGTGTTTTGCAGATTGCGTGCATGGGCTGTTAGTGAATACAACTGCCATTTAATTTATTGGTTATTCATTGGTGAAGTAGACTGCTAAACAAAAGCACACAAGATCATTGCTAGATTGAACTGAATGGTATCAAGAATGCGGTACAGGTGTGGGGGAGAAGGGAATGAGCTGGGGTCAGCTGCCTTCATTGTTAGCTGAACTCTTAAACGTCCAGATTTTAAAATATTACAAATTCACATTAACTACTCACGTGGAATCTAACATTATATGGGTAATTAATTTGAGTAAAACATGCTGTTCTTCAGACAGAAGCTAAGTGAGGTTTTGACAGTTTTGCTTCAGGTTAAAAAAATGAGCCATAAGAAGCAACAGGGTTGCTGGATAGGAGGAATTCACCTTAGTAGCCCACGCGTACCCGACAGTATCAATGTGAATGCAAGTGCTATTTTACAACAGATTTTTAGATGAGCGCTTTCAAAAACCAAGGTTTTTGAGTGTAGACAACAACAGCATTAAGTTCACCAGTACCAGTTTTCAACTAGATGAAATCAGAGTCTTGACACTATGTACCGCCCATTTCCTCTAACACGAAACTGCACAATATCAAAACAGCCTGAATAGAAAGAGTAGTGGTTGAGGCGCCCATTCAATATTTTGCAACCAGAGGGATGATAGTTTTGGAGGCACTGCCGCGCTGCCAGACGCAGATATACTAAAACAGATCTGGAGCCCTCTACAACTCACAAGGATGTAAGAGCGAGGATGAGACCCTTGGGTGAAGCCGAAAAGAAGTATGTTAAAGTATCTGTTCCCCCGGGTAGACGTTTGTGCCTCAAACACATCAGGCCATGGATATGTACATGTATGTCTTGATGTACTCCCTGATTTTCTGAGCAAGAAATGAATCATGAACCAGATCCCTGCTATTTGCCCCTTATCGACGTTTCTTGTAGGACATAGCAAAGGCATTGCTCTAAAAACGAATAAAAAAACAGGAAACAAAAGGAAATGTCTAAAATTAGCACACAAAAAATGGATACGTCACAGAGAGCAAAATTACCTCTTAGAGAAAATAAAACCTGGAATAAAACACATTTTTATAAATACTGAAAAAATGCAGCCCAACAGCGACTCGGCCATTTTAGATGGCTGTAAAAGAGCGGGACAATGAACTTTGGTGTGGGGGCCAGAACACTAGGGGCAGGCACAAAACAACTTTAACAGTTCCTACTAAACAGACCAGACCATTTTACAGTAACTCAGCTACAGCTGAGGGAAGGGTTTTTAACAACCGCACTCAAATGCCGAGCACTCAAGATTAAACACTCTAATGTGCTTACTGTACTCTCCCCTGTTTCACGACCGAACACAATTTAGGTGAAAAAAAGATGCAGCGAGTCCCCAAATACAAGACTAGAAAAAGGAGCCTATTAAAGAAATCCAAAGGAAATTTCCTGGCCAATGAACAAAGGACCTCAAATTAAATGTGCTAGATATCTCTGAGGGCAGTTAAAAAACGTCCTGAACCAGCAAACTGACAGGGAAAGAAACCCTTTGTGTGCATGTAAGCAATGCATTCAGAATCTGATCTGCTGTTTTACATGTTATGCGAATGCGCTTGTAACAATACTGCACTAATGAAAACCTGCTGCCATCACATTCACATTTCAATGTCACTAGAATGAATTGCTAGAATTACGCCTTAACAGTACTCTTCAACCAACAGATGTACAGAAATGTACCTGAGGAACACACTGGCCTCGCTATGAACAGGCTTACAATGATAATAGACCTTGTTTAATTCAAGGATGGAGCAGACATGTACCATGCTCTTCATCACCGGAACCTCAGACGCGGGGGGGGGGGCTTCCTATGTAACATGGCTCATAGTATGACAACCACATTATCCTATCAGTCTTTTATTCTTACGCAATCAAATGAACAAAGATGTTTCTTATTTGTAAATGTAGAGGCAGTTGAAGAACATTGATGTTAAAAGGTCCGTGTGCAGCTCATTAGAAACATTCCTCCTCATGAGGGATGCCACGTCATAACTCTGACTTTGAAGTTGAGTTACATCTTAAATAAGAAAAAAGATAACATTTTTGGCTCATAATTTTGAATGTTGTCACATATTTGCAAGTAGACGATACCCACAAGTCAAGTAAAAGGCAGTAATTCGCATAGTCTGTTTCTGGTGAACTACCTTTAGCTTGCAGTAGAACACAACAGTAGGGGCAGCCTCGAGCTGCCAGCGTCATACCGATATAAAAATATGACAAGTCGAAAATGTCACCCAGATCATGGAATATTCGAAACAATCTGAAATGTACTGTACGACTATTAAAAACAATGTGGTGTAGGAGCCTACTCCAGCGTGGGCACGAGGCTATGCCACCAATCCAAGTCTGAACATTAAAGAAAGGAGCAGTGGGCTCACATCTCAACAAGCCGGAGCGGCTTTGTGACAGGGCACACTGGCAGACAAACGGATTGTGCCTGTCCCCCTTTCCCTCCTATCTCGAGTGTAGGCCATCCTAATGTACATTCTTCGTGCCTGCATAGTCTTTCCTATATGCAGTTCCTAGTCAATATTCGATTGGTCTGATTGGACAGTCGTTGCCTGGCATGGCCGTTTGGGACGGCCTCTTGCCAATAATACACCTTTTTCGTTACAGAAGGTCCTTCCATTTCTGACGTGTACCTTAATTTAGGATGAACTTGGGAAGGGTCTATTAAATGAGGGCACTGGCCACTCTTTCGTGATGGTTTGCAGTTTTCGTTCCCAGTACATTTTTTTTTTATTTAGAATTTCCATTTTGAGCCTGTGTTCCTCTTCAGCCATTTCGCATTCACGTTCAACTTGTTGGATTTTGGCCACGTGCACTTCATTCATTTGTATGAGCTGCAGCTGTAGGATGGACATCTGCTGGTGATGCTCCTCCTCGTGCATTTTGTTTATGGCCCCTTCCGGCGCGGGGTTGCTACTTTTGTAATGTTTGTTCGCCGACACTCTTACAGCTGAACACGAGGGTTCCGGCTGGAAGGTGGTTTCACACTCCGGTACATTTATAACTGCTTTATCTTCGTCGAACATTTCCCTTTCCGCCACCACAAAGGACTCTGAAAAACAATTCAACAGGGTTTATTCAATGCTGGTTGTGGCAAGAATAACCTCAAAAACAAAGACTGTTTCCACAGTATGTATGTATGTATGTGTGTATGTGTGTGTGTGTGTGTGTGTGTGTGTGTGTGTGTGTGTGTGTGTGTGTGTGTGTGTGTGTGTGTGTGTGTGTGTGTGTGTGTGTGTGTGTGTGTGTGTGTGTGTGTGTGTGTGTGTGTGTGTGTGTGTGTGTGTGTGTGTGTGTGTGTGTGTGTGTGTGTGTGTGTGTGTGTGTGTGTGTGTGTGTGTGTGTGTGTGTGTGTGTGTGTGTATATATATATTTCTTTATTCGGATGCAAAGCAACCATATAAGATACAGTACATCATATAATAAATACGCACACAGTTCATATAAAAAAAAAAAGGAATACAGTCGAATTTTAAAAACAATACGCATGAATAAAACCCACATCACTTGATCAATCAACTCTAAATAATCTGGATTTATAAGCGGCCGGCAGGAAACTTAACACTGCACAGAGAGTCAAAGGGTTAGGTAGCAGCTGTAAATGCAGAAGGGCCACTTTAGCATGCCTGAACTTCAAACATTTGAGCAGGGGCCAGAGAAAACGTTTTCTGGGGAGTGAAAAATATTTACACAGTAAAATAAAATGTAATGTGTCCTGAGGAGATCGAACATCGCAGCCACAGGGACCTCGGTGATCTGGTGACGGGGAAAAACCCACAGGGGATGCTAAAATGTGGTGAAGTTGATTAAATCTAAAACGCGTGATTAAAAATCTGTTGTGAGCACTAGTTAAGGCCAGGAGGTACGGTTCCATACCCGATACCGATTTTAACATTACATATGCCCTGACTGAAGGTTTGCTGAGCTCCAGATTTTCACGGATCAAGCTTGAAAATTTATAGTGTAAATCTTTTATAATATTAATGTCCCATTTAAAGTGTCATGAGCAAAGAAGATATCTGGCCTACCTAACGCCTGAAAAGACCCCCTTATTTGATGTATCCAACGTATTTTATTACCATGCTCCAATTTCAAGCAGTCCGATACAATCATAGGATTTAAATGCTTATGCTCGGAGGTCCAGATCTTTATCCAGCACTTGGTCCGCCAGAAAACCCACCCCTAGCTCTTCATGTACAGTCCAAACTGGCGTACCTGGGGGGACACGTAAAATCCGTCGCAGAAATTTATTTTCCGCCACCTGTAGCCTATGTGTGGGCACATACCCCCAGATTTCACTCCCATATACTACTCTTGAGATGCCCTTGGATTTATAAAGTTTAAGAATAACCTCCGGAGCCCCTGAGCCTAATCTACTCGCAAAACTAATAATGGCTCCCAAGGATTTATTCAGCTCGTTCAGCTTCCCTTCTAAGAGGGCTTCCCACTTTAGCTTGTCATCGAATAACACTCCCAGATAGGGGAAGGTCGGGACCCTACCAAGAGTATGATTCCCGGCTTTAAAGCTTTTTGGCCGGATCCCCGTGGGCCCACCACCAGTACATACGACTAGGTAAAGTTCACTGACAGATCCAGCCCATCCATAAATGCCACAAAACCGTCTATTAGGACCTGCAGGCCCCGGCCCGTACGGGCCATGAGCATCGCATCGTCCGCATAGAGTAGGCATGGCAAAACTCTCGTGCCTGCTCTAGGGGAGTCTGACTGAAGGCCCAGGAGTGCCGCCTCGAGGCCGTTAATATAAACCGAAAATAAAAAAGGGGCTAAGATGCACCCTTGACGCACCCCCCGTGTACAATTAAAATGTTTGGTGAGGGCACCCTCATGTGAGACTCTCACTGCTGCCGATGTGTTGGCATGGAGTGATACGAGAAGATGTACAATACGGGGATCCACTCCCAGTGAGGTTAAAATGTCCCATAACTTGGACCGGTTTACCCGGTCGAATGCGGACGCAAGGTCCATAAGGGCCAAATACATGGCACCCGGTTGGGCCACAGTATACTTTGAAATTAGAAGATACAGGTTAAGGCATTGGTCTGAGGTTGATAGGCCTTCCCGAAAGCCATATTGGACTTCCGATATGATCTGGTTATCTGTGGCCCACGTAGACAATCTAGAAAGAAGAACCCGGCCCAGGACCTTAACTGCAATGTCAATAAGGGAAATTGGACGGTAGGATTGTGGCTTATCCTTATCCCCCTTCTTGAAAATTGGCACTTTCGTGGCGGTGGACCAGGAGGGAAATGTCCCTTTCAAGGCTGCTGCGTTTAGGTCTTGAGTTAGTAGAGGGCCCCAGACCTCTAGGTTGTCACGAAAGAGATCTGGCGGAATACCATCGGGGCCAGGGGCCTTGTTTGAGGCCAAAAGCTGAATGCTAAGGGTTACCTCTTCCAGAGTGAAACTAATCGGGGGAACCGCCACACAAAAGGGGATGTCAATACTACGCTCACTAATGCTGTCTTCACCGTAGACTTTTACGTAATGGGACACCCATTGTACTGAGGTAATATGATGACATTCTGTCGGGGTAGATGCCTCTGCGAAACAGGGACTATTAATAATTTGCCAAAATAAAGAAGAATCCCTCAGTTCGCTAGCTTTAGCTAGGTCCTCCCATGCCTGCTTTTGGAGATGACGCCTGCGCTCTCTTGTCGCTTCTTTATACAAGCGACAGCACGAAGACACTCTAGCTTTCTCCCGTGGCACCTGTTTCAGGGCTGCTTTTAACCTCCTTAAAGCCTGCGAGCACTTGTGGTCAAACCATGAGGGGACAGCCTGAGCCCGCCCCCCTACCTGTGTAGTTAAAAGGCCAGCAACTCTCTGGGCAATGGAGGAAAACGAGCTTAAAATGTCCTCGCTCGGGGTGCTTGGGTTCAGGCAAGCACCTATCTCAATCTGGCATGAGGAGAAAAGGCTACGATTGAAAGCCTTTGCGTCTATGCTAGCCCATCTAAGGCGCCTGCCCTGATCAGTGGGAGTTAGGGATATCTGCGGCTGGCAAAGACCTGACGTGGGGTAACCCAATCCCGTCAGTACCAATGTCAATGAATTGTGGTCGCTGAAGGCACTGTCCTCTATGTTGAATGATCCGGGGGCCACCCCCAATGATGCTGTTACAAATATGAAATCTATGGTTGCCGCACCCCTACCTTTATAGGACGGGGTCAAGTTGGAAATGGGCCCGGGGGGCCAAAGATCTAGGGTATTCACCAGATTCTGAGTCAATAACAGGTTGTTTAGAGCCTTTCCTTCCAGTGTGTGTTCCATATGGAGCTCCTCCGAAATTGGGCATGGCTGTACTTTCCCCTGGTTCTTTACAAAAGATGGACACAAATGGCAGTTGAAATCACCCACTAGAATAAAGTTCATATGCCCACACCCCTCCTCCTTTTGTTCATCAATCGCACAATTTAGAGCCTTAAAATTAGTGGGTCCCCCCTCATCCTTCTTGGCGTTATAGAAGTTGATAATCACACAGGTGAGTGCTCTCCCCAAGTGCACTTCTATGCCCTGGAATACCTGAGAATTCCATTTCAATATCTTTAGATCTTTACAAAATTCTAAGGCCACAAATATAATAAGACCTCCACTGGCTCGACCCATGGTTGAATTTAATGCGGGGCAAAAGATGGTCTTATACCCCTCCTAGAAGAAAATGTTCTTGGTCTCCTGTAAACATATAATTTTGTAAGACCTAACATACAATAGGCAACATTCATCAGCAAACTTAGAAGACAACCCCGCCACGTTCCAGGATATGAGGCTAAAATCTCTACCGGTAGGGTGGTTGGCACTAGCCGGTGGTAGGGATGTAAGAGGTGGTGACTCTGGCCTCACTTGGGACATGTGGCTAGTCACGGGGGACACATGAGGTGAAGGAACAGCCAAGGTTTCCTTCGGGCTACATATTAATAAGGGGCCAACTTCCTCTACCCTCTGTCTCAAGGAATCACTCTGCCGGGAGGAACGGGTGCCCTGCTCGTCAACCTCCTGGAGTCAATCCAGCTCGTTCAAGTCAACAAGGGGGGCGGAAGAGTTAGCAAGGGGCAACACCCTTCCCAGACCTCCCTCGCCCGGCCCATCCCCTGCAGGCAATCCCCCCCCCCCCCAATCTGCTCAGGTGTGGTCTATAAAAAAAGCCCAATTGGAGCAACTTAATGCAGGAGTTTGGGGAGAAAGATTTAGAGGCACCAAACAGGATTTTACGTGCTAACTCAGGGTACCGTACCGAGATTATGATACAGTCTCCCTCGAAGCCTTTCCTAGATGGGCCTATCCACCCCACCCTCCGTGCCATCAAAATATCCGTGTGGTCCCTGATGGAAAACCCGGAATGCATGCCCAACCAGTGTGAGGCTTTATTAATTAGTTGGACCGTGGATTCCTCTTTATGGGCAGGTAGGCCGGGTACCCCTAACAAGACCACAGAGTAGGGAGCACATGCTGGGGGGAGATCAATCACGGTAGGCTGACAAGCCCCAGATTGTTGCATCCCAATGGGGGGGGAGCATCTTCGGGACCTAGGTCCTGGCGGGCCTTTGCGCCGTCTCCCAGAAAACTAGTACCACCAGGCCCTGACTTTGTGGATTGAAACGTGATTCCCTTGAGTTTTGGGAGAGCATTGACATGTGTGACACCGCTATTACACAGGGGAGTAGCAAGAGGCAAGGTGTCAGCAGGCAGGATACACACTGGTGGATAACCAGAAGGAGGTTTGTCTACAGATGACACAAGAGTATCCATTTTGCTTGGCAGGTCCCTTGTTGCTACCTCCAGTTTATCCAGTCTGACCAAAAGTGGGGATAAAAGGTCCGTAAAAGACACTGCAATGTTCTGTAAGACTGGAACCAGACTGGTCAACAGTTCCTCCACAAGCGCCCCATTAGCAACCATCGCCTGACCCTGTCGTGTAATCGGAGCCACTTCCATAGGCTTCTTAGCCCTCCGTTTCCGTTTTGGGGAGAGGGGGTTCACTGGGTCAGAAGATGCAATTGGCGGTGCTGGGGATAAAGGGGGAGATTCGGGCCCCGGGATCGGTGGCTTAGGTGATGATACCTCCAAGGGTGCCAGATTTGAAGCCGGGGGAGGGGTGGGCTGGGCCTGGTCCAAGCAAATCTTTTGCAAAGTGGCTGGCGAACTCGCCCCGCCCTCCCTGTGTCCAATGAAAGCCGCCTCTCGGCCCGAACTATCTCCTTGTTGATGGCACCCACCGCCTTAGCCAAAAATGTGTCAATGGTGCGACCCGGCGGGCCCGTAGCGGTCGTCAACTGAGTCTTCTTCCCCATTTTACTGCCAAAGACCAGGGAGACCCAGGAAGACGATAAAAATATGGGCTATATTAAGGTTCCACACAGGCAAATAAGTGGCCAAAAAAAGAGGGGTTACTCACGGCGTGGTCCAGGTCAGGGTCCAAAAGGCCTACAGCGACCCCCTTTAAGCAGCATGCGGCGATGGAAATGACGAAACGGACTTTCACACCGGCCCAAAGTGTGCAGCCAACAGGATTGGCCCAGCCCAGCCACAAACAGTCGCAGACGGGCCCGCCCTTGGCCCAGGCTTGGCCAGGCCCGGGCATGCCCGCGCGCATCCCGCGCTGCGGGAGCCCGCAACGATATTTAAAGCGCCTCCGGACGCGAGATGGTGTCGGCAGTGACGGTGGCCGCGAGGGAGGCTGGGACTGGTGGTCCTTGTCTCCCTCCTCCTCCTTCCAATGGCAGCGGCAAGGCAAGTGTCCAAACAGGCTTCCTGCGCTGCAGGAGCCCGCAACGATATTTAAAGCGCCTCCGGGCGCGGGATGGTGTCGGCAGTGACGGTGGCTGCCAGGGAGGCTGGGACTGGTGGTCCTTGTCCCCCCTCCTCCTCCTTCCAATGGCAGCGGCAAGGCAAGTGTCCAAACGGGCTTTCCACAGTAGAATCATTATTATCTCGGAATATTTCCCAACTAATATCAGAATAGTTGCTATGTGCAGCTTCCACAGTGATTATTTATTGGAGTACCGTCACTCTTGCATCAGGTGCCTTGGTGATTTTCAGGGTATCAAAGTGCTTGTAACACATTACATAGGCGGCTTTGAAAGAGACCTGCTCGGATTAACTCCCCCATAATACTTACTAACAGTGTGCAGTAAAAACTAACATGCAAATCACATGAACCACATGAGAGACCGCTTTGCGCATGCGTGCACTAATGTGAACTAATGCATGAAATAACTAGGCTGCATTTTACATTGCGTTTCAAAAGAAACAAAATTAATGCACATTTAGGCCGCAATTTGCATCTTGCTTTAAAAACGATAATAAATAATGCCGCTCTACATGAAGCATATGCTAAGAAAATATTAACGGGGAATAGTGTAAAGGTGAGTGGTAAACAGTGAAAAGTGCATTTCCATATAATTAATGAATGTATGTGTTTATTTAGTCATAGTGAGCCGAATGGGCCTGTATTTTCTTAAATTGACCGGATAGATGAAGGGCTGGAAAAATGAGTAAGAATGACCTGACAAAACAGACAGAAGCGATGAGCGCTGCGGAATGATGAACAAAAGTTCAAGGTTGATCAGCTCAGAGAACATTGTTTGCCTACCAAAAGATGAGACTGACCGTGGGACTCAAGACTTCTTCCGCGCATGTGGCTGAGAAATTTGTGTGAAAATAATGAAATGTAGCAAGAACTAAATTGAATGGACCGGTCAACAATTATGTAATGTAAAAGGATGTAGAACAATGAGCATGAAGAATTTTGAATGAAATCACGGTGGTGTGATACACCACCTCCCCAAGCATCCAATGAGCAGTCGAATTCTGTGTAATGTTTCAATTAATGTGGGTTGGACATGTAGGTTTTAGGGTATAACTGGTGTGCTTTTGGGGGTGTGGTTAGCAGTAGGAGATTGAGGAGAAGGTTTGAGAGATTGAGAGGGGAGACGCGTCGCAGTGCGTCCGTTTGCAGAGAAGCCTAGCTGTTCCTGTCCTTGTCCTTGTCCTGTCCAGTTCCTGAAATCTTTGTTTCCTGACTATTTCAGGAGACCCCCACTCCTCTCTTGGCCAGAGGGGTGGTATTTCATTGATCTTTGGGTTTGTATTATCTTCTGACTCGTAATTTGCATAATTATTTGCAAATGTAATTTTGTCTCTGAAACTTATGTCTCTTCATCTATCTACTCCGTCATAAGTATTATATTGTTTCGCATTATCTTGCTGAAACTTATGTTTCTTCATCTATCCACTCCTTCATATGCATATCGTACAAGGATGACGAGTATGACACTGTTTGCAATTTGTTAATTGATTTTCTCTCCTTTTGTGGGATTTATGGTTTGCATTGCAGCCTGTATGCAATGAGCATTTATCAATTACATTTATCTGAGATAAACTTTATTAATCTTACAGAGAGTCTGTGATTATTTAGCTGGTTAGATAGTTAAGTTCTATAATTACCATCAACTACTCAACTAATTGGTCCGTCGACCGAGAGGAAAGAGAGTTGATATATAGGTCAAGTTATGTATTTAGAAATGTTAAACGTGAATCTGTGAAGGAAATAATTTTTTATGACATTGAAGCTTGACCTCCAGCGCAAAAGGGATTTATAAGTTGGGTGAATGTGCATGGGCCATTTGTATGAAATATTGATGAGTATCGATCCCTGATAAAGTGTAGCGCTGGATCAGGTTTTCTGGTAGCAGAGGACGGTTTAATTATTGATTAGTTTGGTAATAATTATTGATTATATGTTTTTAACTAGAAAAAGTTAGTGTCCTGTTCTATGTTGTCTAGAAGTATAGGTACGGAGGTACCTGAGAGATCCCGGGATGGAAATTTAGCCTGAAGTAGGCAGAAGAAGAGTGTGGATAAGATATCACACTGCAGAAGTACTTTGTCTGTTATAATACTGAACGGCGGAAGGCTGTAGGTGTTATATTAGAGATATTTTCGTATATGAGTAGAATGTCTGAAAATAGTGAAGGGTCCACTTCCGAAACTCTGGCCTTATCCCCAGAGGAGTACCAAGACCTCTTTTACACCAAAAAGTCCTGTTGCGAAACTTTGGCCTTATCCTGAGAGGAGTACCAAGTCCACCTGTAGTCTGTTTGGGTGTAAAATAACGCTGGTCGTTGTTTTACTGGAAGTGAAAGAATTTCTTGTTTTGAAGTGAAGAACTATCTATTTAGAGGAACAGACAAGGTAGTATTGTTTTGTGTTGCTACTAACAAGAATTTTGATTAAGAAAACTTAGAAATACATCGCCGTATTATTTTGTAAAGGGAGGGTCAGTAGAAGGAGTAATACTGACGTCACAAAAAGGCCGCGCTGGCATTGGTCAGGCAGCGAACGTGAAGTAAGCTCTGATTGGCCGGTTGGTGTGAGCCGCGCTGGTATTGGTTGAGATAGCAGATACGTAGAGAGCCGTGATTGGACAGTTGGAGTGAGTCGCGCTGGTATTGGACGAGAACTCACACATAAAATAAGTAGAATTAGGGAAAGGTTTCCTTGTTTGTTTTGCTGAGATACATTAGCGTAAAAAGTCGGAAAATGAAGTTGCTTAAGAAAATAAAGAATTTCTTTAAAAAGGACAAATCAATAGTGACTTGAGAGGGAATTCCTATTCCACCACCGAGAACGCCTGCTTCCTATATGATGTTAGAGCGAGAATACCATACGTGTACTTGGTTAGAGAATTGGGTGGAATACACAAAGGATGATGGTGTTATAGCTTTCCCACAGCATGGTTCGTTTAATGTAAGGATTTTGCAGAATTTGAGAAATCGAATGAATTCGTTAGAGCCAAATCCCAGACCTACCCAGTATGAAGCGCTAGAGGAATGGGAAGTAGAAGCATTTGAAAGGGAGAAATATCGAGGTGGTAGGAGATATAGAAATTTAATGACTAGATATCCTTTTGAGAGAAGAGAAGATACAATGAACAGATGGAGGAGAGCTGTGGTAACTGAGGGTTTGTACCCAGTTTTAGTCGCTGAAGATGAAACAGGAGGCAAGTGTAAAGAGAAAAAGAAAAATATAGAAACTTCAAGTTTAAGACATGACCCGAACGAATCTGATGATGAGTTGTTAGAGGACATTATGACCATAGGCCTTCCGCCATATCAAGAAAATTCAGGTGAGGTGACACCGAGTGCACCACTAATGGGAACTCCATTAGCTCCACAGATTACGGAAATAGCTAGAGTAGTACGAGAAAAAGGAATGGACGTAATAAATAAGGCAAGAGTAGAGCAGATCCAGAAAATAAATCAGTTAAGTCTAAATGCAGAAGCATTGACGGTACCGGTAACAATTGGCCCCGTAGTTTCATTGTATGGAGAAAAACAGAATATATCAAAAGTACATACGTTGGCAGTTCCAAGGAGTAGCGTCGGGAGTGGAATGGTGATGGTAGTAGATGAAGATGGACAGGCTGACACGAATACTACATTGTTAGATCTTCCGGTTTGTGAGATAACAGAAACCCCTAGAAGAGGTATACAAATAGATCCAAGGAGAATAGGGACAAGCGTCATTCCAACGACAGGGAGTTCAGCAGGTCCTTCAACAGAGGAATTGAATGATTGGATAAAGGGAATGGAAAAGCAAAAACCTCAACCACAGAGTATAAATGTGAGCCAATTGAAAGTAAATTTGGAAGAGATGATTATTGGAACAATAAGTCCAGATAGACTAGGGACTTACCGAGATGAAGAGCTGTTATTTTTGTGTAAAAGTATCACTTGGAGAGCGAGGAATCTTCATGAGAAAATAACAGAGGCTGCTAGTGAATATGGAATAGATATAGAGAAGTCAAAGGTGCTGCAGAAATCGTACAGATTGGCCTTTACCGAAAAGGATTTGGAGAGTTTGAATGCGTCTGGAAAAAGATTACAGATAAAAGAGTTGATGAATATTCTGAAAAAATGGGGAGATGTAAGCGGTGGAAAGGTAGATGGACGAAAGAGAAAGAAGAGGCAGCTGGCAAAGGAACGTCAATGTTTCCGTTAAGAGAGACGGAACAAGTTGAAAGGGCGTGTCCAATGAGAGAAGTTCCAGGTGGTGGATATGTTCAAGTTCCTTGGACGAGACAGGATATATTATCTTTTACAAATGACTTTCCCAGGTTAAGGGAAAAACCTGTTGAGTGGTATAAACAGGTAGAGAGGTTTGTGAAAGTTTCAAAGGTTTTGTTAAAAGATTTAGATGGTTTGTTTGAGATTGTCGTACCAGCTGATTTGTGGACAGAATGTAAAATTACTGTCGACTGGCCAAAAGAAGAATATCCTAGAGATCCTAAAACAGGTGCACCATCTGATGAGGTGATGAGAAAGTATAATCAGGTAATCACCTTTTTGAAATGAAAAATGTCTCCAAAGGAAACAGATTGGGTTAAGATAGACAGGACGACCCAAGAACCAAAAGAGTCAGTACATGCCTATTATGAAAGGTTGTTGCAGGTATTTAAACAGTACAGTGGATTTGAGAATATTGGAGACAAAGATATGGGACATTTTGTGTATCGTTTTGTGTTTGGTTTGAACCGGAGATTAGTAATATGATTCAGCAGCATTTGATTTGTTGGCAGAGCAAAACAATTGACGAAATTTTGAGGTATGCGAAGTATTGTAGTGATGACATTGAATCAAGACATAAAAAATTAAAGGAGAAAATGATGTGGGCACAAGTGAAGGTAGCAGAGCAGCAGGAAGTAAACAATGGTTCTCAAACAGGTAATCAAATGAATGGTCAGAATCAAATTGGTCAGGTATCCAGTGGAGGTAGAGGTAAATTGAGCAAAGAAGAGGCTAAGAAGAAATTTCCTTTTTATGCGTGCGGAAAGTATGGACATTGGAAGAACAAGTGTAGATCTATTCAAAAGAATAATGGGGTAAATCAAAATTTAAATCCACAGATGCAGAATGAGGTGGGTGTGAATCAACAGCAGCAGCAGCAGGTAGTTGCTCTACAGTTACAGGTGCCACAAGCTCCTATGCCCAATAATGTGAATGCTCAAGTGCAGAGGTGCAGTGCGAACACTGGATTTCACGGAGTTGATCAAGTTGGTAAGAATCAAAGTGTGCGAATGGTTCCGCAATACTGGTTGCAGTGCAATGAGAGTGATTCAAACTCATCTCAATGAAAGTGCCTGAGGGGGGGGGGGAGAGTGCGTACTTGGCGCATCCTTGGCGGTAGATCAGTCAGGTCCATTTGTTGATGGAAAGGTGGAAGGTAATGATATTACATTCCTGGTGGACACTGGTGCTACCCGTTCTACTGTGAGAGCAGCAGAAATTCCGAACCTACCCCTCTCGGGAGAAACTATCCAAGTTGTAGGAGTCTCAAACAAGCATATTAGAACGCCAGTCACAAATCCAATAGAAGTTCATATTGGGAGTTTCAGAGACATGCATCATTTCATGTATGCGACTCGAGTCCAGTAAATCTCTTGGTAAGGGATTTATTGTGTAAAATGAATTGTACCATCTATTGTACACCAGATGGTATTGCGTTTCAGACACCTGATGAGGATGTCGAATTCAAAATGATGTTAGCGAAGCAAGGGACAGAAGTGGATGAGTTGTTTTCACTTCTCACAGAAGAGAATTTGCCCGAAGAATTAAAAAGTACAGTGAGGTTGGATGTATGGGATTTTACAGGAAAGGAGATTGGCCTAATGACAAATGTAGATCCGATTCAGATTACGGTGAAAGAAGGTGCCATATATCCAAACACACCTCAGTATAAAATGAGTCCAGAAGTAATTGCAGGAGTCACTCCTGTGATTGACCAAATGATTGGACAGGGAATTCTAAAAGAAATAATGAGTTGTCCTTGTAATTCGCCTATTATAGGAATTAAAAAGCCCAGTGGAAAATATAGGATAGTGCAGGATTTGAGAAAAATGAATAAAATAGTAGTACCCTGTTGTCCAGTAGTGCCAAATCCAGCAGTGATCCTTTACCAAATTCCTGCGATACTGAATCGTACACAGTGATTGATCTGTGCCAAGCATTTTTCTCGATTCCTTTACATCCGGAAAGCCCGTATTTGTTTGCATTCCGGTTCGGAGACCGTGTTTTGGCATGGTGCCGAGTTCCTCAAGGGTACACAGAGAGTCCTTCAATTTTTAATCAGATTCTGAAAAGATGTTTGGAGACCTTAGTCATGCCAGGAAATTCAGTTTTGGTTCAGTATATTGAAGACCTACTAGTGGCATCAAAGACACGAGAAGCATGTGTTTCCGATACCACTGCCTTATTGAATCATTTGGCAGGAGAACACAAAGTGTCACCAGCAAATTGCAATTTTGTAAACAGGAGGTCCAGCACCTAGGACACAAAATAGAAAAAAGGAGTCAGAAAGGTGACACCAGAAAGAATTAGTGTAATTAAACAAATGAGTCCACCAAAAACTCAGAGGGAAGTTCTATTTTTTTTTTTTTTTTTTAAAAGAGTTTTATATAGCGCGAACTAGACCACAGAGATCGGGTATCAGAGCGCTTTACACCAGTTTTGTTACATGAGGACACATTCATTTTTGTTAGCCACGGGGAGATTAAGTGATTTGCCCAGAATCACAGGATGTTGAGCGTCGCTGCCGAGACTCGAACCCGGTTCCCCCGCTTCGAGTTCGGCCCCTCTAGCCGTAAGGCTACATCCTCTCCCCCTAATGTTTTTGGGAACGGTTCGATACTGCAGGCAGTGGATCAGTGGTTTCTCACTGATTGCAAAACCTCTACAGAGGTTGACACGAAAAGATGTGAAAGATCAGATTGTGTTGGATGATGAAAGTATGGAAGCTTTTACTAAATTGCGAAACAGTCTTTGTCGAGCACCTGCATTGGGAATGCCAGATTATGCAAAGGATTTTGCATTGTACTGTTGTGAAAGAGATGGGTGTGCACGATCAGTTTTAACTCAAAAACATGGAATGGCACGACGTCCAGTAGCATATTTTTCTGCTACTTTGGATTCAGTGGCCACAGCGTTACCAGGCTGTTTGAAAGCAGTAGCTGCCACTTGTGTGAGTCTGGAACAGAGTGAAGCAATTGTGATGGGACATCCAGTCAAGGTGTATGTGCCACATTCAGTTGAGATCCTTTTGACTCGCACAAGTCGGGATCTGGTTCGACTCCGAACTAACATTTGATGGGCAGACCCGGAAGGTGGCCAGCAAATGCTATGGGGCCATGAAAATCCTAAGGAAAGTTTTGAATCTTCTGCCCCCAAACGCCAGGAAAACTACAGTGCATGCGGTGATAACCTCCCAAATTGATTATGGGAATGTACTATATCTTGGAGCTTCTAAGGCAGGAATATCCAGACTACAGACGGTACAGAATGCGGCGGCACGCCTGGTTCTTAGCCTGCCTAGAAGAGCTAACACAAAGAAAGCCCTGACAGCACTACATTGGCTGCCAGTGGAAAAGAGAGTTGTGTTCAAGGTAATGTGCCTCTGTCACCGCATTCTATCAAAGAGAGGCCCAAGGTACCTTCACCCACTACTAATTCAGTACACACCCGGACGGTGTCTAAGATCTAGGGGGAAAGCACTGGTAACTGTACCGAGAATTTGCAGAGCGAGAATGGGTGCACGCTCTTTCAGGTACATCGCAGCTAAAACATAGAACACCTTACCACTGGCATTAAGAACCGAACCATGCGAAAGCAGTTTTCGCAAACAACTTAAGACCTGGCTGTTCGCAAAAACATAATAAAGATGGTCTGACAGTCTGTACGGGCTACGAAGTGAGAAACGCGGATCGCTGTCGTATCCTCCCACAGTGTCTTGCTCAGCGCGGGGACACACCGGTGGTGTAACCATGCGCTCTATAAATGGCTAAAATAAAAATAAATAAAGGACACAGTATATGACTTCTAGTCGGTTGACTAAGTACGAAAGAGTGATCTTGGGTGCTGGAAATCTGACTGTGGTAAGATGCACAACAGTAAATCCGGCAACCCTGTTGCCGAATTCATATTGTGAGGAAGTAAGAGAGGAGGCGGATCATGATTGTTTTGATGTGACAGAGTTGTGCACAAAACCCAGGCCCGATATTGAGGACGATCCATTAGAAGAACCAGACTGTGTGATGTTTGTTGCTGGGTCATGTTTGAGAAATGAGAAAGGTGAACTATGCTCTGCCTATGCTGTTTGCACCATAGCAGGAGTTTTAGAAGCATCCTGTCTAAAAGGAGTAAATTCTGCCCAAATTGCTTAATTGATAGCTCTGATTAGAGCGTGCAAAATTTCCAAAAGCCTGAGGGTAACCATATTTACTGATAGTCAATATGGTTTCGGGGTTGTCCACGATTTCGGACAGCTATGGATGCAAAGGGGATTTCTGACTTCTTCAGGTTCACCTATAAGAAACAGCAAAATTGTAAAAGATTTATTGGATGCTTTACAATTGCCCAAAAGGATTGCAGTGGTCAAATGTTCCGCACATGAATCAGGAGATGATTATGTGACGAAGGGCAACAGATACCCGGATCAAGTAGTGCGTTTGTGTACAAAATTTAATTGCTCTAAACAGAGGGATGGAAAAAGAAAATACCAATTGCCATCTTATGTTTTCTTCTTCATTTGAAACTTGGGACAAAATTAGACAGGTACAGGAAGAAGCAAATGATGAGGAAAAGGGAATTTGGATAAATTCAGGCTGCAGAAAGAGAGCAGAGGACGAAGTGTGGGTCTATATAGACGAAAGACCAGTCATGCCAGACAGTTTACTATCCCAAATGGCAAGGGTATACCATGGAATTGCACATGTTGGAAGAGATGCTATGATCAGGCTCTTCAAGCAATCATGGTATAACCCAAAGTTCAGGGTCATTGCAGAGAGTCTCTGCCAGAGGTGCGTCACCTGTCAGCAACAAAATCCAGGCAGAAAGACAGTTGTTAGTTGGGGTCAAATTGGAAAGGCAGCAGGACCATTCACCCGACTCCAGTTGGATTTTGTTGAGCTCCCCCCGTGCAATGGGCTGAAATATGTGTTGGTTGTTGTCTGCTTGTTCTCTCGTTGGGTGGAAGCCTATCCAACGAGAAGGAACGATAGTCTCACAGTCGCGAAGCTACTTCTAAGAGAACTGATACCTAGATTTGGATTTCCAGTCACTTTAGAAACAGATAGAGGAACCCATTTTAACAATGAGATAATTCGGATGATTTGTGCAGCATTACAGATTGAGCAAAAGCTGCATTGTGCCTATCAACCCGAAGCATCTGAAGTGGTTGAACAGATAAATGGCACAATAAAATCTAGGTTAGGAAAGGTGTGTGCATCCACAACACTGAGATGGCCTGATGCTTTACCCCTTGTATTGATGAGTCTTAGAAGCATTCCTGACAAAAAGACGGGATTGAGTCCACATGAGATCTTAATGGTAAGAGCAATGAGACAAGCATTTATACCAGCTAACAAACTGATGAATATATCTGATGATCTAGTGCTTGACTATTGCAGAGGATTGGCTGATCTGGTGCGTTCTGTGTCTCACCAGGTTGGAGAAAATGCTACTACGACAAACCTGAATCAAGCTCATGATCTGAGTCCTGGAGAGTGGGTTGTTCTCGTGAAGAAACACGTGAGGAAATCGTGTTTAGAACCCAGGTGAAACAGACCTTATCAGGTGATTCTGGTGACGACGACAGCAGTGAAGTGTGGTGGTTTGCCAAATTGGATCCATGCGAGCCAGACGAGTCCCAAGTCCACTTGAAAGACAAGAAGAGCAGCAACTGGTAAACCAAAGCCCAAGACCAAAGGCTGAAGTGTGTGAAGCTGAAGAATCTAGAGTAACAGATTCTGAAGAACAAACAGATGACGAATAGCCAAGCACAAGTCAAGTAGAGTAGGCACCAGTTACTGGGTCTCATGAGACTGCTGTAGAACCAGAAGAAAGGGAAGTTACTGAAAGTCAAGAAGGAAAACAAATAGAAGAAAGGCCAAATAAAAGAACCTGTGAACCAGATGAAGAAGGTGAAAAAATAGTTCAAACTAAAAGACCGAGAAAAGGTGACAATTGGCCAAGTGGAGTGAAAAGACTGAAATACACTCTTGCGAGGAGAAAGTCAAAAAGAAGACCAGAGCAACTTAATGAGATCTCAAGTCAAGCCGAACAAGAAGAGTCAGGAGAAGATTCAGTACGAAAAACAAGGAGAGTAAGAATTCCAAGCAAGAAATACACAGCACCGGAATGGACGTACGTGATCTTGGAAGAAATTGAAAGCTCAGATCCAAGTGAAGAAAAAGACGGTACTGGCACTGAGCAAGTGGATGAAAGCAAATTAAAACCACCTTAAAAGAACTGTGAAAAATTAAGGTGAAACCTTGCCAGACGAAATGATTGGGAAGACTCAGAAGACTTAGAGAAGAGAAACAAAAGAAGGGGGTAAAAGAAGAAAGCCTTGAAGTGTAGGATTACACTATTTTTCAGAAATTTTTGAGTAAAGTTTAGAGTTTTTATAGATGTAGATTTTTTATTTTTAGTAGAATACAAAATGGCCGAAGCAAAAGTGACTGAACATCCAAAATCTAGCCTAAAAAGTAGATGTATTAAAGCTTGCTTATGTAGTGTCTTTTTACTGATATTTATGTGGATATTATTAACAGTCGTTGTACCTATTCTAATGGTAACTAGTAATGGAAACAATACTAATAAGTGAATGAGTGAGTGATGTTACTAAAGAAACCCCTAATACTAACATAGAACAGATAGATGGAAGTATTTTCCATCATGATAAATCAATTCGTGATTTCTCGTTAAATGTTTTTACAAAATTGTTGTACGAGTATGTTAATACAATGAATGTGAATGATTGTTATGTGTGCATGCAATTACCTTCGTCTGTCTCAGAGGGGGTGACCTATCATCACCTACCTTTAACATATGGTGTGTCTTGCAGTGTTTTAACCAGCCTATTTTACGTGACGGGAAAGCTGGAGTATCATTATTCCAATATAGATTTAGTATTTTCAGAGATACCTATTATAAAGGAACTAAACAAGGTTTTAAGTAGTAAAAATGCACGTTATATGGGAGAATTCTTCCATATTAATAAGACACTAGATATAGGATATGCTTACAAAAACAATCTAACATGTAGTTTGCGGGTTGAAGAAAAAGTGTTCATAGATATGGTAGAATATAGAAGAGAAAGTTTCCAAAGAAAAGCTGCTGAACAGAAGTCACAGGCACCACCATGGGCGTTTAGAGAAGGAAATTATGAGAAAGGCGAGACATATGCTGCAATGTCCCTGGACTGGTATCCAAAAGGGGAAAATCTGTTTGCTTAGACTGAAAACTAACTATAATAATTATTTCATTGGTTCTAGCGAATGTGAGCATACTTACCAAATTACTGGAGGTTAGGGATTGAAGGGTGTCTCTGAAACTTGTGTCTCTTCATCTATCCACTCCGTCATAAGTATTATATTGTTTCGCATTATTTTGCTGAAACGTATGTCTCTTCATCTATCCACTCCTTCATATGCATATCGTACATGGATGATAAGTATGACACTGTTTGCAATTTGTTAATTTATTTTCTCTCCTTTTGTGGGATTCATTGTTTGCATTGCAACCTGTATGCGATGAGCATTCATCAATTACATTTATCTGAGATAAACTTTATTAATCTTACCGAGAGTCTGTGATTATTTAGCTGGTTAGATAGTTAGTTAAGTTCTATTATTACCATCAACTACTCAACTAATTGGTCCGTCGACCGAGAGGAAAGAGAGTTGATATATAGGTCAAGTTATGTATTTAGAAATGTTAAACGTGAATCTGTGAAGGAAATAATTTTTTACGACATTGAAGCTTGACCTCCAGCGCAACAGGGATTTATGAGTTGGGTGAATGTGTATGCGCCATTTGTATGAAATATTGAGGAGTATCGATCCCTGATAAAGTGTAGCGCTGGATCACATGTATGTCTGTGCAGATAACCTTTCAGCTGCTTTAATGGGCCCACTGCAAATGGTGTTAAACACATTTTGCTCTTTAACCTTTAATAACAAAATTGTAAATAAGTTGCTAGGGACAGACAGCATACTAACAAATATATTCTGATACAAATAGCGTTTTTGATGCTTGCATTTTTTTTTATACCTGTGAATAAAGTTATGTCTTTGGTAAATAATAACATGGACCATGAAAGCTGCACAGGTCGGCAGGAGACTTTCGGGTAACTTACACAGAAGGTTGTAGGAGACTGACCGGTAAGCCACACAATGAAAATGGCTCCACACCCAAACTCCTGGGGACGAGACTAACGAGGAACTGAAAGGAGCACAGTTGAAAGCCCGCACTGACCACACAAAATCAAGAACAGTGATTGAACCCTCAAGGAACAGATAATATAAGGTGAGCAAAATATGGAGAAGGCTTGGGGCTGGACAAACGCAGGAGTCGGAAAAGAGTAAGATTTGATTTTGACTGTTTCACATACGAATGCAGGGTCGGGATTACATCTCTATAGTCTCAAAACAGGTGTTAACTGAATCCATCGTAGAGGCCACAAACAAAAAATATTTTTTTTCAAACTTTCTTGATGTTTTAGCAACATCAGATAGAATCAAACATATACTGACTTTTTAAACAGGGCAATCTTAAACAGCAAGAAGCAAAGCACATTCCCAATTACTTACCGATAACCTTCATTAAACTGAATTCCACTCTTTTTTGTCATGGTACTACATAAATAATGACTATGAGGAGGAAGAGGGATGAGGTGGTAATGGCCCAATTACGTAACCTTCATTACACCAAGTCCTATCACTCCTCTTCACAGTCACTATCTAAACAAAACTGTGATGGGGAAAAGGCTAAAGTGATAAAGTCAGATCACCAGGATATAATAATGAAGTGCATGCTTCCAGACTGGTTGCTTCAAATTGAAATGATAGAACAAACGGTGAGCAGAAAAAGTAAAAAGAAGGAGCAACAGGGAGGAATGGGCCGCCATACTAGAAAGCCCAGTCCGAATCCCCCGCAATGCCCGCTTTCGCCTCATCCAGTACTACATTTCCCCAGATAGCGTACCTTACTCCTGCCAAAATAAACAGATACTTCCACTGTGCAGACCTCGCTTGCCCCAGATGCCACATGCTATGCTATCATGCTACACATGATATGGGCCTGCCCATTCCTTATCCCTTACTGGCAGGGAGTCATGACCCAGCTACCCGACTGCACAGGCCGCACACTGGCACACACATGGGAGGTATGCATCCTGGGCCTTTTTCATAGAGGTAAACAACTTCAGGTGACCACTCATTTCAGGGTGGAGTCTGTGGCATGTTGAAAATTCAGCTCTGCTGTACTTATATCCCTGACAAAAGTAAAGGTATTGAGGGATATATTAAAAATATTACAAAATTACATGAAGACTTGACCCAACTGGAGGTTGACGGTGTCTGGGAGAAACTTGGTAAGAGATTCTCTTCTGTAAGTAAATGGTTTTCTACCTTTGGAAGTAGCTTATTAGGGAAAATAATAATGCCAACCATTTCAGTAGCTGGAGTAGCATTAGTAATGATAACAATATATAAATATTACAAGTGTAAGTGTGGAAGAAAAGAGATGACAAACAAATAAACGAAAAGCAAGGAAGAGAAAAAGAGATGAGATAGAACTAGAAGATATGAAAGGAGACTACTATGACAAAATGAAGGAGTTAGATGAAAGGTTGATGAAAAGAGAAACGAATACTGATCTTTAGATAAATAAAGGTGGCACTTGGTATGGTGGGTATTTTATGATGCCATCAGAGGGGGGATTGATGGAGCAGGGTTTCGCAAAAAGAGACCTGCTCGGATTAACTCCCCCACAATACTTACTAAAAGTGTGCAGTAAAAACTAACATGCAAATCACATGAACCACATGAGAGACCGCTTTGCGCATGCGTGCACTAATGTGAACTAATGCATGAAAGAACTAGGCCGCATTTTACATTGCGTTTCAAAAGAAACAAAATTAATGCACGTTTAGGCCGCAGTTCGCATTTTGCATCTTGTTTTAAAAACGATAATAAATAATGCCGCTTTACATGAAGCTTATGCTAAGAAAATATTAACAGGGAATAGTGTAAAGGTGGGTGGTAAACAGTGAAAGGTGCATTTCCATGTAATTAATGAATGTATGGGTTTATTTCGTCATAGTGAGCCGAATGGGCCTGTATTTTCTTAAATTGACCGGATAGATGAAGGGCTGGAAAAATGAGCAAGAATGACCTGACAAAACAGACAGAAGCGATGAGCGCTGCGGATTGATGAACAAAAGTTCAAGGTTGATCAGCTCAGAGAACATTGTTTGCCTGCCAAAAGTTGAGACTGACCGTGGGACTCAAGACTTCTTCCGCGGACCTGGCTGAGAAATTTGTGTGAAAATAATGAAATGTAGCAAGAACTAAATTGAATGGACCGGTCAACAATTATGTAATGTAAAAGGATGCAGAACAATGTGCATGAAGAATTTTGAATGAAATCACGGTGGTGTGATACACCACCTCCCCAAGCATCCAATGAGCAGTCGAATTCTGTGTAATGTTTCAATTAATGTGGGTTGGACATGTAGGTTTTAGGGTATAACTGGAGTGCTTTTGGGGGTGTGGTTAGCAGTAGGAGATTGAGGAGAAGGTTTGAGAGATTGAGAGGGGAGACGCGTCGCAGTGCGACCGTTTGCAGAGAAGCCTAGCTGTTCCTGTCCTTGTCCTTGTCCTGTCCAGTTCCTGAAATCTTTGTTTCCTGACTATTTCAGGAGACCCCCACTACTCTCTTGGCCAGAGGGGTGGTATTTCATTGATCTTTGGGTTTGTATTATCTTCTGACTCATAATTTGCATAATTATTTGCAAATGTAATTTTGTCTCTGAAACTTATGTCTCTTAATCTATCTACTCCGTCATAAGTATTATATTGTTTCGCATTATTTTGCTGAAACTTATGTTTCTTCATCTATCCACTCCTTCATATGCATATCGTACAAGGATGATGAGTATGACACTGTTTGCAATTTGTTAATTGATTTTCTCTCCTTTTGTGGGATTTATGGTTTGCATTGCAGCCTGTATGCAATGAGCATTTATCAATTACATTTATCTGAGATAAACTTTATTAATCTTACCGAGAGTCTGTGATTATTTAGCTGGTTAGATAGTTAAGTTCTATTATTACCATCAACTACTCAACTAATTGGTCCGTCGACCGAGAGGAAAGAGAGTTGATATATAGGTCAAGTTATGTATTTAGAAATGTTAAACGTGAATCTGTGAAGGAAATAATTTTTTATGACATTGACGCTTGACCTCCAGCGCAAAAGGGATTTATAAGTTGGGTGAATGTGCATGGGCCATTTGTATGAAATATTGATGAGTATCGATCCCTGATAAAGTGTAGGGCTGGATCAGGTTTTCTGGTAGCAGAGGACGGTTTAATTATTGATTAGTTTGGTAATAATTATTGATTATATGTTTTTAACTAGAAAAAGTTAGTGTCCTGTTCTATGTTGTCTAGAAGTATAGGTACGGAGGTACCTGAGAGATCCCGGGATGGAAATTTAGCCTGAAGTAGGCAGAAGAAGAGTGTGGATAAGATATCACACTGCAGAAGTACTTTGTCTGTTATAATACTGTACGGCGGAAGGCTGTAGGTGTTATATTAGGGATATTTTCGTATATGAGTAGAGTGTTTGAAAATAGCGAAGGGTCCACTTCCGAAACTCTGGCCTTATCCCCAGAGGAGTACCAAGACCTCTTTTACACCAAAAAGTCCTCTTGCGAAACTTTGGCCTTATCCCGAGAGGAGTACCAAGTCCACCTGTAGTCTGTTTGGGTGTAAAATAACGCTGGTCGTTGTTTTACTGGAAGTGAAAGAATTTCTTGTTTTGAAGTGAAGAACTATCTATTTAGAGCAGGGGTCTTCAAACTGTGGGGCGCGACCCCCAGGGGGGCCGTGGAGCGATGCAAAGGGGGTCGCGCCTTCCCAGTCACACTTCTGCCGAGGCCCAAGGGCTTCAGTCCCCCCTCTTCCCCCGTCCTGCGTCTCAGCCCGGGCTGCTGCAGTGCAACTCGAGCTGCTGGGGGCTCAGCTGGGCAGTGTCTGGAGTCTTATCTCCGGCACGCCCGAGTTTTTCACAGGTCTTTAAAGACCATTTGCATGTTTACATGCCTTTGTAAACTGGTTACAGAGTCTTAGTTTTTTTCCTGGTTCCAGTACCCCCTGGGCCCCCACTCTGCCTATTCCTTACATTTGTATTTTACCTTTACTGCTGCAGTGTGAGAATGCATTTCATGAAAAGGAATATAAAGTAGGGTTGCCAAAAGAAAAATGTCTGCCGTGTTTTGTTTAAAGAGCCTGCAAAGACCTCCTCTTGACACTAAATAGACTTATAAATAAAAAGTATGTATGCATTCGTTATGTGACTTTTCTGTCTTTGTTCTCTTTAATTATCAGTCATGGATCATTGAGGCAGCCCTAGAACACAATTAAAAGTGCTTTCTATTTATATTTGCTGTTCGAATTATGCACAGATAAGTGCTTAAAATACAGCTTTAGGTGACTGCTTATTTTTGTACCGACTGGGCCATCAAAATAATCTGCTGGCAACCCTAACCATAGGACTGGAAGTTTGTTGCAGGATCAGCACATTATTTATTTCCTCGATCCCGGATTAATGCCATAATAGCAATAGTTTAACTTAGATCTTAAACCCTACGCCGCCGTCCATAACATGCTGAGTTACTTCAAGTGTCTGGGAATGCACTCTGCATTCAGACAACTCACTCGTCATTCTCGCCCTTCACTTTCACGCTCACCCTGCATTCACAGCGATCACAATGCACTCACACCATTCACCCGCTCACCCTGCACTCACAGTGATCACTCTGCACTCACAATGCACTTGCGCTGTTCATCCTATACCTCACCCTGCAGCCACACGAGTACACTACTCATCCTGCACTCATGTGACACTTCACTCACCTGTCCCCCTCACTGCTCAATATGCAACTCACTCAAACAAGCCCATCAGTAATCATACACTCATTCGTCCCATTCTGAACTTGCATCCGCACCTAAATTCATAAGCCACCTCACTCACCCTGCAGTCACTCCTCTTACCCTACTCTCACACTGTTGCATCGCTCACCGTGCACTCACATGGGCACTCTTGTCACCCACACAGTGCAGAGGGTTAACGTTCCTGCTACAAAGAATATGTACCATGCAGATCACAGAAATGAGTGTGAGTAAACTATGAGTAGCGCTATAAAAAAATGAAATGTTTGTCAGAAAGGTGCTATAGAGAGATGAGGTGAATTGTTGGTGAGTGGCAGTGAAGGAATTCATGGAGAAGGAGGAAACGGGGTGGGGCACCAAAAAGACTGTTGCACCGTGTGCGACCAGTGTTAGGACCAGCCCTGGCTGGGAGTGTTAAAGGTGAAGTGAGAGGTTGAATGGGGAGAGTTCAGAAGTTGTAAAAGGGGTGAAATAAAATGGCCTGCAAAGTGAGAGAGGGATCCGGGGTTAGGAGAGGACAGAGGGATGGAAGGGAGGGGTGAGAGGAAAGCTGCATGGGTAAACTGCTTAACTCTGCACAAAACCGCCAGGGTTTTAAGGGACCCCTGCTTCTCCCGGCCAGGGCCAAGTGAGCTTCTAATGTGGCAGCACGTATTCCTGCGGAGTGGAAGGCCCTTCACAAAGGTTGACTAGAAATCTTTCTGATGTTAATTGCTGTATTTTGGTTATACACTGGTACTGATGGGGTGAAATCTTTCCTCAGTGTTACTGTGTACGCGGCATCACATAACATCATTTACCTTTTCTTCCCACACAATTTAGTCAAGCCTGTCACGTAATTTGGTCCTCACCTGCCTCATAATTCCAGTAGCCCTGCCTACAGGTTTAGAAATTTTTGTCAGGAGGGGGTCCTTACGCCTCAAAATGTTTACAGGGGGGTCTCGGCATCCAAAAGTTTGAAGACCTCTGATTTAGAGGAACAGACAAGGTAGTATTGTTTTGTGTTGCTACTAACAAGAATTTTGATTAATAAAATTTAGAAATACATCGCCGTATTATTTTGTAAAGGGAGGGTCAGTAGAAGGAGTAATACTGACGTCACAAAAAGGCCGCGCTGGCATTGGTCAGGCAGCGAACGTGAAGTAAGCTCTGATTGGCCGGTTGGTGTGACCCGCGCTGGTATTGGTTGAGATAGCAGATACGTAGAGAGCTGTGATTGGACAGTTGGAGTGAGTCGCGCTGGTATTGGACGAGAACTGACACATAAAATAAGTAGAATTAGGGAAAGGTTTCCTTGTTTGTTTTGCTGAGATACATTAGCGTAAAAAGTTGGAAAATGAAGTTGCTTAAGAAAATAAAGAATTTCTTTAAAAAGGACAAATCAATAGTGACTTGAGAGGGAATTCCTATTCCACCACCGAGAACGCCTGCTTCCTATATGATGTTAGAGCGAGAATACCATACGTGTACTTGGTTAGAGAATTGGGTGGAATACACAAAGGATGATGGTGTTATAGCTTTCCCACAGCATGGTTCGTTTAATGTAAGGATTTTGCAGAATTTGAGAAATCGAATGAATTCGTTAGAGCCAAATCCCAGACCTACCCAGTATGAAGCGCTAGAGGAATGGGAAGTAGAAGCATTTGAAAGGGAGAAATATCGAGGTGGTAGGAGATATAGAAATTTAATGACTAGATATCCTTTTGAGAGAAGAGAAGATACAATGAACAGATGGAGGAGAGCTGTGGTAACTGAGGGTTTGTACCCAGTTTTAGTCGCTGAAGATGAAACAGGAGGCAAGTGTAAAGAGAAAAAGAAAAATATAGAAACTTCAAGTTTAAGACATGACCCGAACGAATCTGATGATGAGTTGTTAGAGGACATTATGACCATAGGCCTTCCGCCATATCAAGAAAATTCAGGTGAGGTGACACCGAGGGCACCACTAATGGGAACTCCATTAGCTCCACAGATTACGGAAATAGCTAGAGTAGTACGAGAAAAAGGAGTGGACGTAATAAATAAGGCAAGAGTAGAGCAGATCCAGAAAATAAATCAGTTAAGTCTAAATGCAGAAGCATTGACGGTACCGGTAACAATTGGCCCCGTAGTTTCATTGTATGGAGAAAAACAGAATATATCAAAAGTACATACGTTGGCAGTTCCAAGGAGTAGCGTCGGGAGTGGAATGGTGATGGTAGTAGATGAAGATGGACAGGCTGACACGAATACTACATTGTTAGATCTTCCGGTTTGTGAGATAACAGAAACCCCTAGAAGAGGTATACAAATAGATCCAAGGAGAATAGGGACAAGCGTCATTCCAACGACAGGGAGTTCAGCAGGTCCTTCAACAGAGGAATTGAATGATTGGATAAAGGGAATGGAAAAGCAAAAACCTCAACCACAGAGTATAAATGTGAGCCAATCGAAAGTAAATTTGGAAGAGATGATTATTGGAACAATAAGTCCAGATAGACTAGGGACTTACCGAGATGAAGAGCTGTTATTTTTGTGTAAAAGTATCACTTGGAGAGCGAGGAATCTTCATGAGAAAATAACAGAGGCTGCTAGTGAATATGGAATAGATATAGAGAAGTCAAAGGTGCTGCAGAAATCGTACAGATTGGCCTTTACCGAAAAGGATTTGGAGAGTTTGAATGCGTCTGGAAAAAGATTACAGATAAAAGAGTTGATGAATATTCTGAAAAAATGGGGAGATGTAAGCGGTGGAAAGGTAGATGGACGAAAGAGAAAGAAGAGGCAGCTGGCAAAGGAACGTCAATGTTTCCGTTAAGAGAGACGGAACAAGTTGAAAGGGCGTGTCCAATGAGAGAAGTTCCAGGTGGTGGATATGTTCAAGTTCCTTGGACGAGACAGGATATATTATCTTTTACAAATGACTTTCCCAGGTTAAGGGAAAAACCTGTTGAGTGGTATAAACAGGTAGAGAGGTTTGTGAAAGTTTCAAAGGTTTTGTTAAAAGATTTAGATGGTTTGTTTGAGATTGTCGTACCAGCTGATTTGTGGACAGAATGTAAAATTACTGTCGATTGGCCAAAAGAAGAATATCCTAGAGATCCTAAAACAGGTGCACCATCTGATGAGGTGATGAGAAAGTATAATCAGGTAATCACCTTTTTGAAATGAAAAATGTCTCCAAAGGAAACAGATTGGGTTAAGATAGACAGGACGACCCAAGAACCAAAAGAGTCAGTACATGCCTATTATGAAAGGTTGTTGCAGGTATTTAAACAGTACAGTGGATTTGAGAATATTGGAGAC
Organism: Calotriton arnoldi; assembly: GCA_963921515.1. NCBI lineage: Eukaryota > Metazoa > Chordata > Amphibia > Caudata > Salamandridae > Calotriton > Calotriton arnoldi. The sequence continues at coordinate 1,197,221 of CAWUFW010001733.1, read as the reverse complement.
AAAGATATGGGACATTTTGTGTATCGTTTTGTGTTTGGTTTGAACCGGAGATTAGTAATATGATTCAGCAGCATTTGATTTGTTGGCAGAGCAAAACAATTGACGAAATTTTGAGGTATGCGAAGTATTGTAGTGATGACATTGAATCAAGAATTAAAAAATTAAAGGAGAAAATGATGTGGGCACAAGTGAAGGTAGCAGAGCAGCAGGAAGTAAACAATGGTTCTCAAACAGGTAATCAAATGAATGGTCAGAATCAAATTGGTCAGGTATCCAGTGGAGGTAGAGGTAAATTGAGCAAAGAAGAGGCTAAGAAGAAATGTCCTTGTTATGCGTGCGGAAAGTTTGGACATTGGAAGAACAAGTGTAGATCTATTCAAAAGAATAATGGGGTAAATCAAAATTTAAATCCACAGATGCAGAATGAGGTGGGTGTGAATCAACAGCAGCAGGTAGTTGCTCTACAGTTACAGGTGCCACAAGCTCCTATGCCCAATAATGTGAATGCTCAAGTGCAGAGGTGCAGTGCGAACACTGGATTTCACGGAGTTGATCAAGTTGGTAAGAATCAAAGGGCCCGATTCTGATGCGGGTTGGAAAAGCTTCCCGACCGAGGGCCTGATTCTGATGCGGTTAGGAAGGCCTCCTAACGGCATTTGCTCCTTCCAAATCGGATCGGGAACGTGTCTTCCCGACCGAGGGCCCAATTCTGATGCGGTTAGGAACAAATGTTCCCATTGAAGTCAATGGGAGTTCAACCAAATCGTATCTGGAAGCATCCGGATGCATCCTACTCCGCCGGTCGGACTTTCCCGATCCGAGTGGGTCGGACACCATTTCCCAACCGATTCGGTCGGGAAGCTTTTCCAACCCGAATCAGAATCGGCCCCAAAGTGTGCGAATGGTTCCGCAATACTGGTTGCAGTGCAATGAGAGTGATTCAGACTCATCTCAATGAAAGTGCCTGAGGGGGGAGGAAGAGTGCGTACTTGGTGCATCCTTGGCGGTAGATCAGTCAGGTCCATTTGTTGATGGAAAGGTGGAAGGTAATGATATTACATTCCTGGTGGACACTGGTGCTACCCGTTCTACTGTGAGAGCAGCAGAAATTCCGAACCTACCCCTCTCGGGAGAAACTATCCAAGTTGTAGGAGTCTCAAACAAGCATATTAGAACGCCAGTCACAAATCCAATAGAAGTTCATATTGGGAGTTTCAGAGACATGCATCATTTCATGTATGTGACTCGAGTCCAGTAAATCTCTTGGTAAGGGATTTATTGTGTAAAATGAATTGTACCATCTATTGTACGCCAGATGGTACTGCGTTTCAGACACCTGATGAGGATGTCGAATTCAAAATGATGTTAGCGAAGCAAGGGACAGAAGTGGATGAGTTGTTTTCACTTCTCACAGAAGAGAATTTGCCCGAAGAATTAAAAAGTACAGTGAGGTTGGATGTATGGGATTTTACAGGAAAGGAGATTGGCCTAATGACAAATGTAGATCCGATTCAGATTACGGTGAAAGAAGGTGCCATATATCCAAACACACCTCAGTACAAAATGAGTCCAGAAGTAATTGCAGGAGCTACTCCTGTGATTGACCAAATGATTGGACAGGGAATTCTAAAAGAAATAATGAGTTGTCCTTGTAATTCGCCTATTATAGGAATTAAAAAGCCCAGTGGAAAATATAGGATAGTGCAGGATTTGAGAAAAATGAATAAAATAGTAGTACCCTGTTGTCCAGTAGTGCCAAATCCAGCAGTGATCCTTTACCAAATTCCCTGCGATACTGAATCGTACACAGTGATTGATCTGTGCCAAGCATTTTTCTCGATTCCTTTACATCCGGAAAGCCCGTATTTGTTTGCATTCCGGTTCGGAGACCGTGTTTTGGCATGGTGCCGAGTTCCTCAAGGGTACACAGAGAGTCCTTCAATTTTTAATCAGATTCTGAAAAGATGTTTGGAGACCTTAGTCATGCCAGGAAATTCAGTTTTGGTTCAGTATATTGATGACCTACTAGTGGCATCAAAGACACGAGAGGCATGTGTTTCCGATACCACTGCTTTATTGAATCATTTGGCAGAAGGAGAACACAAAGTGTCACCAGCAAATTGCAATTTTGTAAACAGGAGGTCCAGTACCTAGGAAACAAAATAGAAAAAAGGAGTCAGAAAGGTGACACCAGAAAGAATTAGTGTAATTAAACAAATGAGTCCACCAAAAACTCAGAGGGAAGTTCTATTTTTTTTTTTTTTTTTAAGAGTTTTATATAGCGCGAACTAGACCCGAGAGATCGGGTATCAGAGCGCTTTACATGAGCACCAGTTTTGTTACATGCGGACACATTCATTTTTGTTAGCCACGGGGAGATTAAGTGATTTGCCCAGAATCACAGGATGTTGAGCGTCGCTGCCGAGACTCGAACCCGGTTCCCCCGCTTCGAGTTCGGCCCCTCTAGCCGTAAGGCTACATCCTCTCCCCCTAATGTTTTTGGAACGGTTCGATACTGCAGGCAGTGGACTCTCACTGATTGCAAAACCTCTACAGAGGTTGACACGAAAAGATGTGAAAGATCCGATTGTGTTGGATGATGAAAGTATGGAAGCTTTTACTAAATTGCGAAACAGTCTTTGTCGAGCACCTGCATTGGGAATGCCAGATTATGCAAAGGATTTTGCATTGTACTGTTGTGAAAGAGATGGGTGTGCACGATCAGTTTTAACTCAAAAATATGGAATGGCACGACGTCCAGTAGCATATTTTTCTGCTACTTTGGATTCAGTGGCCACAGCGTTACCAGGCTGTTTGAAAGCAGTAGCTGCGACTTGTGTGAGTCTGGAACAGAGTGAAGCAATTGTGATGGGACATCCAGTCAAGGTGTATGTGCCACATTCAGTTGACATCCTTTTGACTCGCACAAGTCGGGATCTGGTTCGACTCCGAACTAACATTTGACGGGCAGACCCGGAAGGTGGCCAGCAAATGCTATGGGCCATGAAAATCCTAAGGAAAGTTTTGAATCTTCTGCCCCCAAACGCCAGGAAAACTACAGTGCATGCGGTGATAACCTCCCAAATTGATTATGGGAATGTACTATATCTTGGAGCTTCTAAGGCAGGAATATCCAGACTACAGACGGTACAGAATGCGGCGGCACGCCTGGTTCTTAGCCTGCCTAGAAGAGCTAACACAAAGAAAGCCCTGACAGCACTGCATTGGCTGCCAGTGGAAAAGAGAGTCGTGTTCAAGGCAATGTGCCTCTGTCACCGCATTCTATCAAAGAGAGGCCCAAGGTACCATCACCCACTACTAATTCAGTACACACCGGGACGGTGTCTAAGATATAGGGGGAAGGCACTGGTAACTGTACTGAGAATTCGCAGAGCGAGAATGGGTGCACGCTCTTTCAGGTACATCGCAGCTAAAACATGGAACACCTTACCACTGGCATTAAGAACCGAACCATGCGAAAGCAGTTTTCGCAAACAACTTAAGACCTGGCTGTTCGCAAAAACATAATAAAGATGGTCTGACAGTCTGTACGGGCTACGAAGTGAGAAACGCGGATCGCTGTCGTATCCTCCCACAGTGTCTTGCTCAGCGCGGGGACACACCGGTGGTGTAACCATGCGCTCTATAAATGGCTAAAATAAAAATAAATAAAGGACACAGTATATGACTTCTAGTCGGTTGACTAAGTACGAAAGAGTGATCTTGGGTGCTGGAAATCTGACTGTGGTAAGATGCACAACAGTAAATCCAGCAACCCTGTTGCCGAATTCATATTGTGAGGAAGTAAGAGAGGAGGCGGATCATGATTGTTTTGGTGTGACAGAGTTGTGCACAAAACCCAGGCCCGATATTGAGGACGTTCCATTAGAAGAACCAGACTGTGTGATGTTTGTTGCTGGGTCATGTTTGAGAAATGAGAAAGGTGAACTATGCTCTGCCTATGCTGTTTGCACCATAGCAGGAGTTTTAGAAGCATCCCGTCTAAAAGGAGTAAATTCTGCCCAAATTGCTTAATTGATAGCTCTGATTAGAGCGTGCAAAATTTCCAAAAGCCTGAGGGTAACCATATTTACTGATAGTCAATATGGTTTCGGGGTTGTCCACGATTTCGGACAGCTATGGATGCAAAGGGGATTTCTGACTTCTTCAGGTTCACCTATAAGAAACAGCAAAATTGTAAAAGATTTATTGGATGCTTTACAATTGCCCAAAAGGATTGCAGTGGTCAAATGTTCAGCACATGAATCAGGAGATGATTATGTGACGAAGGGCAACAGATACCCGGATCAAGTAGTGCGTTTCTGTGCACAAAATTTAATTGCTCTAAACAGAGGGATGGAAAAAGAAAATACCAATTGCCATCTTATGTTTTCTTCTTCATTTGAAACTTGGGACAAAATTAGACAGCTACAGGAAGAAGCAAGTGATGAGGAAAAGGAAATTTGGATAAATTCAGGCTGCAGAAAGAGAGCAGAGGACGAAGTGTGGGTCTATATAGACGAAAGACCAGTCATGCCAGACAGTTTACTATCCCAAATGGCAAGGGTATACCATGGAATTGCACATGTTGGAAGAGATGCTATGATCAGGCTCTTCAAGCAATCATGGTATAACCCAAAGTTCAGGGTCATTGCAGAGAGTCTCTGCCAGAGGTGCGTCACCTGTCAGCAACAAAATCCAGGCAGAAAGACAGTTGTTAGTTGGGGACAAATTGGAAAGGCAGCAGGACCATTCACCCGACTCCAGTTGGATTTTGTTGAGCTCCCCCCGTGCAATGGGCTGAAATATGTGTTGGTTGTTGTCTGCTTGTTCTCTCGTTGGGTGGAAGCCTATCCAACGAGAAGGAACGATAGTCTCACAGTCGCGAAGCTACTTCTAAGAGAACTGATACCTAGATTTGGATTTCCAGTCACTTTAGAAACAGATAGAGGAACCCATTTTAACAATGAGATAATTCGGATGATTTGTGCAGCATTACAGATTGAGCAAAAGCTGCATTGTGCCTATCGACCCGAAGCATCTGGAGTGGTTGAACAGATAAATGGCACAATAAAATCTAGGTTAGGAAAGGTGTGTGCATCCACAACACTGAGATGGCCTGATGCTTTACCCCTTGTATTGATGAGTCTTAGAAGCATTCCTGACAAAAAGACGGGATTGAGTCCACATGAGATCTTAATGGTAAGAGCAATGAGACAAGCATTTATACCAGCTAACAAACTGATGAATATATCTGATGATCTAGTGCTTGACTATTGCAGAGGATTGGCTGATCTGGTGCGTTCTGTGTCTCACCAGGTTGGAGAAAATGCTACTACGACAAACCTGAATCAAGCTCATGATCTGAGTCCTGGAGAGTGGGTTGTTCTCGTGAAGAAACACGTGAGGAAATCGTGTTTAGAACCCAGGTGAAACAGACCTTATCAGGTGATTCTGGTGACGACGACAGCAGTGAAGTGTGGTGGTTTGCCAAATTGGATCCATGCGAGCCAGACGAGTCCCAAGTCCACTTGAAAGACAAGAAGAGCAGCAACTGGTAAACCAAAGCCCAAGACCAAAGGCTGAAGTGTGTGAAGCTGAAGAATCTAGAGTAACAGATTCTGAAGAACAAACAGATGACGAATAGCCAAGCACAAGTCAAGTAGAGTAGGCACCAGTTACTGGGTCTCATGAGACTGCTGTAGAACCAGAAGAAAGGGAAGTTACTGAAAGTCAAGAAGGAAAACAAATAGAAGAAAGGCCAAATAAAAGAACCTGTGAACCAGATGAAGGTGAAAAAATAGTTCAAACTAAAAGACCGAGAAAAGGTGACAATTGGCCAAGTGGAGTGAAAAGACTGAAATACACTCTTGCGAGGAGAAAGTCAAAAAGAAGACCAGAGCAACTTAATGAGATCTCAAGTCAAACCGAACAAGAAGAGTCAGGAGAAGATTCAGTACGAAAAACAAGGAGAGTAAGAATTCCAAGCAAGAAATACACAGCACCGGAATGGACGTACGTGATCTTGGAAGAAATTGAAAGCTCAGATCCAAGTGAAGAAAAAGACGGTACTGGCACTGAGCAAGTGGATGAAAGCAAATTAAAACCACCTTAAAAGAACTGTGAAAAATTAATGTGAAACCTTGCCAGACGAAATGATTGGGAAGACTCAGAGAAGAGAAACAAAAGAAGGGGGTAAAAGAAGAAAGCCTTGAAGTGTAGGATTACACTATTTTTCAGAAATTTTTGAGTAAAGTTTAGAGTTTTTATAGATGTAGATTTTTTATTTTTAGTAGAATACAAAATGGCCGAAGCAAAAGTGACTGAACATCCAAAATCTAGCCTAAAAAGTAGATGTATTAAAGCTTGCTTATGTAGTGTCTTTTTACTGATATTTATGTGGATATTATTAACAGTCGTTGTACCTATTCTAATGGTAACTAATAATGGAAACAATACTAATAAGTGAATGAGTGAGTGATGTTACTAAAGAAACCCCTAATACTAACATAGAACAGATAGATGGAAGTATTTTCCATCATGATAAATCAATTCGTGATTTCTCGTTAAATGTTTTTACAAAATTGTTGTACGAGTATGTTAATACAATGAATGTGAATGATTGTTATGTGTGCATGCAATTACCTTCGTCTGTCTCAGAGGGGTGACCTATCATCACCTACCTTTAACATATGGTGTGTCTTGCAGTGTTTTAACCAGCCTATTTTACGTGACGGGAAAGCTGGAGTATCATTATTCCAATATAGATTTAGTATTTTCAGAGATACCTATTATAAAGGAACTAAACAAGGTTTTAAGTAGTAAAAATGCACGTTATATGGGAGAATTCTTCCATATTAATAAGACACTAGATATAGGATATGCTTACAAAAACAATCTAACATGTAGTTTGCGGGTTGAAGAAAAAGTGTTCATAGATATGGTAGAATATACAAGAGAAAGTTTCCAAAGAAAAGCTGCTGAACAGAAGTCACAGGCACCACCATGGGCGTTTAGAGAAGGAAATTATGAGAAAGGCGAGACATATGCTGCAATGTCCCTGGACTGGTATCCAAAAGGGGAAAATCTGTTTGCTTAGACTGAAAACTAACTATAATAATTATTTCATTGGTTCTAGCGAATGTGAGCATACTTACCAAATTACTGGAGGTTGGGGATTGAAGGGTGTCTCTGAAACTTATGTCTCTTCATCTATCCACTCCGTCATAAGTATTATATTGTTTCGCATTATTTTGCTGAAACTTATGTCTCTTCATCTATCCACTCCGTCATAAGTATTATATTGTTTCGAATTATTTTGCTGAAACTTATGTCTCTTCATCTATCCACTCCTTCATATGCATATCGTACATGGATGATAAGTATGACACTGTTTGCAATTTGTTAATTTATTTTCTCTCCTTTTGTGGGATTCATTGTTTGCATTGCAACCTGTATGCGATGAGCATTTATCAATTACATTTATCTGAGATAAACTTTATTAATCTTACCGAGAGTCTGTGATTATTTAGCTGGTTAGATAGTTAGTTACGTTCTATTATTACCATCAACTACTCAACTAATTGGTCCGTCGACCGAGAGGAAAGAGAGTTGATATATAGGTCAAGTTATGTATTTAGAAATGTTAAACGTGAATCTGTGAAGGAAATAATTTTTACGACATTGAGGCTTGACCTCCAGCGCAACAGGGATTTATGAGTTGGGTGAATGTGTATGCGCCATTTGTATGAAATATTGAGGAGTATCGATCCCTGATAAAGTGTAGCGCTGGATCACATGTATGTCTGTGCAGATAACCTTTCAGCTGCTTTAATGGGCCCACTGCAAATGGTGTTAAACACATTTTGCTCTTTAACCTTTAATAACAAAATTTTAAATAAGTTGCTAGGGACAGACAGCATACTAACAAATAAATTCTGATACAAATAGCGTTTTTGATGCTTGCATTTTTTTTTATACCTGTGAATAAAGTTATGTCTTTGGTAAATAATAACATGGACCATGAAAGCTGCACAGGTCGGCAGGAGACTTTCGGGTAACTTACACAGAAGGTTGTAGGAGACTGACCGGTAAGCCACACAATAAAAATGGCTCCACACCCAAACTCCTGGGGACGAGACTAACGAGGAACTGAAAGGAGCACAGTTGAAAGCCCGCACTGACCACACAAAATCAAGAACAGTGATTGAACCCTCAAGGAACAGATAATATAAGGTGAGCAAAATATGGAGAAGGCTTGGGGCTGGACAAACGCAGGAGTCGGAAAAGAGTAAGATTTGATTTTGACTGTTTCACATACGAATGCAGGGTCGGGATTACATCTCTATAGTCTCAAAACAGGTGTTAACTGAATCCATCGTAGAGGCCACAAACAAAAAGATTTTTTTTCAAACTTTCTTGATGTTTTAGCAACATCAGATAGAATCAGACATATACTGACTTTTTAAACAGGGCAATCTTAAACAGCAAGAAGCAAAGCACATTCCCAATTACTTACCGATAACCTTCATTAAACTGAATTCCACTCTTTTTTTGTCATGGTACTACATAAATAATGACTATGAGGAGGAAGAGGGATGAGGTGGTAATGGCCCAATTACGTAACCTTCATTACACCAAGTCCTATCACTCCTCTTCACAGTCACTATCTAAACAAAACTGTGATGGGGAAAAAGGCTAAAGTGATAAAGTCAGATCACCGGGATATAATAATGAAGTGCATGCTTCCAGACTGGTTGCTTCAAATTGAAATGATAGAACAAACGGTGAGCAGAAAAAGCAAAAAGAAGGAGCAACAGGGAGGAATGGGCCGCCATACTAGAAAGCCCAGTCCGAATCCCCCGCAATGCCCGCTTTCGCCTCATCCAGTACTACATATCCCCAGATAGCGTACCTTACTCCTGCCAAAATAAACAGATACTTCCACTGTGCAGACCTCGCTTGCCCCAGATGCCACATGCTATGCTATCATGCTTCACATGATATGGGCCTGCCCATTCCTTATCCCTTACTGGCAGGGAGTCATGACCCAGCTACCCGACTGCACAGGCCGCACACTGGCGCACACATGGGAGGTATGCATCCTGGGCCTTTTTCATAGAGGTAAACAACTTCAGGTGACCACTCATTTCAGCGTGGAGGGTGGAGTCTGTGGCATGTTGAAAATTCAGCTCTGCTGTACTTATATCCCTGACAAAAGTAAAGGTATTGAGGGATATATTAAAAATATTACAAAATTACATGAAGACTTGACCCAACTGGAGGTTGACGGTGTCTGGGAGAAACTTGGTAAGAGATTCTCTTTTGTAAGTAAATGGTTTTCTACCTTTGGAAGTAGCTTATTAGGGAAAATAATAATGCCAACCATTTCAGTAGCTGGAGTAGCATTAGTAATGATAACAATATATAAATATTACAAGTGTAAGTGTGGAAGAAAAGAGATGACAGAAACAAATAAACGAAAAGCAAGGAAGAGAAAAAGATGAGATAGAACTAGAAGATATGAAAGGAGACTACTATGACAAAATGAAGGAGTTAGATGAAAGGTTGATGAAAAGAGAAAAGAATACTGATCTTTAGGTAAATAAAGGTGGCACTTGGTATGGTGGGTATTTTATGATGCCATCAGAGGGGGGATTGATGGAGCAGGGTTTCGCAAAAAAAGACCTGCTCGGATTAACTCCCCCACAATACTTACTAAAAGTGTGCAGTAAAAACTAACATGCAAATCACATGAACCACATGAGAGACCGCTTTGCGCATGCGTGCACTAATGTGAACTAATGCATGAAAGAACTAGGCCGCATTTTACATTGCGTTTCAAAAGAAACAAAATTAATGCACGTTTAGGCCGCAGTTCGCATTTTGCATCTTGTTTTAAAAACGATAATAAATAATGCCGCTTTACATGAAGCTTATGCTAAGAAAATATTAACAGGGAATAGTGTAAAGGTGGGTGGTAAACAGTGAAAGGTGCATTTCCATGTAATTAATGAATGTATGTGTTTATTTCGTCATAGTGAGCCGAATGGGCCTGTATTTTCTTAAATTGACCGGATAGATGAAGGGCTGGAAAAATGAGCAAGAATGACCTGACAAAACAGACAGAAGCGATGAGCGCTGCGGATTGATGAACAAAAGTTCAAGGTTGATCAGCTCAGAGAACATTGTTTGCCTGTCAAAAGATGAGACTGACCGTGGGACTCAAGACTTCTTCCGCGGACCTGGCTGAGAAATTTGTGTGAAAATAATGAAATGTAGCAAGAACTAAATTGAATGGACTGGTCAACAATTATGTAATGTAAAAGGATGTAGGACAATGAGCATGAAGAATTTTGAATGAAATCACGGTAGTGTGATACACCACCTCCCCAAGCATCCATGAGCAGTCGAATTCTGTGTAATGTTTCAATTAATGTGGGTTGGACATGTAGGTTTTAGGGTATAACTGGGGTGCTTTTGGGGGTGTGGTTAGCAGTAGGAGATTGAGGAGAAGGTTCGAGAGATTGAGAGGGGAGATGCGTCGCAGTCCGTCGGTTTGCAGAGAGGCCTAGCTGTTCCTGTCCTTGTCCTGTCCCGTTCCTGAAATCTTTGTTTCCTGACTCTATTTCAGGAGACCCCCACTACTCCCTTGGCCAGGGGGGTGGTATTTCATTGATCTTTGGGTTTGTATTATCTTCTGACTCGTAATTTGCATAATTATTTGCAAATGTAATTTTGTCTCTGAAACCTATGTCTCTTCATCTATCCACTCCGTCATAAGTATTATATTGTTTCGAATTATTTTGCTGAAACTTATGTCTCTTCATCTATCCACTCCGTCATATGCATATCGTACATGGATGATGAGTATGACACTGTTTGCATTTTGTTAATTTATTTTCTCTCCTTTTGTGGGATTCATTGTTTGCATTGCTACCTGTATGCGATGAGCATTTATCAATTACATTTATCTGTGATAAACTTTATTAATCTTACCGAGAGTCTGATTATTTATCTGGTTAGATAGTTAGTTAAGTTCTATTATTACCATCAACTACTCAACTAATTGGTCCGTCGACCGAGAGGAAAGAGAGTTGATATATAGGTCAAGTTATGTATTTAGAAATGTTAAACGTGAATCTGTGAAGGAAATAATTTTTACGACATTGAAGCTTGACCTCCAGCGCAACAGGGATTTATGAGTTGGGTGAATGTGTATGCGCCATTTGTATGAAATATTGATGAGTATCGATCCCTGATAAAGTGTAGCGCTGGATCACATGTATGTCTGTGCAGATAACCTTTCAGCTGCTTTAATGGGCCCACTGCAAATGGTGTTAAACACATTTTGCTCTTTAACTTTTAATAACAAAATTGTAAATAAGTTGCTAGGGACAGACAGCATACTAACAAATATATTCTGATACAAATAGTGTTTTTGATGCTTGCATTTTTAGGTCTCGCCTACGCAGCGCGCATGCGCTGCATAGGAGGAGACCTTTAGCCATCGGTTCCCTTTTTTCCTCAAAAACGTGCACGCGTTCCATTGCCTTCAATGGCAACGCGTGCACGTGTGGCGATTGCCTTGCGGGAGCGAGCGGCAGCGCCATATGGTATCAATTATCGCCGCTGGCTCCCGCAAGGGAATCGGCAGGCCCCCCTCCTGCCGCGCGAGGCGCACTTTTGCTTGTTTTATTTATTTGCCGCTGCCACAAGGCTGGACTCCAGCCTCTCATGAGCACCCAGTGTCTAGCTTGTCCCCGTACCTACCGCGTGCATTATCCACTGCGCACGTGCTGGCATCGCCTAGAACACACACACATTACGAAACCAGAGCTCACACATATTATACCGCAATCAATATGTATCACCCACATCTATGTATTACATACGGACATATATATTTTTTATATAGCGTAATAGCGCAAACTCGACCGGAAGGTATTGGAGCGCTTTAAATGAGCACCAGTTATATTACACAAGGACCCATTAATTTTTTGTTAGGCACGTGGTGATAGTGATTTGCCCAGAATCACAGGGTGTTGAGCCGACGCCGAGGTAAGGCTCGAACCTGGTTCTTCAGCCTCAAAGTCGACAGCTCTGGTCGCTAGGGCACATCCACTCCTCTAATAAACTTCCACCGCACTCATACCTCACACATACATAATGTATTTTAACACACACAGCTGTATTCCCAGTAAACACACCAACATATTAGCAGACACGCCTGAATAACCCGGCACACAGATGTATGTTCTCCAGTCTCTAATACATATATGTGAATTGGAGAGAACATACATGATGCGCAAGATCATATTACTTTTCACAAAAGTATAACAGATTTACCACATTTGCCCGCACATGCACGTTAGCATGTGTATATATATTCTTGAAAATGAACATGACTGTATTTCCCCTAGGTGCTGGCTCATTTTACCCAACAGACGCTTGAGTGTGTTAACAGGCAAGCGCGTGCACGTTCTCCACAATTACATGTTGCCCATTAACCGGCTGGTCCAGCTCATTTTACCGCTGAATGTTTTGTTCCAGTACATATCCTATATTACCCTTTAAACGTGTGTGTATTATCGCGACACGAGTGGCACAAGGATGTAGAACTTTTGCTTCCGGTCGGAGCCGTGATTCGTGAAACGTGCAAGAGCCCCGGGAGAGTGATGTGCACCCCGTGCCTGCCCCCAGCATTTCGCTACGGCAGACGCCGGGGTTTCATGCACTATCTTGCAGAATGCGATCCAGCCACGTGCAGTAAACATCAGCATGAAGAGAAAAGCCACTGACATACCATAAAACACTTTATCATAAACGGTGATGCGAGTATATCTACGTGTAGGATTATTTAATTAACCAAATACAATGTTGTGGCGATGACATTAAAGAATTAGTTTAAAAAATATGCTCGTGCATCGGGTCGACGTCTCGGCTTGTTATGCATGATATATAAATAGTAATTATCTTTAAGGGGACATGAAAGAACAATAAATTATAAGGCGGCAGAGTGGACGTTAAGACCCAGACCTGAACAGTTCATTTGAGCTAAAAGTGGTGTGGGCGGCCTCCCTCAAATCTTCTCCACGCACAGGGCCGTGTAACCGGAGAGGAGTTAAACCGAAAGTGAAAGCGCAATCTGGGGTCCCGCTTTCCTCGGTCCCCTGAGTGTCCGTTTCCACAATAAATAGGGCTGTTCTGTGTACACCCACGCCTCCACCTAATCCTTGCATTACAATTTCTCTTAATTGGATAAGGAGGCTCTGGGTGAGGAATGTTAATGTAAGCACGGGGGAGGGGTGGGGAGAAGCGGAGACTTTTTGTGTGCGCGCACAGTTGTTGTAATATACACCTCACAAATGGATTACTAAAATTAAAAAGATAATGTTCAGTTTTCTTTTTATCACAGTATAGCAACATTGATGTGAGAAAAACACCTTTACTGCCTCACAGAATCCATTTAACTATTACCGGCTTACACAGAGAACCCCATCTCTTAATAGCCACGCGGGCGCTTCAATGTGCTTTTACCATAACTCACACATTTAACCCTCACAAACTGGTTTTGGTTAAATATCTTTCGTTAAAACCAGGGTGGAAGTGGCCTAAAGGGCAATCGGGCAGTGCCAGAAAGGAGGGCTGATCTGAAAGGTCAGTGTGTAGGCTGTGTTTTGGGCAATTTCTGGGCCTGGTTGGTGGGCCAGTTTTTACTGTCGATTTCCTTGATATTAGTACAAACATTGCCTGTAGTAAGTACAAATGCCTAAGTCTCCCCTACCTTATAAAACACCTAAATAGCATGTCTTTACAAGTTCCAAACTTCCCCTATTCGCAAATGTGAGCCACCTCTTTTAAGCTTTCCGATTCGCTATTGGAGGCCACTTTTATTTTGGTGCCCGGGCCTATTTACTGTCCTAAATCCAACCCTGGTTAAAACAGGTACACATTAGAAAATACCATGGCATAAGCCATATGTGCGGAGTATATATATATATATATATATATATATATATATATATATATATATATATATATATATTGTGCAGTTTTATATATCGCGTACTCGACCCGTAGGTATTTTGGAGCGCTTTACATGAGCACCAGTTCATTAAACAGGGACACATTCGTTTTTGGTAGGCACGGGGAGATTAAGTGATTTGCCCAGTTCCACAGTCTGCAGCTCTGGCATCCTCAATGCGTGGACGTGGGCCTGGGTGTACCCGAGATAATGTATGTGAGGAAGTACTTGTTAGTGTACTCATCTGAGTGTGCGAGAATGGGTCGTCCAGAGACCCACCCCTTGGATTACACTGCCCTGATGTTCACAAATCATGTAGCGGCGTAGCGCACAGAGCTGTGCTGTGCTGTGCTGACAGTCAGCGCACAGAAAGCACACAGCTGGGTATTCAGAGCCTTACATAGAAGACAACGAGTGCGTTTGTTTCAAGTTTGTTCCTGTGCTTGTGGAGACTAGATACAAATCACGGATATTTGCATTATTCCATTGTATGCGCTTGTAGTCTAATATCACTTTATAGCTTTTTTTTTTTATACAGCTGCCTTTCACAGAACTGCTTTCCAATAAGTTCCCGGGCTCGATAGAAAGACATGAAATGGCACTCGACTCGTTAGTCTCATGTTTAAAACAAGTACTAGACAAGCATTGGCATAGCCAATAGGTCTCGCCTTTGGGACCTTATAAGTATTTAGTTATGCAGCACAATATCCTTGGTGCAACAACATCAACTGTTGCATAGCTAAACACTTATAAGGTCCCAAAGGCGAGACCTATTGGCTATGCCAATGCTTGTTTTTTATACCTGTGAATAAAGTTATGTCTTTGGTAAATAATAACATGGACCATGAAAGCTGCACAGGTCGGCAGGAGACTTTCGGGTAACTTTTTTGTTTGTTTAAATCATTTTTATTAACATTTTTCTTTTGCACATCAGTAGGGAAGCATACATTCATTCAGCTCAGTGCTCATATAGCGGGTATGAAAGAAGAGAAAAAGAGATCGCCAGTAGCATGATGTACAGTAACCAACAGTATCAGGAAACAGGGATGAAAGACATGATGAGCACACCAGACCGGGAGGCAATATCCCAACAAAGGCAGAGCAGTGCTGCCAAAGTCCATAGCATCGGGTAGCATGGGAGTAGCGCAGGTATGGTGCAGTTCAAACTTAACCAGGGACATAGGGTACAACAAAATGAGGACAACGTAAGTGAAGGAAGGGTAAGGGAGAGTCGCTTCAAGACCTGCTGCTGCATCCAGTGTAGTTGGGGGGGCCAGGGGGCCACTAGGAGCCGGGGGCAGTGGGGCACCGAGGCAGAGGGGCGAACTCAGTGCAGGGGTTGGTTTCAGTCCGCAATCACGTCAGTGGGAGATATACCCTGTGTAATAACCCTCTGTGATGTAGTCGGGTTCCCTGTGTCAGTGTCCATCTCTTGGAGTGTGGAGACCATTGCGTCCCATTGAGGTGCCAGGGGGAACATACGAATGCCAAGGAGGTCCTCCCTGTGTAGCGCCGCACCCTCCGCCCTTGCCCAGTTAAGCAGGGAGCGGCGCCAAGCAAGTGGGTGGGGTGATTGGGGGGATTTCCAGCGCTTGGTGATCAAGCATTTGGCTGTGAGACCACCCAGGTCCAGGAACCGTATGGCAGCTCTATATTTCTTGTTTCTGCGGAAGAGGTGTAATATATGAGCTTCCCACGTCTGGGGGATGGTGCAGGAGGTTAGAGTGACCATCACAGCGCTCCAGTAGTCGGTCAGAACCGAACAACCCCACAGCATATGAAGTATGTCGGCATCTAAGTGCCTACAGGTCTATGCGGAGGAAATACCTATTGATTCGGTCAGGGGTAAGGTAGGCCTGATGTAGTATAAAAAATTGTATCTGCTTAAAACGCTGGTTACGGGGGATGAGGGTCGGGCTGCCTCGGGCGGTCGCCCACTCCTTATCCGTGAACGCCCTCCCCAAGGCTCCTTCCCAATGAAGTCGAAGTCGGGTGAGGTCTACCTCTGTGTGTTGTCGAAGTGAAGTTGCGAACCAGCGTGTGAGATGCCGTCCCGTCCCCATCACGTGAAGGTATTGTAAAGTGTGGTGCATGGGAGGTTCTTGATCAAGCGGACCCCATACGGACGACAATGAAGCTATGAGTGTTCTGTGTAAAAGAAACTGCCCAGGGTGTAAGTTCTCCTCCGCTACGAGTTCCCGGAACGGGATAAGAGTGCCCTCCTGAAAAAGGTCCCCCACGTCCTGTATCCCCTCGGAGGTCCAGTGATGTAACTCAGCTGCCGTCGTGTAGGCGTTCCCCCATGGAGTTCCCAGCAGTGGGATAGCTGGTGCATAGGTGACGGTGGTTCTAGTGAGGAAGAGGCACCTACGGAAGCATTTGTATGCTACAGTAAGGAGAAGAGTATCGGGAGGTCTGAGTTTGGAGCAGGGATGGAATTTTTTTTAAAGGGTTTTCAGCGGCAGTGGAGGCTGCGCAGAGGCTGTATCTGGTAAGTAGCGGGAGGACAGCCACCTGGCGATCCATTGCAGTTGGGAGGCCAGGTAATAATGCTCAAAGTTGGGTACTGCAAGGCCGCCCAGTTCGGTAGGCAAATAAAGTTTTCCCATGGATACTCTATGGCGTGACGCCCCCCATATGAAATCCCGCACCACCTTTTCCCATTGCTTGAAGAAGGAGGGAGAGATGACAAGGGGCAGAGTGGCAAAATAATAGAGGAGCCGGGGAAGTACCACCATTTTGACCAGGGCGATCCTACCAGTGATCGCCAATGGGAGAGACTTCCAGAAGCCCATCTGAGACCGAATCGCCGTGGCAGCCCGGAGCACGTTCCCATCGAGGAGATCGGCTTTAGTGCGATAAACTCGGACCCCCAAGTAGCGGAAGGGGCCGATGTGCCAGGTCACCGGCAGTCCCCCTAGTGTGTAGCCCGGATCAAGAACGTCCCCTGAGAATGGAGTTAGTATGGATTTTGCCGGATTCACTCGCAATCCCGAGGCACGCGCAAAATGGTTAAGGGCCTGATCAAGAGAGGGGGGAATGTCGTGAAGGTCCCGAGCATAGAGCAGCAGGTCGTCTGCATAGAGCGAGATGGTGTGAGTGCCGTCGCCTAATGCAATCCCCATATCGACATGTGCGCGGATGTGGGCCGCCAGCGGCTCCACCGCCAACGCGAACAAGAGCGGGGACAACGGGCATCCCTGTCGGGTTCCACGTCGCACCCGAATCGAAGCCGAGACATAAGGGCCTGTTCGAACCCGAACCGAGGGTTCACGATACAGTAGCTGCACCAACCCCAAAACGAGCTAGGGTAGCAAAAAGGAAGTTCCAGGCCAGCGAGTCGAAGGCCTTCTCAAGGTCCAACACCATGCAACCGGAGCGTGGCCAGTTGATCGGGGCATATTCCGCCACGCGAAAGTAGCGACGTATGTTCAGGGACGTATTGCGCTGCGGGACAAAGCGATTCTGGTCAGAATGCACTAGGTCAGGGACCAACGGGGCCAGCCGGTTAGCCAAGACTTTCGCCAGAATCTTATAGTCCGTGTTCAGGATTGCAATCGGCCGATAGGAGCCAGGGGATGTGGGGTCCTTACCAGGTTTTAACAAGGATACCACATTAGCGGTGCGCATGGTTGGGGGCAGAGTCCCCTCCGAGACCGCCTCCGTGTACATCGAGTGGAGGTGTGGCACCAAGTATTCCGCGTACGTTTTAAAAAACTCCGTCGAGAGGCCGTCCGGTCCCGGGGTTTTACCAGAGGACAAAGAGCGCAATGCGTCACGCACTTCGTCTTCGACTAGTGGGGAGTCCAGCTCCAGGGACTGGTCTATCGTGAGAGTCGGCAACTCCACTGTGTCCAGAAAGGACCCCACGTCTCGGGTGTTGTCCGTCAGGAGAGTCTCATATAAGTGAGTGTAGTGTTCAGTCATCAGTGCGTGGATGTCTCTCTGGGTACTGCGCTCTCAACCGAGGTCGTCGAGTAAGAAATGTATGGGGCGCTGGGGATGCTCCTGCCTGATCAAGTAAGCCAGCAGCTTCCCGGCTCGGTCCGCAGCAGAGTGAGAACGAATCAAATGCGCCAGATAATTATGGCATCGTAGCCTTTCCAGCAGTGCCTCCCGTTCGGTATGGGCCGCATCTAGGCGTCGTCGTCTGGCCGGGTTGGAGACAACCTGTGCCTCGAGCGACAGCAGCCGTCCCTCAATATGCGCCAGCGAGGTGTCCAATTGTCTGCGGATACTCCAAGTCTGCCCAAGACAATGCCCCCGAACCACCACCTTAAAAGCCTCCCATTCAGTGACCACTGAGTCCGTGGAACCAGCGTTAAGTGCGAAATAACTAGCTCCCGCCGATTCCAGTGAACCGCGGAAAAGGGGATCCTCCAAAGCTGCGGTCTGCAGGCGCCAGGTCGGGACCGGAGGGGGTTGTGGTTCCCAGGCCAAGCGCATCACCAAGGGATTATGATCCGAGTGTGTCCGGCCTAGATAATCAAACGTCTGTATTAAGGGGAGGAGGGCAGCGGACGTAAGGATACGATCGAGGCATACGTGCAGCTTATGGACTGGGGAATAGAACGAGTATACCCTGGAGCGAGGGTGACGTTCCCGCCAAACATCCGAAAGAACCCAGCTACTCAACCAGGTTTTTAAAAGGTGAGCATTAGAGGAGGCCGTCGCACTAGTGAGAGGGGGGAAAGGAGCAGTCGAGGGAGACATCAAGCACAGCATTAAAATCACCACCCAGGAGCCACGGCACATCTTTCCATTGGAGCAGTACCTCGGAGAGATCACTCAGAAATGTACCCTGCGCAACGTTGGGGGCTTATAGGGAGCCGAGTAAGAGCGGTTGGCCGTTCAGTCTACCTCCCACCAAGACATAGCGCCCCATGGGGTCTATCAGGACTTCTTTCTCCTCCCATGGGACCCCTGCTTTAATCCATATCATCGCCCCTCTAGCCATGGACGAATAGTTAGTGCTGTACACCTGGCCACGCCAGCGTCGGCGCAAGCGGGTAGCCTCGACTGCAGTCAGGTGCGTCTCCTGCAAAAGCGCAACACTCGACTTATGACGCTGTAAATAAGCGTAAATGGCGTATCGCTTAGAGGGTGTTTGAATGCCCTTGACATTCCAGGTTATGACGTTAAGGTTAGTCATTGGGATAATGTATGTTGGTGTGCCCCGCCCCTGTGGTATGGAAGCCTCTACGTAGCGGACCCCTTCGGATGGGAAGGACGTAATAGCAGCAGGTCTGTAAGGATGGCGACTCATGCCTGGGGAGAAAAGTAATGAGGTGAAGCTGTAAGAAACCAGAAAACAGGAAAAGAGCGGAACCCCAACATGAGGAACTGCCCAAACAATCACGCCAAAGCATGGCTATGGAACTAGTATCGTTATAGGACTGCGGGGGGGATGTAAACCAGCGAGAAGGAGGAATCGGTGCAGAGACTGTCCCCTTTGGTTACCCCCAGAGAGCAGGAGACAAAGCATCATAGAATTACGGAAAGAAACATGCCCTAGAGCGATATGGCGTTCAAATAAGTACAAGAAGCAAAAGTCAAATGATGCCTTCTGCAGTTTGTGGGGTGACACCCTGAAGCGGGGGGAAGTCCACATCCAAGGACCACTCCGGCGCGGATTCAGAGGCCCCGGACCTGGGGGGAAGAGACAACAGAGTCAACTGGGGAGGGAGGTCCTGTGGACTGGAGGGCCGCCATTGCCTGCAGGACCCCCTGGCGGTCCTGTCGAATTTGGTCAGGGCTGGGGGCGGCCACTCCAGAGCCGACTTCTTTGGCCTTTCTCCCCCTGCGTCTACCTCCGCGGGGGCGTTCACGGGGACGGGACTCATCAGCCGATTTGGGTGCGGTTGCCAGCCCCTGCTCTTCGAGCCAGTCCCACACCTCCGTAGGGGAGTCGAAGTACTTTGTGTTACCATCTTTAATGACTCGCAGGCGGGCCGGGAAGAGTAAGGAGTAACGGAGGTCCAGATCACGGAGTTGTTTCTTGACTGCGGTGAAGGTGGCTCGTCTTCTCTGTACCTGGGCTGTGTAATCTGCAAAGAGAGAGACGGTAACATTCTGTACCTTAGGGCCGGGGTGTTTGCCCAATTCCCGCAGAATAGCATCTCTGTCCCTGAAGTTCATAACTCGGAATAGGAATGGAAGAGGGCGTGCCCCAGGGGGGGCCTGCGAGCAGGTATGCGATGGGCCCGCTTTACCACGAATTGTGGAGAGAGTGAGCCGGGTGGCATGAGTTCTTTCATCCAGGCTTCCGTGAAGGTCTCGGGATCCCGCCCTTCGGAGCCCTCGGGGAGATTAACCACACGGACATTGTTACGGCGTGAGCGGCCCTCCGCGTCGTCCGCCCTCTCCTCCAGGGTGCAAACCCGGTCTAGCAGGCCTTGTAGTGTGGAGGCGTGATTCCGGGATCTGGGCTGAAGGTCCATAATTGCGGTCTCAGTTTCACGGACCCTGTCCGAGAGTTTGTGTTGGTTGGCTCGGAGGAGCGTAAAGTCCGAGGTGATGGTGTCCATCCGGCCCTCCAGAGAGGTGCGGGGGTCTGGTCCAGGGCATTACCGATGCGTTCAACTGCCGCCAAGACAGTGTCCAGCTTGGCTGCAAGGTCCGGCGGACCCACCCTCGGCGCGGATCCAGGTGCCATGGGCTTCTGTCCAGTTTGACCCTCAGGGGGTAGGTCGCAGTGGGTGGTGTTGCGTAGCCGGCCCATAACGATTTTCTGCGCGCTCCGCATAGGGAGCAAAGTCAGGGCGTCTGGCCTCCACAGCCCGGCGGGGGGTCCCCAGGCCCGACCAGCTCTCGTAACCACTCACCACGAGTCCGGCAGCAGAGGCATGCTCCGAGGGGCGATCGCAGCGACTACAGGGCCACCCCAGGCATCAAAGTTTCGTCCACGGGGGTCACCGAAGGCACCACAGGCGAGGAGAGGATCACCAAGGACCCGCAATCACTACCACTCTAAAGCCCTCGTGACAGCCGCACAGTGCGCGAGCACGGACGCTGAGCGATGTCCCAGCCGATAGCCCGTGAAGGGAATGCAGATGCGGGGCCCTGGGACCGACCGACCCCCGTGGCCCCTAACAGCAAAGCAATCCCCGCAGGCAGCCCCACGCAGCCTCCCGGGCGTGAGGAACGCACTACCAGGAGCGAAATCTATGCACGGTGAGTGGCGTGCCACCGGTCCCCGTCTCCTCCCAGATCGTCGCTGCCGGTACGTCGCACTGATGGGGCGCGTCGCGATCCGTGCCAGACGCCGCGTCAAAGAGCCGGGTCTTCGAAGGGGCCACAACTGGCGGCACAGAAGGCAGTGTTCGCACCAGAAGGTGGGGGAAAAGGTAATATGTGGCTCCAATATTGGCCCTGGGAGTAGCGGGGTATGAGTGCGGCCACTCCACGACCTCCGGGCCCACAGCAGGTATGGCCGCACAGTCCCAGCCTCGTCTGGGCAAGGGGCCCTAGGCCCGATCGACCCCCGTGGACCCCACTCTAGACAGGCGCTGTAATTCCAGGGCGACCGCAGGGGCCACTGTGTACACACCGGCAGCAGGATCGCCTCGCGCAGGACACCCCCGCAGGAGCCCTAGGCCCGACCGACCCCCGTGGCTCCTCACCGCCGGCCAGGCACCCAGGCGCAGTCGCTCCACGTGTAGGCAGGGGGCCTTAGGCCCGACCGACCCCCGCGGCCCCCTGCTAAAAGAGTGCCGCAATCGCGCCTCGTGGGCCTACCTTGTTGGCGAAGGCATCTCCGGGCGTCTCAAGGCGGGCAACAGCGACGGCCTCCGCAGTCGCGGCCCGGACCTCCTGCGATCAGTCCTCCGGCAGCCCCCACCAGTCTTCAGAGGCACGGAGCGCCCCCGCGGCGTCCTCAGGGCAGGAGGCAGCGGCCCCAGGGCTACCGCAGGCACCGCCGCGATGGCACAGGCAGCAGAGTCACTCCGCACGAGTCGGCTTCGTGAGCAGGCCCAGGTCTCCTCCGCTCAGCAGGCCGCACCTCCCAGGGCCGCCGCGGAAAGACCTCAGGGTCCGGACGGCACTCCCCGGGCAGCGCAGCCTCAGGCAGCCATGGCAGACGAGCACCGGGCCGGGCAGACCGCCATTAAATAAAGATGCCCAGGATAATCAGGGGATGGGGTACGGAGCGTTAGCAAGACGCGTCCGCCATCTTCGGCGCCTGGCCACGCCCCGGACTTTCGGGTAACTTACACAGAAGGTTGTAGGAGACTGACCGGTAAGCCACACAATGAAAATGGCTCCACACCCAAACTCCTGGGGACAAGACTAACGAGGAACTGAAAGGAGCACAGTTGAAAGCCCGCACTGACCACACAAAATCAAGAACAGTGATTGAACCCTCAAGGAACAGATAACATAATGTGAGCAAAATATGGAGAAGACTTGGGGCTGGACAAACGCAGGAGTCGGAAAAGAGTAAGATTTGATTTTGACTGTTTCACATACGAATGCAGGGTCGGGATTACATCTCTATAGTCTCAAAACAGGTGTTAACTGAATCCATCGTAGAGGCCACAAACAAAAAAGATTTTTTTTTCAAACTTTCTTGATGTTTTAGCAACATCAGATAGAATCAGACATATACTGACTTTTTAAACAGGGCAATCTTAAACAGCAAGAAGCAAAGCACATTCCCAATTACTTACCGATAACCTTCATTAAACTGAATTCCACTCTTTTTTTGTCATGGTACTACATAAATAATGACTATGAGGAGGAAGAGGGATGAAGTGGTAATGGCCCAATTACGTAACCTTCATTACACCAAGTCCTATCACTCCTCTTCACAGTCACTATCTAAACAAAACTGTGATGGGGAAAAAGGCTAAAGTGATAAAGTCAGATCACCAGGATATAATAATGAAGTGCATGCTTCCAGACTGGTTGCTTCAAATTGAAATGATAGAACAAACGGTGAGCAGAAAAAGTAAAAAGAAGGAGCAACAGGGAGGAATGGGCCGCCATACTAGAAAGCCCAGTCCGAATCCCCCGCAATGCCCGCTTTCGCCTCATCCAGTACTACATTTCCCCAGATAGCGTACCTTACTCCTGCCAAAATAAACAGATACTTCCACTGTGCAGACCTTGCTTGCCCCAGATGCCACATGCTATGCTATCATGCTACACATGATATGGGCCTGCCCATTCCTTTTCCCTTACTGGCAGGGAGTCATGACCCAGCTACCCGACTGCACAGGCCGCACACTGGCGCACACATGGGAGGTATGCATCCTGGGCCTTTTTCATAGAGGTAAACAACTTCAGGTGACCACTCATTTCTTAGACCTAGGAATGCTGGTGGCCAAACGTCTGATCACTAGGAGATGGAAATCACTAGCGCCCCCCCTCGGTGGCCTGAAGTCAATCAATGTTGACATGGGCCAAGGCAGAGAGTATCTTATTAGGCAGAGAAGACACCCTGAGGCTTCGCAAGATCCCTATTGTCGCCTATTGGGACACAACTCTGCTGCAAGACTTCTAAAATGAGCCACACCTGGAATTAAATGACCCAGAACCCATAATGCCACAAGTGGAGGAAGGTGATGAGAGTGGGCACACTGCATAATAGCAAACACGAGAGGGGGTAGCTAACATCAGCATATTCGCCTCACACAATAAGCATGGTTTGATGTAATAACTTAGCAATGTGCATGTTGTTGATATATTTGGCGGGACAGAGGGAAGGGCTGAGCCAGGGGGATCTCGAGGTTGGGCCATGTTACCCTTTTTAGACTTTTTGTCCCTTCCTTATCTCCTCCGCCTTCCATTATTATTGAGGTTGTTCAAGGGGGGCGCACTGTCGACACAACAAGCTGGAGCTCCTACATCACAACACAAGACTGAGCTCCTAGTAGCGCTCCCAGACTTGGAGGCGCGTATCCTGCCATTGTACAGAGAGGGTAAAGATAAAATGGTAACATGAAATGCCCCTCTGTCATTTTACACTTAAGGCAAAAGAGTGAAACTAATTGGATGCGTTCACATGTCAACCCTTCTGCCGTGTTATTGTTTGTACAATGAAAATGAAATAAAAACGGATTTGAAAAAGAAAAAAAAAGCAGCAGCAGCAACAGGGACTATATATTCTTACATAATAAATTATTATTAGTCAACAGTTCTTGAATTGCATTCATAAAAGGTAGGTGTCCAGCAATTACCTTAATACCTCACCTTTACCGATTATATGTTTTATATAAATAGTTCCTGCAAATCAGTAGTGGGGAGGAGGGGGGGGGGCATGGGTTGGTGGGGTCAGGTGAGAAAAAATACAAAAAACCCCACATACCTGCCGGCCACCTGGCCGGCCGCTGCCTCTCTTCCATCCTCTTCCTGGCTTCTGTTGGAGCAGGAAGCAGGATAGGCTCCCCTAAGCCAATTACAATGCTGCAATACAGCGTTGTGATTGGTAAGCACCCAGGCTCCCTGAGCCAATTGGTCTGAGTGCCGTGGTTCAGCCCTCAGATGGGTAAAGGAAGCCTGGGCATGTTCTCCACCCAGGCTGTAATGCAGCCTGATTGGAGAATATGCGAAGTGCCCCCAGAGGGCAGGCCAAACATTCATGCACACTTAGGAGGGTGTCACCACTCCTTCCCCCTCTGCAGCCTAGCCCGCCCCACAAAACAGCCCCAGCACAGAAAAATAAAATAACATCTCGTTATTATCCTTTTATTTTTCCTTTTTTTGCCGCGCTTTAAGGGAGTGGGGTGATGCTCCTCCGCCTTACCGGAGGGGCTGCCCCTGATAAATAGACTTATACATATGGAAAACCATCAATGCTCAACCATGCAGCCGACGTATGATTGAGGTTTATGTAAAATTCTATGCGCTTGAGAAGCACTGATTATAAGAAATTTTCACTGCAAGGGAATATAAAACTGGACATGGGGATGGAGAAAAGGAACATAAGCTAAAAGGTTGCATTTACAGCCCAATGCCCATTCATGTTTTGTAGAGCAACCCTTTGCTTGGTACACCTCTAACTCTGCCAAACACCAATCCTTGTTAGCACACCAGTTGTCCTGGGTACTTATTTCCGGACTAGGTTCTTCCTATATTTTCATAACATATATTTAAACTGCCGCATCTAGGTGCCTATCTAGAACTTTAATCAATGTATCCTTAACTCTCTGCCAAAAAACCTGAATCACAGCAGACTTCCCTAGGCCACATCCCATAACCATCCAGAGCTAGGAGTGTTCCCATACAGTTTAGGCCAGATTCTAGTGTTGGGTACCCTGTGGAGAATTTTAGATTGAGTACCCTGAATCCTGTTTTTAATGCTACCTCCATGATGAAAGCCACAGCCTCCTCTCAGTCGGCATCTTCTAGAGGCCCACATACCTTTGCCCTTTTCCCCTCTTACTGCACAAGGCCAGAAGGGCAATGGCTTACCAATGTTTTGTAGATGAGTGATATAGCTCCTTTCACCAAAGGCTCACTCAATGCTCTACTATAGGTGTAAAATTTTGGCACATCCTCATCTGTCCTTACATGTGTACGTAGAGTGTGTCCAAGTTGTAAATATCAGTAAAATTCATAATTATTCATTACCTGTAACCTCTCAAATTACTTTATATCAGTTGGTTCCCATTCATCTTACCTCAAAAATTCCTTTTAGATCCCAGCTTCAAATTTTCAGCGAGTCTTGAGACCTCTAGCACTCTGCTACCCAAGTATATTGGGGTTTACCCAGTCAGTTGGTTCTTCCAGCACAATGTCTTCTTTGCAGTATTCCACACTCCCATCACAAAGAGCGTGATATAGGGCAAAGCATGGGCACTCTTGTTGTACAGTGAGGGTATGTATTCCTTATGACCTTCAGCATGCTTGTCTTTTTGGAGTGGGGCTTCACCACAAGCAGTAAAAGTTCAATTGAAAGCCACTCTTAATTGACCTGCCCAGCAGCAATTAAAAACCTGTGGGAGCACTATTCCCCCTTCGCAGATGCTCTCTCAGGGCGTTTCCAAGGATATTCTCAGTGGACACCTGATGCTGCAATAAATCTGTCTTCTTGAAGAATTCTTTTGGAGCACAGAAGGGAGCAATGTGCAGGATATGGATGGATCTCATTAGCGCCATCAATTTAAACAGTCAGATATTAATTCTTGCTGGGATGGACAATGGGAGTTCCCTCCAGAGCTCTACATCACCCCATCCCTGGAACTGTGCAATAGTTTGGGCAAAATGCATTCATAAAATCTTTCCCCATCTCTCATGATAGTCAAATATTGAATTTCAATTCTCACTATTCGAAAAGGACTGTTGGGGAATGATAGTGCTTGTCTGTTGCCGATTTGGAAGAGGTACAACTTGCTCCAATTAATTCAGAGTATGTACCACATCTTAAAGATATGTAGCAGCCTGTCAATGGAGCACTCTGGGTCAGCTACATATAACAAGTGATGTCACATAGAATGATATCCTGCAGTCACAAATTTTGCAACAACCAAAAAATCCTTTCAGGGGATCACCCTGGAATCAGCATGCCAGAACCCCTTGCAGAAAGAGCAAACAGCAGCGGGTAAAGTGTACAACAATGTTTCATGCCCCTACCGAGGCTAAATGTCCCCAAAAGAACCCAATTCACCCACTCATTACTGAAATTTAGAGTCGAAAGTCATTCTCTCCGGAACTTGGAACATGAAATTCCACTCCATGGAGTTGAGCGCATTTTCAGCATCAAGGAACAGTATCACTACTGGATCTGCTCCCAGTTGGGCAGGTTTCATAGACTGATGGTCGACAGAGGTTCAAAAGGGTTAATCTGTTGGGAATTAATCCTGGATGAACAGTGCGTAAAAGCTTAATTATGACCTTTAAAAATCTATTGAGTAAATTTTGCCAGGATATTTATTCCAAAATTCAGCATGGAGAATGGGTAGTATGAGGCGCAAAAACTCCATGTTTTGCTGGCCACATGCGTCAGGGCCACCATTGTGCACTCTGATCTTGGCGCCAAGAACATATTCTATGTTTGACTGTCAATTTGCCAATTTGTTAAAGAGCTTGGCCTTAATCACTTTAGGGATGATGGCCTTCCATGAATGGATTTGATTTGGCGCTTCCAAGACCATGTCCTCAGACATATCCTCTTCCACAGCGGGCCCACACTCTAGTTGTAGTCATAGGACAGGGGAAGGTACCCACAAATTCAAGCTCAATCTCACTCCCTTCCACACGGGATTTGTAAAATGTCTGGAGACAGTGAGCGAAGACCCAGGGGATGGCAGCATCACCCTCAATCGCTTCCCCTCAGTCATTTTCAATCTCATGAACTCATCTACTACCATCACCAGGCCTACATAGTCATTCTATTAAATGTGCAGCTTTGTTGTCTACATCACATGGTCTCCTCTTGGCTGCCAGGTATTGTATCTTAGTGCTACCTCTTACTAGACTGTTGCATTCCTCTTCTTTGCCTCAATGAGCCTCTTCATGGTGTCATCTGTTGAACATATTGTGCTTCCAAAACAAAGAAGTCTTCCTCCATGCCTGTAGCTTTCTGGGTCATATTATTAAATTCCCGATAACTCTGCAAGTAGCCTGATCTCTACACACAGTGTTGTATGCCTCCCTCATTGTGGCTTCAGAGGCCACAAAGCCTGTATTCTCAGAAAAATATAGATTCCATGGCACTTATATGGTCATTATGTTTCCAGGCTTTAAGGGTCCACTCCACATATAGGTTTCCTGTACTCAGTATCATCAACTAAGGGGTAAGTGATCAGATATTCCCTGAAAAAGATACTACAACAAGCTGACATGAGGCAGAAGATCCCACAGGGCGAGAAAATACTCACATGTGGAGTAAGAGATAGGCACTTTAGAGATGTAGGAGAACTGGTGCAAGACCCTCAAAATGTATGTCAGATCCAGGGCGTAGTGTAGGCCCAGAAATCACATGCTTCACCACCATGCATTGTACCAATGTCGAGAACCATTAGCATCCATTAACAAAACTGAATTTGTCATCTACAACCAGGATCCCCTCTGCATTCTGTGTAAATAAAGACTGCAGTCTTTTGAATACAATCACTGCAGCCAAAAAATGTGTAGTCACAATCACCATAGTCTCCCCAACCTATATCCAGACACAGCTGTATAACAACCTTTTGTCTGTTGAGAATCTCCCTGTGACAAGAGTACATTTTTACCAAGTATGACCACAACCCCAAGGGAGCCCTTTATCTTCTGTGTATCCTCTGTGTACTAGCTGTATGTACCTGCCCCTTCTCATTTTTTTTATCAGTGTTTCTATTGGTATTGTCCCACTACATCATCAATACATAACAGAATGATATCTATAACCACCATGTTCGTCATGCCCCTCGAGGGAGTGGCGTCAGGTGCAGTGGTGGATTCGGATGCCGGGTTTCGCGGTTCTGCAGGTCACAGAGGCCTTTCTTGGAGTTTCTTGTGGAACAGGGCCACTATTCTCGGGAGTTCTGGTCTTTGTTGAAGGCAGCAGTCCTTCCAGAGGTTTCTGGAGGCTGCAGGACGAGTCGTCGGTTTTTGCAGGATACTCAAGGCTGCAGACAGGCCAGTAGGGCTGGGGCCAAGTCAGTGGGTGTCTTCAATCTTCCCCTGCTGCACGGCCCTTTGTCCTCTTCCTTCGTAGGTCGTGAGAAACTAAAGATTAAGGTTCAGGGGTGCCCCTAAATACTCAATGTAGGGCATTACAGGGGCTGGAAGGTAGTAACCAGTGGGCTACTTACCTGTAGGGTGATGACACCCTTTGTATGTCCTCTCCCTCTGGGGAGGAGGCATACCCTTAACACTATTGGCTAAAATCTGCCAAAACAATATGGTGGATTTTCAATGGAGGGGGTCACTTCAGCTCAGGACACCTTAGGGGTGGTCCTGGCTGAGAGGGGACACACCTCTCCTGCTTACTCATTTTCCCGCCGACCTTGCTGCCAAACGTGGGGCTTGGTCAGGGGGCCGGGCATCTACACTTGCAGGAGAGGCCCTAGTCAGCATAAAGGGCAGGAAGCCTTTAAGGCTCACTGCCCTTCAAAGTTGTCCCTGCTTGGGGGTAGGTGTGAAGCACCTCCACCCAGAGCAGGCTTTGTTTCTCACCCATGAGAGCAAAAGGCTCCCACCTCAAGGGGGTCAGAAACATGTCTAGAAGTGGCAGGCAGGTGCAGACCAGTCAGGCACACACTAGTGGTTTGGTAGGTTTTCAGGGTGCACCTCTGAGATGCCCTCTGAGTGCTTTTATTAATGAATCTATCAATGGCATCAGTGTGGGCTCAATCTGTGATGTTTGCTACCAAACATCTTGGTATTCGGTGAAGCCATCATGAAGCTGTGAAACTCGTATTGACAAGCTCCTAGCCCATGTACTCATTATGGCATCACTTCACACTTATAATGTTTAAGAATGGACTTGGACACATAGGGGCATATCTGCTCATGCAGTTATGCCCTCACAAGAGGCATAGTGCATCCTGCCTTAGTGCTGTAAGGCCTGCTGTAGTGGTGACTTACCTATGCCTCTTGCAGTGCTGGCACGCTTGGCACACAGTGATGTGTGCCAGGTCAACTCTTCACTTTTATTTCCACCAAAACACGCAGGCTGCAGTAGCAGCATGCATGTGTTTGGTAAGGGGTCTCTTAGGGTGTCATAATACATGCTGCAGCCATTAGGGACCCTCTCAGGTCACAGTGCCCTTGGTACCGCAAGTACCTTTTACAAGGGACTTATATGTGGGCCAGAGGTGTGCCAATTGTGGAAATAAAGATACAGTTTTGGGAAGGAACACAGACACTGGGAACCTGGTTAGCAGGAACCCAGTGCACATTCAGTCAAAGAGCATCAGAACCATGCAAAAAGAGAGGGCTAACAAGGCAAAAAAGGGCCCTTTCCTACACCAGTGTCTGCATGTGCAAGAGTATATGTGAGGCTAAGATCTTGCTGAGAATCTTGAAATCCAAATTCAGCATGGATAATGGCCTGTACGCCGTTGGAGGACCCCCCTGCGAGGTTGTTTTGGGAAGGGGGATTACCAGCGCATTCTGGGTAGTAGGCAAGAGCTCCTGTTTTTCCATGGCCGCGTTAGAGGTCAGCAAGCTGTGGTGCCAGCACTCTCGCGAAGGCAGAGTAGAATTCCACTAGGAGACCATCTGGTCCCGGCTCTTCCCTCGAGCCATTTCTTTAATGGCACCCTTGATTTTTCCAAGGCATAACAGGGTCTCCCAATTCTTCTGCTGTGATCGGGGTCAACTCTTGCAGTGCCAATGGAGTCCGAAACGCGTCCAGAGTTTCTTTATATCCCACCGAGTTACTCCCATAGAGTCCAGTATTTACTCTCGAAAGGCATTTTTGATATTCTCCTTGGAATGTACCTGCTGTCCATCTGACCTGGACATGCAAGTGATTAGGGCTCTCTACATTTCTGGGTGCACCACCCACACCAGCAATCTACCCGCCTTCCCCTCACTGTCAAACACCTGCACTATATACTCTCTATAGGTGTAGCACCGAAGCCTCTCCAGAATAACATTGTAGCGCTCCCTGACATCCACACACCGCGTAGCTGGTGCAGTGTTGGTACTCTCACATCTGTCTAGGTAGTGTATGGCCTCCAATGCCACCAGTTCCCGGTCAAGTTCCCTTCGCACTCCCACCATCACCCCCATGCAGTGTCCTCTGACAACCGATTTAAAGGCCTTCCATTCAACAAGGCTGTCTGAGGCCGTGCCAGCATTTTGTGCAAAAGGTCTCATTTCCCAAGGAGCTGGGGCAGAAGCGCCACATACGAACTGCTGATCGAGGTGTATCTCACGGTATTCCCATCAGGAGTGGGCTATGGTCCCAGACAGTGCAGCCCAGAAATTCAGTATGGCGGACAAACTGGCATAGAAAGGCTGAGTCAACAACAACAAGGAGGGACTCGGGGCGTGTCTAAGGTCCAGCATACATGCTCACTACACATATATGTGTCCACAAAAATGTATGCAATTCCTAAAAAAAAGTGTAGAGGGGAAGAAGAAAGCAGGAAAACAGGTCGGAAGGGATTGGTCATACAGATCAGAGGGTTCTGATTGATTAGAAGCAAGAGTCCTCACACGCCCAGATGGGTGCTATGCTTCATCATTGGGCAGCTCCTCGTTGGGCCAGCGCTGCAATGCCCAAAGGCCCCTCAAGGGGCTCTTTGCCAGAGATATTTTAAAGACTTAAAAGCCGTGATGTAGTGTGTGTGTGGAGGTGCAGTGTGTGTTAATTGGTGATTGATTGATTGATTTAAAAATGACTAAGAGCTTTATTAAGCAGGTGCTCTTGTCATGAGTAAAAACAGTGTGTGGCTGTACAGGAGATAATTATCTTTTACAGCTCAAAATGTGGTGAAAATGGGGGTCAACATGTTTCTTGCCTTTAATTAGTCAGGATTGATCTGGGCAATTCATAGGACCATAAATGAACCTAATCTACAGCGGATTGGGATTGACGGTATAGTGTTATGTCGTGTAGTTCCTATAAAACCTATACAGGATCTGCACGTTTGGACAGCATACACTGTAGGATTGGTGTCGGACTGATTCTGAACACCCCCACCGCGTATGTTAGCCTTTTGTAGCAGCTAGCTCACAGTGCCAATAAATTCTCCTCTTACCAAGGAGAGAATAGTTCTTGGCAACCATCGAACATGACAACCCTGATCCCTCAGGACCGTGGAAACAATATACTACTTTTCGCTCAGTCACTCGTGCTTACTTAGTCTGTCTTAGAGAAGTACACAGAATAAACAGGCTGGGCATTTTCTTTTTTTTTTTTTATTCTTTTTATTGAAGGTACAAGAGACAGCAGCACAGTAATAGAAGAGTATAATGCATCTAAGATCTGCAATTCACACATGGTAAATATTAGTACAACAAATCAAGACAATTTCATAGCTTGGACTTAAGAAGATTGGTCATCGTCCTCTGCAGGTACTAAAGGCGCCTCACATATATCACCTCTGTAGGTATTCCATGCGCCCCAGATTGAGGACCACTTTTTGGGCATCCCCGTGCAATATACACAGTCTTTTCTCTGAACATACACCAATCAAGGTTTTGTTTCCATTTTGACAATGTAGGTGACGTGTCAGACCCCCAGTTCTGTGCAATGTCCCTTTTAGCTGTTGCGAGACCTAAAGTCACCCATGTTTTCTCTGCGGTGTTAAGGTCGGTAGGTTCCCAAATGTTAAGGAGGCAGCGCCTCGCCTCGGGGTGTATGTTTTTATTCAGGACCGTCCTAAAGGTCCGATGTATCGCTTGCCAAAATTGCTGGATGTGGTCGCATTCCCATAGCGTGTGCATAAAGGTGCCCACCTGCCCACATCCCCTACGACATTCACCACTGTCTCCCCTCCCCATACGCAGTAATTGCGGTCCTGTGATGTAAGTCCTATGCAGGATCTTGAGTTGGACCAGTCGCAGTCGGGCGGAGATACCCACCTCCCGGGGAGACGCCACTGCCTCCCGCCATTCGTCATCCATTTCAAGGCCGTCTGCCCTCCAGTGTTCCCTAAGTTTCTCATGGGGGTCAGTGGTATTGTGTAGCAGTTTCTTATATGTAAGGGAGACCGCTTTTTCAGGCAAGTCGCCAGCCAGGAGTCTATCCTCCAGCGGGGAGGAGTCAGGGAGTGAAGTGCCCTTCGGTATGGCCGCATAGAGGGCATGTCGGATCTGTAAATAGCGGAAGAATTCTGTGGACGCCATTTCGTATTGTTGCTGTAATGTTGAAAATGGTATTACCTCTCCCCTGGACCACAGATCACCTATACGTGATATACCAATTAGATCCCATCTATCGAAACCCTTGGAGGTCCGCAGCTGACCTAGTTGTTCCGAGTCCCACAGGGGGGTGGCAAGAGTTAGTCTATTACTCCAACCCAAACTTTTCTGGACGTCGTGCCAAATCCTCACAGCATGGCTAGTTGGGCCAGTAAGCGGCAACTTTTTCCGGTGGGAGTACAGTGCCATATTAAAGTTGCCACCCGGCAGGAGCCATCTATCCATGGCGTATCCTGGATCTTGGGGGCCGCGGTAGGTGGCTTGGTTAATGGCTGCTAGTTGAGCAGCCCAATAGTATTTTTTGATATCTGGGAGGCTTATGCCTCCATCATACCAGTTGAGGACCAGTTTTTTATGTGCTATGCGGGGTCTACCATTCCAGATCAATTCCCTCTGGAGACCCTCAATTTCTCTAAAATAACTAGCGGGTACTGGATTGGGCGCATTTTGTAATGCATATAGGAATCGGGGCAGTGATATCATTTTAAATAAAGCTGCCCGTCCTAGAAGTGAGAGGGGCAGCGTCCTCTAGGTTGCGATATCTCGCCGCAGCCTCTGTAGAGGTGGGCGCAGGTTTTTTTCAAAGTGCAATTTAGGGTCAGGAGTTACAAATATTCCCAGATAACGAAACCCATCTTTCGCGGTCTGAATGGGGCAATCGCCGAATAGACGAGGGCAGGCTGGGCATTTTCAATAAGTATTTATTGAACAGTTGTTATTCTGGTGTAAAATAGATGAGCTGCAACCACCGTCAGACAGTAGCAGATATATAGGATTAGAAGCACTATGAAAGTAAACGGATGGTAAAGCTCTACCATCTTGCAGTAATCATGAATACATACACATACATAAAATACATGATAATAAAAAGATGCGTACTCCTACAATGTCTCCCTAACTAGATGTACCCAAGTGTACCTAGCATGTGTGTAGGTGTTAAGCCAAGAATCCCTCTAGGATAAAGTCAACCCCATTACCTGAAGTGAGGGACTGTGGGACCCCGTCTTGGTCTTGAGATGGACACCCAGCGAGGGATGTTAGACCACTGCGAGCTGGAGTGTCTGCATGCAGGAACTTCAGCGTCTTTGGTCAGTGTGTCTGCCGGGAAGTCCTGATCTCCTCTGGCTATCTTAGCAATATGTGATGTATACATAGACCCATAGGTCTCCCCAGGGGTCCTACCTCGCTGTATTACTGTGTCGGACTAAGGATGACGTCGGGCATGAACTTTATACATAGATAGTATACAGGAGACGGTAGTCCTGCTGTGCTTCCAAGAATCCTCATGCACAATGTATGAGATTTCGAACTAGGGAAAACCCGCGTTCTGAATGCAGTGTCGTATCTAGGTAAAAGGTCAGTCCTTGTAAACTGTTATAAGTGTAATGTAGGGAAGAATATAGGTGAAGGGTTATGAAGTTACCTGGGCCTATATTATGGAATATAACACCCACTCCTCTTCCGAATGGACGACATAGTTAAGTTCTCCACGTTCTACTAGGTTGACTAGACACTGGTACGCCAATAGTTTACCAAACAAAACCCATTAGTTTTCGGGTTTAAAAAGAATAAAAAGTTCTAAAAAATCTTTAAAAAAGTTTAAAAAGGAAATGGTCACTCAAGCCATAGCTCTAATGTGTCCGTAGGTATAGTTCGAACTACTACAAGCATTTGAAAGCCATGCATGCTCAAAAGAAAGTCAATTTTGTTATGGAGTTCCAATTTTCAGTTTGTTTTTCAAAAAGTCGAATTTGTCCCAGCACATGACGGGCCAAAGTGAGTCAAATGTTTATGTGTCCTGGCCGATAGACGTAACATTATCGTTGCCTGCTTCTGCAGACGACGGTCCCTGTAACACCTCGCAGATTATGTCAATTGAGCACTGATGATTTTCCGTGCTGTCCACAGTCGATGCTGGGGCAGCCTGTGCGCCGTACAAGGCCTGGGTGTCAGAGGAGGAGCCGGTGCCCATACCAACAGGAGCCGTGACTACCTGTAGAGGCTCTAGAAATGCCGCCATCAACATTGGAATACGCTGGGGACACTGCAGAACATGGGCCGTTATTGGGTCCAGTAAAGCATCAACGTCCGGTTGTGCACATGATGGGAGTGTCAGACAGAGCTCCAACACGCATTCTTCTCTGCAAAACAGGCATCGGAGGACAGGTAAGAAGCAGTCCATCCAGACTGGTCTAAATGACAGGAACCAAGACGCACTTAGTTCTCTCAGGCGAGGTGTGCCCAGATGTTGTACCATACGATAACGGTATTTTCACTCCAGGAGTACTGTTTCCATCTCCTTGGTGACTGGGACGTCCATTGCGTAGCAGAAAAATTACGATCAGGATACCTGCTATTAGAAACAGGATCAGCGGAAGTCCTCCAAAAATACTTCCAAATACAGAGTGTATAAAGTTTGGTATAACTCCGAGGACCGTCTGAAAGGTGCTTAATAGTCCAGAACCTTTGGTCTTAAATAGGTGGACGATGCCTGTCGTATCAGACATGTTAAAGATACGATTTACCATTTCTGCGAAATGGAAGGGGCAATCTGTACATATGAGCGCCTGTATCTCTGCTGAGGACCTTGCAATCTGGAGATCAAAAGTCTCTCGAGCGGAGGTTAAGGGCACAGACTTCTGTAAAAGCATGGCTTTCATTCTGCTCAAAGCATCAAACCGTATTAATGAAACATTTAGCGAAGGCCATAACGGCACCTCCCTGACTGTATGTGTTGGTGGAAACAATACTTGCATACAGCAAGTAACCCTGGAGTTCACGGTTACCAGATATGCGATGCCCGGAAGCATCCCACAGCAACCTTGATCATTCAGCATCAAGTAACTCCCATTCGAAAGTGGCCTGAACACTGGAGTGATCACGGCAGCTGGGGTACCCCTCAAGTGACAGGACAAATTCGCTACTGAACCGTTACACGCCCCATGCAGCATTATATCCTGACATATGAGTGATCCACTTAAAGTGTTCTCACAGTTCGTACCGCTCAAAAACACTTGTCTATCCCCATTCCGGCATCAAAATCTGTACGGTAATTCCCAAGATTCCTTGATGAATTCCCTACCCATTTCTTCAGATCTGCCTGCCTGCTTTTGTTCAAGGCAATATTGAAATTGAAAAGTAGTGACCGGTAGAGTTATGTGGCCATGGATTAACCATTCTGTGGACGGTGATTCTGCCACTGTAAAGGCTAATCTATCCAGTTTTTCAATATGCAGCATTGTATATTTTGCACCCCTTTGTGCCATCTCTATCTGTTTGTCTGTTAGGTTATATGAAGAAAACAGAGATGTACTGTTGATGAAACGCCAAGGCACATAGCCTGCACGCAAAGTTTGCAGCCTCCAGCATAACAATATAATAGAACGCAATTGCGATTGCCCGTGTTGTAATATGGACAAATCCTGTTCCAATATATCTATTGCAGAAGATACAATGTTGCCCAGTGAATATATCCTGGAGATTAGTGTAGTTAACCAGTTGTCAACTATTGCTAGAGCTTTCTTTAGGTTTATACGATCTATTTCGCGTAACCTCTCCACGGCCTCTTGTTGTGATCTTTTCCAAATTTCATTATAGACAGCATAATAGAAACGTTTGTGATGTGGCTTTCTAGGACCTAATAAAAAATCCTAAAGATCCACATCTTTCGTAAGTAAGGATAAGTGTTGTTTCACCTGTGATAGTGTTGAGGTTCTTAGCCAATCGAGGCATAACTTCCCAACAATGTATGATGTCACTACCCCTGGATGTTCTCTCTGTACATAGCGTGGATCTGGCCTGTTGATCTTGCAAAAAATGATGACCATAATGTTGATAGCAATACATTGTTTCAAAATCTGATGCATCTTCCAACATTTCACTACTGGAAAAAGCTGCAGATTTTTCTAAATCAGACAACATATTATTTACAGTTTCATAATCCAAATCATTGGAAAATGTACTGGAGGTAATGATATCACTCAATGAAATTTTAAATAAATGTGGAATTTTTAAAAGTTCGGTCGGACCAAATATATCGTAATCAACCTTGTCCCATACTATACCATCAGGTATAGGAACTGCTGTAATGTTCACTGATGACAAGTCTCTTTGCTCACAATGTGACGATAGGTGAGGTTTCAGAATCAGATTCACTTTTTGTGCTGCAGAGCTTTGTCGAAGGTAAGTTCCATTTATAAGCATGCTAAAAACAACTACTAAGCCTATCCTGAAAAGAAAGAAAAGTATCCCGGTAA
Organism: Calotriton arnoldi; assembly: GCA_963921515.1. Taxonomy (NCBI): domain Eukaryota; kingdom Metazoa; phylum Chordata; class Amphibia; order Caudata; family Salamandridae; genus Calotriton; species Calotriton arnoldi. The sequence continues at coordinate 1,160,135 of CAWUFW010001733.1, read as the reverse complement.
TTACCCAGAGTGATTACCCCAAGGTGATACCAGGTAAGTGTTTCTAAGAAAGTTCAGAAAGTCTTTAATTTGCTGGTTGAGTGTTTTTTGGGCTGGCATTGTTTCAGGTTCACTTGGATCCAATGAAAATGTATCAAAGTCGATGAAATAGCCAGATGCAGTTCTATCTATTTTCGGTATTTCCGCAGGTCTTGTGGACACTGTAGCTTGCTCTTGTTGAGGCATATTGATGTAGATATCTGTGTTTGGTCAAGTTGAAATTTGTCTTTCACTTTGATTTTGATTCTGATTAATAATTTCAGTTTCGAGAGGAACGAGTTCCATGGCATTATTGCATAGTCCATCATTCCATGCAGGGGACTCTTCAAACGTGATGAGTCTTTCTGTTTGAACTTCTTGTATGGTAGCGAGAGGAGGGCGTCGGCTACTCAGGAGTCCACGAGGCCTACTATTCAATATCGGCCACATAGTGTGGTTTGATTAAGTCGATTGAGACAAATCTTTTCTCCTTTTTTCCGTCAAGAGGTGGCAGAAGTATAGTTCTTGTTCCTTCAACGGCAGGACAGGCTTTCTGTATGATGGCCCAAATTCTTTTTTGTCTGCAATTTTCTCTCTGACCAGATCCCCAACTTTAGGGACCCAGACAGGTCTTGCCGTAACTGACTTGACTTCCCCAGTGGTGGTCGGCTTTACCTGGACATTGCTTTGTAGTGCCCTGGATTCCTTCAGATCCTGTAAAACAGCCAAACGTTTATGGATGTCAAAATGTTTTTCATCCGCCACTGTGCCTTCACAATCAAGATCAGGTACCCACATTCTCATCCCAAATAGGACCTCATAAGGAGTGACACCCCCTAGAGAACTTCTTGGCATGTTATTCAATGCTCGTTGTACTCCATACAAATGTTTTACCCAACTCCTACCCGAGCCGAATACTCTAGCTGTTAAAGACTGCTTTAAGTCCCGGTTTTTCCTTTCCACTACCGAATTTCCCTCGGGATGGTACGGAGAGGAGTACCGCAATGCTACACCCAAACCTCCCATGGCTTCCTTGTAAGCCCTAGAGCTAAACGAGGGGCCACAGTCAGAATGTAATGTGCCAATTGCGTATGTCCCTATAAAGACTCGCAAATCTTTTATAACAGTTCGAGCGTCAGCCGAGCGCTGGGGCCACACCCATAGGAATCTAGAGCAGGAATCCACTGTAACCATGATATACCTGTAAGCCCCATCCGTTTGTAAGGGGCCGCAGTGGTCCAAATAAACACACGCAAGTGGTTTGTCTGATATTAACAATGGTGGCTGCGCTGGACGTGTTACGGTGGAGCCTTTCATCTGCTGACAGATATTGCATTTCAAGACATAGTCCTTAGTCTGCTTTGTTAATCCTGGCCACCAGTATCTTTGTTTCAATAAGGAAACAGTCGCCGTAACTCCTGCGTGTGCAGAACCTATACCTTCGTGTGTTGCTAGAATTAAACCTAACCTGCGATCCATATTTGGTATTACCCTATCCCCCACTCCAGGAATCTGAGCAAATGGAACGTTATTCGCATCTAACTTGTAGGAGTACTTGAGTGGAAATCTTTTTGGTAGTGCCGTTTTATTGCGTGTAGCAATAATTGCAACCATAATCTCACCGTCTATTCTCGTTTTTGAACGGGTAATGGTAGATACGGAAGCCGTGCGTACAGCCCCCTTTGCGGCTTCATCAGCCAATGAATTCCCTTCAACGTGAACGCCATCACGTTGATGACTCAGTGTGTGTATCACGTGAGCCCTTGGTAGTTTGTTTTTCAACTCAACTACCTGTTCCCATAGCATTTTATGCTTAATTGTGCCACCTTTTGCATCTTTGAACCCATTTTGTCCCCAGTGGTGTAAGTATTCATTGTATGACTGTACACAGTAAAAGGAATCACACACGATTAGTGTGGGGAATTCTCGATCCATATTTACCAGTGCCAATAACAGAGCTTTTAATTCTGCCAGCTGTGCCATGCAGTCTCCTAGAGACTGGGTTTTTGTACAACTCGGATTAAACTTTCCATCCTGCATGCAACCTTTAACGGTTGCGCATGCGGCGCTGTATTGCTGTTTACTCCCAATGGCCGGCTGAGCAGATCCGTCAGTGTAAATTATATATTCATACTGATCTAGAGGCAATATTTCATTAGGGAGAGGATATTCTTGTTCGTATTGCAGGAATGCGTGTGTTTTTAGACTTGGGTCGTACCTGTATTCTACATCTGTTGCAGTAAGAGAATTAGCCCATTGTATCCATCTCGGATGAAAGGCTTTTGCGTTTGGAACTCTAGCCTTTGTAGCCGCCTCTATAGTCGGTACTGGGGTTACGACAATTATTCGCTTTCCCTGAGCCAGTGCTCTCTCTCTTACTACAGCAGTCTGTACCGCTGTAAGAATCTTTTCTGTGGATGCAAAGCGCAACTCAGCATTTGTGTACAAATGTGATTTGTACGCTATTGGTACTGTTTCACCTTCATTATATGTTAGGTAGGTATATCCTGATTGACCCGCAACTATACGGATCACTAAGTTGCGTACATTTACGGGTGTCTAAGTGTTTTGAAGCTATCATATCAGCTTGTAGGGAACGAAGGATATCTGTGTGTTCCCGTGTCCATTGTCTAACTGAAAAGTCAGGTTTTATTGAATCGTAGAAAGGTTTAACTCTTTCTGCGTAATCCAAAATGTATGTTCTGCCGAAGTTCAGGAATCCCAGTATTGATTGTAGGTTTTTTAATGATTTCGGTGGTTGTAGCAGTGCCCACTTTTCTAACAAGTTAGCTGCTAAACTTTTCCCTTCACTGGAAAGCTCATATCCCAGGAAAAAGACATTGAGGTGGGCTATCTTTGATTTCTTAAAATTACATTTGTAGCCCTCAGATGTAAATCCCAATATTATGGTATTTACTCTGTTCAAGTGTTCCTCCAGGTCATCATCCGTCAGATAAATATCATCCACGTAGGACAATGCCTCTTCATCCAGGTTTTAAAGTAATTCAGTTACTCTGTCCGAAAATAACCCTGGGCTGTTCATATACCCCTGGGGGAGTCTACAAAATTGGCGCTGGGAGCCTAAAGCAGAGAATGCGGTTAAATACCTGCTCTCAGGCGCTATATTTTGGCAAAAAAATCCACTTGAGATATCTAGTGTCGTTTTGTATTTTTTCCGCACAATGTTATTCATTAGTGCGGCACTGTGTGCATTTTGTATTGCAAATGTCTTTGTGCAAGTGTTTAGATGTCTATAATCTAAAACTAGACGATATGAGTTGTCAGGTTTCCTTACGGGAAACAAAGGATTATTTGAGAGGTGCAAGTTTCAATCACCCCTTGGTATTCAAGTTGATCTAGGATCTCCCTGACCTGTTTTTTAGCTTCCTGCTTTATTGGATACTGCCTCTGTGGAGTCAGAGAATTTTTTTTAAAGGAATTATGTGGTGGGTTGAATCCTCATCCCACCCAACATGGTTTTTATATAATGCCGGGGCCAGGGCTACCGCCCACTCCCGTGCATATGTATATTTTAGATATTTGGGAACAGGGTCGGAAAAGGCTGGTAATATTACTGTTTCTCCCTTAGGGCAGTTCATGACGAATGCTGGCGGCCAATCTTGTTCAGCTAATAAAATGTCATAACCAAACGTCAGGTTCTCCCAAAAGAGACCTCCAACTTTCCTGGGTTTGTCTCCCTCCATTTGGTGTGCTATTTCATATAACTTATGTGGGACACTTACCCTAGTATCAGGTGTTTCCACCGTGATATAATCATTCAAGTCCGCTGTCACCAGAAATTCCATCAGGTTCTGGCGAGCTATTGTTACTTCTGCCGCACTGTCTAGCATCGTCAGAGCCCATTCCCCGTTCAGTAGTTGAGTCCTCAGCATTCTGGACATGTCTGATCTTCAGACCTGCGACCTTCTTCTTTTTGAACTGAGGTTTTGGTTTGGCATTATCTTCTTTTTTGGAAGTATAGTCTTGAGCGTGTTGCTTGTCTCTGGACTTTGTACGCTCTTCTTGTCTGTCTGACCGTCCTTCCCTCTCAGAGTTTTTCGTCGAACCCTGAAAGGAACGAGAGGAACGTGTACCAGTATCCTGATACCTGTCAGGTTTCCTAATATTGTCCCTATTCCTAAGGTTAAACCTCCTTTCGGAGTACTCCTGTGGAGGAGATCTACCTCTGGATTGAGATCTGTTTTCTTTATTTTTCTGTTTTTTGTTATTGTCCCACTTCTTTTTCGAAGAAGCAGGTGCCTCCTTAAAGGTGTCCTTCTCGGGACTACCCATCAGTTGGGATTTTAAAGCTTTCCCCCCCAAACTGTCTCTGCCCAACTCTGCATACGCGGTCTCAATTATTTTTGGTAATTCATGTTCCTGTTGTAAAGGACTGAACTCCCTTAGGCGTTGACGGATTGCCACTGATGCTGCTTTCCCTTTAATATTTGCTAATATTATGGCTGATACCTGGGCATAATTACCTAGTAATTTCATCCCTAAGTTCAAAGCCGGTTCTGCTCCGTACTCATTTTGTATTTGTCTTAATACATCTGGTATTACTGCTAATGACGGGATACCATGTGCTCTGGTATATATGGCAGCAAAAACTACCCCAAGAGGTACAATCCTCTATCTGTGGTGTTATCCCCATGGGCAAGCAGAGTATCAGCATTCTGTGTTTTTCATACGGGCTAGTATTCGGGAATACTGCTTCTAGCTGTGTTATTTTTTGAGCTACCCAGAATGGCATTTGTTCACGTTTTGCTGGCATTTTACCCATTACTGCGTGTAAAGTTTGTGGTGTGATTTTAGTTGCTGTATTTTGACCTGTATTTGGGTTTGTTGTAGCCGTTGCTGGCTGGACCGTAAGTGTCCTCATTTTTTTAAACTTGTTTTTATTAGGTTTTTTATTGTATCACATGGCAGTTAATGCAGAATTACCGGTACTCAGTTGTCAACATATCTGCAATCCCCGTTAATCAGTGGTCCCACTGTTCATTGTCACCTTAATCCAGTGAGGCTTATGCATACAGCCTCCAAATTAATTCCCCCTTGCCATGTGCAATTATATCGAGCATCAGTCCAGTAGGGGTTCATCATTGACCAATACCCAAGGTGTGTCTGTGACATTTAAACTAAGTAATATAACAGAAAATAAGCCAACCCATTCCCACCCCCCTCCTAGCCCTCCCACTTCCACCGGTGTATCCTAGTGTATGGCAGTCCCTGAATTACAGAGCAATAGTTCACTCAGCATTATTCAACATGAAAACATTAATACTGTGCATGCTAGCCTCCAATCGCTCCGTTACAGTGGATAGTTAGTGTTGTTACAGAGGATTTCTTACTGCCCTTGTGGTTCAGGACGACCCGCCTGCACGTTCGAAGCCAAGCTGGTATCTGAGCCTGCCTCTGGCGCTTGCAGCAATACAACTAAGGCCTCCCATGCCCTTGCGGTCTCCAGAGCCTTATCGCTATTAATCCGCTTAGCATGCTGAAGCCGGACTGTACTTTCGCTCGTTGCCCATTTTATCAGTTCCGCTTTCCACCTCTGAAAGTTAGGCCCTCATGCGGCTTTCCAGTGCGCTGTGATATCTCTTTTGGCCAGCAGCAGTCCTAAATCTAAGAACTTGCTTGTTACCTTCGTTTTGGTCGTGTGTGGGAACCAGTGAAGTAAGCAGGTACCCATGTCAAGCTCTACTCGTCGTTCCGTGATCTCGCAGAGCAGATCAACCACTTCCTCCCAGTACGTTCCCAGTTGTGGACAACCCCACATCATGTGACTAAACTCCGCCCCCTCTAGATCACAACGCGGACATTTGGCGGTGTCCATATTAAAATACTTATTAATCTTAGCAGGAGTGAGGTATGCCCTGTGTAGTATAAAGAAATGAACCAGTTGGAATCTGGCATTCCTGTTACTCTTCCACGCTCTCCTAACTAGTTGGGCCCATGTCTTCTCGGGAATCTCCTTGCCTAGATCCGCCTCCCATTTCCGTTGCAGGTCCCTCAGCGGTTCCATTCCCTCACCTATCATGCGCCTGTATAAGCATGTAATCGCTTTGAAGGACCCGCCGCCATCACTACGTACTGGCACGCCATTGCCGTCTTTGGTTCCGATAGTCCCTCCCTCCAGTGACGCTGTATTGCCGAAACCAGGGCCGAGTGTAGCAAGAAATCCCCATGAGGGAGGCCATATCTATCCTGCAAAGCCTGATAAGGCAACAGGGCGCCATCTTCATACAGATCCCCCAGTACTTGTATCCCCAGTGACTCCCATTCGGTCAGCGCAGTCCAATCCCCCCCATGTGGGAAGGCAGTACACATACCCAGAGGAATCTCCGGGGCATATGGACGGGTAAAGCCAGCTCTGCGTTGGCTCCGGTTCCAACACAGCCGCAACGTCCGCACTTCGCTAGGAAGCGTCCCAAGGTGCAGCTGCTGCTGGAGAACGATAGAGGACAATACATGTCGTGGGATCCAGCGCCCATCAGGGCCGTCTGGGCCCCTAAACTCCCGTGCCACCGCTTGAGTAAGCCACTGCAGTTGAGCCGCCAAGTAGTAGAGCTCAAAGTCTGGTACTGCCATTCCCCCATCTGCCCTCGGGCGCATCATGGTATCCAGTGCCACCCGCCTTCTACCATTCGCCCATAGAAACCCCCCGACCATTGAGCGAAGTTGTCTAAAAATTGATCCCGGGATCCAAATCGGCAGCGTCCTAAAATAATACAGTAACCGGGGAAGCGCTACCATCTTTAATAGCGCCACTCGTCCGGCCACCGAAAGCGGCAGGGTGCTCCAAAACGCTAAGCTACCTCGAAGCCCTCGCACAGCTCTGCCTATATTACCTTCTAAGATGTCAGCGGGCGCATGATAGATGTTGGTTCCAAGATAAGTCAAACACTGAGGTTCCCACCGAACGCCATTAGCGTGAGCGAGGCCAGCATCCGACGGTGTCACCGGGAACAGGCAAGTCTTCGCCCAATTCACCGCAAGCCCCGATACCCTACCAAATTCGCAAAGAAGGGTCATCGCCCCATCTAGAGCCTCCAGTGTATTAGCCAGAAACATGAGTAAATCATCGGCATAGAGTGAAATATACTGCGCAACCCCACGTAAGGCGAGCCCAGTGTAGTGCCGTCCCAGTCTGGCATGTGCCGCTAACGGTTCAATGGCCAACGCAAATAAAGGAGAAAGCGGGCACCCTTGCCGCGTTCCGCACCCTACCGAGCAAGAGGAAGAAACCATGGTCCATGTCCGAACCTGAGCCGTCGCCGATTTGTATAGAATTTCTGTCCACCCCACAAAAGCATCCCCAAGGCCAAATGTGCGCATAACTTGGAACAAGTATGGCCATTCCAGGCTATCAAATGGCTTCTCAATATCTACCGATAGGACGGCAGCGGAAGTAGTAGGACCGTAGTCCACCCCCAATATACGGAGCAGCCGTCGCACACTGGTGGCAGTATTCCGAGTTGGGATAAATCCCGCCTGGTCTCGGTGGACCAGTTGTGCCATGTGTGGGAGGAGTCGAGTTGCAAGGATCCTACTCAGAATTTTATAAATCGGTTGTGAGCATGGACAGGGGGCGATAAGCTGTTTTATCTGAGGGGCTCTTCCCAGGCTTCAGCAATGGAATAATGACAGCCTCTCGGGTGGAGGGTGGTAGCATTCCAACATGTTTCGCCTCGTTAAAAACCGCCAACAACTTAGGGGCCAATAAATCAATGTAAGTCGAGTAAAACTCTATTGGCAGCCCGTCCGTTCCTGGCGTTTTGTTACACGCCATATGTTTAACCGCGCTTCGAATCTCACCTAGCGTGATCTCCTGTCCTATCAGGTCTGCCTGCGTCTTTTCTAGTTGCGGTAGTTCTACTTCTGCCAAGAAATCCCCTATTGAGTCCCCGGCAACCCGTAGCTTGCTCCGGTACAACTCTGTGTAATAATCCAAAAACAACCCATTTATTCCCTGTTGGGTGTACACTGGTTCTCCAGTCGGGGAGGCCAACTCCAGTATGGGCGAACCTCGAGGGGCCGGATTGGCCAACCATGCTAACAGTGTGCTTGCCTTATCCTGCTCCGCGTGTGCACGTGCCAAGTATTTCTTATGGTCAAAACAGCGTAACCTCTTGATTTGTCCTGCTACTGCCTCTCTAGCATCTGTAACCTCCCCTTGTTCGTCTGGATTCTCGGGGCGGGCTCTTTCTGCAGCTCGCAAGCGCTGTTCCGCTGCGTCTATGTCCTGCAATAATGTCTTCCGTACTCCCACCATTTTAGTTATACACAGCCCTCTTATTACCACTTTAAAAGCGTCCCATTCCATCGCCGTCGACGACGCCGTACCCTCATTTTCAAGAAAGTACTGAGTGATTCCCATCCCAATCTCTGCTCGGAAGACCTGGTCTTCCAGCGCCTCTGGACGCAATCTCCAGGCCGGAATCGCAGGCCGTCTTGAGCCCATTGGAGCCTCAACAATAACGGGTTATGAGCCAAAATTGTTCTCGTGAGATATTCACTGTAACCCACCTTAGCATGTATGTCCGGAGTGCACAATATCGCATCCAGCCTCACATGCAATTCGTGCAGCGCAGAAAAAAAGGAATAGTCTCGCTCCCCTGGGTGTTGCACGCGCCATGTGTCTACCAGCCCCCATCTATTCTGCCAGTCTCGTCTGACTTTAGAAATTCTATGTACGGGTGCTTCAGGCAATGGGGGGTGGGATCTGTCCATGATTGTATCTGTTATAGTATTAAAATCGCCACCCATAATTACCGGGCCGGTCAAATATGGTGCTAGCCTCCCTGATAACTGGGTAAAAAAGGCCGCCTGATCCACATTGGGAGCATATACACTGCATAGCGTCACCTCTTTGCCATTAAGGCGACCCGCTACTACCACAAATCTCCCCTCTGGGTCCACTAAATGCTGCATCGGCTGGAAAGGGACCCCAGCCCTAATCCATATTAATGCATCCCGTGCAAATGCAGAGTATGTTGTGTAGAAAAGTTGCCCTCTCCATCTTCACTGCAATGCCAGACCTTCAGCGCGATTAATATGTATTTCCTGGAGGAAGGCAATCTGGACCCCCCTTCGCACTAAATAAGCATGCACCCTATGGCGTCTCAGCATTGTATGTAACCCCCTAACATTCCATGTCATGCACTTCAATTCAGGTAACGTCCCCATGTTGCAATCGAAGTTCCACTAGTGACAGCTCTCTCCCATTGGACACACCGGTGGCCCCAACTTCCCCTAAAGAAACCCCCCAAAAAAACCAACACCCCCACCCCAGAACGGGTACTAAAACTAGTTCCCATCCAAACTAATATTCAAACTATTTCCTCTGGTGACTACCGAGGAACAACAAACTGAAGTAATAGGGGAGATGACCAAGAGCCAAGAGGACCAGGCTTACTATGTCACCACTATCTGGCGCCATACCCCCACTATTAGCAAAGCCCCGATATTCCGTGGGGCACTCCACTCTAGGGGAGCCGCCACATTCTAGTTCTCAAATATTGTACGAACCAGTCAACCATTATTATCATTACATATCAATTGCAAGGTTAGGCTTATGGGGAGAGGGGAGCAGGCAGGAGGTAGCCCCTCTCAAAGGCTCCCGTGTCCAAGTCTTACAACATTAAACATCGGCGATCTCGTCTGCTGTCCCAGGCGTGACATGCGGCAGTTGAACACTTCCCGACTCAGTCCCATCTGAATCGGTTCCCACCGAGCCCTTCTCCGATTCCGTGGCTATCACTGATGGTGAATGTCTTTCTTGGGATATTGCCGACACAGCCTGCAGCGCTGTTGATCTCTCCATCTCCGTTTGAGTCATCGTGGACCAGGACGGCGTCGTCTGATGCGCAGTGATCTACAAGGGCGCAATCCTTCCGCGGATGGCCCCCTGCCGCGCCCTGCTTCTCCCGTGCCTGCTCTATAGGACTCCAGCCATGTCCACGCCTCCTCAGAACTATCATGGAAGTGTGTTTTGCCGTCCAAGATTACCCTCAGGCGCGCAGGGAACATCAATGAGTATTGTATCTCTTCGTCTCGGAGCGCTTTCTTGACCGCCAAGAACGAAGCTCGACGGCGCTGTACTTAAAGGGTGTAATCTGGGAACAGTGTCACATTACTATTGTCCACCTTGTAGGGGCCCGACGAGCGAGCTTTGTGCAGTAGCAGATCTCTGTCCTTATAATGAAGTAGTCGCGCCACCACCGGCCTCGGCGGCCTTCCGGGCGCCAGCGGGCGAGCCGGTACTCTATGTGCTCTCTCCAGGGTATAGAAGGGAGACAGGCCCTCAATGGCAACCTTAGTCCGCAGCCAGTCCTCCCAGTAATCCACCATGTTGGCCCCTTCCACTCCTTCCGGTAGACCCACCACCCGTATATTATTCCTTCGGTTCCGCCCTTCAGCATCCTCAGCTCTCCGCTCCAGGGCCTGTAGCCGGCGCGTGACATCCCCCATCTGGGCCACCAGTACCGTCTGAGTAGGTTCCAGTACCTCCATTGTCGCCTCTGTCTGCTTCACCCTATCGGTCAGTTTAGCGTGTTCTGTTCGGAGGAGGCCTGCGCAATGTCCTGCTGCAGGGCGTCCCTAGTGTCAGTAATGGCTTTCAGTATTTGGTCTACTTGCTGCTGCATCAGCTCCTCTGGTTGCAGTTCTACAGCCTCTTGTGTCCCACGCTCTGCTGCCATGTCCTCTGACTCCGGGGGCGCTCCCCCCTGCTTCCCCCGTGGTTTCCCCATGATCGTCAGTGCACTAGGCCACCAGCACGGCCTCCCGGGGACCCCTGCACTCCGTCTGATTAGGTCGGGAGCTCAAGAGAATGTCCGCTATGGGCGATGCCCGTCCCACCTGGCGTAAGCGGCAGGTCGCCCGCTAAACGACCCGCAGCCAGGAGATCCCTCTGCCACTTCCAGACGATCCCCCGTCCTTCCTCACATTCGGCAGCCTAAATTATTTGCCAGTGCCCCAAATGCGTGCGCAAGCAGTGGGGGACCCCCAATCCAGGATCGTCCTCTCTGGGGCCCACTCTCCTCCTCCAAATAGTTAGGGCAAAAGTGTCATCCGCCGGGCGGCTGTGCTCTCCAAAAATAGCCCGTCGCCCCAGCTAGGGCCCTGGTTGATAAGGCTCCTCACCTCAAGGTCCAGAATGAGCCCTAAAGACCTTGCACCGGTGGGAGACCCACAGCTCTCTTCCTAGCCGCTCTACACCATCAAGCGGCATCCCTCTGCATGCGGCGGTCTGGGGAGTCCAGCTCGGGCCCCTCTGGGAGGCCGCAGTCACTCGCTCTCAGGCCCAGCTGCCGCCATCGTCGGAGCGGCCAAGATGGCGGACACGTCTGCTCCCAGCGACTTGGGCAGGAATAACTGGCCGGATCCCGGGCAGGGGAGGCGCCGCCGTACCCTACTCAAAGTGCATCTCACCTGGGCCGGCGCGCGTCGCTCCTCCACCCGTCCACCTTGGCTCCTCCGTCCGTGGTACCGTGTAGCGTCTTTCCTAGCCCTCACAGCGATCGATTCTCCGCATCTCCCGGTCCGCCCAATCCTTGAGGGTCCCGCAGTAGGCGCCGGCGGGCGCAACAGGGCACTTTTCTCGAAGCCCCTCTGACCCGCAGGGGCCGGTTCAGCCCCTCCCGTCCTCTGTGCTAAGCGCGCAGATCCGCTGTGGCCGGCGCCATTTTGAGTGAATGCAGGCCGGGCGCTCCACTTCACTCCGTCCCCGGCCGATTGCAGGGGTCAAGTCTCACCCAGGACCGCCGCCTGAGCTTCCCCGGAACAGCGTTCGCGGTTTCAGGTCCTCGGAGCCCGATCACCGGCTCCCTATTCAGGATAAGCGACGGGGTCGGCGCGGAGCTCTGGGCTCACGCGTCCGTCCTCATCGGTTCTTTAGCCACGCCCCCTCCGTAAGTGTCCTCATGACGAACTGTGTCATGTTTCTGTAAAGTTTTATCAGTTCTTTGTGAGGTATAAGTAAGTCTCCTCCTGGCATTGTTTAAATGTCAGGATTTCGTGTGTAGGCTGCTAATACTGGCCATGTCGCTCCTTCTCTTCCGAGCGGACTGAGTCTTACTTTATTTCTTGTATGGGGGAGGGTGCCTTTAAACTAGTATAAATGTTCCTGGTAAGTTAGTGGAACTTCAATGTCCTCCTAGGGACAATATTCTTCTGGTATTCCACTTTCTGTGTAGAAGTGAAATGTTTTTGTTCTTGCATTTACAACTGGGAATGTAACCCATGAATAGAATACCTCTGTTTTAACGGATTCGTGTGCCTCAATCACGAAAGCTACTGGTCCAACCCTGGATGTTAAACCGTGTGCACCTAGTTTTATGGTAACGGCATTTCTAACATTTTTTGCAATTGAAATTGCATCTGCGTCTTCTTCGTCTGCTGAGAGATTTAGTTCTTGCGTAACTCTATCTATTATTTCTTCAGTCATTGTTTTTAGAGAAGAAGAGCTTTTCAAGGGAACTAAGATAAGGTGTTTTGCACAATTTAGGAACAAAGTGTCCTTCAAGCTTCAGTAACTAACAGCCAATAAATATGATTTTTGCCTACTCAGCTGTGGGAGTTTGTGCCCACCCACTCCAGACGTCTCTGGGGAGTTGTGAGTAGGAGTCTCTGAGACTAACACGACTGAACTACTCAGATTCTACTGTAAAATAAGTACCCAACCAACATTGGCGGCGCCATGTCGTGTAGTTCCTATAAAACCTATACAGGATCTGCGCGTTCGGACAGCATACACTGTAGGATTGGTGTCGGACTGATTCTGAACACCCCCACCGGGTATGTTAGCCTTTTGTACCAGCTAGCTCACAGTGCCACTAAATTCTCCTCTTACCAAGGAGAGAATAGTACTTGCAACCATCGAACATGACAACCCTGATCCCTCAGGACCGTGGAAACAATATACTACTTTTCGCTCAGTCACTCGTGCTTACTTAGTCTGTCTTAGAGAGGTACATAGAATAAACAGGCTGGGCGTTTTCAATATTTATTGAACAGTTGTTATTCTGGTGTAAAATAGATGAGCTGCAACAACCGTCACTCAGTAGCAGATATATCGGATTAGAAGCACTATGAAAGTAAACGGATGGTAAAGCTCTACCATCTTGCAGTAATCATGAATACATACACATACATAAAATACATGGTAATAAAAAGATGCGTACACCTACGATGTCTCCCTAACTAGATGTACCTAAGTGTACCTAGCATGTGTGTAGGTGTTAAGCCAAGAATCCCTCTAGGATGAAGTCAACCCCATTACCTGATGTGAGAGACTGTGGGACCCCGTCTTGGGCTCGAGGTGGACATCCCGCGAGGGATGTTAGACCACTGCGAGCGGGAGTGTCTGCATGCAGGAACTTCAGCGTCTCTGGTCAGTATGTCTGCCGGGAAGTCCTGATCTCCTCTGGCTATCTTTGCAAGATGTGATGTATATATCTCCAAGGTCTCCCCAGGGGTCCTACCTCACTGTATTACTGTGTCGGACTAACAATGACGTCGGGCATGAACTTTATACATAGATATTATACAGGAGATTGTAGTCCTGCTGTGCTTCCAAGAATCCTCATGCATAATGTATGAGATTTCGAACTAGGGAAAACCCGCGTTCTGAATGCAGGGTCGTATCTAGGTAAAAGGTCAGTCCCTGTAAACCGTTATACGTTATAAGTGTAATGTAGGGAAGAATATAGGTGAAGGGTTACGAAGTTACCTGGGCCTATATTATGGTACTTTTATGGAATATAACAGTTAGTAAAGTACCCAATCATAAAATCACCCACATGGCGTAAGGTATATCTTGTAAAGGTAAATGTATACAATCTGACTTTGTACAGATGGATGTATACAATTTGACCTGTAAAAAAGAGAGACAGCAGGTAAGAGGCATCACTAAAATGGGTGGTTGAGTAAGGGCATCCATCAGTCATTTATAAATGCATCTGCAACAATGTCCATAATCATGGCGCAAGCAAATTATCGCCGTCAGTGAGCATGCAAACAAGTAGAGACAAACACCCAGGCAGGTGATACACACGTCAAAACATACACAAATCCACGTGTAAATGTACGTGGCAAAAAGATCAATATCTAGTTGTCATGTAAAAGCAGTAACATGCAGTATTAAAAGGATTGCTACAATATACTGGGTCCAAGGGGTGGCAATACAGTCTATTGTTCAGACATGTTAGTAGAGCAATATTAGTATTAAAAGGATTGTGACAAAATGGGTCCAAATGACTAAGGTGGATTGGTTAAAAAGGAGTCACCACACGAGTGTCACAAAAGGCCCACTGGGCCACCACCCAGAGAGGGTAGGGGGTCAAGATAGTACTCATAGTGTGATAAAGGGTGAGGAATTGCGGATGTCGTCCAGGCCTAAAGATATGTGGGGCCCTCTGACAACATACTTAATGTCAATATCCGACGAAACTGGTGGGATTGATGAAACTGAAAGGGATGGAATGGAGCCCTCTGGGGAGATGAGTATATAGCGTGGTAGTTGCATATGTATAATTGTATTTTGCCTTGTTTCTTATATAACAGTCATGTATAAGATGTGGGAACCGGTGATGTAACAGTTTGTACATGTTCTTTGGTTCATGACGGAGTCATTTTGTATTTAGAAAATGAATAATAATGAAAAAGAATTGTGTGATAATGGGTTCTCCAACGTGGAGTGCCCTGTATAGACAGTTGGGGCAATACAGAAGAGCCCCTCGGCAATGTATGTGTCATCAATGATCATGGGAGTAAGCCGGATGACAGCACTGGAAGGTGGTTGTGCATGGAGATTGAAGCGATGGGCAGAGTATAGGGACAGAATACCATCCGCAATGTATGGGTCATCAATGATCATGGGAGTAAGCCTGATGGCAGAACTGGAAGGTGGTTTGTGCATGGAGACTGAAGCGATGGACAGTATACAGGGACAGAATAGGAGTGTAGTGGCCAGGTTTCAAAAGGTACCATAGAAAGAAATATAAAAGCAGGGGTTAGGCAGAAACCGTAAATAGGGTCCGCACAGATGTTAGTGGACCATTCTATGTGTGTGGTGTAAATCAGTTGTCTAATTCACTCTACAGAATGTCATCATTGAGACAGATGACGTGAGGCTAAGCGAAACATCCAGTGTTGTTCCCTCCAAAAAAGGGCACGTTTGTTCATGTGGCGTGCTTCTAAGTCAGTCCAGTGAACGTCATCTAGGGTGTGGTTATTGTCTAGGAAATGAATGCCCATCTTGGTGGTGGTCTTTTTACATTGGATACCACTCCGATGTTCGGTGATTCTGACCTTAACTTGCCTGGTTGTAACGCCAATGTATCTCACGAAGGTCCCCCAGAATCAAACAGCACCCTCTCTGGAACCTTCCTCCCATCAACGATCACTACCCTTGTGATTCATGTGGGGTCGGTCATTCAACAGAAATTGCAGAGGTTGCCAAAATCACCTGTTACTCTGGGAAGGTTAGGAGTTCAGTTGAGGCACTGTGAGCTCGCCAGGATTGGGCTAACAGGTACTGACGTAGTAGAGAGACTCAGTACCTACATTCTGGTGTCCTGTTGTCCTAACACACAGCAGAATCCGTGCAATATGGCGCTACCATCTTTGGTCAGGCACTTATTTAAGAGGTCTCCTGAGTAGTTCTTGTGGCTACTCCATCTATGGCAGTTTTGCCCGAGGTGTTGAAACAAATACAAAATGAACATGGGGCAGCTTCTGCCCTGGATTTAGGGATGAAATTAATGGGAAATTTTCCCGTGGTCTAGTCAGTTATTCTAGCAAACAATAAAGGCGAAGCAGCATCTTTGGCTATATGCCAAAGGCTCGCGCTGGTCGACCCAGTCGACCAAAAACGTGAGCTACCTATAAATTTTGCTGGGGTGTACACCTTCATAGGACACAATAATTTGGAAGCCAGACCAATTAAACCACATGTAGGCAAACCTGGTTCCGACAAGGACTCTGCCAAGCACAACCCGGAGTTTGTTAAAAAACGATGGGACAAATCCAAACTTAAAGAAAGGGTTAGGTCTCGGGTGGTTCTCCCCAACAGGAGCCCTCTGAAAGACACGCCTGCAGCACTGCCCTCTGCCTGCTGTTGCCTGGTCGCTGGGGGGACTGCTAGTCCCAGGATCCACTGCACCCCCTGGAGGGAGGTGCACACCGCCGTCAACGCGCTCAAAAAGTGCGAAACTCCACCGCGGCGCGGGACGCGCCTGCAGCACTGCCCTCTGCCTGCTGTTGTCTGGTCGCTGGGGGGACTGCTAGTCCCAGGATCCACTGCACCCCCTGGAGGGAGGTGCACACCGCCCTCAATGTGCTCAAAAAGCGCGAAACTCCACCGCGGCGCGGGCCGCGCCCGGGCCAAGGGCGGCCCGTCTTTGACAGAAAGAGACAGGACAGGGCCACCCCCCCCTGAAAATAGGGTATTGAACAGTCGGCCACAGCTCCAAGGTACTGTCCTCTCACCTCAAACCCAAAATTCTGGTGTTTTATTATTGCCTACAACCCTGCTAGCAAGCGCAGCATAAGGGAGAAATGGGTAAAAGGAAAGCAATTGATGTCCCTGGAGAAGGACCAATAGGGAAAGGCAAAAAGCTCAAAAAGATGGGAAAGCGGTCAGCATTGCAAAATAGTAACCTAATCATAGCTCGTATTGATGACTTGGTTAATGAGTGTGAGGCGATAGTAACAACTTCTACTCCCATGGTTCCGGGTTGCAGCATGACAGCCGAGCCACCAACCCCGAGTACCAGCGCCCAATGTGGAAACCCACCCTACATGTACCAGATATGTTTAAGAAAAAAGTGCACCCTAAGGGACCAACTATGGGTGACGAAGTAGAATGCATCAGAAATTCCCAAATTACTGTTACAAGCACTGATGGCATAAGCACCAGCCAAACGGAACCTGTAATAGAATGTTCCAACAGGTTTGCTGTACTAACCACGTTGAATGAAGAAGGCCCTGATGTAGCGTATACTGAAGAGGTCGCAAATGCAATATATGATGCCACCCCACTCTGTTCGTGCAAGACCCTGTGTTCAGATATACTTTCTGGTCGGTTGTCTAATTGAAAAGTAGAAATGATTAAACTCACTGAGGAAGTCACCTCACTTAAAAGTATAGTTGGAAAGCTAACAGAGTTAATGAAAAGACATCCGCAAGACATTCCCGTTGGTATAAGCAAACCCCCTTTGACAATGCAATCACATGAGAGTACGCCCAAAAGGGTAAGCCCGGGAAGTAGGGAAAGATCAAAAAGCAACTCCGCCACGGTCCTTTTGACAACTAATAATGACAATCACAAACACCACCGAGTCATGAATTCCATTCAACCCTTAGTCCTAATTGGCATGAAAGTGAAGCAGGGTTTCCAACGACAGAATGGGGGAGCAAGTAGGGACCATCAATTGTTGCCGAAAATCAACCTTCCCCCTGGGTTAGAAACAACTGATGATTACAGCAAATGGGGTAAAGCATCAACACGAACCATGAGGAACCGAATATTTTTAACTAGCGTGCCAAAGCTATCCTCCAGCTCAGCAAAAGAGGACGAACTCACTTTGATTAATAAAAGTATTCACTGGCTTAGACAGGTGCGTCAATGTAGATCTGTCATAAGGGAGGACATATCCTCGGCAAAAAGGTGCTCGTTAGAAGGCTCAAATTTTGATTTTGTCAGCCTTACCCTGGTTTCCCGAGATATGGTGGACAATTTGGTGGCTTTTGAGATTAGGACATCACATCTGATTAGAACACAGATAAAAATGAAGTATAATCCCCCAACTCCACCAACAAAGCAAAACTTAACAGCCCCCAGATTATTAGCCAGCGAGGGATCGAGTCTGTCAAATATAGATTGAAGCTTAAGGAACCCAACTTCCCTTACAAAACAATTGTTAGCTTTACACCCAGAGGTAATAGTAGGAAATGATTCACATATACCAATTTGCTGCAATATGAGCGGGATGGTTAGTGAAGTGCTGCCTGAGAGAGAGTGTAGTAGGAAGGCCCAAGCCAATTACAGTCCCTGCGAAAATTCTGCCCAACATATGACGGCTGTGGTAAATGGTGTATCACACACTCCTGTTGGCACTCTCCCCTCACAGATCTCTGACCAGTTGATCTTTGTTACATGGAACATCGCAGGCTTGCACACTAAAATATCATCTATGGATTGGCTAGATTTTATAGACAAACATGATATCTGTGCCTTCCAAGAAACGTGGTCATTAAATCCGATTTTCCGCGTAGGTTACATACATTTTTTTAAACCGGCAATAGGGGGGCAGAGGGCAGACCCTCTGGAGGTCTTACTATCTGGGTGAAACAGTGTATAAGTTATAAAATTGAGGAAGTCCATGTCGACAGCCCCGATATTATGGCCATCTCCCTAAGTTTAAATAACATGCGTCACTTAATACTGATAAATGTGTATGCGAGGGGCTCGCTGGAGGAAGGCAATCTACCACAATTACCAAACTAGATCAACTTTTAGGCGACCTTAAAGGCGCAAGTAATGTGGTGATTGTGGGAGATTTTAATACTACTTTTGAACCCCTCGATAGGGAGGATGGTAATCTCAGTGGGGAGGAAGACGCACAATGGAGCATTCCCTCACTAGAGTTGTCACCAATAAGAAAATGGACTGAGGCCGCTTTACAGTTAAAAGCATTATTCTTGGAGAAGGGACTTAGGGCTGCAAATGGAAGAACGCCCTCAGATAGGCAGGGCTCCCCCACATATAGTAACGGTTTGAGAAGTAGCCGTATAGACTACATTCTCATCAACCTAGAACAATGGTCAGCCCTTATAGATATGGTGGTATGTGAGCGTAACGAAAGGGACCACAACCCACTTGTGCTAACTATGCTGTCCCCGGGCTCGAAAAAGCCTCGGCGAACAACATCAGAGTGAAATCGCGGAAGTTCTATTATGTAACAACCTGAGGCAGGTGAAATGGGATAGGATTGTAACTAATGTAAAATCCCTCACACAAATGAAAGCAGCTGTGGAGAGCACGCTAGTAGATTTTCATAATATGACAGCACAAGAGAAAAGTAACGCCACAATCACCAAAGCTCATGATGATTTGTTTGCAAAAATCAATTCCTTTTTCACAAAAACATATAAACCAATTGACAAAGGATCAGTTAGGCAGGACAGGTGGTATAATAAAGACTGCAGAGAGGCATATAGGCAGTTGTCTTTAGCCATCAAATCAAAAGACATGGGGAGAATAAGAACCGGCCGAACTTTTTACAAGACCACCATAATAGCAGCAAAAAGGGATTGGGACGAGCAAAGATGGTTAGAGCTCCTCCAGGCTAGCAAGGGAAAAAATATGCAAACTTTTTGGAACCTGGTTAAATGGGGGAATGTTGGGTCAGGGTAAAAGTTGCATAACCATGTTGCCCCGGCCACGTGGGTCTCCTTTTTTGAGTAGCAATTTGCCGCCAAAGATGGTGATGATACTTATTTTCAAATTCCCAAGGCTGACCAGCCTCTGTTATTTGCTCAAGAAGAGGTGGAGAAAGCTCTGAAGGCAGTACCCAGGAAGAGAGCACCAGGTTTAGATCGTATCCCTGCAGACCTGTTTGTTCATGATAAAGAGAACTGGGTACGGTATATTCTCTGGTTAGCAAATGCTATTGCAAATGGAGCCCCTATCCCAGAATCTTGGCGTGGTGCCGAAATCCTTCCGATCTATAAAAAAGGGGATCGTTCCTGCCCTAGTAATTATAGGCCAATTAGCCTTATTGATTCATTACAAAAGATTACCGCAAGGCTAGTGTTGAGCAGGATACAGGAGTGGATTGAAACCAAAGATATATTATCCCCCCTTCAGGCAGGATTTCGTTCTCACATAAGCACCATTGACCAAGTTTTCATTAATTTATTGGCGCATTGTTGTAATAGCAGGTGGCACCATCTATGCAGCCTTTGTTGACCTTAAGTCAGCTTTTGATATGGTCCCACGCAAGAAGCTATGGGAAGTATTGCACCATCTAGGGATGCCAGCAGAACTTTTATCTATGATAGTGCGATTGCACGAGGCCAATTTTGCACAAGTTCGATGGGGTACCCAGGGAGATGTAACCCCACGATTTCCGGTTTCCAAAGGGGTGCGGCAAGGGTGCGTCCTAGCCCCAACTTTATTTTCACTATTTATTAATGGGGTTGTAAATTATTTTCTCACACACCCGACAGATGCTCCATCCCTTGCTGGTACCAAAATACCGTTATTTATGTTCGCGGACGACACCCTGATTATTTCGAAGACATAGGCAGGGCTAGATAGGGCACTTAGGCGTTTTGAGGTGTTCTGCCAAGACCATGATCTGGTGGTTAACGTAGATAAGACAAAATGTATGGTCTTACACAAGCACAATGTAGTTAAAGGGAGGGTAGCCATGAACGGGAAGCAATTAGAACAGACAGACGTGTTTGCATACTTAGGGATTACCCTGAGTAGAAAACTAAATTGGAAGCCTCATATAGATCTCATGGCCCTTAAACACAGTCAACTAGCCGGGGTCCTATTAAAAGAATTCAATCTCTCCCATACCAAGCCCATAGGTCCAGCAATTAAGATCTATAACACCAAGATCAGGTCCTCCATAACGTATGGTGCAGAACTTTGGGGCTTCAATGACCTCTCTCCTTTAGTACTGGCCCAGAATAAATTTGTGAGAGCTCTGACTGATCTACCACAAAGTACCCCATTAATACCTCTGCTATCTGACTTGGGCTGTAATTTGCTGGTGGAGGAAGTACGATTTAGACCAGTAGCACTTTGGCACCGATTATGGTCCACTCCAGAACTCACACATTATGCAATGGCAGCGAAGGATGTAGTAGATGCAGACAAATCATGTAAGGTTGTCTGGCTCCAAAGGGTTAAGACTATGCTGGCAGATATGGGCATGGGTTATCTATGGGAGGACCCGGTTGGCAATCAGTTTCCATCAAAAAAAGAATTTAAGGAGGCATATTGGTCGATGGTCAAGGCTGACCATATACACTCCACAAAGGCAAATTCATTGACCGGTCTATTTCTGAAGCATAAGATTGTCCCTAAATATGAAAACTTTTGGGATTTTATAACTATACCCAGTGATAGGAGACTATATTTCCAATTTAGGGTAGGCAGCCTCCCGGTTAATATTTATACTAGAAAATGGTCTCGTACGAACAACAGTAAATACTTGTGCTGTAAAGAGCAGGATGAAACGGTATTACATATCCTATTTGTTTGTCCAGCTTATAAAATCCCCCGTAAAAATGGTTAAAACCAATTTGTTTCAATATGGGCACACGGTCGAGCGCTATAGCTTTGTGCATCCTTATGACCAACACCAATGAGCCATATGTAATAGCTATTGCTACATTTTTAAGTTGGTCTTGGAGAATTCGCGCAAATTTTTCCAAAAAGCAGACGACCGGCCCCACAGGTAATACTGAGGAAGATTTATCCTCTGTAAGGGATTCAGCACGATCAAACCTAAGGGATATATCCTAGAAGCACCAAAGAGTTTGAGAAATGATAAAAAGGAACAAAAGATTTTAGATATATTTTTCGAAGAGTTTTATCAGTTTTAATGGTTAATGTTTTTGTTTTTTACTAATGAATTGTTAATTTTATTGTCCATTGTAAATCTGAATAGTGTTGTCTATTTATGAATTGTTATTCCATTTATTGGGAATGTTGACGACAAAAATCGTTTTTAATCTTTGGTATCATTGGACACTGTATTTTTATGGCAGTTGGCTTTTATGATTGATTTAATCGAAATAAAGCTTGAATTAATGCTACAATTTGCGTGATTGCACACAACTGAAGCCACCCGATAGGTATCAGTATTCTGATACTCATCCTTTTAGTTCCTTTCAGGAATTGATGGATAAACAATACGAGGAAGGAGGGCATTCTGAGCGCAGACAGGAGGAGTACATGAAATCGAAATAGAACTCACAACGCTAGTCTGATGTGAAGATAAAGAAGGAAAAGAAACTTCCTCAATTTAAGTCCCAATTTCAGAAAAAGAAAGTGTCTGCTCTAACCACAAAGTATGCCACTAATACTGAGAAATCTCCTCTTGAACAGGAGTTGGGCCGTGACTCTCCTTGACAGCGTGGCAGAGATCACTATAGTGCGCCAGAATCTCCAGGAGTTTCTGGCGGCAAAAGCAACTGATAAATACCCCAGATGCGCGTGTAGACCCACCAAACAGATTATATGATTTGGATATACAAACTGAGGGTGACATGCAGCACACCATTCGAGTAATATTCTGGGACAATGTAACACTATCATATGACATTCTCTTAGCAGAGGTCGATTAGTCCCTAGAGTTTGTAGGCACATCCCCACAAGGTGAGGATGTAATAATACCCTCTTTTTCTGGGCTTGTCCCTGATGAAGTCAAACAAGCCAACGCATCTGCAAGGGCTCTTGCAGAAGCCCTTGTTTTATATAGCAATCATGTGGGCTGGGATAAGGACTCTCCTGATCATATAATTCCCAAAAGGTCCAGCCCGCAAGTGCAACCACAATACCCTATTAAACGGGATGCTAAGGCACCTGTTAAAGAAATACTCTCCCAATTGGAATACCAGGGTGTCATTGAACCCTGTATCTCCCAAATGAAAAACCCTATTTTTCCAGTGGTGAAACCAGACCACTCATACCTGCTAGTCGTAGACTATAGACATTTAAGCAGTCATTCTTGCACATTTGCAATACAAACTACACCCAGTATGGCACTAATTAATAATACAGTCCGTAAAAAATATAAAACTACCATGGATCTTTCCAATGTTTTTTTCAGCCAAAATATAGCGCCTGAAAGCAGACTGGACTGCATTCTCGGCGCAAGGCTCTCAATGTCGGTTTTGCCGACTCCCAATGGGGTATAAGAACAGTCCTGGACTGTTTGCTGCACACATTGTGTCAATTCTACATGATAATGACCCAAACGCAATGTCCTACATAGATGATATCTACCTTACGGACGGTGAGTTAAATACACATTTAGTCAGGGTAGATTGCTTAATATTGGGATGTGCTGGATATGGCTACAAATAAAACTTTAATAAATCTTACATAGCATTTCTAAGTGTCCTGTGTCTTAGATACCAACTTACCCATGAGGGAAAGCGCCTTCCTGGAGAAGTGTGCTCGGCTACAACCACCCAATACACTTAAAAATTGCAGTCCTTACTAGGGTTCCTAAATATTGGCAAAACTTATAACCCTGATTATACACAACGCATGAAACCATTATATGAATAAATTAATCTTAAATTTGCCAGTTTACATCGGACATCAGAATATACTAACATACTCAGATTGTTACAATCCAACTTGCTTGCTACACGACACTTACATACGCGTGTCAACAACGCAAACCTGGTCATCCATAAAGTTGCGGTGTGGTTGGCTTTACTTATGTCACCTTTACTGAAGGTGAAAAAGTGCTGATTGCATATAAATCGCATTTATATTCCAATGCGGAAATGCGTTTTGCATACACTGAAAAAATACTGACTGCAGTTGAGATGGCTGTCACTAAAGAACGGCCACTTGCACAAGGGAAATGTATTATTGTCGTTACTCCCATTCCAGCCTTAGAGGCTGTTACTAAAGCAAGCATCCCTAGTGTGAAAGCCCTGCATCTGCGTTGGATACAATGGGCAACATCCTTAACAGCTACAGACGTAGACTTTGCCTTTGATCCCTCTTTACAAACACAAGACTTTCTGCAAAATGAGCATGTCTATCCCATTCCTAGCAATATTTTGCCTCTTGAGCAGTATAAATATTTTGTTTATACTTGATGGTTCAGGCCAGCCTGCTACAGGGAGAGGCACCAATATTCGGCTGCGCCTCCGTTCATGGTGTGATGTTGGATGGAATATTCCAACCACAGAAAACATGTACACAGTCCTTAGCTGACTGCACTGCGCAGTTGGCTGAACTGAAAGCCTTACTTCTGGCACTGGAGAATACAGAACCTGAATTCCCAACTCTTATAGTGTGTGATTCTTATTATTATGTCCAGTCTTTTAATGACAATTTGCATTATTGGCGCCAGATTGGATTTAGAGATTCTAAAGGAACTACCATAAAGCATAAGCTGCTTTGGATGAAGGTAGCGGACCTCAAAGATAGGTTACCACATACTCATGGTATTCATACATTGAGTCATCAGTGTTAAGGATTTACAAAACTTCCACGACAGCCAAGCGACCAGTTCAAGAGGTCTACCTCTGCTGGAATCAAGGAACAGCCAGCGCCTTCCAGATGGATTCCACAAGTTGGAGATCTAGTTAGTGAGAAGATTGCATTGAAGAAGTAATTTAGCCCATCATGCTGTGCACCAGTGCCAGTCCTGGGCCTTCAAGGTACAAGAACCGTCATATTGCCACCGCTAGCTGGTTGTAAAGACAATCGTTTTGTCTCCATTGATTCCTCTACAGCTTGTGAGCACCTCTAGAGCTTGTGAGCAACATCAAAGCTGTTTCTACTCAGACGGAGCGAAGGGGGGAGGGCAAGGGGGGGGGTGAATGAACTTCAGTTAATTCCTGGTGCTGCTACAAATGTCAGCCATACGATGGACGTGAGCACTGTACTCACTACTGCGTCTCCTGCAGATGATGTCGTTTATACTGATCCACCCTTTGTGGCGTCTACCAGTTCTCTTACTACACCTGTGGCTCCTGTTTTTCAACAAACTGCTTCTGATGTTTTGTGGGAACAGATGATTTTTCATCGGACTCTTGACAGTTCCACTGTTCTACACACTCCACCCACATGGGCCTGTGTTTTCCTTTCATGGCTGAAACATACTTATCTGGTCCCTCCTTGTATATACGTTTGGATAACACTCCTTGGTTTTTCCATTTCTTTGGATTGGATTTGTAACTGTTTTCTTCTTGCTAATAAATAGCCATTATCTGCCAGAACGCTCTGCCACAGAACTGGTGGATGAGGTGTTAACGCCTCACTCATCTTCACAAACTGAAAAGAGACCTGTCCCTTGTGAACATTTTAGCTGTCCCAGTAACTGATGGAATTGTTTGGGATAAGGTCCTCTATGATAAACAGAAATTCTGCAGATTCCTTATGTTTTTAAGGTCTCAATGGGTGACGTTATTGTACATGGATTACATTCTGACGATTGGGGTGTTGACACTGTTAACTCCATGCTCTCAGAGCTGGAATATTATACTGTTTTTGAAAGTGAAGAATTGAACCTTAATTCTGCCAATTATGGTTAAATGCTTTGTTATTATCATTACGCATATCTTTATTTATATAGAGCTGGTCTAAAGTATACTTTTTAATTACACACAATGGTAACATTGTCCAACTCTCCTGGAAGGGAGCTCAGAAAAATATAGGGATTGATTCACATATTTTTCTGGCCATGACTCATCACACCCAAAGTCTTTCTATTTTAAGCTTGTCCCCACACCACTGAAAAAATACATGCCGACGCAAAGCAAACTAATATGCACTGATTTGTTTGTGCCACAATTAGCACCAAAAGGCTAGGAGTATTGGAAAGATACCAGTGAATTGAAATTATTTGGAGCACCAAAAATTGGCAGGTTCAGGGAACAGACACCTTATTTGGGGGCGTGCTTGATTTAAAAAAGTAAAGGCTTGAAAACACCTAATATTCCTTCTATTGCTCAATTTGACAATTGGCAACATTTAACAAATTATAATGAAGAACAGCTCAACAGTAGGGTGCAGAATGGTACATTCAACTCCATACTTTCTGGTCTAAAAGGATTGTTATTGTGGCCAGTGCACACAAATGGTTGTTATGCTCGTTTTTTAATTCCACACCGGGGGGTAAGGCAAGCAGACCAGAACCTTGTTATTCCCAATCTCAACACTCAGGGATAGTCACCACCTATTCGGTAGGGAAACTGTGGCAACAATGGTTGGAACATTCCACACTATCTGTAGTTAAACAGCGTCTCTCACCCTCTCCTGTCTGATGATATGGATCTATCAGATTTCTTGTTGGGTCCTAAGTCTCCATGTTTTAAAAGGTTCATTTATGCCACTTACAATGAAATTTATAAATTGTCACAAATAGAAGCTGCTGCACATTTAAGACAAATTGATCAAGATAATATGGATAAAGCAATTGCTGTTGTGGATAATAGTATTAATACGTTGTCTTCTTGCATTTACAGCTTGAATAACATTGTGCCATGTGTTACTGACATCATGCAAAATGATATGTCTTCATTATACCATGGGCAAAGTCAACTTAGATCTATTATACAATTTAGTTGGACACTTCAGGTATTGAATTCTGGCGGAGTGCCATGGCGTTATTTAAATTCTATGCATGATTCTTGCCTTCTAACCTGACACGTAAACAAAGACTTATGGCAAAAAAGGATGCCACTTATACAGTGTTACATATTGAGAAGTTAGAACAACTCCCTTTCACAATAGCTTAAACACCTTCCATGGTATGGTTAATTCATGGTGTGATATCTTTGCCAATTTCTACATTCCAATTTACATCTTGTATGAAACATTTTCCAGTAGGAAGATATTAATCACTGAGAGGGAGCTTTATTCATGAATTGTGGTCTCTCCCATTCTCTTACCGATGTTAATGAGCGAAGAGAGAAGTATTCCTTACTGGAAATGAACGCAACTCTTATGTCGGTCACTCACTTATTTGTAAACATATTACCATTCATGGAGCATGTAACACTTCTGCAGCTAATTTTGCCTGTTTCTTAAAAGTAAAACCAACCCCTTTAATTCTTCCCCATATTCTTGTCCTTTCCAATGGAACTTATTTAATGTTAAACAACCATGATTGCTGTGGGATGAGAGCCGGTATTCAGTATGTCCTTTCTGTTTCACAGATAATGACTTGCTGCAGTAACATGATTTTTCCTCCAACGCACAAGGTTTCAGATGTTTCCTTGTGACCTTCCATTCTAACTTTGAAGGTCGATTTCAACAAGCTAAGCCGACTCAAAGTCTTATTGTTTCAAAAAGATGTGGCATTTACATCTGCCCAAGAAACCTTTGAACCACAGGTTGCAAGCACATGCAGCGAAATACAATCGCTTTTAAGCACCAACCTCACACAGCATTTTGGGGAGCTTGTGCATCGTGTTTTTATGCGTCTAATACTGCCAGTATAGAGCACTTTTTTAAAAGCAATCGGCACTGGTTTGGTCAGTACCTTCCAGAAACTCTTTGGAGTAATACTGGCCTTTATACATTCTCTATTTTCAAGTGTTTTCGGAGGCATTCCCTTGGTGTTATTCGTCATTTGTGGTATTTTGATCCTATATTTGCTGTTCCATTTCGAAGCCCAGCTGTGCTGTGAGTGCGTGATACGATTCTTTGTAGCCCCAGTGCTCCAGGAACTGAACACTGACTGGTCGTTTTCTTTCAGACCTGCCTGGTTTACCTGCGTGCAACCCGTTTTTCATTGCCTCTGGTGTCCTTTGAATGGGCACTCGATGTTTGTCTTGCAATACAATTGACTGTTCCTATGGACATGGACCGCTTGATGAGGCCCATAACTACCTATTTTGGGAGCGGTCCCATGAACTTGCAGTTGATTCAAGACACCTACTATGAGCCACTCCCGCCTTGGGAACTGGATGCTTTAGTTCCTACACTGTCGAACAATGACTCTAATAACACAGAAGCACAAGAAAATACTTCCTAAGTATCGGCTGATAACTAGTATCATATCAGTTCTTTGGAGCTTCTGAATGGGGCTATTACGGAATAGTCTGCGGAAGCTGAATCCATTCTGGATTTAATAAACAATGAATATTTGGAAGAAATATTGGGTGCCTCCAGTTCGAGTTAATTCATCCCCTTTTCTAAATTTTAATCTTGTTCTTATTTGGTATATATTCTTGATTATAACATGTCACAGTATTGCATTGAATTTGCTTGGCTTGTGCTTTTAATATTTCATAAGTAGCTGAGTTGCTTTCATGACCAAGGAGGGGGTGTACCGATTTCCCTTCTGGACCCACTTTGGTTCTCATTTAGTTTGTGTATTAGGCTGCCTCTGCTCGTTCTGCATAGTCTTGTATAACTCAATTGTTTTGCGACAGTATTTTTGAGAACACAATGTACATGTTATGTTATTCAGGGACTCTCCTTGGGTTTTAGTCTACACTGTACAAGGATGCTGGGAAAACATAACAACATAGTGTACTGCTCGTTCAGCAACAGTACCTAACGTTTAGACATAACACGGTCACAGAGCTGCATCTATGTCCATCCCCTTGGGCGCCAGAGAGGAGGATTCCGTCAGCGACGACTGTTGTAGAACAACAGCAGTGCCCGACATACAGCCCTGCGTACACTAAGTTTACACTCATGATTCGGACCACCTAACTGCATCCATCAGGTATGAGGACCTAGGCCAATCCCAGAGATCGCAAACATATCCCTGTGCTCACATAGTAAGAATAAACCTAAACAGATATATAATTTGCCATGGTTGGGATGTTTGTCCTATACAGTCTGTTAGTAATGCTAATAACTTTGTTTAGTTGCATCTGCCTAATGATCGCAGCACACTTGCTTCATAATAGACTACGATAGTTTCAATAAATGAGAACATTAGACCCATGCACACGCTGAAATCATCAACACAAAATACAATGTAAAATACCATAGTCTTCTTCTAAATTTGGTGTCACTTTATTTTCTTAATTCTTTGGGATGGTTTTGTTTTACATCCCAGTCTTTCAATCCTAGCCAACACGTGTTTCGTCGCTCACATGGATGAACCCGCGACTTCTTCAGGCCTTTTTCATTTGATATTTGAATCCCTTGGTCCCGGTGATAATTCCAAACCGGAAGCGGAGGCTCAGATTCCAATATGTTCTTGTGAGATCGCAATCATAAAAAACAGCCAATAAAGCGCATCGAAATATCCTGATGCTCCTAAATTTTGTGGAACTATAGCGATGTGCCCCGTCCCGATTTTCGTTTGGGATATTGTTCCTACAAACAACGAGTACGTTGAGTGCTCTCTTTTTTGGCTGTTTTTTATGATTGCAATCTCATAAGAACATATTGGAATCTGAGCCTTCGTTTCCGGTTTGGAATTATCACCGGGACCAAGGGATTCAAATATGGAATGAAATAGCCCTGATGAAGTCGCGGGTTCATCCCTGTGAGCGACGAAACACGTGTTGGCTAGGATTAAAAGACTGGGATGTATAACAACACCGTCCCAAAGAATTAAGAAAATGAAGTGACACCAAATTTAGAAGAAGACAGCTATTGTATTTTACATTGAATTTTGTGTTCATGATTTCAGCGTGTGCATGGGTCTCATGCTCCAATTTGTTCGTGGTCATTTGGCCACGTATTAGGGAATTGGGTGGTCTTTCCCTGCCCCAGTGCACCGCACCCGATTTCATTTGACCTAAAATTATATGCGGACTTCCTTGGAGCGCCACTCACCTATAACCTACCACCTCACACACAGTAAGCCAGTTTCAATAAATGCATTGTAAACTTTCTTCGTGTCTTTCTTCTGTTTACTACGGGCATGCATGAGTGAGTAAGTGAGCTATGAAAGGGAAGAATCTGTTTCCACGGTTCCCTTGGGGATTAGAGGGTCATGTTCGAGGCTGCCAAAATCACTTGTTACTCTGGGAAGTTTAGGAGTTCAGTTGAGGCCCAGTTAGCTATTCAGGATTGGGCTGATAAGTACTGATATAGTAGAGACACTCAGTCCCTACATTCTGACGTCCTGTTGTTTTAACATACAGTTCTGCGTTACCAGCAGACTCCGTGCAACACTACCCTCTCTGGGTGGTGGCCCAAAGGGCCTTCTGCGACACTCGTGCGGTGACTTCTTTTTAACCAATCCACCTCACAGCCATTTGGACCCTGTATATTGTCACAATCCTTTAAATACTGATATTGCTCCAATAACAGGTCTGAACTGCATTGGCACCCTGAGCAGTTCTTATAGTGCACTGAGAAATGGCCCAATGTTGGGGCCATTTTTATCCCTAATGAACAAGTTACTTACCTTCGGTAACAATGTACCTGGTAGAGACACAGTCTAGCCGCAGATTCCTTAACTTAGAATATCCTCCAGGCGCCAGACTGGATCCGGAGATTTTTCAGCAGTACCTCTGCGCGCCAGGGGATGGCGTCGCATGGCTCCGCCCTGACGTCGTCCACGGATATGACATCAGTGGAGCCATACAAGTCCCTCCCGGCGCGCTGACGTCAGTTTTCTACTATGAAACTTTTCCGCGCCACAACGCGGAGCCACTACTAAAACTGTGAGAGTGTGCGAACAGTGTGCCAAAAAAGATTAAAAATCTTTGAAACAACAATGACAATAAATAATAAAATGAGAAACATCACAATGCATTGTAGAGAAAAACCGACATACTGTAAGGAACTGAAGGGAGAGAGCAGAGTACTCGCCCCTAGAAACAGTCTCGCAGAAGCGAAGAACCATACCCTCCTATGAGGCAAAACAGCAATTGAAAAGAATGTTATGGTAAACGACAAGCAGTCTGCAACCACATGAATGCCATTGTAATGGACAAGACTGTAACGACATGAAGTTATGGCAATTGACAACATTTCTGCAACAACAGAGAATGTGCAACCATACGCACTAAATATGACCAATTGACTGTAGCATAGTCAAATAGACGCCAAACTAATGGAGAAAAAGTCTCAGGGGGGGAGGGAAGGAAGAAGGACATGACCAATCTCCACAGTGGAAAAGAACCAGGGTGCAAGAGCGTGGATGGATATAAGAGCCCACCACCCAATTGCAATAATGGGTGGAGAAGCAACAGGTAAAACAGAATAAGACATCCTGACCTGGGAAGGATGCAAAGAGACGAACACGCATGAAGATAGCGACCACAGGCAGAAAGACCAGTGGGAAGAACCCAACCTAAAAAGTTCCTCGCAGAGTGGGGAGGATGGGTGGGCATTAAGGAATCTGCGGCTAGACTGTGTCTCTACCAGATACATTGTTACCGAAGGTAAGTAACTTGTTCATCTGATAGAGACATCTAGCCGCAGATTCCTTGACTTAGAATAGATACCAAAGCTATACCCCATTGGAGGAGGGTCTGCGACTGAACCCCACCAAGTTCCAAAGAGAACTAATCCGTCAAAGATTGACTAAAACAGGTGGAAACAGCAAGTGCAAGCATGGCTGACACTAGACCCATTAAGCTCTGGAAAAGGAGAATGAACAAAGTCGATAGTTTGTAGGAAACACCCCTTGTGAGAGAGCAGTGGGAGCCCTACCTTTACGAACACTGCCTAGGGGTGGGCATTGTCTTCCTGCGATTGCTGAATTTGTTAGGAGCTGGAAAAAGAGACTCCTGGGAACGTATATGTTGGTTGATGGTTAATCTACCCGGGGAAAGTCCTGAATACCTGTGTAATTCACTATGCTAGATTTTTCCTGAACTGGTGATAAAAAGACCTAAGTTGTTGCATAAAGTTGGAGTGGCGCTTCCTTTGTGGGTGTTTTACTGTGTCAGAGTGGATGCGTGCTGCACAATCGCTTTACACATTGCCTCGTGCGTGCCTACCTGCCTCGCGCCAAGCTACCTTGTTGGAATTGGTGGTCCCTACTTGGACTAGGGTGCAGACTCTGGCCAACTGGAGACCCCGGTTCTAACATTGGTGGCAGCGGTGGGATTAGGACTTGTGCTTGTGCAACACCCTGCAGTGACCCAGTGTGCGCCACAATCCTACACCTGACGCAACGCAAGCTCGAAATTCTCCCCGACTGCCTTATTGTAAGCGCTCTTGTCTAAAGCCTGTTGCCTAAGTCCCAGTGGTTTTCCCTGAGAACGTCTGAGGCCCTACCCAGCAGGATGGAATTCGAGCTGGCCAACCTGGAAACGTACACGGTGGCGCAGCTTAAGGAGTTCTGCCAGGGAAAAGGGGTGTTCTTCAAGCGAGGCGCCAAGAGGGAAGAGCTGCAAAAATCCTTGTGAGCATGGGCATTGGCCCACCCGGAAGGGGAAAGGGACGAGGAGCGGGTAGAGCATGACGCTCCAGGAGAGTTGGACCTACCGCAGATAGATGCTAGCGACAATGTGTTGGCAGGGCCAGGAAGGCGTTCAAGGGCAGGCAGTAGTGTCTCAGTGAGGAGCTGGTCGTCAGAAGAATTAGAGGACAGGAGGGAGGAGAGACAGCTGAAGCTACAGCTTGCCAGGGTAGAGCAGGAGCACGAAGAGAAGAGGCTGGCTATGGAGGAAAGAAAACTTGTCCATGAGCTCAGCCTGAAGGAGCTGGAACTTAGAGCCCTACAAATGGGGGCTAACAGCAACACAAAAGGTGGCAGCGTACCTACTGAAGCTTCACGTGAGTCCAGGTTCTATATGCCTAAAGATGTTGTGGCCAGTTTTAATGTGGGGGATGATATTGACAAGTGGCTAGCAGCCTATGAGGTGTCCTTAAGATCCCATGGGGTGCCCGAGAGTTACTGGGGGGGGTAGCCTGTACAGGGACATGCCTCCGGTGGGGAGGGACACACTCCTTACACTAGACAAGGCAGATCAGACCAACTATCCTGTTATGAGGGAAGTGCTAGTCAAGAAGTTTGGTCTTACCCCTGAGAAGTATAGGCAGAAGTTTAGGAATAGCCACAAACTTCCCACACAGAACTGGGTAGATTTCCTGGATTACGCCCGCAAAGCATTGGAGGGTTGGGTGCGGGGCAGCGAGGTAACTGATTATGAAGGGCTGTATGATTTGTTCCTAAGAGAGCACCTTCTAGAGAAATGTTTTCCAGAGCTGCGCCAACACCTGGTGGACCGCAAGCTGACCGATCCGAGGGAGCTTGCGGAGGAGGCGGACACCTGGGTCAGTACCAGGGTGTCCAACAGGGGAGCTGGGGGGGACCCCCAAAAGGGTGGACAGGGTTTCCCCCAGAAGAGAGAGGGGGGAGATAAAAAGAAGGAGTTCTCCAAAGGTCCCCAAAACAGATCGCAAGGGAGAGGATTTGGATCCCAGCCCCAATCTGGTTACCAGAAGCCCACTTATAGCACCGGACAATTCTGGGCTGCTGACCTTTGTCAGGATGAGTGTGGGGAGGTTGGACACTACAAGGGGGATCCCCAGTGTCGGAAAAGGACCCCAGGCCCTACTGGAGGTAAGAACCCCGGGGTGGCGAGTGTTGCGCTGGGGGAGGAGCTGCCCCTAGATAATGGGGGGGAGTGGGCAGGGCTGACCCTAGTATCCCTGGGAGACAGGGAGATGGTCCCAACGATCCATGTGCCCGCAAATACTACCAAGTATAGGCAGTGGGTCACCCTCAATGGTCGGGGGGTAGAGGCTCTGAGGGACACAGGTGCCAGCATGACGATGGTAAGGAGTCAGCTGGTGTCCCCGGAGCAAGTGGTGCCTGATGTATTCCACCCAGTTGTGATGGCTGACAACAGGGAGGGCCACTATCCCGTGGCCCAGGTTCCCTTTGAGTGGGGAGGGGTCTCAGGCCTTCTAAGAGTTGCAGTAAGCCCTGCCATGCCAATCGACTGTCTGTTGGGAAATGATCTTGAGCACACTGCCTGGAAGGAGGTAGAGCTCAAAGCGCACGCCGAGATGCTAGGATTACCAGAGTGGACCTGTGTAAATACCCGGTCCATGGCTACCCGGAAAGGGAGTCAACCAGGGCTGGAGCCTGGGACAATGGCCCAGCCAGCTGCTAGCAAGGAAAACGCTGTGGAGAACGCACCACGTGAGATGGATGGGGCACCTGCGGTGGTCGCACCGGAGTCCACGGAGGGTGACCTTGTTCCCGTGGGGGACTTGCCAACCCCTGCAGAAAGGCAGGTGGAAGGAGGGCCTACCCGGGAGGAATTTTGTCGGGCACAGAAGGAGTGCCCCACCTTTGAGGGCATGCGGCGACAGGCCGACGCCCAAGCAGCCGGAAATGTTTCAGGAAATTACCACATTTATTGGGAGGACGGCCTCCTTTACAGTGAGCCCAAGGCTCCGGTGCATGAGTCATCTAGGGCCTTAGTGGTCCCCCAATGCTATCGGGCCTTTTTGTTGGAGTTAGCGCATGAGATCCCCTTGGCGGGACACTTGGGCCAAGACAAAACTTTTGCTCGTCTGGTCCCACACTTCTATTGGCCCCGGATGAGGATTTCTTCTGATACCTTTTGCAGGACCTGTGTGACCTGTCAAGCTAGTGGGAAGACAGGGACAAAATTGAAGGTCCTCCTGGAACCACTACCGGTCGTTGGTACCCCCTTTGATCGAGTGGGCATCGACATTGTGGGGCCGATGGATCCGCCGACCTCTGCTGGTCACGGTTCATCCTGGTCCTGGTGGACCACGACACCCGGTACCCGGAGGCTATCCCTCTGAGGACCATCACTGCACCTGCGGTGGCGCAGGCCCTGATGGGGATTTTTACCCGAGTGGGCTTCCCCAAAGTGGTGGTGTCGGACAGGGGCACCAACTTTATGTCCGCCTATATGCAGGCCATGTGGAAGGAGTGTGGGGTGATCTACAAGTTCTCCACCCCTTACCACCCCCAGACCAACGGGCTTGTTGAGAGATTCAACAAGACCCTGAAAGGCATGATCAGGAGTCTGCCTGAGGACTTGAGGAAGAAGTGGGACGTCCTCTTGCCCCGTCTATTGTTTTCCTACAGGGAGGTACCGCAGAAGGGGGTAGGCTTCAGCCCCTTTGAGCTTCTGTCCGGACACCCTGTCAGGGGACCTCTCAGCCTAGTGAAGGAGGGGTGGGAGAAGTCTCCCAGGAGGCTTCCCCAAGATGTAGTGAGCTACATGTAGGCGTTCCGCAGCCAGATGGCGGAGCTGTGGAAAGAGGCATCTGACAACTTAGAGGCCAGCCAGGCGGTCATGAAAGAATGGTATGACCGGAATGCCCACCCTGTGGACCTGGATACTGGATAGAAGGTGTGGGTCATGGAGCCCGGAGAGCTTAGCGCCCTCCAGGACCGATGGACTGTTCCGTATGAAATACTGGAGAAGAAGGGCCAGGCCACTTACTTGGTGGATCTTAAGACCCCACGGCAACCCCACCGGGTGTTGCATGCCAACCGCCTCAAGCCACACCAGGAGAGGTCTGAGCTGACCCTCCTGATGGTGACAGATGGGAGCGAGGAGGAGGAGAGCGAGCCTCTTCTGGACCTTCTGGCTTCCCAAGAAAAAGATGGATCGGTGGAGGGAGTGGTTCTCTCCCCGTCCTTGACCCTTGAGCAACAGAGGGACTGCCGCCAGGTATTGGAGCAGTACTCTTCTTTGTTCTCTCTCATTCCTGGGATCACCTACCTGTGTACCCATGATGTGGACACAGGGAACAGCCTCCCTGTCAAAACCAAGTCCTATAGGCTGTCGGATAGGGTGAAGGCCAGCATCCAGAGCGAGGTTACAAAGATGCTGGAGTTGGGGGTGATTGAACCCTCCAATAGCCCCTGGGCCAGTCCGGTGGTTTTGGTACCCAAAGCAGCCCCACCAGGCACCACACCGGAACTTCGGTTCTGTGTGGACTACCGAGGACTCAACTCAATGACCAAGACGGATGCTCATCCCATCCCTAGGGCGGATGAGCTCATTGATCGGCTGGGGGCTGCCCGATACTTGAGTACCTTTGACCTTACGTCAGGGTACTGGCAGATCGCCCTGACGGAAGAGGCCAAGGAGAAGTCCGCTTTCTCCACCCCAGAGGGCCACTTCCAGTTTAGGGTGATGCCCTTTGGATTGAAAAACGCTCCTGCCACCTTCCAGCGGCTGGTGAACCGAGTACTGTCTGGTTTAGAGGACTTCTCTGCTGCCTACCTGGATGACATAGCCGTATTCAGCGGCAGCTGGGAGGAGCATCTGAGTCACCTGCGGGAGGTGCTGCAGGCGGGCCTGACCATCAAGGCTAGCAAATGCCAGATCGGACAGGGATCCGTAGTCTACCTGGGACACCTGGTGGGCGGGGGCAAGGTGCAGCCCCTACAGGCCAAGATCGAAACCATCCTAGCCTGGGAGCCCCCCAAAACCCAGACGGAGGTCAGGACTTTCCTCGGCCTCACTGGTTACTACCGCCGATTTGTCAAGGGATATGGCAGTATTGTGGCCCCCCTGACGGAGCTAACCTCCAAGAAACAACTGAGGAAAGTGATTTGGACCGAAGCTTGCCAGTAAGCTTTTTATTCCCTCAAGCAGGCTGTGTGCACTGCTCCGGTGCTCAGGGCCCCGGACTTCTCGAAAGAATTCATCATTCAAACGGACGCCTCTGAACATGGCATCGGGGCAGTACTCTCGCAACTCAATGAGGAGGGCCTGGAACAACCCGTGGCCTTCATTTCCAGGAGGCTACTCCCCGGGAACAACGGTGGAGTACGATAGAGAGAGAAGCTTTCGCGGTGGTCTGGGCTCTGAAGAAGCTGAGGCCATACCTCTTTGGCTCCCACTTCCTGATTCAGACCGACCACCGGTGGCTCATGCAATGAGGGGCGAGAACCCTAAATTGTTGAGGTGGTCCATTTTCCTCCAGGGTATGGACTTCAGGGTCGAACACCGACCCGGAGTAGACCACGCCAATGCTGACGGTCTCTCTAGGTTTTTCCGCCTTAGTGACAAGAACTCCCTAGAGGTTGGGTAGCTCTCCCCACTTTCGGCTGGGGGGGGACGCGTGTTAGACCTGTCAGCCCTGGGGTGGTCTTCCCCTACATTTTTTTGCCTTTTTGTGCCTCTTCACTGACCGCTTTTTTGTTGGACATAGGACTCTGAGCACCTTACCGCTGCTAAACAGTGCTGAGGTGCAGGTGCTCTCTCTTACAAACATGGTTGCCACAGGCCCCTGCTACTGCGGTGAGGCCACTGTCCCGTCTGCGCGCCAGTAGTTGGATTAGGCTGGGACTGGATGTTACTGTAGCCCTTACGACCCCGCCTCTTGTCACCGTAGACAGACAGGACAGAGGGGACAGGGAACACCATAGAGCCCTAGATTCTTCCAGAATCTTCCAACCCCCCCAGGTTGCCGCCAGAACTTGCCGCCTTTTCTTTGGTCACATGACTATGAGGGTATAAGAGGGGGGTTGCTGGCCACACATCTCTGTTACACTGCTGGACCAGGGAGGATCCCGGCGAGAGTATAGACTGCTGCGCTAAGAGGATGGCCACATGGCTGACGCTGACTGCTCCTAGGACCTGCTGCCCCACCTTGCTGAGCTGCCCTCCGGACTGCTGATCTTGCCTGCCAGGGAGACCGCAAGTAACCCCCCCCCCCAGAGTGTCTCCATGAACTGTTGACTGTGCCCCCGCCTGGTGAGGGGCAGTCCCCAAGAAGCCCCGTGTCCCCTACCTGCTCGGCGCTGCCTCCGCCGCCGCCGTCCCTGGCCTGACTGTCACCATAGCGCTGAGGAAAGAAGCGCTGAGAGCCGGAGATCACTGCTGCGGCCGGGACGTGGCTAAGGTGAGAGGCGCTGCAGGACGGAGCGTGGAGGGCCCGGGAGGCGCTGGGTGTGAAGTGCTGTGGGACCGGGGGCTTGCCGCTGCCTTGCGTCGTCCAGGGCGGCCTGGCCGAAGATCACCGCCGTCACCCCGGGCGGAGCAGCGCGCCTGAGGAAATCCCCAGCGACAGCCGGAGGGCGCCGCGCTGGGATTGGGGCGGCCGGGCGCGTTGCCCGGCAACCGGGACTCCAGCCTGCCGCGTCATCGGGCCTCCAGAGGAGCCGCGCGGGGATTGGCTGCCGCGTGGAGCGTCACCCGGGAAACCCAGGCCTCGTCCAGAAGGAGTGGGAGGAACTCCGGGGAGCGCGCGACGTCACCGCGCACCCCCGGCCTCGGTCCTCGGCTGCCGGGAAGAGGAGCACGGAAGCCGGAGCCCCCAGGGGGCCTTCCGGAGCCCAGCGCCCGTCGAGGGAGAGCCCCGAGGGAAAGGAACGTCGCCCTCGTGCCTGTAACCGCCTCACCAGGTAATGCCTCGGCGCCATCAGATTGACGAAGGGGGCGGATTGCGGGCAGTGTAGCATCTATCCCACCAGGAACGCACTGAGGATACTGGCAGGGCGGGGGAGATCCTCTTACCCCTGAGACTGCTGGTGACTGCAGGAGGAGTGACTGCGCTCACAGGAGCATAGGGTAGTGGAACACCCCTGGAGAGAGCGTGCTGGGAGCCCTACCTTTGCGAACACTGCCTGGGGGTGGGCATTGTCTTCCTGCGATTGCTGAACTTGTTAGGAGCTGAACAAAGACTCCTGGGACCGTATATGTTGGTTGATGGTTAATCTACCCGGGGAAAGTCCTGAATACCTGTGTAATTCACTATGCTAGATTTTTCCTGAACTGGTGATAAAAAGACCTAAGTTGTTGCATAAAGTTGGAGTGGCGCTTCCTTTGTGGGTGTTTTACTGTGTCAGAGTGGATGCGTGCTGCACAATCGCTTTACACATTGCCTGGTGCGTGCCTACCTGCCTCGCGCCAAGCTACCTTGTTGGAATCGGTGGTCCCTACTTGGACTAGGGTGCAGACTCTGGCCAACTGGAGACCCCGGTTCTAACAGGTTGCAAAATACTTCCTTGCCATGAATCAGGAACAGTTTGCGTCGAAATGAACTCATTATAAAGGGGGGTCAGAATCACTGCCCACAGTCAGGATTCATCCTAAAAATCGCATTTAGGAGGCCATTTGGGCCAGGCGCCCCATTTGACCTAATCTGTCTAAGCAGTGCTATGATTTCTTCTTTTTTCAGAGGCTTTATTATAGGGTGAGATGTTGTGTCGGTCCTGCTATCTGCTATGATCGAAAAATTCTAGATGTCGGTGGCTCCGCGGCAATTGTCCTCCTTGACCTTAGCGCGGCCTTCGACACGGTTAATCACCAACTACTTATTTCAAGACTTAGAGAGGTAGGAGTGACTGGAACGGCACTTAAGTGGCTAGAGTCATTTCTGGACGATAGATCTTTTCAAGTATTTGAGGATAACTGTGTCTCTGAAAGTATGCCTCTGAGATGCGGGGTCCCTCAGGGTTCTTCCCTGAGCCCCACGCTTTTTAATGTTTATATGAGCCCCCTGGCTGAGGTTGTCAAGCCTTTTGGCATTCAGATTGTTACTTATGCTGACGACACTCAGCTGATTGTCTCCCTAAGTCAATCTGAGAATGCGGAAACCAATCTGGCCGGCTGTCTGGAAAGGGTGTCCGCTTGGATGGAAGTCTCGTATTTAAAACTTAATGGGGCCAAAACTGAGCTGATGTTCTTAGGCAAAGCCTCCCCCTGAATACCAGCTCACTCTGGCCTAGGTGTTTGGGCATCATGCCTTCTCCTAAAGATCAGATCAAAAGCCTTGGTGTTTGGTTGGATTATAATCTAAACTTTAAGGAGCAAGCACGGAAGGTGGCAGGTACCTGTTACGGGATCCTGAAGATAAGGAAAATCCTTCCCCTGCTGCCTTTCAATGCGAGGAGACTGTTGGTTCAGGCACTAATTCTTTCGAGACTCGACTACGCCAACTCTCTTTATTTAGGATCTCCGTGCTCAACGATCAAAAAATTACAGACTGTACAAAACTGTGCAGCACGCCTCCTCATGCAGGTCCCTAGTCAGGAATCCGCAAAACCATCTATCGCCACCCTCCATTGGCTGCCGGTTGCGGAAAGAGTTCAGTTTAAAGCTATGTGTATCGTCCACAAGACCTTATCTTCCAAGGGTCCACTGATTCTCCGGTCTATCATCTCTTCCTATTGTCCCAATAGGTCCTTGCGTTCTGGGAATAAGCATGTGGCAGTCGTTCCCAGGACAAAAAGATCGCGGAGTGGTGGACGCCGGTTCTCATACAAAGCGGCGACATATTGGAACCAGCTACCTAACCATATCCGTCTTGAGGATAACCATTTGTCTTTCCGAAAACTTTTTAAAACCTTTCTGTTTCAGTGATGACTAAGCCGTAGTTCTGTGATGACGCTGCCCCTAGTGCTGGGAGGCCATCTGGTAGCCATGCGCTTTAGAAATGCATTTTCATTCATTTCATTCATTCATTCATTCATTTCATTCATTCATTGCTCTTATTCGTGTGCAATGCTTCCCTTTTTCCTCTCCAAGTTTCTCTGTTAATTTAGTATTCCAAGAGGGCCTATACTCAGGAGAAAGTGCCAATTGTATTCCATACCATTTGGTAAAATAGTCCACCCAAGCGATTTCTGTGAGGTTTGTAGTACTGGCCCGGTTACCATTATTGTCAAATGCATTGATTATTAACCAGAAAGCCTTATTTGACTTGCTTGCAGATAGCAGTTTCTTCCACCACTCCTGATGGTAGTTATTCTTAGCTTTCCATAATGCTTCCTTGTATAACTAAGTCTTTTAACTGTGGTTTGAATAAATATTGCATGGACAAATGTTTCTGGTGAAAGGCAGCCCATGTCAATTCATTCAAACCCTTCTTTTGTTGGAACAGATTGGGTGTATACCACTTGTTAATAGAATTTAAAGAGATTTAGCCTTTCCTGCATTTTTTAATGTGAATTTCGAGATTAAGGAATAACTTATAATGCTCAATTTATCCACCATGGAGCTTTTGGTTGGTGGCGTCCGAAGAGCAGCCAGTTCTAATTAATGTATTGGCTTGTTGCAATATCTCTTCCTGTTTGTTAGACTGCCAGACCAAACATTTTAATTTATAGGAAAAAGCCACATGATGAAGGTCAGTGGATTTTTGCATACGACACACAGCCAATTCCAGAGTTAGTTCTTACGGATTGTGGTCGCTTCCAAGTCTTGCAGTTATAACATAGCTAATAGCAAGGGCTTGCAGGCCCTTTGAAATAATGGTACAATCAATTATAGAGCTGTGACGGGAAGACCTGAATGTCAGAATTTTATTTTGGCGATTTCTGTCACATTTGTTAAGCATCAGTAGGTCAAATT
Source organism: Calotriton arnoldi (assembly GCA_963921515.1). Classification (NCBI taxonomy): domain Eukaryota; kingdom Metazoa; phylum Chordata; class Amphibia; order Caudata; family Salamandridae; genus Calotriton; species Calotriton arnoldi. The sequence continues at coordinate 1,119,164 of CAWUFW010001733.1, read as the reverse complement.
GTTGAAGTTATAAACAAGATATTCTTCCCGAGCAGAAAGCAAAAATGACATTCAAAATTTAAACCATAACAGATCAACAGTCCAATAAAATATCCAGATCCAAGATAATCTCGAGTGATTTTTCTTCTTTTTATTTTCTTGTTTTCTTTATCCTTGTCAAAAACATATTCAACTTATACACAAATTCACAGTGGATGGCTTGGTGTAGATGACATCACCAAAAGTAGCCAATAGCCAATGTAGCCAATAGCCAACACGTGTTTCGTCTCGGGAAGATTCACCCGATGACTTCCTCAGGGCAAACACAAATCTCTAGTAATAATATCACCACATTTCAGGAAAGACTTCAATATGGTCCCATATAATTATGAGTTTAAAAAGTATTTAAATAATGCGTATCCTTCAACATCCTGATATATTTTGTAATCAATATCTCGATCGGACTTGTAATCTGGTCCAAATAGGTATATGTATAGTAAATTCAAAAAGGGGAGAGTACTCCCGCCGTCATCACGGGTTCTGATCGAGATATTGATTACAAAATATATCAGGATGTTGAAGGATACGCATTATTTAAATACTTTTAAACTCATAATTATATGGGACCATATTGAAGTCTTTCCTGAAATGTGGTGATATTATTACTAGAGATTTGTGTTTGCCCTGAGGAAGTCATCGGGTGAATCTTCCCGAGACGAAACACGTGTTGGCTATTGGCTACATTGGCTATTGGCTACTTTTGGTGATGTCATCTACACCAAGCCATCCACTGTGAATTTGTGTATAAGTTGAATATGTTTTTGACAAGGATAAAGAAAACAAGAAAATAAAAAGAAGAAAAATCACTCGAGATTATCTTGGATCTGGATATTTTATTGGACTGTTGATCTGTTATGGTTTAAATTTTGAATGTCATTTTGCTTTCTGCTCGGGAAGAATATCTTGTTTATTGCTTATTCTCTGTGTCTTTCTAGTCACAGGGGTATTTGGGATGCGGGTGGCCTTTTCCAATTTGTTCCCTAGAGCAACTTTTAGAGAATCTCTGTTACAGTGATACCCAAATATTGGTTTTGCGCAAGGTGTAACCTAGCCACGCTTCTAAGTTTAAAATTGTTGAAGTTGTTCACGACAAATTTGTGCAATATTGTAATTGGACTTGCCAGATGTTTTTGTTGGTATTGAGCTACTGGTATAGAGGTGGATATTGAAATCACCAGAGATTATTTGGTTTGCGTTGGGGTATTGAAAAACCATTGATTTAACAATTTCCCACAGAATTGCAAGTTGAGTTAGCTTGTTATTTCACCTTGTGCTCAAATAAATATTTAATAGAAATATCGGAGATAGAAATTGTAATTTTATACATGGCAACTATGTCAATTCAAAAGTATGTACTTGAACTTCAACGTTTAGTTCTAATGCTACATATTTTGCTTTGGCTCAGCCTTGATGTGAAGAGCAAGTGGCATTAATATTAAATTCATGATAGCGGATGATAGGGGTGCATTGCTCTCTCCATGTTCCTTGTAAAATTAAGATTTAAAAACTTTGTAAGAATGATATTGCCTCTGGATCTTCCAGAAACCCTGTGAGGCCGCGCACAAATTTTGTGAGCAATTGTTGTTGATCAAAGTGAACCGCACATCATTTTTTACTGATGGCTGTTGGTTTAGACAGATCAGATGGAAGCCAAGTCCAATCCTCCATTAGAATTTTCCTCTTGGCAGTTTGTTTATAAATGCAGGATTCAGAGACTGAGTTTGTAATTGTAAAGCATGACATTTTAGTCAGTTTGTAGAGCGGCCAAGGAGAAAATTACCCACCCATCTAGATGTTTTAATAAACTGATCCGGATGGTGAATAGAAAACCACTTCAAGATTTAAAAGGACCAACGCGTTGGTCCTTTTAAATCTTGAAGTGGTTTTCTATTCACCATCCGGATCAGTTTATTAAAACATCTACTTACCTGTTTGTTTTTTTTTTTAAATACTGGGATAGTTGCCTTCTGTATGAATGTTTGATGGATGCAAAGAGCTCATGTGAATCTTTTGAGTGTGTATGTTTGAATGATGATTTGTTGTGGGGTACTCTTTTTATTGTGTTTTTTTATTGTATTTCCTCTGTATGTATCATTCTGTTATAATATAATATATATTTTTTGATATCTTGTTAATTATATAAAAAAAATAAAACTACTTATTGTATTTATTGTTTTTTCGTCAATGCATGCACGGGACTGCCTTGGTCGTTTAGGTATTACCATAGGACTCCTTTGTGGGCCTTAAATATATTTTTTGGATGGGTGGGTAATTTTCTCCTTTGGCGCTGTTTACTTGATCCCCTGTTTTACCCACCCTTATCTGCCATTAGGGGTCCCTCCTTTTCTCAGTTTGTAGAGCGGGCCGATAGCACCCCGTAAAAAAGAAGTAGGCTGTTTTGTACTATTGGGTGGGAGTGAGGACTGCCATTCGAGAAGGAGACTGCCATTCGAGAAGATATCAGGATTGTTGGATAGTTAGAAGTAACATCTTTCTTAATTTCAATACCTCACTCTGCAAACAGCACTCCACAGTCATATACTTTGTTTACAATTTTTGTGGTTGATCATATGACATGGGTGGTTTCACACGAGGTATTGGTAGGATCTTGCTTAAATTGAATTGCCTCGATATCTGTGGATGTAAAGCTGGATAAATACGAAATTGATGCTAATAATTTAAAAATAACACTTCGGTTGAGAATGTCATAGGAACCTCTTGATTTGGAATGAAGATACGCTTCATATAAGTTGTAAAATGGTTGGATACTCTGGTACCTTCATGTGTCCTGTTTCCATGGTCCAAACCTGAACGCAGGCCATTTGTCCTCGGACAACAAAGCGCCCTGCTGAGATGTAATAATCTGGGAATCCACATATTCTTCCCCTCTAGTGATACTAGGCATTTGTTGATTGTTAGCTTTGTTTGATGTCACAGTGCAAAGAGTTCCATTCTTTGAGTTCTCCAAACTTTTATTTTGTTAAAGCCATGGACATTTTCATTCGACATTCCACATCTTTTATAGGGGAGTTGAATATTTTTAGGTCTCGCCTGGCGTTGCAGCGCGCATGCGCTGCTCGCTCTGCGAGGGCTTCTTGTTATCAATACGGTTTCAGAAGTGGTGTTTCGGCTCCGCCCGTTATTTTGGTTGGTTCGCGTCATAAGTTAGGCTAAACGGTGTCTTTTCATTGTAAAGGAGGCTTTTTAGTCCCTCCTGGTTACCGCCCTGTCCTCTTTTAGCCCCGCCCACCCGGACTGGATCTTTTACTGGCGGCGTGACACTGTCTTTTAAGTAGTCGCTAAGCACTTTTTTCTTGCATTAGCGCACCGCGGGCTCGGTACAGAAGGTGTGATCCGTGATCTGCCTATAGCTGGCAACGCCCTGCAAAGGAGCCCTCCGTTGTGTGATCCTAGATCGTCAGAGCGCTATGAGCCGAGGCTGTGAGTCTGCATCCACTACAGACACCCCCTGCCCCTTCTCTCGCCCAGGGCCCAGCTTGGCTTCGTCCCGTTGTGTGATCCCTGATCTGCGTACAGCGCCGAGCGCACCGCGGGCTCGGTACAGAAGGTGTGATCCGTGATCTGCCTATAGCGCCTTGTGCAGAGAAAGTGTGATGATGTAGTCAGTTATCCAGACAGCCGGCCAGATTGGTTTCCGCATTCTCAGATTGACTTAGGGAGACAATCAGCTGAGTGTCGTCAGCATAAGTAACAATCTGAATGCCAAAAGGCTTGACAACCTCAGCCAGGGGGCTCATATAAACATTAAAAAGCGTGGGGCTCAGGGAAGAACCCTGAGGGACCCCGCATCTCAGAGGCATACTTTCAGAGACACAGTTATCCTCAAATACTTGAAAAGATCTATCGTCCAGAAATGACTCTAGCCACTTAAGTGCCGTTCCAGTCACTCCTACCTCTCTAAGTCTTGAAATAAGTAGTTGGTGATTAACCGTGTCGAAGGCCGCGCTAAGGTCAAGGAAGACAATTGCCGCGGAGCCACCGACATCTAGAATTTTTCGATCATAGCAGATAGCAGGACCGACACATTCTCCCGTCTTTCCGATCAGTTTTTCCACTCGGAAATATGTAACGGGTAAAAACAAGTGTCCCAGAACGGCCCCCAAGAATGAGTGCTGATGCACCCCCATGTGTCACGTGACCGGGGTCTGGCGCAGGTAGGAGCGCTTTAAACTCCAGCAGTTTCATCAGCTGCCCACCCGGACCACGTGACCTGCGGGGCGGGAGTAAAGCCCAGCAGCTGGATGCCTGCTGAGTGAGTCACCGGTGAGGGCCTGGGGCCCTTAAAGAGGCCGAGATCTAGGGGGGAGAGGAAGAGAGGAGAGTGAGAGACGGCACACGAGGCAAAGAGACACGAGACACTAAACGCTGGAGCGTGAAGTGTGGCACTAGGTTTCCAAGGCGCTTCTTGCTACAGAGGAGCTCTGCAGGGGCTTATGACCGGGGCTTTCCCGCTCGCCTCTAGGCCCGGGCCAGACTCTCACTCCCTCCAGTGATGGAAAACCTCTCCCTCGGAGAAACTCACTCCCTCCAGTGAATGAAAACCTCTCCCTCGGAGAAGATTACTCCCTCCAACCTCCAGTGAATGAAAACCTCTCCCTCGGAGAAGAGTGAAAAGTGTGCGTGTGTCCCACGGTCTGCCATAAGAAAGGCGTTCAATTTAGGAACTCTACTCCCAAAGAAGAGGATGTGTAGTGAAGTTGTCCTTGTAAACAGCATTCATTTTAAGATCCCTTAAAAGCTGCTGCTGTCGAGATCACTTGTATCCAGAAGGTCTCTGTGTCACCAGTAAATCAGTGCACTTGCAGCAGCGCACTCTGTGTAAACTCAGGTCACTATCTTCAATCAGCATAAAGCAGCTTAGGGGGTGAATGTGCCTGCTGCAGAGCATTGCCCATAAAGTGAACCCCCAGATTTCCATTCAGTGGACTCGTGAGTTTATTAGAGGTCTTTGTAGCTCACACGGCAGGCATGTGGTTCAGTCGTGATAAAATGGCTCCTTGTCTGCACCACCTACACCTGTAAACCTGTAACGTAAATGTCTGTATACCTGTAGGAATTAACTCAACGTTTCGTTATTATAAATGTGATACAATGGTTTGCGCTGGGTAGCAATAGACACTTATTAATGTCACTAAATACTTCAGTGTCATCGAGTGCTGGACACACGCATGACATCACCATATAGTACAAGCATTTGCAATGCAATAGGTCTCGCATTTATACGAGTTTAAGCTATTGGCATTGTAGATGACAATGTCTTTTAGTTATGTTTTAAAAACAAAAATAAAAGGCATTGTCATTTGCAATGTTAATAGCGCAAACTCGCGTAAATGCGAGACCTATTGCATTTCAAATGCTTGTTTTATCTTGTCTTCGATGGGACATTCAACTGCTTGTTGACTGGGTTGAGGTTTATTACCACTTGCCGATTTACTATCAGTCACTGAATGCCATTCGTGACAATCGACCACTGATGCAACCAATTTTGCCTGATTTTGGCAGTTATGTTTAAAGATAGGATAACAATCTTTTATCTTCTCATTGACCCTTGTGGTTGCCGTTAATTTCTTTGTTTATTACAAGCCTTTCTGAGTCATTTTCTGGCCCTTTTTGTTTGACATTTTTGGGAACAATAACAATTTAATATATTTTGCTCTTGCTTTATCATACTTGACAGCAGCTTCTGTGGTGGAACATTTTCAGTCGCATTACACAGATGGACATTAATCATGATTTCATTTTCTTCCGCCGGAATTCGAACGCTCATCGTTGGATAATCTTTTTGTCTAATTTGTGAAGCTTGAATTTTACCAGCACTTTGTCCCAGATGTGGTTCCGAGACATCGGGTTTCTACCGTTTTTACATTGTGCATCATGGCTATTTTTTTGACTTAATCAACAAGGGAACTAACGATCATTGGAAGATTTGAGACATTGTCCAATATACGGGCACAAGTCCAAGTTAATAGTTGGTTATTTGTACAAGATTGCACTTTTACTACTAAATCACTCAATTTTAGCAATTTGGAATCGATTCCTGTGACAAAAAGAGCAAGAGTATTAAGCAGTTCCAACTGTATATTTAGTTTATCTGAGTGGAAGTTTACGGCAGCTGTTATTGCATCCATGCTGTTAAGCAAGTTGTTCCATAGACCCGAAGGGTCCTGAAGAGGCTCTCTAGGGAACTTCGCAGAATCAGGGTTAATTGTATCAAATTTTGCCATAAAAGAAAGATCAGCTGACTTTTTTAGTTGTTCAAAAAATCTCTATGATCAGCCATATGGTCAGCCATTAGAAAACTAGATTCAGTCAGAGGATATCACTTGATTTTATTCATATTCTTAGGGGATACATTTTCAAAGTTAATTTTCAGTGGAGTTAGGGTCGGCTTTGGATCAGAATCTTTTAAACCTATAAATGGAACTGGACTAAACGGGTCTAAGTCGGCCTTTTCCCTACTCAAGTCCAGGAAAGAAAGCTCCTATATTGAGAGGATACTAAATAAGCTACTATCTTTTGTTGGTGATTTTGTTACGGGCACTTGTTGATTTACTTCGGTCAAGGGTAGAGAGTTCTTTGACTGAGCTATTAGAGAGCTAGATTCTGGGTCAGAACAATGAACCTGCGTCTTTACAATAAGCCTTTAGTCAACTTTGCAGTGCTATCTAAAGTTTGCTTATTTGCCGAAATGTCTGGTCTTTGCTTTTTTGCTGGGTTATCCAATACCATATCCTGGGAACCTGAGGGCAGGTTCTTAGATGATTTGAATCCTCTTGTATTGATTTCCCTGAGTGTTTAAAATAATTCACAATTGAGGATTGAATATTTAAGCACTCAGGGATATCATCTTTGGTCACTTTCCCCGAGACCAAATTCGTAGGGCACGAGGATAAGGTGCCAGTGGGGGCCTTTAAAATGATTAGTGAGCTCATAGTAGAGCTTGGTCACTCGTTCTTCGTCTTCTTTCACTTTCTCAGTGGCTGTGGGGGTCTCACGAAAGCAACTGGACCTCATTATCTTCGGCAGCCTAGATAGACCAGGGAGTCTCGCTGATGATTAAGCCAGGCGAGCACTCAAGGGACTTTCAGACAGCACATGGACCTGGCCAGACCATCTCCACCTCCCCTTGGCTCAACCCTACTGCAGCAGTGCCTAAAAACTGCTGCCACACTATACTACTCAAAGTTATTCGGCAACAGCCAAATCTCTCTGAACCACAAAAGTCACTAAATTAATCTGTGCTTAAATCTCTGGTAGCTTGGTACAAAGCAGCCAGGCTTAACTTAGAGGTAATCTGTTAAGTATTTATGCAGCACACAAACAGCAATGCAGTGAAAATACAGCACAAGAAAAACCCTAACCTAATTTAGAAAAACAGGGTTGATTTTAATCATTTAAATGACAGCAAAATGACAAAACGCCAATCAGTAGAACTGCAGATATGAGTTTTTAAAGTTTTAGGTGGAAATAGCACCAAGAAACAAAGTGGCACTCACGGTTATCTGGTGGCACTGGACCGGGGATAATCACATATTCAGGCTGACCCGCGATAGAGTGTAGGTAAAATACACGGACTAGGTTAGTCCTGTTGAAGCATTACCACCTTATAGTCCGAGCGAAGAGTTCCATCCACGTTGGTATGAGTCGTAAGCAGTTCGCTGTCGGCACGTGGTTCAGGGTGAGCATTACAGATGGACGTTGCTATAGCGTGAAGAGCCGGACGTTGTCTCTGGAGCTTCACATTGGCAATCATTGCAGGATATCACTGTATAGAGCAGGTCCCGCTGGTCGTCGTGGGCTGTCGATTCTCAGCTAAAGGAGGTCACTTTGCAGCTGCGAGGAACCCAAAACTTCTGTATTTTCACCTTTTCTTCAGAAGGCGTTCACACTGATGCCCACCAAGGGTCTAGGACCTGAGGGCACCTCTTGGTGATCAGGACTCACTCCAGCAAAGGCTAGCAGTAGTGCTCAGGTAGGTCCAGTTGGCACTGGGCAGTTGACGGAGGTCTCTGGAAGCTTGTTGTATCCCTATAGCTCACAGCAGGCCAGCTAACTGATCCCTTGTAGTCTCTCTAGAAAGCCTGGTTTCAAGGTAAGCAGGTCCAATCTTCCTTTTTCAGTCAACAGGGCAGTCCCTTTTTCCTGAGACAGCTGGGCAGTACTTCTTCTGAATCTTCCACAGGTCCGTGAGTGTTCTGATGATGGCTTCAGTATGTCCCATTTTTATACCTGGTGCCAGCCTTTGTGTGGGGGATTTCCCTGACCTACCCCCCAAAATGGTTCTGTCAGTTCTTCCCCTTCTCCTGGTCCGGACGCCAAACTGTCTAGGGTGACCAAGGCAAGGGCAGGCCTGGTGTCAAGTTCCTGTGTCCCATTTGTATAACTGGTGCCAGCCTTTGTGTGGGAGAATTCCCTGACCTAACCCTAAAAATGACAGTTCTTCCCCTTCCCCTGGTACTGATGCCAAACTGGCTAGGATGACCAGCCAAGGCAGGCCTAGTGTCAAGTTCCTGTGATTGCTGCAGGAAGGACCGTTTGAAATGTAATCAGTCCAGGACACAATTTGTACCCACCAATCTTGTCAAGAAGATCCTCTCCCATAGGCCTTCTTTGTTCCAATGTCTGGAAGCAATACATACAACACCACAGAAGAGCCATTTCCAGTCATGTGACCCTGGACACAGGCGGAAAGATGCATTCGGTTAAGGCAGAAAGATGACAACTTGTGAAAAGTGGCATTTTCAGAATTGTAACTGAAAATCCAACTTTGCCATTTATGAGGATTTAAAATTATAATTCATTTGAGTGTAAAAAGCACCTCTCTATCTGGTCCCAAACTGAATTTAGCACTTATTAAGTATAATAAGGTAACCAAGTTAGTCTATGGGCAAGATGGCCTTACAGTAGTGAAAAATGACTTTAGGAGTTTTTCTCTGCCAGGACATGTAAAACAAACCCACATGATCAGCTTTTTAAATACCATGCACCCTGCAATATAAGCCTTTACGGCTTACCTTATGAGTGACTTATAAGCATTAAAAAGAAAGGGTTATGCCTAGAAAAAGGTTTATGTTGCCAGGTCAAAATGGCAGTTTAAAACTGCAATACAAGTTGCAGTGGCAGGCCTCGGCATGTTTTAAAAGGCTACTTTAGTGGGAGGAACAAGGAATGCTGCTGCCCACTAGTAGTATTTAATTTACAAGCCCTGGGTACATGTATTACCATATACTAGGGGCTTAAAAGAAAATAAATGTGCCAATTAGGTGTGGGCCAATGTTATGTTTTCATGGGAGAACACCAGCACTTTATCACTGGTTAACAAAGTGCACAGAGTCCTAAAAGCCAACGGAAACGGTTCAGTAAAGGAAGGCAGAGACAGGCAAAAATCTAGGGTGATCCTGCAGAGCGGACCAGGTTCATCACCTCCTGATCCAGATCCCTGGCTCTTACCAGAATGCCAAAAATGATGCTACCAGCAACTATTACAAAATGTACTCATCCACCATATCAGCTAGAAAACAAGTAAGATTACTTCCGCTACCAACAACTGTCTTAAAGGACTCAAGCGTATCCTGGTTGCCTGTGCAACCGCAACTCCTTTAACTGACAGTTAACTAATTCCTTTGACTACAGTGAGTCACTAATCCATGAACACCTCTGTTACTTAATTCAAAATAACAATCCCACATTGCACTAAGAGGATTACTACAAAATAGATCCCTCACAGCTTGGGCAACCTGACCTTCCCCAAATTACCCCTGCAAACCACACATTTATGTGAGTTGGGGTCACTGGAAATTCTGTCAGAAGCATCCAACTACTGATCACATTGAATGTGGCTGGAATTGTTTCCTGGGTCCTGTAGGTCCAATCAAGCAACCAGGATGCCAACACACACTTACGACTTACTAGCAAAGACACCCTCATACACTTTCCAGACCATCACTTTTAGAATCCAGTAGAAAGTTACTACTGGATTAAAAAACATTACCCCTGGCCTCTTTAGCATTGAGCTGCAATCAAACAGCAGTGCCTGCCACACACTGTCCAAAAGGCCTGCATATCCATAGGCTGGAAGACTGAGCCACACCGAGAGATGGCTGCTGTCCCCTTATGGCTGACCAGAAAATTCCCAGAGCCTTCAACACACTCAGAGGCACAAATGACCTTGTTTAGAGAGAAATATAAGCCCAAGTGTATAGCCTACATCTTTTGGCGCTTTGTGCCACACTGGCTTCTTGCAGCTGAGGCTCAGGCCAAGTAAACAGAACCCCAGCATCTGATTGTGTGAAATAGGCTTTTGGCAATATGCATTATCAAATATGTACTTCCAATATTAACTTCAGATAAATATACTACACTTGATGGTTTGTCTACTTGTGGACTGCTTATGGAGGAGAAAAGCTCTGGACTCTGTTAACAACATGTCAATGAAAAGTGATTATCACCTTAATCTACCCACCTTATGATCTAATTATAGAAAGAAAAAGAAAAAAAACACAATTCTTTGTCTCCTTTTAAATGGCTTGTTTTTTCCTGGAAGTGGCTTACCTACAAACACCCTCCTCCCTCCCCGAACGATTGTCCATTAGTTTCTCACTAATACGAGCTGTCTAATCGGGGTACCTTGCTTTATAGAGCGTGGAGGGACGTTTCCTGGACATAATGAATTTGATGCAGGCGTCTTCCTACATGTTTTGGATTGAACCTTTCCTTGTTCATCAATTAATAGCTCTAGATCCAAGATATTAAGTCTCTTGCCATCAAGATCTGAAGTAAAAACAAAAACAAATTCAGTTTGTTAGATGAGCTTTTCACCCAACTAAGCTCCGAGATGAGAAAAACCTCAAAACTATTCATTAGAGGTTGTTCATCAGTTTTACGAGAGTATAACGTTTTGTCATAACTTATGTGCATATTTAATGGCAAACTGCGACCCTTTATAAAATGACATTCAGTGTATTGCTTTCAACAAAACGGTGGTCACCTAACATTCAAGCTTATATATGCATAAACAAGCATTTTCTATATAAAGGCAAGGTTATTTAGTAGTATAAGCATAGAAGAGGATTTATATTTTCCAATTGTGAGTTCCATGTATTCTACATTTTACTAAAGGAACAAAAATGTGTAGATTTTTGTGACTTCTACCTTGACTTTGGCAGTGGGCTGCACTTATCTCAATATGGGCCTTGCTGAAGTTTCCTTGGTGGGAATGGTTGCATACTTACCACTGCCTATGTCTATTGAAGCATTTTAAATGTGTTGTCTAGTGCATGTGCTGTTTATTACAGTTCTCATTTGTCTATTTTGCGACAAGCTATAGCTTAGGTCCTACCAGCTTGTGTGACACTGTGGGCTTTTGTCTGCGGCAGGGGCGTGGTGGGGTGGGGGCAGCCCTTCAGGGGCCCCATAACCCATCAGGGGGCCCACATTCAGCCTAAGGCCAATGACTATCTGTGGGATATAGGCGAATCAGGGGCTGCTGTTCACATTCTGAGGGAAAGGGGGTGGGGGCTTTATTTTGTATTACACCACTGGTCTGCGGATTTCTATATCTAATCTAATCTCACATTTTATTTAATTAAACACGTGCAACCAGGTTTCCAATGACCCATTGACATTTTCATTCCTTGTCAAAAAGACACGAGTGCAATTTCGGGTCAGAAGGATAAATATTAGAAAAAAATGACGTGAGGCCCGTGCCTGATATTAGCGAGTTCTGACTTGCAACACAATGATTACTATCTTGGATCGCTTTCAAGGTTTGGCAGGAAAGGACATAAAACGTACACCAAATTTACCGAGAGGGTTTTGCAAACATGCCTCTCCTGAATGGGTTCTCTTCATGAATGGCAATGTTCAGTGATCAATCAGTGGTTAAGAACAAACCTTTGAACATGACAATTTACAGGACCAAGAGCATGCACTAGCCACTCATTTACTTATTGTTTCAGCACCACTTAATTTGATAAAAGGAACGGGTCATTTTAAATTAGCTGCTTTTTTTTTTTTTACAGGTCTATGATATGGAACAAGATTAACTGGTCTGCCACCCTAGGACTGAGTATGATGACCAGAGATGTAAGTCCTTCAATTAATCGAGAAGTGCAAGACCTGGAAATGGATGAAGACACTACATAGAATGTTGCCATTGAATCCAGAGCGAGAGTCGGCTAGTACTTCTCTTGTGCGGAAAATAAAAGGAACAGAAACTAATGAATGACTAAAAGACTACTTAGTTTAAGGATTAATTTTACGGCTAGAAAACGATGTTTCCTAGAAGATGAAAATATTTTTGGGATGCTAAGAGAACAGGAGCACTCTTGAAAGGCAATACTACGCTGTCTCACACAGAGCAAGCCAAAAGGCTGGTTGTGCTGGTGAACATAGGGGGTTTATTTGAAGGTCTTCCTTTTGTTCACCTTTGGAGCATAAGATGTGTACACAAATACAATTGGGGAAATAAAACAATGGGTTTATTATGAAAAATACTCCCCTAATGTTAATGGTGCAGTCAACTAACTGGAAACTTCACATCCCTAATTTTCTCCCACTAGGGTTAATCCATTCAGTTAGTGACCAGCCCAACATTGCAGTTAATGACCATGGCAAGCACTCTTGTCTTTTGCATCAGTCCATTCACTGTGAAAGATTAATAAAGCACAATGTTTTTTGTGAATGCCTTCGACTCAATGAAATTGGCCACTGTGGCTACGCCACCTGCTGATTACGGATGGAATTTACAGCCTCTCTAATTACAATTATAGGCGAAAATGGCACCTTTGCATATCTCCACAAGTTGTGCCACTCTTTTGAAGAACAAATATTTAGCTGCAGGGATTTACTGCATTTAAATTGATATGCACACAATAATGCAAAAAAATTAGTCACTTAGGCAACATTGTTACATGTGTTCTACGTAACCTTCAGTTTATTCATTTGTAATGAGCTACATCCCATGGCAGAGCCGTTGTTTCATAATGAACTTTCTTGTCGCTGTCATGCTGGAACTTCCGCAACACTCATTTTTGAGTGTCCGCTTGCTTTACTGGTATGTAACTGCACATTCTAAAGGACATGTGTGTTCAATAAAGTATTTACATAGTTACCCCCCTAAAGTTCTTGCCCTGACTTCTAGCGAGAAGAAAATGAAATAATAGCAACAGTCCACAAGGGGGAGCGTGGGCAGGCAGTATAAAATCGAACTATCTCAACTCCTAGGAATCAATGAAGTACTTTTAGAAAGACCATACTTAATTTTGAAATGAAAAAAGCTTTAGGGTTAAGCATTGCCAGTAAAATGTCTGATTATCTGGTACAAGGCACCTTACATGCTTTCTACATTCTCAAGCCCAAACATTTCTCCAGCACATTGGTTCCAGTAAGTAAGCATGGCTGGCCAGCTCTTTTGATCCTTGCGATCAAAGATAATTTCTAAATCCAGGCATTTTAGGGCTAAGGCTATTCAAATTCTAAATATATGCTGAAAATGGATAGATTAATAATCCCTTGATTTTGCAAAGCACACGTTACTAACACGAGTTCAAGTGTGCCACTGCCATGCTTTGACTGTCCACATGCTTTGAATAACTCACCTATTCATGTGCTTTACAAACCTAATATTTTGTTAATATTTTCAGTGCTGCTGAACTCATTCACATTTATTTAATCTGTCCCGTTTTCCAATGGATCAGTCAGAATTCTTTCAAATTGGATGTAAGGGTGGATCCACCCAAACTTAACAAAAGGCTACTTTAAGGAGAACCATGTCTTGCAACAAATAAGTTTAGTATTACCTGATTTCCCATGTATCACATGCCACTTTCTGCTTGAATTTGCCGCCGAGACCCTCCAAGAAGCTAGGTGTAAACAAATAATAATTGAATTAAGTGCCAAAACCTAAACTCTGCATGGTACACACCGAAAGGTATGCTTCACATGGCACTACTGCTAAAGAAATTAGCAATTGTAAAGGACCTCAATCACTGCATCACTGGCAACACTTAAAAACAAATATTTGAACAATGAAATAACTTCAGTCAGATTCCCCCAAAAAATGTGTTCTCCAATAACCATCTATGCCTTCTTAAAAGGCGAATAGTGAGCAAGATTTACAGGTAATATGGGAAACGATAAAAGAATGACCAGGGCTCAAATGTGGTCTTATCCTTCTCTTAGTATCTCAGATGGATATTAAAGCAATTAGTCACTTGAGATTTGAGTATTTCCAAAAACATGTCTAAGTAGTAGATTACTTTCTAAGAAGGTGACCACAAGAATCTGATGAAGCTTGAAAAACAAATATAACAGACAATATTACGTTATTTTTTGCCTTGAGCTTTTTTCCAAATGCCAATAAGCTCAAGTATATTAAATATTTCAGCCAACCAAAGAAATATTGACCTTGAATCTTAATTCATATTTATATGTCAAGGGAATTCACTTAACTGCAAGCGGACAGGACGACCTATCGGTTGTAAATGTAATCAGTACTTGGCCTCATTCTTGATCAGGTAACCTTTTGAAATATCACAATTAGGCCACATAACTTGGCCACATTTTTTTTTCCTCCGTGGCACGATTTATTATTCATAATTTTTAATTGTCCATCCTCTATTTAAAAAATGTAATTGACTGCTCTCTTCCGAGTGATACCTAACTGACTTTAGTCTATACCAGTATTCAATGTCATATTTCTTGACATTCTGTTGGTGCAGGCTCAAAGAGCCATCAACACATATGAATTTATTTCTGCCTTCTTTTCGCATAAATTCATAGTCGTTCTCTCTTTCACTTGCTCGGAACGGATGCTAGAGCCGTTTTGTGGTACTGCTGCAAATAAACCAAGTCAGCTGGTTCACCTTTTAGGTAAACTTTATCACTCAACCATGGTTTAGAACACATCCTCAATCCTCACTACAAGGGCCTTTGTCTTAGCCGGTTTTGCCAGTCTTTGGTTTTAGTACAACCTACTTCAAAAACATTAAAATAATTAACACTACAACAAAATCACAAGTGGGGTTAGACAAACATTTCTCACCATATATTGCTAAAGTGAGAAAGAAAACAGGACTGCCCATTTTGGCTAGTCTTTTGATTGATTGATTTTTGATTTGATACTTATATAGTGCAACACTCACCCGAAGGCATCAAGGCGCTAGAGAAAGGCCATACATACCACAGAGTCTAGAAAAAAAAGCAAAAGAACTCCAGCTCACCGTTTGACTGTGAACAGCCAGGTTTTAAGGGCTTTTCTAAACGGGAGCAGAAGAGGGATAGATCTAAGAGCAAGGGGTAGGGAGATCCAGAGTTTGCTCGCTGCCACTGAGAATGCCCTATCCCCCCACTTCCTCTTCTTGGTTCTTGGTACCAGTAGTTGCTTTTGAAGTGAGGAGCGTAGTAGTCTGCTGGGAGAATGCCATTTGAACATAGTCTTCAGCCTTAAGGGGTAGGGAGCGTGCAATGATTTATGGACCATACAAAGAGATTTAAAAATGATGCGTTGTTCAATGGGGAGCCATTGCAGATGTTGTAGACCCTTCTTGGCAGATTGTTTTTTGGGAATGTCCAGAATGAGTCTTGCCAACACGTTCTGCAGTACCTGGAGTTTATGCTGTAAGCTCTTATTAGCAGCCAGGTACAAAGCATTGCAGTTATCAAGTCTGGGCATTACCAGGGCCAGTGCTACCTGGATCCTAGCTGATCGCTGGATGAAAGGGAAGATTTTTTTTAGCATCCTTATGAGCCAGGAGCATGTAGAAATGGTACGATTCACTTGGACATTGAAACTAAGTTCAGTGTCCATCAGGACTCCCAGGTTCTTAGCCTTTTCGCTCGGGACAGGGCAGCATCCCAGAGATTGAGGCCAGCAGCTACTATTCCATTTGGCTGCCCCAGATCCAAATATCATCACTTCCGTTTTCTCCCCATTAAGTTTCAGGAAGTTGGCGGACATCCAGTCTGCCACTCTGGTCATGCATCCAAGGACATTTTCTGACAGTGAGCCCAGCCCCTTGGGGATGGTAACCATAATTTGTGTATCGTCCGCATATGACACCACCTCCAATCCAAAAGAGTGGACTACAGTTGCGAGGGGTGCCACATACAGATTAAAGAGGGTGGGACTCAAGGAAGACCCCTGCGGGACCCCACAAGGTAGAGAATAGGAGTCTGAGTGAAAGGATTTTAAATTCACCCTTTGGGATCTCCCTGTCAGAAATGAGGACAGGAGGGCAAGTGCTTGATGAGAAATACCAAGACTCCGGTGTCTGTCCAGCAGTAACGTACGAGAGATGGTGTCAAATGCTGCTGACAGATCCAAGAGAATTAGCACTACCCCCTGTCCTTCATCCACCGTACGCCTGATATAGTCCGAGGCTGATATTAAAGCCGTTTCTGTACCATGATGCCTTCTGAATCCGAACTGCGAATCATTAAGCCAGGATTGCTGCTCTGCAGTTTCCATAGGCTGCTTATTAAGATGTAGTTCCAGGATTTTTGCTGGAGCAGGGAGCAGAGAGATGGGACGATAGTTTTTACAGTCCCTAGGATCCAGATTAGGTTTTTTCAAAAGAGGTCTAATGATGGCTTGTTTCCAAGAATGAGGAGAGATTCCAGAACGGATGATGATATTCATTAATTTACAGAGGGGTTCTGCTATGGTGTCAGCAGCCATATGTAGAATTGCAGGTGGACATGCCTCCATTGGAGAGCCTGAGTGCGTTCTCATAAGATAATGTACAAGAGGTGGTGTGAGGTCAGAAAATTTTGAAAGACCTCTGTGTTCACTATCAGGCATCAGCGGAGCGTCTTTGGTAAGACTGCTGACTGTCAAATTTATAGTGGGCGTTTTCGGATCGGACTCGAAACCAGTATATATGTCCGTAATCTTATTTTGGAAAAAGGTAGCTAATTGACTGCAGAATATTTGTGATGTGTCAGGTTCTGCCAAAGATTGAGAGGATGAGAGCTGTTGTACCAGCTGAAACAGCTCTTTGGTGGATCTTGAGTTATTGATTATGCGCGTACAATACATGGATTTTTCTTCCACAAGTGCGCATTTATATTCCTTAACGCTAGCTTTATATAAAATTCTGTCCTGATCCTCTAAAGTTTGTCTCCAAGCTCGCTCAGCACAACGACAGCATTGTTTTAAAGCTTGAGTTTGTCGTTGTACCATGGAGCCGAGGGGTGGTATTTTTTCTGAGTATATGATTTAAGAGGTGCCACTATATCAGCTGCAGATTTTAGCCATGTGGCAAAAGCCTCAGCTCCAAGATTAGAGTCCTCTTGGATAGTGCAGGGAATATTTTCTAGGGAGTTGATCTGAGTGGCGGCTGAGATACCTTTCCAGTTTCTAAATTTACTAGGACATTGAGAGGGTCTCTGTTCTCTGCTCGATGCTGGAAGAAGGAAATCAAACCGTACTGCAGTATGGTCTGACCAACAAATAGGTATTATATGTTGGAAGGTAATTCGCGAATCATTGGAAAAAAATACCATCCAACGTATGTCCTGCCTTATGAGTTGGGGCTGTTACTAGTTGGGCAAAGCCCATACTATCAAGCATCTCTATAAGGGTGTTCGAGTCTGTGTTATCCCTTTCTTCTAAATAGAAGTTAAAATCCCCTAGGATTGTTTGTGAGTGGTCGACAATGACTGACTCTAGAAGTTGCTTGATCTCTTGCAGAAAAGGCACCCTAGGACCGGGAGGTCTATAAATCAACCCTCCAAACGTGCAGGTGGCTGAAAGAATGAGTTTAAAATTAATGGCCTCACATGTAAGAATATTCTGGTCGGGCTCAATAATACATTTATACTGGGATTTAAAAACAATAGCTAGCCCCCCACCTAAACGACCTACCCTGTCTGCCCTTTGGATAGAGTAATTATCCGGGATAGCGTCGATTAGATCGGGTCCTGAAGCTGCATTTGCCCAGGTTTCAGTTATGAAGACCCAGTCAGGTTCCTGGTCCTAAATGAGTATCGCGAACTCAGTTCTATGCTTAATGAGAGATCGCGCTTTAAGCAGTAGCCCCTTATAGCCCTTCATGTCAACTGGGGTGGTCACCAATGGAGTTGTCCATTTTCCCTTTCTATGGGCAGCCATAGTATTTGCTTGGGAGGGGATGGAAAAGGTGCATGCCATGCAGGCTTGACTGGGATGATCCTGTTCATTCTCTGATGGAAATATGGTGCTTGTGCATTTATTGTGGCTTACAGCATTTCTGATTTCTAGCAGCATTTTAGCCGAGTAACTAGTAGGTTTTGGACTAGCCGGGTCAAATTGAGCAGCATGCCCGACGCCGGGCGCAGTCCGGACGGGCTTGCCTTTGGCGTGCCTGCTGCGCGTCCGCGTGAGCATGCACGTTTAATAGCAGTGCTGGCTGCAACACTAGACCGCCAACTGATCGGAAAGTCCTCCCAGCTGGGTGACCGGAAGCTGCCTGACTCCACCTAATGGTGTCTGCCTCCCTCCGCAACAAACGAGCAAGAACACTCGCGGCGGAACGAGGAGGCAGACTGAAGATCCCCCCACAGAGCACAGTGACCAAAAAGTGTAAGTAAACAATTGGGCAAAGTTAACATTTCATTGCTAATGGAGAACGATCTGTATTATTTTCAAGACCCCACAGCACATTTTTTTTTTGTTTTTTTTTGTTTAATGACAAACTTTATTGATATTTTCAATTACAGCAAAGAAGGCAATAGAATCGTAGTGGCACCTATTATACCACATTGTTTGGTAGAACGTTCTCAGAGTATTAGGTACTGTCAGAATGGCCGCAAAGCATCCTGCCAGTAATCGTAACTGTAACAAGATACATATGGGCAAAGACGGGATACACGTAGGCCACGTCACAGACAGGCCAAAGTGGGCCTGCCAGGGGTCCATAATTGGTCGAATTTCCTGGAATAACTTCAGGCACGGAAAATTAGGGACTCTAAAATCATACACTTGTCAATGCGCTTCTGAGCCATTCATCCACAAAGGAACTGTCTTTATATAGTCAATGCTTGTTATGTTTCTTTTGACTGGCAAGAAATTCAGATTAATCAGTGTTTTCATAAAGTGTGCAGGGTCAAGGTTCTCCGCCAGGCCAAAAACTGTGATATTTACAGTACTTAGGAAAACATCTTGGCAACCTGCGCCAAAAAAGCCCGGAGGACTACACATCACAATAACGAGTGGAGAAAATCGAGGTTTATGGACATAGTAGACAACTCGGGAATGAGTTGCGTTTCATGATTGACAGTCTAACTCACTTGCAGTATACAGCGTTTTAAAATGATTTACATTGACACGCTGTGGCGGATAGGCTAAATTCAGAGAGATCCTCCCCCATGTTGTTGATAATTACTGAAGGTTTGTCTCTGGAGCTGGTAATCGTATTGCAATTGAGCAACAGATTTGATGACCCCACGAGAGACCTATACAACAATGGGGTAACCCGAAATACCACTGGACCCGGATAAAGTACAGTACAGCAAAAAATGGTCACAGTGGAATACATTTTACACAAAAAGAAATTAGAGCATCACCATGACAAATCAAATAAATGCAATTTATTCTCTAATCATTCCATGATTATAGAGGGCAGCATGATTGTCTGTACATTTCTAAAAACGGTGCTCGAAAAGGGGGGGAGAAAATGCTCAGGAAGGAATGTGTGCTTGTGAGGGTTGTAGAAAAGGAAAGGCAATGTGCAATATATATACATCAAAGATCGCTGAAACCTATCCAGCCTTGTGAAGGCAAAACAATATAAAACAAACATAGCATTATTTTAACACAAATAGTTAATTTATGTCGTCTGTGCTTGAAAGGTTGTGAAGGACCGTCGACGTTTCAACCCCTATGTAAGATAAAGGTTAATTGTTCCTTAGCCTGGGGTCTTCATCAGGACGAAAAGGGGGGGGGGAGGAGGAGGGGGGTGGGACACCTAGAGACAATTAGATCCGATTCAGATTAGTCTGGTGATGGAGAGTGCTATTCTAAACAATGATGCGCGATATCAATAGATGTTAACCGTTTGGCAATAGAGAGACCAGGTCACTCACCCTAGATACCCTAATACGTCCTAAATGGAGAAGCCCTTGAGTCCAGCTGCCTGATAAACAAGTTACGTACCTTCAGTAACGTCTTATCTGGTAGAGACATAGTCTAGCCGCAGAATCCTTACCTTAGAATACTCCCCAGGTGCCAGACGGGATCCGGATATTTTTCAGCAGTACCCCCTGAGCGTCAGTAGAGGGCGTCGTGCGACTCCGTACCGACGGCGTCCACGTATGCGATGTCACCGGAATCTATATAAGCCCCACCCCCGACATGCTGACGTCAGTTTCTTCTGTGACTATTTACCGCATCAAAACGCAGAGTCAACATAGAAACTGGCTGAGGAAACAGTGTGCCATAAAAAATAAATCTCTCTTAAATTAACAATTACAATGTTGAAATGCACAGAATGCAAATACCAAGAAAGGGATCTTTTAGGCAAGATGAAAACAGTTCGCAGAACAGGGACAATGGGTAGGTCGGTAAGGAATCTGCGGCTAGACTATGTCTCTACCAGATAAGGCGTTGCCGAAGGAAAGTAACTTGTTCATCTGATAGAGACGTCTAGCCGTAGATTCTTTACCTTGGAATAGATACCCAAGCAATACTATTCACGAAGGAGGGTCTGCAAACTGATCGTCCTAAAAATCCGTGAATAGAACTAGCCAGTCTACAATAAGACAAACAAGACCGGATGTTCTTAGGAAGTTAGGTGAGCAAGAGCATACACTTCACCCTAAGAACTGTGGCAAGAACCACAGGCAAGCAAAGTCATAAAGATGGTGAAAAGCATGGTAATAGTGTTACCCATGGCAGTGGAACAGAAAAGTATCCGTAGACAAAATTCAATATAAATACAATACCTGATCGCTGCCAAGGCGGGATCTGACCCATGGTTGGCCGTGACTTAGGAACCCAAAGGCAACTCCGCTATAGGGCCTTGACCTAGAAAACCATTATGTCAGTCAAAAGCACTCCGCAAAACATGGAGAAAATGGGCCCAAGACCCCAACCCCTGGGCAACTGAGACTCGGAGGGCCAGAGGCAATAGCGAATGCATTAGAGGCAAACCTGTCCCGAGAGTCACTGAGAAAGGAACCTTACAATAGATCCACAGTTGAGGAGCATGGATTAATGCAACCACAAAAAAATTGCGAAGACAAGTACAACAAGCATTGACAATGCTTGTGTTCAGAAAAAAGTCCCAGAGACAGAACAACACCGATGGGATCATTCAGTACATAGAACTCATAGAGGTGGAAAGAAGAGCTAGTGCATACAGAGCGACTAAGTGAAGACGAGACTGCAAGATAAGAATGAAGGATACATCCACGTAAGCTATACGCAAGTCTGTTTCAAAATGTAGCATAACACATATAAAAGATATACACAGTATATATGCACTGTTATATATATATATATATATATATACACACACATATATATATATATATATATATATCACAAAAATCCTCTCTGCTGGAGAAAGGGATGAGCCGCACACATTTCGGTAAATTTAAAAGGGTTTTATTTCATTTTGCAGCGCTGGCGTTTCCTAATGCATTTCGGTCACCATTGACCTTTTTCAAAGGGGGAAGCCACGGCATCTCAAAGGCTAAACAGTACACCAACCATAATTGCTTCTTTTAAAATGTTTGCCCCCTAGTGGGCGCCTCGATAGGCTGACTGTCTCTCAAAGCATGTTGGTTCTCGTACGCTGTTAGCCCCATAATTTTTTCCTTCAGTGGGCGATGCCGGTATGTTGTGCTGCATTCTCTCTTTACCGTAATCCCCTCACATACCACTTTTCAGGCTGCTGGGGTCCTTCCAAGGTCCAGTCCTTGGTGGCTGCCTACTGCCCTTGATGCTTCCGCAAACAACATAAACAGGGTCCAATTTCAGGCAGTCTCGGCGCTCGTTTCACAGGAGGTGCGTTGCTCGAGGCTGGACCAAGCCACATGACATCACAAAAACCCTCTCTGCTGGAGAAAGGGATGAGCCGCACACATTTCGGTAAATTTAAAAGGGTTTTATTTCATTTTGCAGCGCTGGCGTTTCCTAATGCATTTCGGTCACCATTGACCTTTTTCAAAGGGGGAAGCCACGGCATCTCAAAGGCTAAACAGTACACCAACCATAATTGCTTCTTTTAAAATGTTTGCCCCCTAGTGGGCGCCTCGATAGGCTGACTGTCTCTCAAAGCATGTTGGTTCTCGTAGTGCGCTGTTAGCCCCATAATTTTTTCCTTCAGTGGGCGATACCGGTATGTTGTGCTGCATTCTCTCTTTACCGTAATCCCCTCACATACCACTTTTCAGGCTGCTGGGGTCCTTCCAAGGTCCAGTCCTTGGTGGCTGCCTACTGCCCTTGATGCTTCCGCAAACAACATAAACAGGGTCCAATTTCAGGCAGTCTCGGCGCTCGTTTCACAGGAGGTGCGTTGCTCGAGGCTGGACCAAGCCACATGACATCACAAAAACCCTCTCTGCTGGAGAAAGGGATGAGCCGCACACATTTCGGTAAATTTAAAAGGGTTTTATTTCATTTTGCAGCGCTGGCGTTTCCTAATGCATTTCGGTCACCATTGACCTTTTTCAAAGGGGAAGCCACGGCATCTCAAAGGCTAAACAGTACACCAACCATAATTGCTTCTTTTAAAATGTTTGCCCCCTAGTGGGCGCCTCGATAGGCTGACTGTCTCTCAAAGCATGTTGGTTCTCGTAGTGCGCTGTTAGCCCCATAATGTTTTCCTTCAGTGGGCGATGCCGGTATGTTGTGCTGCATTCTCTCTTTACCGTAATCCCCTCACATACCACTTTTCAGGCTGCTGGGGTCCTTCCAATACATATATATATATATATATATATATATATATATAAACACATACATACACACACATAGACAATAACCTCCATGCATATAAGTATATATTATATAAGAAGCTATCACTTCGCTGAAGCTGAGAAACATAAGTAGTATGGGCTGAGTAATCAGCAACATAGTACTAACCATAAAATGGTTACAGAGAAAAACAAGACTATAACTAGGCCCAGAAGCAGGCCAAGGTGAGAGAGGCTAACCCATGGAGGCCTAGAAAAAGTTGTCGGGCCTCATCATTCAACTGTAAGGCATAGTCTACAGAGCAGAAGCTGAATGAAGATCGGACAAAAGTAAAACATAGTCCCATAGGGACTAAATCCCCACAAGGGGAACAGTTCAAAATTTGAACCAAGCAATGAAATCAGAAGAGATGCAAGCTAAAGAAGAACAACAATTGTTGATGGGAAGAAAAATGTCCTACAAGAAGGTGGAGGGGCATCCAAATTAACAAAACTATAAGGGCAACACTCCTACAGCCCAGATTAAACCAAGGGACATGGGTGAAGAAAACCCAAAATGGGGTTAAAGAAGTGAAATACAGAATAGAGGGGGATATTCTTTATGAAGAAGAAACCCCAGCAATAAAAGATAACGCACAGGTGAAATGACTAACCCCTGAGGGTGGGATATTAGGACACCATACAGAACAAAATGAAAAGAGTTACCGAAGGGAACAAGCAAGCCAACAAGAAAACAAGTCCAAGAAGACGAAACCATAATGTTCAAAGAACAATGTCAAGTAACAAGGATTCCACCAAAAGGTGGTTGAGCCATTATCACAAAAAGAGACCACATAGTGTCTTTGCAAGGATAAAAATGTAGACGCATTGATGCCACACGCGTGTATGAACTCTGAAAAGGAGGTGTTCGTGTCAATAAGGGAAAAAGACTTGCCTGTAGTCCTGACAGGAAAAGTCAAAGCAAGGACTGAGAAAGAAAACACATTAACAAAAAACACCCTTGTGAAAATCACAAGTGAATGGAATGTGTGCATCAGAGTAGTCCACTAAAACTGTACCCTGCTGAAGAGTGAGAAGCTCAGTAAAGAAATGAAGGGCACATAGAGAAAAGAATGTCCTAGTGGGAAATAATGGCCAGGCCAGTAACATGGACAACAGAGTAGAGACTTTGGCATGTGTTCCACTGCTCCAGTGGAAATTGAAAGCCTTTGCGAAACAAAATTACACAAGAAGGGTAGCCAAAAGGGTACTCCCTTTATAGATCAACGAGAAACGAGAGAACCATGAGAAAGTGATCTCATTGAACAAGCTATATAGAAACTCCCCGTAGGGGAGAAAAGTGAAAGGTCCCTGTAAGGGATACTAAACATTATCAAAGTGAAGTGCAAGGGTCAAAGGCTTCAGCAGGTAGGATGCGAGTCAGAGCTCATAAACTCTAGACCACAAGTGGCTCTCATAAGTAGCGCATAGAGCATACAGAAGTGCTCTAAGAGCATGTGAGACAGGTAATTATTCTTGTGCGAGAAAAGAATAATACCGAAAAAAGAACTCTTGGGCACGTATCCCATTGTCAGAGAAACAGAATACCTATGAAGCAGGTGCTAAACCCATGTAGGGTCATAACGTAGCCATAACATGTCATCGACAGTGTAAGGAGGATGAGAATAATACTTGCAGGAAGCAGGAATACCACACCTGGTGTCACCAGTAGATGGGATAGACAACCATGGACACCACCATGGAATGCTCAATTGAGAAAGAAATCAAGGACCAACATCACCATACAAACTGAAATTATTAATTTAGCAGCCTGTTGTACATCTTGGATCAACTGGGTAAGCTCGCTCCGGGCGTCGTTCGGAAGCGATGGCAACAAGATGTGTCAAGGAATCCCACAATGTTTGAGAAAAGCATCCAAGAACACAAGATCTATTAGTGGAACACAAAGCAGAACTTGTGGAGGAGAACATATGCCTGCCACAAGCGTCCTGTCTCCTGGAATCTCTGTCTGGGAGAACATGAGAAAGAGTCGATATTATGCGAGGCCAAAGCAGCCTGTACCATCAAACTATGAGGAGTAGGAGGCGAGATGACCAGGGGCCAGATGATGTCTATGAGATATAGATCGATCCACTGGGGCCAATGTATCGGGTTTAGCCCAGCTCCCAACAAAATGTCACATAGGGAAGCACTGGCTCCACCCGTGTTTGGCCCTGATGGAGCAAGCCAATTAGGGGATCAGTAGATTTTCCTACAGAAGGAAGAGTTAAATCCAAAATCAGAGCAACACGCCTTAGCATATTAGCTAAAGAGGAGCTCTCCTCTGTAGCAAGACCAGGAGGGGAAAGAAGGCCGGAGGCTGGGGAAGACTCCAATCCACTCACTTCACCCGGTTCAGTTAGCCAGCTATGCTTCAGAGGAGGCAGAGCAGCATTAGATATGGGGTGAGAAACCCCGTCCTCTCCTAAACAGTGTTCCTCAGAAGGAAAAACATTAGAGGCTGAAAACCCAAGAATGACATGCAGAGAGCAATAATATGCTCGCATCTGGGTCAGAGTCACCCCAGCTCCAGGGTGGACAGGGAGGTGTGGGGCGAACTCATGCACGGAGTCCTCAACCGGTAAGCAGGAGGAGACGTGAAAGTTGAATTCTCTGAGCGGTGAAGTCAGGGGAGCCGCAACTTCAACCGCCTGAGTCGAGACTCACTGTGGGACCACGATGGAGAGTGACGTCCAGGGCTCCTGAACCGGGCCTGCCAACCGACCGTGCAGTCACTGTGAGAGCCATGCCAATAGGAGCTTCATCCGATGTTCCTGAAGCACCATCGGTCAAAGTAGGCGACAGGAGTGGCACTCCTCAGAGTCATGGTGCTCTCCCAAACACCTCATACAAAAACAGAGATTAAAAGTACAATGTTTCAACGATGAATACGTCGAAGTAGGCCAAAATCAGCTGAGGTAAAAGCTTCTCCAGATCCACGTGTAAGCGTGAAACTGACGTCAGCGCATCGGGGAGGGGCTTATATGGACTCCTGTAACGTTGCGTACGTGGACGACATCAGTATGGAGTCGCACAATGCCCTCTACCAACACGCAGGGTTCTGCTGAAAAAGTTCTGGATCCCGTCTGGCACCTGGGGAGAATTCTAAGGTAAGGAATCTGCAGCTAGACGTCTCTATCAGATCTAACCACACTTTCAATCTCAAAGGGTAGTCTCTTTAATTATTTCACCTGATCTGCTTAACCCAGCCCAGCCCGTCGTCTCTAGTGCCTTCCATCACATCCGAAAAACAGATTTCCCGTTTGTTCCAGTTTCATACGAGTACATAAATGGTAGGAGATCCCGATCCTCTGACGCATGCCTCAACATGTGTGGTCACAAATTACACTTTATGCACACCTAAAAGAGACATTTTGTAATTAGGCCTTGGCTGTGCTATGAGACCAGACAATCAAACACACTACTTATGGAAGATCATTGACAACAGTTTGTGATGAAAACCTGGAAACCAAGTTTGAGTTCTTCAGGGATTCCAGTCAGGCTTAGGATGCCCTACCAGTGGCATAATGCATATTATTCAATTGTCTATAACTTAAAATGCAACTTATGCCTACTACAAGTTTCAATGCGAATTGAAATCTGCACCTTTTACAACTGAGCTATAATGAGGTAAGCAAGAGAGAAAAAAACCTTATCACGGGTATCGGGTAACTAAGTGGAAACATCACAGAGAAAAAAAATATTTTATTTATTTACTTATATAGTTTTTCAAAACCCTGGCTGCAAACCAGAGAATGCTTCAAAGCGCCAGCAGCAAAGGATGGGGGAGCAAAAATTCAAGTATAGTATCTGAACTAATTCAAGTGGATATGCTAGACAGAAAACGTAGCTCTTCAATTGTTTGATGATTTTTGTGATGTCCTCCTTGCACCAAAGAAGGAAAATGGGAAAGTTGTTCAAAGGACTCCGCACTGAAAATACACAGATTTTCCCCAAACCATTTATCTTGCTAGCATTTGTGAAGATTATCAGAGCCAGTGGAGTCGTGCAAATCTACAGTACTAAAAGCTATGAACAGATGCTTAAAGGGCAAGTAACATTTCCCTTCTAGTGGATGCTCTATCTATCCTGTTGATGATTCACTGACCTCTCACCATCCATCTGAGAAATATTGTGCTTTTAATATTGTTCAGTGTTGTTTTTTTGCACTATATTTCTCTGATCCTTAATGGACTTGTCTTTTCTTATAATGATGTGGTAAAACATCTTGTGACTCAAAAGACTTCTTCAAAACAAAACAACTTGCAGACGTCTCAGCCCAACACTAGATGGCAGGAGTATTCAGAGCATGAGTATCTACAGCCACACATGCTACAAACACATTGTCACTGATGGTAAGTAACTTATTGTTCTGATGGATAACCATAACTGCAGATTCCTCACCTCTTCAATCAATACTGAAGCAGTAAACCCTAGGAGGAAGGACTGGAGAAAAACAAGAGTTGTGCTGTACAGAGCCATTAAACCAATCAGGCTTGTAATTATAAGCTTGAACAATGGCATACAACATGTTCAGCAATCCATTGCTAGCGCTAGTTGATAACACATAGGGATATGGAAAAGAACGATTTCGCCCAGCAAGTGACTCTGTGGCAAGGATGTACGACAAAAGACACCCAAGGGGATCCATCTTAATCATAGTCTTGTAAACCATACCACAGATTGCAAGGTAAGCCCTCCTTTTTCTTTTTTAAGCAATAAGTGAGGAAAAACAGATCCAGAATGGCAAATCCCCTAAACAGCCCAAAATATGCAACAGCACAAACTAATCAAAGTGTCACATGTGAGCAGTGACACATGGAATAATGAGAACTGAAAAGCTGGCATTCCTCCTCATACATTTCGCATACTAGAGAAATGAAACCGATGAAGCAGAAAACTGCCAACATATTCACATCACACATGGCTGAAGATAGATGGACCATCAATCAATTGATCGATCACAGCCTCGAAAGGCTGGTAAAGAAAAGAATGAGAACATTTCTCAGCAAGATGACACTGACAGCCTTATCAACAAGATCGAATAGGTCCCAAGGTGGTCCACAACAGGAAAAAAACAGATGAACGTAATGGTCCCCAAATAAAGGTTAACAAGAGGATAACCGTGAAGAATGCGTGATACAGAATGGTGTTCCTGAGTAGATATCCCCTTTCTTGGCTGCCAACAGGTGAGCCTTAGCAGAACAAATACCTTTTCATAATAGTCACCTAGGGTGATAAGCCTGACTCAAAAGGGTATCAAAATCCCATGTCAGCACATCTACCACCCAAATACAAGCAGGCAACAATACTAGTGGAGAGGGGCCAACTCTTCAACAAAGGGTATACCTAGGAGACAAAAGAAGCAAAGTAGAAGATAGATCTAAACGTAGCACCTCTCAGAGGACCATTTGATAGAATAGTCCTGGCCAGTTCTAAAAGACACCTGCAATCCAGGTACTAACAGGACCAAAATAGCTTACATAGAAGCAAGGTATGCCGAATCAAAATATTCAGCCAGTGATATATTGTAGGCAACATGACTGACATGGTCTTAAAAGACAACATAACCAAAAACCCAACTAACCTCCTACAAAGGCAAGTACTCCACACGTCAACCAACATCTGCATCCACAACAAGTCAAGCAAAGATGACCTAACAATCCATTCCAGCTCTCTGCCTCAATGATCAAACAAAGGGACCATACCTATTTTAAAGTGCTGAAAAAACGGCACCCCAAATGGCGGCAGGTGTACTAATCACCAATATCTTGAAAACAAAGTGGATGACTATGAACTGGAAAGACTGGTTACCCCTCTCTTAAAACAAGTAATGAGCTGTGAAGGACAGATTGGACAACTGAATCCCTGGTTCACAAACAACTACCATGCTTGATGAGCAATGTGATCCAGAAACGAACGCTTGTTAATTAACAGTAACTGTCAGAGGCAAGGTGCGTCCATGGTCCAATATACACATAAACCAAAAATGGCACCAGTAACCACGGTGGAGCTCAAATATCATGCCCTAATGGGGGCGAAAACAACGAGAAATAATGCGACCACAAAACCAACATGCTCAAATATGGGGTAAACACTCTTTAAGGAGCCATTTAAGACTTTCCTAAAGAGAAGGGACTTCATTGAAAAGGAATAAAATCCAGTTGTATTACCTTGCTTGGGCTCTGCTACTGTAGTAAACATCCTTGTAGACAAAGCCTCGGCAGCCCAAAGTTCACAGTTTCAAAGAACGTAATCTTCTCTTCGGGTTCCACTCTCTAAAAAGGCAGTCAACATGGCTTGAAAGGAGAACCTAGGAATGGGGAAGACCAAAATTGTTGCAACTGATTACGGTAGGCTTGTTGAAGACACCACGACTTCCCCCCCGGGTCCATGGGAAGAAGAAAACAACTGGTGATCCGATTGGTTGTGTTGGCACCATCAGTAAGGTCATAGCCCTGTAATATGTCTGAGACTCGCATATCACATACAGGGCTCCCTTGCAGCAGATGGTAATTCCACAGATCAGGCTTCAGCACAATCCTAATAGCATCAGCTATCTATGTTCAGGGGAGCCATTTCTTTAAAGAGATGAGAACCATCAAAGGCTGCATCCAGCACATTTGCCCGGGTATGTCAGTGAAGGCCCAAGGATGTGATAACCAAGCATATGGGCATCTAGCCATCCAAGAGCTTATAGACCTGGCACCAAGTCCAAAGTGTTAAGACCACACCTAAGAAGCTGTCTGGCGACCCAAAAAACAACATGAACCACATCAGCAAAGTGACTCCTTATGTGAGCTGACAAAAGACGAACTACCAGGCATGCCATCTTCTAGACCACGAGAAAGGAACACACCAGCAGGCTTGCAACATTACAGGAGCAAAGAACTAGACACTCTAAGAGGATAATTTTCTTTCCTATGAATCCTATCCATAAAAACTCCAAATGAGAGTGAAAGGAAGAGAAGAACCAGAGTTGGATCCCGTAAAAGCAGGAGCCAGTTTCCCTAGGCCCTCTGTAGCTGGAGAAGAGAAGAAAAATATCCGATCTCCTGGGGCCAGTTAGTAGCAAGTCACCTCGCAATGGGCAGCCTGCATGGAAGATGGTTTGGTCTACCCCAACCTTGACTGAGACCAATGTTGTTGCATTAAAAGGCAATAAGGATTATGACGGATAGACCAGTCTGCAGAATTTTGGTCAAAATGTTGGTTTTAAATTCTGCCAGGCAATTCCAGGACATCAGAACTATGCTCAGTTCTATCTCAAAAGTCAAAGTTCTCCAAATCAACTGCTGAGGTACAATCAGAAGTAACTGCACCAGAAGTGCCAAAATATTAGACTCTAGAACCCCAAATGAGGATCCTAATAGAGTCCAAACGGGAACAGAGCAAATCGACTTCCACATCTACCTTAGGGGCAGGGAAACCCTCAACTGAGGCCTAAATAAGAATCGCAAAAAGCTCAAAAGATAAACAACCACATTTCTTGATAACGGAATCAGAGACAGCACAAAAGACAGCGTCTGCAAGGCCATCAGTGGTGAAGGAGCAGCTACTGATGCAGTGACAATCAAACTATGTCAGTCAGGGAAGAGACAGCCAAAAGAGGCAGAGTTAAAGTAGCTGCAGACATCTTGGGGCAGACCAGAGGGAGCCAGATGAGGGTGGAACATAGATAACATTCGGAGTAAAAGCTGCCATCCGGGTGTAGTCTGCACATGGACTCAGAAGAACCGGGAGGGCTGGCGGTGCCGAACGTGGAGCCAGAGCAGGGTTGGACACCAATGTTAAGTTCTTGAAGAAAATGCAGCTGTTTCTTCCGAAAGAGCTTAGGGTGTCAGTAGAGATTACACTACTGTAATGCCCTTTATCTTAATGCTAATCAGCATTCACCTAACAAGCTCCAAATCATCCAAAACCTGGCATCACGACTGGTCTTGGATGTGCCTAAACGCAGTTCAGTCAGGGAGGGATTGAGAACTCTCCACTGGCTGCCAGTGTGGAAGAGGGTGTCTTTCAAAGCCCTCTGCTTGGTTCACAAGGCTCTCCATCTGCAGAGGTTGAGCTATCTGAAGACTGCCTTTAATTGGTATGTCCCCAGTAGACTTCTGAGATCGGCTGGTCGTAGCAAGGAGAGAGTCCCTAGGTGTAGGAAAGTTAGGTAGGGGGAGCAAGGGGTCATAGTGGCGGCCGCCAGGCTGTGGACCTCCCTCCCGGACCATATTAGGAGTTTGAACTTGTACCTGATCTTCCGTAGGCAGGTTAAAACGTGGTTTTTCTCGAATTAGCCCTCCAAAAGATCAGCATGCTGTTTAGATTTTCTCTGTTTAGGACCCCCCCCCCCTCCTCAGTTCTTATCTGGCTTAGCGCTTTGTTGCCTCTTGGTTTAATGCGCTATACAAATTCTTTACAATTACAATGTCTGGCTCGTGTCCATCAAGGGAGAGGAGGTTGTGCACCGAATTCCACAGAGCCAGGGACCTAGGGACCTCTCCCAGGATCGGGATGCCATCTAAATTAACACAGGTGCTCTGTATTTCAAAATCAGAAACACCACATCACCGCACCGTTCCCAAGATTGAGAGCGGCAAAGGCGCTGACTTCAATACTGGATATGATCTCCAAATATGTATGAAAGTTCCCGCCTGGGCATGGAGAGAAGAAATAGACCCAGGCAGCAACTTACCCAGAGGCGCACACAGTCTTCAGACCCCACGGATAGATGTGTTAATTTTTTATCTTTTTTTGTTGCATATTTATATAGCGCGAACTCGACCCGAAGGTATTGGAGCGCTTTACACGAGCACCGTATTTAATTCCAAGGAGTGCATCGCTAATGGCATGAACTACGTCTATGTCAATCTGACTTCATGGACAGGTTATTGCCAAAGAAGAGCAACTGCAGAACTTCATCAAAGGCATGGAAATCTTTAACTGAGTCTGAGAGCCAAGGGGGCGCCATCTACTGCTCCGTGATATCACATTCGAGGAGGCACTGGAGACGAGTTGGAACAATGGGGCCACCTTCCGGCCCACGAGAGCTGTTTCAACTTTCTGGATGCAGTTGGGCACTTTTAGAGAAGAGAAAATCCTTTTTTTCCTGTACCATTCAATAGTAAGATTCTGAATCTTTACAGTGTAAACCACTTCTTACCAAACTTTAGTAGAGGAATGTTGTTATCCACAGTTGGATAAGCAGGTCACTGAAAACAAAATCGAGAAATATCAATGTGGAGTCCTCGCCTAGTTTCCTGTTAGCAGTTCTTCCTTGTTATTAAAGAAGGTAGATTCAGCAGACTGGTGTGATCTAAAGCCTGAAGAGAAATCTCCAATTAGTTCGTAACCAGATAGGTAGAGAAATGTGTGGAAACATGTCTTACAAATGTCAATCAAAATGCTATATCTAGATATCTCTTTGCCCAAAAATGTGATGAACGATTTGACTAATCTAGGGTTAAATAAAATAATTTCTATTTTAATGCATCAGATATTTATGGCTGCTTAAAAGTGAATGAAATTAAGAAACCATGAGTAGCAAGATTCCAGTTAAACCAAAACTTATCAAAAAGAAGTGTTAAATTCAAAACAATGGGCCTGAGTACGATGTCGGGCGGACTCGGTCCTGGGACTGACCGACCTCCGGCTGGCGGTCCCGACCAGCTAATAATCACAATGAGACCAAACACTTTTCGGTCGCATACTCCCATTTCTCAATGGCCAGCCGTAAACCGCTGGCCGTAACACAAGCTCCCATTGAGAAATGGGAGGTGTTGTTCATCCCTGCACCCCGTGGCAGGCACCTAAAGGTGCCTGCCTCAAGGTGCAGGGATCAACAGGGGCCCCCCAAACACGCTTTCCGACATGGTTTCCACGTCGGGTAGGCCGCATGGAAACCATGTTGAAAACCATGCATCGTAATCCCAGGGGCGGAAAGGCATGCACCTTTGGGATAACGAGCCGGCTCCAACTGGCCGACAGTCTCCATGAGCCCGTCGTAAGCCAGCCGGAATGACCGGCCGGTTTACTTCCCGACCACCAGCATCATAATGCGGCGGTCGGAAAGTAAACCGAGCGGCCCATTACGATGCAGCCAGGAAGGCTCCGACCGTTGGTCTCATCGTAATCGGCCCCAAAGTCTTCAAAGATTATCACAACAAAACAGTTTCATAAGAAATGTGACGTGTTCGTCCTCAATATGTTCTAGGTGTTTTCCTGATCTACTCTAGCATTGTCTTTAAATGTTTCACCTTCTCTCTTAGTTGTGTGGATATATGTAAAGGTAAGACAACGCTAATGTTTTTGGATGACTCTATTGTAATATTTTAATTAAAGACATTTTGGTATGCAATAGATGGGGTAGGTTACCTAGGTCACAGGTTCAACTGTATTAAAAATGCTAAAAATGTTACTATGAGTTTTAAGACATCACAGAAGGACCATGTTTTCCTTACTTCTTTATTATATTAATAAACAGCAGCAAGAAACTAAACTTCCCATAAATCTTTAGGAAGAAAATGTAGCTAACTGCATCCTAGTTTGATCTACCTAGGGGCAAGTAAGGACAGCACATAATCTTTTCTTGCTTCAGCATCAGAGACGCGTCTCTTTCATTTTCCTCTCGTTGTTTGTGGATCGCTGTATATGTGTTAAGAGTTTTATTTTATTTTATATGCCCTGGCTGACTCCATGTTGGAGCCCGTAACTTGCTTCTTTCTGCCGCCGCCACTGCCATCAGCTGCCCGTTGCCAGAGGGGACTCCAGCCCCCAGGACACATCGCGCCAGGAGGCGCCCACGTCAGGCACATTGCGCCCGGAGGCGCTTAAATTCAGCACGGGACTCCCGCAGCGCGGGAGCCCGTAACTTGCTTCTTTCTGCTGCCGCCACTGCCATCAGCTGCCCGTTGCCAGAGGGGACTCCAGCCCCCAGGACACATTGCGCCAGGAGGCGCCCACGTCAGGCACATTGCGCTCGGAGGCGCTTAAATTCAGCACGGGACTCCCGCAGCGCGGGAGCCTGCAACTTGCTTCTTTCTGCCACCGCCACTGCCATCAGCTGCCCGGTGCCAGAGGGGACTCCAGCCCCTAGGACACATCGCGCCAGGAGGCGCCCATGTCAGGCACATTGGGCCCGGAGGCGCTTAAATTCAGCACGGGACTCCAGCAGCAGGGGACGCGTGCGGGAGTGTCCGGGCCGCGCCCGGGCCAAGGGCGGGCCCATCTGCGCCTGTCCGCGATTGACCGTGGCTGGGCTGGGCCAATTCCCTTGGCTGCACACTCTGGGATAGTGTGAAAACCCACTTTATCGCCTTCGCTTTCACCATCGTCGCATGCCATCTAAAGGGGCTGTTGCAGGTCTTGCGGACTTGGACCACGCCGTGAGTAACCTTTCTTTCTGGCCACTTATTTTGGGAGCTTGTGTGGAACTTTAATATAACCTTGAACCAAAATTGGCTATTTATCGTTCTCCACCTTTGCCGCCTTCCCTGTGTCTTTTTTGGCTTTTGGCTTCTTTGTTGTGGGGATCCGCTCAACCCAGCAAAGTGGGGTAAAAGAAGACCCAACCAGCGACCCCCACGGGCCAGCCGTGTTGCACCATTGACTCTTTTTTGGCAAAGGCTGTAGGCGCTATTAACAAGGAGATAGTTCGGGCTGAAAGGCGGCTATCACTAGATACAGGGGGGTTGGGGGTAAGCTTGCCATCCCTTCCCCCGGTTTCAAACCTGGTATCCATTGAGGCACCCTCACCCTCACTCGAGCCTCCTGTCTTGAGGCCCGAACCTCCCCCCACACCACCTCCGCCTATTGTATCTCCTGACCCAGTGAATTCCCCCACTCCCAAAAGGAAACGAAGGGCAAAGAAGCCTATGGAAGCTGCTCCGATTACATGCCAGGGACAGGCGATTGCTGCTAATGGGTTGTTTGCGGAGGAACTGTTGACCCGCCTGGCCTACATAATATCACAGAGACTTTTACGGACGTTTTGACCCCACTCTTGAACAGACTGGATAAACTGGAGGTAGCAACGAGGGACTTGGCAAGCAAAATGGACACTTTTTTGTCATTAGTAGAAAATCATCCACCGTGTTACCCGCCTGTGCGCCCTCCACCAATTGATATTATGCCCTTTGCTACTCCCTTGAGTAATAGCAGTGCTCCACATGTTAATGTTCTTTCAAAGTCCAAGGGAGTTGTGGCCCAATCTACAATGCCAGGGTTGGGTGGTCCTAGTATCTCGGGAGATGGCGCACCCAGTAATGCATGGGTTCGCCAGGGCCTAGGTTCTGAAGACGCCCCCTATACAGGGTTGCAACTATCTAGGGTTTGCCAGTCCACTGTGATTGACCTTCCCCCAGCATGTGCTCCCTATTCTGTGGTTTTGTCTGTGGATTGCCCGCGAGGGGTGGGCCTGTTGAGGGAGGTTTGGGCCTGTTGTTGTCCCTTGCAAACTCTTTTTACCCCCCTTGCTGATTTGAACGAGCTGGATCGACTCCAGGAGGATGAAGAGTTGTGCATCCACCTTCCTCAGCAGACTGAGTCCTCAAGACAGGGGGTAGAGGAAGTCTGCTCCTCATTAACACCAAGCCCCAATGAGATCATGGTGGTTCCATCACCCCACGTGTTCCATGTGACTAGTCACACGTCCCAAGTGAGGCCCCAGTTATCATCCTTCACATCCCCCTCACCGCTTATTGTTAATTACACTAACGGCAGAGATTTTAGTCTTGTATCCTGGAATGTGGCTGGGTTGTCTTCTAAGTTCACTGATGACAGTTGGTTATTGTATGTTAGGTCATATAAAACTATATGTTTACAGGAGACTTGGGAGACCAAGAATATTTTCTTTTTGGAGGGGTATAAGACCATCTTTTGTCCAGCGTCAAATTCAACAAAGGGACGAGCCAGCGGGGGCCTTATTATATTTGTGACTCTAGAATTATGTAAAGACTTAAAGATTTTAAAATGGAATTCCCAGGTATTCCAGGGCATAGAACTGTATATGGGGAGAGCACCCACTCTTGTGATTATTAATTTTTATAATGCTAAGAGGGGCGAGGGGGGACCCTCCAATCTTAATGCTTTAAACTGCACGATAGATGACCTAAAGGAGGATGGTTGTGGGCATATGAATTTTATTTTAGTGGGTGACTTTAACTGTCATTTGTGTCTATCTCTTGTGAAGAATCAGCTGATTGTCCAGCCATGCCTACTTTCGGAGGATCTCCACATGGAACACACACTGGAAGGGAAGGTTTTAAATAACTTGTTACTCACTCACAATCTGGTGAACACCCTAGACCTTTGGCACCCAGGGCCTATTTCTCAATTGCCCCCGTCCTATAAAGGAAGGGGTGCTGCAACCATTATAGATTTTATATTTGTGACAGCATCTCTGGGGGGGGCCCTGGATTATTTAATATAGAGGATAGTGTTTTTAGCGACCACAACCCATTGACATTGGTACTGACGGGGTTGGACCCTCCCATCTTAGGTCCCTGTAAGCCGCAGGTACCCTTAACTTCCACTGACCAGGGCAGGCGCCTTAGATGGGCGAGCATAGACGTAAAGGCATTCAATCACAGCCTTTTTTCTTCATGCCAGAACGAGATAGGTGCATGTCTGAATCTTAGCACCCCGAGTGAGGAGATTTTAAGCTCGTTCTCCTCCATTGCTCAGAGTTTCTGGTCTTTTAACTATACAGGCCCAGGTTGCCCCCTCATGGTTTGACCATAAGTGCTCGCAGGCATTAAGGAGTCTTAAAGCAGCCCTGAAACAGGCGCCATGGGTGAAAGCCAGAGTGTCCTTGTGTCGACGCCTTTATAAAGAATCGATAAGAGAGCGCAGGCGCCATCTCCAAAAGCAGGCATGGGAGGACCTAGCTAAAGCGGGCGAACTGAGGGATTCTTCCCTATTTTGCAAAATTATTAATAGTCCCTGTTTCGCAGATTCAACAAACCTGACAGTATGCCACCACATTACACCAGACCAATGGGTGACGCATCATGAAAAAGTTTAGTGTATCCTGTATTGGCGAGTGTAGTGTAGACATTCCCTCTTGCGTGGCGGTTCCTACCATTAGCTTCTCTCTGGAGGAGGTAACCTTAAGCATTGAGCTCCTGGCTACCAATAAGGCCCCAGGACCTGATGGCATTCCCCCGGATCTCTTTCGTGACAACCCCGAGGTCTGGGCTCCCCTATTAACCCAAGTCCTAAACGCGGCAGCCTAGAAGGAGACATTGCCCTCCTGGTCCTCCGCCACTATAGTGCCAATTTTCAAAAAAGGAGATAAGGATAAGCCGCAATCTTACTGTCCAATCTCCCTTATCGATGCTGTTAAGGTCCTGGGTCGGGTACTTTTATCCAGACTGTCTTTGTGGGCCACAGATAACTATATCTTATCAGAAGTCCAATATGGTTTTCGTGAAGGCCTGTCAACATCGGATCAATGCCTCAATCTTTACCTTCTGATTTCCAACTATACTGTGGCCCAATCAGGCGCCATACGTCCGCATTTGACCGGGTAAACCGGTCTAAGTTGTGGGACATTTTAATCTCATTGGGAGTGGATCCTCGTATTGTACATCTACTTATATCACTCCATGCCCATACATCGGCGGCAGTGAGAGTCTCACACGAGGAAGATCTTACCAATCATTTTATTTGTACACGGGGGTGCGCAAAGGGTGCATTTTAGCTCCTTTTTTATTTTCTGTCTATATTAACGGCCTCGAGGCGGCACTCTTGGCCCTCCAGTCAGACTCCCCTAGAGTAGGTAGGAGAGTTTTGCCATGCCTACTCTATGCGGACGATGCGGTGCTCATGGCCCGTACCGGCCGGGGCCTGCAGGTTTTAATAGACGGTTTCGTGACATTTATGGAAAGGCTGGACCTGTCGGTGAATTATAACAAGTCTTATGTACTAGTGGTGGGCCCACGGGGGCTTCGGTCAAAAAGCTTTAAAGTCGGCAGTCATACCCATGGAAAGGTCCCGGCCTTTCCCTATCTGGGAGTGGTATTTGATGACAAGTTACAGTGGGAAGCCCTTTTAGAAGGGAAGCTGAACGAGCTGAATAAATCTCCGGGAGCCATCACTAGTTTTGCGAGTAGATTGGGTTCATGGGCCCCGGAGGTAATTTTAAAACTGTATAAGTCTAAAGGTATCTCAAGAGTAGTATATGGTAGTGAAATCTGGGGGTATGTGCCCCCACACAGGTTACAGGTGGCGGAAAATAAATTCCTGCGCCGGATCCTACGAGTCCCCCAAGGTACGCCAGTTTGGTCCGTACATGAAGAGCTAGGGGTTGGTTTCCTGGCGGACCAAGTGGCAATTAAACCCTTAGTGTGTTGGATAAAGATCTGGACTTCCGATCACAAGAATTTAAATCGTATGATTGTATCGGATTGTTTGAAATTGGAGCATGGAAACAAAATACCCTGGATACACTACGTAAAGGAGTCTTTTCAGGCCATAGGTAGGTCAGATATCTTTTTTGCACATGACACTATAAGTAAGGTGGACGTTAAAACCATAAAAGAACTACACCTCAAATTTTTAACTGCGAACCGTGAAAATCTTGAGCTTAGTAAACCCTCAGTTAGGGCATATGCAATGT
Organism: Calotriton arnoldi; assembly: GCA_963921515.1. NCBI lineage: Eukaryota > Metazoa > Chordata > Amphibia > Caudata > Salamandridae > Calotriton > Calotriton arnoldi. Next base: position 1,080,553 of record CAWUFW010001733.1, on the reverse strand, counting down.
TGAAATCGGCCCCGGGTATTGAACCATATTTTTGGGCCTTAACTAGTGCTCGCGATAGATTTTTAATCACGCGTTTTAGATTTAACCAGCTCCATCATCTTTTAGCATCCCCGGCGGGTTTCTTTTCCTTACCAGATCAACGAGGTCCCAGTGGCTGCGATCTTCGATCTCCTCAGGACACGTTACATTTTATATTATTGTGCAAATATTTTTCAGTCCCCAGAAAACGTTTTCTCCGGCCCTTGTTAAAAAGCTTGAAGTTTAGGCATGCTAAAGTGGCCCTCCTGCATTTACAGTTGCTACCCAACCCTCTCACACTCTGTGCAGTGTTAAGTTTCTTGCGGGCCGCCTATAGATCTAGACTATCTAGAGTCGATTGATTTTGTGCTGCTGGTTTTTATTTATTTGCACGGTCTTAAATTTTACTGTGTATCTGCATGAATTGTTTGCTAATCTATCATATGTTGTACTGTATCTTTTATGGTTGTTTAGCATCCGAATAAAGAAATATATATATAATTATTGAGCTGGCAAATAAGAATATGATTTACTCTTGAAGATCAGGTTTAAAGTCTGGTCTATGGTGGACTGTGATTCTGATATTGATAAACAGCATTCTTATAGGTTGATCAAACGCGTTTCCTACATGGTAGGATATATTCTATTTCTTCAATATATTTTTGCACTGCACTTGTTACACAAAATGTTTTACAGGCATGCATGAATATGTCAAAATTTTATTTTAGTCCTCAAGACAAAACGTTTTGCATTTTGTAAAATCCACTGTAACTGGTATTCTTTGTGTTTATAGAGTGATGAAACATCAATTGGTCAATCGTGCTCTGCACACTCTACAGGCTGTCCTTGTACGTATACCTAGAACATTTCCTACAGAAGAAGCTACAAGAGCTGCAGTCAAATATTCTTAATCCTGATCATCCTAGCCGCAGGAAAGCTGCCACTCTCGAGAATTGTGTATCCTCTTGACACCAACAAAAGACGTACCAATGATTTTGGTAATGGCACTATCAATTATATAAACAACTGCTGGTGAGTGGGACCAGAAAATGTGAGTTGCTCATACTATGTGTTCACTCAAAGTCAAACTCAGGCTTACACAGCTCCTACTTAGGGTACAGTAAGACAGTGGCGCAAGGTGTAATATGGTACACCAGGAAGATGGAAGATCTCTTCACAAAGGGCGACCCAAGACTAGCCATCTTTCATCTGGAGAGTGCTTGAGGCAGGACCACCCTTTCAATCACACACCTGTGAAATGCAGGACTGAGGAGCTGCAAGTTGGCATCTCCAACAACTCCTGGGTTTCCGTCTGGCAGATGGCATCTGAATCCTCCGTCTGCACTTGGAAAGTGCCTATAAGGTGATGCCAACATGATATTTAATGCTGGTAGAGGGCAATGTTCGGCAGCTAGGACTAACGTTGCACAGGGCTTGACGGTATTGGCACTTAGTATCATATGTGGTGGACTTGTGAATGTATGAAAGTATTCCGGAAAGTGGCTCTGTTAGATATCAAAGATATTACCATCCGACCCGCATATTGTAGTGCTTGGTGAGGAAGAGGATCATATTCTCTCTTGTCATTACCCAGCACGTTTATCACTCAACTACGGTTAGATGCCAGGCTACGACTGCCCTGAAATGAGGGCTCCTGACCTTCCCACTATGAGTTTATGGTGGTCGAAGGTTTGCCGATTATAAGCTACAGGAAAACTAACAGCGATCATTAGAGATAGGCCTGCATGGTTTGAATGGATCCCTTTCTACTCTGCAGCCGATCCCCCTCCTCAGATGATCCACACTGCCGGCATAAGACCTTGACTAGGATTTCCTGACTTTTTAATGTAGAAAGCTTGCTTGTTCTTAATTCATCCTTAGTACACAGCAATTCTCAATGCCACCCTGAAAACTCTATTAAAGTAACGCCTTGGTTGTAAGACTGCCAGTGCCATACTACTTGTAAAACCAGCTCTATTTGACCACATGTTCCTGATCTCTTATGATGCAAAAACTGACAATTATTAGTAAAGAGATCTGGGGCTAAATCCATCTTTTTTTGCTCACCATGCCATTCCAGTTTGAACCCAGCCATATGCAAATCAGTCTTGACCCTGTGCCTCATGGGAACAGTCCAGCCCGAACTGCCAAGCCAGGTCCTCCCTGGACTGGAAACAAGCATCCTAGGACCGGTTTCGGGGTTTCACCCCTCTTCAGCCAGGATAGCTTGATTCCAGTGGCATGGAGAGCACGGGACCCACGTCTGGGCATACCCGTCCCACTCGGGGTGACAAATGCAAAAACAACAATTGATGGACAGAATGCAGAACAATGTCATACATTCACCCCAGTACAGAGATCTGGGCCTAAATCCATCGTTTTTTTGCTCACCATGCCATTCCAGTTTGACTGGAATGGCATGGTGAGCAAGACTGATTTGCATATGGCTATGTCTGAACTGGGGTGGCGTGGTGAAGCAAAATAACGATGGATTAAACCCAGATCTGTGACTAGGGGTGAATGTTTGCCAATGTGCAGCATTCCGTCCATCATCTTGTGTGTTTTGCATTTCGCCCTAAGTGGGAAGGGTATGCCCAGACGTGGATCCCGTGCTCACTACGCCACTGGAGTCAAGCTATCCTGGCTGATGAAGGCTGATAGCCTGAAACCGGTCCTAAGATGCTTGATTCCGGTCCAGGGAAGACATGGCTTGGCAGTTCGGTCTGGACTGTTCCCATGAGGAACAGGGTCAAGACTGATTTGCATATGGCTATGTCTGAACTGGGGTGGCGTGGTGAAGCAAAATAACGATGGATTAAACCCAGATCTGTGACTGGGGGTGAATGTTTGCCAATGTGCAGCATTCCGTCCATCATCTTGTGTGTTTTGCAGGATGCCTGGGCAAGGCATCTTTTGGAACAGTTGGTAGCCATACTAATCCGAATAGATTCTGTTTGTAAGGAAAAGTACATTTATTACACAACCACTACTAGAAACTATGCATTCAATTAAAATATATATTAACCAGGTAGATGGAAATATTTTTGTTGGGCCCCTCATATCACATTACACCCCTAGTGGGTGCTCAATCCTATAATCACAATACCCTCCACCTATACCAGATGCAACATCACAATAGAGAGGGTGTCGGTATAGATAAGGCAGGCCTACTGGCTTTGTCAGGGTGTATCACATTAATAACAATAACCACGTGTTATACTTGGTCAGTGTAACACCACTTTAATTAATCGGAACAAGACCAGAATTTATAAGCATCCATTATAAATGTAAACATTACATTTTTCATCACCAGTATGGTAAATGAAGCATTTTCAAATTAAAAAAGCGTCAGTCATTCTTCACTCCCAACAGGCAGGCAAATGCTGCCATAGGACCGGCCACTAGAGGTCTCCGCACTCCAGAGCCCAAGTACAAAAGTTCCAGCTCAGAGTCCTTAAAACGACGGTTATTCCCTGCCAGGGGCAAGAATTCAAAACCTCGAGAGAAGTAGAATTCGTTTTTAAATGCAAGCAACTTGCCTGCCTAGATGGTTATTCTCGATCTGGGAGAATAGGGTCCCTGGGACCTATAATTCATGTGCTGGCCCTTGGGGAGATCAGAGCCCCCCAAGGGCAGAGAGTGGACTGGCATGGAATGAAGTGGCGTGGAGCAGAGAGGCATTGTGGTAGCATGGAACAGAATGGGGTGGCATAGAGTGACACGGTCTAGAGTGGGATTGTGTTGAGTGGCTTTCAGTAGAATGGCGAGAAGTAGAATGGCACGGAGTAGACAGCCATGTGGAGTAGAGTGGCATAGAGTGTCATTGTGTGCAGTATAGTGCCATGGAATTGAGTGTCAGAGTAGATTAGAGTAGCGTGGAATGGAGTAGAGTATAGAGAATGGAGTGGCGTGGAATGGAGTGGCATAGAGTGGAATGGAGTGGCAGAGTGGAATGGCGTGGCAGAGTGGAATGGCGTGGCAGAGTGGAATGGAGTGGCAGAGTGGAATGGAGTGGCAGAGTGGAATGGAGTGGCAGAGTGGAATGGAGTGGCAGAGTGGAATGGAGTGGCAGAGTGGAATGGAGTGGCAGAGTGGAATGGAGTAGCGTGGAGCGGCGCAGAGTAGAGCAGTGTGGTGTAAAAGACTAGAGTGGCGTAGAATAGAACAGCGCTGAGTGGCATTGTGTGGAGCAGAGTAGAGCGGAACTGAGCAGAGTGGCATGGAATGGCGCAGAGAGGAATGGAGTGGTGCAGAGTGAGGATGGAGTGGTGCAGAGTGAGGATGGAGTGGCTCAGAGTGAGGATGGAATGGCACAAAGTGAGGATGGAATGGCACAAAGTGAGGATGGAGTGGCACAAAGTGAGGATGGAGTGGCGCAGATTAGAGTGATGTACGGCAGCGTGGAGTGGGGTGGAGACGTGTGGAGGGGCATAGAGCAGAACGGAGTGGCATAGAGTGCAGTAGAGTGGCGTGGCATACAGTAGAGGCCCATAGATTGGCATTGTGTGGAAGAGAGTGGCGTAGAGAGGCGTGGACAGGAGTGGCACAGAGTGGAGAAGCATAGAGTGGAAAGGCGTGGTGTGGAGTAGAGTGGCATGGAGTGGCAGAGAGCAACGTGGAGTGCCGCAAAGTAGAATTAAGTGGACAGAGTAGAATGGCAGAGTGGAGTAGAGTAGCATGGAGCAGAGTGGGGCGGAGCAGAGTAGAGTGGCATTGTGGAGAGCAGCATGGAGTGGCAAAGAGTGGCACAGAGTGAAATGGAGTGGAGAGGAATGGAGTGACAGAGAGCAGAGTAGAGCAGCATGGAGTGTCATGAAGTGAAACCGAGTGACAGAGTGGCACAGAGTCAAGTTGCGCAGAGTACAGCAGTGCAGAGTGGCATTGTGTGGAGTAGAGTGGAATGCTCGTTTCCGGTCCCGGGGAGGACCTGACTTGGCAGTTCGGGCAGGTCAAGACTGATTAGCATATGGCTGGGTCCAAACTGGGGTGGCATGGTGAGCAAAAGAACAATGAACTAAACCCAAATCTTTGTGACTGGGGGTGAATGCTTGCATTGTTCAGAATTCCGTCCACCAATTGTTCCTTTTGCTGTAGAGTAGAGTGGCATGAAGTGGTGTAGCGTGGAGTGGCATAGAGTAGAATGAAGCGGCACAGAGTAAAATGGAGAGGCAGAGTGGAGTGGACTAGAGTGGTGTGGCATATTGTTGAGTGCCTTAGAGTGGCACTGTGTGGAGTAGAGGTGGTGTAGAGTAGTGGGGAAAGGAGTAGAGTGGCAGAGTGGGGTGGCTTAAAGTGATGTAGAATAGCGTGACAGAGTAGAGTGACGTGGAGTAGAGTAACAGAGGAATGGAGTGGCGTAGAGTGGAGCGGCGTAAGTCAGAGTGACGTAGAATGGAGCAGAGTGGAGTGAAATGGTGCAAAGTAGGTGGAGTGGCGCAGAGTAGACTGGAGTGATGTTGAGTGGCATGAAGTGGCTTAGAGTAGTACCGTTGTGGGTGTGTGTAACTAACGCATCAATAGAGATGGCAATTAGGTTGAAAGCAATATAAATAAGAAGCCATATGCCTGTGTTAAAAGTAGTAGGCAAGCATATTGTACGTCCAGGAATAATACCAAAAGGCTTATTAAAAAAAAAAAAAAAAAAAACATGTTGCAAAAAGACGAGTAAGAACACATGCCCCATGCTCCAGGGCGGAGCTAACACAAGAAAGGAAGGGAAGCGCTCAGAAGCTAAGCAATCGAAAGACTGCAAATGAAAGTGACAATGAAAACTACTAATGGTATGATTTGGGCAGGATGTAACCCACTGAATTGTAAACAATATGTCTCGCAGCATAGGGCATTGCGCTGTGTAGGCGAGACCAAAAGAAATGACATCCCTGCCCTCTCCCCATCAAAGCCCCACCCAATATTCCTAGATAACAAAGATAACTCAGCTGGAGAAGTTTAAGAAATGCTTAAAACTCCTCTTTTCTCCATGGTTTAGTGGGGCATAACACGAGGCAAGTGCTTGAATACCCTAGGGTTTTAGTACTTATATACATTTCAATATCCGTTTTACTCAGTGGTTCAAGAGCAGGGGACACGAACACACAAAATTACACGTCCAAGCCTTTACTTGGTGAAACAGGCAACAGTGAGGTGTACAACAGCAATGCCCTTCCTGTGACATCTGGTGAACCTGCCTTGTGGCGGTCTTGGTCCCCTTCCTCCAGAGGACTTCCAGGACCAGCACCCATAATAAATGGAAAACTCTTGCTCACCCGTGAGGCAATGTATTGTGCAATGGTATGGTTGAGTGTGGTCTCTGGCTTTCAGTCAGTAAACCGCTTATGCTTCAAAATCCTAAAGTCACCCTCTGAAGTCACAGTAACCGAAGCAGGAAATTACCATTCTCCTGAAACGCAGGTACTGAGAATCCGTGCCGAGGCTGGGTGCTGTTGTTGAGGAATGTAAGCTGAGAGAATGCCCACCGCCTAACATTTCTTTGATTTTCAGAAGGCACTTGAGCGCTGGAGAAGATCCTTGGGTGTGTTACTGCTCTCACTGGAGCTAGGGCGGTATGGTAGACAGAGTTAGAACCAATGTTCAGGATTTCTGTAATGCAGGGGCTTGAAAGGAAATACTGTGTCCCTTCGCAACTTCATGCAAAGCAGAGGTGAAATAAAATGGTAAGAAGATTGGCAACGCCAAAGGTCCAATCAAAACACTGGAAAAGCAGTCTGCACATTTATAACCTATCGCACATCCATAAAATGAAGGGGACCCATGGTGATAAATGATTGTTTAGGATGTTATCTGGCAATAATGTACGGAGGAAATCAAAATCTAAGGCTGCAGATGCAGGGTACTAACAGCAACTGAGATATAGAAAAACTCCTCTACCAAGAACATTCCCGACTAGAGCAGTGAAAAGAGTCGTAAAGGAGTTAATGCATTCACAATGCTAAAAACCTGTAACTGCTGAAGGAAGGTGATCTGCAAATCAGGTTAAACATTCTTGAAAAGTATTAAGGACTTTTCGCCACTTCGTTGGAAAATGTGGATGAAAAGGGGAACGTCGCAATTTATGGTACTGTTTTTATATTGCTGTTAAAATCACAAACGAAAGTTGGGTAAAATGTCTTCAAAAACCAAAAGCACAGAAAACCCAATTATATCCTTTTCCGGTTAGGATGAAATCGACCAACTGAACTGTTACACCACCACCCCCCAAACAAAAAACCAAAAGCAGGTCCATCTTTCAAGCAGGGCTCATCTCGGTCACCTTAATCAGTGGACCGACATTATAATGACTGGATATCCAGCAAATGATGCATAAATACACATTATCTTGTCTTACAATTGAATATTAAAAGGCAACAGCTCGGCAAACCTCACCCACCTCAAAAAAGATTGATGTAAAGGCTTACAATGTGGCACAAAACAACAATTGAGCAGTAACACCACAGATGAAATTATTTTGTGTTAAGTCACCTTTAAATCGCTGCCAATACAATACAACTAAACAATTCCTAAAAGCTGAGAGTGAATCATACTCCATTATAAATGGCGTGAGTCTCCAGTAGATGGCGTGGTACTCGCTCTCATACAGTGCTTCAATAACAGTCAAGCTAAAGAGAATACCTGGATTGCCATAGATTATCAAATGATAAAGAAGTTTATCATGCTCATAAATGTCATAACGACAGTCAGTGGATTTAACCTACCTGGGGCATAATTATGGCAAGAACAAGACCAAATCTAACTTTGAGTGATCATTTTGCCCCAATTAGTATCAATTCCTGAAGTAGCTATTTTGTTCATAATTAACACCATTGGAGCCCACTAACATACATTCTCTCTTAAGAACGTTCAAACACTAGATTGAAGGATTTTCAAGCATCTAAATCCTATCGCGGCTAGATACCCAGACACATCCGAATACTAAGACAGACTTGGTACCCTGCACTTAAAGAGCTGCTCCTAGTATAGTGACCACTGTGGGTTTAGAACCGAATTGTGAGTGAAAGCATCTCACAAAATGTGACGGACTGGTCTCACACACCACCGGGTGTCATGCTTCATCATTGACCAGTCCTCGCCCTCTAAAACCTTGGTTTGATAGAGGGCGGGCATACACCTGATGACAGGGATGCACTTCTAAACTAAGTGGGGGCCCATAAAACAAAAAGTGAGTGAGGTTAAAAATCATTATAGTTATCAAATTGTGATTTTTAATGTGTATGGTAACTATATGATATTAAAATAAGTGGACGGTATATGGGGAATTGATTGTCCCCTAACCGTAATAAGAATTCTTTTAACCTCACTCACTTTTTTGTTTTATGGGCCCCCACTTAGTTTAGAAGTGCATCCCTGTCATCAGGTGTATGCCCGCCCTCTATCAAACCAAGGTTTTAGAGGCGAGGACTGGTCAATGATGAAGCATGACACCCGGTGGTGTGTGAGACCAGTCCGTCACATTTTGTGAGATGCTTTCACTCACAATTCGGTTCTAAACCCACAGTGGTCACTATACTAGGAGCAGCTCTTGTTGTGGTTAACATTTGCTGTTGGAGGCTGCTTGCTCCTAGAACCCCGCGCCTCTAGTTCCCCTCCCCATGTATTAGCATGGGATTTATTGTGTTTATGACCCTGCACTTAAAACCATAAGAGGATGAACATCAGTGTTCACAATGAATGACGTAACTGATGGAAAAAGACTACAGCACAAGTTACTTACTTGTGTAACGATATATCTGTAAGAGACATTAGTTAGTGATAGATTCCTTACCTTAGAATATCCCCAGGCGTCAGACTGGATCCGGAAAGTTTTTCGTCAGCAGTACCCCTGCGCGTCGGTAGGCGTCGTCGTACGGCTCCGCATACGTTGCTGGCGTCGTAGCCGCCGAGATGACGTCGTCGGAGCTACTTAGACGCGCCCACGCGCACTGACGTCAGTTCTGTACACAACTTTTCCGCGCCAGGAGCGCAGAGCTATGCCAGAGACCGACTACTGGTGCAATAGAACTAGGGCCCTGAAAGGGACTATCTGAACCCTAGAGAACAGTTCGCAGAACGGGGAGGATGGGTGGGCGGTAAGGAATCTATCACTAACTAATGTCTCTTACAGATATATCGTTACACAAGTAAGTAACTTGTGCATCTGAAAGAGACACGTTAGTGATAGATTCCTTACCTTAGAATACATACCCAAGCAATACCAACCCCGGTGGTGGGTCTGCAAAGTGAGATTACACCAGAAAGTCACGGAGAACTGAACGGCCAAAGAAGCCGTCTCTCCGGACCTGACTGTCAAGGCAATAGTGCTTAGTGAAAGTATGCAACAAGGCTCAAGTGGCCGCCTGACAGATGTCTTGCAGGGGGACACCGCGTCCCAATGCTGTAGTAGCTGCTGTCGCCCTGGTAGAATGTGCGCGCAGCCCAACCGGAGGTTCCTTTTTAGCCAGAGAGTAACAGGCTTTAATGCACAAGACAACCCATCATGAGATAGCTCTCTTGTGCACAGCCCGGCCTTTTTTGGCGCCCACGTAGCCAACAAAGAGCTGGTCATCCACCCAGAACTGCTGTGTGCGGTTGAGATAGAACGAAAGCGCACATTTTGGGTCCAGATGGTGGAGCCTCTCCTCCTCTCTTGAAGGGTGCGGAGGCGGAAAGAAAGTGGGCAGAGTCACAGTTTGCCCAAGATGAAAGGCAGAGACTACTTTTGGTAGAAAGGAGGGACGCGGTCGAAGCACAACCTTGTCCTGATGACTCGCCAGGAAAGGAGGTTTACAGGAAAGAGCTTGGAGCTCACTCACCCACCGAGCGGAAGTGATGGCCACCAGGAAGACAGTTTTCAAAGTCAATAACCGCAAAGGACAGTTATGAAGAGGCTCAAAGGGAGCGCACATTAAGTATGTGAGAACCAGGTTCAAGTCCCACTGAGGCATGACAAAAGGAACAGGAGGGAAAAGGTGAGTAATGCCTTTGAGAAATCTGTTAACAACAGGGGACTTGAAAAGAGAGGGCTGATCAGGCAGCGTAAGAAAGGCTGAAAGAGCAGAAAGGTAGCCCTTGATAGTGTCCAGAGCAGAGCCCTGCTGGGCCAAAGAGAGAAGGAACAATAGGACCTCAGAAAGAGGGGCAGCAAGAGGATCTACAGCTTTTGCTGTGCAGCATGCCACAAATTTTTTCCACCGACAGGCGTATACCGTTTTAGTGGAGGGACGCCTGGCTGCCAGAATCACATTACAGACTTCAGGAGGCAAGTCCAATGGAATCAGCTGTCGCCGCTCAATCTCCACGCAAGGAGGTGGAGGCTGGACAGGTTCGGGTGGAGGACCGTCCCATGTTGCTGCGACAGGAGATCCTCCCGAAGAGGCAGTTGGATCGGGGGATCCACGCTCATACTGAGTAGCTCGGGATACCAAACTCTTCGAGCCCAGTCCGGCGCCACAAGAATGACTTGGGCCCGGTCGCGTCTGATCTTCTTCAGCACTCTGGGTAGAAGTGGTATAGGCGGAAAGGCGTACAACAGACCGGAACTCCACCCGTGACGAAAAGCGTCGCCGAGCGAGTGCCGCCTTGGAAACTCCAACGCGCAGAACTGCTGACATTGCGCGTTCTCTTCGGTGGCGAATAGATCTAACCAAGGCTCTCCCCACTGTTGAAAGAGACCTTGTGCCACCTCTGAGTGAAGACGCCATTCGTGATCCAACATGCACCTGCGCCTGAGTTCGTCCGCCCTGGCGTTTAGGGCACCTGCCAGGTGTTGAACCGCCAAGGAAATGCCTTGACGTTCCAGCCACGTCCAGAGACGTAGAGCCTCCTGACATAGGGTCCACGACCCCACCCCGCCCTGCTTGTTGCAGTACCACATGGCGGTGGTGTTGTCTGTGAACACCTGCACTACTCTCCCCTTAACAGAGGGAAGGAATGCTTTCAGTGCAAGTAGGATCGCCCTGAGCTCCAAAAGGTTGATATGGAGCCTGGACTCCGCCGGAGACCAGAGGCCTCTGATCTCCGCCTCTCCCATTTGGCTGCCCCATCCCAGGAGGGACGCGTCCGTCACCACTGTGTGCTCCAGTTGGGGAAGGGAGAGGGATCTGCCGCTGACCCAACGCTGGTCCGTGAGCCACCACTGCAAGTCCTGTGCAGTGCCCTCCGAGATCTGGACGTAATCGGACAGATTTCCCTGATGCTGCGTCCATTGGAACTTCAGGTCCCACTGCAGAGCCGGCATATGCCATCTGGCATGATTGATCAGCAGGATGCAGGAGGCCATGAGGCCCAGCAGCCTCAGGGTCTTCCTGACCGAAACCCAGGACCAGGGCAGAAAGATCGGAATCATAGCCCGAATGTCCCGGACCCGCTGTTCGGGAGGAAAAACCCGGAACTGCGCCGTATCCAGAACCGCTCCGATGAAGAGGAGCTTCTGAGAGGGAATCAGGTGTGACTTCGGCACGTTGATGGAAAACCCCAGCAAATGCAGGAGGTCGGCCGTAGTCTGGAGGTGGGAGACGACTGCCTGGGGCGATTCCGCCTTCAACAGCCAGTCGTCGAGATAGGGGAAGACTGAAACCCCTGATCTGCGCAGATGAGCTGCGACCACCGCCATCACTTTTGTGAACACCCGAGGGCGCTGGTAAGGCCGAAAGGGAGCACGGTGAACTGAAAGTGCTCGTGGCCTACCGTGAACCGTAGGTAACGCCGGTGGGCCGGCAGGATGGGAATATGAAAATAAGCATCCTGCAAGTCCAACGCTACCAGCCAGTCTTGCGGGTCTAGGGCAGACAAGACCTGAGCAAGCGTGAGCATCTTGAACTTGTCCTTCCGGAGGAGCGATTGACGTTCGGAGGTCTAAGATAGGACGCAGGCCCTTGTCCTTCTTTGGAACCAAGAAGTAGTGGGAATAACAACCACGACCTACTTCTGGCGTTGGAACGCGCTCGATGGCCCCCTTGGCCAAGAGGGCCGCAACTTCCTGCTGGAGAAGTGACAAGTGATCCCCCGACATGCGGTGGTACTGGGGCGGCATGGCTGGAGGGGTAGAGTTGAAGGGGAGGGAGTAGCCCCTTTGGACTATTTGTAAAACCCACCTGTCCGAGGTGATGGTGCGCTAGTGGGGAAGGTGATGGCGAACCCTGCCACCCACTGGCGTCAGATGGGCCTGAAACACCGGACTAGAAAGGTTTTGAGGCAGCGGCGGCAGGGGCGGTGGTGGACTGACTCGCCCGCTGCCCTCGGGACCCACCACGGCGGGCCCCACAACCGCGGCTGCGCTGAGACTGCGGCTGGGCAGGCCTGCGGGTCTGAAAGGAACGTGCTTGGGCGCCTCGACCCTGACCTCGAAAGGAGCGAAAGGCGGGCCCCGATGAAGCACGTGTGGTGGCGAGACCCAAGGACTGGGCCGTAGCCCGATACTCCTTAAAACGTTCCAGGGTGCTATCCGCCTTGTCACCAAAGAGGCGTGTGCCATCAAAGGGCATGTCCAACAAAGTGTTCTGTGCATTCCCAGAGAAACCAGTAGTTCTGAGCCAAGCGTAGCGGCGGAGCGCCACAGTTGTGGAAAGTGCCCTGCTGAGGGAATCGGCCAAGTCAAGCCCACAACGGATAGTAAATTTAGCAGCATCCCTCCCTTCGGTAATGGCCTGGAGAGTACCGCCAGAGCGTCCACTGGACACTGAGGCAGCACCTGTGCCACGGTGTCCCACACAGAGTGGGAATAGCGGCCTAAGAGGCACGCAGTATTCACTGCCCGCAACCCAGAACTGGCAGAAGTGAAAATCTTTTTCCCTAACTGCTCCAGTTTCTTATATTCCTTGTCTGGAGGAGCAGAAGGGAATGCACTCGGAGAGGCAGAGGCCTGGACAACCAGACTCTCAGGTGTCGGGTTTTGTGTGAGAAAGCTGGGGTCGCCCGGTGCCGGGCGATGACGGCGTGCCACACCCTTATCCACAGGAACCCCTGTGTTAGGCTTACTCCAGGTGCTCAACAGGATATCAGTGAGTGCATCGTTAAAAGGCAGCAGCGGCTCCGCGGAGGAGGACCCTGGCTGCAGCACCTCGGTCAGAAGATTGGTCCTAATAGGCACGGAAGGGAGCTCGAGGTTAAGAGCCTCAGCAGCCCTACGCAGCACCACTGAAAAAGTCCCAACCTCCTCCGTAGCCACGGAAGAAGGGGACAGCGTGCCAGGGTGTGGAGAGAAATCCAGATCCACCGGACCCTCCATGTCGTGTTCCCATTCAGGCTCGTTCTCGCATTGAGCTGCAAGAGGGTCGTCAGACCCCTCCCAGTACTCCCTTTCATCCACCGGTTTCGGGAGAGGCCGGTACGGACGAGGAGCCTGGGGAAATGGGACAAACTCCCCACCAAGAAATGGAATCGGGGGGTAAGAGACCAATTCTAGTTAGGCGCCGTACGGCGTCAGTAGCGGCGCCGCGCCCGGCGCCGGGGGCGGCTCCGAGGCCGGAGCCGGCGGCGCCGCAGGGTATCTTGCCGGCGTAGCCGAGGCCAAAGGCGGCGGCACGGGGGCAGACCCACCCAACGGGTACGTGGGGCCCGAAGGCGCTCCGGAGGGACCCGATGGCCAAACCAACGGCCCATGGCCGACAGGAAGGCCTGTGTCTTGTCCGAAGTCGCGTGCGGGCCCGGAAAGGGCGGGTAGGCCGCAGGGAACAACGGAGGCTCTAGCGGAGCCGCGGGGGAGTGACCCCCCGCCCCCTCCACCGCGTCCCGCGACCGGTGAGGGGTAGAAGACGAGCGACGTCGCTTCTTCGACTTTTTATGGCGCCGTGACTTACCTGTCCCCGAGTCCGACGAGCAATGGTGACGGCTCCGCGACCGGTCCCTTGACCTCCCATGGGAGCGGACCTCGATCGGCGCGGAACCGATTGTCGGGCCTCCAACAACTTTCGGGAACGCTCCCGCAAAGCTTTCGGCGCCATGGCCCGACAATCGTGGCACGCCTCGGCGTCATGGGCGTGCCCCAAGCAGAAGAGACACGTCGTGCGGGTCCGCTACCGACATCGTCCGACGGCAGGCCCTGCAGGACTTAAACCCGGGCATTCCTACTGCACCAGAGTCGAGTACTCGACAAACAATTACCAAGTTAAAACTTTTATCTAGGGGTACCGCTCTCTCTCGGATCTGCGCTGCTGGCGCGGAAAAAGAAAGAACTGACGTCAGCGCGCGTGGGCGCGTCTAAGTAGCTCCGACGACGTCATCTCGGCAGCTACGACGCCAGCGACGTACGCGGAGCCGTACGACGACGCCTACCGACGCGCAGGGGTACTGCTGACGAAAAACTTTCCGGATCCAGTCTGACGCCTGGTGATATTCTAAGGTAAGGAATCTATCACTAACGTGTCTCTTTCAGATCTTTCAGTTAACTACGACCCTAGCAGCCAAGTGGTTTTGTGTGATGTATGTGAGCTATAGTCAGCCAGCACGTTTTAAGTCAACACCATGTTGAATTTGGGAGTTTGTTTTTGTTCATCATTAAACATAAGAACTTGAATATTCTAGCATGCAAAGCACAGATGCCTAAATGATAACGACTGGATCAGGTATAATAAATGGCCATTTGGCAGATATGCTGGATCCACTCTCGGGAGGCACCCAAAGCCACTTTAATTTTTGGAGCAAACAGCCAGGATCCAAGGCATCAAATTCGGGACAAATTCCCATTTTTAATGTATTTATTTTTTATTTCTTTGACGGTTTCTTACAGGTACTCGAAAAGTTCACAGAATTCATCTTACTGCATACAATATCCAATTCATCATCATTTCGATTTTAGCAAGTGCGAAGTTCGAAGCGGGCAGGACAAATTCGCATTAATGCCACTATGGAAAGTATTGGGTAGAATTCCTAGCAGTTTATTCACAGGTGAGACAAGTATAGTCTTGCTATTCACAAACAGGAAACGTGAATGCATGGTCAATTTCAAGACTTCATCCAACGCTCTAGAGCTGCTACATGGTTAACTCACACTAGGAATTGATCAAGCAACTGAGAATTGGTTGCAGAGTGAAAACGCGTTAAAATGCCTTATTGAGAAGAGGCAAGACCAACTCAAGCATTCTATGCTGTGGGCATCATCCATTCAGCCGCGGCCGCTGCAGGTAAGGGCGGTTGGGCCAGGTAAGGGGGGATTTCGAGTGACGACCACTTGGAAAAATGTATTATTTATTTAATTTCCCCTCGTGGTAGTCTCTTGAAATCCCCCTCACCTGGCCCCACCGCACTTGCCTGCAGCGGCCGCGGCTGCATCCATTCCGGACACACATTCATGGATCAACTATATAAGGGAGTAACAAGATGGGAATTTTTCTTAAGAAACAAATGAGGTAAACGATCCTCTAGTGAAGACGTGGAGCTAGTTAACTATATATCAACCAGCCAATTAACCTCTAGTCATTTTACGTGAAACATTCATCCCCTTCCCTCCAGCTCAAGAGGCTATCATAATACTGCAATATAAAAATTATATAAACAGACATTGTAAAAATTTCAAAAAAATGAAATAACAGTTATAGTGATAAATCGTAAGGAAAGTAAGTAGGGATTACTTCAGGAATTCAAGATTACTGCAGCGAGTACTTCAATATGTCAGTCAGTCTCGTTAGTAGTGATTTAATAGGTGTTACAGAATATTCCAGGCAATCACAACCAATTTGAATTTAATTTGGAACCGCGCTGAGCAAAGCAAAAGAAACCTCAAAATCTGAGCAATCCCATTACGGTAGATTACATTATATGACTGTAACAAGCGTCTTCGACCAAGTCAAAGAAGAAGCTTTACATATGGAACATACTCTGGAAATGTCACAGTTAAAGTAGGCACGGATAATTTAAATTACTCTGCCTTTTATGGAGGTGTACCCAATTAAAAAGCCTAAGACAGGAATATATTGTTTTAACTAAAGCTTTCAGCTTACATGTGCATGTTTGTCCCTTAATCGGATTTATTTTTTACTGCTTTTCTCACAGTTCTGCTAGTGATAATCTACATACTGTAGGTGCAGGAGTAGGAACACTTACACGTCCAGCTTCTTTCAGGGCTGTGCCACTATTCTGAGTGATACCACTCCAGTCCAATATCATTATCTATATTTCCAGGAGCAACTTTCCCTAGAAGTGAAAGCCTTTTGGACTGTTTGTAGGAAAGAAGGGGTATCAAATGTGAATGAGACATTACATTTCTAAAAAGGAACACAGTCTCATTTAAATTCTAGCGCACTTCTTCATAGGTCATGTTTAAGACATGCAATAGTTAGATGCCTTCGGGAGTGGCCTTTATTTATCTGACTGCTGCTATTTCACGGTCCTAGGATGCTCGTTTCCAGTCCAGGGAGGACCTGGCCTGGCAGTTCGGGCTGGACTGTTCCCATTGGGCGCAGGGTCAAGACTGATTTGCATATGGCTGGGTCCAAACTGGAATGGCATGGTGAGCAAAAAACGATGGATTTAGGCCCAGATCTCTGTACTGGGGTGAATGTATGACATTGTTCTGCATTCTGTCCATCAATTGTTCTTTTTGCATTTGTCACCCCGAGTGGGATGGGTATGCCCAGACCTGGGTCCCATGCTCTCCATGCCACTGGAGTCAAGCTATCCTGGCTGATGAGGGCAGAAAGCCCGAAACCGGTCCTAGGATGCTTGTTTCCAGTCCAGGGAGGACCTGGCCTGGCAGTTCGGGCTGGACTGTTCCCATTGGGCACAGGGTCAAGACTGATTTGCATATGGCTGGGTCCAAACTGGAATGGCATGGTGAGCAAAAAAACCGATGGATTTAGGCCCAGATCTCTGTACTGGGGTGAATGTAAGACATTGTTCTGCAGTCTGTCCATCAATTGTTTTTTTTGCTGCTATTTCACAGCAAACCAGATTATGCCCATTTGACACTTTTCTATACAAAGTTATACAATTTTTTGGGATGCATGCAATGAAGTGCATTTACACCTGCACTACTGCATGTCATGGTGGTATGTATTTAGTTCAGGACTACAATTATACTTGTAAACCAATATAGTGTGCAAGTCCTGCTTTCTAATTTGCTTTCAGGGCTCATGTATGTTATGCTTTTATAGACATTTAACTAATATATTACTAATTTAAGCTGTGCTGTTAGTTGCAATTTGCTTTGCTTTTCTACCTATCTTTCCAACCCTATCTGTCTATCTGTATGCCTGTCTTATGTGTATATCTAAGAGCTCTATCATCAGTGAGGGTATCCTGGCACTGAGCAGGTGTGTGTGCCTAGCCCTGCCCATGGTAAGTTGGTTAATTGAAAAGCCAAGACTTCAGGTTCAAGAAGAGAGGAAGAGTGTGAGGTCATTCAATGCTTTATGTCTATCTACATGTCTGTCTGTGTATCTAGTCCTCTTACCATTCAGCTACCTGCCTATCGATCTATCTGTCTATCTACCAATTTTTCTGCTGTACTTTCTCACTCTTTGCAACTCCTGTCTATCTAGGTCTCTTTGCAAATCGACCGATCTACCCATGTATTTACAAATCTAGGCCTCTTTTCAAATGTGTATCCATCTCTGCAACTGTCTATTGGTTTATCTATCTATGCAATCTGTATATCTATCCATCCATCTATCTTTGCAAACCGGTCTGTATCTTTGCAATCCTATCTATGTTATCTATGTCTATCTTTCCAACTCTATCCATCCCTCCAAGCAACCCTATGCAAACGTCTATCCATGTAACACCTGTCTATCTATAAGCCTCTTTATCTATCTGTGAAACACTCTCTAGCTATGCAAGCCTCTGTCTAGCTAGCTATTCTATCCTCTCTAGCTAGCTAGGCAAGCTTCTCTAGGTAGCAATGCAAGCCTGTCTAGCTAGCCAGCCAGCCAGCTATGCAAACCTCTCTAGCTAAGCAAGCCTATTTATCTAACCATTTATGCAAGCCTCTATATTTGTAATACAGAATTACAAATACATCACAAAAAACCATTAGCTAAGGCAACCACATCAGACTAATTGGGTTTATTAGGTCTGGTGTTAACCAATAACCAGGTTTCAATCATTAGTATGTTGTTGTGTCAATCACATTTTTCTTCCAGCCACTCCACATTGCATGGAGTAATGGATCAGCCCACTCCAGCCACTGGTTGCCTTCACTGTGTGTTATGGCATGCTGTCTTTTCACAAGGCGCACATCCCCCACACAAAGTAGTTCCCAATAGTGCCAGGAGCAACTATGGTAATGTGTGCTTTTTTAAGTTTTTTTAGACCCAAAAATATTTTTTTCCTTTATCCAAGGTTTTTTTTCTTGAATGAGGGACCTCTTTTCTTCCAGCACCCAGGAATGTACCATGATAGTCAGTACAATGATTAATACAAGTTTAGATGAAAATATACAAAACCCCCTGCAAATCAGATGTGTTTAGTCTGGTACAATAAGGGCTTAATGTCACCCCACTCCTCAAAAAAGCTATCCTCAATGGAGTAGACTCCAATACATATTTCCTGATCTGGCTGGCCAAAATTCTGGAAAACACAAAGATGCTCAAATCCTAACACAAATAATAAATATCCTAGACACCTACCAATATTGTTCTTGCCTCCAAACAACGGCACAGAAATAGAACTGGTCAACATCTGAGACAACATCATAGAGTTAACATACTAGGGACTGCTAAGCATGATAATTCTTTTTGACCACTCTATCTTCGATACAGTGCACAACATCCGTCTACACTGCCTTCAGTTGGTGAACAAGTTTCTGAACATTTTATAAAATGGTTCAAATCCCTATTCGCTGAAAGATCCCAAAAAGTGTCAACAGGAGGCTTTATATCTCAGCTTCTGTCCCCTAGCCTAGTGACATCTAGGATCGGCCATGATTTACAATAAACCAGTGACGGCTCTTCTAAGACCACGTAACCGCATCTTGCACTTCTATGCGGTTGACATGCAAATATCCCAAACAATAACCTTAGATGAAAATTAATCCAGAAGCACCACAAAAGGACTTGAAGAAGAAGAAATCTTGAAGAGTTGGCCAAAATACAATGAAACTAAAAATGTCCAAACCCCTGTTACTAAAAAGAATGAATGTTCTGCTCTCCCCACCATTTTTTAAGTCCCTTTGACAGTCAACACCAAGGTTAGAAATGACAGAGTCGTCTGTGATGCAGACCTTCACCTCTATTCTCCAATGAGAACGGTGGTAAAATCAAATCTACTTTTTACCAAACACAGCTATTTAAAAAAGAAAAAGGAGAAAAAACACCATTCAGCCCATCTGAATATCCCTCCACAGTGGGGGCTAGGTCAACTTTTGTACTTCGGTCTAACTGCCTACCAAATAAAAAGGCTACAAAAACCAAACACAAATGCAGTAGTCTTGCTAATGTTCTGCCTCCGCAAGAGCCAACTCCTATCTCCATTAACTCCCTATGCAATTCAGGACCAACTTTATTAAAACCCATTACTCTTAGGAAGGCCTGGAGGATTCTCTCAATGTAACCTCCAAGAAAAAAAATCATCAAATCCTATCTGCCTCCTTGCCACTTTCAATCCCAACAAATCTAATGGTATGCTGGTTTTCAAAACCAAGTTTGCTCATCAACTTCTGTATGGATATCTGCGGTATACTTAACCTCTTCTTCTTCAGAAAATAAAACATAAAACCCACCTCTTCTGGCCGCCACTGGAGCCTTCTTTTTAAAGCGTGCATTAACAGCGTGGCTGTCTGCAAGATGTATTGTTACCAGACCTTTAAAATAAACAGAGTGTGCTTTGTGGCGGTTTGGTGTATCATTCTGCCTTCTATCGAGTGCTTACATTGCAGTGTATGAGGGACTATTAGCATCTGAAAAATACACTAAATTATCCCACATTTAGTTACTTCTCATGGAAGCATTCTTTATTAATGCAATAGGCTTCTGTAATATTTTCGTTATTTCTCAAGCGCGACCCTCACATTTAAATAGCCACGTAATTACGTTTTTCTTCTCATTCTAGTAGTTCTATTTTCAGATCATTACCATCACCAATATTACTACCACTGTGACTAACCTTGCCACCCTTACCTAGTCCATTACGAGTACCGTTATTACCACCATCACCAGTATTGCTGCCACCACAACTACCACCGTTATATCACCATCATGATTATCTCAATCACCATTAAAACCACTACAGTCACCATTATCATCATCATTATTGATGCCAGCACCATTATCACCACCACCACAGCCATCAAAGCCAATAGGTCTGGCCTTAAAGAGCTAACACATGCAAGTAACTGAATAAGCAAATGCTGCTTACAAGTATTTCAGACCTACTGGCTTTGCTAATCCTTGTTTAAAGTGGCGATGGACACCAATAAGGAGGGGGAAAGTGCAAGATGTACATTACCAACGGCAACAGGCATGGTGCATACTACATTCACAAATTTTGCGGTTTCAGAATGTAGATGTTTACAGTTTTGCAATATTGTGTGCAGGAAGATGGATAGCACACTTGCCATGAGTGTGCTATTGGTTTACGCTCTGTTCAATGTGAGACACTAAATACATTTTTGTTTAAACGGATGGTCTAATGAGATGGTGTTCCAATACCTATTCTTAGGGCTTTCCCAGTAAAGTGTTGTTCACTGTCTGTCCTGTGCTTTCTCATTTGCAGTGTTTTCTTTTTAAGGGCGTATCTACTGATGTGACACCAATTTCATTGGCATATGCTGATGTCCCAGGTAATTTCTGTTTTATACGCCTGCCTCTTTTGCCCCAGTATTTAGGCCCCACTAATCCCACACAAAGACAAATTACCTCTACTGCCTCCAGTACTTGCTCTCCAGGCTGTGCATTCTCTTTACTGTATAATACTCTCTTTGTGTGAATTGAATTTCTCTATAAGCTGTGAGAGTGTAATTCCAGATTGGTCTTTGAGTTTTGCTCAATTATATAACATCTTGAGTGTCAACGCATACAGTCTTCTCGCTGGACACACGTCAGCAACTGATATGTAGTTAGCATTAAGGTGAAATCCTCAACAAGAGAGACGTTTATTTTCACTCATTATTCAGCAACACCATCTAGTCCCAGCATCCACAAACTTTGCAAAGGCTTGATGGGTTTCATAGTTTATTCGACTCAAGTTTGGTAAGACCAGATTCATTAACAGTCTTCGCCCCAATGCTCAGAAACATCAACGGTCATGAGTCCTAATTTTGAAACCTGTGGTTAACAGTTGAATTGGGGGGCTGACTGTATGGCTCTTTGTCCAACATGGACACAAAGTCAAAGGGCATCACAGTCCATTTGAGATATTTTACAGGAAAGCAGTGGGTTTCAGTAAGACAAAGAAATGTTGCTTGTCTTCGGTATTGATCTTTCTGGTGGATACTCTATCACCTGCAGATGGACCACTCCATGAATCTCTCCCAGATGTCAGACTGGATCCAGAAACCAAGCAACATCTCTCCTACACCAGCAGGTGGTGCCATGACTCCAAGTCTGCTACAGCCCATCCCGAATCTGATGATGCAAAGCCATATATGGCACCATTAGACTTTTTGACCCACAACCTTGGAGGTGGATATGAGCTTAAGGAACTTGGGGGAATGCAGTAAACTATCTGCATTCCCATTAGTACTACATAACCAGCAAGTACAGTTAACACTCTCCAGAGTGGTTACTGTACTGGTTATGAGCAGGTGTGTCACGAGGAATCTGCAGGTAGAGAGAGCCTCCACCAGAGAGATTGCAATCAAAGGTAAAGTAACTTTCTTCTGATGGGTATTTCTATCTGCAGGTTCCTCACCTCCTGAATCAATGCCAAAGCAGTACCCAATAGAGGCAGGTCTGAGGAGAAAACTAAACAGCTCTAGGCACTGGCAAACAGGAAGCACAATATGAAAAACATCCAATCACATGACTTCGGAAGGGACCCAAAAGCACCAAAATGAAGCAATATCTCAACCTTAGGGGAACACCCATGCATGCCACAGAATAATAGCAACCAGCCGTAAGAAGGAACGCATGGAAAAGAAAATAAGATTCCTACGTGGGAATGCTCTTTAGCGTGGGACTAACGGTCCGACATACAAAAAGAAGTCGATGCCAGCAAGCCAATAGCAAAGCAAAAGCCACCCAAAATGAAAGAAGCAGAATATCCCCAAACCCAGCACCCCTAAAACATATCTGGGCAAGGACAAAAATAAACCATCTAAACACAATCACCGCTTTGGATCACAATACAACACAAGGGTGCCTTGATGTAATAATCCAACAAATCACAACGTCCCAAACTAAAGAAATACTCGCCTAAACAGCGGAGACATTTTAAGGCATGGGCAAAGTGGACTCTGACCCAGGGCCCCAGCCTTTCAGGGAACCCCCTGATAGTGCCAGCTCTGTTCTGGAGAGGCTTGCCCTGATGACCTTGAATAATTCAACATATTATTTTAAATACTGTTTCTCTTTCATCTATTTTTGATGTGAGTGATGCGAGCAAGTCTATTACAGACATTTTTGCAGAGAAATGTTGTATTTATGCTACATGCACAGAGATGTCACAGATTATTTGTAGTAATATTAGTGAGCTGCTGCTGGGTTTGACTATTGAATACACGCATAACTTTCCATGAATATTAGATGTAACAATTTTAGAATGTGGACGACTGTGCCTGTGCACTGTCAGTGACCTGGACAAAGGGGGCATGAAGGAGCTGAAACTGGGTCATAAATTCAAAACTGTCCAAACAGGGGCCCCCAGAATGCTTAAGATGTTCCCGCTAACCAGAATCAAACAATGGGCATACCAGCACAAGGAATGTGGTGCAAAGTGATAGAAACTCAACTATCCTGAAAACCGGAGGCATAAGAGGGGCACAATGTGTAGGCAGAGTCCAACCAACCAACAACTGGAAGCAGAACCAAGATAACCAATCCCAATATGGCACACCCAAAGAGTAGCTTTAAGAATTGGTTAAATACAAAAATTACAGAAAAGTCAACAGACGCACAACATTGAATCCAAAGTAAAGCACCAAAGGAAAGTTAGACCACCAAGGCCGTTGACAGACAGACATTCAAAAGAGTCTACATTGGTATCCAGCTGCTCCAAACCTCTTGCTCACACGGCCAAGCATAGGCTGAATTAAGCCCCCGCCCTTCGGCTAGTGGCAAAAGTGTATATAAGTGTAAAAAAGAAAAAACAACCAGGAACCAACACATGGACTTCCATAATGATGTGTAATCAGCTCATTTAACTAGCTCAGAACCAGAACAGAACAAATTCCAATACATCATACCGCCACTATGTAGAGCACATATCACATAACTAATCAAAATCTTTTAAGGGAACCCACCCACGTCACAAGGCATCAATCCAGAACGACAGACAGTAGAACCCAACGAAAGCTGCAATGAAATTGCCTGTAGGCCCAGAAGCAAGACTTTGCCAAGCCCTGCCCATAGTACCACTACAGAGTTTATTGGTCATTAAGTACAACTGTCAAATCCACACTATAGGAAGCCAAGTGACACACAACAACTTCAGAGAGCAGTTGCCAGAAAGAGGTTTGAAGCAGGAAGGGGCCAGAATGGCAAGCAGCATACCAGCGTCCTAACTGGCACTGGTGCAGTGTGCTGCCCGCTACTGCCAAAGAGAACATGTGGAATAATATGACACCTATCACCAGGGGCACAATTTCATAACACCCAAAATGCAAACAGGAATCATCCGTCATTCATCTGGTCGTAGGCCTCAACAAACAAAACAACAAGGGCAGAAGAAGACCCAAAACCTGAAACTTGATAACCAAGATAGTGAAATGTCACAATCCAGAAAAGGAACAAACGAAAAAAACCTGGACCCAAGCACTTGCACGATTCCAAAAAGGCTCAATTTGCAGCAGGAACTCAAGAACCAGAACTGTAACAGTCCTAAGGCATGTGAGGCACAAGGTCGATCAAAACATCAACAGAAAAAATAGAACTTGAGCACTTGCACTCATGTGTGCTGTGGTATATGAAGTATCCCTTCTATTTCTTATGTTGCTGTTTTGATCGGCCTTGTGCCTCACATATCCACCAAGGGAAGGTTTCTGGCTCATTTAAAAACAACCTCAGTTTCAGATCCAGGGGCGGAACCAGCACCAGAATATGTTGGAGTTGCAATCCCTGGGCTCCCCACTAACCTGCTTACAATCTGACAATGCTTTTATAAATTATGCTGAGTTTAGCAACGCAAACCTTCCTGCAAAAAACGACAGGCAGGGCCAAGAGCCCCTGTGATCGATTATTACCCACAGTGAAAGCAAACGTGAAATTGAGTAAGCACAGAATTGTCTGTCCAGAAAATAAGATAGCAGCTGTAGCCTGGTATATGTGACAAGACCTACTAGAATAGGAGTTTAGGGGCAGCCGACTGAAGGGAGGTATGCCCCCCAGGAATATTGTGTGAAGTCCAGGTGACTGCCTCAAAAATGTGGGTTACCTTCGGTTAAAGGTGTAGCCCAATGAAGATATCCCCCAGGTTGTTGGGCTATTCGCCCACCATTTTCCTTCAGGTGGCCTGGTGACTGGTGTGTCCTGGTAGGGTAGCAAAGTTTGGGAAAGGTATGGCATTTTATTAGTCGAGGTTCTAGTCGTTAGCGATGGGAGATAGAGAAGCACAAGCAATCAATAAGGCTGCTGAGTGAGGCGGGGCACATGGATCTGGTGGTTGCAGGTGCGGAGATGGCATCAGGCCACCTGACACGTAGAGCGTGGGAGGGAGTAGCGGCCTCAGTTTGGGCCAGCGCCGGCGTTAGTAGCAGTGCTTCTAGAGTGGAGTGATGAGGTAGAGGTGGTGGGCAAGGGAGGGACCCAGCCATGATTGAGTTGGCCGCCTGCAACGTCGCATATGATAGAAGGGCGACGGCCCGAGGAGGGGTACCCCCAGAAGGAGCACGAGTGGGGGGCTAGGCCTTCTAAGAGTTTGGGGCAGATAGAGAGTAGGGTGTGTGAGCAGAGGGCTATCCCCAGCGCCAGGGGGAGCACGCATCAGGGACTTTTCAAGATGGGAATCCAAGAGTGAGAGGAGCACAGTAGATGGCTGTGGGTGCCGGAGTCAGGTTTCAGTCCGTTAGGAGGCACACAGAGGGCCAGTACAGAAGTCCTGTTACCATTTTTGTGGGTCGTGTAGAACAGTGGAGTAGCGGACTTGGGAGAGCACGGTGCGGCTCAGATACCCCGAGGTGAAGTGAAGATAGGGCTCAGCGTGGCTGGCCAGAAGACATCGGGGGACAGAGCTACCACTAGCAGAAGGTCCGGTGAGACATCGTCGGTGTCTCCTGCAGGTAGGTTTAAATGTGTTTTATTGTCACATTTGCACAACATGTTAACAATTTTCAGTGTGAGAGGTATCCCCTCTACATCCAATCATAGATAATGCGACTTTTAGACCCCTGAAGGAAGATTGAAGAAGAAAAGGAAACCCTACCCCACACAATACTCCCTCCCCCCCCATCCCCAGTACCAATAGCTGTGTAATGTGCGATGTCAAGGGTTTTCATTGTGGTTTGCTTTCGGATGCTCTCCTCGCTTCAGCTGAGTCCAGATCAGTGAGACGTAATAATCGCAAGTAGCGGGGACAAGACAACTCTCTGAATTCCTGAGTTAATAGGGCTATGAAGGGACGCCAGGTGTGAATGTGTCACCTCGCGATGTGAGTGTAGGGGTGAGTTTCTCCATCCCCAGTATGCTCCAAAGGCGTTGCAACCATGCCGTGTAGGTCGGGGCAATAGCAGACCCTCAAAGTGCTATAATGGTTTGATGGGTGGCCCTCAGCGCTATACTGATCTGGCGCCCTATACGAGATGAGAGGGGGTAGGTGAGAGGGTTTGGGAGGCCTAGCAGAGTATACAATGGGAATCTGGGGAGCTGGGTGGAGAAGTGGGTATTGATATCATCTAGTACCGAGGTCCAAAACGCTGTGATCATTGGGCAGTCCCAGAGTAGGTGTGTAAGCATACCCCTTGCCCCGCACTGGCGCCAACAATTATCGCTGAGAGTTGAGTTCCCCAGTAGAGTCGCACCGGAGTTAGATACCAATAAGAGGTGATTTTTATGGCGGTTTCTGTGCTCAACATGTTATAGGTGGTGTGCCGGGCTCTATGGAATATGTCATGCCACTCTTTCGAAGAAAGTTGGCACCCTATTTCGGTTTCCCAGCGTTTCTGGGCCGGGGATTTATCTTCGGTCAGAGTGGGCTGGAGAAGAACGCATAGCTCTGAGATAAGGCGTTTGTCTGATTGTTTGCTCAGAAGGCACTTCTCATAAGAAGTCAGTAATCTCCCCGCAACCTGTTGCATCGATGGGTGCATTAGCCAATGTCTGATTTGGGGATATCGGACGAGTTCGTCTTCGGGGCTAGCCTAGTCTTTCTTTAGGCTGTCGAAGGAAATAGGGCAATCCTGGTCAAAGAAGTGCCCTTCCGCTTTACAAGGTGCTTCTTGCCACGCCCGAAACTACGGCCCGACCCCAGGTGTAAAGTCAGGGTTGTCAATGATCGGTGTTCGGGGGGAGGGAAGGGTAGTCAATCTTCCTCTGCGTGTGCACCCATCCCACACCTTCATTAGGGAGTGTGTGATCGGCAAGATGTAGAGGCTGGGTGCTCGGTGTGCTTGTGGGAGGAATGGGACTTTCTCCGGCGAGATCCCCACCAGGGGTCTGTCCATGAACCTCCAGTGTTACTCCGACTTAGCTCTGGACCATTCCACTAGGTATCGAAGCTGGGCGGCTTGATATTACCGGAGTAAGCAATGTATTCCGAGGCCGCCTCCTGCTAAAGAGAAGCCAGCTTCGCTCTTTACTCATTCTGGGCTGTTTACCCGCCCAGATGAAGTGATGCAGTGTGGCATGTAGGGCCGCGATCGATCGTGCCTGCCGGGGGGGCTGTGGTAGGGCCTGGAAGAGGATCCTGGGCAAGGTGGTCATCTTTGAGGCCGAAATTCGGCCCAGCAAGGACAGCGGGTAATGTCGCCACTGGTCCAATTCAGTGCGCACCCGTTTCATCAGGCTCCATCATTTAGGACATTTGTTCTCTCTAGAGTCGGGCAGAGCTGGACTCCCAGTTATGGGATGGACTCGGTCGCCCAGGAGATCATGTAAGTTTGTTTCAGCACCTCCACCGCAGGAGGGGGAATCGTGAGGTTGAGAGCCTGAGATTTATGGAGATTCATTCGAAACCCGGACACCCTTCCAAATTCCTCCATGCTCGTTTAAAAAGTGGGGCAGACTCTCACCGGGATTGTCTAGCATGATCATAATGTCATCTGCACAGAGGCTTATTCGGTGCTACTCCACACCTAGGGGGATCCCATGGATCTGGGGTGGTCTCTCTCCCACTGTGCAAAGGGCTCGACGTAGAGAGCAAATAGAAGAGGGGAAAGCAGGCAGCCCTGTCGTGTGCCCCTGTGTATTGGGAAGCCCTTGGAGCCCTGTCCATTCACTCGTGCTGAGGCCATCGGAGACCCGTAACCGCTGAGGACCCAGGATCAGAATCTCTCCCCGAATCCAAAGTGCGTTAGTTGCTCACTCAGGAAGGGCCAGTGGACCCGGTCGAAAGCTTTCTCCGCGTCCACTGATAGCAGCATGCTGGAGCCTTGCCTTCGGTGCACTTTGTCTATGATGTGCAGAAGCCTTTTGGTGTTGTCCGCGCATTGTCTTTGCGGGACAAATCCTGCTTGATTGGCGTGGCTGGGACTTGTTTCGGGATTTTAAAAATGGTGAGGAATTTTCTTCCCCTGCTCTCTGTCCCTCACAGAAAGACCATTGTCCAGGCTCTGGATATCTCGAGATTGGACTACGTGAACTCTCTGTACTTGGGACTTCCCAGTTATCTAATCACCCGTTTGCAGGTGATCCAGAACACGGCTGCTAGGGCCATCTTTTTGGCTGGCCCTAGAACTCATTTGTCCCCTCTCTTGTTATCCCTGCATTGGCTCCCTGTTCAGAAAAGAATCCATTTTAAAGCACTGATTCTGGTTTTCAAAGCTTTTAATCAGATTGGAGCCCCTTATCTCAGACAAAGATTTCCTCATTACACTCCCCAACGTACCCTGAGGTCCTCATCTCAACTCTTGATTCCTGTTCCTAAAATTTCTCTTGCTCGGGTCGGAGGTCGATCTTTCCAAGTGATCGCCTCCCACCTATGGAACAGTCTCCCTTTGGCCCTCAGACAGGTTCAGGACCTCCTTACTTTCAGGAAAAACTTAAGACGTGGCTTTTCCAACTTTAATTCCCGTTTTTGGCAGGTTTCTCGTCTGGCTTTCCTCTGTTGTGTTTGTTTACGTGGTTTTTTGCTTAGCGCCGGGACACTCCTGGGAGTAGCCGTGCGCTTTATAAATGCCCAATTAAAATTAAATTAAAATAAGACCCTGCATGAGGAGGTTAAGGCGGGATGCCAAAATGCCTGTGAATAGTTTCGCATCCACATTCAACAATAATATAGGACGGTAATTGGCGCATGATTGCTTATCTTTCCCAGGCTTAGGGATAACGACTATGGAGAGGGTGGCCGAATTTGTTGAAGAACCGGGTAAGAACTGGAGCTAGCTCCGAGCAGAAAGGCTTTGTAGAAACTGGAAGAGAACCCATCTGGGCCTGGGGATTTCAACAGTTTCTGCCTAGAGATGGCGGAAATGACCTCTTCCTTCCGAATAGGATCGTCGAGGGAGGTAGCCTGGGAGTCAGTCAATCGGGTCGTGGAGGAATTGTGGAGGTAGCGTGTTATGGCCTCAGAGGGGACAGGCTGATCGGAGTACAGAGCAGCGTAGAATTCCCAAAAGCGGGCTGCTATTGGAGCGTCCCCTTCCAGCAGATCCCCACTCTCTGACAGGAGGGAGTTTACTCTGTTGGCCTGTCGCTGAGCTCGAAGCTTGTTGGCAAGGAGCCTGCCACTTTTATTCCCATTCATGTAGAAGGAGTGTTTTAGGCGCAGGAGTGTTTGTAATCCGCACTGTCAAGATCTAGACTTGCCAGCTGCTTCCGTGTGGTCTCCAGCTGGCGCCATATCCTGGGGGCTCCGGTACGGTGGTGGATAAGCTCCAGTTCTCGGACCTGTTTCTAAAGCTCTGCTCTTTTGAGCTTACGCTGCCGGTTTCGGCAGCTGAGAGAGATATCAGCTCTACCCTAATGACCGCCTTCAGTGCATCCCAACAATGGAGGCGGGCGTGTCCGGGTTGTCGTTGATATCCATATAATCTCGTATGGCCTTCTTGAGCTGCTTGACCACTTCTGGTTGCTGCAGTAGTGTTTCCCGAAGCCTCCAGTGTCGTCGCGCGTTCCTCTGTTGGGGATTGTGAATCTCAAGAATGAGTGCTGAGTGGTCGGACAGAGCTCTCAGCTCTATCTCCTGTGAGTGAAGCAGTTGCTGGAGGTCTCGAGTTACTAGAAAATAATCTAGGCGAGCATATGATTTGTGAGCGTGTGAGAAGAATGTGTAATTACGGGTGTTGGGATGGGATGCTCTCCATAGGTCTGTCAACCCTACCTCCCTTATTCAGGCAAGTCCCTCACCTGACAGTGTCCTGTCTCCTCCCTCCCTAAGAACAGAGCGGTCCATATTCTTGTCAAAGGCTATGTTGAAGTCGCCCCCTACTAGAATCAGTCTGTCCTGAGATGTCAGGGTCTGAGCTAGTGCCTCGCGAATAAAGCACTCTTGCCCCTCATTATGTGCGTACAGGGTGCCCAAGGTTAGCGTCCGAGTGCCTAGTTGGATTCGGTGGACCAGGAGGCGGCCTTTGAGTTCGATAAGCTTAGGGCCTATTGAACCTTGGAATTTATGTGAGAATAGGATTGCCACCCTAGCTGTCTTGCGCCCTTGGGAGGAGAGCAATTGTTGCAGAAAAGCTTTGAATTTGAGCCTATGAAAGTCACTCGCAAGGAGGTGAGTCTCCTGGAGGAAACAGACATCTGCCCCAGTGTGCTCTAGATAAGAGAGAACAGCCTTTCGTTTAACTGGGGTAACCCCCTTAACGTTTAGGGAGATTACATTCAGGGTATCACCTGACGTCATTGTATATGAGTGTGGTCCAGCTAAGAGCTAGTGGTCCGTCCCTTCGCCTCTATAGTTGTACTAAAGTGTAACGTAGGTGCACAAGATGCGGGAGTCCCCGTCACCCCTAGAGTTGTGCCCCCCGGTCTTTCAGCGAGATGGTACATGTCAAACGAACATATATAAACAAACAACATAAACAAAGTCTCAGGAATGGATGGGCCGGATAGTGCGACCAGTGCCTTCCAGAGAGAGGAACGAAAGATGGGGTTCTTGGTGACCATGTGTCTTCTTGGGCCCACCCCCTCACGGCCCCGGATAGCGTCTGATGTGTGCCCCCTCTGTGGGTGAGGCGGACTCTGCGTTTTCAGTCGGTGCCTCCCAGAGCTCGGTCTCCGGCTAGGCTCTCCAGGACTGCCTTCCTCTCCTGTGCCATCAGATCTGGTTTCGAGAGCCCTCCGCATCTCCGGCCTCGCCGAGACCATCGACCGGTCCCAGCTCCTGTCTTGGGCGCTCCTCCTATAGTTACCTCTGGCAGCTCAATGAATTAATTTTAAATAATGATCTGTTTTTTTAATGTCTTTTGTGGATGTACACTTTGATGGTTGTAAGAACTGAATAAAGTATATAACACCTCAGGATAGCCATAGAATGTTAACTATGTGCCTTCCCTTTGGGATGGAACAACCTGTAGAACAGTTTACCACAAAGGAAACAATATTTGCAAGTAGATGCACTACTACGCATGGCAAAGGCTCATTAGAGGCACTACCGGTGGTGCTTAAACAGATACAGAATGAGCATGGGGCGGCACCTGCTCTAAATGTTAGGATGAAATTAATGGGTAATTTTAAGACAGTCTCTTCGACAGTTCTGAGTAACGTTCGCGGAGAAGCTGCAGTTCTTTCACTGTACCAGCAGGTGGTAGCAGTTCCCCTTGACGATCATGAATGTAACTTCTTACGATTTTTTTATGCTTCTTTATTTCAGACGTAACGTCAACTTTTTGAACATCACATGGTTACTAGGTAATAATACACTTGGTTTATCTAGCATTATGCGTATGATAAAACGTATCAGTCTATTTCAAAGCCAAGGAATCTTTACTATAGATTCATAACTTGCCCCTCGCCCAACGTCTGGGAAGACATTCAACAAGCAAGCGTTTCTGTACAGGTACGGTCACTTTGTGTAGGTTTCACCATCTTCGGCTGGTTACTTAGTCCAATTCAATTTCCAAGTCTCATTATATGGCCCCATGTCTACTTGGACTCTTTATGTGGGCAACACCACACTGACTAAATAGGCCTGCAAGGGTTGCCATAGTTTTAGGCCTGCTGCTCGGGGGTAAAGCAGAGTAATACACTTCCAACTGGTCATTACAATATATTAGGTCTGCTAGCCAAGCGTTTGTACAGTTTGTTTTATTCCATCCACACACAAATGCTACCTTTCGTTTCGCCAACAGTACAGCAAATGTCTGACTGATGGGTGTATCTGCTCAATATATCCGAGCTAGGCCACTAAGGGGGATGGTGATAGTTCAGATGCAATCATATAAGAGAAGAGTTCAAACATTTGAGACCCATAGTCTGCAATCTTGGGGCACATCCAGGCCTGATGTAAAAAGTCTGTATCTGGGGCTTGACATCCAACACAGTTGGTGCTAAGTGATGGGTTTTATTTACTTGTATCTAGTGGAGTGCCGTAAGTCTGGTAGAGAAATGTTAAATGAATGAGTCTCAGTCTGCCATTGGGAGCTAGTACTCCAATCTGACTGCAGCAATATGCCCAGTCGTTCCCTGAGAAGGCAAGCCATGAGGGGATTCCCATCTTTGCTAAGTGGCTTTGCCCCCAGTTCCTTATATTGTATTGCTTTATACAGCCTAGTAGTAATGTGTCGGTCTGAAAGATGTGTCGTAGTAAGATGCCACACCTTGATTGGTTTTGGGTTCCTGAGGGAAAGAGGGATAAGTAGCCCTGAACAGTGCCCTAAGCCAAAGACAAGTGAACCTGACTATAGCAGTGGCTTCCATCTTGTCGGAAACAGTAATATATTCTAACAAAACTCACTCTGGGAACAAGCCTCTCATAATGGAAATGCCCCAGCTCCTTATTTTATGGAGGGATGTTCTTTCTGCAGTGAGCAGGGTGAGTAGGTGATGCTTAAGTGACTGTTCTGAAGCCTAAAGGTTAGAGAGTGAGGCACATTTCCTGATTCCATTCCAGGTCAATAGTGTGCTAGCTACTGTGTTAATTTCAGCCCGGATTCCAGGGAGCCGCACGATTTGACCGACCTGTGCATGTAGTGGGGTTAAATATGCAATGTCCTTTTTCTGCGGCAAGATGCCTATGTACGGTGGAGGGTGTTCCCAGTAATATGCATATTGTGGCTGGGTGCATTGATAATTTATCTGGCAGTCAGGGGCAGCTAGTCCTCCTTGATCATAAGGTAACGTTAGAGTTTCCAAGTGGAGTCTGGGTTGCCCCGCCAACCTATGCCAAAGTGACCTCAGTGTTTTGAACAATTGTTTATTTAGGTGGACTTGTATGCTATAGAATACATTTCGGAGTTTGGCCAGGATGACCATCTTCATCAAGGCAATTCTGTCTATTAATGAGATGTGCATGGGGGTTCATTTCTTAGTTTGATCTTAGATCTTAGTGAGCGCTGTTTCATAATGATCAGCTACAACAGTTGCTTTAACTCCATGCATTCATAGCCCCAGGTATTTAATAGAAGATTGGTTCAAAGGGAAAGAGAATTTCCAAATCATAAACTTTCATTCTGGGAGACAGGGGGAATTCTGTTGATTTGTTCCACTCTATTAAGATTCCCTCAAGTACCTTGAAATTTGTCTATTTCCTGATAACTGGGCTGGGTTCTTCAAGAATAGGGGAATGTCATATATGTACATACAACGGAAGCAGTGCTTAGAAATATTGACTCCAACCCAAAACAATCCTCCACACTCCAACCTAAAACAATCCGCCACACTCCAACCCAAAACAATCCGACACACTCCAACCCAAAACAATCCGTCCCGCTCCAACCCAAAACAATCTGTCCCGCTCCAACCCAAAACAAACTGTCCCGCTCCAGTCCAAAACAATCTGCCCCGCTCCAGTCCAAAACAACCTGCCCCGCTCCAGTCCAAAACAACCTGCCCCGCTCCAGTCCAAAACAACCTGCCCCGCTCCAGTCCAAAACAATCTGCCCCGCTCCATTCCAAAACAGTCTTCCCCGCTCCAGTCCAAAACAATCCGCCCGCTCCAGTCCAAAACAATCTACCCGCTCCAGCCCAAAACAATCTGCCCGCTCCAGCCCAAAACAATTCGCCCGCTCCAGTCCAAAACAATTCGCCCGCTCCAGTCCAAAACAATTCGCCCGCTCCAGTCCAAAACAATTCGCCCACTCCAGTACAAAACAACCCCCCACTCCAGTCCAAAACAATTCGCCCACTCCAGTACAAAACAACCCCCCACTCCAGTCCAAAACATTCAGCTCCACTCCAGTCCAAAGCAATCTGCACCACTCCAGTCCCACAACAATCCGCACCACTCCAGTCCCAAAACAATCTGCCCCACTCTGGACCAAACAATCTGGCCTACTCCAGTCTGCCCCACTCCAATCCAAAACAATCTGCCCCACTCTCCAAAACAATCAGCCCTACTCCAGTCTGCCCCACTTCAGTCAACACCAATCCAATTCACCCCAATCTAGCCAAATCCAATCTACCCCACTCCAATCCACCTCAATCCAATTGATGGAGCAAGGTTTCATAAATGAAACTTGCTTGTATTCAATCCTCATCACAATATTAATTTATTAAACTTGTATTGTTAATACTAACCTTTGCATTCACGACACGAAAGGGAAGGAAGCTTGCCTATGTGTTTTACTAATGAATAACGCTTGTCTGTAATCTAAAATGGCCGCTATGCGCGGGAAAACTCAGTGCGCATGTCATAACCAGATCACATGGTGTGACGTCTTTCTTTGCTTGGGGGAAATTTCTGCTTCTGCGCAGTGTGTAGTAAAATGGCTGCTTGATGTTTTCACATGCTTCAGCTTGCTCTCATGTCATTACTAAATTGTCGTTTCCTAATGCTACTAACGCGGGATAGAATTTATAATTAAATGGGAATAGAGTAGAAAAAGTGGGCATACAGTGAAACATTTTATTCTGTGATTTTAATATTTGCTTCTTGCACTTTTTTTAGTTCGTAAACTTGGGCCTGGGTTGGTGACCTGAAACTCGAGAGGCAAATGGTTCTGCGCATGTGTCCTGTGCGCCTGCCAAATGAAGTCAATCTGGACGTCGTCCAAGGCCGCAACCCGATGGCCGAAGATGCTGTACTCTTGCCTTTCCTGTTTTATATTGATACATTGTCTATGAAAATTGGTGTACATTTGTCATGAGACGGGTGGGAAATAAAGCGAATGTATTAATTTGAAGGGGTGGGAATGTAAAGACAATAGGCTTTACAATTTAGGCCAAATCGATATGGTGCGACAATCCACCCCCTGTCCCTGTCCAATCAGAAGTAGTGGCCCCATATTTTAGCAACATTAAGGGGAGGTACATGGGCGTAGAGGGGTATAATAGATATAGAATTAGCTAATTAGTTTAGCTTCTAGCTCAGACCGCAGAGTGCGCACAGAAGACTAGCGCTCTTAGCTCCAGACTGCAAAGCTGATCGATTGCAGACCGAATCCCTGTCCAGAAGAGGTCCTGAGGAGGGGGCGGCGGAGTCCATTAGAAGGGAGAATCGAGGAGAAGCCGAGTATCAGAGAGGGGAACGACGCAGGCGTCGTTGTAGAGAGGTCACCGGTCCTGTCCTGATCCTGGAGGAGGTCTTTGCTCTTCATCCTTCCTGGGTCCTATTCTTTCCAACTCCTTGGCCAAGGGGTTTGGTTCTCGCACTTAGGTAAATATAATGCAACCTTTAGTTGCGCTGCTGTCTCTATTCTCTCCTTTTCCTTAAACACCGTCATTTATTAGCAATAATTATTCTATGCTTCATCTTGGGTATTTCGATTAAGTACCATGTGTTTTCTGTAATTTACTCTGCTAAATCTTTAGATAAACATTTTAAAACTTCCTGACTCAGTGGTTATTTCAGGATTATGTACTATATTGAATGTCACTCATTTTAAATTTCCCAATTAGCAAAGATTCATTGGTAAGTCATTACTCTTCAATCAGAAGGTAATTGGTAGCAGGGATTTTGATAGAGAGTAACAACTGATAAAACCCAGCGTATGTATTAGCGTAGTATGAATGTATGGGCCCAAGTGAGTATCTGATGTATGAATGCCGTTTGCTAATATCGCGCTGGATCAGTTTTCTGGTAATCAGAGGATGGTTACTCTTTGTTAATTGGGTAATGAGAATTTTATTTTTATGAACTAACATCCGTATATTCGAAGTTTTGTTTTATGTTGTCTAGAAACCCCGGGTAAAAGGAATAGCGGATGGTAAGTGGAAGCCATACTGCAGTGAGGTTATCTGCCAGGCAGAAATAGTACTGAAAAGTTAAGCAGGACTTTCAGTACTTGTTAGGGACTCTATGCGTGTGAGTGATAGCAAAGGAGTACGCGGATGAAAATTTGATGTTATATCACCTAGAAAGGGTAACATCGAAGAAGTAACAGGTATTTCTGGAGCTTGTGTGAAGAGTAAACGGAAGGGTTTTACTCGTAGTATATGTTAGTAAACGGAAAGGTTTTACTAAGTGTGAGAGAAAAACTATCTTTTCGAATTTAGAAGAAACTGGCACGATAGCGAATGTTTTATGTTGTTACTGAAATTAAGAATTGTAGAGAAAATAAGTTTGTGTAAATTTTTGTAAAGGGAGGGTCAGTTGCCGGAGAGGGAGCTGACGTCACAAAACGCCGCGTTGGGATTGGTTGAATCAGCGGGTGTGGAGAGACTCTTGTAAAGGAGGGGTCAGTAGTCAGGAGTAGTACTGACGTCACAGGTGCTGCGCTGGGATTGGTAGAACCAGCAAGGACAGGAAAGAGCAGATTGTAAAGGAGGGGTTGACAGATAGACGTCACCAAAAGGCCGCGCAAGGATTGGCTCGGAAATAAAAGATAGCAAACATTTGATTGGTCAAAATTATAGAAGCGAAATTCTTAGTGGATAAGGATTGCATGTTAAAACGCGATCCGACTTTAACGGGAATTCGTCAGGATAGGAGATATTTAGGCTTTGCAGAATATAATTTTATACATCGGTACTTACCCAAGATGTAAGGAGAAAAGAGAAAAATGTCATTTTTACAAAAGATCAAGAATTATTTTAAAAAGGACAAACCAATCAAAACTAGAGAAGGAATTATTATTCCACCAGCTAAAACGCCCGCTTCATTCATGATGATGGAGAGAGGTTATCATACTTGTGTATGGATGGAGAATTGGATAGAATATACCAAAAATAATGGAATACTAGCATTTCCCGAGAATGGCACGTTCAATGGGCGAATTCTACAAAACTTGAGATTGAGGATGAATGACTTAGAACCCAGACCTAGATTAACTCAGTACGAAGCTCTAGAGGAATGGGAAACTGAGGCATTTGAGCGGGACCGATCTAGGAGTAATAGGTGTTATCCAGGATTTTTCCCCAGATACCTACATGAGTCTAGGAACGGTCAG
Organism: Calotriton arnoldi; assembly: GCA_963921515.1. Lineage (NCBI taxonomy): Eukaryota > Metazoa > Chordata > Amphibia > Caudata > Salamandridae > Calotriton > Calotriton arnoldi. The sequence continues at coordinate 1,043,877 of CAWUFW010001733.1, read as the reverse complement.
ATGAAACAATGGAGAAGGGCAATGATTACAGAAGGATTATATCCATTGTTCTCAGCAGAGGAGAAATTAGGAAGTAAGTGCACAGAAAAGACAAAACATTTAATGAGAAATGAGGAGTCTGAAGACGAATTTATGGAGGAAATGTTAAGAAACCCCCACCATATCAGGAAGGGACAAGTGGATGCACCCCAAGTGCACCACCAAAAACTCCATTAGTGCCACAGGTAATGCATGAATTCACCCCTAGTAGAATACTTCATGACAAAGAAAAAGAAGCCCTAGAAAAGACCAGAACAGAATTAATACAGAAGATAACTCAGATAAAAGTACACCCTGATTCGTTGACCATACCTGTAACAATTGGTCCAGTAGTTCCATTATATGGTACTCAGGAAGCTGTCCTCCACCGATACTTGCACCTACTCCTGTGAATAATTCCAAAACTGAAGCTCCAGTTATAATTGAGGATCAATTTAGTGACTGTGAATCCACAATATCACTCATGGACTTGCCTATTCGAGGTACTGTAAATAGCACTCCCAGAAAAGATGTACCTGGATGTTCAAAAGATGTAAGTTTAATAACTTCATCGGGAGCAAAAAGTGCCACCATAGTAACACCTGAAGATCTAGAAAGATGGGTGCAAGGGTCAGTTAAACAGTGCACACCTCCGAAAATAATGGACATTCATAAATTGAAAGTCGAATTAGAAGAAATAATAGCAGGAAATGTAGGACTAGAACGCTTAAATACCTATGATGAAGAAGAATTATTGTTCCTGTGCAGGAGTATCACCAGAAATGTAAGGTTATTTCATGAAAAAGTATCCAATTTAGCACTAAAGATGGGAATAGAAATAGGGAGATCAAAGGTACTACAGAAACCCTATAGAGCAGAATTTTCAGACAAAGATTTAGAAAATATGAATGCCTCTGGAAGAAGATTACAAATAAGAGAATTAATGTTAGTTTTGCAAAAATGGGGAGACCTAGATAAATGGAGAACTAGGTGGGCCAAGAAAAAGGAAGAAGCACGAACAAGTAGAACAGCATCTGAATATGTGATGAAGGAAACAGGGAAAGCAGATCAAATGTATCCAATGCGAGAAGTTGCGGGAGGAGGATATGTACATGTCCCATGGAGCAGACAGGATATTTTGTCATTTACGAATGATTTTCCAAAGTTGAGAGAAAAACCAATTGAATGGTACAAGCAGGTTGACAGGTTTGTGAAGGTGTCGAAGGTATTGTTGAAGGATTTGGATGGTTTGTTTGACATAGTGGTACCTGCCGATTTGTGGACAGATTGTAAAATTACAGTTGATTGGCCTAGTGACGAATATCCTAGAGATCCGAAAACAGGTGCCCCGTCAAATGATGTGATGAAAAAGTATCAGCAGGTGATAACTTACCTGAAAGGGAAAATACCCCGAAAGAAACAGATTGGGTAAAAATAGATCGAACTACCCAAGAAGCTAATGAATCGGTGCATTCCTACTATGAGCGTCTACTGCAGGTATTTAAACAGTATAGTGGATTTGAGGACATTGGAGACAAGAACATGAGTCAGTTTGTGTATCGGTTTGTTTACGGTTTAAAGCCAGAAATTTGTCAAATGATTAAACAGCATATGCTGTGTTGGCAAGGGAAGCCCATTGATGAGATTTTGAAGTATGCAAAATATTGTGGAGACGATATTGAGGATAGACACAAGAAATTGCAGGAAAAAGTGATGTGGGCTCAGGTGAAAATGGCTGAGAAACAGGGAATTAATTTGGAAAATCCAAGTGAAAATCAAGGAAAAGATTCTGGAACGAATGGTGATTCTGGGAATGGTGGAAAATTTAGAGGACGAATGAGTAGAGAAGAAGCTAAAAGAAATTTCCTTGTCATGGATGCGGAAAATTGGGGCATTGGAAGGATGAATGTAAAAAGATCCGGAATAATAATAGCCCAAATCAAAATTTAAATCCACAGACGCAGAATGACTCACAGCAGGGTGTAAATCCTCAGAGTCAATTGCCACCTGCACCTATTCAGGGTAATGTAAGCAGAGCAAAGCATGGTACAGACATCGGATATCAAAGAGGAAGTGGTAAGAATGATTATATGACATCACAATTTCTTTTGCAGGACGATTTCTGTCAATTCAGTCCATGACGGTACCTAGGAGAGGGGAAGAAGGAGTGCATACTTGGCGCATCCTTACAGGTAGATCAGTCAGGTCCATATGTTGAAGGGAATGTGAAAGGTAATAATATTACTTTCCTTTTGGACACTGGTGCTACCCGGTCTACTGTGAGAACAGCAGACATTCCCGACCTTCCTCTCTCTGGTGAAAATATCCAAGTAGTGGGGGTAGCTAATCAGCGGATTAGAACACCTCTTACCGAACCCATGGAAGTTAAAATCGGACATTTCAGAGAAATGCATCAATTCGTAGTGTGTGATTCTAGCCCAGTAAATTTATTAGGTAGGGATTTATTGTGCAAGATGAATTGTACCATTTTCTGCACACCGGATGGTGTGGCAGTTCAGACACCAGATGAAGATCATGTATATAAAATTATGATTGCAAAACAAGGTACAGAAGTAGACGAGATGTTTTCGTTAATAACAAAAGAGGAGTTGCCAGAAGAATTAAAAGGTACAGTAAACCCCATAGTATGGGATTTCACAGGAAAAGAAGTAGGACTTATGGCTAAAATAGATCCAGTTAAAATTACTGTAAAAGAAGGTGCAATTTTCCCAAATACCAGACTGTACAAAATGAGTGCAGAAGTAAAAGCAGGAGTCATTGAAGAAATAAATCGAATGATAGAACAAAATATCCTAAAAGAAGTAATGAGTAGTCCATGTAATTCTACTATAATGGGGTTAAAGAAACCTAGTGGAAAATATAGGATTGTTCAGGACCTGAGAAAAATAAATAAGATTGTGGAACCATGTTGTCCCATAGTGCCAAATCCTGCAGTAATTCTATACCAGATCCCTTGGAGTGCAGGATGGTTCACAGTAATTGATTTGTGTCAAGCGTTCTTTTCAATACCATTACATCCAGACAGCCAGTATCTTTTCTCATTTAAATTTGAGAACAAGGTCTATGTGTGGAATCGTGTTCCTCAGGGGTACATAGAAAGTCCTTCTATTTTCAACCAGATACTGAAAAAGTGCCTTGAAAAACTAGTGATGCCAGGAAGCTCAGTTTTAGTCCAATATATCGACGACTTATTGGTGGCATCGAATACCAGAGAGGACTGTGTTGTTGATTCCATAGCGTTATTAAATCTTTTGGCAGAAGAAGGACAAAGTCTCACCTGAGAAATTGCAATTCTGTACAACAGCTGTTAAGTATCTGGGACACCAAATTGAGAGGGGAAAAAGAAGAGTAACCTCTGAAAGAGTAAATTTAATAAAGAAAATGCAAATGCCTGTAACCCAAAGACAAGTAAGAATGTTCCTAGGAATAGTAGGTTACTGTCGACAATGGATACCAAGATTTTCCATGTTAGCTAAGCCCTTAATTAACATGACAAAAAAGAAAGCAAAGGACCCTGTTGAGTGAGAGGATAAAAGTGTAGAAGCCTTTGTAAAATTGAGAAATGCCCTATGTTCAGCACCTGCCTTAGGCATGCCTGATTATAAAAGAGAATTTGCATTGTTCTGTCATGAGAGAGAAAATTGTGCACTTTCTGTCTTAACTCAAAGACATGGATTAGAAAGACGTCCTATAGCATATTTTTCTGCTACATTGGACCCAGTAGCAGCCGCGTTGCCAGGATGCTTAAAAGCAGTGGCAGCTACTTGTTTGAGCATTGAACAAAGTGAGACAATTGTGATGGGACACCCTGTAAAAGTGTATGTTCCACATGCAGTTGTCATTCTCTTGACAAGAACCCGAACTCAGCATCTTACTCCTAGTCGGCTGACTAAATACGAAAGAATCATAATGGGTGCTGAAAATGTGAATATGGTAAGGTGTACTATAATAAATCCAGCAACCTTACTACCAGACCCATATCATGAGAGAATTAAAGATGATGAAGACGATGAACATGATTGTATACAAATTACAGAATTATGCACAAAACCACGCCCAGATATAGAGGAACAACCTCTTAAAAAGCCAGACAGGGAGCTATTTGTTGATGGTTCATGTCAAAGACATGAAGACGGTAAACTAACTGCTGCCTATGCGGTATGTGAATTAACTGGAATAGTTGAAGCATCTTATTTACCAGGAGTCAAATCTGCACAAGTAGCTGAATTGATTGCGTTGATAAAAGCATGCAAAATTGGGAGGAATCAGAGAGTAACCATATTTACAGATAGCCAATATGGTTACGGGGTTGTGCATGATTTTGGCCAACTATGGATGCAGAGGGATTTCATGACTTCTTCAGGATCCCCCATTAAAAATGGACAATTTGTAAGGGAATTGCTAGAAGCAATACAATCACCAAAAGAATTGGCTGTGGTGAAATGTGCCGCACATCAGTCAGGAGATGACTGGGTGGTAGTCGGCAACAGATATGCAGATCTGGTGGCTCAACATTGTGCCAAAACCAGAATGTCAGTCAATAAGAGGGTGGAAAGAATGGGAATCAGCTGCCAACTTATGTTGTATATGCCACCTGAAACCTGGAATGACGTCAAGAAATTGCAAGATGAGGTTGATAAAAGTGAGAAGAATTTGTGGATCAAAGAGGGTTGTTCCCAAAGAGGAGATGATGAAGTGTGGATCAGTGCTGATGGCAGACCAGTCATGCCAGACTGTTTACTCTCACAAATGGCTAGGATGTATCATGGAGACACACACATAGGGAGAGATGCAATGATTAGGCTGTTCAGACAAAATTGGTACAATCCCAAATTCAGGGCTGTTGCAGAGAGTCTTTGCCAGAGATGTCTAACTTGCCAGATGCATAATCCGGGGAGGAAGACAGTAATTGGATTTGGAAAAATTGGAAAGGCAGAGGGTCCATTTAGGAGACTTCAGTTTAATTTCATACAGTTACCACCATGTAGAGGGCTGAAATATGTACTAGTAATAGTGTGTCTGTTTTCAAAGTGGGTGGAGGCTTACCCTACTAGGAGAAATGACAGCATTACAGTTGCAAAACTGTTGCTACGAGAGCTTATTCCTAGGTTTGGTTTCCCAGTAACTTTGGAATCAGATAGAGGAAAACATTTTAACAGTGAAGTGATTCAAATAATCTGTGAAGCATTTCAAATCAAACAGAAACTACACTGTGCATATCGTCCAGAAGCTTCTGGAGTGGTTGAACAATTGAATGGCACTATAAAGTCAAGACTGGGAAAAATGTGTGCATCAACATCATTAGAGTGGCCAGATGCATTGCCACTCGTTTTAATGGGACTCAGAAGTATACCTGACAGAACAACAGGATTGAGCCCACATGAAATAATGATGGGAAGAGCAATGAGACATACACTTGTTCCCACAAACAAACTGGTGAATATATCTGATGATATGGTTCCGGACTATTGCAAAGGATTGGCTGACCTAGTGCGTTCTGTCTCTCATCAGGTTGGAGAAGACGCAGTTTCCAGGCAGCCCGAGCAAGAACATGATTTGAATCCTGGTGACTGGGTGGTAGTGAAGAATCACACCAGAGAAACGTGTCCATCACCTAGATGGGGCAGACCGTGTCAAGTCATACTGACAACGAATACAGCAGTGAAGTGTGCCGGATTTCCTAATTGGATTCATATAAGTCACACCAAGAGAGTACCAGATCCCGAGGAAGAGAATCCTCAGACAACACCAATCACTGAAGAAGCTGAAGGTTGCCCAGCTGAAGGATCTCAGGTTCGAGATTCCAGAGAAGCTGAAGAAGAACAACCGAGCACAAGTCAGGATTGGATACCAGTGGTAGAAGTTCCTGAAGTATATCACAGAACAAGAAGTGAAGCGAAATTGGAAGAAATTGAAGAAGATCAGATAGGTGAAGAAGAAGCAGTTCAGGAACAAGAAGAAAAGACATTAAGAAATCCTGAACAAGGTCAGATAGGGAAAGGAAACTGGACTCAAAACAGTGAAGACCTAATAGACTTTGAACAGGGACAGACAGGTCTAGAAGAATCCGGTCAGGCTGCAGAAGTTCACAGTGCAATAAGCCCTGATCAGAACAAGTTAGATCAAGAAGAGTACGAAGAAGAAAATTTCGAAAGACATGAACTTGAAGAATTAAATCAAGAACAAAGTCAAAAATTGGAAACTCATAGTGGAGCTGCTGAAGAGAAACCAATCAGATCTGAAAAGGAGCAAACAGAAGAAACAGTAATAGAAGAAAACGAAGCAGTACTAAGCAGTGAAAATAACGAGATCTCTGAAGACGAAAATAAAGAAACATTGCCAACAAAGAAAACAAGAAAAGGAGATCATTGGCCGAGTGTCATTAAAAGAGTAAAATACCACATAACAACCAGAAGTGAAGATCCAGATCAAGTACCTGAAGTAACAAGTCAAACTGATCAAGAGAAAAAGTCAGAGAGAAAAAAAGTAAAAGACTGAAACTTGTGAATAACAAATTCAAGGGTCCTGACTGGACTTATATCATTCTTGAAGATTTTGAAAGCTCAGAGTCAAGTGACAGTGGTGGCGAAGGAACAAGTGCAGAACTGACGTACGAAAAAGAAACAAGACCACCCTGACTAAGCAAAAGAATAAGCTAAAGAAAAGAAGAAAAGATAAGAAGAGCAATCCTCCTTGTCGAAAAATGCCTGACGATAGAGTTGCTGGGAGACCAAAACAGAAATGTTGTAGAAGATGCTGTGCATTATGCATATGTAGTCTAGTGATGGTGCTTATAGTATGGTTAGTCCTGATTGTAGCAGTTCCTTACCTTATGATAATGGATAAAAAGATTAATAATGAAACTAAGGGGAGGACAGCACACATGAAGGGAAAATAGAGTAGAACTAACGGCAGAGAATGAACCAGAAATTCATCATGAAATAGCTGACAACGACACTAGTTTAAACGTTTTCACAAAGTTATTGTTTCAATATGTGGACACAATGGAAGTTAGTAATTGTTATGTCTGTATGAAGTTACCTGAATCAGTAGCAGAAGGATTAACATACCATCACTTACCACTGACATAGGGCATATCATGTGGTGTTTTGTCTAGTTTATTTTATAGAACAGGGAGACTTCAGTATTATTATTCAAACTTAGATGTGATATTTTCTGAGGTTCCGATTCGCAAGAGTATGAACCCAGTGCTTAGTAGTCAAGACGCACAGTTTATGGGAGAATTTTTCTTAACAATGAAATCAATAGACATAACACATGCACATAGACACAATCTAACATGTTCTTTATTTGAAGAAGAAAAGATATTTTTGAATTTAGTAGAAGATAGAAGACAAGATTTTCAAAAGAAAGCTTCTGAGCATAAGGCTCATTTGCCACCTTGGGCTGAGAAAGAAGGGAGTTACACACCTGGCAAGGCTCAAGCTGCTATGGCTCTGGATTTCGTAAAGACAGGGAAAATTTGTCTTCTTAGGTTAAAGACGGATTATAACAATGTTTTCATCGGTACCAGTGAATGTGAACACAATTTTTTAATTCTTGGAGGTTGGGGACTCAAAGGAGGAACAGATTCAGTTTTTCCTGGAATCTATTATGTGTGTGGGAATAAGGCTTACTTTAGGCTTCCTGCACGGTGGTATGGAAGTTGTTATTTTGGAATAGTATTTCCAAAGATATACCACGTAAAAAGAAACACTGGGAGCAATGAAAACAATAGCGAATTAACACGTAGTAAAAGAGCTAGTTTTTCTGAAATTGTAGGCGATATATTTGGTGCATTGATACCTTCAGTGGGAATAATTCTGAACTCAAGGAAAATATGTAAATTGTCTACAGTGGTTGATCGTTTATCAACGGATACTGCAGGAGGTTTTCTAATGATTAATGCGGAAATGGTTGCGATTAGGTCTATGGTTATGCAAAATCGACTTGCTCTTGATATAATATTGGCAAAAGAGGGCGGAGTCTGTAAATTATTGAAGACGAAACATTGTTGCACTTATATTCCTGATAAGAGTGCAGAAATTGGAACATATATACAGAATATAACTAAACTTGAGAAAGAACTTAAACCACTGGAAGTTGATAGTGTATGGGAAAGATTGACAAATAGTATCTCGTCAATTGGTACCTGGTTTGCGAATATAGGAAAAGGACTTATAGGTCAAATATTAGTACCCTTAGCAGGGATAGCAATAATAATCTTGGCAATAACAATATGGTGCAAATGCTGTAAAAGGAATGGAACATATAAGGTGACAGGAAGAGGAAAGTAACGAAAGGTAGATGAAATCGAACTTGAAGAGTGGAGAAGTGAATTATACAAGAAATTAAAAGGAGATTGTAAAAATGGAAAGTGTAAAGATGAGAATGAAGTAATTTCCTAGAAGTTGGCATCTGATTGAGGGTAGTGTTTTGATGGCTCAGAAACGCCATCAGAGAGGGGATTGATGGAGCAAGGTTTCATAAATGAAACTTGCCTGTATTCAATCCTCATCACAGTATTAATTTATTAAACTTGTATTGTTAATACTAACCTTTGCATTCACGACACGAAAGGGAAGGAAGCTTGCCTATGTGTTTTACTAATGAATAACGCTTGTCTGTAATCTAAAATGGCCGCTATGCGCGGGAAAACTCAGTGCGCATGTCATAACCAGATCACATGGTGTGACGTCTTTCTTTGCTTGGGGGAAATTTCTGCTTTTGCGCAATGTGTAGTAAAATGGCTGCTTGATGTTTTCACATGCTTCAGCTTGCTCTCATGTCATTACTAAATTGTCGTTTCCTAATGCTATTAACGCGGGATAGAATTTATAATTAAATGGGAATAGAGTAGAAAAAGTGGGCATACAGTGAAACATTTTATTCTGTGATTTTAATATTTGCTTCTTGCACTTTTTTTAGTTCGTAAACTTGGGCCTGGGTTGGTGACCTGAAACTCGAGAGGCAAATGGTTCTGCGTATGTGTCCTGTGCGCCTGCCAAATAAAGTCAATCTGGACATCGTCCAAGGCCGCGACCCGATGGCCGAAGATGCTGTACTCTTGCCTTTCCTGTTTTATATTGATACATTGTCTATGAAAATTGGTGTACATTTGTCATGAGACAGGTGGGAAATAAAGCGAATGTATTAATTTGAAGGGGTGGGAATGTAAAGACAATAGGCTTTACAATTTAGGCCAAATCGATATGGTGCGACAATCCACCCCCTGTCCTGTCCAATCAGAAGTAGTGGCCCCATATTTTAGCAACATTAAGGGGAGGTACATGGGCGTAGAGGGGTATAATAGATATAGAATTAGCTAATTAGTTTAGCTTCTAGCTCAGACCGCAGAGTGCGCCCAGAAGACTAGCGCTCTTAGCTCCAGACTGCCAAGCTGATCGATTGCAGACCGAATCCCTGTCCAGAAGAGGTCCTGAGGAGGGGGCGGCGGAGTCCATTAGAAGGGAGAATCGAGGAGAAGCCGAGTATCAGAGAGGGAACGACGCAGGCGTCGTTGTAGAGAGGTCACCGGTCCTGTCCTGATCCTGGAGGAGGTCTTTGCTCTTCATCCTTCCTGGGTCCTATTCTTTCCAACTCCTTGGCCAAGGGGTTTGGTTCTCGCACTTAGGTAAATATAATGCAACCTTTAGTTGCGCTGCTGTCTCTATTCTCTCCTTTTCCTTAAACACCGTCATTTATTAGCAATAATTATTCTATGCTTCATCTTGGGTATTTCGATTAAGTACCATGTGTTTTCTGTAATTTACTCTGCTAAATCTTTAGATAAACATTTTAAAACTTCCTGACTCAGTGGTTATTTCAGGATTATGTACTATATTGAATGTCACTCATTTTAAATTTCCCAATTAGCAAAGGATTCATTGGTAAGTCATTACTCTTCAATCAGAAGGTAATTGGTAGCAGGGATTTTGATAGAGAGTAACAACTGATGAAACCCAGCGTAAGTATTAGCGTAGTATGAATGTATGGGCCCAAGTGAGTATCTGATGTATGAATGCCGTTTGCTAATATCACGCTGGATCACAATCTACCTGGCCCCAATTCACCCCATGACAGTCCAATCCACCTCAATCCAATCCACACCACTGCAATCAATATACTCTACTCCAATCTACCCCACCCCAATCCAACCCACTCCAATTTACCCCACTCCATTCCATTCCACCCCACTCCAATTGAATCCACCCCACTTCATTTCACCCCACTCCAATCCAATCCACCCCATCACACTCCACTGTAGTCCAATCCACCCTACTCTACCCCAATCCAATCCACCCCAGTTAGTCCACCCCACTCAATCCAATCTATCCAGACACCACACTCCATTCCACCCCATTCCAGTCCAATCCAACCCCCTCCACTCCAATCTCTAATTCACCCCACTCCAAACCACCCCACCCCAATCCATCCCAAATCAATCCACCCACCTCACCCCATTCCAAACCACGCCACTTCAACCTAATCTACCCCACCCAGTCCACCCACTCAATTCACCCCACTCTACCCCAATCCAATCCACTACAATCTACTCCAGTACAATCCACCGCACAACCTCAATCCTCTCCAACCCACTCCTCCCTATTCCTACGCCACGCTACACCGCTCCACTCTCTCTGCCACTGAACCACTGAACTCTACTCTTCTCTACTTAACTCTACTTCCCCAGCTCCATCTACTCCAACAAATCCAGTCTCCGACACTCTACTACCCCCACTCCACTCTAAGACACACCACGCCACTAACTTTTAGCCATGGTGAAAAGCAGCCACACTGATGTACAAATTGACAAAACCACATTTCCAAAGCCACTAGCTCTTGTATAGGCAAGATCTATAGGCTTTGCCGATGCTTGTTGTTTTTTGTATGGAAAGCTTTCACTGGCATGTTCGGGTGGCTAATGTGGGTTGGGGGGGATGGACTGGGGTAATGTTACTGCCTGGCAATACACAGATGCACATGATTTACTGGCACCACTCTGAGGTCTCAAACTCTAGTTGAGTCATTTACTTCAGCGTGAACAAACTGAAAAGAAGTTCATTTAGACTATTAAGACAACTAGAGGTGGAATGAGCAAAGGAAAGCCACTAATCAGGCTATTGACATGGAACGTTAGGGAACTAAACAACCCCCATAGGATTAGACAAATCCCGGCCTATCTAGACAGACACAGGATACATTTAGCCTTGCTCAAGGAGACACACCTTATTGCTACAACTGCCTCTAAAGTGATGGCTAAATGGAGTAGCCATGGAGCATGGTCAATTTACTAGTCATATGCTAGAGGCACAGTTATTCTCAATAGACGCAGAGTTTCACCACCCTTCTCAATTAAATAAATGACTAGAGGGGCAGGTTCTGCCTGGTACAGATGATCATATATGGCAAACTCTTTACTTTCATTAATGTGTACCACTCAAACCCCAGTTTTATACAGCAGGTATAGCATATATACATAGCATTAAATCCCCAGGCAGTTATTTGGGATGGGGATTTTAACTTTGTCTAAGACAGATGCAGACTGTTACTACCCAGCGGCCCACATCCTCAATGCCGCAGCACTCTAAAGATTTCAGAACTTTACACCTCCTTGGACCAAGATACTTTAGGTTCACAGGCTATTAAACCACATCCAAAAGCAAGAAATGAGAGCAAGCGTTCCGGCAAGGAAAAGCTGCACTGAAGACAAAGAAAAAAGCAGAAAAATGCAGAAAGCAACACAAAAACAAGAACTGGGTCTCCCTAAATACAGGCATGCCATGCCGCAGGAGTCGATATCATTTGAGAGACTGTGATAAAATCAAAAAGTCAGATCGGTGTCATTATACTGATAGCTGTTCTCCCTGTTCTTTTCAGGGCTCTGGAGAGAGCAAAAGATCAGAAGTAGTGTGGGCCGGCTAAGTGTTGCGGAAATGACTATTATATCAAGCAGGAAAGTGAATCAGGATGTGAAGCTGAAGTTAGTATAAAGGAAGCGAAAAAAATGTGGACTCCAAGGCTCACTCTAAGAAAAAGAAAGTGGCAGATCTAACAAAAAAATGTCCCGCACACTACTCATAATTTTGCGGATCATAACTTGGGCGGCAGTGCTTCTGGACAGTGCCAACAGAAATGATGATAGTTCACCAGACTCGAGGAGCATCTGGTGGTGACCCAAACTAAAGAATACATACAAGTCGCTATGCCAGATGGACATGTAAAACCTCCAGACAAGGTTCATTAACGAGGGAGGATATACAGCACAAAAAACCTATAGTCTCACCTCATTTATCTAATGCTTATGATATAATTCTTGCAGAGGATGAATGGCCTCTAGTTTCTGTACTGAAAGCACCTTGAGGCAAGGAGGTGATAATGGAAGCATTACCCTAATTAAAACTTGAAGAACTCAAGGAAAAAATATGCATATGAGTGGCCTTTGAAATAGGCTCCTGTGTTGCCCAGAAATCAAGCGGGTGGGATAAAGAATCTATTCCACATGCAATTCCCTTAAGGACTGAGCCCCAACTAGAGGTTCAATATCCTTTCAAACCAAAAGCGAAGCGTGATATAAAAGTATATTAGATCAGCAGCAATAACAAGGTATAATATTGCCTTGTTATTCCACAATGAACACTCCTCTTTCTAGTATTGAAGCCAGATGGTTCATGTACAATAGTCTTAGATTATAGAACTACACAGGCTGTACAAAACACCCTCAGTACTAGACTTATGAATAATCTAGTAAAGTAAAAATATAAAACGACCTCTTTAGTCAAAATAATCCAAGTATCTAACTGCTTTTTTATTCGGTGGTTTTCAATATGCCTATACATGATTACCACAAGGCTGCAAGAATAGCTTGGGAGTTTGCAGCACAAATCATGGAGCTCGAACAAGATGATCCAAAGGTGCTGTCCTATATTGATTATATATGCATTACAGGCGATGACTTGACTGAACACCTGATTAGGGTGGACAGGATAGCGACTCTTTTACCCTAACAAAGGTACAAAATTAATTTTAAGAAATCTAAAATTGCATATTCAAAGACGATTTTCCTTGGCCATGAGCTATCCAGTGAGGGTAAAAGCTTGGCAACCTACTTCCTACAGAAGTGTGTTGCTTTACCACCTTTGGACAGGTCAAGGAAGTTACAAGCCCTGATGGAGTTTCTTAACTTTGGCAGAGCTTACTTGCCACATTAAGCGTGTAAGAGTGAAGCCCTTGTATGTAGTAATCTTGACATTTTCTAAAAAAAACACTGGGCAAAAGCACACATTTATCTTTTAGGGATTGCAAGCAAATATGTTAGAAAATATATATTTACAAACACTGGACAACAAAATAAAACCTAGTGATTACGATTGTTCCAAGCATTTCATGCTACACATAGGTTGTGTGCAATGAAAGATAGATAAATTGCACAGCTCACAGAACACATTTGCATGCTTCTGCTGAGAAAATTCTCAGTGTAGTACAGAGAGCCATACTGAAATATCACCCTTTGGAGCATGGGTAACAAATCATTATGGTCTCTCCTATACCTACACTAGAAGCAGCAACAAAAGCAAGCATTCCTAATGAAAGTGTAGTGGGCCGCTTCATTAAATGCTGCGGACGTTAAATTTGAATATGATCCTACACTTTTTGCATGCAAACATTTTTGCAACACACAAACAATATTGCACAAACTCTGAACATCTTATCCATACAAGAGTATAAGAGCGTGTTCTACATGGTTGGCTTTGCACAGCCTTTGTATGGCACTAAACAGAAATTCTCTGCAGCTTGTGCTGCAGTGAAAGGAATTTTGACCATGGTGACTTAAAGGCGCTTCTCACACCCACTAAAGTGCTGGGTGATTCCACTGCATAGCTAGCAGAAATACCAGCCCTGTTGCTTGTTCTACAGAAGGCTGATCTGACAGTTTCTACACTTGTGTCAGATTCAGCATTCTGTGTCCAAGGATAAAATGTAGATTTAGCTCACTGGTGCTTCAATAGGTTCAGAGATTCAGAAGGGAAGGCAATTAAAAGTAAACAACTTTGTGGAAAAGTAACTGTCCTACAGGAAGGGCTTCCTTTGGTCCATATACTATGGCCCATAAAAATCAGGGAATTTACACTAAAGGGAACTTCACATCAGAATTGGCTTCAAAGACAGCAGTGCAAACCTTTAAGGTGGCTGCTATAACTTGATCTCAAACTAAGATCAATGCAGACATGTTGGTAGCAATACAAACAACGTTGACAGAGGAGAAACCTGCTGATGTGTGGACTGTGTGTTTTTTAAGAATTTGATGGTGAATATCAACACTTGTTCCACTGGTGTTGACTTCAAACATTCTCTTATCCCTGGGGGGGCGTGGCCGAGCCGAGCAGCAAGATGGCCGCCTAATCTGTCGGCTCTGCCGGCCGAGCACAACATCCGCCAGAAATCCGCACAAAATTGCCTAAACTGCAAGATTCCACCGCACATTTCGAAATCGGAGGTGCCGCTGATCAATTTGCGACCTTCCGCGACTGGAGGGAGAGCGCGGAACGGCCCTAACGAGAATCGGCGTCACTGCGGCCGTGTCCGGTCCGGGACGTTGCAGACGGGCGGAGGCGGGCCTGGCCGAGTGGGCGCCTCATTGCCTGTGCCTGGTGACCTGGATGGTGACATCGGGAGAGGGGCACTGGAGCGCAGCGGTGGAACCACAGAAGAGACGCGCACACACCAAGCGCAGAGCTGATCCTCGAGACGATTTCCGAAAGTCGGCGACTGTCGCGATATACCACGCAAGTAAGGCACGGCGGGAGGCAGCTGAGAAACCCTAAAGGTCCCCAACGCGGAGGTAAGAGCACACGACGTGCACAAAACGAAGAGTAACCTACATGCGTAGGGAGGGCGAGGGGCCCGCTTGGAAGGTGAAGTGGCCGATGCGGACCATCAGCGGGGCCGGATTGGTGTGCCGGGAGTTCGGAACGCAGTGTCCTGTAGTGCGCGAGGCGTCCGCTCTGACTCATAGAGCTGGGGGATAGAGCTCACGGCTGACTGCCTGCACAGTCAACGAGACACGGAGAACTGCTGAGGGCCCCCAGTCTATGTCACAGAGGCCTACGAGCGGAGCGCTGACTACGCGCCCAGGACTCGCACTGCAAATCGCAGGGGCCCAACCCCAGTGGACTATAGCGGTACACCAACAAACGGCGCATCAATAGGACTGTACGGCCGCCCTGCTGACGAGTGGGCCCGGTACCCCGGCAGAAGATCGTGTGCAGCCGCACTGCAAGAGGCGCGATCGGCGCCCAAAAACGAGGCGAACAACCAGCTGGGAAACTGGGTTGACTACAAGAGTGATATTCGGCGCTGGGTTCGGGGGCGGCTCTCCGGTGCGCTGACCTGGCACTATAACGACCGGCTGTAGGGGATATTTCCTGCCCTCAGGGCCTGCACTCGAATTGGCATTTATAAACGCACAAGTGCAAACGCGAGCAGACAGAAAGGAATAACAGTGCTGAAGAACGCACGCAGCGCAGACGCCGGCAAAATAACCCCGGTGCAAGCACTGCAGCTTCACGCAATATCCCTCCCAGGAACTGTTGCTCGTACTCGCGCAGCCATGGGCAAGCCAGATAACAAACAGCCAAAACTGACATTTGAGAAGCGCAGCACGAGATATGGTGAAAGTGACCCGGCGTCGCAAACAACTGTCCCAGAGACGCAACTGGAAACAGAACAAGAGGACGACATAAAAACAATGTTCAAAGACGTAAAAGCATGCCTGAAAGATATCGACTCAAAACTCGACTCCCTCGCGGCACGCATGGACCAGGTTTCACGTAAGGTGGAGAAACATGAAAATAGATTGGACACACTGGAGACGCGAGTATCGGATCACGAAGATACCCAAACGGAAACTCGCGAACAGATGCTGCGTATGGACAAAGTGCTGGAAGTGATCAAACTACGCAATGAGGATTTAGAAGCGAGATCCCGGCGCAACAATGTGCGCCTTACGGGCATACCCGAATCGACGAACATCACAAACATGGAAAAATATGTCGAGGGACTCCTAAAGGAATTGTTCGGGGCAGAACTGTCGCCCATGTTCCTTGTAGAGCGCGCCCACCGCACGCTCGGCCCGAGGCCACAGCCGGGTACCACCCCCAGAACCATATTGGCAAAAATATTAAATTACAGAGACAGGGACACTATTCTGAGGCTAGCACGAGAAAGAGGCACGCTCCAGTATCAAAATAATACAATAGCGTTCTACCCCGATTTCACACAACTGGTCCAGGCGGCCCGCAGGGAATTCATCCCCGCAAAAAAGATCTTTCAACAAATAGGCACGAAATATGCTATGCTGTACCCGGCTAAACTGCGCGTGCAAACGGACGGCAAACCGGTGTTCTTTACAGCCGCAAAGGACGCACTAAAATTTGCAAAACAAAATGCCAGAAAGCTGCAAGACAAACCAAGGGATAAAGAATCTTCCTCGCAGGAGCAAACCAGTGACATTGAGTAATGTATGGCTGTTTGACTGTGCTGCGATGTCCGTGGTAGCTGTTCCTCCATGCCATTTTTCTGAAAATGCTTGACCCACCTAATGTGGTAATTGGAGCTCGCATGGATGAATAGGCATTTATAATGCTCGGCCACCCTGTTGTCTTCACGACAGGGCAGTACGCCGGCAACGCCTTGCCCCCGCTGGGATGATTCCCTACAGTTCCTTCTTAGGTAGCTTATTGGTTAAAGGGTGGGGTTTTGACAGGGATACACGACCTAATTGGGGGTTGGTGTGGGAGGGGGAGGGTAGGGTATCGTAGATTTTTTGTGTTATTGTATTTAACAGTTTGCTGCTCATTGGCAAGTGCTCTATATTCTTCACACGATCAGACGTCCACTGGACATATCACACATTACCCTAATAGTGCCATTACACACTGCAGGGTACCCATACTGCACAACCAAAGACAGGTCTGATAGAGAAATCGACAATCATAGGATACAGACACCCTCCAGCGGCCACATGTCTAATTTAACATGTCTCACATGGAACGTGCGTGGTCTGAACGACCACAGAAAAACGCGCCTAATTCTTTCCCAACTAACTAGACATTCGGCTGCGATATGTCTCCTTCAGGAGACCCATCTCAGGAGCATAGCCTGCGACAGGCTGAAATCCAACAGATGGGGCGAAGTATTCACCTCCTGTTACTCCAATTACTCCCGCGGAGTGGCCACATTAATTAAAAAAGGCACCCCTGGAGGACCTTGAAGGTGGTTAGTGATACGGAGGGGCGGTACGTACTGGCTCTGGGAATACTATTTCACCAGAAGGTTCTAATTGCTAATGTCTATGGGCCTAATGTGGACGACCCCTCCTTCTTCCAGAAACTGTGGCACACCATACAATCAATGGGCGATGCGGCATTGCTATGGGGGGCGATTTTAACACAGTAATGTCCCTGGGGACTGATAGAGTGGGAGCCTCCCGCACACATCACCCACAAGCCGCCGCTGTATTAAAACAACTAATGGAGGACTACGGTCTTGTAGATACCTGGCGAAGCCTTCACCCACACGACCGCGAAGGCACCTGCATTTCACAGCAACATAACGCATGGTCGCGACTGGACTTTTGGCTCATTTCTCCTGACTTGCACTCCTGGGTATCGGACGCATCCCACCACGCTCGCACACTCTCAGATCATTCCCCAGTTACCCTGTCCCTACACATACCCCTACCGTATCGCCAGCCCTTCACATGGCGCCTGCCACCTAATGCACTGCTGGATCCGGTATTTAAGGAAGAACTACATACACATATAACAGAATACTTTGATAAAAACACGGGATCTGTGGATTCGATCGGGACTCTGTGGGAGGCGTTTAAGGTGGTTGTTCGTGGACACTGCATCGCGGGGCAAAACAGGGTACTAAGGGACATTAGGGACCGCCTTGGGCGTCTAGAGGCGGAGCTGCACACACTAGAACAACAATACTACATTACACCAGCAGCTGAGACGCTGGGGCACATTCGTGGTAAACTGACGGCCTACCAGGAGGAGGCAGAAAGAGAGGTAAAGTTCCTTCACAAATACGCTATCGCACGGAAATATGGGGAAGGGGACAGGCCCGGGAAGACACTGGCGAACCTATTGAAACCACCTAGGGGGCCGCACTTATTACCGCACTCACCACCACCACGAACGAACTGGTACGCTCCCCCAGACATCTTAGCCACCATGCACGACTTCTACTCACAGCTCTACACGTCCCAGATTACACCCGCAACCCCGATGCTACAGGAATATTTGGACTCCATAGCACTTGTGTGGTTCACTAATGCCCACCGTGAATATTTGGACATACCATTCACAACCGACGATGTGCGCCGGGTCATAGGCGGTATGAGGGCAGACAGGGCTCCCGGACCAGATGGCCTCACCGCGCAATTTTATAAAGAATTTTCCGAGGACCTCGCCCCCGTCTCCTGGCTGTCTACCAAGAGGCGCTTCAAAAGGAAATCCTACCAGATTCGATGAGAGAGGCGATTATTATCACTCTCCTCAAGCCAGACAAGGACCCACAGAAGAGCGAGTCTTACCGCCCACTCTCACTGATTAACCTAGACGCCAAAATCTTTGCAAAGCTTTTGGCTACCAGACTCCAACCACTGCTCCCGAAGATAGTCCTACCGGACCAATCAGGCTTTATACCGGGCAGGGCGACCTCACATAACATCAGAACCCTATTCGGGCTCCTGCATTACCTAACACCAACCCTACCCTCGGCTGCAGTGTTATTGGATGCCTCAAAGGCATTTGACTCACTGGAATGGGGATTTCTCTTTCCTCTGCTCCAAAGGATAGGACTAAGCCCAGGCTTCCTGAAGCACATTCAACTCCTTTACACACAACCAACGGCGCGATTAAGGGTGAACGGGCTGATATCAGAGCCGATACACATAACCCGAGGCACTAGACAGGGGTGCCCCCTGTCGCCGCTCCTGTTTGCGATAGCGACAGAACCCCTAGCTGCGCGGCTGCGCCAACACCATGTGAACAGAGGGATTGGCCTTACCACCAGAGCACTCACGGTGTCCATGTATGCAGACGACATCACGCTGTACATGGTACATCCTAAAGACAACCTGGCCCCCATGACTAGGGAGGTGATCCGCTTTGGTGGGCTCTCCGGAGTAAATATCAACTGGAGTAAATCTGTGATCCTCCCCCTTACATCTGATACGCAGAAATTTGACACTGAATATCCGTTAACATGGGCCTCTGAACCCATCCGATATCTGGGGGTGTGGCTCACCAATGACCTGCATGAAATATGGAGGGCCAATTATGGAAGGGTAGTGACATGGATTGAGGAAAGGGTCCGGAGGTGGAAGACGCTTCCTCTTTCGCTGGCGGGCCGTATAGCAATAGCTAAAATGATAATATTGCCCAAACTGCTTTACCTGTTTGTGAATGTACCGCTCCCGCTCCCGATGCATTTTTTAAACGCCTAAAATCGCTCATGATCGAGCTGGTGTGGGCTGGGGGTCAACCACGAATAGCCTGGGAAATTTTGACATTGCCTCAGGAGCAGGGAGGAATGGCGGCCCCGGATTTTGCGCTGTACGCCTATAGCGCTCAGGCGCAATTTTTACACTTTTGGATCCACCCCACGCTATACCAACCACACGTGGCCATAGAAATAGACCGCGCCGCTCCCCTACCAATATCAACAGCCCTGTATCAGCCATATAAGCGCCCGTGCGGAGAAATAGATACTGTACAGGTTCTGAGATGGGCCTGGGAAGGTATTCGTAAAAGAGCACACTTGGAGATACTATATGCTCCGTCTATGGCCCTTTTCAATAATCCTATGTTTCCCCCTCTCATGGAACGCAAAGCACAGGAACGCGCAAACGTACATAACATAACAGTGAGCGGGGATCTGTTCCCAGAAGACACTTTTCTTACACTTCAACATATGTGTTACCCTGCAGAGCCCTCAGCACTTGACATGTTGCTGTACTATCAACTCCGCGCATCCTGCAAGCATAAATTCCCCACCTTTCCGGGGCCTCCGCCTTCCCTGCCGGCGCTTGAGAATCTACTGACGGTGGAATCGGGACATAAACTCATATCACGCATCTACAGACACACTCAAAAGACCTCTCCAATCATAATCCCCCCTCCCGTGCGGCTTGGGACGTGGAGCTGGGTACGCCTCTCACGGATGAACAGTGGCGGCTCAGCTGTCAACAGTTGAGGCGCCTTTCGCCCAATTACCGCCTCAGGCTCATCCACTTCAAATACTTGCATCGATTTTATCGCACCCCCATACACTTGCATAAAATGGGACTAAGGGAAGATGATTGCTGCTGGAAATGCGGCACCCCACTCGCCACCTTCCTGCACTTAGCCTGGAGCTGCAGACCCATAGCCAACTTCTGGCTTGAAGTCTATAAGCATATTAAAGATATTGTCAGCTTGGATCTTCCACTTACGCCCCTTGCGGCTCTACTGGGGGTGCTGGAGACGGTGCCCCTAAATCACGTAAACTACCAGCAATGCTCCTCCTGATGGCCAAACGTCAGATAGCTTTACACTGGGGGCAACTAGGCCCCCGCTTACGAAAGACTGGATCACACAGGTCACATATTGTAAGACACAGCTGGCCACCTATTGGGAACTCCAGCCGACCAGGTCCCGACCTACAGACATCTGGGAACCGTTTGTCACTTGGTTAAATGCTAGAATGACGGACGATTAAAGTATGGACTCCTTGTTATGTGCCACCGCTGCGCCATGTCTGGGATTGCAAAATATGAATTTGTTGTGGGGTGCGGGGTTGAGATGCTCCGTTGCGAAAGTGTAAGCCATGATGCTCTAGATGGTAGACAACATTTGACAGGCTTTCCAGTGGTGGACTCGTGTGACTGGTGGATATGTCGGATCAAACTATTACAGTATAGCACTGCAATGTATGTTGATTTTCACTTTTTGTATTGTTTTTGTTATGAAAATGAAATAAAAAGCAATTTAAAAAAAAAACATTCTCTTATCCCTATCAGTCACATGTATATATTTTTGTACATAGCACTTATGCACTTTTTTTTCACCATACATCACCTTCACTGCACCGCCACCTTTTAGGGGCACCTTGTTTATAGAAAACTATAAATACTGCATTATACTGCTAAAATGTATTTGTATATTCTGAAATGGGATATGAATAAATAAATGCACTAAACGCATAACTAAAACTCACTCATTTCAGAGGTTTTTTCCATCCCTGTTGTAATACTATTGCTGTGAAAGTAAAGGGCTACACTTTCCCCATAGGGACCACTTTATTGATGCAGACATGTTGGAAGCAATACAAACAACGTTGAAAGGGGAGAAACCTCTTGGTGGTTTCCCTGTAAATATTCCTACACCCTTACATAAGATGACGTTCCAATGGGTTTCATATATAGAAAAGGAAATAGCCATATTCCTAATGAGCTACTAGATTAGATCTGATAAAGGTAGTCACAATGGGCAAGCCTCTGCTCATGCTGGCATCAGCGCTACTGTATCAATGCTACAGCAATGAAACTGGTGCCTATATTTACCAAAGCTTACAAAAAATATGTGCAGCAATGCAATACTTGCCAACAGATAAAATCATATACTGTTGCAAGTATAGCACAGACGCCACTTACTATCGCTGTTGAACAATTTACTTACCTTTGTTAAACACTTTATCTAGATGCGACTATCTAGAAACAAATTTCTTACTTTAGAATTATCCCCAGGTGTCCGAATGGATCCGGAAATATTTCTTGAGCAGTACCCCTGCACGCCAGTAGATCGCTGATGTCAGGTACTTTGTGACTTTCCACGCCAGAAGAATGGAGCCACGAAGCACACTGACCACTGGTGTGGAATAATAGGGCCCTGGAAGGGGAAAGCCCTGTCCCTAGAAATCCGTACACAGAGCGCAGGGGATAGGTGGGTGGGTCAGTAAGGAATCTGTGGCTAGATAAAGTCTCTATCAGACTACCATATAAGGCGTTACCGAAGGTAAGTAATTCGTTCATCTGATAGAGACTATTAGCGGCAAATTCCTTACCTTAGAATAGATACCCAAGCAATACCTCCTTGGAGGTGGTTCTGCGGACTAATTTCACATGAGAAAGTCCTGCAGGACCAAACGGGCAAAGTGCCCATCCCTACGGACCTGACTGTCCAGGGAGTTGTGCTTGGTAAATGTGTGCAAGGAAGCCCACTTTGCCGCCTTGCAGATGTCCAGGACCGGAACTCTGCATGCTAACGCAGTGGTTGTAGCTTTAGCTCTGGTGGAATGAGCATGCAAATACTCATGGGCTTGCTTCTTAGCCAATGCGTAGCAGATTTTGATACAGAGCACAATCCATTGTGATATGGTCCACTTCTGTACGGCCTGTCTTTTCTATGCTCCGACATTCCCCATGAATAGTTGGTCGTCCACACAGAACTCTTATGTGTGGTCAAGGTAGAACGACAACTCTCTTTTTGGGTCCAGATGGTTAAGCCGATCCTCTTCCTTGGAGGGATGTGGCAGACCGTAAAAAGTAGGCAGAGTAATGGATTGGCCCATGTGAAAGGGAGTGACCACTTTCGGGAGAAAGGAAGCCCTCGTACGAAGCACTTGTTTGTCTGGGTAGATGTTCAGGTAAGGAGGTTTGGATGGCAAGGCCTGAAGCTCACTGACCCTTTGGGCAGATATTACCAGGAAGGCCGCCTTGATGATAGGAAGCCCGAGAGGACAGTTGTGCAAAGGCTCAAATAGAATGCACATCAGGAACGTCAGGACCAGATTATGGTCATACTGAGGCATATTGAAGGGAGAAGGACGAAACATATGATGCAAACCATTCAAGAACCTATGTATGATAGGGGATTAGAAAACAGAAGGATGGTCAGGTAACCGCAAACAAGCAGAAAGATAGCCCTCAACAGTGCCCAGAGCAGAGCCCTGCTGGAAAAGGGAAAGAACAAACAGAACAATCTTTGAGAGGGGAGCAGAAAGAGGGTCAACCTGTTTCTCTGCACACCATGTCTCAAACTTGCTCCAAAGGCAGGCGTATACCGTTTTGGTGGCGGGACGTCTGACTGCCAGAATAACATTACAGACTTCCAGCGGAAGGTCGAAGGCTGTCAACTGTCATCAGAGCATTGACGGGTTCGGGCAGATAACCCTTCCCTGCTGCTATGACAGAAGATCCTCCCGAAGGGGCAGAGGGCCATGCTCAACAACTCGGGATACCAGACTTTCTATGCCCAGTCCGGAGCCACAAGGATGACCTGGGCCTGGTCGTATCTGATCTTCTTGAGAACTCTGGGGAGGAGTGGTAGGGGTAGACAGGCATACAGGAGGCCTGAGCTCCACTCAACACAAAAAGCATCTCAGAGCGAGAGCCTCCTTGGAAACCACAGCACGCATAATTGCTGACATTGTGCATTCTTGGCAGTGGCGAACAGATCTAACCTAGGCTCTCCTCACTGCTGAAAGAGACCATGCACCACCACCGGATGGAGACGCCATTTATGATCCGCTAGGCAACTGCAGCTGAGTTCGTTCTGGCGTTTAGAGAGCCCGCCAGATGTTGAATCACCAGGGATATGCCCTGACGTTCGAGCCATGTCCAGATTTGCAAAGCCTCGACAGAGGGTCCACGACTCCGCCCTATTTATTCAAGTACCACATGGCAGTGGTGTTGTCCATGAACACCTGTACCAGCTTTCCCTTGTTGGAGAGTAGAAAGGCTTTCAATACCAGCCGGATTGCCCAGAGTTCCAGCAGGTTGATGTGGAGTCCCAATTCCACCCGAGTCCAGAGGCCTCTGATCTCCACCTCTCCCAGATGGCCGCCCCATCACAGGAGTGACACATCTGTCACCACCATCAGATCTGGTTGGGGAAGGGAGAGGGGTCTGCCGCTGACCAAATCAAGGTTCGTTAACCACCACAGCATATCTCTTGCAGTTCCCTCAGAGATCTGGACCTTGTCGGAGAGATTATCCTGATGATGCCTCCACTGGAACTTTAGGTCCCACTGCAGAGCCCACATTTGCCAGCGGGCATGCATGACAAGCAGGATTGAGGAGGCCATGAGGCCCAGCCCTCAGAGTCTGTCTCACCGAAATACAAGATAGAGGTTGAAACATCGGTATCATAGTCTAAATACCCTGGACTTGCCGTTCGGGAGTAAAGGTCCAAAACTGCACCGCGTCCAGAACAGCTCAGATGAAAGGGAGCATCTGAGAGGGAGTCAGGTGTAACTTTGGCTCGTTGATAGTGAACCCCAGCGAATGCAGGATGTCTGCGGTAGTCTGGAGGTGGGTGGGAGACAACAGCCTGGGGTGAGCCCGCCTTCAACAGCCAGTCGTCGAGATAGGGGAAGACTGGTACCCCTGATTTCTGAAGATGAGCTGCAACCAGCACCATCAGCTTGGTGAACACCCAAGGGGCACTAGTAAGGCCAAAAGGGAGCATGGCAAACTGAAAGTGCTCGTGGCCCACCATCAACCACAGATAATGCCTATGTGCAGGCAGGATGAGAATGTAGAAATATGAGTCCTGCAAGTCCAACGCTACCATCCAGTCTCCTGGGTTGACAGGACTTGAGCGAGCGTGAGCATTTTGAACTTCTCCTGCTTGAGGAAGAAACTGAGGGTGCAGGTCTAGGATAGAACAATAGCCTCCGTTCTTCTTGGGCACCAGAATGTACAGGGAATAGCAACCACGATCTACTTCTGGCTTCGGCACCCTCTCTATGGCTCCTTTGGCCAAGAAAGCCATCACTTCATGGTGGAGCAAGATAAGATGGTCCTATGTCAGCCTGTCGCAAGCAAGTGGCATGGGTGGAGGGGTAGAAACAAAGGGGAGGGAGTAGCCCCATAGGCCAATTTGAAGAACCCATCGGTCTGATGTTATATACCTCCAGTGGGGTAGGTAAAGGCATATCCTGCCTCCCACTGGGTGCCCATGATGGTTAGAGGGCAAATTGAAGGGGTTTGGAGACTGTGGCTGCCGGAGGGGGGTTTGGTGGACTGGCCGACCACTGGCTACCCGACCCACGACGTCTATGGGTACCGCAACCTCAGCCATGCAGAGGCTAAGAAACTTGCACGCCGTGGTGGATGGGCATGTAAGACGCGGCTGAAGGCCCCTTCCGTGGTCACTTAAGGCAGACTCGGGTTGGCAGATTATGCCTCGTCTCTGAGGAGATGGGAGCCATCAAAGGACATATCCATAAGCAATGCTTGGACATCCCCTGAATAGCCAGTTGTTCTCAGCCAGAGGTGGCACTGTAAGGCCACCATTGATGAAACCGCTCTGCCGAGCTAAGTCAGTGGTATCCAATCCACATCTGATAGCAAACTTAGCTGCTTCTCTCCTGTCAGCAACAGCTTGGGAAAGTATGGCCCAGGCCTCCTCCGGAACCATGAGCAGCACCTGCACAACAGAATCCCATATAGCATGGGAGTAATGGCCCAAAAGGCACGCAGTGGAAGAAAATCTTTTTTTGTCTAAGGTGCCCAGCCTTTTGGATCCCTATCCGGTGGGGCAGTAGGGAATGCACCAGGATTTACACATGAAGTAGAGGCTTGGACGACCACGCTCTATGGGGAAGGGTGTTGCATGAGGAATCAGGGGTCCCCTGGGGTGGGTGGTGGTGGCGGGCAATAGTCCTGGTCACAGGAGCCCCTGTGCTGGGTTTGGACCAAGTCCCAAGCTGGACGTTCATGAGGGCTTTATTAAATGGGAGAAGTGGTTCTGAGGGGAGTCACGCCCGGCTGAAGCACTTCTCTCAAGACATCAGTCTTGACTGCCATTGAGGGTAGGCTAAGGTCCTGGACCTCAGCCACTCTTTTCACCACATTAGCAGATGACGGTCCCTCCTCTGCAGTCCGGATAGGGGGGCGAAAGCATGCCAGTATCTAGGAAAGTGTCAAATCCACCAGCCTCTGCGAAATCCTCACACCAGTCCAAGTTGTGATCTAGGGACTGGTATTATTCAGGGTCCTGTGACCAATCACAATCCTTCCCAAGTCCTAACCCATAGGAATAGGACTTGCTCTGGCCTGGAAGGCATGGCTCCAGTCGGCACTCGAGTCTGCGTCGGAAAACGCCTCTCTGGCTCCGTGTCAGAGTCAGGATCAGCATGGGGAATGCACTGGCAGCGCCAGGAGGCTTGGCATTGAGACTGGTACGACCAGCGCCATTCCGGATCCATTTGTAGATCCAAGGGGCCCGACTAGCGCCAGAGGCGGACCCACTGGCGGAGAACAAGTGGGGCCTCTACTGAACCCACGGGGCCCGAAGGTGCATCGGCGGGGACAAGCCCCTTAAATATGAGGCGCATGGCCTCATAAAGCTCTTCGAGTTGGGCGGTGGACACACCGGCTCCCGGAAACTCAGGGAGGCACAGAGCTGGCCCAGGCTCACGCTCCACCGTAGAGCCAGGCCTTGAATGAAGATGCTCCCTCATCTGGTCTGAAGCCTGCAATGGACGGGGCGAAGTTGAAGACCTCTACAACAACTTCTTTTTCTTATGGGACTTGTACGGACGACTTTGAGTGAGACGAGGATTTTGGGCTCCGTGACCAATCCCAGAACCTTTCCCTCGACCAGGATTGAGACCGTTGTGGCATCGCACATCGAGCGGCAAGGAGATTGAGAGACTGCTACCTCAAGGGCTTGGGGTGCATGGCACGGCAATCGGCGCAGGTCTTCGCGTTGTGGTCGCATTCCAGGCACCAAAGTCAAACAAGATGTGGGTTTTTCGCTGACATCTGTCGATGACAGGCGACCCAGGGCTTGAAGCCGGCCTTCCTAGTGGACACCCCTGTCACACCAGGAGAAGATCTCTCTCTCTCTCAAAAAAAAGCTTCGACAAAAGTCGAAAAAAGGTCAGTTAAAAATTGACTGGGGGTAGCTCTGAAACAAACTTATGTCCGCTTGCTGGGGTGGCGCCTATATAGGCTCCGTGCACATAACTTCCAGCGCAGACGACACGCAGCGGTGCTGCTTACGAAAAATTTCCAGATCCACTCTGACACCTAGAGATAATTCTATGGTAAGATATCCACAGCTAGAAGGCTCGATCAGATGGCCGCGGTTGGCACTTTGATGTTTTAGGCAATATTTTTTTCTAAAAACTTTCAAAATTCATTACTCTGATTTACTGATTGGATTTAATTTGTTTTGGTGTCAAATTATTTACTACATGTTTCTCTATTCCTCTAAATTGGTGTGGGATTAATCTTGGGTTGCGGTTTTCCTTTATTTATATTTGTTTGTTGCATAAATTCTTAACTCATTGCCCCCAAGTTAAGCCTGACTGCTTTTGTGCCAAGCTACCAGAGGGTTAAGCACAGGTTAATTTAGTGACTTTTGTGGTTCAACTTGACTAGGATTGTGGCCGTTGCTTAAGAAGGGTTTTCACTCCCCCTCAATCAAAAACCCAATGTCCTACAGTGGTGTGTGCATGGAACATTATGATAGTAGAAAGGGGTGCGGGTCTTAGATTCTCTAAATGACCTTCCCTGGCTGCGTTGTTCCTCCCGAAAACGCACCTTTTCGGACACATTGCCTCGTCCTGGTCAGATTTGGGTATGACAGGGTTAGGGTGATTAACCGTCCGTAATTTTTACTGACTGTCTGTGAATTTACTTTAATGTCCGTGAATGAAGTTTCCACGGATGGCATTTGTCCCTAATTTTATCCATTTGTGCTAAAGGATAAATGTTAACTGCAAACAGTTGAGATGGCTCAGTTGAAGCAGACGGGAGGAAGTCGCCTGTGTAGTGATTCAGAGGGAGGGGTAGCCAGGGTGCTGGGCTGCTTCAAAGAAATGTAAATGTGGGCAACTGGTTAATCTGCGCATATAAAGTCTGCTTGAATGCCAATATAGGCGTTCACTTTAAGCTGCCTGCAGAGAAAGATTTCTTCTTTTTGAGAGATATTGATAGGGTGTTCCAAGCTGAGCTGTGAAGTGTGTGCATTTAATGGACAGTTGTAAACTGTTTGCACTAGATGCAATCTGCATATTACTAAAATGTACACTTTGAAATTACTTTTGGTCTTTAACCTAAATTTATTTCCGCTTTTTGTGGCAGCCAATCTTATACTGTGTCATGCAAATTTAAAATAGTGACTTATACACTCACAGTGCCTTCTGTGAGGGACAGGAACGTATTAGCACTAAAAATACACAAGCCACTATGCCCTGCTAGCCAAACAAGATTCAATTCCATGTGCCTCTGGTTGCCCACACATACATTTGCAGTGATCACATTAATCAAAAGAGGTTTCATAATATAGAATAGTGTATTTCCCACTGATTAGTTTAACTTGCATTTATTTTTCATTTAAGGTGTGAAATATTTTATATGCAGTTACCCGATAGTGAAAGATCAATAAAAGTCACTAAACATTTTGTTCTTTTTAGCCACACCTATGATTCCGCCTCCCCGCTCAATGACTCAGTCTCAACTGCATTCAGGATCACAGTATCCAAACTTTTTTTAATGCACTTCTACTGCTGCCTTGATTAGCTATGTAAAGTCTGAGAAAGCCAGTGATGTTAACATATGGTTTCCCGTAGTCCCTCACTTTCACTAAGCACCTTCTTTTTATATAGATATTATTTCAAATGAACCTGTGATCTGTATTTACTCAACAGTCTACTATTCATCTGACAGATTTGCACAAAGCCACTGTCCTCTGGTGCCACATGAGACTGAGCAAAATAAAGAAATCTAGTCAGTTGCCTAAATACATTATGAGGTATATTTATCATAGTTTCACACAGCAAGCCACCTTGCTGTGCTGCGCTGCATAAAAGAGCAATAATGTGCCATATTTAACATCATACAGTGCATTCCTGTCCTTTTCATGCACCGATGCTCTTTAGGCTTCCTAGAGCCAACGCAGGCACCCTTGCACTATGGTGCAAGGGTACCTGCGTTGTAGGCAGGATTGCTTTTGTGCAGGAAGGGACACCTTCCTGCACAAAAACAATCCTGAAAGCATTTTCCTCTTTCTACGTGTGCAGTATCTTGGAGCACGGGGTGGCTGCAGAGGAGAACATGCCTGGGTTGGGAACGGGAGAATGGTAGACATTGCCCAATAGTGGAAGCTCCCTGGGCACCCTTCTACGGCCGAAAGGCGGGCAGCAACGGACTGATGCGCAAAACTGGAGGAACTCCTCTATGAAGCCAGGGCCTGCAAGCACAAACATCGCAAGATCTGGGGGAGCTTTTATAATGAGACTAATGAATGAGGTGATGTAACACATAATCCTGTTTTTCCAGATGAATTCATACCATTGTGACTGCAGTGCATGTTTGCTTTCTGATTAATTAAAAGAATACAATTTGATTATTGAAAAAAGGTGTGCAAGCCAAAAGTGGCAGACTCAGAACTTGAGTACGTTTTCAGATTTTTTTTAGTATTTCAGATTTACTTTATTCAGTGCTGCCAATAGATAAATTATTATTGATGTTTGTCTATGTGCCCCACCATTAAAAACTGAAGAAACCTGGGCACTAAGAACAGTGCTGGCTGTTTTAGTGTTGCTGACAACATCCACAAGTCAATGGATTACCCCCCTAATCGTCTCTCGTTGGTGCTCCATGTCATGCGTGCTGAAATAATACATGCACTGAAATCTCCTTCTACTCTATCATGTTCTTGTGTCACTGGAGAATTTGTCGCTAGACAGAGGAAGAGCCTGCACTGACCAATAACCATGGGTACTACAATACCTGGATGCTGTTGGTAAGCCAAGTAGGCAGTGGCTATCCAGCACTAAATGCCTACGATTTCCATAGTTATTGGTTTCCTCAAACGGGATAACCTTCTACGAAAATCGCAGGCTACACTCTTTACCAAAAGCAAGGTCGCATAGATGGACTATCAGGGTAGCTGTGAAAGAAATGTCACTCCTCCACATGCTTAATGGGACAGAAGTCTGTAAAGAATCGATGACCGCTCCAGAATCAGCTGGTACCTATCAAATGGTCTTCCTGTCAAACAAGCGCAGTAACCTAATGCATCAGAAACTCCTAGTTTAAAAACTCAAATCAGCCACTCCAGATGCTTCTGCGGATGATTAAGGAAAAGCAAACAATAGGAGACAAGCTTAAAAATGCACAGTGGGGAAGGGAATGGACGAACAGTGGCTACAATTGGAAAAGTAGTTCCTACACACCAGGTTTCTCTTACTGAATGGAACAAACATTAACCCCAGAAAACATTTGGAGAGAGAAAAAAAACTTGGAGGTTTGTTCCCTTTATCTAGTGCCAAGGAGACAACCCTCCATAAACGTTTGCAGTGAAAATGACAATCACACCGAAAAAGGGCCACATGGGGATCAGTCCGGAGAATGAACGAAAGGCAACTATAGATGTTATTTACAGGAGAAAATTTCATCTAACATAAAAAAGTTGCTTTACCCTTCAAAATGTTTCCATATGTTTAGCTCTTTGAACACACTCGTCCTTTGCTAAAGCCGCGTTTAACAGTACAAGCTATGCGAGAACTCAAGAGGGGTGGCAGCCCTCGTGGCTCTACAGAGCTGCCACAATACACGCTTAGCTGTACCTTGGTTGGCAGCCTCGCGGTGGTATTCAGAATCGTCTTCTGGGGGGTTCGGTATGTAGTAGATCTGCTCGGGGATCATACTGGCCACCTTCTCTTTCAGTGCTTCGTGGCTATTCATGCTTGGGCTGATACTTCTTTTCACCTTTTCTCTTCTTTCATGAGCCAATATCTTTTTGGTCCGTGCTTTAATATTCTCCCAGCACTTCTTAAGCTGCTTAAAGTCTCTTAAGGATACACTAGGTTGAGAGTTGTATTCGTGTGCAAGCGCCTGCCAGGTGCGTTGTTTCAAAGCAATAGTCCTGGCATCACTTTTTTTGCATTCAAGTACATATTTGTACTTCTCAACCAGCGCAAGCAGCACACCCTTTTCGAGTTCAGAGAAGTATTTGGCAGGCTTTAAAACTTCGTTGTTTTGCATTTTGCTCAGCTTCTTCAAGAAGAGAAGAGTCCTATAAAAAAAAACATAATGAATAAATTAGTATTTCGATCACCTAGAATTAACTGTAGAAGTTATCCTACATGGAAACAAACATTGACAAGCGAACAAAAGAAAGCAGTGTGCGGTAGTTTAGAGCAACAGGTCCGCCTCTCGGGTTCTGGGTATGAGATTCACCTGTAAACCCCCCCGCCCAAGACCCCCCACCTACCCCCAAAAGGGATTCATTTACTAACCGGTTGCAATTAACTGGATGCCAATCTCTGCCATTTGTGGAGCAGCAGGCATACTTTTTAAACTGGGCACAGATACAAGCCATTGGCACACCCAGAAAAAAAAACAATCGCACGATGACAAATTGACCGGTAGTAGTGGGGCTGAAATAGAGATCTCTAACGGTCAAATCAACACTTCATGATTATAGTTAAAGTAAACAAAGTTAGCACAAAACGCAAACAATTCCCCCGGCTATAATGGAAAAAGTATTCATTTCAATGACAGCCAAGAAATCCTGTGTGCGTAATATAGCAAAGACTGAATGAATAATGAAAAAAGCATAACCAGCAACTCTGTGGATGGCCACGTCACCCGCAAGGGGACACCAAAGGGGACATCCCCTTAGTGTTTCCTCACTGCCCAGTATTTTTTCAGTGGTCACCTAGCCTATGAAGTTAGCCACTGCCAGCGCAAGATCACGTCTCCCCGTGACCCCAGGTGTATGACGTCACTTGCGGGAGGTCGGTGGGGTATTTAGGGAGGCTCGCCACCTGGCTATTCCTCTTTCGGTGGCCAGCAGCAGACTTGAATAAGTGGAGTGGACACCCAAGCGCGCCTGTCTCATGGATCGGCAGCCCTGGCATGACGTGGGCGATACTAAACTAATGAGAACAGACAAAAAAGATGTGTGGGAAAAGATCCAAATGATTCTTTGTAGGGAAAACAATGAATTTAGTCCCTACATGTGGGAGCCTAGTCCCCAGACTTATTACTTAATTGAGCACTCACAAATCTACCCCAAGTTGGCTTTCAAACCAAAACTTTATATTTTCTTAAACATACATAAGACACATTAAACAAATAACAATAACACAATAATCATCAGTATTTCCTGATTCCTTCCTACCCATACAATTTATACGCAATCCGTGTGGGAGATAGTCCAGTACACACATGGGAGGATAACTTCCAACCCCCACACAGTCCAAAAAGTGTGTATCCAGGTGTCTTGCATACGACTTCTAATCAGTCGGATTCCTTCAATTCCTTGAAGTCGACGTGTTTCGGCCCACTAAGTCGGGCCTCATCAGGACATGGGCAAAGAGAACGCAATAATATGAGGGACCGAAACGCGTCGACTTCATGAATTGGAGGAGTCCTACTGATTAGAAGTCATATGCAAGACACCTGGGTACACAATTTTTAGACTGTGTGGAGGTTGGAAGTTATCCTCCCATGTGTGTACTGGACTATCTCCCACACGGATTGCGCATGAATTGTTGTTTTTTCGCAACCGTCATTAGATTGTATGGGTAGGAAGGAATCAGGAAATACTGATGATCATTGTGTTATTGTTATTTGTTTAATGTGTCTTATGTATGTTTAAGAAAATATAAAGTTTCGTTTTGAAAGCCAACTTGGGGTAGATTTGTGAGTGCTCAATTAATTAAGTAATAAGTCTGGGGACTAGGCTCCCACAGGTAGGGACTAATTCATTGTTTTCCCTACAAAGAATCATTTGGATCTTTTCCCACACATCTTTTTTGTCTGTTCTCATATGTTATTGCACAGATGTGTTGGGGTGATTAGGGCAAAACCCTGTGGTTTATCTATATAGGAACCTAAACTAAGGCACACCCTCAGGGCAGGCAAGAAGGTGCCCGACATACTGGCGATACACTTAGGGGGTAATGACCTTACCACACTTGGCAGGGGCCAACTGCTACACGACAGGAGGGCGACACTGATTAGACAGGCAGCTGGCCTGGTTCGCTGCAATATAATCTGGTCTGAGATAATCCCAAGGGGTGAGTGGCAGGGAGCTCAGTCACACTCAGCAGTGGAAGCCTCTAGAAGGGTGAATGCCACAATGTAGAAGTTCGCTAGGAACTTGGGATTTGGCTTTGCGAGGCACAGCCCGCT
This sequence comes from Calotriton arnoldi, assembly GCA_963921515.1. Taxonomy (NCBI): domain Eukaryota; kingdom Metazoa; phylum Chordata; class Amphibia; order Caudata; family Salamandridae; genus Calotriton; species Calotriton arnoldi. Next base: position 1,010,624 of record CAWUFW010001733.1, on the reverse strand, counting down.
GTGCACAAGAACGTCCGCCTACTTTGCCAAGATGGGTTGCACCTATCAGACCTGGGCAACGAGGTATTTGTGAGGAACACTTGGTGGGCCCTGAAAGCATTTTGTTGTGGCGAATGAACTCTAGAGCTACACAGGTGGGGGACTCAGGGTCACGGTAGGCCACCCTGAGCCATGGCGGGTCTTTCGGGCTATCAATGCAAAAAGCGATTAATACCCCAACAGGTGGAGATTGGGCAGCTAAATAGGAGATCCTCAGGCCATGAGAAGAACGCGACCGCGACCCCTTCGTCCTGTAAGGGACAGTTGGTATCCTGACAGCTGGGGGTTTGCCTTACCTTGCTCCATGGTGGCACGGCTGCAGCAACCATTAAAATCATTGGGCCCCAGCCCCAATGTGAAATATACAGCACCGGATGAATAATATAAGACGGCAAGGTAATGCCCAGTGGCTGGAGATTGTTTAAGGATGGGTGTCAGCGGTTAGTCGTAAACGGCGGTGTACTCATATGATCACCCATATGTTAACCCTACCTGTGCACTGAATAACAGAATATGAATAAACTTGCGACAGTTTTTCCCCACAAAAAAGTGTGTGGTCTGTTTTGTTGATGATCCAACTGTATTTTGTCACAAAAGTATGTGTGTAGACATGTCAGAGGACAGAAGGGCTTCAATTAACCTTTAAATAAAGACTTGACTGCTTATTTAAAAAAAAAAAAATGGTAATGTTAGAGCTGAGTCGAGTAAACAGCAGCCCAGTACTTGAAAAATAAAATGCTTCGGGTTTTAAAAACTGAAACATTTTATTTTTCAGTGCCAAAGACAACCCATTGATGTCGTCCGCAGTACAGAAGTAGAGCTGAGGACCTCGACGGGCATCCTCAGCACCATAGAGCGTAATATGACTATTGTGAATAGAACTACTGTTTTCTGATAACTCATCTTATAGGATCTGCCAACTGTAACTTTCTGGAGCTGCTTCAAATCTTCGCTCACATGGTTCCACTTTTCTATTCATCTGCTTTGTTTATGGTCATGAGCAGTAAGGGGATAGATTCTCCATGCTGTAATGAGCCATGTAGCTTCACAAAAACCAGCCCATTGTCTAAGTTGATGATGTACTCTCCTGTTCCTGTAACCTAAACTCAAGTTTACAAATGGAAAGGGTTTTGATTTTCCCCAGACAGGAAACGTCCTGCGACAACAACCCCCACCACACACAACTTGCTCCCTTTACCTTTTGAATCTCAAGTGCCATCATAAATAGGTTTACAGGAGGATAGAACAGTTGTGAGTTATTTTTTTTCTCAGTTTTATATAGGACTAACTTGGCCAAGGGCATTTGAGATCCGTACATGAGCACGAGATTACATTACACAAGGTCAGATTCAGGTTTTTTGTTAAGGCACAGGGAGATGAAGTGCTTTGTCCAGAATCACTGGATGTTGAGACGATGTTGACACGATGCTGGGACTCTAACCTGATTCCCCGGTACCAAAGTTTGAAGCTCTGGCCGATAGGTCACGTCTCTTCAAAACTGGAACTTCGATTGCAACTGCTTGGCCCACGTGGGTCATTATTTCCAGAATATCTCTGTGAGTGTCAAAGAACTTTAAGTGTCCTGTTTGAGAATTATGTACTTTAGGAAGTGAAATTCCCCACCTTTCTTTTTTAGGACAATCCGGTTTTATGCAGTAATTTTTTTAAAGTTTAAAAACTGTATTGTTATTTTTAATGCACAAGTTACTAACTTGTGTAACGATATATCTGTAAGAGACAGTAGTTAGTGACAGATTCCTTACCTTAGAATATCCCCAGGCATCAGGCTGGATCCGGAAAGTTTTGCGTAGCAGTACCCTTGCGCGTCGGTAGGCGGCGTCGTGCGGCTCCGCGTCCGTCGTGGCCGGGATGACGTCGCGGGCAGTACTTAGACGCCGCCCCTGCGCGCTGACGTCAGTTCTGTACACGACTTTCCGCGCCAGGAACGCAGAGCCATGCAAGAAGCTGACATTGGTGTCTGAAAAATACTAGGGCCCTGAAAGGGATGTCCTTAACCCTAGAAATCAGTTCGCAGAACGGGAGGATGGGTGGGCGGTAGGAATCTGTCACTAACTACTGTCTCTTACAGATATATCGTTACACAAATTAGTAACTTGTGCATCTGAAAGAGACACGTTAGTGACAGATTCCTTACCTTAGAATAGATACCCCAGCAATACCAACCCCAGTGGTGGGTCTGCGAACAAAGATCAGACAAGGAAGTCTCGGAGAACAGAACGGCCAAAGAAGCCGTCTCTCCGGACTTGGCTGTCAAGGCAGTAATGCTTGGTAAACGTGTGCAGCGAGGCCCACGTAGCTGCCTGACAAATGTCCTGCAAAGGGACACCACGTCCTAAAGCCGTGGTGGCGGCTGTCGCCCTGGTGGAATGGGCACACAACCTAACAGGGGGCTCCTTTTTAGCCAAAGAATAACAGGCCTTGATACACAAGACGACCCAGCGGGAGATGGTCCGCTTGTGTACCGCCCGACCTTTTTTGGCGCCCACGTAGCCAACAAAGAGCTGGTCGTCCACCCTGAACTGTCGTGTGCGGTTCAGATAAAAGGAAATCGCACGTTTTGGGTCCAGACGGTGGAGACTCTCTTCCTCTCTAGAAGGATGCGGAGGCGGAAAGAAGGTGGGCAAAGTGATGGTCTGCCCAATGTGGAAAGCAGTAACCACCTTTGGCAAGAAGGACGGACGCGTCCTGAGAACAACCTTGTCTGGATAGACAGATGGAAAGGGAGGCTTGCAAGAAAGAGCCTGGAGCTCACTCACCCGCCGAGCGGAGGTGATAGCCACCAGAAAAGCTGTCTTCAGAGTTAGAAGACGAAGAGGACAGTTATGCAGAGGCTCAAAGGGAGCGCACATGAGAAAGGTAAGAACCAGGTTCAAGTCCCACTGAGGCATCACAAACGGAACAGGAGGGAAGAGGTGTGTAATGCCTTTTAGGAATCTGTTAACAACAGGGGACTTGAAAAGGGAGGGCAGATCAGGAAGCCTGAGGAAGGCCGAGATTGCACAGAGATAGCCCTTGATGGTACCCAGGGCAGAACCCTGCTGGGCCAGAGAAAGAAGGAACAGAAGAACCGCAGAAAGGGGATTCTCAGCCTTTGCTGTGCACCATGCCACAAATTTGTTCCACCTAAAGGCGTATACCACCTTAGTGGAGGGACGCCTGGCTGCCAGAATCACATCACAAACTTCGGGAGGCAAGTCGAAAGGAATCAACTGCCGCCGCTCAATCTCCACGCAAGCAGGTGGAGACTGGACAGGTTCGGGTGGAGGACCGTCCCCTGCTGCTGCGACAGAAGATCCTCCCGAAGAGGCAGACGGATCGGGGATCGACGCTCATACTGAGTAGCTCAGGATACCAAACTCTTCGAGCCCAGTCCGGAGCCACAAGAATGACTTGGGCCCGGTCGCGCCGAATCTTCTTCAACACTCTGGGTAGAAGTGGTATAGGCGGAAAGGCATACAACAGACCGCAACTCCACTCGCGACGAAAAGCGTCGCCGAGCGAGTGCCGCCTTGGAAATTCCAACGCGCAGAACTGATGACATTGCTCGTTCTCTTCGGTGGCGAATAGATCTAACCAAGGCTCTCCCCACTGTAGAAAGAGTCCTTGCGCCACTTCCGAGTGAAGACGCCATTCCTGATCCATCATGCACCTGCGGCTGAGTTCGTCCGCCCTGGCGTTCAGGGAACCTGCCAGGTGTTGAACCATCAGGAATATGCCCTGATGTTCCAGCCATGTCCAGAGGCGCAGAGCCTCCTGACATAGGGTCCACGACCCCGCCCGCCCCGTTTGTTGCAGTATCACATGGCGGTGGTGTTGTCTGTGAACACCTGCACTACCTTCCCTTTGACAGAGGGAAGGAATGCCTCGAGTGCAAGCCGGATCGCCCGGAGCTCCAGAAGGTTGATATGGAGCCGGGACTCCGCCGGAGACCAGAGGCCTCTGATCTCCGCCTCTCCCATGTGACCGCCCCATCCCAGAAGGGACGCGTCCGTCACAACTGTGTGCTCTGGCTGGGGAAGGGAGAGGGATCTGCCCATGACCCATTGCCGGTTCGAGAGCCACCACTGCAACTGTTTTGCAGTCCCCTCCGAGATCTGGACGTGATCGGACAGGTTGCCCTGATGCTGCGCCCACTGGAACTTCAGGTCCCACTGCAGAGCCCGCATATGCCATCTGGCATGATCGACCAGCAGGATGCAGGAGGCCATGAGGCCCAACAGCCTCAGGGTCATCCGTACCGAAACCCAGGATAAAGGCTGAAAGATCGGAATCATAGCCTGAATATCCCGGACTCGCCGTTCGGGAGGATAGACCCGAAACTGCGTCGTGTCCAGAACTGCTCCGATGAAAAGGAGCTGTGGAGAAGGAATCAGGTGCGACTTCGGCACGTTGATGGAGAACCCCAGCGAGTGCAGGAGTTCGGCCGTAGTCTGGAGGTGGGAGACGACTGCCTGGGACGAGCCCGCCTTCAGCAGCCAGTCGTCGAGGTAGGGGAAGACTGGAACCTCTGCCCGGCGCAGATGAGCTGCGACCACCGCCATCACTTTAGTGAACACCCGAGGGGCGCTGGTAAGGCCAAAGGGGAGCACGGAGAACTGAAAATGCTCGTGGCCTACCGTGAACCGCAGGTAACGCCGGTGGGCCGGCAGGACGGGGATGTGGAAATATGCGTCCTGCAAGTCCAACGCTACCATCCAGTCTCCAGGGTCGAGAGCAGTCAAGACCTGAGCTAGGGTGAGCATCTTGAACTTCTCCTTCCGGAGGAAGCGCTTGACTTTCCGGAGGTCCAAGATAGGACACATGTCCTCCTTGTCCTTTTTGGGCACCAGAAAGTAGTGGGAGTAACAACCACGCCCTACTTCTGGGGTCGAAACGCGTTCGATGGCCCCCTTGGCCAAGAGGGCCGCAACTTCCTTCTGAAGAAGCACCAAGTGATCCCCTGACATGCGGTGGTATTGAGGTGGCATGGCTGGGGTGGTGGTCACGAAGGGGAGGGAGTAGCCCCTTCGGACAATGTCCAAGAACCACTTGTCCGAGGTGATGGCACGCCAGTGGTGAAGGTGATGGCGGACCCTGCCCCCTACTGGCGTGCTGTGGACCTGAAAGGAAGGACTAGGAGGGCTTGGAGGCCGCGGACGGGGCGGGGGTGGTGGCCTGACCCGTACGCTGGTTACCCGACCCGCCTCGGCGGGAGCCACGTCCTCGGCCACGCGAAGACGCCTGCTGCGCGGGCCGGTGGCTGGGCAGTGGACGTGACTGGGCGCCCCTTCCGTGGCCACGAAAGGGGCGAAAAGCAGACTGTTGCGGAGGGCGCACAGCAGAAAGGCCCAGGGACTTGGCTGTAGCCTGTGAGTCCTTAAAACGCTCCAGCGCATGGTCTGTCTTGTTCCCGAAAAGGCCGACACCATCAAAGGGCATGTCCATAAGAGTGTTTTGGACATCGCCCGAGAAACCAGTGGTCCTCAGCCAGGCGTGACGGCGCAGCGCCACTGTCGTCGCAAGTGATCTGCCTAGCGAGTCGGCGGTATCTAGGCCACATCTGATGGTATACTTTGCCGCATCTCTTCCTTCCGCAATGGCGCGGGAAAGCAGTGCCTGGACCTCCTCAGCACACTGGGGCAGAACCTGCGCCACCGAATCCCACAAGGAGTGGGAATATCGGCCCAAGAGGCAAGTGGTGTTGACAGACCGCAAGCCAGCACTGGAGGAAGAAAAAACCTTCTTCCCAAATTGATCCAGTTTCTTGGATTCCCTATCCGGGGGAGCGGTAGGGAAGGCGCTTTGGGAAGCAGAGGCTTGGACAACCAAGCTCTCAGGGGTGGGGTGTTGGGAGAGAAACAGGGGGTCGCCCGGAGCAGGGCGATGGCGTCGGGCTACGTTCCTATCCACAGGAGCCCCTGTGGTGGGCTTGGACCAGGTGCCCAAAAGAACATCAGAAAGTGCCTCGTTGAACGGCAGCAGTGGCTCCGAGGAGGTAGCCGCCGGCTGAAGCACTTCCGTCAGGATGTTAGTCCTGACAGCCACTGTAGGTAACTGGAGGTGTAAGGCCTCAGCTGCCCTACGCAACACTGTTGCAAAGTTTGCTCCCTCCTCCGTTGCCACGGAAGGAGGAGACAGCATGCCAGTGTCAGGGGAGGTGTCCAGACCACTGGCATCCCCAAGTTCCTCAGCCCAGTCCTGATCGAACTCACATTGGGCAGTGAGAGGGTCCTCAGACCCCTCCCAGTCCTCTTCGTCCTCCAATACAGGTTCAAAGTAAGGAGGAGGGCATGCGGGACCCAAGGTCTCATCGGCGCCGGCGTCGATCGACGCCGGTCCGGCGCCGGGTCCGGATCCGGAGAGAACCGGGGTACGACGACGCCCGGAGCACCGGGCGGCGCCGGGAACGGCACCGGTGAAATCGGCGGAGGTGTCGTCAGGTCAACCGGCGTCGATGGGGGTTGCGGCAACACCGGAGCCGGGGTCGAGGCCGGGACCGAGGCTGGCGGCGCTGGCGGCGCCGGGACCGGAGTCGCCGGCGGCGCCGTAGGAACCCCAGAAGGGCCCGCGGGCCCGAAGGCGCACCGGGGGGACCTTGAGGCCCAAAGAGGCGGGCCATGGCCGACAGGAACTCCTGTATTTCGGCCGGAGTCGCCGCCGAACCCGGATAAGGCGGGTAATGCGGCGGCGGCTCCACAGGCACTCCCGGAGCTGGTGCCGACGGGACCCTCAGCCGAGTCGCGAGACCGGCGAGGGGAAGTCGTCGAGCGATGACGCTTCTTCGACTTCTTGTGCTTCGACTTACCGGAGGAGTGCGAAGACTTGGACCCAGACGACCGATGAGGACTCCGCGACCGGCCCCTCGACCGCTCACGTGACCGGGGCTTGGATTGGCGCGGAGCCGACTGCCGGACCTCGAGGAGCTTTCGAGACCGCTCTCGCAAAGCCTTCGGATGCAAGGCCCGGCAGTCGGGGCACGACTTGGAGTCGTGGTCGCGCCCGAGGCAGTAGAGACAGTCTCGATGCGGGTCCGTGATCGACATCATCCGACCACAGGCGTCGCATGGCTTGAAGCCGGACATCCCTACTGACACCGTCGGAGTCGAACGATTCGAGAAAAAACTGTGATAAAAACCACAAAAACTTAGCCAAAAAATGACTAGGGCACTGCTCTTCCCGGATCTGCGCTTACTGGCGCGGAAAAAGAAAGAACTGACGTCAGCGCGCAGGGGCGGCGTCTAAGTACTGCCCGCGACGTCATCCCGGCGATCCCGACGACGGACGCGGAGCCGCACACCGACGCGCAAGGGTACTGCTACGAAAAACTTTCCGGATCCAGCCAGGCGTCAGGCTAAGGTAAGGAATCTGTCACTAACGTGTCTCTTTCAGATATTACAATTATTAACTTGCTAATAAATAATATACAAAGTTTTCATGCAAACATGTTAAACAACTCAATAAAAATCATGATGAAATTGAGCAACAAGTCAATAGTAAGTCATAGCTTTTATGATTTTTAAATACAAGGGGAAAAGGAGGGCAGGGAAAAATTAAGGTAATGGTGTCCAATAAATATTCATAAAACATGTCATCCTAAATACTATATATGCCAAAAAACTGCTGTAGGAAAGTAGTATCTGCTTTCACGGTTACTCCCACTTTTTGCTGCTGTTATTCTGTTTTCTTACTAGTCTGACTGGGATCCTGCTAATCAGGACCCCAGACGCTGGACCCCAGACGCTGTGCTTCCTCCCTAAATTTAACAATGGTAAGTACTTTGGTACCGTCTCAATCGACTACTGGAGTGCCCATGTAAGTCCCTAGTATATGGTACTAAGGTACCCAGGGCATAGGTACACCAGGAGTCTCCCATGGCTGCAGCATGTATTATGCCACCCATGAGAGGCCACTCAAACTGTGACTACAGTCCTGCCATTGCAGCCTGTGTAAGTTGGAGCTAGCACCACTTACGACAGATATAAGTTTCCTTATATCTGAGGTCACTGCAATTAAAACCTATGTCACCCCTAGGGCAGGCTCTTTAGTCCCAAGGGCAGGATGCTTGGTTACAAGCGTGAGGGTGCCCCTGCATGAGCAGGGCCCCTTTACAAACCCCAGAGTCGATTCTCCAGGCTTTGTAAGAGTGGTCAGCCATTTAATACATTTAGTGGACATCAAGTCAAATACGAGATGTCTGTCTGAATGTATGACGATACAACGCATGCATTCACATCGCATGCCATTAGATCGCGGTTTTTTTAACGCAAGTCGTTACAACGACTTTCGTTGGAGGGCGCTGGACTTAGGAGTAGTTTAATTTACTATTCCAACTCCAGCCTACGTACAGTAGGGAAGGTGTTGGATAGTAAATTAAACTATTCCTTGTCCTATAGCGCCCTCCAGCGCAAGTCGTTGTAACGACTTGCGTTGTAAAAACCGCGATCTAATGGCATGCGATGTAATGCATGCGTTGTGAAGGTTGTTTCCCGTCTGTCTATATATTGGCTGGACCGAAACCGGTCATGTTTGATATCAAACATGTTGGAATTCTACCCCAACACCAGTATCAAACATGTATGGCTACCATTTAAGATATATATGAAGAGGGACCGCTATATAGGGGAGTGGGTTGATTACCATGTCTGATATGCTGCAGAAGTCACGGCTCTTCAACTAGACTGGCTGATGAGAAAGAACAATAATGGGACACAGGCTTCTGGTTGGCAGACAATCCCTGGACATACATCCTTTTGTGGTGCACTTGAATGTCTAATCCACCTTGGTTTCAATATGCTTTATATCTTTCATCGTGATTGTGAAGTATGTAAACTTGGCTGTTACATCAATCATTGTGATGAAAAGTTATAAAGTGTTTAAATTTAAAAAAAAGTCAGGTGTGTACAAGTAACTGAGCCGCTAGTTAAAAACGAGTATGCTAATGTAACTATCCAACCTTTCAAAATGAATTCTAATATTTTCTCAAATTTGGATGCTATTCTATCCGGATTAGAGCCATTGTTCCCTTTCAGGGTTATTTTTAAGTTATTTTCTATCATAACATTTATATAGTGCTGAAGCACATTTTTGGGCTATAACATGGTGGAGCGTGTAGCAGCGTGTTCCACTTGTTGTGATCCTATATACTAAGTGTTTTAGTGTTGGGCATGAATTACTAAAGAGGTGCAGTGCCAAGGGGCGGTGGTGGACGAGTAAGAGCAATTTTAATTAGCTGGCAGTTATAATTTACTCTGCAGGTTCTGTGCTAGGTTTCATGATTTGTTAAAGGCAGAAGAAAATGTTAGGCATTTACCTGGATGGTCTGTGTTTGGAAGTCAGGTAGAGGGGACTAAAGCATGTAAGTAGTTACAAGTCTAAAAAAACACACAAATGCTTGTGGTCGGCAAGAGAAGGGGCCATTATGCCACACAAATCTGTATAGTCTCTATCACTGTCAATATAAATACATTGTTTTGTTAAGAACAAAAACTTTCGCCCACCCTAGGGTGGCATGCTTCATTATAGGGTCCGTCCTCACACCACTCATTGAAGCTTATAGTGTGGGCTACAACTTTCCAGCGAAGAGAAAGCAGGACTGTAGATGATGGTCTGGGAGTTACCTACGTGAGCGAAATGGTGTGTGTGTGGCGTAGAGGGTGACTTAGGAAAATGTGTGTGAATTAAAACTACCTTTTGGTAGATCTAAATGCAATTTTATCAAGTGAACCCAAGGGACAGGATTAAAAGTAAGAGGGGGAAACCTTCAACCCATCATTAGTAAGGGTTCAACATGTTTCTGCCTACTAAAACCCTTTTAAGGAGGTGTGGGAGCATTCTTCAGGGCCAAATGTAGTCACTCTGCCAACTACTGAGACAAAGTTACAGAAAAACTAAAATAGAGTACAACCAGTGCTTCAGGAGTTGGATATGTATCAACCATGATCTCAAAGTGTAAAATATCAATCAGCAGTAAAAAGACAAGTGGGGATGAGAGAGAACAGCTTGTTCAACCATCACTGTGATCGTCCGGAGATGTTGGCGCATCAACATGTGTAAACAAAACATGCAGTGATTGTGAACACTGCAAAAAGAGAAGGAAAGTGGCCAAAGTGAAGCTGTCATACACATATATACTCAACCCAGTTGATCGGGTATACACCTCAACTCAAGCCTACCAGTTGGGAGCAAGCAGGGCTGTGACATTTTATGGTTAAGTGGAGTAGCCGACAAGAACCCCAAACGTGTACTGATGATGGATTATGTGGGGAATCCTATATGGTATTTCAATCAAAGTATATGCCAAATGCAGTTAATCTCGTATAAGTGCAAAATATGTCAAACATTTAGAGACTTGAAGTTAAAAATGAACCATTAAAAATTGTCATAAGAATCCTATAAATCGTTGCCAAGACTGCACCTCTTCCTACAAGATGTTCCATACTTTTAGTGATGGGGGCATCCCTTCACAGCATCACTGTAATATTGCCAGCTAAAAAGATTAGGGAGCGAGGATATGGACTAAAAGGGAAGAAAATGAGTTACTTACCTGTAACTGTAGTTCTCCAGTATTGGTATCTTTCACAGATTCACAAGTTTGAATCATCCCCGGTCGTCTAAGTGGGAGTCCCATTGTACCATAATAAAGCAGTATGTTTCATTATCTTAGTCTATAATGACAATGAAGAATCACTTAAATAGCCTATGTCCTCTGAAAAAAGACCCAAACTTCAGCCAATCAGGCGTTAGCACACTCTAAAATCCTCCCAAGAGAGGCCGAATCCATCAGATTTTCAAACAACAACTGGGAAATAAATCCCAAGCTATAAGGGGAGCCTCTCAGGGTAGGAGGGGACAGTTACAGGTAAGTAACTCAAGTGTCTTCTCCAGTATTGGATCTTTCATAGATTTACATGCTTGAATCAGAATAGCAAGAAGTTATTGTATTTGTATACTTCATAGCATTAGCACAAATAGCAGATGGTGGGTAGAAACACGTGTGTGTGTGTGTGTGTGTGTGTGTGTGTATATATATATATATATATATATATATATATATATACACACATACACATACATATTCCTATGCAATGTAAGATAAACATATGTACATATACCCATGTATCCATTTCAATATATAATTACATATAAATATTTCCATCAGACATTAAACTTTTCAGAAATACAGAGTCAAACACAAGTAAACCAAAGAGGATCACCTTATAGAAATAAGTGGCGTATTACAGCCTGTCCAACTGCTGAATCACTGCGCTATGCCGATTCCAGGCAATAATGCTGCGTGAATGTATGCACACTCTTCCAGGTCGCAACACAAGATATCTTCTCCAGAGGCATACCCGCAAACAAAGTAGTTGAGGTGGAATCAGCTCTAGTTGAATGCGCCCTGGTTCTTCTTGTGATCAGTTTGCCCGCCTTCAAGTGGCAAAACTGGATTGTGGCTGAAATCCATCGAGCGATGGTTGCTTTTGTGACTGCAGTACCCTTACGGATATGTCCATATGAAACCAACAGCTAGTCAGTTTTCCTCAGCTGTTTAGTGTGATGTAGGTAGAAATTTAGACATCTTTTGCTATCTAGTGTATGGAGAGACCTTTCAGCTGGTGAGGCAGGATTCGGTACGAAAGTCCATAATATGATAGGCTCATTGGGGTGAAAGTCAGTAGGGACCTTAGGAATTGATTTTTGATTGATTCTGAAAATGACAGAATCGTCCCTGAAGCACAAGAAGGGTTCTTGAGTTGTAAAAGTCTGTATCTCACTCACCCTTCTGGCCGAAGTGAGTGCTAGCAACAATGCAACCTTCCATGTGAGAAATTTGAGGTTTGCTCTGTGTATGGGTTCGAATGGACTCTTCATGATTTGAGCTAGCACTATGTTCTGGTGCCAGTCTGCAAGAGAAGCCCTTACAAGAGGGAAAACTGAACATCCTTTCATGAACTGTTTGATGATTCTCCTTGAGCATAAATAGAGTGAATGCGAGGAACGCCTATATCTAGATATTGTAGCGAGATGAACCTTGATAGAGGCATGCACCAGCCCAGACTGAGCTAGCGAGAGGAGATATAGTAGTATCTCCTTAAGTGATGCCTGTAGAGGATACAGATTTGATTTCTGGCACCATAAGCAAAAACGTTTCCATTTCAGTTAATACGTTTTTATGGTTGCTTCCACCCTTGCTTTCGAGAGAATGTCCCTGCAGCCCTGAGGAATATTCACCTCTGAATTCCTAAAATTCAGGAACCATGCGCATAAGTGGACAGAAGTCGAGTCTGGATGAAGTACCTGGCCATGGCTCATCGTCAACAGTGTTGGGGATTTTTGCAGGCGAATGTGGCTGGATTCTGATAGTAGGAGAAGCTCCGTGTATTAATGCTGTCTGGGCCACCTGGGGGCTATCAGGAGGAGGTAACAGCGCTTCGCTTTCATTTTGCTTCAAACTTTCAGTAGGAGAGGGATGGGATATAGCGTATGCATAGATCCCAGACCATCTTATCAAAAAGGCATTCCCCCACGACCCTGGTGAGGGTACCGACTTGCATAGAACTGGCATTTGTTCTCAATTGTTGCAAAGAGATCCAATGCTGGATTGCCCCCGAGAAAGAAGATCCTGTCCAACACCGACTGCTCCAGCTCCCACTTGTGGCAGTTGTCCTTGGCTCTGCTAAGCGTGTCTGCTAAGAGATTGCTTGTTCCGGGAATGTGTTCGGCCCGCAGAGTTATCTTGTGAGCCGTGAGCCAGCTCCAGATTTCTGGAGCTCCCTTGAAAAGCGTCAGCGACCTCGTGCCCCCTTGCTTGTTCAGGTAGTGAATGCTGATGTTATTGTCTGTGTGCACTAGCACTGAAAACCCTGCTATAGTTTGAGAGCCAGTTTCTTGAGCCTTCGTTGCCGGTCTTGGGAGAAAAAGGGCTTGTTCTTGACAGTATCCAAGGCTGACCCCAGGAACATTATCTTCTTGGATGGAGTAGTCGATTTTTGATAATTTACAGTGAGACCTAGCTTGTGAAACAACTTTAGACAAGCCTCTGTGGCCTTGGATGCTTAAGATGCTGTTGGTGCCTTTGTCAACCAGTTGTCTAGGTAGGGGAATACCTGACGACCGTCCTTTCTGAGAGAGGCTGCCACAGGAGTTGGACATTTGGTAAAAATGCGTGGAGCCAATTGGAGGTTAAATGGGAGGATCTTGAGCTGGTAATGGGCGCCAGCTACAGTGAAGCATGGGTATTTGCAATGTTTGGGATGTATGGGGATATGGAAGTATGCATTCTGTAAATCCAGGGTGCTCAGGTGGTCGCCATGGTTTAGGAGATGCAGGATGTCGGATTGGGTGACCATGCTAAAGGATTGGCTGCATGGATACTTTTTTAATTTTCAGAGGTTTAGGATGGACCCCCATTCCCCTGGTTTCTTTTTGATTAGGAAAAAACGGGAGTAGAAACCCATGCCCTTCTGTGGATTGGGGAACTTTTTCTATTGCTCCTTTGGCTAGCATGGTGAGAGCTTCTTTCATGAGTAAGTGAAGAAGAGGGTGCGCTCCCTTTGGTGAAGAGGGTGCGCTCCCTTTGGTGGAGCGACTGGCGCCATCTCGACAAACTCCTGGGTATGATCATAGGTGACAAGGTCTAATAACCATCTGTCTGATGTTATTTGCCGCCACTGGTGGAGGTAGTTGGTAATGTTCGCACGTAGAGGATTTGAAGGGTTGGGGATAACCGGTGCCTGGTTGAGGTCACTGTTTGCAGCTGCTGCCTCGACCTGCGGGGTTTGTTTCCTTCTAGGCCCCTGATTGTTGTATGCGGTCACGGGTGGTTGGCGATAGGGCTGCTTTTGGTAAGAGGACCTATATTGTGACTGGAAGGGATGGTACTGTTGGAAGCGCTGGTATCCTCCTCTGAACGTTTAGAATCCCCTTCCACGTGCTCCTCGAAAGAGCAGCTTTCGAAACTGCGGGAACCTAAAGATTTAGCGGTGCCTGTGTCCGTCTTGATAGCTAACAGAGCATCATCTATGTGTTTGCCAGAAAGGTTTTCTCCATCATCAGACATATCCAATATTTTGGATTGCACCTCTGACCAGAATGCTGTTGCTTTGAGCCAACCTTGACGACTCAACCCTGCAGCTCCCGCTAGCTGCTGAAATCCGGTGGAGGCTATGTCCATTGCGCAGTCTATGATCTCTGACATGCGCTCACCTTCTTGCAAGATCTTTCTTGCCTCTGATTTTGTCTTCCAGCACTAGATCAATGAGGGCACTGATATCAGACCATATCTGTCTGTCGTAGCGACCTAAGGTGGCCAGTGAATTGGCTGCACGAACAGTGATGGCCGACATGGTGTAGAACCTTTTGCCAATTCCAACCAGCGCCTGCTTTCTTTGTCTGGTGGAGCAGAGATGGGAGTGGTGGGGTTCTTAGAACGGCGTTGAGCAGCTCGTGAAATTACAGAGTCTGGCTTGGGATGCCCTATGAGGCAAGCAGGAGAGTCCTCAGGAGCCTTGGACCTTTTATCTATATGCGGCAAGACTGCCGATGCAGTTGTCGGAATCCTCATCATCTTTTTGCCTTCTTCCCATATGTAGTCTATAATGGGAATGACTCTTACTGATTTCCTTGTTTGCTCTTTAAAATCGTAGAGAAAGCAGTCAGACTGCTTGACTGATATTGGTAGTTGGAACCTTGTTGCAGCCCTCTCCGTCAAATTGTGAAATCCTCCCATGTCGTCCAGAGATGAATCCACAGTCTGCGATACAGGAGGTGATGGAGTGGTAATCAGGTAATCGTCCCACTTGTCACTGGCAGGCTGGTTGTCCGGAAGTTCTACCCCCTCCCCGTCATCATCTGATGACTATGGGTCATTCCTAGGGGGTGCTGCTATATTCGATGCAGGTATCATCCTGGGGGTTATTGGTGGAGGAATAGGTCTTGGTGCTCTGGGAGACAGAGGTGGAGGCAGGTCTTGTGGAGGGTCAGGAAACCTCTTATAGTTTTTTTTAGCATTGCCTGGAGGTCATGAACAGAGACATAGGCACTTGAATCACTCCCTCACGAGAATGTGATTGCGCATAATGTTGGTAGTGCTCACCATAATGTCTAGGCCTGTCCGGATATCTTGCCTGCCTGTTATAATGCTCCCCATAATACTGCTCTTTTTCCTCATCCTCTTCGTCCTGGTATTTCACATGGAGTTTAGATGGGCTATGGGCGGTCCTAAAAGGGCTGTCATTCTCCAACTCCTCCATGTCTACAAGATGGCTTGGAGGAAAAGGAGATACCTTGCTGGGTGAGGTATGTTCAGGTAAGTGGAAAGTCTTTTTAACTTTTAGTGTCATCTATGTCGAGCCGATGGACGTAGATAGCGGCCGAGTGACTTCAAGCGTCGTCAGTGTTATTTTCGTCGGCGGGGACGTCACCGACGAAAGCGCTGGCGTAGCCATCGACAGAGGCTTTGTCAACATCTTCATCGACGGAATCAACACTGATGCGGAGATGGAAGGTGTTGTTGTTAATGCAGTCGTCGACAAGACTGTGGTAACTGTCGTCGGTGTTGCTCTCAACGGTGAGGCTACCATTGACGGAAGTTTTAAAGCAGTTTTATGCTCCGTCGTTGACTGTTCTGAAGAGGGTTTTGGAGGATGAGCACCAGTTTTCACAGATAGAGTACTAGGCTCAGATCTGGCAGTCTGAGGAGATTTGTTTTGATTTCTCCTTCCTTGAGCTGTCTTTGGCAGGCCCATGGTGGGATTTCTTAAGGGCTTTTCTGCATTCCTCTGACGTACCCTGGTCATTGGATCTTTCCCTCTTGTGAGATCTCTTCTGAAATGCAGAAGAGGTATCACTATCCTCCTCAGAAGATGGTCTTGGCTTTCCGAAGCCGCAGAAGAAGCCTCCCCTGCCTGTCCACCAAGATTTTAGTGGAAAAAGTGTGACAGACTTTACAGTCTTTGACCTTGTGCCGAGGGCAGAGGCAGCACAGACATTCCTTGTGGGGGATCATCCACATGAAGCCTTTTCTTTCCACAGGTCTTGCAGGGCCTGAAGAGCCCTTTCTTGGATGACTCTGACATGGTAGAAGTAGTAGTAGTTTCCAGAAACTGGTTTGAAGAAAACGGAGCAGAGCTCAGTGAGACTCCCTTCACAAGAGGTGTGGAAGAAAATCTGAGGAATTCGGACTCTCTTGGGAGTATTCTAGAGGGTGCTATAGCCTGATTGGTATGAAGTTTGGTTCTTTTTTTAAAGGACATAGGCTATTAAAGTGATTGTTCATTGCCATTATAGCCTATGATAAAGAAACATACACTTTATTATGGTACCATGGGACTCCCACCTCGACGACGGGGAATCATTCAAGCATGTGAATCTATAAAAGATCCAATACTGGAGAAACAGCCTTTACAATGCAGCCATTATCACGGATTACCTTTACCACGCACCCTTAACAATGCACAAGTCTTTACGACGCATGTCTTATCACGCATTTACCTTTACCACGCAAATGTAAGTATTTTGCAGGTATGTCTAAAGCATATACATTAAGGCAAGGGATTTATTTTAGTGTGGGCAGGGGTATTTAGGTGGCAAGGTTATTTTTAGGGTTTTGGGTGGATATGGGTATTTGGGTGGCAAGGGTATTTTTAGGGTTTAGGGTGGGTAAGGGTATTTAAGTGGCAAGGGCATTTTAGTGTTTAGCGCTGGGATGCCTTAGGGTAGCTATGCGCTCTATATGTGCTTATTCATTCATTCAGGGTAGGTAAGGGTATTTCGGTGGCAAGGGTGTTTTTAGGGTGGGTAGGGGTATTTGGGTGGCAAGGGTGTTTTTATGGTTTAGGGTGGGTAGGGGTATTTGGGTGGGCAAGGGTATTTTTAGGGTTCAGGGTGGGTAAGGGTATTTGGAAACTAAGGGTATTTTTAGGGTTTAGGTGGCAAGGGCATTTGTGGTGTGAGTAAGGGTATTTGGGTGGCAAGGGTATGTTTAGGGTGGGTAGGGGTATTTGTGTGGCAAGGATATTTTTAGGGTTTAGGGTGGGTAGGGTCTTGGGGAGGTAAGGGAATTTTTAGGCTATAGGGTGGGTAAGAGTATAGAGACATTTTAGGGTATAGAGGGCAAGAGTGGTATTGGCATTTTTAGGGTTTAGGGTGGGTTGGGGAATTTAGGTGACAAGGGTATTTTTTAGGGTGGGTAGGGTATTTGGGTGGAAATGGTATTTTTAGAGTCAGGAAGGGTATTTGGATGGTAAGGGAATTTTATGGGGGGGTAGGGTTTAGGGGTCGACCAGGTTATATATATTACCAACTGGCGGTCGCCAGTAGGTAGTTATAGTTCAGACCAAAATTTCCATAGGAAAAGCGTTTTAGGTCGAGCCTAGACAGCGCTTGCTCTGTCTGGAAGATCTGTTGTATGTACTTTGTGGGATCTGGAGATCAGCCCAAGGACTTGTCTGCTTCCGCCTTTGCCTAGGGATTTTTTTTTCTGTTCAACTGCTGCTACTAAACTGTCTTGATAGAAAACGACCAGTAGAGGTCAGGAAAATACTAGAATTTCCGCAGTTTGGTGCTTACTTTCCCTCCATGTTAAAGAACAGTAGATGTTTCAGCACCCAGGCTAATGTGCTGCATAGCTAAATACATTTAAGGTCCCAAAGGCGAGATCGATTGCATTCCAAATGCTTGTTTGATTTGCCAATAACGTTGGCTCCAATTGACGAATCTTCATGAAATTTTCACAACACTTCCCCTTTGTGGTTCAGCTGCTGTGTTGAAAATTCGGGGCGATCCGTCAAGTGGGGGCCGAGAAAAAAGGGGTGTTCAAAATGTATTTCCCCTATGTTATGTCCATGGGAATTTGTCATTTTTTTTTTAGCACAACTACAGCCGAACCGCTGAACGGAATTATACCAAATTTGGCAGAAAGCTAGATGTTGGTCCAGAAAGGGTGCTTTTTGTGATTTGGTGTAAATCTGTTCAGTAGTTTCAGAGATATTTAAGTTAAAAAAAATAGATATCTGGGAGCCCAAAAGCCTACTGAAACCCTACTGAAATTTGATTGGCTGCCAACACTTCAACCAGGAAAGGGTTGGCAGCCATTTCGGGAGTCAGTTGAACCGAGTCCCACATAAAATGTAAAAAAAAAAAAAAAAAAGAAAAGGGGACAGGATAGAAACACCCTGAACCCCTAGGCCTCTTGGGAGGTCCCACCGGGACCCCCCCATGGCCAAAAAAAAGAATGTTTTTTTAAAATTTTCAGCGAGCCCGCCCTTCGTTATTAATTGGCCCCCGGGTGGGCCAGGTCCCGGGGGCATTGCTTTAATAAGGGAGGGGGGCGCTTGGCCCCCGCCTCCTAGGACCACCACCTCCCCAGGGGCCACCACCTCCCCGGGCTTATATTTTTATAAATGGGGGGGGGCCCTCTTGGACCCTAGCCCTAGGGACCGCCACCTCCCCAGGGCTTTATGTATTAAGAAAGCAGGGAGGGGGGCAGCATGGTTCCTCACTGCGTCTTTAACAAAAAAGAATGTGGGGGGCCGCGCACCCCCAGCGCACACCACCTTCCCAAAGAAAGGAAGGGGGCCACGTGACCTCCCTCATGAAACTCTAGATGGCCCTGGGGACTGCCACACCCCAGGGCCCACTCCAGCAATGTCCCGGGTTACCCACCCCCGGGACATTGAAGTTTGCTATGGCTTGGGGGGAGAAGCCATAGCAAACACTGCTCCACTTCGTGTAAGCAAGAGCACATTAGCATGTAAAATGCTCTCGCTTGCAGGAAGCAGAGGAGAATTGCTTTAGGACAGAGGGAGCTGCATTGCATGGTAGCAGGAGGGGTAGCTGGCCCTCAAGAGCCAAGGGGACTACATCCCCCAACCAATGTTCCCTCTAATTTGTTTCCTCTGTGTGCGGCAGTGTAGGGTCTCTGTGCGCTGCAGCCATGGCTATGTGCGCCAGGAACCAGACCGTGCTTGTGCGCAGCGCCAAATATCACTCCAAACTTTTGTTTAAGAAAACTGAAAAGAAGGTGCATTTCCACACATATAACCCACGTTTAGGGGCTTAAGGCAGATTTGAAATTTGGATACACACGCCATGACATGAAGGTTAAGAAACAAGATAAGACTTCTGCCAAATGCTGCCTTGTGCGGAAAAACTCAAGAAAAACACTTTTAGAGGGTAGATTTCTGTTTGAAAAAAAGTTTTGCTACAAAATATTGAAGCAAAAACTGTTTTGATGAAACGTTCTCTCACAAGCAAACTACGTAGGTACCCAGTTTCTCAACTTTGCACACCCTGGATGGCGAAGTTCCTTCTGAATCCTACTTTAAAATATGACCCTTCTGCTCCTCAGTGTCAAATGTTATGGCATAAGGCTATAGATGTCTGCACACGTTTTCAGAACTGTCGCAAACATATGGACTCATGTGGGTTACTATCTATTTAATGTGTTCGGACCACAAGAGTACCTTCTATGTATTGGATGCATCAGTCAAATTTTGTGGAATATCACTACCTTGCACAATCTATTGCATACTTGTGTGTTGTATCTTAGTGTATGATACTATAGAAAGCTCGCTGAAGTATGTTTACAGGTGCCACACATAAATGGATGCTACATGGCATGATCTGTACATACTTCCTAGCAAATGATCACTTGACCTCCATAATTAAATAAAAACACACAGTACACAGGTCTCAGTCTTGCAGTCTTTGAACGCAGAGGGCCCAAGGAGGAAACGGGGTGTCTGAGGAAACAGGGGCATTGATATCAATAATGCAGCAGGTGCAGGTGCACCAGGCCCAGGAGGTAAAGGGCCCACTATATCTTAATTATGGCAGTCTTTTCCCTACCCAAACAGGGAGAAAAGGGGCCAATTTATTTTGCTTCCATTAAGGCCCATGACACCCTTGCTATGCCACTGCAGAAAAAGGCAGACACACAGTAAATGTATCTCAATTTAGGTTTCTTGGAACACACTAAGCCCAAAAATGTAAGCCTGGGTGTTCTAGAGAAGGCAACTGCACAGTACACAGATCTCTTTCTAGGAGTCTTACAACACACAAAGATGAAAGATGGAAGCTTCGGAGTTCGAGGAAAGTTACAAAGAGAGTACACAGGTCCATCCTAGGAGTCCTGGAGAATACACAGCCGAAAAGCAGAAGCCTAGATGTCAGGGGAAAGACAGACACACAGTGCCCAGGTTTGACTCTAGTAGTCTTGGATCACATACAGTACAAAAATGGATGCCTGAGGATTCTAAGAAACACAACCATACAGTCCACAGGTCTGAATCTCAGAGTTTTGGAACACACAGAGTGCAGAGATGGAAGGATGGAAAATGTAGTAAACACAACCACACTGTCCACAGGCCTGAGTCTCAGAGTCTTGGTACACACAGAGACCAGAGATAGATGCCTGGGTACTCTAGAAAGGACAAACCCTCATCCTAGGGGTCTTGGAGCACACAGAGCTAAAGGGACAGAGAGAGATGTTTATTGCAAAATGAGGATCTTTGTTTACTTGGTATTCACAAACACATGATGGTCAGTCACAAGACAATGAACTACATGGAATCCAGCGTGAAGCAAGAACGGATCCAAATATGTCCATGAAACTAAACATGCCGTCATGTTGCTAACAAGCTGTTCTTGTGTTTGTCAACAACATGTACAAGTTATCTGCCTTCCAAGCCTCTTATATCCGCCTGATTCACGGCCACAAAGGGCTTCCTGTCTTTGGGATTTTTCTGCCTCTGGTCAAGTTTTCTCCCCACACCCATAATAAAATGCCCGACCACCACCTCTACAGGTAAACCACACAGGCTCTGAGAAAAATGTGCATAATTCAGATGTGGGGGTAACACCCACACATTTCCATCAGAGTGCATCAGTTTGTCTCGAAGAGCCAACCAGGTGATTCTAACCCACCTGTGGCCAACACATTTTCTAGAGGAAACAATCACTTAAGTCTTTGTTAACAGGGGTGGTTAACATCTTCTAGAGCAGTCTTTGCCCCTAGGAGGCGCTGTATGTTCTAGAGGAGATATGCCCTCACCACCTCGAGTGGGAAGAGAATGGCCGCAGATTGAAGAGTCCTGCTCAGCATTAAGCCAGCGGACAGATGCCTCACCCTAGAGGGAGACTCGGCTGCAACTGGGGATCACTGATCTGTAGCACTCGGCACTCTAGAAGCACACATCCCTGTTGCTTCCCGAAGTGACCCTGGTGGACCCATGTAGCAGGGGTATAACCACTATACAAGAACAAGCAACAGGGATGTGAACTGGGGACTTGTAACTACAAGATGCTGTCCCGATGTCCAACACAGCCATCTTTGAACACCACAAGTAACCTGCTGTTTTGTAAGTGATTGCCACAGTGAGAGGCGTGTTTAAGTATTCATGTTAATCACAGCTCGTGAAGGGGCTGTGATTAACATGAATACTTAAACAAAAGCCCACAATTGCTCTTGCAGCCACGCTTTACTAACAAAAGAGTAGAGCAAGTTTAAAAACACAGCGTGTACTTTCAGAAAGTACACGCTGTGTTTTTAAACTTGCTCTACTCTTTTGTTAGTAAAGCGCGGTGCGGGGAAGACTGTGGGCTTTTGTTTAAGTATTCATGTTAAGCACAGCCCCTTCACGAGCTGTGATTAACATGAATACTTAAACAAAAGCCCACAATCTGCACCGCGCCGCGCCAAAAACATACAGCAAGTGCCCCAAGCCCCACTTACCTGCACTCCTGAATCACACTGGCAAAACCGCATCAAGGAAGTGCCTGTTTTTCGCGGCGCTCGCTTTTTAAAGCGGCGGCGGGAACTCTCTCGCGGGATGTCCTGTGTGTGCGCGCTCCACTCACGGGAGTGCACGCTCACGGGAAGAGAGGTGCGCGCACCTTATTGGGAACAGTGCCCCCAACTAGTAGTGCATCAGGAGGCGCGTTTGCAGAGTGGTGGAGAAAGGGGGCGTGGCCACCGAAAACCTCTCAGCAATCCCACTGTGTCGAACCTACTGGAGGTAACAGGAGGGGTAGCTGGACCCTCAAGAGCCAAGGGGACTTCATCCCCCCAACTAACAGTGCACCAGGAGGTGCGTTTGCAGAGTTGTGGAGAAAGGGGGCTTGGCCTCTGACAACTTCTCAGCAATCCTGCTACGTGGGACTTACTGGAGGTAACAGGAGGGGTAGTTGGCCCTGCAAGGAAATCTTTGGGGGCCAACTGTCCCTACTGTTACCTCCAGTAAGTCCCACACAGCGGGATTGCTAAGAGGTCTTTAGAGGCCACGCCCCCTGTCCTCCACCACTCTGCAAACGCACTTCCTGGCATACTACTAGTTGGGGGATGAAGACCACTTTACTTCAGAGGGATCTTAGGGGCCAAGAAGCCCTCCTGGTATGTCCTGTAAGTCCTACACAGAGGGATAGCTCAGAGCTGGTCGGAGGCCCCGCCCCCATTCTCCACCACTCTGCAAATGTGACTACTCCTTAAAAAAATCATAGGATTTCACTGAAAAAAAAACCAAGTTTACACGGACGTTATAGTTAGGAATTAGCATTTAAAAAACCTAAGACATTTACTGAAAAAAACAAAGTTTTCAGAGACGTTATAGTTAGGAAATGGAATTTTAAAAAAAGTAGAAATTCACTGAAAAAAACAAAGGTTACAGGGACATTATAGTTAAGCTCAGGTTTCACTCATACAAAACCAGTGAAATTCAGCCATTCAAGTTAGTGAGCTAACTACAACACGCGCCCCCGCAATGCACTGCTTATGGCATCACATATTACATCACTCATGACATGGTCAGAAGCATCACTGATGACATCTCAAATGAAATCACTGATGACATCATCCACAGAATCTATGACCCACACACTCACACCCCCATATAACTACTCCAACTTCTACGCTACCATTCTCAAACCCATTCACACACCCATACCAGTACTTTCACAGCCACTCACTGATTCATAGATCAACACACACATCCACTCACTCACCCATGCAGCCACTCATACACCCACACACTCACTAATACAGCCATTGACATATCCACTCATACCCCCATACAGCCACTCACACACTAAGTCACCCATAGAGCTATTCACACACCTACTCACTCACCTATAGTCAATCACACAGCCACTTACTCACTCATACAGTTACATACACACACTCACTCACCTATACAGTCACTGACGCAAGCACATTCACCCATACACTCACATTCACTCACTCACCCAAACAGTCACTCACATACCCCATCACTCACCTATACTGCCTTTCACATACCCAGTTACTCACCCATATACCACTGACAAATCCCCTCACCCACACAGCCATACACACACTCGCTCACCCATTCTGCCCCTCACTAACCCATACAGC
The DNA here is from genome assembly GCA_963921515.1 of Calotriton arnoldi. Lineage (NCBI taxonomy): Eukaryota > Metazoa > Chordata > Amphibia > Caudata > Salamandridae > Calotriton > Calotriton arnoldi. The sequence goes on along the minus strand of CAWUFW010001733.1, from coordinate 987,199 downwards.
CACTGACTCACCCTTCCATACAGTCACACACACCCTCATCCACCCACAGAGTCAGACACCCATACAGGTACTCAGATAGCCTACAATCACCCATACAGCCACTCACATACCCATACAGCCACTTAGACATCAACTACCAGACTGATGCAAACATTCACACAACCATTAGCTCACCCATACATTCACTGAGACACAATCACTCACCTATACAGTCAGTTACGCACACACTGAATTATCCATACAGGCACTCACACACCCACTTATTCACCAATACACCTTGGTATATATATTTAACACTCAAACTTTTTAAAAACACTCAGTCACTGGATGATGTCTTCAGTGATGTCATTTGAGATGTCATTAGTGATGTCACTGACCATGTCATGAGTGATGCAATATGTGAGGTCATAAGCAGTGCATTGCGGGGGCGTAAGTTATAGTTAGCTCAGCTAAGTATAACTGCTGAATTTCACTGGTTTTGTATGAGTGAAATCTGACCTTAACTATAACATCCCTGTAACCTTTGTTTTTTCCAGTGACTATATATATTGACAAATACAAAGGTTAAAGTAACGTTATAGTTAAGTGAATGTCATTGACAACATTATTTTTTGAACTGAAAGAAAACACAGAAATTTACCAATTATAATTAGCAGAGCTAACTTTAACTTGCATCCCCTCCATGCACTGCTGGTCACCTCACATAATACATCACTCATTACATGTTCTACGACATCATTTATGACGTCACTGATGGTTTTTTGTTTTATGATCCAATGGGAGTCCTGCGGGATCTCTGCAATTTTTGCCATCTTTTTTTTGTTTTGGCTCCGGGGTGCAGGGGATTTTCTCAGAGTCCACCCCGTGGGACCTAGGGAGTCTGTCAGGGTATCCATATCCTGCCCCCTTGTATACGTTTTCTGATTTTTACATGTTCAGGACAGAAGACTAGGTCCTAGAGTCCTGTAATGGATGCCAGCAACATATTTCACATGTTGCTGGAAGCCAATCAGAGCAATCGCTCCTGCGGGAGTCTGACTCCCACGGGAGTGAAATTGGTGCAAGGGAAAAAAAGGTTCCCACGGCCGTTCAGAACGCTCTAATTTTTTTAATTGGGTTTGAGGGACTTTCTCGAGAGGTGGGTAGGGTAAGGGGTTTGCAGTGGCATCTAGGGGACAATTGAAGGCTGGGATGGGCGCAGACGGGTTGGGTCAAGTGGGATGACAGACAGGGTTGATACAGGACGGTGGCCTACTCTGGATTCACATCTGATACCAGGGGGGGGGTTATCCTGGTATGTTGGTCTCGCCCTCCGACGGTGACTCAGCTATGGATGGACTCAGAGGGTTGCTATGCAACAATTCTGGGGAATTAGAATAGGGAGACAGTTCTGCTGGTGTCCTGGTATGTGCCCCTGGGGTTGCATTCCCGAGCTTTGGCGCACATGGCACAGTGGATCATTCAGGCCCCAACCGTATTGCTGATTATTGGGAGTGACCTCAATCTGACTATGCATGTAGACCTAGATGCTAACTGCTATAGTACTAATGGGAGGGCGATCAGAGACTGTTTAATTTTAACCGGGGGCTACGTGACCTCTGGAGGGCTAGGTATCCTGACGAGAGGCAATTTTCCTACACATCCTTCACCTCTTGGGCAGGCTCGTGGTTAGACAACTTCCTGTCATACAGATTCAGGCACACCGGTATTGAGACACCACTTTCTTGCCGAGGTGGGTTTCAGATCATGCACCGCTTTACACCCGACTCACAACGCAGACAAGGGTCTGCCTTCCTCCGTGGTGCTTGAATTCCAGGTACCTCAAGCATTTGGACACAAGGGAGGGCCTAGGGACGGCTATGGAGAATTACTTTACCGGCAGCAGGATCTCTGTGACGTCGGAGGTAACATTGTGGTAGGTGTATAGGCCAGTGGCACAGGGTACCTGAGCTTTAGGATCTCTGGGATTAGAAAGGAGGTGACTGAAAAACTAGGGGACATGGAGCAACGGTGTTGCTAGCAGAGGAGGACTACCTGGCCACTCTGACTACACCACTGGCGCTTTGCCTTATGAACCTGAGGGAGGAGTACAGGCAGATTGCAGAGGAGAGGGCTCAGAAACAGCTTAGGGCTACGCAACATAGACTATACGAGGTTGATAATAAGGCAGGCAGACTCCTGGCGTGGATGACACATCAGGAGAAGGGTCAGCGATGGGTGCGGGAGGTTTGCAGAATATTTGAAGGCCCTATACTCGCCCAGGCAGCAATACACACAGTAGGAACTGTTGAGTTTTGTAGTGGATATCCCTACTCCGGTCTTGACTCTGGAGCATATGTTACTTTGGATAGGGCTCGCAAGGTGACAGAAGTTTCAGGCCCCAAGTCTAGTGCTATGAGGAACAGTATTACCTATGTGCCGGGGCATGCCAGTCTGCCCCAGTCCTTTATTGCTCCCTGCAAACCCTGGCTCAGCACCGCACCTCCAGGCCACCCACCCCCCCCCCCTTCACAATATTCCTGAGGGGTGGAATTGAAGGTCCCCAGCAAGGGCCATGTGGTGCTGACCGTCCAGGGTCAAACTAGGCTTTTCCACCAAGGGATCATGTGGCCCTGCCACCTGAATGGGCCACTCCCTCTCCCGTCAGTGCTGGCCTGTGAGTAGCGCCCTCCGTTGGTACGCAGAATCCCTTTCACCTGAGATCTGTGCTACCGCCTACTCAATCTCCTGGCCCCGGGTTTGCCACCCAGCGTCTCCAACTGCCTTCGGGCCCGCTCTTTGATAGACTGAGCCGACGGGAGCTCGACTCCCAAGGACGGGGTCGGCCAGCTTGCACGATGGCACCCCAGTCACACACGGCCTCGGGCAGTCTGCTGGGCCCCTACCGCACCCTCCAGCGCTCCTCTGGTGCGCGAGATAAACTGGCTCACAGGGAATGCTGGGTTTTGGTGGGCGACGAGGCGCATGCAGCCACTCCTCTGCAACGACGACATGGGCACAGCCGACTCCCACAGCCCGACCAGCTGCACTTCAAATGCCAGTGCCTGGGGTTGCCCCGGCACGGCAGTCTACTCCTCTGGGTCCTTGAAATCCTCCCCCATGAGATTAGGGCAGATTCTCTGTTCTCAGCGGGAGCTCAGGTTAATATGCGCCATTTTGCTTTGGCGCTTGGCAACAACAAGAATATTGTTTTAATGAAGAGTATGTTCAAGAGACTCCTGTGGTGTACAGACAAGACCATGTATTTTATCTTTTTACTGATATTGTAAGTTTGAAGGACGCAGTGAGAAGCTTGCATTATGAGAAACCTTGAGAGCGTATTGAGTATATAATTGTATTGTTTCGCTTTAACCCGATTGGACAGTCTTTCTGAGAACTGCGTGTGGTTGTGTAAATTGTTAGAGTATTATGGGTCTTTAAAGCAGAACTGAGCGGAAGATGTTAGAGTGCTCTCGCACAGAGAAGGCTGACTTCTCCTTTGTCCTTCCATTTGCGGTGACCCCATGCTGGTTCATGCTAGTTCATCCTGCTTCCTAAGATTTGATCTAAATTGATTGCCTATTAATTGAAGCATATGCATTCGGATTATAAAATTGCTGCTAACATGATTTTTGCCTTCTATAAAACATTAACTCCTAATAAACATTCATGGTTTGATACTAAAATATTCTGCCCGTTTTGTGGAGTTTAATGAGGTTTACATAATATTGAATGTGTTGATCTGTTAACCAGGCTCAGGTGTGGAGCATCAAAATTCTTAGGAGAATAACACTGCTCCAGGTCCATCCAGAGACATACTTTTTGATTCTGGAATTTGCATAAAAAAAAGTGGAGGCAGAGAATAGTTACCAACTTGGCATGGAAGACGTAAAATTCCCCCCAGAACTTCAAACTTGCCCCCATCAATCTGTGTTCCCGATATTCCATGGTCCGGTCAGATTACTGATACCATTCTAGTATTCCTGAAAGCGGCTGCAGTATCCTAGGAGTTTGAGAATAAGTAGGACAGTGCATCTTTGGTTATGTGATTTTGACTGTGGGGCACTGAAAGTTGTGGTGTTTGCGATGTCAACAATGTGTGTCCTTTTTGAGTTGCTGTGTCCAAGAGGACATTGAATTGAATTTGAAGTTTGGAGTGTCCTTCCATGTTTATCACTTGTGCTTATTGTTATGAATGTGCTTATTGGTGAAAGTTGAGGTTTAGGTTATTGGATTAATTGAAATCCAAAATCCCCAGATATACTGAACTAGTATTTGACTTGTATGTTAAGGTTGAGGTGTTGGCCTGTGAAGCGCCACGGTCATATCAAAGATGGAGACTTATTAAATTCTATTGAGAGATTGTACTAACTGAGATTGGTGTTCAGTTTATCCTTTGGAAGCAGGGGTAGACCACACTAGTCAGAGTGGGTTCAAACTGGTCAAGAACATTACCTTGTGTGTTTGAAAGTACCAAGAGGGTACTATTCCCTAGTTCCATTAGAGCGATTTCCAATTCCATTTTTCCTGTAAAGCAGACAAGGATTGTTGTCCTGTTTTATTTTTAGGAGAAGTAGATTGGAGTAAAGTGAGAACACGGTGCGCTGTGAATTAAGTTATTGGGTGTCATACTGAGTTTGGTGGGTTAGCTTTGCGTGTCTCGCTGGGATTGAGTGTTACATCATTAAGTGCTGTGCTGCAGTTGGTTGGTTTTGTAGAGTTGTACTAGGAGAGGGTGTTTGTATTGCTAAGTGCTGCATTGTGATTTGCCAAGAACTGTTGGTTACTCTGTTGCGATTGTCAAATTCTATGCTTACATTTCATGAGTTGCGAAGATGAAGTTCTTTAAAATAAAAAAAAACTATTTTGAAAAAAAGATGATGTACCTATTTATCATGGCAAGGAGCTACCTCGAGAAGGCATACCTGCATATGATAAGTAAAGTCCCACATTTATGACTATATGTGCTTGGTTTCAACAATCGAATAACATCACAGCGAAAGATGTGTGCTTGCATTTCCTCTGAGTGACACATTCAATTTGAGAAAAATTCTAAATTTGGGAAGAGCGATGTATAAAATGAACCCTCACCCCCGGCCAGTACAAACTGAAGCATTGAAAGCATGGGAATATTCTGCACATGACAAGGAAAAGCAGAAATATGAAATTCAAATGAGAAATAAAAACCATTGTTGGATGGAGTCAAATTGGAATGAGAGATGACAGGAGAGTGTGTTCTTGAGGGTGTGGGTGTTTTTCCTGTCATTGCAAAAGAGGAGACAGAGGCAAAAAGAAGTCACAAGAGGGAGGTGGGGATGACAAGAGAGGCTGAAATTGATAGCAATCAGATGATGATTTGTTGAGTTCCTGGCCACCTCCATAAATGTTTTCCCTCAACCTGTACTGCAACCTCCACCACAGTTAGGGAAAGGGACAGACCACGTAGAATGTGGAAGTGCGCCTCTAGCACAAGGATCTCCAGAGGGAAGTTTAACCCTGCCACTTCGGGTTAGTTTCTGAAAGTCCGAAGTACATCTGTCGTCACTACAGCTTTAGCTTAGGAAGCACAATTTCAATCAAAAGAGGATCCCTCCAAGGAGATTAATGTAGTACATTGAAATGCTGAATTAATGGAGCTTGTAAAGTGGACTCTTGATCTAAACTTCATAAACACGTACAATGAGGCTGAGCTTGTGTTCTTGAGTAGAGAGGATGCAAGGCATGCCTGCAAGGCGCACACAGGGTTGGAAGAGTTGGCTAAATTATAGGAGGCACTGTAGTCAAGAGGGAACATTTTACCACATAATTTGGGACTGCATGTACATAAATATTGGGAGATCAGTTGTACGGGGCATTGGAGAGGCACTAGGGTTGAGATTTGAGCCAGAACCTAAATGGTGACTCCTAAATGCAACGGGGGCTACAGATTTGAACAGTAAAGAAAGGGCCTGGGTTACACTGGTAATGACAATAGCCAAACAGAACAGCGAAATCATGGGGTGCTCCCAAAATGCCAACACTCCATGAATGGAGGACATGGACTGGTGCAGGTTATCAGAAAAGACAATATATGAAAGCCGTGGTTGTCCGAAGAAGTGGGTGCAGATATGTGGTAAATGGAACTCATTTGGAGGAGATATATGTATGCCGCCAGTGCTCGACACCCAGCCCATAGCGAGGAATGAATAGGTCTTTATTTTAGAGGGAAGGAAAGTTAACATAACAATACATACTGTTGTAATTGTGAAATATATTGAGTCTCTGAATGCCGTCTCTCCATTGCTAATGTACTGTAATAATACAGATATACCCGGTTTTTGTCATCAATAAAAAGAATTTTAAAAAAATGTAGAGATGCATATAAACATGAAGACAACCACTGCTAGTCATAGTTGCAACAAGGTGGGCCATTGGAAGCGAGAATGCAAATGGAACCCAAATCAAGTGCAAAATGAAATTGACATGCCAAATGTTAATGCAACGCCCATGCAGAATATGCATGGACAACGGCCATATAATGATAACATGACACATGCCCCAGTGATGCAACAACACACTGTAAACAGAAGGTACAGTTTAAACCAAACTCTAAGATTCAGCAGAATCCTTTCATTGTTGCGGACAACCTCTAACAGCTTCCAGTTTGACAGTCCCACTGGACTGGATGCCAATCAATTATAATGACAATACCCGAGAGAAGGATTGCATGCTTGGCACAGTTCTAGAGGTAGCCCAGAGTACGCCATATGTGGTTGGAGAGGTGAATGGCCACGTCGTATCATTTCTAATCTATCTTTTAGCTACCTGCTCTACTGTGAGAACAATAGAGATCCCTAACCTATGCCTCACTGGAAAACAAGTCCAAGCTGTAGGCATCTCTAAGGCAGAGTACAAACTCACTTTTAGCCAAGGTCCCTGTAAAAATAGGTTCCCTTGACACACAATGAGGATGGAGACTACAAGTTGAAATAAAAGGAAGCAGCAATTGGGTTGTTCCCTGTCCTAACCAAGGAAAACGTACCTCCTGACAATGTGAATGGGGAAGTCTGGGACTTTACAGGTAAAGACATTGCAGTGATTAAAAAAAAAACAACTTCAGTACTGCCAGAGGGAGGCTCTCTACCTGGGATACCACATTAAGAAAGGAGCTAGTAGAGTATCTAAAGAAAGTGTATCTCCAATCTTGGAAATGAACCCCAACCCCATCAGAGAAAATGCAGGATGTTCCTGTAAATGGTGGGCTACTGTCCTCAGTGGATTCCCAACTTTTCCCTAGTAGCTAAATCTCTAGAGAGACTTGCACACAATGATGTGAATAATCTACTATCCTGGGACAACGAATGTATGAGCGCCTTCCTAGAGCTCAGAGAAAAAACTCTTCAGTGCATCAGCACTAGGAATGCCCAATTACAAGTATTGGATTCTTTACTGTCATGAGATGAAGGGTGTGCATTGTCCACAATGACTCAGACTCATGGGGAAGCAAAACGGTCAGTGGCTTATTTCTCTGCCACATTTGATCCTTGGGCCACGGACCATCCTGGGTGCCTCAAAGATGTAGACCTTTGTGGGTGTTAGCTATTCACTTATTGTGACTGTTCAACAAGAAGTCAAGATCTTCCTGACACACTTTCAAAATCAACACATGACAAACCACAGGCTCTTTTAAATCCTGCTACTCATTTGCTCATCCCAGAGAATGATCCAGACAGTAATGATGTTGACCATGACTGTCTCTATGTTATCGAGTTGTGCACTAAGCCAATACCTAATATTTTGGACAGTTGTGGTCACAGAGGGGTTTCCTAACGTCCTCCGTTTCACCAATCCTGAATTGAAGGTGTGTCATGGATTTGTTAGAGGCGTTGCAGCTGCCTAGAGAGATATCGGTCATATAGTGTGCAGCACACAGGAGCAGCTGTGGTTTTGTTACCTCAGGAAGCCGCTATGTGGATGAAATGGCCAGGTATTGCAATCAAGTCTTGTACATTTAATCAAGATGAACAATGTGAAACTAACAAGGACTCCATTTCAAACATGTTGATGAGAATTGAGTATACATATAATAAGTAGAGAGAATTGCAGGAGGAAGTATCCAAAGCAGAGGAGAGGTGGGTGAGGTCTGGATGCCTAAAGAATCAGAGTGAGTTTGGATTTCAAGGGATGGCAGACCTGTTTTAGGCATTTCCATGGTTACACATATGCAGGAAGGGGACACTATGGTCCATACATTCCACAGCTATTGGTACAATCCTAATTTCCGTGCCATTGCTGAGAACTTATATCAAAGGTGCATTAGCTGCTAGCAGTTAATTGTGGGCAGAAGAACAGTCATGACCATGAGTCACATAGAAAAGTCCAATAGCCTTTTTAATCCATGCAGGTGGATTTTATTGAAAGGCCATATGCGATGGGCTTTGTTATATTCTAGTGACAGCGTGTCTGATCTACCATTGGTTTCAAGCATACCCAACTAGGAGGTATAACAGTCTTACTGTTGCCTAATTATTACTGAGGTTATTGTTCCCTTGTTTCAGCCTACCAGTTTCTCTGGAGTCAGAACGAGGCGCTCATTTAAAAAAATGAGATTATGCAGTTGCTGTGTGTAGCTTCAGGCCTTGTGGAACAAATTAATGGCACTCTGAAACCCAAGATTGCAAAGGTATTTGCCTCTACCTCTTTGGAATGGCCCAGTGCTCTTCCTATTGTTCTAATGAGCCTTTGAAGAACTCTCAATCGAAAGACCAGACTTCTCCCCCCCACACGAAGTGGTAATTGGAAGAGCCATGAGAATTTTGTCCATACCTGCAGCTGCGTTTGTGGATACAATGGACGATATGGTGGTTCTTGACTACTGTAAGAATTGGCTGATAAGGTGCATTCTGTTTCACATCTAGTTTACTTGGCGACACCACCTGCAAGACAAGAGCTGTGCCATGACCTTAGTCTAATGCAAAAAGAACAATTGATGGACAGAATGCAGAACAATGTCATACATTCATCCCAGTACAGAGATCTGAGCCTAAATCCATCGTTTTTTTGCTCACCATGCCATTCCAGTTTGGACCCAGCCATATGCAAATCAGTCTTGACCCTGCGCCCAATGGGAACAGTCCAGCCCGAACTGCCAGGCCAGGTCCTCCCTGGACTGGAAACAAGCATCCTAGGACCGGTTTCTGGCTTTCAGCCCTCATCAGCCAGGATAGCTTGACTCCAGTGGCATGGAGAGCACGGGACCCACGTCTGGGCATACCCGTCCCACTCGGGGTGACAAATGCAAAAAGAACAATTGATGGACAGAATACAGAACAATGTCATACATTCCCCCCAGTACAGAGATCTGGGCCTAAATCCAACGGTTTTTTGCTCACCATGCCATTCCAGTTTGGTGGTTTGGCAGTATGGCTGGGTCCAAACTGGGGTGGCGTAGTGGGCAAAAGAACAATGGATTTAACCCAGATCTTTTGACTGGAGGAGAATGTTTGCATCGTCAGCATTCCGTCCATCATTTGTTTGCTATGACCTTAGTCTAGACAACTGTTTTTGGTGAAGAAACATGTCAGGAAAACATGTCATGAAACATGCTGGAAGGGACCCTTTCAAGTAATTCGTGACGAACACTGCTGTTATGTGAGGCAGATTACCTCACTGAATAAATGTCTCCCATCCCAAGAGAGTGAGACAAGCAGGTGAAGAAGTGGTGACAATAGCCACTAATTCGCAGAGTAAAACTCAAGATCAGTGCAAACATTTAGAGGGAGGAGAAGATAGTATGCATAGTTCACAAGGTCTGAGGTGAATGAGTCCAGAATTACAACAATAATAAATCTTGAGAACGTGCACCACGAACTGGAAGACAGTGCAAGCACTTCAGATAAAGTGCAGAGGGAGAAGACGTGCCGAAAAGCGGTGGGAGACTAAAAAACGTAACAGAAGAAAAAATTCCAGAGACGATCAAGGAAGAACTAGAGCCAACTGAACAGAGTGCTTGTGGCAGTGAACAACCAGTAGTCCGAAAAATAAAGAGTGCCAAATTGAAGGTGTTCAGCTCCTGGGTGGACCTATTCCATTAAAAGCGATCCTGCTCTGAGAGTTCATGAAACAAAGTAATTAAAATGAGTTTGACCCTCCCCCCACACACATACATTTACGTTACCACAGATGAGGATTTTATTTGAGAAGTTTTATATAGCGCTGGCTAGACCCGGAGGTGTCAGAGCGCTTTACATAAGGATTTGTGAGGTTACATGGTTACAAACAGTTACTGGAGCATGGCAATACATACTCAAAAAAGACAAACAAACAGCAATGTTACATAGGTACATGATACAAGACGAATGTGGCATGGGAGGAAGAGGGGTGAGGTAAGGGATCAGAGGTAGGGGTAGAGACGAGGAGAACTATGTCCAAGGTCCGGCTGGGTAGGTGACGGACAAGGGGGTGACCCAGAATCGATCTCCTCTATAGCTGTCTAGGCAGCTCCACCGGACATCGGCCATGTTGAACGGTCTCTTTGCGCTTAGGAGTTAGTGTAAAATTTAGTTCGTGGGGAGGCTCAGGCTCACTCTTTTCTTGCATTCTCTGCTGCTGTGATTGGGTAGTGAGTTGATTATTTAAAGTTCGCCGAGGGCACTTAGCTGATCCCCATATTCGGTTATGCACTCGGCGGGGGTAGGCCGCCATTTTAGGGTCAGGCATCATCCTTCCTGGACCCGGTGTGCTGCTGCTTTTGGGCCTTAGCCTGGCTGGATGGTGACTGCCGCACTCCCGAGGCCCTGTTGCCACGTCAGATCGCCTCAAGGCGTCCCCGCCTTGCCCGCTGGGAGGGCCGTAACCTTCCTTCGGCAGGGGGGTCAGTTGCCATTTTAGGATCAGGTAAGATCCTTCCTGGACCCGTGTACTGCTGCTTTGGGGTCTAAAACAAGGGATAGCTCCACGTGTCAGATGTCCCCAGTGGCGGCCATCTTAGGGTCAGGCATTGGGTACAGTTCTATACTCTCCTCGCGCCTGGTCTTCACTCTGCTCCTTTGCGGACAACAATCCAGGACCAGCGATAAAATCAAAGCCACCGACCCTGATTTACACCATACCCTTTGGGCTGTGAACCAACCAACCTCACCACCTGTCCACTTTGACCATACGATATTGTAATCATGCCGTAAATTGTAACCCTGGACCCCACAAACAACAATCCGGACCAGTGGTAAATTCCAAGTCACCAACCCTGATTTACAAAATTATTTTGCCTCACAGCATCTCCCGAAAAAACTTTTGTATAAACGAGGTATCTACACCCATAGACACCTTGAGTTGAACAAGCATGTTCGAATTTAAGTCTGTTTACCATGGCCATCGAGCAATCAGGCAGATAACGGACGCTCCTGGCATGCCCGTGTCACCCGGGATCCTGGAATCAGAGCAAGCACAAGTCGTGAATGCCTGCCACGCCAGGTACGGCGCTGTGAAGAATCTCCCGCTGCCGACTGACACGTAACGTATTACTTCTGCTTACTTCTGCCAATTGTGTGATTCTGTAACTTTCGTACCATTACAGCAGCCATCCTTGCCACCAGCATTCAGAGGAAGCCCTGAATACGGGCAACTAAGGTATGCGAGTACTGCTCTCATCCGTATTGACTATGCAATATTTAGCCGCGCGGTAACGCTGGCGCGACAACACTCTAGTTATACGCGCTTTAGCAGTTCTCTAATCCACTTACACTTTTGGGAAGTATACCGGTGAGGTTCCATTCCCCCTCCTTACATAATGGCAGTAACTTACCACACTAAGTGTTTGCTCCATGTAAGCTTTTATTTCTGACGTGAGTTTCATCTCATCAGTAATTACTCGCACTACCCATAAACATTTTAAGAAACCTTTTAGACAATGGACACGTGCCCTATTACCCCTGAATGTTTCGCTCTCGCTTAACACCACCAGTATCCGTAACACACTACGTGTTACACTCTCATTACACCCGATAACTACACTCCTATATGCACAGGATTGCTAACTCCGCACGTTCCCAACATTGGTTTAAAGTATTGCCATTTGCTTATGTCTAAAGAATTGCCGTGGTTTAAAGAATTGCCATTTTCTCATTTGCTTATCCCTTATGACTTGTTCAAATTGAATCCTCTCTCTATTATTGTTTGTAAGTCTTGTTCGTGGTCTATTGAAAATACAATATGCTCACTGAACGTTGTTACTAGGACAGCATGAATCATTATGAGAGCTTTTTAACCTTATTTCTTGTACACAACACTATCACAATTTTTGTCTCTCTTTGTTTCTTCCATTATGTGTAGCTCTAGGTACTTATTGCCTATGACTGAATTACATGAGATCTAAATCACTCTTCTGGACTGGGACAACTCTCAGCACCAGTATTGTCTACTCTAGGTCCTGACGAAGGCCCCCCGACCTCTCGGGCACTCTATGGGGCCGAAACATGTTGACCAGTCACTTGGACGAATAAGTGCGTAGGACTAGTAACTTGTCCTATTATGCACAACATTATTTTTAACTGTCCTCTGCTCCGAACTGAATAAAGTTTTAGTTCAGGTAGCATGAGGACCTTTTTAACTCACCTCACTTGAGCACCTTCACTTTTTTATCACTGATCACTACTGCAACAACCAGTGGTTTCCCTCCAGGTGGAGGAAGCATACAAAAGAAACCCAATGATGATGCTGTCACGTTTTTAATAAGGCGGAGAACCAAGATATACAGCCTGACGGCCTATGTACGTGAATGAGGGTTTTATAAGTAAAGACGGCAAGAACACCTAACCCTGGTTACACAGGTACAAGTGATCCATTTCCCATTGATATTTTATTCTATCTTTCAATGCACCATCATTGGAGGCTCTCCGCTACCCCACAATGAGGCAATATCTCGTCTAGCCACTGCGAGTGCCACGTTGCTAAATAATCTGGCATACTTAGACTCCCCCTTTGCTCCCCTCAAATGCCCAGGAAGGCGGTCTACGCTCCCACCTTGAATCAGCATGGGGGATTTGAGAAAGACGTATTAAATTCCGTTATAGTTAAAATTGTAATAATATCTTACTTTACCTTAAAAAAAAAAAGCTTACAAATTCACTGGAAAAAAAATGAAGGTTAAACTATTACTCGCGCCCTCTCCATACACTGCTAATTATCTCACAAATTACATCACTCATGACATGCTCTATGACATCATTGATAACATCACTGCAACATCTGAAATGACATTATTGATGAGAACACTGTGCGTGGTGGGGCACGAGTTCTAGTTACTTGAGGTAACTAACATTGGTCAATTTCAGTGGTCTTGTTAGTTTAAAATGGTATGTTTTAACTGACCTTTTCACCTAACCATAACATCACTTTAGCCTTTTTTTGTGAAATTTTAAGGTTCTACTGCCTTTGTCAAAGGGTCATAACAAAGTATAACAAGTGATGGGCCTATAGGCTTTTTCAAGTGGTCAGCACATATATATAAAGAAGATGTCAAAGGACATTCAAATATCACCCTGTACTTGGTTAACAATTTCCTTTTTTCTCAAACGTTTAACAAAATGCCTCATATAGTCCATATAAGATAGATGAGGAACACATCCCACTCGGATGTAAAGTCACACTGATTATGCTACAAATGAAAATCATGTTTGGAAATGTAATTGTGAATAAAGGATGATTTATTAAATCAGATGTTTAACAATCGTATCGTTTTTGGGATAGCACTCGATGTGACTTTACAACCGAGTGTGATGTGTTCCTCATTTTCTTATATAGATTATATGAGCATTTTGTTAAACGTCTGAGAAAAAAGGCAAGTGCAATGGCTGCCTCCCTTGGAGCACGTGAACCGAATGAGAATTGAAGAAAACAAAAAGGTTTTGCTGATAGTGGCATATGAGGTGTTTTCTTTGTTAAGCCTTAGCCATCTTTTTCTGTACATCTTTCATAAAGAGAAGACCTATTGGCTTTGTCAAAAAGTCACCAATAACTAGAATGAAATGCCTATTTTATAAATTCACACATTGCAATGTTTAATAATGGTGATTGTCACAAATTATTTTCAATAAAGCATCCTGCACTCCAGCTGAGGAACATACAGCTCTAGCTCGTACTGCTTTAAAAAAAAATGCGGTAAGTTCTCCTGGGCTCATGGATTCAATGACCCAGGAGACTTGCAGCGTTTTTTTTGTTGTTTTTTTTTAAAGTTGTGGGGTGATGAGGGGGGTCTCTGCTGTACTCCTTGCAACCCAACACAACATTAAAATAAATGCTTGGTGGTGCCCCAGCCCATTCTAGGGGCACCACCAGAACCCACATATATCACTAGAAAGGCCTTGCAAGGGATAATGGGGCACTTTTTTGCTTGGAACAGTGAATAATAAATGAACAGCTCCTTCAATTTAAAAAAAAATCTTTATGGGGTACCTTTGAGGCTGACGGGGGGGAGGGGGGACCAAGGCCCCCGCCAGCTCTCCAGCCAGCACCCATACTGAAAGCCAGCAGGAGCCGGCCATCATTTTACACTGGGTGCCCCAGTGCCCACTCGGGGCATCCACAACATGGCCAACGTTGGGAGTTGAGGGGAAAGGATAACCAAGACCCATCCTGGCCCTTGCTGGCTCCCAAGCCAGCACCCATCCTGGCTGTGGCAGTAGACCAACATTATTTCACAGAGGGTGCCCGATGCCTACCCAGGGCACCCACAATATGGCCATCATTGGGGGACACTGGGGGATAGGGAGGCTCCCAAGGCCCTCACTGCCCATGCCCGCTCTCCAACCAGCACCCAACCTGGATGAGGCGAGAGCTAGCTCAGTCACTTTGCTCATGCCTGGGCGGGAGCAGCTTTTTTCTCTGTTCCCTGCCTGGGAGGGTGCAGGCAGGGTATTACATTTGTATTCCCTGCCCGCACTCTCCCAGGTAGGGAACAGCAGTGGCACAGGGAATAGGGTCCCCCAGGACACTGTTCTCTGCAAGTCCTAGGGGTAGGCTCCACAGGGCCCTCCCGACGCCTGGGGAGGGGGATTAAAGCACCCCCCTTGCAAAGGTTACAGTCGGCCCCCGGGGATGGGGTCCTCAGGATCTCCGAAAGGCTTGCGGAGGGTGGCCATCTGCCTCCTGTTCTCTAAATATCAGTCATTAACACCGTTCCAGGTCCATCCACGGAAGCTCTTGAATTTGCATTAAGAAAAGGGCTTACGTTTCAATGGAAAAACCAATGAGCATTTTACACAAGTAACCCCTTTCTACAGGCAGAATTGTCTACTTTTCAGAAATGTATAGCTTTTCAAGTACACCAATGGCTTTCACACCTGTTTCCTTCGCAAATTGCAAGTAGGTAGAAACCACAAACATAAGGAAAAACTAACTACCACTTAGACAAATGCAAAAATATATATATATATTTTTTTTTTTACATAACTTTACAACCCTTGTTACTACTCCAACTGTTCCTAGACGCTGGAAAGATGGTGATCTTAGCCCAGCAAGCCTTTTCTTGATGCCCTTTTTAGAGAGAAATACGACCATTTTAAATGCATTTTCTTCCCATTTTTCCTAAACAACATCCTACTTTTTTCAATATTTGGGCTATTTGCTCAGTTCCCATCAGAAGAATACACAATCACTTGGTATCTTCAGAATCTACAAGATGAGGGAATAATTGGACACAAATTTGGCCTGGGTACCTTTTGTGGTAAAGAAGTTAGGATGGTTTAAGCGCAAAGTGCCCCAAACATAAGAAATACATTTTTTAAAAAGTGCTCAGCACTGGGGCAGGAAAAGTCTCAGCAGCTAGGCAAATCCTTTTTTAAGTCCACCATTATGTATCGTAATTACAAATACCCTGCTCTCTCCCCTTTTCCTTTTTCATCTTCACTCACCCACATCTCTCCAGAAGTTGGGCATATTGGCTTCCCATGAACCCATTTGCCTTGCTCTTCTGTCCCTTCTTTTGAACTCTACGTATTCTGGCCTGAAACCATGCATATATAAAACAGTACCCAGGGGATTAATTTATAATAGCGAACACTTTTATAAGCAATTTCCCAAACCTCAGTTGTTCCCCTCCCCCAATTCGAAATTTTCAGTTTAATTATCTTTTTTTCGGTTTCATTCACTGTAAGTGCTAAATCCTTTCTGGACAATTAATTTGCGCCCCCCCCCCCTAAAAAGAAAAAGACAATTGATTTTTTTTTTTTTAAATCCCTTTGACACACCGGTTTGTCTCATACTTCAGCAGAAATATCTTCAATCCACATTTTTTAATTCTTGCAGGCAACGTCAAGAACTCTACCGTGAGAGACTAAATTTCTCTCTAGTTCACGGACATTTCCTGCTGCATATATTGTAGGTATTAATTTTCTGTGCTTGCTTCCATGAAGTTTTCTTGCTTGCTTTCTTCCATCACATGCACAAAAGTGTTTTTTTTATCCTTTTTAAAAAAAATCTTGAGCATTAATCCTAAAGAGTGGGTTTGACAGGACCCACTAATTTTTTATTGAGTATTCATGGGTGTGGTGCATAAGGTATGAAGCTTTGTGAGGTCTGTCAAGCCTCTACATCCACACATGTATAATTATTTCCATGTTACTTCAATGATGTCAAACCAGGTAATATTCTCTGTCTGAAAGATGGCCTCCATAACATTTTAACCACTTTAATTTTCCTATTTCCACATACCATTAAGTAAAGTGGATGAAAAGGGATGGGAGAGCTCAAACGTGAGAAACAAAGCAGGCCAGCAATACATCCCTCATCTAAGTATATCATCAATGGCAAGTTCCTAACATTGCAAATACGTTCTGCAGAATCACAGTGTACAAATGTAAGCATAATCAATAAAAGTAAAAATTATATTCAGAGACTACTGATTTAACATATGTCATAGAACAATAGTGTCGATAGTCAATAATCAAGATCCATTTTCACTTTGAGAGCCTGAATCTTGTCCTTCTCACCATCTCGGACGGATTGAGGGCTGGACGTCTTCAATAAAGTTCACCATTAACAAAGGTTTTAAATAGGGTCCTCATGTTTTCATATTTCGCTAATCTAATGTGTACAAGTCCAGATAATTTTGCCAATGTATTGTATTCAGATGCAATATTTTAGTCCACCCCAACGATAGGGGGCGGAGTCTCTGGATCTTCCTATTTTCGTAGTAAAGACAATCTCATCAACTAAGCAAGAACACTGCCAGTCATCTTTTCGGAGACCATAACAGGTGATATCCTTCATCTCTTGTACAATAGAACACTAGTATGAAAGATAAACCACTTATCCTCTGTACCAGAGACAGTATTCCAGCCCAGTAAGCTTCAACACCTTCCTCATATTTTATGGTTTGCCATACAAGGCAGTGCTAGCTGTCTGGTTGCGAAAGACCTATTGGGGGTCACCAAGGATTAGTTACAGGGCTTACAGCCCCACCTCCATTGTTACCAATCGTTATAAATTGGGTAATTAGTGGGGCGGGGGAGGGGCACTCAAATAATAAACAATCCTTGTCCACTGCAAAAGTAACTACATAAACCTGTGCTTAGCCCTCCGATAGCTTGGCATAAAAGTAGTCGGGCTTAACTTAGAAGCAATGTGTAAAGTATTTATGCAGCATTGAAACAGTAATAAAGTGAAAATTAAAAAATCAGAAACAAATTTTTAAAAAAGAGCTAATTTTAATAAATTAAATGACACCTGTTGGACTTGGCCCTTTTTGCAGGGTCATCCCTAAACTTTTTGCCTTCCTCCTATATTTTTTCTGACCTGTTGTTGGCTGTTTTATGACTCTGGGCACTTTACCACTGCTGATCAGTGCTAAAGTGCATAGGCTCTCCCTATTGTAAATTGTGTTATGTATTAGTGACTCCATGATTGGATGATTGGTTTACTTGTCAGTCCCTAGTACAGTGCACTGAGTGTGCCCAGGGCTTGTAAATCCAATGCCGCTGGTGGGCTTGCAGCACTGGTTGTGCCACCCACAGAAGCGGCTTGTAAAATGTGCCTCAGGTCTGCCATTGCAGAGCCTGTGTGCAGCCTAGGGCTGCCATGTCGACTTGGTGAGTACACCCACTTACCAGTCCCTAAACCTTCCCTTTACTACATGTTGGTCACCCCTAAAGTAGGCCCTAGGGCACGGTGCATTGTAAGTATAAGGTAGGACATGCCCTGGTGTGTGTGGCATGTCCTAATAGTGAATTACAGCCATTTTCGTTTTTCACTATTGCAAGGCTACCTGCTCCCCATAGGCCAGAATGGGCAGACTGACTATTACACCTTATAGTCAGAACTGACCCAGGGAACATGGTAGAAAAACGAATTTAGTATGCCTGAACTCAGAATGATAAAATACATCTTTTAGTGAAGTTGGTTTTAACATTCTGTGTTTGAAAATACCACTTTTAGAAAGTGGGTATTTTCTTGCCTAAACTTCCAAGCCTGCCTCTGCTAGGTTGTGTATTCCTTGTCTGGAGATTGAGTGACAGGGGCTGGGGGTGGCTACAGGAGACAGGGTGAGTCAGCACAGGGCTGAATAGAAAGATCTGCATCCAGAGTGGAGGGAGGAGTTGCACCTGGGTCTGAATAGGGCTGTGCCTGCCTTCCACAATGCTGGCTCCACCTCCTGCCGGGCGGCTGAGCACCCTGCCCCACATTCTGAAAGGAAAGAAGGAGTCAGAAAAACAAAGTGCTCCAGGACTGACCAGAACTGGTTTTGACTAGGCAGAGGCCTCTCTGCCTTCAGAGAACAAAGGAAAACTGTGTATAAAAGGGGACCCAGACCCCTAGGAAATTAGATCACTTTGGGAAAACAAGAAGAAACCTTTGCTGAGGAGCGGAACCAAGAAGGAACTGAGGAGAAGACTATCCCTAAGCTAGAGGGATCTGCCTGCAGTGGTTGCCTGACTGCCAAAGGAAGGAGAAAGGACTTTGTGTGCACTTTTATTCAACTTGTAAAGTATCTCCAAGGGCTTGAGAAAAGAGCTTGCCTCCTGCTGAAGTCTCAGGGACAACAGACTTCAACCACCAGCTCCCCAAGAATCCTTTGGAAGTGCCTGCTGCTGTTTTGGGCCTTCTGAAGGGACTGCGTGTCGCAAGGAGCTGAAAGCGCGACTCAAGAGGAAGAAGCGTGTCGCCGTCGCTGCTGCTGCCGTCGCAACTCCGAAGGAGGGTGTCGCCGCTGTAGCTGTCGTATTGCACCGCATCGAGAGAAGCGTCCCGCAACGAAGAGGAAGCGTGTCGCCGTCGCTGCTGCTGCCGTCGCAACTCCGAAGGAGGGTGTCGCCGCTGTAGCTGTCGCATTGCACCGCATCAAGAGAAGAGTCTCGCATCGAGGAAGAAGCGTGTCGCCGTCGCAGCCGCTGCCGTCGCAACTCCGAAGGAGGGTGTCGCCGCTGTAGCTGTCGCATTGCACCGCATCAAGAGAAGCGCCTCGCATCCACGGAGAAGCGTGCCGCCGTCGGAGCTGCTGCCGTCGCATCACGAAACAAGGGTGTCGCCGCTGCAGTTGTCGCATCGAGCGGAAGCGTCTCGCCACGTCGGAGAAGAGGGTCGCCGCCAAAGCCGCTGTCGTCGCATCGCTGAACAAGGGTGTCGCCGCTGTAGCTGACGCATCGAGTCGAGACTTCTCGCAACCTCGGAGAAGCGTGCCGCATCAGGAAGAACTTGACGTCTTTATTTCTTTGCACCAGAACTTTGTCGCATTTCCATCGCTGCAACATTGCTTGTTGTGGAAGCGTCCCGCATCGTAAGGTACATTGACTTAAAGTGTCGCATCGTAAGAACTGAACTGAACTAAGCTAAAACTACCATTTTTAAGTACAGTATTGTGGATTTTTGTCGTTATGGTCTTGTGTTAAAACTATATAAAGAATACTTATTTTTTGATATAAAACCTTGTGTGGTGTCCATCTGTAGTGGGTCCCTAGATTACTGTATGTGTTCACAAATGCTTTACACACTGCCTCTGAGATAAGCCTGTCTGCTCGTGCCAAGCTACCAAGGGGGTGAGCAGGGGTTATTTTAGGAGTGTACCCCTTTACCCTGACTAGAGGCGAGGGTCCCTATTTGTCACAAGTACCTACCTGTGCCAACTAGAGACCCCCAATTCTAACATTGGTGGTCAGCGGTGGGGCTTCTGGACTTGCATTTGTGACTCATGTACAGTGATTGGTGAACACTACTAGTGAGTGCAGACCAAACGCGACCACATACTGTTTTTCTGTTTTATGGTGTCCTCCTGAAGGTATTTTTTATACCATGACTCTGGTTAGTTGTTGCAAAATGGAACTCAACTTCTGGCACATGTTTGTCTACACAATGAAGGAGCTACGTGTGTTTTGCAAGGAAAGGGGCTGCCTGTGAAGAGAAGGTCCAGGGAGGATCTAGAGGCATCCCTATTCCAGTATGAGTTACCCAGCTGGAAGGCAACACTACCAGTTGAGTCTGAGGAGGAGGAATTCTCTAAAAGTGAGGGAGAAACAGAAAAGATAGCTGGCTTCTGGCTCATGAGCAGAAGCTGAAAGAGATTGATGAAGAGCTGAGAGAGATTGATAAGGCTCAGAGGGCCTTAGCCCAAGAAAAAGAAATTTGGGCAGCTCAGGAAGTGAGCTTTGCTGAGTTGGAGGTGGAGTCCAGCTCAGATGGTGGCAGCAAAATTAAGTTATTCAGTGCTGAGAGAGTAGTGCACACACCCAGAGATGTGGCGCCTGACTTGGAGGGGTTAACATACACCAGGAGGTTCAAGGACATGAGGTAGCTCCAGTAGTGCGCAGTGTCCCTGAGAGGAATAGGGAAACTGACACAGGGATTCATGGTCCTAGTGGTGGGAGGGACACTCTACTGACTCTAGATGAGAGGTGCAGGGAGAGGGGTTCCCCCATGGTTGAAGTCCTGGTATGTGAGTGGGAAGACCGCCCAGAAGAGTGTGGGTTGAGTGACAGAGACAGTCAGATACTGTCTTGCCAGTCTCAGGAGAGTGGTGTGGAGTACGTGTGTGAGGCACTGGATGGTGAGGTGAAGGATAGTTTGGTTAACCCCTGTGGGGGACTGTGTGATCCAATTTTGGGAGAGCATATTGTAAGTCCCTGTTTTCCAGAGCTATGCCAACACCTGTTGGAGAGTGAGTTCTCTGACCTCAGGGAGCTTACATTGGAGGCAGACCTTGTGGTGGATTCCAGAGGGTCTGAAGAGGCATTGGGGAGTGACCTAAGAGGAGTGGCTCAGGTGTCTTCCAACCCAGAGTGGTGGGAGAGGATCAGTGTAGCCCAGCTAGGTCCCGTGGTAATGGGAGGGGTGTAGGGACTCACGTCCTGTCTCAGTGGAGAAGGAGTGAGTGTGGGGCTGCGTGTCCCAAGGTGCCCGAAACCCAGTCTCAGAGCCTGGAGGGTTCTTTAAGGGAACACCAGGTAGGGAGCCTAGGCTGTCCTGATGGGCCGCCTGTTGAGGAGGATCTCCTAGTGTCTAGAGAACCTGGAGCGTCTGTAAATGGAGCTCCAGTGTTTCTGGTGTCTGGCAGTGCCGCTCCACTTGGGAGGGTGCAGAAGTCCAGAGTGAGGGGTGAGAGGGGGAGAGAGTCCCCAGTGGAAGAACCAGTGGGTCAGGGACCAGCCAGAAGGGCTGAGTCACCAGTGAATGACCATGGTGACACCACTTCTGTCCTGGGGGATCTTCCCGCGCTGTCAGATGGACAGGGGTTGGGAGATCTGCGCCAGGCGGACTGTCACACAACACATGAGAGATGTGTTACCCTCTGGGGGGGCATGCGTGCTCCCCGGGAAGTCCTGGGTTGCCAGGCACAGGTCCAGCCTAAGGGTACAGACCCTGGGTTGGAGGGCCAGGTTCAGGGTGTCCCCCCTGACCTGGAGGAAGGGGCAGCTGCTAACAGTGCCCCTACCAGTTTGTCTTCTGGGGGCACCGCTCCAGGTGGGAGGGTGCAGGACCCCAATAAGGGGGGCGGGGAAAGGGCAGCCTCCCCCCTGGCCTCTACCCAGTCTAAGGGTACAGACCCTATGCTGAAATCCCAGTTGCAGGATAGAACCCCTGAACTGGTGGGCGGACTGTGCAGGACACCTGCCACAGGTGCCCTGACAATTCTGGAAGGGGGTACCGCTCCTGATGGGAGGGGGCAGTACTCTGGAAGGGGGTGCAGAGGGAGGAGTCCTCGCCTCTGACCCCGGTTCAACTGGAGGGTTTAGACCCTAGAATGGAGGACCAGGTTCAGGGTGTCCCCCTGACCTGGACGCCCAGTTGCAGGATAGAACCCCTGAACTGGTGGGCGAACTGTGCAGGACACCTGCCACAGGTGCCCTGGCAATTCTGGAAGGGCGTACCGCTCCAGGTGGGAGGGTACAGAGCCCCAAGGAGGAGGACCGGGTGTGGGAAAGCCCACCCCAGTCTCCAGTCCAGCCGCCGGGTACAGGCCTGGGGCTGGTAGGTCAGTGTCAGGATGTCATACCTGACCTGACAGGAGGGAGAATGGACAAAGGGTGCCAAGCACCTGGGGCTACTGCCCTCCGCCCTCTGACGCCACAGAGGTTTGAGAGCCCTGAGAGGCATAAGGCCTGGGTCTCATCCCTGACCACTGTCAGTGGCCACTGTGGCTTGCTGTCTGTCTGTTGGGACACACCTGTGAGCAAGTTAAGGTTAGGTGCTGCACAGGTGGTGTCCACAGGTGAGGAGAAGGGTTCCCCATGGATTAGCTTGGTGGGCCCTGAGAGTATGGACAGAGGGATCCAAATAGGTTCAGATTGGCGTAGAACTGGAAAATGCCCCTGCTGTTGCGGGCCAGGTCCATGTTCTATCGCCCAAAGCAGGGAAGCCCATCAAGGTAGTGATTGGTCTACCCTGCGTTTTGGCTGGAAGGGGGTTGTGTTGGACTTGGCCCTTTTTGCAGGGTCATCCCTAAACTTTTTGCCTTCCTCCTATATTTTTCTGACCTGTTGTTGGCTGTTTTATGACTCTGGGCACTTTACCACTGCTGATCAGTGCTAAAGTGCATAGGCTCTCCCTATTGTAAATTGTGTTATGTATTAGTGACTCCATGATTGGATGATTGGTTTACTTGTCAGTCCCTAGTACAGTGCACTGAGTGTGCCCAGGGCTTGTAAATCCAATGCCGCTGGTGGGCTTGCAGCACTGGTTGTGCCACCCACAGAAGCGGCTTGTAAAATGTGCCTCAGGTCTGCCATTGCAGAGCCTGTGTGCAGCCTAGGGCTGCCATGTCGACTTGGTGAGTACACCCACTTACCAGTCCCTAAACCTTCCCTTTACTACATGTTGGTCACCCCTAAAGTAGGCCCTAGGGCACGGTGCATTGTAAGTATAAGGTAGGACATGCCCTGGTGTGTGTGGCATGTCCTAATAGTGAATTACAGCCATTTTCGTTTTTCACTATTGCAAGGCTACCTGCTCCCCATAGGCCAGAATGGGCAGACTGACTATTACACCTTATAGTCAGAACTGACCCAGGGAACATGGTAGAAAAACGAATTTAGTATGCCTGAACTCAGAATGATAAAATACATCTTTTAGTGAAGTTGGTTTTAACATTCTGTGTTTGAAAATACCACTTTTAGAAAGTGGGTATTTTCTTGCCTAAACTTCCAAGCCTGCCTCTGCTAGGTTGTGTATTCCTTGTCTGGAGATTGAGTGACAGGGGCTGGGGGTGGCTACAGGAGACAGGGTGAGTCAGCACAGGGCTGAATAGAAAGATCTGCATCCAGAGTGGAGGGAGGAGTTGCACCTGGGTCTGAATAGGGCTGTGCCTGCCTTCCACAATGCTGGCTCCACCTCCTGCCGGGCGGCTGAGCACCCTGCCCCACATTCTGAAAGGAAAGAAGGAGTCAGAAAAACAAAGTGCTCCAGGACTGACCAGAACTGGTTTTGACTAGGCAGAGGCCTCTCTGCCTTCAGAGAACAAAGGAAAACTGTGTATAAAAAGGGGACCCAGACCCCTAGGAAATTAGATCACTTTGGGAAAACAAGAAGAAACCTTTGCTGAGGAGCGGAACCAAGAAGGAACTGAGGAGAAGACTATCCCTAAGCTAGAGGGATCTGCCTGCAGTGGTTGCCTGACTGCCAAAGGAAGGAGAAAGGACTTTGTGTGCACTTTTATTCAACTTGTAAAGTATCTCCAAGGGCTTGAGAAAAGAGCTTGCCTCCTGCTGAAGTCTCAGGGACAACAGACTTCAACCACCAGCTCCCCAAGAATCCTTTGGAAGTGCCTGCTGCTGTTTTGGGCCTTCTGAAGGGACTGCGTGTCGCAAGGAGCTGAAAGCGCGACTCAAGAGGAAGAAGCGTGTCGCCGTCGCTGCTGCTGCCGTCGCAACTCCGAAGGAGGGTGTCGCCGCTGTAGCTGTCGTATTGCACCGCATCGAGAGAAGCGTCCCGCAACGAAGAGGAAGCGTGTCGCCGTCGCTGCTGCTGCCGTCGCAACTCCGAAGGAGGGTGTCGCCGCTGTAGCTGTCGCATTGCACCGCATCAAGAGAAGAGTCTCGCATCGAGGAAGAAGCGTGTCGCCGTCGCAGCCGCTGCCGTCGCAACTCCGAAGGAGGGTGTCGCCGCTGTAGCTGTCGCATTGCACCGCATCAAGAGAAGCGCCTCGCATCCACGGAGAAGCGTGCCGCCGTCGGAGCTGCTGCCGTCGCATCACGAAACAAGGGTGTCGCCGCTGCAGTTGTCGCATCGAGCGGAAGCGTCTCGCCACGTCGGAGAAGAGGGTCGCCGCCAAAGCCGCTGTCGTCGCATCGCTGAACAAGGGTGTCGCCGCTGTAGCTGACGCATCGAGTCGAGACTTCTCGCAACCTCGGAGAAGCGTGCCGCATCAGGAAGAACTTGACGTCTTTATTTCTTTGCACCAGAACTTTGTCGCATTTCCATCGCTGCAACATTGCTTGTTGTGGAAGCGTCCCGCATCGTAAGGTACATTGACTTAAAGTGTCGCATCGTAAGAACTGAACTGAACTAAGCTAAAACTACCATTTTTAAGTACAGTATTGTGGATTTTTGTCGTTATGGTCTTGTGTTAAAACTATATAAAGAATACTTATTTTTTGATATAAAACCTTGTGTGGTGTCCATCTGTAGTGGGTCCCTAGATTACTGTATGTGTTCACAAATGCTTTACACACTGCCTCTGAGATAAGCCTGTCTGCTCGTGCCAAGCTACCAAGGGGGTGAGCAGGGGTTATTTTAGGAGTGTACCCCTTTACCCTGACTAGAGGCGAGGGTCCCTATTTGTCACAAGTACCTACCTGTGCCAACTAGAGACCCCCAATTCTAACAACACCAAAATGACAAAATTTCATTAAGTAGAACCGGAGTTATAAAGTTTAGATTAAAAGTGTCAAAAAGCACAAGGCACCACTGGCGGGAATCTGGTCATGCTGGACCAGGTAAAAGTCACATGTACGGGCCAAACACGATAGAGCACGGGTCGGATACAAGGACCAAGTTTGCCTCTGTGAGCAGTTTACCTTGTCAGAGTCCAAGCCCATGTGAGGGACCTCGGCTGGAGCTCCGAGTCGGTGGGGGGCCACGTATCTGGTCATGCTTGACCAGGAGTAGTCACAAGTTCAGGCCGACTCCGATGGAGAGCAGGAAGATTTAAGGGCCACTCCAACAGAGTCCAGTAGCAGGGCGTAGGCTGGTTCAGGCAGGTCCTATTGGCGCTGGTCAGCTGGGCAGTTCCAGGGAGGACTCCAGAAGCTTGCTGTGTCCTTGTAGCTCAAACAGGAGGTCAGCCAACTGACCCTTGGAGTCACTTCTGGGGAGCCTGGGTTCAAGACAAGCACATCCAGTCTTCCTTCTTCAGAAAACACGGCAGTCATCCTGCTGAATTTTCTACAGGTGCAGGAGTGTCCTGAAGGTGCTATTCTTATACCCTGTGCCAGCATGCTGGGTGGGGTGGGGGGGCAGTAATGTTCCCTTTGCCTAACCTTACACCTTTCCTGTGTTTGGTTCCAAACTGTCTAAGGTAACAAAGGGCAGGCAGGCCTAGGTGTCAGCTGCATTTGTCAGTGGCAGGCAACCCTTATAAGTGAGGAAGTGGTGGGTGGGGGGCAAGCTGTGAGGCTACCCTTTGATGCACAGGAAGCCCGCACCCAGTACATTCTGCTCAGGAGAGGAATACCCTTGCCCCACACATCGCGTGCTGCTCACTTTCACTTATACTTTTCCCCCATGCTCAGTGTTCTCTCCATCGTGTGCTTTTCCCTCACCCCATACTGCTCTCTGCCTCGTGCGTAGCTTTTTCACTACCCCCACCTGCCTCAACACATTCCTCTACTGCCTCCACCCTGCAGTTCTTTCTTTTTGGTTGTGTGCTTTTCATTTGCCGATACAAGCGGCGTCAGCTATCTTGAATCAGTAAATAAAGCAAAGCAACTGGCACTTGCGTCAATTCGCTGGCACAGGTAGGCACTGTGACATCTTTTGCATACATCATCATGAATACGTGCACCAGCAGGCTCACATGACGACTAACCATAATCACATCACTGAATCTTTTTTAGGTCTCGGGCCTAGCGTTGCAGTGCGCAGCCCTGCTCGCGCAGCCCGAGACCTCTTGTACGGGCTTCTGAAAGCTGACCACACGCTCGTGCGTGTGGTTTTGCTTTCGCCCGCTGCCATTGGCTTTAGCGTGTTTTTTTTTT
Organism: Calotriton arnoldi; assembly: GCA_963921515.1. Lineage (NCBI taxonomy): Eukaryota > Metazoa > Chordata > Amphibia > Caudata > Salamandridae > Calotriton > Calotriton arnoldi. The sequence continues at coordinate 960,566 of CAWUFW010001733.1, read as the reverse complement.
TTTACAAAAAACGGCACGCAATTGGGCAAAGACGGGCACATGTCCCGCCTTTGCTCCTCCCATTCCCACTGGTGGCTAGCACGCGCAGCAGCGCGCGTTCGCCTCGCTGCTGCTGCCGCGCTCCCTCCCCCCGCTCCTCTGTGGTGCACGCGCACCACTGTTTAGTTTCATTTCATTTTCCTTGCAAGGTCCGGCTAGATTTTTCCTTATTTTTTAAAACAAACCGCACAGGTCTGTCAGGCGCGTGAAGAGCCTCCGTGCGCACGCCAGCTGCAGGTCCCTGTTTCTAGGCGAGAGGAGAGGGAGCAGAGCGCGAGGCTGCTGAAGCAAAACACAGGCGCGTGCACCGAGCATAGCACCCGCGCGAGGAGAGAGACGCTACGTTGTTCATGTGTGAGTCTGCCCCTCTCACTGGCCTGAAGGGGAGCGGCTCGGAAGGATGGGAATGCCGGCAGGCCCTCTCGGAGGGTGGTTTACCTCCTGTACCTTTCATCCCTCCTCCTGCTGACCGAAGCCAAGAAGACAAAATGTCCCCGCGGGTTCACTTGTACCAAAGACAACGCGCTGTGTGAGAAGGCCAAGGATATCCCCGACAACTTCCTCCCAGATATCATTTCGCTGTAAGTGTTCAGTTATCTCTCCTGAGGTGCGGGGCAGGGGACCAGCAGCCGCTGCGTACACTGTGCGCTTTCGATGAACGACACGGGGTCTGCTTGCAGTAATGTTTGATACCCGGCCGCTGCCTGGTGCTTTACGCAGGTGACAGACCTGCATGCTGCCAGTCTGTGCTGTAAAATAACACGTTAGAGCGGCGCGGTGATAACGACGCGGCGTGTTAGAACTTTTCTCTTTTTATTCCTTTTTAGGTCCTTTGTGAGGTCGGGCTTTACAGAAATCCCAGAGGGCAGTTTCTTACATATACCGTCTCTCCAGCTGCTGTAAGAACCCCTTTTAATTCATGTGTATTTTCTGAAGCGTGTGCAGACTGGTGTAGTGGGCGGGTTTGGTGTTCATGTTGTTGTGGTGCATGGCATGATGGTGTGCGCACTGCAGGGTACATTCGTGTTCTGCTTTAGACGGAGAGTGAGATGAGAGGGCGCTTTAGTTTTCGTGTTGCATGTGTCCATGTGCATATGTATAGATTTTACGACAGCTGTAGTACGAGCGCTGTAAATACTGCAGCCCCCCCCCCCACATACACACGCACTCCATGGGGGAAGGTGCCTCGCCCTGCAATGGTTATGGCTGAACAGCCACTCGTGGTGCCAGATCACTGCCACTGCACCTCATTGCAAGGGAGCGACTGCATCTCTGTTGCCATTGTTACTATGCCTAAGCATCTCTCGAGTGGCTGGTTCTCTGTACAGTGCGCTGACACCTTCCTGGTAGAGTTATGCTTAATAAAACAGGCAAAATAAACACGCTGATTGTACTGTCAACACAGTTCTGACACGTCTGTGTAATCTTTTAATAGGTACCATTGACTATTTCCAAACAATGCTTGCCTTATCTTTCACAATTCTCCCAAACAGGGAAACGCATGCATGCATTAATATTGCATGCTTCGGTGAAGACGTGCACAGCTTGCGCAATGGTTCTGGCTATCTCCTCTCTTCACAAGTGGGTGTGATACCAGGTTTCGGAGCGGAGAGCAAGAAAAATCAATGTGCAGTTGTGTGTGTATGTATGTGCTGAGCACCTAGAACCGAAATGCAATGCAGGGCTTGCAGCTAAGGCACATAGTGATTTAGTAGTGGTTTGTGGGAGATATCATTGTTTTGGGATCAGATTATTGAACTTTGTAAATCATGTTATTCGAATTGCTACTGTGAATTGGTATATGAGTGATGTGAAGTATTTTTATATTTTCTGCCACTTTTATGGTCTTTGACCGAAATAAAGTATTCAAATGAAATTAAATGAATTAGGTTGTGTCTCAACGATTAAATACCCAGCCTCTGATTAGAGAGGGTGCTATGCTTAAGGTTTAACGTGACAATTAAGGTGTGATGATTGATGCTGAGATATTGAAAGGTAATGCCAACTGGCGAGGACACAATCACACAGAAAGTAACTCCAGTTTCATACTTTTGACTTTTTCTAATATTTTCTTAAGACGGACCTGCATGTTTTATAACCACTCTCACTTTGTTTTACAGAGTGCTGTTTCCAGTTGCTCATAAATATGACCAGTTTTAGTGAATGAATGTTTTGTTGAGTGACTTTCTTAGAATTTTGCTTGTTTGCAATCTCTTCTGGTTATATTCATGGCTCCCGGTTATATAGTATTTATTTTTTACACTTCTGTCTGTATCAATCCATATTATTTTTCTGATTTCTTCATCTGCGTTTACCCATAATTATTCTCGGTTTTGTCAAAAAATGAAGCTGCAGCTCATATATTCTTGCATATATTGAACTGAAAAATGTATGTTTATACTTGAATGCCCGGGAAGTTTTGATGCTACATGCACCCCTATATGATACATCAATACACTCATGTGAAACAAGAGCATTGCAGCTCACACACAGTCATAGCTGCAACTATTCAAGCTTTATTTAGAAAGCATTATACTTGATTTTTAAGTCCCCGAGCAGCCAGTAGGCACAGTTATTAGCCTGGTAGTCTTGGCTGACAGCACTTTGACCCACTGAAAAATTGATTTTTTCTGTTTTTATCCATATTTAAAAAGTAAATACAGACACGGAAATAGATGGTTTTCTGCCAGAATTTATCTGTAAACATAAGTACAAACTTAAAACTGGGAGAATTAGTTAGAATCAGTTCTTAATTTGAGCCTGTGGTTTCCGGTGCTCGGCACTGGCACTTTTTAAAAAATTCTGAGTTTTATATAGCGCAAACTTAACTCGACAGTATCAGAGTGCTTTACATGAGCACCAGTTGCATTACAGATGGACACATTCATTTTTGCTAGGCACGGGGAAATTAAGTGATTTCCCCAAAATCGCAGGATGTTCAGCGCCCCTTGCAGAGACTCGAACCTGGTTCCCCAGCTTCGAGGGCGACCGCTCTAGCCGTCAGGCTACATCCTCTTCACTTAATTGCCAACAGGTGGCACTATTTGTCTTATTTAGCGACGAGCACAACAGCAGTTGTTAATTAATTGTATATATATTAAAATGGCAAATAACTGCCACTCAAGCCATTCTTGTAGCTTTGGGGGCCTAGAGTAGAGTGGATTGTCACACTTGCATGAGTGTGATGGTTAGTAGGTGTGTTTGTACTGTCAGTGGCAGTGCTGGCAGGGGGAAAGGGGTGGTGCTAGCTGCAGTGGCCTCCTGACGAGGGCTCTGGCACTTCCGTTTTATTTTTTTACAAATTAAGCACTGGTTATAATGCAGTACCTACATTATTGTTGTTCATGTTATGTTATGTTATGTTAAAGAAATTTATCAAGCGCACATTCACCAGACGGTTTCTTGGCGCTGGAGTGAGAGTTAGGCAGCAGCAGAGGAAAGAGCCTAGTTGTCATATGCCTGGGAAAACAACCAGGTCTTCAACTGTTTTCTGACTAATGCACAAGAGGTGACCAACCTCAGCTCCACAGGAAGCGAGTTCCAGAACTGAGGGGCTTAGACTGCAAATCGAGAGCCACCATGTTTCTTGCGTTTAAAGGTGGGAGTGACTAACAGATTCAAATAAGAAGATCGTAGGTTTCGAGTGGGAACATAGCGTAGAATCATAGAAGAAATAAAGGCTGGACTGTTGCCATGAAGAGCTTTAAAAATAGTGCATCCCAACTTAAATAAACAACGCATAGCCACTGGGAGCCAATGAAGGCTTTTCATCAGTGGTCTGACGTGATGCCATCTAGGTTGGCAAAAGATCAGGCTAGCAGCCTGATTCTGGACTAGCTGGAGGCGTCTGAGTTGATAAGCCGGGATGCCTACATAAAGTGAATTGGCATAGTCCAGTCGGGAAATGACCAAGGCCAAGATCACTAAGATCAGGGCTTCCCGAGACAGAAATCTGCTGATCTTCTTAATTCTACGCAGTTGAAAAAACCCCGCAGAAACCACTGAGCTGATCTGAGCCTTTAAAGACAGGTCATTGCTTATCACTATACCTCAAACTTTTGGCGGAGCTAGCTGGAAGGGGAGCATTGCCCAGGATAGCAGGGCAAAAGTTAGAGTTCCATGGATTTGCAAGCCCGCCGGTAAGGATCAGCTCAGTTTTATCCGGGTTGAGCTTCAATTGATTTTCGTTCATCCATTCACTTATGAAAATCATGGTGTCTTGAAAATGAGACACAGAGGATGGAGAGAGATTAATGTCGAAGACCAATTGAAGATCATCAGCATAATTATATGTCCCAACTTTTCTTTCTCGAAGGGAGGAGATTAAGGGAAGGAGGTACAAATTAAAAAGAAGCGGGGAAAGAGAGGAGCCCTGGGGACCCCACAGGTCAATTCCTTTTTCTTAGAAGAGAAGTTGGCAAGGCGTACCGATTGAGACCGGTTACTGAGGAAGGAGGAAAGCCACTTCAGAGCCAGGCCCTGGATCCCGGCATTGCTGACACGGTCAATAAGGATGTTATGATCGACCGTGTCAAACGCTGCCGACAAATCCAGGAGAACCAGGGCCTGGGTGAGACCTCTATCCGCCCCCCTCTAAGATCATCCATAACTGTCAAGATGACTGACTCTGTAGAGTGGGTGGGTCGAAACCCAGCCTGGTGAGAGTCCAAAACATGGGACTGTTCGACAAAAGAGCTGAATTGAGTCGAAACGTATGCCTCTAAAACCTTACCAAGATAGGGTAATAAGGAGATCGGGCGGTAGTTACTAAGAATGGAAGGATCCGCGCCTGGCTTCTTTAAAATGGGGATAATTTCCGCACTTTTAAAGAGGTCAGGAACAATACCAGACTTAAGTGAATTGTTAAGGAGAGAAAGTGGGGGATCCAGGCATTTAGCAAAAACTTCCTGAAGGACGTGAGGTGGACAGCAATCCGTAGGGGAACCAGAGCCAACTTTTTTAAGTAAGCCTAGAAAGGTCTCCTGAGAAATAGGGGGAATCAAGATCAACTGAGATGGGGATCTATAAATATTGAAAACGTCTATGAAGGAGACGGAGGTCGGAATACTAGCCTTAATGGCAGTGATTTTCTTCATAAAATATGAGTTGAGGGAATCACAGAGGGCCTGTGAGGGGGTTGGTTTCAGTGTAACTGTCTGGTTTAGAAAGCTCATTTACTATAGAAAAAATGTCTTTAGACTTGTTTGCTGAACTTAAAACCTTCTTAGAGAAATAGTCTGCCTTAGTTTGAAGAATAGAATTTTTATATTCTTTCATCAGGTTAGTATAGGTGGTCCTATCTTTTACAAGATAATGAAGTCTCCATCTACGTTGTGCTTGTCTCAACGCCAGCTTCTTAGTCTTTAGATCATTAGAGAACCACCGCTGTGCGTCGTGGGGTCTCAGAATCTTAATTGGCTTAAGAGGGGCGACACAGTCGCATGCGGACTCAAGCCATACATTGAGGTTCACTGCCTGTGTTTGAACCGATTCCGATATAGACGGGGCCGTAGCGGTTAAAAGTGAACAGAGGTGATCAGTATTAGCACTTCTCCAGTTTCTGGACATGCAGTTCTTTATCAATTGAGTTTTTGTGGACCGAACATCAGAGAGGGTAAAAGAAATAAAATTATGATCCGACCAAGTACAAGGGAAAATCCGGGGAGTCGAGATCGCCAGGTTAGCCGTCCAGACTTGGTCTAGCGTGTGCCCCTTTATGTGAGTAGCTTCGCGCACATGTTGGGTGCAATTCATTCCGGACAGAAGATCTGTCAGCTCTATTGAGCTGGCACTCTCCTGGTCGTCATGGGGCCAATAATTAAAGTCACCAATAATAAGGAGTCGGGCATGATTAATGGCTAAGTAAGAAATCATTTCGCTCAGTGCTTGGGGAAAAGTAGGCATATAGTGAGGAGGCCTATAAAAAGGGCGCAAGTGAAAGATGCCTGGGAGGATTGAAATTTAAGAACTAAACTATCAACAGAAGGAAAACCAGTGACCCCTAATGACTTAAACTGGTGATCCTTATGGATGATAGTTGCAACCCCGCCCCCATTTTCCCTGGGGGACGATTAGTTTGCAGGATATAGTAATTATCTGGTACTGCCGCTAAAATGTCAGGGCAGACTCTTCAGTAAGCCATGTCTCAGGAAGAAGAAGTATGTCCGGCTTTTCAGACTGTAAAAGTTGATAAATTTCGAGTTGGTGTTTCACCATAGACCATGTATTCAAATACATGACTGAAAGACCTAGTATTTCCCTACTCTGGGAGGTATCGGGGGCATGCAATATTGTGGGGGAAGAGGGAACAGAATTGTGCAAGATTTCCGGGTAAATGAGTCTCTGCTCAAAAATACCCGATTCATATAAACTGAAACAGATATTATCAGCTAATGCATACTTTCCATACATCTCTTTCAGCTCCATAGCGGAGTAAGTCACAAAATAAGCATAATGGCTAGCCCCTGGACCCGTACGGCCGCGGACGAGCGCAGACGGGCTTGCCTTCGGCGCACCCGCTGCGCGGCCGAGCCCTCATCTGCCTAAATACATGTCAGAGCCAACAGGCAGGAAGTGAGGGAATACAGGGGAGGAGTCGCGTCCCCTCCGTTCAATCGGCACTAATGAGCTGTGGCGGACCGGGGGACGACAAACACAAGGAGCCAAGAGTAAGTAGATCGCCAAAATACACAGATTACAATTTTAAAAAACAATAAAGAAGGAGCACAGTTTAAAAATGCCAGTTAGCTTTAGCCTCACGGCGCCAGCTTCATTGTCAAGGTAGCCCAAATTCCACAGGAGCAAACTGACGTACACTCGCCTCGCTACCCCGGTCGACTGTCTCAGAGAGTTACAGAGAATCAGTCCACAGGAATCTATGGGAAAGAGGGATGGGGTTAAGAAGAGTCTGCTCCCAGTTTTCTATGGTTCCTCTCGGCTTTCTATTGGTCTTCCTTCCTTGGTGTTGTGACTATCAATCTCCTTTTGTTTTTTCTTCATCTTCAGAGGATACTGTATCAATAAGAACAACCTTTAATATTTCTTATAAATAGCCTGACTATATGTATGAATATATCTTATACTAAAACATATATGCAATCACACTCTATTCATGTCATGCACATACCCTTTAAATGGGAGACTGTAAATTCTCTTCTCATAGTTTCTTATGAATGTGTTTAGGAAACGACACCTATAAATATCACAGTTTTTGTCCAGAATAATAGTTCAATGTTTCAGATCAATTGTATTTCGAGAAGTAACGAAAATGACGCTCCAAGGATCGTCGCTAGGACGCAACAAGACATATTGCTCACCTGGAGTCGGTTTAGTCATGATGCCAACACTCACACTTGGCTAGCTCGCAAGCATCATGAGCTCCGGAGGACTGGGGATGGGAAAAAATGGGGAAGGGAAAGAAATTGAGCTTTACTGACTGGGATAAAAGGGGGAAGGGAAAGAAATTGAGCATTACTGACGGCAGGGAGAGAATAACTAATGAGCGTCGTTCACTCTGAGATGGTGCGCAAGCAAAATACTACTCTCCTCAGGAATCTCCTCAATTGAGATGCGCAGATGAAAGCTCATGCGACCACTTTATTCTATATGGTCTTGCGAAAGGTCGCGCTGAAAAGCAAGCCTTATAAACAGAGAACCTGCACCATCTTAAAAGAGGTTTTGGTACCTATTTTTTAAAAGTAGTCTCCAGCAGGTATTGGTATGTATCCTGGATTCATACTTAAGGTTCAATTTGTGACCCAACACTCTTTGGCCCCACAATGACACTAGTATGGAATCTCTACTCCTAACTGTCCTGACAGTACCTCCCCATCAAAGGCCAGTCCACCAGCCTTGGTTTTAGTGGATTCTGCTTATGAAAGGATGTTACTAATCTGGGGGCCTGGACATTTGTGGAGAGTTCCCAGGACTTCTCATCTTCTCAACCTTTCCAGTCTACTAAATAGTGGACCTTTCTTTTAACCATTTTTGAATCAATAATTCTTTTCACCTCATACTCCTTCTGACCATCAACATATAAAAGATGGGGTGGTTTAGTCAACCTGATATTGGGTGGAGTCTTTTTTAAGAGTGAGACATGGAATACCGGATGGATGCCTGGTCTTCGGGGCAGTGTCAGATGTATTGTTACTGGACCCATGATCTTTTCAATTGTGTAGGGACGTATGAACCGTGATTGGAATTTCCTGTTTCCTTTTAATTGTATCGAGAGGACAACCATACCCTGTCACCCACTCTATACTGTGGGGCATGTTTTCTGTGTTTGTCGGCATGTTTTTTATAGGTCCTTTTAGATTTTTCAAAATGTTCTTTGGCTGAATTGTATGCTGTTTTTAGTTGTCTCACTAATTCTTGAATTTCAGGAACTTCAATGTTTTCCTGACCCAGAAAGAGATTGGTATGTCTCCTTTAGTTCTGGAAAAAAGGGGAAAACCCAGTAGAAACATTTGTAGAGTTATAATGTGCAAATTCTGCTGTCCACAACATGTCAGACTATTCTCCCTCTTGATCTAAAATGAATAGTCTTAAACATTGTTCTAGTTCTTGGTTTACTCTTTCTGTCTGACCGTCTAAGGGGTGATAGATAATGGAATATCGAACTGTCAGTCCTAATCCTTACTTGAAGGCCCTCCAGAAATGTGAAAAGAATGAGCACCGTCTATCAGAGATTACTATCTTGGTAATTTCATGCGTCTTCACTATATGTGGGTTAAATGACTGAGCTAACTCTTTAGCATTTAGGATGGCCTTTAATGTGATAAAGTGAGCCATCTTAGTGAAGGTGCCTAAAAAGACTAAGATTGTGTTGTGCCCTGACTAAGAGGCAAGTCTACAATCCAATTCATGGTGATGGTATGCCGGGAATGGGGGGCTATGGGTAATGGTTGTAAAAACCCTTGTGGAGCCTGTCTGATGGTTTTTCTTTGGGCACCAGTCTCACAGGTAGTGACATTGTTGATTGTGGGTGGTCATATTTGGCCACCAAAAACAGCGTTTCACTAGGTCCATGGTTTTGTGTATTCCCTTACGCCCGGCCAATGGATTATCATGACATTGAATTAAAGCCTTGTCTTGAATTGCCTTTGCAATCACTACAACTACAACTTCACTACATACCATTCCACATAATTACACTCCATGACACACAATCCCACTTCACATGAATCCAATACATTCAATACCACATAACTACTATCCACATAATTTCACTGCACACCATGCTACATAATTCTACTACACAGATCCACTCCATACCACACAATTCCACCACACACAATTCCACAACTAACAATTCCAATCCAACCCACATAATTCCACTCCACACCACATACATCCACTCAAAACCAAAACACATGGGTAAAAGACATTGTCATTTACAACGCCAATACCTCTAACTCTTACAAATCCGAGACCTATTGCATTGCAAATGCTTGTTTATACCAGTGGTGCACAGCATCAGGAAAAAGCATTTTGTTTCCCCCCTCAGATGGTGTACACCACTGCCAAAAGGTATCAGCACAGCCAATAGTTCTCAAAGGAGGGAGCTGTTCGCTTTGTAAATGCTTGTTATTTTGTGCCAAGCTACTCATCCGGCACAGCCTTTAATCACAAATGTCTTTATTCTCGGAGGATTTAATTTGCTGACCGCCTGCACATCTCCTGCAGTTTCACTGCTTCTCCATTTGGAACCTGGTACTTTGTCTTTATTTCCATGTTGAATGTGCTGGTGTTTCTTCCACTGTGCTCCCGGGTGCGGTTACGGTCTCTTTTGCCACCAGGTTCACCTCTTCTGCCCGCTTCTCACCATCCCTGCACGCCAGTAAGGCACCACCTGTGCACTAAGTCTCCACAACCCAAGTCCACATGCCAGCAAAAACAGGAGACTGTGATTCAATGGACACAAGTCACAGATGGCAGTTCACTGCCACCAGCCTCTCTCACACTAGTGCCAAGTAATGATTAGATGGGAGCGCTAAGTACTGAGCATAAAAAGTCACTAACAAAACCAATCAGACCTGTGCTCCAAGTGTATGATATGAAAGTTGTCAGTTCAGCCCTTTACGGTGTAGAACTATGGGGGTTTGAGAACATGTCTAATTTAAGTATTTCAGAAAACAAGTTCCTGCGTAGCATTACCAATATCCCCCAAAGTACCCCATTATGCCCGTTACGATATGATCTTGGCAGAAAACCCATATCTGATGTTGCCAAACTGCGTCCAGTGTTATACTGGCACAGGTTGTGGACAACACCAGAACTATCATTGTATGTAGCGGGCTTTCTAGATGTAATAAAATCCGATAGCTTTCACAAAATTGGTTGGCTACGGGGAGTCAGAAATGTTCTAGTGGGTATTGGCATGAAAGCACTATGGGAGAACCCAACAGAGGCCCGCTTTCCCTCAAAAAAGATCTTAAAAGAAAAGTATTGGGAGATGGTTACATATAATGCTTTGAGAGATACTGATTCAGCTACTCTGACAGGAATTTTCTTGGAATCTAAATATATTCCAAGTTTGAAACATACTGGGACACCATTACCAAACCACTGGACAGGAAATTGTATTTTCAGTTGAGGGCAGGTTCACTGCCCCTAAGATCCTTTACTTCTAGGTGGTCCCCCTCAAGTGATAACAAGTGTCCTGCATGTGCGGTCCACAAAGAAACAGTCGCACACATGCTTTTCACCTGCCCTGCCTATGCAGCCCCTCGACGGGTCTGGCTGAGTCCCATATGCAAATTACTAGGTACTAGAAGGAGTGTAGAAGCTGAAAGGATCATACGCACTAGTACTTTACCAACAATTTCAATAGCAGTTGCAAAATACCTAGGGTGGATGTGGGTAATAAGGCTAAAATCGGTGCCTGTGTGAAATGTTTTTGTGAACTATGATTAGCTAGCACACTGAACTAGCATTGTATAGGTCTCCCGGTTACTTAAATTCATCTAGTCTTACTTAGATTAGGTCTTAATTATCAGAGATGAAGTGGGCCGTATTGAGTTCCTATGATCAAGAATTTTGTACAAGTTTTAACATTGAAGTTTTTAACCAATTTTCCACCAACATGACTGCTTTGCAATCTATGTACGACATTTTTATGTATATATATTTAAAACTTTTTTGTAATGTGCTTTTATGACTACATGTCGAATAAAGCCTGTTTGGATTGGATTACCCAGTTTCTTTACAAATAAAACCCAGTTAAGATTATGCAGTATAGCGCGATTAGTTTCCTCAGGGTCACTCATCATTCCCCGAGGTCAGTCAGTCTGTCCAGTTTCTTTCCTTTGTAAACATGCACTTCACATATATGGGGTGCGCCGTTGTGATCCTGCTATGTTACTGGGCCCATGTGCCATCGTGGTCCTAGTTCAATGCTGAAGGCTGCATGTGCTACAGCAGTCCTTCTAGGTGGCCACTTCTGTGTCACATAGTGGTACTTCTTTAATCTTGTACTTTTATAGCAAAGATCCATACTCTTTAACAGGAGCACTGCCTCCTCTATTCAATATTTTATTTTTTATTGTATCCCAGTTACTATGCAGTGGCACTGCTAATTTCACAAAGTCTAGTAAACGCTTGTGGTTTTGCAGAGCTGTGCTGCTTAGGATACCATGTGAAAGCCTGTTGTACAGATCTGTCCTGCTCACAGGTTTCGGTCTGTATGCCAGAGCTTTTATCACTACTCTTAACAGATGCACTGAGGGCTTCACATCTCACCTCATGCTGATGACTGTTGCTTATTGCCCCTCCTAGGACGCGTCTCCATTGGAGTCCATTAGGTGCATTTTTGACCATGGTGCAGGGACTAATTGGTGAAACAGACACCATCTTAAAAAGAATGCTTCCGCTTCTAAAACTCATTCTGCATTCTAAGCAAATGCTCACTCACAGTAGGATCTAAAAATTACTTATGTAAATGTGCTATAACAGGAGTTGTATAATGTGTCAAGAAAGTGTTTTGATGTAGGAAAAAGCTAGGCAAATAATGTTCCTTACAAACATTATCCAGCATTTACATGCTTCTCTTGATAAGCTGTACCATTTCTTTGCTCAGGCAACAGCTTCATTTTTGAGGTTTGATCTTTTTTACTGGGAGCAATAAATCCCACTGTGGCCCTTTTACTATGTCGCTGGTTTTGGGTGCCAGTGTAGTTTTTCTTCTCGGTTCTTCAGTCTATATGCCACTGTAGTTCTACTGTGCTGACTGTATGTGACACTGCAGATACAATGAATCCAGACTTGCTGGTATGAGGACGGTCTCAGATATTTTCTAAATTATAGCAGTTACTTTCCAGTGCCACTGTAATAAACTGAAGTGCTCATTTTTAGGTCTCGCCTGAGCCAGCGCATGCGCTGCTCTGGCGAGAGTTTTAGTAAGCGGGTTTTGGAAGTGCAAACAGCAGTGGCTTTTGCTGGCGACCAGCTTGCGTTCACGCGAGCGTGCACGCGCGATCAGGTGCCATATGGCTTCCCTCGCGATTACTTTCGCGGCCGCGCGGCCGTGTCAGTTTCACGGCCGCGCGGCCAAGGCTTGTTATCCCATAGCTCCCTTTACACTTGTGTGTTCCAAATACCCCCGTCCGCCTCTTTACCCCATAGCTCCCTTTACACTTGTGTGTTCCAAATACCCCCGTCCGCCTCTTTACCCGAGCTCCACGCCCTGCCTTGCCACAGTCCGCGGCACTCTGCCTCCTCCCTGCCTTGACTGTGGAATTTTGTGCCGGGTGGCACCACAAGCTATGCTTACTCGCCATGTCTGTGACTAAGCTGCTGTTCTGTGTCTGGCGGCCCGCCTGCTTTCAGTGCCTGTCCCAAACGTGTACACAGTTCACTGCTTGTAACCCCGTGCTCGACGCACACGCCTGCTTTCAGTGCCTGTCCCAAATGTGTACACAGTTCACTGCTTGTAACTCCGTGCTCGACGCACCCGCCTGTTTTCAGTGCCTGTCTCATATACATGCACAGTTCACTGCTTGTAACTATGTGCATGACGCACCCGCCTGCTTTCAGTGCCTGTTTCTGATACATACACAGTGCACTTCTTGTAACTCGGTGCTTGACGCACCCGCCTTCTTTCATTGCCTGTCCCAAATGTCTACATGCACCCGCCTGCTTTCAGTGCCTCTCATATATACATACAGTTCACTGCTTGTAACTCCGTGCTCGACCATCCGCCTGCTTTCAGTGCCTGTCCCAATGTGTACACAGTTTACTGCTTGTAACTCTGTGCTCGACGCACCCGCCTGCTTTCAGTGCCTGTCCCAAATGTGTACACAGTTCACTGCTTGTAACTACGTGCTCGACGCACCCGCCTGCTTTCAGTGCCTGTCTCATATACATACACAGTTTACTGCTTGTAACTCCGTGATGGACGCACCCGCCTGCTTTCAGTGCCTGTCCGAAATGTGTACACAGTTCACTGCTCGTCACTCTGTGCCATACGCACCCCCTGCTTTCAGTGCCTGTCTCATATACATACACAGTTCACTGCTTATAACTCCATGCTCGACGCACCCGCCTGCTTTCGGTGCCTGTCCCAAATGTGTACACGGTTCATTCACAGCTTGTAACTCTGTGCTGGATGCACCCGCCTGTTTTTAGTGTCTTATATACATAGTTTACTGCTTGTAACTCTGTGCTCGACGCAACCGCCTGCTTTTAGTGTCTCATATACATAGTTCACTGCTTGTAACTCTGTGCTCGACGCACCTGCCTGCTTTCAGTGCCTGTCTCATATACATGCGCAGTTCACTGCTTGTAACTGTGCCAGACGCACCCCCTGCTTTCAGTGCCTGTTTCATGTACACTGCTTGTAACTCTGTGATGGACGCACCCGCCTGCTTTCAGTGCCTGTCCCAAATGTGTACACAGTTCACTGCTTGTAACTCTCTGCCCGACGCACCCGCCTGCTTTCAGTGCCTGTCTCATATACATTCACAATTAACTGCTCATAACCCTTTGCTCGACGCTCCATGCCTGTTCTGCATACCTGTCACAGGCCATTGTTCATAACTCCATCCTGTGTCAGATGGATAAAAGACCACTGCTTATAATTCATTGCTTAACCTTCATGCATGTGTCCGATGCATACACAATCCTCTGCGCACAACTCCATGCCTGCGTCAAATACATAAACAAGTCCGTGGTCGACACCATGCCTGCACCTCAGGCCTAGTACAGGGAGTTCAGAAGGGGACGGTGTTCTCGTGCACTTTCTTATTACAACCTCTTACCTTGGCCTCCCTATATGCGGCTTAGTGCAAGTCGCCGGTACATCTGTCTGCTGTTCGCAGCTCGAACACGAGACTGCCTGTCGTGCTGGTTCGTGCATCACTGTTGCCACCAGGCTCAAAGGCAATATTTCCGAGTGTGCAGGTGCATACAGGCATACATGTTAGAATTCTGTTAGAATCAATACTATTAGCACTGGACAGGAGAGTCTCACCCACACTGGTGGCATGCATCATCTTCGACTAGTTTGTCGCACACGGATAGGACACCATCATAAAGGTGGCCGCAACCTCAAGAGAAAGACCCTCGCAATACATTATAATTATAAAGGTGTAGGAACCAAGAGAAAACTTTGTAAAACAGCCTTTATGTAAACCTAAAGGATATCCTTTTATTTAGAGGGTACACATAGCAGGGTTAAACAAGCATTGGCCTAGCCAATAGGTCTCGCCTTTGGTACCTTATAAGTGTTTAGCCATGCAGCAGTTGATGTTGTTGCACCAAGGATATTGTGCTGCATAACTAAATACTTATAAGGTCCCAAAAGCGAGACCTATTGGCTATGCCAATGCTTGTTATACTTGAGACACCTAGTGACAGCCTGTGCTACTGAAGGTGTGCACTGACTTAGTGATGGCATGTGATACTGCATGGCTGTGCTTCTTACTTTCTGAACACCCAACATCCGAATAGTCAAGAGGTTTGGCTTTAATATGCTAATGTTTCAAAGTGCCTGCCAGTCACTGAATGTGTTCAGTACATTGAAGCCCAACCTGCTGGCTTTGCCAATGTTTCTTTATTGTAAGAGAAATAAATGTTGGACAAGTAACTGGAAACCTTTCAGATATTAACATATTTTGTACCTGCAAACAATTTTTCATTAGATACTTTGTCAGAATGCAAGGAAAGTAAACAAAAAATGTACCTTAACATGAATTCTAGGTCTGTAGTGTCTTTCATTTACTCCTATGTCTTAGCAAAATCTTTATGTGGAGTGTTAAACGAACAGGGAGACCCCCTAGAGTTTAGGGAGACTGTGTGCAACAGAGACATTTCTTCATCAGAGTGCTCTAACAAAAATAACACTTCATTCTACAGCACAAAAAAAGAGCTCTATAACCTCAAGCTCTTAAATGTTTAAAGGGGCAGTTATTTTGTACACACAAAATGTTATATTCTCCACTGTATTCTTCTGATATCCTGTGTGTGGCCCTCTGTTCACTAGTCTACTAAAGACTTGTTTTGAACTACTATTTACTGCAAATCATATTATAATAATGCAATAACTAATGGGATGAATTATCAATTAATCATCACCCATGGAAGAATTAAGAATGGCCTTGAAATAAGCCTTAAAGGGGGCACTAAAATTGTGAGGGCAAATGTGCATGTGGTCGGAGCTTATCTCTGTTACTTCATTGCATTTCAATTATTAATTGACAAAATTATCAACATTAGCACTGTAAGGCAAGGAGAGGGGTGGGTGTTCTCTGCAAAGAGTCAAATATTTTTATCATCACCATTTTCCAATCCTTTATCACTGTATTTTCCTTGGGTCTGCTCCCCGACCAACAGCTACTCTCAAACAGGTGATCTGTGGTTGGCACCATGTAGCATTCAATTCATCTTTGTTTCACAGTGCACTACCTCCCAGTGAACTCAGCATGCATGACCACTGCTTCTAGTACAGATTTATGCCTTGTCATACCCCATTTGAGGGCTCATTGGTCACTGGCAGGGTATCACAAGGGAACCTACCTCCTACCCTTGTCCCCAAGTTAATTTGGATAGGAGTGGTTTCACTGCAGGCAAAGTACTCAAGGGGAAAAAGTGGCCTGTTTGGGAATAAAATCATTTGAGCTCCTCATTTGCCCCGTTAAGCAGTCTTTTGTACTACCAATCCTTGCAACATTTTCTCTGTGAGAGCTAATTATTAGCAGGAGGAAGCAATTAAAAAGTGCACCTATAGCATTACCATTCAATTCACCAAGAGGGCCTCTGACAGGGACAAACGAAAGATCAGGCTACATATGTAGGAGAGATGCAACTTGGTGGAGCCTGAAGCATCCTACCCCCAACCCGGGTACTTGTAAATGATCACGCCACACACAGAGCTTGGTATTACACATCTTTATTAATCAGTGTGTAACTGAACATTCTGGATCATGAATTCTATGAACCACACCCACGTAATTACGTCACTGTTCTATGGAATCAGTCAGGAACCAAAAGGGTCCCATCATCTCTAACTCACAAGGCACTACAGAACCTAGGTAACAAAGAGTTTTATATCAAAAGACCTTTCAATCATCACATTTGATGGTTGCGTCTCAAGGTGACCTCCAAATTTCAAAGTATTTATGTGCATTCAGTGGGTCATCATCAAAAGGAATATCAGACTTGCACTTCCGTTTCAGCCTTACGATCACCTTGTCTCCTCAATTGAATACAGTATTCCGCGCACAGTGTTGTCTGTCCGCATAGGTCTCCATGTGACGTTTGCAAGAAGAGTTAGGACTGCAAAGTTTATCAATATTAATAGATCTCTCATTGTTACATTGTGGCACTTTGCTGCCTATGGCTCTCCCAAACACTAAGGTGGCAGGGCTTTCACCTGTGGTAGAATGCCGAGTTGACCTGTAGGCACAAAGTGTAGACTGAAGAACTGATCTGAGTTCAAGCTTGTCCAGCGCAGCACGCTGAATGGCCTTTTTGAGGGTACTCTTAAATCTCTCAACCACACCATTCGCCTGTGGCCAGAAAGGCGTGCTTTTCTGATGCTTGATATTTAAATGAATGAGAAAGTCTTTAAATTCCCGACTATTGAAGGACAGGTCACGGTCAGATTTCAAAATCTAAGGAACATTCCAAGTTGGAAAAATACTTTCTAGTCTTGCAATGACTCGGTCATGAGTTGTTGACAAAACTTCCACCAGAGGAAAAATGGAATATTCGCCAACAATTTCTAGTGGATGATGGCCATTGTCTAGGGATCCAAAGACATCAATTGCAATCTTATCCCATGCATGCTTTGGGAGATCAGACATGTTCAATAGATGTGGGGTTGTCTTAGATGACAAACAGTTGTATAAACGACAGGCCTTTAACCAGTGCTTAATTTGTAAAAGAATAAGTGCTGGGGCTCTCGTAGGCAGGCCACTGCAGCTGCACCACACATTGCCCCTGCCAGCGCTGGCAATGTCAGTACAAAAACAGCTACTAACCCTCACACTCTCCCAAGTGTGACAATTCATACTATTCCAGGCCTCCAGACCTATAAGAATGGCTTGGGAGGCAGGTATTAGTCATCGTAAATGTAAATTGAACTAATAAACGGCTGTTGTTGTGCTCATACCTAAATTAACCAGACAGTGCCACCATGTGGCAGACTGTTATAAGCCCTGGTGCTGCCAATTAGGTGCCGGTGCCAAGCACCGGAAACCACCGGCTCAAATTAAGCACTGCCTTTAACTCTTTTTCAACTCTTACATCAAGACGGGAGAACCACACTCGGTCCCGTAAAGCTCTTTTCGTAGCAACAACCCCATGGTGTCCCTCGGGGCCAGTTCAAAAACTTGTTGCCTCAAACTCTCGGATATGATCATTCTCGACCCTTGTAAGATGTCTTCTGGAGTAACTGAAAGTTCCTCTTGCACATTCTTGAATTTCTGGTATTCACGGTCATCATGAAGAGGTAGAGTGTGTGTTCGCCACAACTAGTGTGTAATAATCTATTTGAGTATTGGCAAATCCTTGTCAGTACTCGTGGCAGCAATGATTTGTTCTACGGATATGGTAGCAGGGGTACTGGATTTCACAATGAAATTAACATAGCCATCAGCCGCTTTAGAAGTAGTGCCATGACACTGTATTCAAAAGACACACAATGGTCAAGACTGATTTGCATATGGCCAGGTCTAAACTGGGGTGGCATGGTGAGCAAAAGAAGGATGGATTTAACCCAGATCTCTTGACTGGGGGTGAATGTTTTGATTTGTTCTGCATTACGTCCATCAATTGTGTGTCTTTTGCTTTCTCGCCCTAAGTGCGCCGGGTATGCCCAGACGTGAAACCGGTCCTAGGATGCTTGTTTCCAGTCCAGGGAGGACCTGGCTTGGCAGTTCGGGCTGGACTGTTCCCATGAGGCACAGGGTCAAGACTGATTTGCATATGGCTGGGTTCAAACTGGAATGGCATGGTGAGCAAAAAAACGATGGATTTAGGCCCAGATCTCTGTACTGGGGTGAATGTATGACATTGTTCTGCATTCTGTCCATCAACTGTTGTTTTTGCAATTGGCACACATGAAAAGTAGTCAGCAGGGTTTTGATCTTTTCCTGGATGATGCACAATCGTATAATCATACTCCTGCAAATGCAACCACCACCTCTCACTGCGAGGGGGCATCTTAGCTTTAGGATTGCCAAAAATGGGGAGCATTGCTTGTTGGTCAATGATAACAGTGAAATGTTTTCCATACAGGAACACATGAAAATGTTCACGAGCCCATACTGCAGCTAGGCTTTCTTTTTTGGGCTGTGAATAAGCACGTTCTGTCATTGACAAAATTCAGCTAGCATAAGCCACAATGTGTCTTAGGGCATTGGGATGTCCAGTGTGCTGGACACGGATAGCATCCAACCCCACTGGGCTTGCATCAACCACAACCTCCGTCTGCAATTAAGGAAATAAAGTATGCCATTTCAGTTGCAGTCTCAATTGCATGCTTGATTTTCTTGAAATTTAGTTCACATTCACTTGACCATTTAAATGGGACATTTCATTTTGTTAAGTCTCTCAATGGGGCATTTACAGTGGCAAAGTCGCGTATATACCTTGAACAGTAACTGGCCATACCAAGGAAGGATCTCAGCATAGTTACATCCTGTTGGGGAGAAGTGGATAACAAGGCTCGTACTTTATTCTGGTATTTCCCCATCAGAAAAGACATGGGCAAAACTTGAGTTTGGTTTGATGAAACTCACATTTTGCCATATTTAAAGTGCAACCTGCATCAGCAGGTATGCAACACACTTGGATCAAAGCTTTATCATGTTCCTTTCGTGTGACCCCAAAAACTAGAATTACATCACTCTAATTGAAAGAATTTGTGACTGGCTGTATTATGCGACAAATGATATCCTGAATCAGTTCGACAGGTGAGGACACTACTAAACTTGGCCTTTTATATCAAAACAAACCAACAGGGGTCAAAAAGGTAGTAATGTACCTGCAAATTCTCTTCCAGTTCGAGCTGGGGATACCCTTTGTTCAAATCCAAGGCGGGAGAATACTTTACTTCGAATCAGCTGCGTAATCATGTCGGCAATGTGCGAACCTGGATGCCATTCTCTTTCAATTGCCTTCTTTGCTTGGCGCATATCAACGCAGATGTGCACAGCTCCTCCACTATCCTTTTTCAGCACTACCAATATGGGTGATACCCATGGCGTCGAACCAGTGGATCGCTCAATGATGTCATGCTTTAATAAGGTATCAAGTTCTTTATCAACAGCCTCTTGTAAATGGAATGTAATTCAACTATGTCATTGAGCAACACGACGAATGTCCTCATTTATGTGAAGTTGCACTTTCGTGGTCTTAAGCCTTCCTAATTCATGAATCAAAGACGGAAACTGATTCACTATCTCATGATAGGCATTGGCATTGTAATTCAAAGAAATCAGCCCCATGTCAACAGCAGTACTGTAACAGAGTAAACATGCGCTCGATGAAGTGCGTGGCAGGCACGAATTGGTGCTTGTACTTTCGTATTTTTAGGTTTCACAGTGGCTATGAATGAACTTTGACTTTACAGGGATGTTGAAGCAGCTTACGTGTACACTTTGGTTTTCGAGGGAATGAAACGGGGCACTGGAGATAGTTCATTGCACTTCTCTACCGGCATAATGTTTATCATCGCTCCAATGTCTATAACAAAAGGTACGGAGCACCCATTCACTTTCAGTGTGATTTTGGGACAGTGTCCAAATGAATTTCGCACTTTTAATCGGCCAAGTTTTGACCGGCATTCTTCCTTGCAAGAAGCCAACCCTACATGTGCACGTCGTCCAGCAGTAAACATTATCGCACACCTATCTTCCTCACTGTCGCTCGACAAAGACAAACATTTAGATGAAGAATTGGACAACAATCAACACCGTTCCGTTTCTACTTGCCTCAACTGACGTGGTCGTTTGGCCTTGTGAGCATGCGTAGAACGTCGCGTCTGGAACTTTCTGGTATCCATTTTGTTTTATCGACGCAATGCACTCGATGTTTCCCTCGCTTTGCAGACTGTTACCAAATGGTTCTCTTTCCTGCAGCCTTTGCATACTTGTCCAATGGCGAGACATCTACCCTCATGTGGAAAGGAAAATCCACATTGGGAACAACTTCTTTTTCTTTGGAATCATTACTTTATGACCTACAGTCTTGTGTTCCGACTTACTTTTCAAACTCAGCGCGGATTCATATTAGGCTGTTCTGGCCTCCAGGTTAGCTGCCTGCCAGTCAGCTCTCTCCTCTGCTCTGGCAGCCATGAGTAGTCGCTACAAACTGAGTGTCTCTTTCAGCATTCGTTGTCTGAAGAAATCGGAGAGGCAACCATCTATTACTCAGAGATGCATAGCCTCTTCATCTTTAAACTCATTGAACCTGCAATGCTTTATGAGCGAATCGAATCTTTCTACAAACTAATCATCATTTCACCATCTCTCTGCCTGTTTGAGGATTCTTTGATTTGATGGTACGTCACATCACCACTTTGCGGTATTTTCTTTATCACTTCTTTTACACCATCACCAGTCAAATTCTTTAGATATTTAACGATTGTTTTGTCATTTCCTTCTTTCAGCGCATCAACGAAATCATCGAAGGTTTCAATCCAGACAGTCCATCTGTCACCAATATTTTGGTTTTGGAGGTATCGAAGGGAGGTGGTGGTTGTAGGAAAACAGCAGCATTATAACCAGAATAGTTTTATCAATTCGGTGACAGAATTGCTAAAAGAAACCACATTCCCCAGCCCTAGGCTTACTGCATGTCTGCAAAATGCCTTTTATATGCAGTTGATGTCCTGCGTACCCATCACCAAGGGGCTTCTATACAAAAATTTGACTTTCTGAAAAAGCAGTGCAGAATATGACCACTGGGAGGTACACAAAGACTAAAATAAACTTTGTTTAAAGATTTTTCTTTACTATCAAATTCCCTCTCAATTGTACAGAAGCACAGACCCGTGGGGGTCAAACAATACACAAATTCAGACATTTTAAACTGGCAATAAAAATTAATCAAGACAAAGCCCTTTGCTCCCAAAATCGAACCATACGGAGCTTATGCCGGTTACAACCTGAAGGAGAATCAGGATGGTCTGGATAAATGGAGGTGAGAGATCTCTACAGTTGGTGACCTGCTTGAGGAAGAGCCAGCTCATATATTTCAGTCCCTCTGCAAATCCAATGGTTTCCCTGGCCATCACCTCCTAATGTGCGCCGGATTGCGTTCAGTGCCTTGCAAGACCTGGAAATGTATTGCAGAGGAACCATCCACACATCAGCCTGTTCAGTGCATAGGCTCTATATCTGGTGAAACTAAAGCCATAAAGCAGGTCTATGGAATGCTGTTGCAGCAAACAAAGTGTACAGTACATGAGCTAAAAGCTAAATGGGAGGAGGATGGAGGTGAATTGGAAGACAATGCATGGGGAAGAATCCTTTTGATAATCCTGAAAACTTCTTGCAATGCTAGGTTTTAATTGATTCATAATAATTTTTTTATATATGAACACACATGACCTTTCTCACTCCTGAACACAATTAATAAATACTTCCCAGAGGCAGGAGCAGTGTATCCCATCACGTGTCATGGGCTTGCGATCACATACAGGTTTATTGGACAAAAGTCACACTAATGAATAACCAAGTCACAGGCAAAGCCATAGGCTGTACTGCTGAGGGCTGTCAATTGAACGCTTTCCAACACCCAAAAGAGAAAGAAATAACTAGCAAATGTATTGATCTTGCCTTTCTTTTTGCCAAGCGGCAAACACCTATGAACTGGAACGCCTACTCCCATATCTAAGTGGCGGTAGGATTTGTTTACCTGGGAGGGATAGGAGAGCGCCTTATTACATATGGAAGCTAAAAGAGGCCTGAGGAAGCCCAAGTACACCAGAGTCTCTGAAGCTATCCTGGGATTCTAAAACATGGCTACAGAGGAGTCTGGGCTGTAGGGTATTAGCTCACCCTCCCCACCTCCCACCTCCCCCACCCTTGGCTTAACCCTACACTGTCTCTGATCAGTAGTGGAATGATGGAATATGCTTCTGCTTGCTTGTCCCTGTAGGAAGATGGCTCTCTATATAGTGCACTAAAAAGAAGTACACTGTATAAAGAGTCCAGTGGGTCCCAAATTGTCTTACAGAGGCTAAAGTAGACAATACTAATGCTCTCTTTTGGTAGTGTGAGCAAGCAGTTAGGCTTATCAGAGGGTAGTGCTAAGCCTTTGTTGTGCTCACAGAGGCAATAAATCAGACACACACAAAGAATAAATCCAAGACCAAATTAGAATAATAATTTCTTTTATATATATATATATATTTCAAAACCAAGAACTTTGTTCGAAGGCAAGTACTGTTTTCGTTAGAAATTTACACAGGTAAGAAATATTCAAACCTAAGTGCTTTTACGCACAATGCAATCCTATGGAAGGAAAAGTCAGAGATGCATGCATGTAGGTCCAGTGTTTCAGGGTTTCACCTTCAGGGTTCGGAGTTGTAGGGGACAAGGTCCGAAGTACTACCAGCAGTTCTTCGGGGACTGCCCAGGTGTTACCGGGAGCAGGGTGCTGGTGAGGTTGTAGCTGGGCATGCTGCGGTGAAGGGGAGCCACCTGGAAAAAGGCTGCACAGGGGAACTTGTGAACGGGGGGTCTTGGAACAAGGGGCCACAACCGGTTCCGTGGTACCCGGGGGGGCGGCTTGGTTGCAGAGTGATTAGGGTGGCTTGGCTGGTGAGCAAAGATGCGCCTTGCGGGTCGACGCAAGCAGCTGACAGGGGTAGAAGCAGGACAGCTGGGCCAGTCAGATCAATAATAAACTTTTTTTTTCGAACCATCAAAGTATACAAAATCTGTCATTTGCGCAGTCTTAATTTTTTTTTTACAAAAAAAGATTAAATCCATGTAATTAGCATCATAAATATACATGAGATCAAAGAACGAGAATGATAAAACAATCAAACTTCTGATTAAAAATGTCACAACATGTTAAAATAAAAAGAAATACGATCTAAAATACAAAACACAATTCACCTTTTTTTTCTGGACATACCACAGTATCCTTTGATTCCATAATTATGACGGCAGGATTTAGTACATCAAACACATGGCTGGCCTAAACGACCTGGGTTACAAACTTCTGTCGCCTGATCCAGAAGTAAAATAAAAATTGACTTACTGCAAAAACTATTGGATCAGACGTATCGCTCTTCAGAATTCTATAAGCAACCCAATATTGTCCAACTCCTAGATTTAAGCAAATTGGTCGTATTCACCTCCTGCGGATCTGGTGATATTTAGTACAGAAAAACAAAATATGTTCCTCGGATTCTTGTGCTCGACCACATGCAGGACATAATTCTGATGTTAGGTCAACAACCTGGTTAAGAATCTTTAAAAAAAAAAAAAAAAGCTACCCAGCCGAAACCTAAAAAATAATCCTTTGGCGAGTGGTGGAGAAATCAAATCCAAGTAGGATTCAAACCTAGGGCAGAGCTTAAAGCTTAAGAACTGTGTTGTTAAGTGACCATTGATCGTTCTCACTGCATAATGCTCTGCCACGTACGCCCAGTACTTCACCTTTACTCCAAGTAATTCATCTTTGCTCACCCCCTCTGGATGATCCCACAAGTTTGGCATTTCCAATACTCTACACCAATTTGCAATGTGTTTGAACCACAGTAATTTGTTTGCACCACTAATCGTCAGGATCTCCCGTAGTGAATTGCAGTAATCAATTAGCTCCGGCGTTGCCCACAAGCGCAGCTAGTACATTAAGGGTTTAAGCAAGGCCTCATCCCCAATTCTTTTCATCCCTAAATCGAGGAATAATGGGGTCAGAGGGGTGGTAACAGGTACTGAAACAAGTGACCTGACAAAGATGTTTTCACAAACCATCAATTTATGGGTGTTTGTGTAACCCCATATCTCAGCTAAATACAATGCGCCACTTTGGGCTTTTGCAGGGTAGACCTCTAATGCTGGGGTCAGTGGCCGAATTCGTGACTGTCTGAAGAACCTCAATATTGACTTTGAACTATGACATAGGGTAAGGTAACTTCTGTCTAATTGTTGCTCCCATCCAAGTGAGTCAGTTAACCTTATCCCCAGGTAGTCAAAGCTTTTTACCCTCTCAAGTGGTTCGGCTGCGATCCTGATTGTTTTTCCCTTCCCCTTCCCAAAGACCATAAATTTTGTTTTCGTAACATTGAGTTCCAAGCCCCTTTCCTTGCAGAAAACCAAAAATGTATCTACTGAATTTTGTAGGCCCATTGGTGTTGTAGAGATGAATAGGGAATCATCTGCAAAGAGCAGGATCGTCACTTTCTTACCATTCAAGATGGGAGAATGATTCCTGCAGTCCATAAGCCTATTGGCCACTTCGTTAATGAACAGGGAAAACAAAGTGGGAGCGAGTACGCACCCCTGACGCACCCCAAGCTGTAATGAAATCTTGTCTGCTAGTTCACCATTTTCCTCGATTGTACCTGGGCATAAATGTCTTTGTGCAATCTTGCTATCAGGTGTACCAGATTAGTTGGAAAACCTAAATCTAGCATAACTCTCCATAACATTTCGCAGGGCACAAGATCAAACGCAGCCCTCAGATCAACGATTGCTACATATATATTTTCTGTTTCTTTAACAACACGTACTTCCACGTGAGTAAAGTGAATCTGAAGGCCTGGTCACATACTTATCTTGGATCGAAAGCCCGCTTGATAGGAAGACAAGATCGCATTGTCATCTATCCAAACTTGGAGTTTATCTAGGACTTGACTCGCAAAAATATTTTGCAAATTATCGATCAAGCTGATCGGTCTATAGTTGGAGGGGATCGAGGCATCTCCATTTTTATACACAGTAATTATCTTGGCCCCTTTCCAGGTTGTTGGAATATCCCCTCCAGCTTATATACAATTTGACAAAAGATTTATGTAAGGAGTCCACACCATAGGTTTAGATTTATATAAATCGCCTTGTATCCGGTCAGGCCCAGGGCATTTCCTGCTTTCAGTCTGTTGATTGCTGATACAGTGTCATCCATGCTAAAGACCAACTCTGTGCTAATGGTGTTGGGAGGAGAAGTAATGTCTGGAGTATTAAAGTTAGCACTAGTGTTTCGCAACGCAGCTAATACCCTCATCCCTGGAGTATAGCATAGAGAAGTCGTAATACTTTCCAAGCTTCCATGTGCCAAAATGAGGGGTTATCATTGCACCTTGCTGCTGAAAGTAAAGATGGGCCACTCATTAAGTCGGTCTCAGAGATGCAGACTTCCCTTGACGGCTGCTCGGTCGTGGTGCAGTGGGAATCCGGTCTGTCTGTGTTTGGTGCAGGGCGTCCGGTACCCCAGGGGTTGGTGCTGCACGGCTCTGGTTGGTCCTGGTGCCTTCACACTCTGAGGAGAGACACATCTGACCTTCCTGAGCACGAGTACTTTCGCCTAGTCCTCTGCGGTGTCGGTCGAGCAGGGGAGCTGCAGAGCTGTGGACCAAACTCTGCTTGTCAGTGCCTGCAGACGAGTAGCTCCTCTACTCCACAGGAGACTGTAGGTGATTTTTGAAGTGCTGGCAGGATACCCAAGGCTTTGGTAGTCCATTCTATCGAGACTGTCGAGAGAGTTGTGAGCAGGCAGGGTTTTGCACCAAAAAATCTTAGTTCTTCTGCTGTTCTTGCCAAGCAGTGACTCTTCTTCATCCTTCTCTTGATCCGTTGAATCTCAGTTCTTGGGTTCAGGGGTGCCACCTAAATACTCAATTTAGGGGTGTTCTGGGGAGTGACAGGTAGTAGGCAATCGGTTACCTACTTTTAGGTTGTCTACACCCTCTATATGATCACTTCCTATGGGAAGTGGGCATAACCCAGACACTAGAATGCTAATTCCGTCCAATTCAAGATAGAGGAATCTGAAAAGTGGGGTCCACATCGGCTAGTCCACCTAAGGGGTGATGCTGGCTTGATGGTGGCACACCTCCTAATATTACTAATTTTCACGCCTGTCTTGCTGACAAAAAATGGGGTCAGGACGGGGGGGGGGGGTAGCGCCACTATCTAGAGAGACCTGGGTAGCATAATGAAGGCAGCAGGGCCTTTGAAGCTTCCCGCACTGGAAGGCAGTTCCAGCTTGGAGGAGATGTGAGCACCTAATCCTAAAGCAGGCTTTGTTCCTGACCTCCGAGAGCGAAGTCTCTCACCTCAGGGGGTCAGAAACTTGTCTAGAGTGGCTGGCAGGTCAAGACCAGTCATTGAACACATTAAGGATCGGTACGTTTTCAGGGGCACCTCTAAGGTCCCCTCAGGGTGCATTTATTAATAAATCCAGCTCTGGCATCAGTGTGGGTTTGAGATGAGGTCTTTGGCAGCAAACACCTTGGGGTACAGTGAGGCTATCATGTAGCTGGGAAACTCGTACTGACGAGTAACCAGCCAATGTACTCGGTATGGCTTCCCTGTGCACTGGTGGTATCTAAGGGTGAACTTAAATGTCACCGGGACACATTCACTCATGTAGATATGCCCACACGTGTACAGTGCACCCTGCCTTAGGGCTGTTAGGCCTGCTGTAGGGGTGACTTACCTTCACCACATGCAGTGCTGAGTAGGCATGGCACACCAGGATGTGTGCCATGTAGACTTCGTTTTTCTCTGCACCACGACACGCAGGCTACATTGGCAGTTTATACAAGCTTGGTGAGGGGTCCCTTTGGGTGGCACAATTTGTGCTCAGGCCTTAGGAACCCTCTTTAGGTCAAATCTCTAGGTACCAGGGGTACCATTTACTAGGGGCTTGCATGGAGCCCAACGTGGTGCCAATTGTAGAACAATGGTACAGTTTTAGGGAAAGAACACAGGTGCTGGGGACCTGATTAGTGGGAACCCAGCACGCTTTTGGTCAAAGTTGCATCAGATACCAGGGAACAAGTGGGGGTAACCATGTCAGAAGGGGCACTTTCCTACAGTCCCCCACTCCCTCTCACCAGCACCAATGACTGTTGAGTTTAGCAACTTCCCGGCAACTGGATGGCTATTTTACACATGGCTTTGAAAAAATAGTTTATTGGTTTCCTTTCTGCTTTATCTTCTTTCATCCCATTTAACAGTCTTGGACACTTTGCCACGAATTTTGCTTGCTTTGTCAACCTGCATTAGAGTGGTTTATATACATTTAATGGGAGGACTGATCTGTTACGTATGGTAAATGTTGTGATGCTATCCGTGCGCTTCAGCCCGAAGGATTGCAGAAATGTGGACAAGTGGATACAAGATTATTGGAAGATTGTTATTTTTCCATACTTTTGACAAATCCTGTTGTGGCAGACATTATTTGTAACATTATGTAATGTTATTTTTGTATAACAAAATTGTTTTTGTTTTTTAAGGACAAAGCTCTTTGCATTCTACACCATTAAAGTATTACTGGGTGGATTGTATACTTCACTTGCCAGGACAAATTATTGTTAAAACTCCCAATATTACACATGCAACACGTTGGCTGGAATATGCAGCTGGGCCCATGAAAACAATTATGAACCACAAGCAGCACCAAGCAAAATGGTGGATAATGCCAATAGGACTCAGAGTGCCACTCACTCACGTCCTCCATATCCTACCCTGCTCTTCCTCCAACAATCTCCTTTGTGAACTTTCTTTCCCACCTTGCTTCCAATCCCCATCCGTGTCTTTGCTGCTTCAGGCACTTCTTCCTACCCCACATATTCCCTCTACAGAACCATACCATCCCCAAACTCACCGCACACACCCCTGTAAGCAAAGACGTGAGTCAGCCAAAAGCCCCACCACTAATCTGACTTCAAACTCTCCAAATCCCTTCCCTGTCAAAGTTTAGAGGAAGAAACTATTAAAGAGCCTGTGAAGACAGGGCCTAAAAACAGGTGTTCAACAGCAACACCTCCTATATTACTGCTTTTCACTGTCTCTTTAGGTTGTACAGTCACAGAAGCCTTCGATTGTAGTTATGGTCCACAAGCTAAGCATTCTGATTTGGGTACCAAGACATAACTAATCCTCTGAGGGCACAAGACCTTTGAAAAAGTGCTACACTATCTACTAGGGCACTCACCATAGGCAAAAATAAAACTGAAAGTTACTGATCAATGAGACAGAGCTTAACATTGCAGAATATCTCAAGGTGGTCAAAACCCCAAAGCACAAACACTCACTACATATAGACAAGAGTGGCTGGGGTTTTCTGACCGATCAAGGTAGAAACCTAGAGATGATAGAATCTGCCAAGAGTATGACTCTTAAGTAGAGACCAAAAGACACTTTGTACTAAACTGCTCAGGTGAGAAACAAATTTTGGACACTTACAAGGAAAGAAAAATGCCCTTGCTTATAAAAAGAAAATTGTGCCTTGTGATGGCTACTAGAAACATCAGAGTGGAACACAAACCACTTATTAAAATCAACTTCAAAATTGCTGGGAAAGTGGCCTGTGACAAATTAATTGATGTACTTAAGATATCTACTATGGAAACATTCATTTGACTTGTCATGTCAATGAAGTGTCTTGTAGTGAATTGACAAAGGTAAAAAGTGGGGGCACAATGATGTGAATTTTGAAGACCAATATGTAAACGGTATGCAGATAGTATAACATTCTAGACACTCAGAATATTCTATCGCGGATACATTCACTTCTATGCCGTTGCACATTTTGGTAAACATTATTAGTCGTAATCAATACTAGAGCAGTGCAATTTTGGCTCCACCCTTACACGTCACAAATACGCATATATATGTGCACTTAGCACTACATACTTGTGTGTCCTAATGTTATTAATGTACAGTGTTGCACTTTAACTCAGTACTGAAGTGCATTCAATGTAGAACTAGGATTCATATATATATATATAGTGTGTGCCTTCACATTATTAAGAATAATATATACTCCTTAGACACTTGATAAAAATCATTTTCACACTATTAAAACGTATTTACTTTAGAAACAAGAGAAATTTAAATAAACGTGTGTACTGTTTTCGCATTTGTATTTATAATGTAGTTCTTAGTCACACTCCCATTCGTGCATTTAAAGTTATTTCACATTTACTGAAATGTAACAAGAATCAAATTGCTGCCAGTTCTTATTTATTTGTAGTTGTATGTGCACTTGCATATTAAATATGCACCATTGAGTTAATATGTAAAGTTACCATGACTAGGCCTTTCTTCATGCATGACTTTTCCCTTGCAGGTACGTTCACATGGTTTGTTACTTTGAGAATAGATGTAACTCTGTATTAGTGGTATAGAGCCTAAGAAGAAGACCTTGATAAGGAACATAGAGAGCGAGATTGTTAACCGACAGGCTCCATTCAATGTTTCGAGGAGCTGCAGGTACCCAAGAACGATGTTCTCTGGACTGCCCTAAGAGAGTTTGTTACTCTGGACTGCCCTAAGAGAGTTTGTTAATGTTGCGGATCACAGTGTGAAAATGGAAAGGACAATGCAGCTCCTGATGGTGTGATCAACTGGTGTTACCCAAGATTTGTGTGGTATAAACTAGAGTTCTCATAGGTTGATGTTGGCCAATTTTCCCTGGGACTTTGGGAGGTACATTCCTACACGCTTAACCCTTTTACTCTTTGCTGAAGTGTGGCTTAGGCTAACACTTATTTCCCTATCACTGGAAGACTCTTGACTGAGCTTCTGAAATGCTGACACCTTCCCACAACTTCCCGCATTTTTCCTCCCTTCCTGGATCTCCCACCTTTTGAGATCCTTTTAGGCTTAACCATCCTCTTTAGTTTTAGACTCTAAATTAGATGACTTTAAACTTTACTCATGTTTAGGAGAGAAGATCGAAGACTCTTCCCTGAGCACCAAATTCTGCTGTTAAACCTTTGTATTGCTGTGACTGAACTTCTTGTTTGCCTCATACTGATCGCCTAAACTGCTTCAGGACGTTTAGCTATCCAGTTGTTATTCTGTATCTTTATAGCATGATATTGAGATTAATGTACATTATTCTGACTGTTAACTTGTAATAAAAACCTCCTGACTTTATTTACCGATTCCTGGTCCTTGTTGGTGTAGCCAAATGGGTTACACTGTTAATTAAATGTGTTTGACCAAGTGAAAACTCCCATCACCTCCCAGTCGCACATCAAGATCCATAGGATAACAAATGGTAAGCGGGTTGGCCCAGCACTGGATCAACACCAAGGTGAGAAAACAGATCAATAAGTATCCACCTCATTCATTTGGACACCATTTTATAGAGGTGTCCAACTGTCATAAAAACAAACCATTTAACACCCAGAGAAGTTTAAAATTAACAAATAGCTTTTAGTCCAGTATATTTAACTACCACTGTGTGAAGAACGCCCAAATACCCATTGGTGAAAGATCTTTAATGATCAATGTACTTGCGTTCATAATCAAATTCGGATAACCAATCAAATATTCAAATATGCAGTAAAACAACTGTCATTTTCATTTCTGGAAACATCAGCACTTCGGGGGTTATGTGGTATGGCTGAAGCAATAGCAATGAATTTTAGATAGTTACCCACTAGAGCCTTTCTATGCGTCAAGTTAGTACATACCTGAAAACGTTCCCACGTAGTGCAGAATGCACGTACTCAAACGCCTCAGGCAGCTGCTGTCCCATTAGTCATTCTCATCTCTAACTTTCACTACTTTCAGCACCAATCAAAGGCCTTGAAAAAAGGTAAGAAAGCCATAGATAAAGACAGGCAGTATAAAATATACACAACACATTTGATGGCTTACATTTTCAATCCATACAAAAGAACGCTTTCACCCCTCCCTCCTCTGCTCCTAATCTTATTTTGAGTGCAGTTACACCCTAATTTCAGGATACCAAAAACTTGCATAACAGAATAAACTTCTTAAATTGCTTAAAATGCAACATAAATTGTACGCACATACACACACACTTAACGGAAAACTAGCCAGATGGATGAATCGAGCAGTCCACTACCAACAAAACTAGACTTGCTGACGACCTCAGCTCATAAAGTCTTACACCACAAGGTACAACACTTGAGAACGTCTGATGTATTATGGGCGGTTGCAAGGAGTGAATGGACATTCCGGACAACGTGTGGTCTTGTCTGCAATCGATTAGGCAAGTGACTCGGAATGCGCGGTTCCAACTTATCCAGTTTCGATACCTGCATCATGCGTACCTGATCCCGAAAAAGGATTGGGCAGATGTATCTGGGGCAGTTCGTGAGTGCCGTAGTTGTGGGATAGGGGAGGCATATTTTGTACATATGGCGTGGTCATGTGCGGAGAGATCTTCCTTCAGGCAGCAGGTCAAGCGGTTGGTAGCGGAGATAACGGGATGCTAGTTTCTCTCAGACCCACTTCAATAATACTAAACAAACAAAAAAGCGAAGGGCCTGGTGCGGTTATAGAATTTGGCGCTGATATTAGCGAAGCGAAGTATCTATGGCGCCCCCCAATCAGTAGGTGGCGTGTTGAAAGTGCAAGTGGGCCGTGGCTGAACTGGCCGTACTCAGGAGGTTGAGCACTAAGGGGCGGGGTGAAGATTCGTTACGTTGCTGGGAAACCTACCTGGAAAAGTTAGAGGCACACTCGGATGAACGTCCTCCTGGTATGAGTTTGCCCGATGATCACAAGGTTCTGGTCAGAGACAACAGCCATCCTGGTGGAAATCACTGACAGACACCTGGTGGTGGGCATAGCGAAACACCAAGAAGAACAAATATTTGTTGCGTTTTATAGACCTAGTGTACGTCCTGACCAAGAGACTAATAGCAATGACTTGCAAGACCCCTACAGAACCATTAGTGAAACACTGGGCGCACGCCCACATAAAATGGGCGAACAATGAGAATGCGGTGTGGAGCTCCTTGAGCACGAGGGGCGATGAGACCCCCCCCCGTAGATGCCTGGGACATACACATGGATGAGCTGGAGACCGACAGATGAGGCACAAATACTTTACACATTGCCCTAAGTTAAGCCAGACTGCTCTGTACCAAGCTTCCAGGGGGTGAGCACATGTTAATTCAGGGTTTACTTGTGCCTTAACCCGACTAGGATTGTGAATGCTATCCAAGACCAATTTGGGTTTTAAATTCTCCCCAATTGGCCTATTTGCTTTCTTTAAATTCATTCCTACTCCACCTGTTTGATTGTGTCTGTGGCCTCACCTGAGAAGATGGAGTTTGAGCTGGCTGGCATGGAGTCCTATAATGTGGCCCAGCTCATGAAGTTCCCTAAGGAGAGGAGACTTCCAGCAAAGAGGACCACCAGCATGGTGGAGCTGCATAAGGCCCCGCAGGCCTGGGCAGAAGTCCACCAGTCATTGACTGGAGTCCTGCTGAGACATGTGGGCCAATTTTCCTATTCGGAAAAAAGCACAAGGCTTTTTGTTGTATAACCCTCACCCACCAGGTTTACCCCTTGGTAGCAAGCTTCATCACTGGGTTGTTCCCGTTCTGCTGCAGAACAGGGTGTGCGGCTATCTGTGACTTACACTGGAGCACTGTATAGTCGACACAAAATGATGGGGAGGATAGGAGTTGGAGGGATTCTTTAGAGGTTCAAAATACATGTCTTGTAGGAAAACTTTGTTTCATTCAGTCCTTCAGAAGGTATGATTAAAAAGGGGAAGAACAGTAGAAAGTATGTTTGGATTTAAAGATCCTACTTTCTAAACGGCCTACATGTTTCAAACCACCCTTCACTGTGGCGTTCGTAAGGACCAAGGAATACACTCCCTGAGACCACTCCTAGTTCAAACTTACCAGAAAATGCAAAGTGTTACGACTTCGCACACTCTGCATGCGCAAATGAATCCTAAAAAGCTTCATTTTGTGTAAACTATACAGTGCTGCCGTGTAAGTCCCAGGTAGCAGCACGACCGTTCCGCAGCGGAACGGGAAGAACCCATTGATGAAGCATGCCACAAAGGGGTAACCCTGGTGTGAGGGTAATACACCAAAAAGCCTTGTGCTTTTTTCAAATAGGAGAATTGGCCCACTTGTCTGAGTAGGGCTTCAGTATTTTTTATGTACTTGCAAATAAGGGCGAGCCCTCCTCTGTAATACCTCGTCTCCCCCAATCTTAATATAAACACCCGTCATTGACTATAGCAGCAGCAGGAGAGGATGAGTTGGACAGAGGAGAGGATTTAAATACCAGTTCTGAGGGGGAAGGGCCTGGAGAGGACCTTCCTGCGATTACCCCTGTAGTTGAGGGGGTCGACTTAACCAACCCCCCCTTCCTGAGTTGATACTTGCTCCCTACAAAGGGAGCATTGCGTCTTCCAGGGGCCTGAGCCCAGAGTAGTTGGAGGACAGAAGGGAGGAAAGGAAGCTCAAGCTAGAGCTGGTCAAACTGGAGAAGGAGGCAAAGAAACTGGCCCTTGAGGAGAGCAAATTGATGTTGGCTCATGAACGGAGTCTTAAGGAGCTGGACCTCAAGGCCAGGAAGGCAGAGTCCAGCAGTGATGGTGAAATCAATTTCTACAGTGCCTTCTGGAGACAAGAGTGTCCATGTTCCTAAAGGTCTGGTACCTGACTTTGCTATAGAAGATGATATTGACAAGTGGTTTGAGGCTTATAAAGTTGCCTTGCATATGCACAGTATCCCCGAGGAGGATTGGGGGGCTAGCCTGTGGAAGCATATCCCTAGCCAGGGGAGGGACACCCTACTGGCCCTAGAGAAAGGAGACAGGATGAGGAATCCCCCCTGAAGGAAGCCCTTGTCAAGAAGGTTGGTCTGACCCCATATAAGTACAGACAGACGTTTAGGGACAGCCAGAAACGGGCTCAACAGACCCGGGTGGATTGTGTGGATTCCTTTTACAAGGCACTGGATGGTTGGATGAAAGGCAGTGAGGTAAATAATTATAAGGTGCTGTACAATTTGATTGCAAAGGAGCACATGTTCAGTCTTTATTTTGCAGATCTGCGCCAACACTTGATTGATAGTAAGCTCACTGACCCCAGGGAGCTTGCTAAGGAGGCGGGCCACTGGGTCAGTACCAGGGTCCACAAGAAGGTATCTGCGGAGGGGTGGGGGGAATCATCACAAGGGCGGGAAGTGTCCACATCAGAAGAAGGAGGGGTGAGATAAACTAAAACAAGGAGTTCTCTAAAGGGATTCACGGGTCAGGACTGCCATTAACCAACTGAGAAAAATAAGAGATGGCTCCCTGACAGTAAGTCTTCAGGGTAAGCACCCCCACAAGTGATAGGAGTACCAATAGGAAGGGCACTTCAAGGGGGATGCCAAGTATTCCAAGCGGGCACGGCCCCCTACTGGTGGGCAGGCTGGTGTAGCACTTAGGGAGGAGATTGTCCCAGATAGTGTGGGAGACCGAGCAGAGGTTTCTCTAGTGTCCCTGGGTGATGGAGAGAAGGTGCAGAGAACTCACATGCCTAGTAATATTAGGAAGTACAGGCTGTGGGTCACCATCAACGAGCAGAGGGTGGAGGCTCTGAAAGCCACTGGAGCCAGCATGATAACTGTCAGATGCCATCTGGTGACCTCAGAGCAGGTAGTTCCTAATGCATTCCACCAAGTTGTTGCAGCTGACAACCATTAGAGTCACTATCTAGTGGCTCTGCTTCCTTTGAGTGAAAGGGAGGTTCTCTGGTTCATTGAGGGTAGCTGTGAGTCCGTCCATACCTGTGGATTGTCTGCTTGGCAATGACTTGGAGCTCACCACCTGGTAGGAGGCGGCGCTCAGGTCCCACTTGGAGATTGTAGGGTTGCCTGAGTGGGTGTGCCTGACCACACGATCCATGGCAGCCCGAGAGGGCATTCAGGAGGACCTGGAGCCTGGAAAAATGGCCCAGGTACCAGCCAAGAAAAGGAAGGGCAAGGAGCATGGGAAACCCGTTACTAAAACTCCCATGGTCCGGGGGGAGGCTGACCCAGAGGGGGACGCCCTGGAGCCTTCAGGGGAGGATCTTGTCGAACTGGGGAACCTACATGAGCTGGCCAACTGACATAAGGAAGGGGGTCCCACGAGGGAGGAGTTCTGCAAGATGCAGTGGGAATGCTCTACTCTTGTGGGCCTACGGCAGCAGCTTAAGACTTAGGCAGCTGGTGACCCCTCTGGTGATCACCTGATTTACTGGGAGGATGGTCTCCTGTATAGTGAGGCTAAGGTTCCTGAGCAGGGTGCAGCCAGTGTGTTGGTGGCTCCCCAGTGATAAAGGACATTCGTAGTGGAGCAGGCTCATGCTGTACCCCTGGAAGGTCACTTGGGGCAGAACAAGACCTTTGACAGCCTTGTCACCCACTTTTACTGGCCTCAAATGAGGCCTCAGATGCGTTCTGCAGGTCCTGTCCTACATGACAGGCTAGTGGAAAGTCAGGAGGAAAGCGCAAGGCACCCCTGCAACCTTTTCCTGTCATTGGCACCGCCTTTGAAAGGGTGGGCATCGACATTGTTGGGCCTCAGGACCCAAAGACAGCCATGGGCAAAAGAGTCATCCTGGCCTAGGTGGACCATGTCACCTGGTACCCAGAGGCTACCCCTGTGAGAACAGTGACTGCGACTTCAGTGGTCAGTGCACTGATCTGTACCCATGTGGGTTTCCCCAAGGACGTGGTGTCAGACCGTGGTACCAACTTCATGCCAGGGTACATGAAGGCCATGTGGAAGTAACCTATAAGTTCTCCACTCCTTAGTTGAGAGTTTCAACAGGATCCTAAAAGGCATGATAATGGGCCTATCAGATCCCATGAGGTGGAAGCGGGAGGTCCTCCTGCCATGCCTTTTATTTGCCGACAGAGAGGTACAGCAGAAGGGGGTCGCTTCAGGCCCTTTGAACTTCTGTACGGGCACCCTGTGAAAGGACTTCTCAGTCCGGTGAAGGAGGGCTGGGAGCAACCTCCCAGGATGGCCAGCGACATGCTGGCACTCTTTAGCCAGATAAAGCGTTTCTGGAAGCAAGCACAGGAGAATCTAGAAGCCATCCAGGACGACATGAAATGGAGGCATGACCAAAATGCCACTTGGGTCGATTTTCAGCCTTGCAAAAAAATGTGGATGATTGAAAC
The DNA here is from genome assembly GCA_963921515.1 of Calotriton arnoldi. NCBI lineage: Eukaryota > Metazoa > Chordata > Amphibia > Caudata > Salamandridae > Calotriton > Calotriton arnoldi. The sequence continues at coordinate 923,952 of CAWUFW010001733.1, read as the reverse complement.
TGTGGAACCCAGGGCCTTACAGGACCACTGGTCTGAGTCTTATGAGGTGAAGGAACGCAAGAGTACCTGGTGGACCTCAAGACTCCAAGGAACCCTTTAAGGGTCCTGCATGTCAATCGCGTCAAGCCCCATTTTGGGAGGTCACGATTGGGTGGAGCAGGATGGGTCAGTGGAGGGTGTCAGCTCTACCCTAAACTGACCCTAGACCAACAGAGACTGCAATCAGGTGTTAGGGCAGTTCACCTCAGTCTTCTCCGTTACCCCAGGGCTCACTACATGGTGTACCCATAATATTGACACTGGGGACAGCATGCCTCTGAAGAGTTAAATCTACAGGCTGTCTGATTATGGTGAGAGCCAGCATTAAGGAGGAGGTTTCCAAGGTGTTGAAGTAAGAGGTTATTTAGCCCTCAAACAGCCTGTGGTCCGGCCTAGTGGTGTTGGCCCCCAAGGCTGCTCCTCCAGGTGTCACACCAGTACTTAGGTTCTGGGTGGACTACCATGGGCTCAATGCAGTCACCAAGACTGATGCACACCCCTTCCCCACCAGAGCCGATGAGCTCATAGATTGAACATGCTGAGGAACTTGACAGCTTAGTCAATTTAACATCTGGGTACTGGCAGATTGCCTTAACCGAAGGGCCACAGAGAGGTCTGCATTCTCTACCATAGAGAATGCAGACCTTCCAGTTCTGGGTCATGCCCTTTGGGTTGAAAAACACCCCTGCAACCCTCCTGAGGTTGGTCAACCAGGTCCTGCCCGAGTTGGAGAACTTGTGTGCCACCTATCTGGACGACAATGCGATCATTTATAAAATAAAATAAAAATTTAAATAATTTTTATTGATTTTTAAGCATCAGGCAAATAACATACGTTTCCGTCCTACCCGGGCGGCAGCACCAGATGTACAATGCATTGCATTATTTTCTATGACAGGAGTGCATGGTTCAAGGCTATAAAAAACTCGATGTCAACACTAACCAACCGAGATAGCAGATCTCAAATACATTGTGGGCGTTAATAAAGACAACATATGGTATACCGTGCAAACCAAATTATAATAGGCAAACTCTATGACATTCCATGCTAGGGCCCCAATAAACAATCAGACTGTATTTGTGAGAGGTTCCGGAGCTCCCCTCCCCCCCTTGCAGAAAAAGGGAACAACAATCACCCAGTCCAGCGGGTGCCCCGGGGAAATAATGGTGGCAGTACTAGATGGCGCTGCCCCAAGTGGGCACCCTGGGCGTATGACAATGGGCCTCAAGCATCGATCCCAGTCACTCATCCTGGTGAGTAGCCTGTGTGTTCTGTAATTCTTGTAACATGTTGTCCCATCAGTTGGCAATTGGAACCCTAAGGAGTACCCTGATCTCCTCCCTGCGTAGCGCGGCTGCCTCTGCCCTGCCCCACTTGAGTGCTGCATGCCAGTGTTGGAGTGTCCGGAGCGTGGTGGCCTTCCAGTGTATCGTGATGGCTCGACGAGTGATAATCATTGCCAAATCTATGAAGCGGTTGGACACCTTTTGCACTGCCCTCCTCTTAAATAGTCCAAGCAGCACCCCCTCCAAAGTATGGAGATCGCTGCGGCCCATTAGCATAGTGAGTATATCTGTGATTCCGGACCAGATTGTCACAGCTTCTGGACATAACCAAAACAACATTTCGGTCTTCAGTTCTAGCTGGAAGGACCACCTGCGCCACCTCAGAAGTCCTTCAGGTTCTGTAAATGGCAGGCCTATCCAGGCCAGTAAGTGCCAGATAGGGCATGGGTCAGTGGTCTACGTGGGTCACCAAGTGGGAGGAGGCAAGGTGCATCCCCTCCAGGCCGAGACTGAAACCATTCTGGCTTGGGAACCCCCAGCTCCCGCTAGACCCAGATAGAGGTGAGAACCTTCTTAGGCCTCACAGGTTACTATAGGAGATTTGTCAAGTGTATAGGACCATTGTTGCACTCTGGACAGAGCTGACTTCCAAAAAGCAGCTACGTCAGGTGATCTGGACAGAGGCGTGCCAGGAAGCTTTTGACACTCCGAAGGAGCTCATGTGCACAGCACCCGTGCTCAAGGCCCCTGGCTTCTCCCAAGAATTCATTGTGCAGACAGATGCCTCAAAGAATCGTATAAGGGCCATGCTTTCAGACCTAAATGAAGAGGGCTTGGATCAACCTGTAGATGTCATCAGTAGGAAGTTACTTCCCAGGGAACACAGGTTGGAGCGCAATAGAGAGGGATGCCTTTGCTGTGGTCTGGGCATTGAAGAAGCTGAGACCATACCCATTTGGTGCTCACTGCCTGGTTCAGACAGACCACAGGGACCTCAGATGGTTAATGTGGATATGAGGGGTGAGAATCCCAAACTGTTGAAGTGGTCCATCTCCCTACAGGTAAAGGACTTTACGGTGGAATACCGACCTGGAACAGACCACGCCAATGCCGATGGTCTCTCCAGGTTCTTCTGCCTTAGTGAAGAGAACTCCCAAGGAGTTGGAAAGTTCCCTCGTTTCAGCTGGTGTGGCGGGGAAGACACGTGTTAGATCTGGCATGCTTGCAGTGGTTTCCCCCTAACTTTATGCCTTCAGACCTCCTGTTTTTTGCCGACTTTGTTTTTGATGGCCTAAGGACTCCGCGCACTTTGCCACTGCTAACCAGTGCTAAAGAATTTGTGTGCTTTCCCCAAAACATGGTAACATTGGCTTATACTTAATTGGCATATTTAATTTACTTATAAGTCCCTAGTAAATTGCAATACACGTACCCAGGGCATGTAAATTAAATGCTACTAGTGGGTCTGCAGCACTGATTGTGCCACCTACTGAGGTAGCCCTTTAAACATGTCTCAGGCCTGCCATTGCAAAGCCTGTGTGTACAGTTTAACCTGCCATGTCGACTTGGCAAAATAAACCTTTTGTCAGGCCCAAAGCTTCCTTTTTAATACATTTAAGTCACCCCAAAGGAAGGCTCTAGACAGCCTCATGGGCAGGAAGCAGTGTATTTAAAAAATTGGACATAGAGTTTTAAGTTCTAAATGCTCTGGTAGTGAAAAACTCTTAAAATTAGTTTTTCACTACTGCAATGCCCATCTCTCCCATAAGATAACATTGGAGTTGCCCTATTACATTTTAAAAGTGTATCTCCCAAATCAGAAGAGATAACTGGTTCATGGTTGGTGTCTCTGGAATCCTAATTTAAAATCCTAACTGATGGTGAAGTTGGATTTTAAATTACAATTCTGAAAATGCCACTCCTAGACGGCTGGCATTTTCTTGCCTTAGCCATTTGGTGCCTGCAGCCTGCCTGCGTCACATGACTGGGTGTAGTTGGCGTTGTGTATTCCTCCTAGACAGCCACACACAATGGCAGATTAGGTCTGACTGGAGGGGCCATCACTGGCAGGATGAGAAGGAAGGAGCTGGAACAAGCCTCACTTACACCTGAATAGGATGCGTCCTGTCTTCACACAAAGGACCAAACACTCCATTGTCACTTCAGCCAGCCAGGGCAGGGGAGGCAGGGCACCTGTGCACTTCAAAGGCATGTCTCTATAAGCTTCTCCCCACTTCAAAATAACAACTGTGTATAAAATGAGGACCTCAGAAACCATCACTTCAGTACACTTCTGGACCAGTGGATACTCTGCCAGGAAAAAGGGCTGCTGTGTTGCTACAAGGATTGCCACTCTGCTGGACTGCTACTCTGAATGCGCTGCTGCATGCTGCCCTCTTGCCTGGAGAAGAACACTGGACCTGCAACTCCATCTTGTACCCAGGACCCCAGATTAACTCAAAGGGCTAGTATGCTGGCCTCCTGAGCTAAGCCTCGGGGACATAACAGGCTCCCCCACAGCTCCTGGACCAGTCTTCAGTGAGTTTCTGACCCCCAAGAGGCACCCATCAGGTCCAGGGCCTTGGGGTGAGGCTCTTGATCTCTTAAATTCAAGCTTTTGGGCTCTTGGTGACCACGCCCCTTTGCATCGAAACCGCACCACTTGCACCGAAATTCAGTGCAAGCTGCCACCAGCCCATCTCCTCGCACAGCAAGCATCGACGCCCACGGAGGACTGCCATCACAAAGCTCCAGCCTGCCTGTCCGCGACACCCGGGCTGCTCTGTGCCACACAGACCGCTGCCAGCGACGCTCTCCTTGCTCCCTGCTGCCTTCTCACATGCGAATGGGATTCTTGACACAAAACTTGGGAAGGAAAACTTTTAGCAGGACTAATCTCGGACTATATTCGATTCGCTCTCCATCGCGGTCGGCCTGAAACTTTGACTTTGAACTGGTATCACGTGACCAGATGACCGCTTTTGGTAGTTTGTTTCTACCCTCCATTTTACAATTTATTCTTTAAAAATTCATAACTCCGGTTTTACTGATTGGATTTTTGTTGTTTTGGTCTTATTTTATTTATTAAGTTATGATCTATTTTGCTAACCTGGTGTGAGATCGTGTTGTGTTTTCACTGTTTTACTGTTTGAAGTGTAGCACATATACTTTACACATTGCCCTAAGTTAAGCTAGACTGCTCTGTGCCAAATTACCAGGGAGTGAGAACAGGATAATTTTGGGTTCACTTGTTTTTTACCCAGACTAGGATTGTGGTTGCAGCTTGACCAGGGCTCACACACAATACAACCAGTAACCCAATTTCTAACAGTCACTAAATAGGTATAACCCCATTTTGGCTCAATTTGAAATCCTTAAAAAGCGCAACTGCACCTAGTACCATTGGAAAGAACAGAGTTCGTTCAAGCCATGATCAACTGATTTGACACAGTCAATCCATTTTAATTCATGAAGTGTCAAAGCCAATGCAAGTTGCCGGCACGTGGGACTGCAGTGAATAACTCCACAACTTGCCACCATAGATCCTCCTCACCAAGGCCATGTGTCTTGAAATGTTCAACCAAAGGTGCTTTGACTGTCTGGCACTTGATCCTGCAGCGATGTTGAAGGATTCTCACTTTTATCTTCTGTGTCATCTGGCCAATTTAGATGAAGTTACAAGGTCACCATATTGCATATACCAGATCACATGAATTACAATTAGTGAAAGATTTCAAGCTACATTTATGTTGGTTATGCAAATAATTATTAGCCCCCACAATATTTACAATTGGTACACCGTCCACATTTAACCCTTTGGGTGCAGGCATCTGCCACACTCCCTCCCCAGTTTGTCCGTCAGCCACTGGCTGACAATGGGGAGGGTTTCATAGGAACCTTTCATGCTAGCATCAGAGGTTTCCTTTTTAAAACCCAAGGGTGGGGTTGAAGCAGAATCCCTTCCACTTCAACCCCATCCCACTACCAGTTCAATGGTAAGGTCAGTGCAATACGGACAGACCCCTGGGGACATTACATTTATTTTAAATTATTTAATTTAAATTATATTACCAGATACATTGCCTGCAGCAAAGACAGGCATGCAGTTTTCCATACCATTCAGAACACATACACATGTTTTTAAAAGTTCAAAACTGGCACAGGTTTGAAGTGTCGCCTAATTTTTAGGTCTGGTATTAGCCATAGCATTTTGAATGAACTGAAATAAATATATTTTACTGATACAGATTTGAAGAGAGCACTCTTCATTCATTGGTCCGTTGTGTCATTCACATTTCTTTTTCTACCCACTACAGCATGGTGAAATGGGTCAGATCGCTTCAGCCATTGGCTAAATTCACTGCGAGTGATATTTTGATTTTTCACAAGGAGCACTTCCACACACAAATTAGGACTCTCGAGTTCTAGGGTCCACTATGAGAACGTGTGTGTCATGAGAGCAAAGCCAGTTTTTTTTCTCCAAGCAACGGTTTTTATACTGGCAATATATGGCCCAGCAGCTCCCTCCACTATGTTTTTCAAAATCCATGTCAAAAAGAGATTTGACAAAGGCTATTCAGCTATCTGATTTACTAATTGTGGACACTTATTTGTTATGCCCAGGCCTAGTTTCTGGCCCGGACGTGGCTTTTTTCAGTCTCCCACCTAAAATTTTCCCCACTGCATGCGAGTGTCCTAATAAATGAACAGTGGCTGGAGTGGGCTCACCCCTTGTACTTTAAAGTATGCTGTGGCATTGGGTATGTGGCAATTTGAAGCAATGCTTTGTTCTTTTTTTTGGGTCCCTTTTAGCATCTTGGACAAAATTCTTTAGAGGAGTTCTTCACTTTGCATTATCCAGAAGTCAAGTGCTGTATTTCTAATGAGAGTTTCACTGTCTGCAAACAGTTTGGCACAGACTAAACTCTCCCCATAGAGTAAACAGTGTTAAAAGTACCTACTTTTCAATTTATATCCACTTCATTTCTCAATGTAGGCTCAGTGACAGTTAAGGGCTTTGATACAGGTAAAAACTGTCCGTAGTAGGGCATTATTTATGTAACAGGGCTTCAGTATCTGGAGGTACTTGGTTTTCCTTGAACAATTGTATACAGATTGAACACCATGTGCAGGATAGGTTACCCTTTCATCTGTGCTTCATAGTCAACATGAACTCAGTTACCCTTGAAGTGTATGGTTTAGGGTCAATGTTGCACATAGCACAAGCTTGCTTTACCTATGGAGGTTGTATGTATGATAGCAGTACTGATGTTTCATATTAGTCTGATCTATCTTCCAATTACTTTCTCTGTTAACTGTAACAGGTGAACTTCTGCATTTTTTTTTAGTTCAAAATGTTAAGGTTGTCACCGACATATTCACCTAAATATAACGTTACTTTCACCCTATTTTTTTTCCACTAAATCTCTAGGGCTTTTTTAATTTAATGTAAAGTAATATTTTATTACCATACCTAAAGCCAACCCCACACTGTGTACAACCTTCGGCCGTGTGTGGCGGGGGTTGGCCACAGGGCCTGATGTTAAGGGGGGGGGGGGGAGTAACCCCTTCCTCAAGCCTCATTAGGCCCTGGGGACTCCATCACCCTGAGCCTTTTTTTATGAAAGAGGAGCAGGGCAGCATGGCCTCTCCCCCTCCTCCCAAGCCATATTAGGCCCAGGGGACCCCATCTCTCAGGGCAGTTTTCTTTTTATTATTAAAGAGGAGGGGAGCCACATGGCCCCTCCCCAAGCCTCATTAGGCCATTGGGACGCCATCCCCAGGGCCACTATTAAAATTAAAGTGGAGGGGGGCCCGTGCATTTACTTTTTAACAAATATGTGATAGTGAAGCAGGGGGCACTTCACATTGCCTTTATGGCCCTCTCATTCGCCTTTAACAGTCAACATATCCAAACTTTGGTCCCTGGTGAATTCAATTGGTGTGGATATTGATATAGGGACTTCCACAAGGATAGGTCTTCTGTTGCTATATATGGTCCAAACGGCCAGTGCATGGCCAGTTTAGAAGTAATAAGGGGGTTAAACAGGGTTGCATTCTAGCCCCCTTTTTATTAACTCTGTAGATTAATCATCTTGAGCCCGCCCTCCTTAAGGACACTAGAGACTTGCTCACAGACAATGGTAGACCAACTCCAGCCTTAATTTATGCCAACGATGCAGTCCTGTTAGCCCATCAGCGTAAAGCACCTATTTCAGTCTTTCAAGGCATTCATGACCTCTTTGGATTTATCGATCAGTCTTGCCAAGCCACACATCGTGGTGGATGGCCCAAAGTGCATCAAAACCTGGATTTTGCTTGTTCCCCCAAAAGCACACTAGCTTTTATAGCCTATGAGGGCTTGCCGTGGTGTACATTTCTGATGTTCTTGCCCTTCGTCCCATCTCAGATAGCAATCGGTGTGGTCTTCGAGCGGGCGATCTCTTAATAAGACCACTATTAAGGATTGCTTAAAGTTGGATGAAGCCCCTCAAATTAAGTGGTTAACTTATGTAAGAGGCTACTTTTGTACTTTACCCCAAGTCTATTATTAGACCCAAAGGGAAGAAGGCAAAAATCAGTTTCATTAACTATAAGAGGAACACAAGAGAATTTAAGCAACTCCCAAAACCCTCTGTAAGAGCCCATGCCCTCGCAAAATCTTCCCTGGGCATTGAGCCCTATTTGATACTAGTACGTAGCATGAACACTCACTTTCTTCTCACAAGATTCAGGTTAAGCTTGCAGCATGTTTTGTTATCAGCATCGACAGGTTGGCATATGGCAGTGGATCCGACTCCTTGCTCATGTGACTCAATTTCAGCCCAAGATACCATTCATTTTCCTGCTTTTTTGCTAATCTTATTCTCACTTAAGAGCAAAATACATTGTTCCTCTTTTAAACCATCAGAATTTTAGTCAAGTCAGACCCACATTATGTTTTTACAATTACTTCCTTCTGAGCAGATTTCCTTCTCGTGGCAGGTTTTTGAGAGAAGCCATCCAACTAAGGCTCACAATGAATTTATAAAATTCATAATTAGATGTACTTACATTCCTTTATTCACATGTGACTGAGTTTTATTTATGGGTGATGCCCGTTTGTCTTTTTTTAACTCGCTGTTTGAATTATGTTTTTATTTTGATGTACTGTGTTTTTGTTTGTTCTTTTATGATTTATCTTCTCATAAGTTGAATAAAAGGTTTATGACTGTTTTTAGATAAAGTTTGAGGTTTGCAAGGGCTTCTGGGTAAAAAAAAATACTTTGTGAGAACGCATGCCACCCTGGAATCCTGGGGGTGTCTAGTTTTCAGAAATGTGCAGGTTTAGTAGGTTTCTCTAGGTGCAGACTGCCTGACGACCCAAAATCAACAGCACCCATATTTAAAAAAAATAATAATAAAACTTAAAAATGTGAAGTGCCCATGTTTGGTTTTGGACCATTTTGGACCATTTTTATTTAGAGATTGTGGGAGGGAACGCTGGGTGGTAGGAAATTTGTGGCTCCCCAAAATTTTTAGAACTTTCCCTTGTTGTAGGGATTCTGCACATACACAGAGCTATGCACAGGATAATAGGACCTCGGAGTATAGTGGTGAGCCAACCATACACCTTAGTACCCACAATCCCAATCCGACTAGCTTTAGCGTCTCATGAGCAGCGATGCTACCAATGATTAGACAACCCAGAACACGGTATCTCTCTCTCAGGACTCGCAGGAGCAAGAACACCCTTTCATAACTCACTCATACCTGTCCACAACGTGCGTAATAAGAGACACTGTATAGTTTAAAATATTTATTTCAACTACCGTGCTCTAAGATACAGTACACGTGCCAGTACTATCAGCATAATGCATAAGGATAATATAAATCAGCATAATTACAATTCCATAGAATACAAACGGGGAAAGCATTTCATAAAGCAGTGGATATAGGGCTAAATGACCATACCACCCTCCCCGTGCTAGTAGCTAGTTTATTATAAAAACAGAAGACCTCTGGGCATTGTCAGGCGTAACCCCCATACCTCAATATCTAGATGCAAGGTTTACATCATCAGACAAGCACAGCTCTTCTCTCTGAAAGGTTTTTCTCCAAGTGCCTCTAACAGTGAAATCACAATATTAAAAGCACACAAATTTCTCCAGTGCAGCTGTACTTAGTGTTATGTCTAAGTGCGAGGGACTGGCCAGATCAGCAAGAACAAGGGACGTTGTTTTTCGACCTTGTACATGTTGTGCAGACGTAACCCAAAGGGAACAGGAGAAAAGGCGAAAGGCAGAAATGCAGACAGTTCTAAAATAGCCGGGCAGAAGCAGAGGCTGGAAAAACAAAGGCACAAAGTAACGTGCGCAATAAAGGCACCATGGCAGCCAGACCTAAGCCAACTTAGCAAGGCAGACCATGAGGCCACAAACCACATGACACCCTCCCCTGGTCAGTCCATTGGCGAAGACATAGGACGAAGACAGAGTTCAAATAAATGGAGCAGAACAGAAACGTCTGTGTGGAATAGTCCCCATGAAGGACAATGAATGGGAGTAAAAAAAAAAAAAAAATGTTCAGAATAAAAAAAGTCCAGTGAGGCAGTGAGAAAGCGAAGGCCCCCTTAATCCAACAGAGTGTAAGTGCAGAAAAACGCCACACCTTCCAAGAGGAATCGTCAGAAAAAAGCGACGCCATCCAGTCCAATAAATCAAAACTGCAGTCATGTTCCTCGCAAGAGGGAGCAGCGAACAGCATTGCGGGACAACTTGCGTGATACTCAATATAACTTCGTTGTAGGAGATTCTGAGCAGCCGCCCAGATATCCCATTGTGCCAAAATCCCCAGTGCAGCCGCACGCGCCATGTAGCCTGCACCGGAACAGTCCCGTTCATGGGCCTCTAAGGGACCCACCAGCAGGACAAAATCCGGTCGAGACAGAGACGTATTGGAGAGGCAATAATCCAAGGACCACGAGAAAGGACATCTGATGCAAGACATCACAGGTTGCACGCAAGTGAAATACGCAAAGCGAAAAGAAAGTCTATAGGACACACTGAGTGTCGCCAATGGCAGGATGCCGAAGCCAGAGAGGATGCGCTCACGGAGCATCTGGAGTCGACCTGCATAAGGCAGAGGTGTTCAAAAAGTGCCAAGGAACTTTACCCATTTTAAGTGTTTGCAAAGTTCATGCAAACTGCATCACTGAACGCAATTGATTCTGACCATGATACAACACAGAAACATCATCTTGTACAATATCAACAACAGAGGAAACAATATTCTCTAACGTGTAAATGCGGAAGACAGGGTATTAATGCACAAGTTACTAACTTGTGTAACGATATATCTGTAAGAGACAGTAGTTAGTGACAGATTCCTTACCTTAGAATATCCCCAGGCGTCAGGCTGGATCCGGAAAGTTTTTTGCGTAGCAGTACCCTTGCGCGTCGGTAGGCGGCGTCGTGCGGCTCCGCGTCCGTCGTCGGCGTCGTGATCGCCGGGATGACGTCGCGGGCAGTACTTAGGCGCCGCCCCTGCGCGCTGACGTCAGTTCTGTACACGACTTTCCGCGCCAGGAACGCAGAGCCATGCAAGAAGCTGACATAGGTGTCTGAAAAATACTAGGGCCCTGAAAGGGATGTCCTTAACCCTAGAAATCAGTTCGCAGAACGGGAGGATGGGTGGGCGGTAGGAATCTGTCACTAACTACTGTCTCTTACAGATATATCGTTACACAAGTTAGTAACTTGTGCATCTGAAAGAGACACGTTAGTGACAGATTCCTTACCTTAGAATAGATACCCCAGCAATACCAACCCCGGTGGTGGGTCTGCGAACAAAGATCAGACAAGGAAGTCCTGGAGGACAGAACGGCCAAAGAAGCCGTCCCTCCGGACCTGACTGTCAAGGCAGTAATGCTTTGTAAACGTGTGCAGCGAGGCCCACGTAGCTGCCTGACAGATAACCGGCAGCGGAACACCGCGGCCCAAGGCCGTGGTAGCAGCCGTTGCCCTGGTGGAATGGGCACGCAGCCCAACAGGAGGTTCCTTTTTAGCGAAAGAATAGCAGGTCTTGATGCACAAGGTAACCCAGCGGGAGATGGTCCTCTTGTGCACCGCCCGACCTTTTTGGCGCCCACGTAGCCAACAAAGAGCTGGTCATCCACCCGGAAGTGTTTTGTGCGGTCAATATAGAAAGAGAGCGCACGTTTTGGGTCCAGACGGTGGAGCCTCTCTTCCTCTCTGGAAGGATGCGGAGGCGGAAAGAAGGTGGGCAAAGTGATGGTCTGCCCAATGTGGAAAGCAGTAACCACCTTTGGCAAGAAGGACGGACGCGTCCGAAGAACAACCTTGTCTGGATGAACAGACAGAAAGGGAGGTTTGCAAGATAGAGCCTGGAGCTCACTCACCCGCCGAGCGGAGGTGATGGCCACCAGAAAGGCTGTCTTCAGAGTCAGAAGACGAAGAGGACAGTTATGTAGAGGCTCAAAGGGAGCGCACATTAAAAAGGTAAGAACCAAGTTCAAGTCCCACTGAGGCATCACAAACGGAACAGGAGGGAAGAGGTGAGTAATGCCTTTTAAGAACCTGTTAACAACAGGGGACTTGAAAAGGGAGGGCTGATCAGGGAGCCTGAGGAAGGCCGAGATAGCACAAAGATAACCCTTGATGGTACCCAGGGCAGAACCCTGTTGGGCCAAAGAGAGAAGGAACAGAAGGACCTCAGAAAGAGGGGCAGAAAGGGGATTCACAGCCTTTGCTGTGCACCATGCCACAAATTTGTTCCACCTGCAGGCGTATACCACCTTAGTGGAGGGACGCCTGGCTGCCAGAATCACATCACAAACTTCGGGAGGCAAGTCGAAAGGAATCAACTGCCGCCGCTCAATCTCCACGCAAGCAGGTGTAGACTGGACAGGTTCGGGTGGAGGACCGCCCCCTGCTGCTGCGACAGAAGATCCTCCCGAAGAGGCAGACGGATCGGGGGATCTACGCTCATATTGAGTAGCTCGGGATACCAAACTCTTCGAGCCCAGTCCGGAGCCACAAGAATGACTTGGGCCCGGTCGTGCCGAATCTTCTTCAACACTCTGGGTAGAAGTGGTATAGGCGGAAAGGCGTACAAGAGACCGCAACTCCACTCGTGACGAAAAGCGTTGCCGAGCGAGTGCCGCCTTGGAAATTCCAACGCGCAGAACTGATGACATTGCGCGTTCTCTTCGGTGGCGAATAGATCTAACCAAGGCTCTCCCCACTGTAGAAAGAGTCCTTGCGCCACTTCCGAGTGAAGACGCCATTCGTGATCCATTATGCACCTGCGGCTGAGTTCGTCCGCCCTGGCGTTCAGGGAACCTGCCAGGTGTTGAACCACCAGGAACATGCCCTGATGTTCCAGCCATGTCCAGAGGCGTAGAGCCTCCTGACAAAGGGTCCACGACCCCACCCCGCCTTGTTTGTTGCAGTACCACATGGCGGTGGTGTTGTCTGTGAACACCTGCACTACCTTCCCTTTGACAGAGGGAAGGAATGCCCTGAGTGCAAGTCGGATCGCCCGGAGCTCCAGAAGGTTGATATGGAGCCGGGACTCCGCCGGAGACCAGAGGCCTCTGATCTCCGCCTCTCCCATGTGACCGCCCCATCCCAGAAGGGACGCGTCCGTCACAACTGTGTGCTCTGGCTGGGGAAGGGAGAGGGATCTGCCCATGACCCATTGCCGGTTCGAGAGCCACCACTGCAACTGTTTTGCAGTCCCCTCCGAGATCTGGACGTGATCGGACAGGTCGCCCTGGTGCTGCGCCCACTGGAACTTCAGGTCCCACTGCAGAGCCCGCATATGCCATCTGGCATGAGTGACCAGCAGGATGCAGGAGGCCATGAGGCCCAGCAGCCTCAGGGTCATCCGTACCGAAACCCAGGATAAGGGCTGAAAGATCGGAATCATAGCCTGAATATCCCGGACTCGCCGTTCGGGAGGATAGGCCCGAAACTGCGTCGTGTCCAGAACTGCTCCGATGAAAAGGAGCTGTGGAGAAGGAATCAGATGCGACTTTGGCACATTGATGGAGAACCCCAGCGAGTGCAGGAGTTCGGCCGTAGTCTGGAGGTGGGAGACAACTGCCTGGGACGAGCCCGCCTTCAGCAGCCAGTCGTCGAGGTAGGGGAAGACTGAAACCCCTGCCCGGCGCAGATGAGCTGCGACCACCGCCATCACTTTCGTGAACACCCGAGGGGCACTGGTAAGGCCAAAGGGGAGCACGGTGAACTGAAAATGCTCGAGGCCTACCGTGAACCGAAGGTAACGCCGGTGGGCCGGCAGGACGGGGATGTGGAAATAGGCGTCCTGCAAGTCCAACGCTACCAACCAGTCTCCGGGGTCGAGGGCAGTCAAGACCTGAGCTAGGGTGAGCATCTTGAACTTCTCCTTCCGGAGGAAGCGATTGACGTTCCGGAGGTCCAAGATAGGACGCATGTCCTCCTTGTCCTTTTTGGGCACCAGAAAGTAGTGGGAGTAGCAACCACGCCCTACTTCTGGGGTCGGAACATGCTCGATGGCCCTCTTGGCCAAGAGGGCCGTGACTTCCTTCTGTAGAAGCACCAAGTGATCCCCTGACATGCGGTGGAATTGAGGTGGCATGGCTGGGGGGTGGTCTCGAAGGGGAGGGAGTAGCCCCTTCGGACAATGTCCAAGACCCACTTGTCCGAGGTGATGGGACGCCAGTGGTGAAGGTGATGGCGGACCCTGCCCTCGACTGGCGTGCTGTGCACCTGAAAGGAGGGACTAGGAGGGCTTGGAGGCCGCGGACGGGCTGGAGGTGGTGGCCTGACCCGCACGCTGGTTGCCCGAACCGCCACGGCGGTATCCACGTCCTCGGCCACGCGAAGGCGCTTGCTGCGCGGGCCGTTGGCCGGGCTGTGGACGTGACTGGGCGCCCCTTCCGTGGCCACGAAAGGGGCGAAAAGCAGACGCTTGCGGAGGGCGCACAACAGCAAGGCCCAGGGACTTAGCAGTAGCCCGTGAATCCTTGAAACGCTCCAGCGCATGGTCCGCCTTTGAACCAAAGAGACCGACTCCATCAAAGGGCATGTCCATGAGAGTATTCTGGACATCCCCTGAAAAACCAGTGGTTCTCAGCCAGGCGTGGCGACGCAGCGCCACCGTCGTTGCAAGCGATCTGCCCAGCGAGTCGGCGGTATCAAGGCCACAGCGGATGGTATACTTAGCCGCATCACGCCCTTCCGCAATAGCGCGGGTAAGCAGTGTCTGGACCTCCTCAGAACACTGCGGCAAAACATCAGCCACCGAATCCCACAGGGAGTGGGTGTATCGGCCCAAGAGGCAAGCGGTATTAACAGACCGCAAGCCAGCACTGGAGGAAGAGAAAGCCTTCTTCCCAAAGTGATCCAGGCGCTTGGATTCCCTATCCGGAGGGGCGGTAGGGAAGGCTGTTTGGGAGGCAGAGGCTTGGACAACCAAGCTCTCAGGGGTGGGGTGTTGGGAGAGAAACAGGGGGTCGCCCGGAGCCGGGCGATGGCGTCGGGCCACGTTCCTATCCACAGGAGCCCCTGTGGTGGGTTTGGACCAGGCACCCAAAAGAACGTCAGTGAGTGCATCGTTGAACGGCAGCACAGGCTCCGAAGAGGAGGCCGCCGGCTGAAGCACTTCAGTCAGGAGGTTAGTCCTGGACGGCCACTGTAGGCAACTGGAGATTTAAGGCTCCAGCAGCTCTCACGCAACACCGTTGCAAAATTAGCCCCCTCCTCCGTTGCCACGGGAGGAGACAGCATGCCAGAGTCGGGGGAGGTATCCAGCCCACTGGCATCCCCAAGTTCCTCAACCCAGTCCGGGTCAAACTCGCACTGTTGTGTGAGAGGGTCGTCAGACCCCTCCCAGCTCTCCTGGTCCTCCTCAGGTTGAAAAGATGGAGGAGGAGGGACATAAGGGACCCAAGGCCTCATCGGCGCCGGAACCGGCGTCGGGCGACGCCGGTCCGGCTCCATGTCCGGACCCGGGGAGAACCGGGGAACGACGCCGCCCGGAGCCCCGGACGGCGTCGGAAACGGCACCGGGGACATCGGCGTCGGCGGAGGCGTGGTTAGGTCAACCGGCGTCGATGGAGGTTGCGGCACCACCGGAACCGGGGTCGAGGCCGGGGCCGGAGCCGAGGCCGGGACGAAGGCTGGTGGGACAGGCGACGCCGGGACCGGAGTCGACGGCGACGCCGGAGCAACCCCATCTGGGCCCGCGGGGCCCGAAGGCGCACCGGAGGGACCTTGAGGCCCGAAGAGGCGGGCCATGGCCGACAGGAATTTCTGTGCTTCGGCCGGAGTCGCCCCCGAACCCGGGAAGGACGGGTAATGCGGGGGCAACTCGACAGGCACGTCCGGGGCCGCGGGGCGGGACGGTGCCGACAGGGACCTCAGCCGAGTCGCGCGACCGGCGAGGCGAAGTCTTAGAGCGATGACGCCGCTTAGACTTCTTGTGCTTCGACTTACCGGAGGAGCGCGAAGACTTGGATTCCGACGAACGGCGGGGACTCCGCGTCCGGCCCCTCGACCTCTCCCGGGACCGGGGCTTGCTGCGGCGCGGAGCCGACTGCCGGACTTCAAGGAGCTTTCGAGACCGCTCTCGCAAAGCCTTCGGATGAAGTTTCCGGCAGTCAGGGCACGACTTCGTGTCGTGGCCTCGGCCGAGGCAGAAGAGACACTCGAGGTGGGGGTCCGTGATGGACATCATACGACCACATTCCTCGCAGGGCTTAAAGCCGGGCATCCCTACGACACCTTAGGAGTCGTGAAGACTCGTTGAAGAGAACAGTGAAAAATTTCACAAAAAGATAGTCAAAAAGTGACTAGGGCACTGCTCTTCCCGGATCTGCGCTTACTGGCGCGGAAAAGAAGAACTGACGTCAGCGCGCAGGGGCGGCGCCTAAGTACTGCCCACGACGTCATCCCGGCGATCACGACGCCGACGACGGACGCGGAGCCGCACGACGCCGCCTACCGACGCGCAAGGGTACTGCTACGCAAAAAACTTTCCGGATCCAGCCTGACGCCTGGGGATATTCTAAGGTAAGGAATCTGTCACTAACGTGTCTCTTTCAGATACTATTGTCAACAACAGCAAGCACCTTTTCCAAATTTGCTTGATCTATTTCCCGTAGACGGGAAGCAGCTTCAATTTGCGAAAGCTTCCAGAGTTCATTATAGGTCTCATAAATGAATCTCTTAGGTCGAGGGCCACGAGGCCCCAGAACAAAATCGGACAGATCAATGTTGCCTGATAGCAGGGATAAATGCTGTTTCACAGAATCTAATGAAGAGTGCTGCAACCACTGTTTACATAATTTACCAACAGAATATGTTGTAACAGTATGAGAGTCAGAAAACCTCGGGTCGGGCCTATCCTGTTTGTAACCAGGAGCTGAGTCATGAAAACGCAGTTGGCAGGCATTTGGGGCCGTCGGCCAAGCCAACCAGGGTGACTGAACAAACGTGGAGATATTAAATGAATTGTTCTGAAACAAAGCTTGCAAATCTGTAAGAGAAACATTGAAATGCAAGCTTGTGTTGGGAGCGGATGACAATACAGGAATGGAAGGTGCATTCAATTGTTTGGAAGTAGCCAAACCCCAACACGTAGTTTGATAGATGGTATTATTTAAAAATAAAATTTGGGCCGGGATAAGGCAAGCACGATGCAAGGCTTCCGTGCCTTGCACCTGCCATGATTTGGTCCCCCAGATCGATTTTAAGTCAATGGTGTCCTGCCAGTATTCATAACCACCCACAGCTAAGGCATTCAAAAAGGAACCCGAATATAGCAATTTGGTGTGGGTCAACATGATTTTCTGTGTGGATGAAGTGTTTAATTTAAAATAATAGGACCCAGGGTTCGATCTATCAAAGTCTGTAAAGTAAGTAAATTTATTTCTAAGAGTCTGGGAGCTACCTGGCAAAGGGGTTGGACAATGCTCCCATTGGGTGTAGTTAAAAGGACCCCGCAGTGCACTTGGTTTATGGAGGAAGTGGTTGCCCCAATGCTGGTAACAATATAAATCGGCATAACTTGCAGAATTCATGTACAAATCTTCAGCATTAAAAGCAACATAATATTTCAAATCAGTAAATAATGATTCAACTGCATGCACATCCCAATCGTCAGAGTGAATATTACTTTTAACGACATCACCCATTGAAACACGGAGGACATTTGGTACATTAATAATCTCGGTTGGTCCATGAATTTGGAAATTTACCGCATCCCATACGATGCCATCAGCGACTGGGAAAGCTGAAATGTTCACAAATGTGTGGTCACGCTTCATGATGTGAGATGAGGAATGTGGTGCCAAAGTTCCAGCGACACAGTTCACTGCAGAGCGTTCTGGTAAATAGTGACCATTGATGAGTAGAAAAAACACTGTGACAAAGCCAATGGACATGAACAGAAAAATCAGGAATAGTACCAACCAGATGTATGTCCAGGGGGAAATCAAAAAATTGTCTCTGAACCAGGATACAAAAATACTGAATTTGGACGGGACAAGTGATGAGGTGGAATCTGAGTCAAAGGAATAACGTGATGGGCTCAGTGGCGTTATTGGTAGGTGAGCCACCGACTCGTTGGCGGGGTAGGTATACTCAGTCTCCTCGTTGCAGGGGGAGTCCGGGTCGTCGAGTAAGCGATCAGGCAAATCTACCATCTCGATAGCAACATCAGTGACCGTTCGGGCTGGAGGGCCACAAACATTTGTCCGGGAAATGACTGGACAAGAGACCGCTGGTGTTACACTATTCAGGATCGGCCAGATGTTGTAGCTTGACATTTTCCACTGAGATGTATCTGTTCTCTTTGCGACCAGGAAGCGGTGGTAAGAGGACTGTACGAGTTCCCTTCAAGCCAAGGACTGGAACCGGTGCACGATAAGAGGGGCCAAATTCTTTTTTGTTCTCCACCTTCTCTCGGACCAGATCTCCAATCTTCGGAAGCCAGCCGGCAACCGGAATCTGCAACGCAGCGTCTGTGGCTGAAGGTAAATGTTCGATTGCAAGTTTGTCTCGGGCTTCTTGTAAGTCCTGTAACATAGTAGAATGGTTATCTACTTCAAAGATTGCGGATTGCGCCGCCATGTCTAGACCATCAAAGTCGGGCACAAACATTCATATGCCAAAGAGCATTTCGTATGGGGTCCGCCCACCCAGAGGTCTTCTAGGGAGATTATTAAGTGCACGTTGTACGGTATACAAGTGGGCCAGCCAGTTCCTGCCAGTACCCAAGACTCTAGCTGTCAAGGATTGCTTTATGTCACGGTTCATTCGTTCAACAATCGAATTGCCCTCAGGCCGATATGGAGACGAAAATTTCACCCGCACCCCCAGTGAACCCATTGCGTCCTTGTACGCCTTAGAGGCGAACGCCGGACCTTGGTCAGAATGGAAGGTGCCACAGGCGAAAATTCCCACAAAGACACGCAAATCCCTTATGACATTTCGAGCGTCAGCACTCCGTTGTGGCCAAACCCAGATGAAACGTGTGCACGAATCCACTGCAACCAATATGTACTTATATGCAGTGTCAGAAGAAAATGGACCGCAGTGATCCAGGTAAACACACCCAAAAGGTCTGTTAGAAATGCAGAGCGGGGTTTGTGGTGGTCGTGTAACCGTGGAAGGCTTAATTTGCTGACAAACGTCACAAGAAAGCACATAAGTACGGGTCTGTTTATATAAACCACGCCACCAGTAACGCTGCTGCAAGATGGAAACCGTCGCTGACACTCCAGCATGAGCCGAAGCCATGCCTTCGTGTGCGGCCGTTATCAAGGAAAGTCTGCGGTCCGCGTTGGGAATCAGCCGATCACCAACGTCGGGAATTTTTACGTAAGGAGCCTGTTCGGGACCTAACTGATAAGAATATTTGGAAGGGAAACCCCTAGAGTAATTAGCACCTTCCTTTGTTGCAGCAATAGCTGCTAAAATATCATTATCTATTTTAGTCATGGATCTTGTAACTCCTGCGACTGAGCACGTGGCTACTGCTGATTTGGCAGCTTCGTCTGTCAAACCGTTACCGACAGCGTGTGCGCCCACACGCTGGTGGCCAAGAGTGTGAATCACCTGTGTGAGTGGCAGACGTGGTTTCAAATCTGCCACTCGAACCCAAAGCATTTTATGCTTAATTGTGCTACCTTTTGCGTCTCTGTAGTCGTTTTGCGACCAAAAGAATAGATTGTCATTGTAAGACTGAACACAGTAGTAAGAATCGCACACAATAAGTGGTCACATCCGGATTAGCGAACTCAAGTGCGAGCACCAATGCGCGCAGCTCGGCCAATTGTGCAGTACTGTCTCCTAGTGCCTGAGTGTGCACTACAGTCGATTTGAACTTACCGTTCACCATGGTACCTGCAACAATAGCACATGCTGCTGAATAAGCATGCTTGGAACCCGTGGCGGTTGTGCCGAACCATCGGTATAGATAATACATTCGTATTCCTCAAGCGGTAGCAAGGACAGAGGAGGAGGATGAACGAATTCATACTGTAAAAACTCCTGAGTCTGAAGAGAAGAATCAAAGATAAAAGTGACATCCGGAGACGTCAAAGATGTTGCCCATTGTATCCAACGGGGGTGCAAAGCTTTAGAGTTCGGAACACTTGCTTTCGTCACTGCCTCCAGGGCAGGATATGGTGTTACCACCAGAATGCGTTTTCCCTGTGCTAGTGCGCGTTCCTTTAGAATCGCCATTTGCACTGCAGTCAAAACTTTCTCCACAGATGAAAAGCGCATTTCTGTGGAAGTGTAAAGATGTGACTTGTATGCGATCGGTACTGTGTCACCTTCGTTAAAGGTTAAGTACGTGAAACCCACTGCCCCTGGAATGATTCTAAACACCAGGTTTGTGTGGTTGTCACGAGTCAACAAGAATTTAGATTCAAGTAGGTCTGTCTGCAAAGACTGCAGTATGGAGGAATGCTCCAGAAGCCAGCATGACTTCGAAAAGTTAGGTTGTATCAAGGCATACAGTGGCTTGATACGCTGGGCATATTCGGGAATGTAAGTACGCCCGAAGTTCAGAAAACCCAGTAAAGACTGAAGTTTCTTCAGAGTGGTTGGAGGGCACAAAGTGCACATTTCTCCAAGAAATGGGGGCTAAGCCCTTACCTTCATTGTTGAGCTCATAGCCCAAAAACAAAACGGTAAATTCAGAAATGTGAGATTTGGCAAAGTTAAACTTGTAACCTAAAACCGCAAATTCTAGAATAATGCGGTCCACTCGGGAAAGATGCGGGTATAATTCGTTGTCTGTCAGATAGATATCATCGACGTACGAACATGCATCTGGGTCTATGCCGTCTAACAAAGAGACAACACGGGCAGCGAATACGCCTGGACTGTTCTTGTAGCCCATAGGTAAACGCCAGAATTTGAATTGTTTACCACCGGAGGTAAAAGCGCTCCATTGGCTACTCTCCGGGGCCAAGTTGTGCGTGTAGAATCCATTGGATAGGTCAAGTGTAGTTTTATATTTTTTACGAACAAGACTGTCTACAAGCGCAGAACTGTGTGTGTTTTGCATCGCAAAGGTCCGACAATGAGAGTTGAAATGTCGGTAATCCAAAACTAAGCGGTACGATCCATCGGGTTTAGAAACCGCGAAAAGGGGATTATTCATCGGTGACACGCATGTTTCAATCACTCCTTGATATTCTAACGGTCAGAATTTCGGAAACGGGACATTTAGCTTCCCGTTTGATGGGATATTGGGGTTGTGGCTGTGGCAGCGACCGCAATGGAATATCATGGGGGGTGGAATCTTCATCCCAGCCCACGTGGTTGCGGTATAACGCTGGAGCCAGGGACACAGCCCACTCAGCTGCGAGAGCCTCCGCTTTGTCCTTGGGGACATGACGAGAAAAGCTCGGAAGGATTACCTCCTCCCCTTTACGCGCAGCAAGTACGAATGGGGGCGGCCAATCCGCCTCTGCCAACAGAATGTCGTACGAAGAGGTCAGATTTCCCCAAAAAATCCCTTTAATAACACGCTGTATGTCACCTTCAATTTGAATGACAATATTATATAGTCTGTCAGGGGGTGCCACTCTGGTGTCTGCTGTCTCGACAGTAATGAATGTCTCAGTTGCTGTCGCCTCCACATGAGGACGTAGCGCCTCCCGCACTATGGTAACTTCCGCTGCGCTGTCTAGGAGCGTCACTGCCCACGTCCAATTCAGGAGTCTCGTTCTCACCGTCTGTGACATACCTCGCTGTTACAGCTGCAACTTTTTTCTTCTGAAACTGTGGGCGAGAACGTTGAAATTCTTATGGTTTCCCTCGGACTTGTTGTCGAGGTTGGTCTCGTCCCTGTGGAGCCTCTCGACCCCTGCCTCTATCCTGGCGTTCTCCTCCACTAACCTGGGACGTAGTTGGTGCCTGTGAAGAACGAGGAGAACGCGAATCAGGGACTTGAAATCTCTCTGGAGGTTTAATTCTCGCCCTATCGCGCAAATCATAAGTGCGTTCAGAAGAGACGGAAACCGGGGAAGCACCTCGCGACCCTGGCTTTTTCTGTTGCTTACCCTGTTTTTTCAACCTCCAGCTCTTTTTTAGTGAAGAACGGTTTCTCATCTTTCTCAGATTGAGTTTTTGGTTGTTGTTGCGATTGTGTTTGCGGTTTAGCAAAAGGCTTAACTCCCAGGCTATTGCGGCCAATTGTTTTGTAAGCCTGTGCAATAATTTTCGGTAATTCGCGCGGTTTGTCCGGTTCTGGGATCAAAGCATTAGCTACTTGAAAGTTAACTGCATCGCCCTTGACATTCGCAAGGATCAAATCAGCAACTACATCGAACACTCCCACCAGTCTCATCCCTAATTCCACAGCCGCTTCAGGGCCATGCTCATCCTGCACCCGTTTAATTACAGAGGGGAGAACCGTCATGGAAGGAGTGCCGAAACACTTCGCATATACTGCTGCGAATACCTTACCCCAGTTGTTGCCTTCTGCCAACTCGGGGATCAAGTCTTTTGGCAAACTAATCGTCAGAATCCTGTGTTTTTCCACAGGAGAAGTATTTGGGAAAAACTGCCTCCAGCTGGTCAAATTTTTCTGCAAGCCAATAAGGCAAATCGGCCTTATTTTGTGGGCGCTTGCCCATCACCGAATTAACCATGACGGGACTTATGGTTACACTGCCTGCTCCAGCTGGATGTGCTGCAACTCCAGGCGGGGCTCCCTGGATGTTGCCTGTAACAAACTGTACTAAAGCTCTATGCACACGTATCAAAGACGAATGCAAATTACGCAGTTCAGCGACTGCAAGCGTCATATAACGCGGATGTGGGGTATACCCAGCCAAAACAGGCCAAGTGGCCCCTTCAATCGATAAGGGGCCTAAACGAACCGAAGTAACCGGTTGGGGGAGGGCGCCATCAAACCAAACACGGTGTTGCCATGCCGTGAGCGGTACTTCAAGATTCCTATAAGGTCTATAGAGATTAGGAACAGCGGTGGCTGTATATTCATGGAACAAATTATCATTCCCATCCACCGCCGGAAAGGTGACCCAAGAGTAAAACACCTCAAAGTGGTAAGCGGGATCCGCTTGTACCACAAAGATTAGATCGACACCCGCGTCAGGCACTCCATACACTGTCAAGTGAGCCCGGAGCGCTGCGCGGCTATGTGCCGCAATTTGGACAGCCATTTAAGGCTAACAATATTCGACAACCTAATATGAGGCAGCACAATATAGGGTTTTATATAAAAACCTTTTAACAACTTCAAGCTTGAAAGAACCTATAAAAACGTCAATATAGGAGGTATCACCCTCACACGCTTCCGGAAGCATCTGCGAAGGGGGTTGTGGACAAGTACTACTCAAGCGTCTCGCAGATAAGCAGCCCACTCGTTGGTTGCGCCATGTTGTAGGGATTCTGCACATACACAGAGCTATGCACAGGATAATAGGACCTCGGAGTATAGTGGTGAGCCAACCATACACCTTAGTACCCACAATCCCAATCCGACTAGCTTTAGCGTCTCATGAGCAGCGATGCTACCAATGATTAGACAACCCAGAACACGGTATCTCTCTTTCAGGACTCGCGGGAGCAAGAACACCCTTTCATAACTCACTCATACCTGTCCACAACGTGCGTAATAAGAGACACTGTATAGTTTAAAATATTTATTTCAACTACCTTGCTCTAAGATACAGTACACGTGCCAGTACTATCAGCATAATGCATAAGGATAATATAATCAGCATAGTTACAATTCCATAGAATACAAACGGGGAAAGCATTTCCTAAAGCAGTGGATATAGGGCTAAATGACCATACCACCCTCCCCGTGCTAGTAGCTAGTTTATTATAAAAACAGAAGACCTCTGGGCATTGTCAGGCGAACCGCCATACCTCAATATCTAGATGCAAGGTTTACATCATCAGACAAGCACAGCTCTTCTCTCTGGAAAGGTTTTTCTCCAAGTACCTCTAACAGTGCAATCACAATATTAAAAGCACACGAATTTCTCCAGTGCAGCTGTACTTAGTGTTATGTCTAAGTGCGAGGGACTGGCCAGATCAGCAAGAACAAGGGACGTTGTTTTTCGACCTTGTACATGTTGTGCAGACGTAACCCAAAGGTAACAGGAGAAAAGGTGAAAGGCAGAAATGCAGACAGTTCTAAAATAGCCGGGCAGAAGCAGAGGCTGGAAAAACAAAGGCACAAAGTAACGTGCGCAATAAAGGCACCATGGCAGCCAGACCTAAGCCAACTTAGCAAGGCAGACCATGAGGCCACAAACCACATGACACCCTCATAGAAATGGGAGGCCAATGTGTGCTTTAAATCAAACTTTCTTTGAGGTTTGCAAGGCTTCTGGGTAAGAAAATCTGGTTAGAAAAACACAAGTCGCAATAGTCTGGACACCCCAGGGTATCTAGTTTTCAGAAATGTCTGAATATGGTAGGTTTCCCTGTGTTGCAGCTGGGCTAGAGCTAACATCCGCAGATACCCATGTTGGGGGAAAAAATGTATGGATTCTGCAGGGTGAAATAAGAGGTCTTTAGGGTGTGTTTTGGGTGCATTATGTCACAGGCACTAGGCCCAGCATAAGTAGGAGTAGCACTTTCATCTGTAGACATGTGGCAACACAATAGTAGAACATTTCTATTTACCAATGGTATCTCTTTGCATTTATGCCTTCCAAATGTAACGCAGTGTGTAAGAACAAAGGCATTTTGCAAAATACCATCTGAATCACATGCTATTATGGGTACCCACAAATTCAGAGATCTACAGGTAACCACTGCTTCAAAACTCAGCATCTGATGTACATTTCAGAAATATACGTTCCATCATAACCTATTTTTACTCTTTATATTTTACCTTATGAAATGCTCCATATGCAGAACACAACTAAAAAACCTTGGTACGGTGCAGCTCAGTTGTTTGCTCTACATACCTCGGGTTTTTGGGGAACCTACACACCCTATATATTCCTGCAATCATAAGTGTCTAGCAAACGTAACTGCATGTTGCGTTTGTAAATAAGCCATTGTGAAAAAAACATACAGGTGAAAACGTCTCAAATAAGCCTTTTTTAAATTTTTTATTTCAATAGTTTTTTTTTTTTTAGAAAACCTTGTGGGTTCTACACAAATGAAGCCTTGCTTAATTCAGACTTTTGTCCACTTCAAAGAAATGTATGACTTTCTGGCATAGTTGCAATCCTTCGATGTTTGATAACAACAGGTGGCATTTTGTCTTCGAGAAGTTTAGCAATTTAGTTTTTTTTTAAAATATTAGATTGTGGGTATAGGAACTTTGAAACGGGGTATTCATGCAATGAGAAATTATAAACGACATTGAAATAGCAACAGAGCAAGTGGGTGCAATCCAATAGTATGTATTTTTAACCTCAATAATGTAAGGCATATTAAGCAGCGAGCAGTCCCCCATGATTGTGAGTGTATTCACGGGTGGCTATACGTGCAATGAGGGATTATGATTACCTCGATTTTGAGTATTCGACTGACGAACAAGGTTGAGTGTACATCCACGTATTTTTGGAAGGATGAAGCGAGAGGTGTGTTATTAATCTATAAATAGTGTCCTTGCGTATAATTCCATGTTTCGATTCTCATACTAGGGCAACTTACTTTATTAAATCGACCAAATCTAGATGGTGGTATGTCGTTTGTTTCGAGTTTAAGATGGCGGCCACTGTTTACTGTCAGTTCGTTGCCCATTGTTATTAGGAGTATGAGTTTTGGTAAATAAAGACGGATATGGGCTTAGTTTCGATCTTCATATTGAGGCTGTCATCGCATTTACGGATACACAAAATGCTGTATCGAGTTGAGGGCACACGAGTGAATAATAGTGTCCTCTATCGGAATAATAGCCTTTCAAAGCTGCCGTTTGATTAGGTTTCAAGATGGGGCCACTATGTTTGTTGTTGGTCCGCTGTCTATTTCGGTGAGAATTGCGATTGGAGGAAAGTGACGACGGGTGTGATTAAATACGGCGTCTTCTCACTAGCGGGTAATCATTGCAAGAACCCGGAAGGTGTTGGAGCACGCCAGGAGACTTTTTACGTCCCGGTAAGCGAGACAGCAGGCTGATACGCGGGCTGTATTTAAGTGGGGGAGCTTATATATGGGAAGGGGCCCTTCGGTATTTATTGCATTTGTAACACGGTTGTCCTCTAATTTGGTTTTGATTGAGGTAGGGGAAGGTATGGGACTATGAAGTTTTTGAAGGCTCAGTCTCCCTTTCGATGTGAATTTTATGCTGTCAAGCTTTGGGGCTCATATTAACTCTAGCGGCACGCTAAAACAGTATTGTGTGTATTCATTGCAGGAATTAATTGATAGACGAATTGTCTGTGAAAGAGCAATATATCGCCTTTATATATATATATAGACCTAAGTGTGACCAAAGGGGTTCTTATAATACATCTCGCCCATTGTAGGTGTATTGGCTTTAATGGTGGCATTTGTTGCAACACAACTATTGTTTGATGGTGTGACCTTTTTCACATATAAGCAGTCTGTTCTGGAACGGTACGTGTCTGTGTGAACAGTATCCAAGCCCGACGTGAGGCGGACTGATTTATTAAGAAAAATACTGCCACAGCTCCAGTGGAGGTGTGTGACTGGAGTTCCTAAAAGGTAGAGAGCTCCCCTGCTATAGTAGCGATAAAGATAAGCTATTGAGGGTAAATTGACTGGCAAAAATAACGGATTGGTCCTCTGTGAATGATTACTATTTTTATGTTTGCAGGGAACGAACGAAATTCTATTCACGTTTTTACTAACTCCATTTTCAGTCAACACCATATACTTAAAGAAAAGGATGAAGAGGAACGTTACAATTTAAATTAAGGTACAGCTGCCTGCATACATTCAGTAGCAGGAAATATGTTAGAGAATTACAAAAACAAGAGCCTTGAATTATACCTCTACATTACTGTTATTCCTTTTTAGGGAGGACATATAGGTCCATATCCCCTATTTATTCTGAGTGGTGTGTGAAGAGGATAAGAACCACATTGAAGGAAGAAACAGATCTCCTTCCTTATTCCTATACATCAGTCCATGGGTGGGTAACTCCTTCGTGTTACCTAATTTTGTGTTTGTATGAGTGTGAGAATATGGATGGTGTATGAGTTTGAATGATGGACACGGATATGTGAACCATGGTATTAGAAACCAAGATTGTAATATAAATGTGTTTAATGTATTGGTGAATGAAAATAATTTTTTATTTATAATTGTGTTCTCTTGTGTTGAATATGTATTATATAACATGAGTATACTGAAGGACGGTATTTTAATTGCACATATTTTTATGTATTGTTTTAGATCATATGGGGAGATATTGAATTGTTACATTAAGCCTGAAGAAGGTGGTGAATCAGAATATACCACCGAAACGCGTCGCTGCTTCATATTGGTTGAGCATCCTAGCACTTTCAGGGTCCACTAAAAGGAAAAAACAAACTATGTGACTAAGTGCTGATTTAGTATTGTTTAACATTAGAATTGAATGTGCCAACTTGATTTTCTAGGTTCCTATGTCTCCAAGAAGCGTCACAGTCGCTCAGATTGTGTTTTTAGGAAATGTTTTAACTATGTGATTATTTTTGATAACATTAATGTTCTCAAATGAATTTGGTTTTTAAATTTTGTACATTTTGAATCCTGACGGATTACATACAATAAAATACAATACATTTTTATATTATTGTTTTGGTTTCTTATGAATGCTGAGGACTTGAATAGTGTATGTGTGTTTATTGGATGAACCTGAATGCTTTAGAAAGGAGCCCAAAGGGATCTTGTCGTTGACAGAAGTGACTTCCTGGCATCACCAATGGGTTTCACACCAGTTTCCACCACTAACTGGAAGTAGGTTGATGGCACAAAAAATTGGAAAAATGAACTACCTTAAAGAAAAATGTCAAAACTTTGGTTAAAATATATATTATATATCTCAAGAGCTCCCCCCATTCCGGACAGAAGAAAGCGACACAGCGGGGCTCATCAGGACGCTTTATTCGCAAGAATACAGCATGACCGGTTTCGGCTCACAGCCTTTCTCAAATGCCACAGTCCGTTGCAAAGAGTCCTCAAAAATATTTAAAAGAGCTCATCCCACCAAAATAGTGAAGGGCCCAGCTGCAACTCGTTGTGCCGACACCCAGCAGTCCCTAGCCACAGACTACTGGTCCCATCATGCACCTGGCTGAAATGACACGAGCTGCAGAAGGAGTCTCCGTTGGATTTGCTGGGGGAATAAGCGTCCTTCAGTCCCCTACTCCCCACCTCATCACGAAGCGGCAACCACGCTGGAGACACAACTTGAATGACTGCGTCTCTCCACACAGTGTTGGACCACATCTGTGCAGCAGCAAATCGGCGACCACAGGTGAGTAGGGGGTCGTGGATATCCGATACCTCGGGCAAAAATTGTTTCCACACACAGTGTTTCCACACGCCAGTGTCTTCCACGACCACTTTCAGGAAGGGTCCCTTTAAGTGCACCACAGGCTGTGCGCGAAACATGACAAGAGCTTCCCCCATTCCGGACAGAAGAAAGGGACACAGCGGGGCTCATCAGGACGCTTTATTCGCAAGAATACGGCATGACCGGTTTCGGCTCACAGCCTTTCTCAAATGCCACAGTCCGTTGCAAAGAGTCCTCAAAAATATTTAAAAGAGCTCCTCCCACCAAAATAGTGAAGGGCCCAGCTGCAACTCGTTGTGCCGACACCCAGCAGTCCCTAGCCACAGACTACTGGTCCCATCATCAACCTGGCTGAAATGACACGAGCTGCAGAAGGAGTCTCCGTCGGATTTGCTGGGGGAATAAGCGTCCTTCAGTCCCCTACTCCCCACCTCATCACGAAGCGGCAACCACGCTGGAGACAACTTGAATGACTGCGTCTCTCCACACAGTGTTGGACCACATCTCTGCAGCAGCAAATCGGCGACCACAGGTGAGTAGGGGGTCGTGGATATCCGATACCTCGGGCAAAAATTGTTTCCACACGATAGATTAGATATATATATATATATATATATATATATATATATTTATATTATCTACTGGCGGTCGCCAGTAGATAGTTATAGTTACAACCTATTATCCATAGGAAATCCGCGACATTCTATTTGAAATAACTCTCTTGCCGGTTGACGTATCTTCGCAAAATTTTCAAACTTTGTGGCCCGCTCCGGTCCGCTCCTACCCTGAAAGTCTCGGGGGATTCGTCAAGCGGGGGCCGAGAAAAAGGGGGTCCCAAAACGCGTTTTCCCCATGCAATTTTCCATAGGAAACTTTAGACACGGCTACAGCCCGAACTGCTGAACGGAATTACACCAAATTTGGCAAAGAGGTAGTTCTTGGTTCAGAAAGAACCCTTTTTGTTAAATGGTGTAAATCCGTTCAGTAGTTGCTGAGAAAATCAAAAGTAAAAAGATAGTGATATCTATGGCCGAGTAGGGTCCGCGTACCCTCCCGATCACGAGCTGCATGTTAATTGGTTGTCAGCTGGCTGTCAACATTCCGATTCAGGAAATGTTGGCAGCCATTTTGTCCCTCGGTAGAACCGAGGGACAGAAACAAGTGCGCAAAGCGCACAAAGGGGGCAGGCTAGAAACACCCTGACCCCTAGGTTTGCTCAGGGGTCCCACAAGGACCCCCTGGGCAAATTTTTTTTTTTTTTTTTTTTAAATCGGCAGGATGCGCTCAGGGTGCGCGAATCCTGCCGAAAAAAAAAAAATCGAAGCGCGGTCTCCCGCACTTCGATGTTAATTGGCCCCCGGGTGGGCCAAGTCCCGGGGGCATGCTGGGGGGGGGGTTAATTTTATGTGTGGGGGCCTCTAAGGGCCCCCAAGCCCCAGGGACCACCACCCCCGGGGCTTTATGTATAATGGTGCGGGAGGGCTCTGAGCCCTCCCGCAGCCCCGGTGACCACCACCTCCCCGGGGCTTCTTTTTTTAATTAAAAACCTGTGTGGGGGGCTCCAGCCCCCACACGCCCGGGACCACCACCTCCCGGGGCACTAAGAAAATTAAAATGGGGGTCCGTTTTGGACCCCCAAGCCAAGGGGGCAACCACCTCCCGGGGCTTTCAAAATGTAGGGAGGGGGCCGCGCGGCCCCCTCCTGGAGCCTGTGGTGGCCCTGGGGACCGCCACCCCCAGGGCCGGCTCCTGCAGTGTCCCGGGTGCCTACCCCGGGTCACTGCTGTTTGCAATGACAGGACGGGAGCCTCGCGGCTCCCGTCCTGTCATTGCAAACTTGCTTTGGATATTGGAAGAGAGAGCAGGGAAACCTGCTCTCTCTTCCAATATCCAAAGCCGATTGCTTTCCACATGGGGAGCAGCATGTTAGCTGCTCCCCATGTGTAAAGCATGCCGGCTCCCGTAGGACACGGGGAGCCGGCGGGACTGTGGGGGCTTGGGGACCCCCACAGTCCCCAACGAGAGGCCAGGCCCCGGGGATGGGGTCCCCGGGGCCTTAAATGGCCTGAGGAGGGGGCCACGCAGCCCCCTCCAAATAAAAAAAAAAAGAGGCCATGCCCCGGGGGATGGGGTCCCCGGGGCCAATACAGGCCCAGGGAAGGGGGGCCACGCGGCCCCCTTCCTGTTTTTTTTAATTTATTTTAATTTTAAAAAAAGGGGTAAGGCCCTGGGGGATGGGGTCCCCAGGGCCTAAAAATAGGAAAAAGGAAGGGGGGCCACACAACCCCCCTTCAGGGGGGGGAAAAAAACAAACAAAAAAAATAACGATCGGGCCCGTAGGCCCCGCCCCCTTCCTTCACCACTCTGCAAACGCGCAGGGGGAACGAATTCCCCTTGAATACTGGGGGTGCCTGGGGGCCAACTAGCCCACCAGGAACCTCCAGTATGCGCCAGGGGGCTGCCTTGCAGAGAGGTGTACAGAGGCCACGCCCCTTTTACACCTCTCTGCAACGCAGCTCTATGGCGCTTTTTGGAGGTATATGGTGGGCTAGTTGCACCCCAGGGACCCTCAGGATTCAAGGGGAGTTAATCCCCCGACTTAAAACGCGCCACGGGGCGCGTTTGCACAGTGGTGAAGGGAGGGGCGGGGCTTCAGGTGACATGTGTGCAAACAGGCCCCGTGGCGCGTTTTAAGATGGGGAATTAAATCCTCTTCAATCCTGAGAGTCCCTGGGGGCCAACTAGCCCAACAGGTACGTCCAGAAAGCGCCACAGAGCTGCGTTGCAGAGAGGTGTAAAAGGGGTGTGGCCTCTGTACATGTCTCTGCAACGCAGCCCCTGGCGCATACTGGAGGTTCCTGGTGGGCTAGTTGGCCCGTAGGGACCCTCATGATTCAAGGGGACTTAATCCCCCAACTTAAAACGCGCCACGGGGCGCGTTTGCACAGATGTCACCTCAGGCCCCGCCCCCTCCCTTCACCATTGTGCAAATATTCCTCTAAATTCAGCCGAAATACGAATTCCGATTTACTCACCTGTTATCAGGAGAGACCTCAGTGCTGCATCTTTCAGCCCAGTACTGATCCTGAAAAGTAATTTTAACCGTACTTACCGGTAACTTGAATTTCCTTCATAGGCTAACATTGACTGGTTTCACTTGGAAATTCTTCTAAGTGTGGAGTTTTGGAACTTTAAAATATTCATCTAAAATCAGCCGAAATACGAATTCCGATTTACTCATCTGTTATCAGGAGAGACCTCAGTGCTGCATCTTTCAGCCCAGTACTGATCCTCAAAAGTAATTTTAACCGTACTTACCAGTAACTTGAATTTCCTTCCATAGGATATCATTGCCTGCTTTTTGCTGAAAAAGTTTCTAAGTGTTGATTTTTGAAACATACAAATATTCCTCTAAAATCAGCCGAAATACGAATTCCGATTTACTCACCTGTTATAAGGAGAGACCTCAGTGCTGTATCTTTCAGCCCAGTACTGGTCCTGAAAAGTAATTTTAACCGTACTTACCAGTAACTTATATTTTCTTACATAGGAATCCATTGTCTGGTTTTCAGCAGAAAAGTTTCAAAGTGTCGATTTTCACAAACTACAAATATTCCTTAAAAATCGCCTGTATGACTTAAACGCATTCTTTCAACTGTTTACAGGAGATGCACCAGTGCTGGATCCAGGATCCAACACTGAGTAAGAAAAAGTAACGATAACAGTTTTTACCTGCTAAGTGAATTTCCTTCCATAGGATAACATTGGTGATTCTATGAGAAAAAGTTTCTAAGTGTCAACTTTTAAAATACAATAATATTCCTTAAAAATCACGACTGTAACCAAAACGCTTTTACTCAACTGTTTACAGGAGATGTACCAGGACTGAATCTAGGATCCAGTCCTGTGGTTAGAAAAGTAATCCATAAAGTAACTAATTGCATTTAACTAGAAATTCACATTGAGCTGAATGTTGCATTGTGTATGAAAATGTGTTGCCCATTGCAACAACTGTAACTACTGTACTTAAAAGTCTATTGCCTATGTGCAAAGTATTTAAACTAAAGTAATTCATTCTGAGAAAGTATTTTTTGTAATGTAATGTATAATGTAATTACAATGTAATTTAAAAAATAAAATATGTAAAAGAAATTGTTTCTAAAAATGTAGTAAATCAGTGTGAAAAAAATTAATATAAAAATTAATACATTTAAAAATTGTCATTTAAAAAACCTTTGAAATTCACTGAAAAACCGTAGGTTTCAGGCACGTTATAGTTACAAATTAGCATTTTAAAAACCTTTGAAATTCACTGAAAAAACCATAGGTTTCAGACACGTTATAGTTAGAAATTAGCATTTAAAAAACCTTTGAAATTCACTGAAAAAACCATAGGTTTTAGGGACAGTTATAGTTAGTTGGACATTGCACTCGTACAAAACCCGTGAAATTCCCCCGTTATAGTTAGTTCAGCTAACTATAACTCGCGCCCCGCAATGCACTGCTGATGACGTCACATATTACATCACTCATGACATGGTCAGTGACATCACTGATGACATCACTGATGACATCTCAAATGACATCACTGATGACATCATCCACGTGATAATCTGATGCAGCTCCTCACACCCTAATATAACCTTTGATACACCCAATCTAAATTACAGAGTGCCATTCGCAAAACCATAGACACTCCAACACCAATAACTACATACCCACTCACTGATTCTTAGGTCTACACACACACATCCACTCACTCACCCGTACAGTCACTCATACTTATGGTCACTCAGTACAGGACTATCATATGCACTCTTACTCCTATATAGACACTCAAACACCGCCACTCATCCATAGAGGTACTCACACACCTAGTCAGTCATGCAAATAATTAAACACACTGCCATTTACTCACCTATACAGTTATACACACACCAGCTCACTTAATCATACAAATACTAGCACATTGTTACGCTCTTATACAATCACTGATACAAGCACACACTCATCCATACAGCCACTATCACAATCACTCACTCTCGCTTATAGCTATTTATATACTCCAATACACATATATACTGCCTTTCACATATGTAGTTACTCACACATGTACCACTGGGACATACATTCACTCACTAACACACTCTTACACACACTTACCCACCCATACAGTCTATCACAGATGCACTCTTGAAACCATCCACCCAGTGAATCACCCACTCACACATCTATGCACAGTCGCACACACCCCATCCACACAAACACTCAGGCACCCATACAGATACTCATAGAACCAATCAATAACCCATATAGACACTCATGTAGCTATTCGCAAATCCATGCATCCACTTACACACCAACAGACGGATACAGACATTCACACAGTTTAGTCACTAACCCATGCATTCAGTAAGATACGTTTAATCACTCACTTGTAGAGTCAGTCACGCACGTACTAAATCATCCATTCAGACACTTATACACCCACTCATTCTTCAATACGCCTTTCCCTATATATATTAAACATATTTAAACTTTACAGAAACACACAGTCACTGGATGATGTCATCAGTGATGTCATTTGAGATGTCATCAGTGATGTCATCAGTGATGTCACTGACCATGTCATGAGTGATGTAATATGTGACGTCATCAGCAGTGCATTGCGGGGCGCGAGTTATAGTTAGCTGAACTAACTATAACGGGGGAATTTCACGGGTTTTGTACGAGTGCAATGTCCAACTAACTATAACTGTCCCTAAAACCTATGGTTTTTCAGTGAATATATATATATATATATATATATATATATATATATATATATATATACACACACACACACACACACACACACACACCTTTGCTTGTTCCTGAAAGCTTGGAAGATGGTGATTTTAGGACAGCAAACTATTCAGTGACATTTGTAGGAATAAAACAATACTGTGGGGGAAAAAGTTAAGGAAGTGGAAGGGCGAAGTATCCCAAATGGCCAAAAAGGGCAGATTGCTCTGTTCATATGTGTTAGGCCTGGTGATAGCACCGGTTCCAGGCTTGACAGTTCCTGTCTGGGTCAGATCCTTTTGATATTGATGTATCTAAAAAGTAACAAAACGTTTAGGGTAGTTTCTAGTCCTTTATAAATGGCAGCCTGTTTCGGCCTGATGGTAATGTTCGTCAGCTAGATAAGGGTATGTTTTTACCATATCATAATTTCTTATGTTGTCTTGTGGTTTGTTGCCTGCCTTGGTATGTTGGCCTAGGCCTAGCTGCCATGCTGCTTTTCTTTGCGCACGTTACACTGAGCCAGGGCTCCCTCGCCCTTTGCTCTTGCCAAGTTCTTTTGCGCTGTCTGCACTTTCTGTCTTTCACCTTTTCTCTTGTTCGATTTGGGCTCAGACTGCACAACATGTACAAGGTCGCATAACAATGTATTTCGGTTCTTCCTGATATGGCCAGTCTCGCGCACCCAGACATAACATTAGGCGCAACTGACATGAAACTTTGTGTGCCTTTAATACTGGGGTTTTTACTGGCGCTTGACACACTTGGAGGAATCCTTTCCAGGGAGAAGAGCTGTGATTGTCTGCTGATGTAGTTCTGCATCTAGAGACCGAGGTATGAGGGTTCGCTAGTCAAAGCCCAGAGGTCTTCTATTTTTATAATAAACTATCTTACTGCACGGGGAGGGTGGTAATGTAATTTAGACATTTATCCACTGAGTTATGAAATGCTTTCCCCGTTTGTATTCTATGGAATTGTAACCATGCTGCTTATATTATTCATATGCATTATGCTATTAGTACTGACACGTGTACTGTACATTAGAGCACGTAAGTTGGAATAAACATTTTAACCTATCCAGTGTCTCTTCCTACGCACCTTGTGGACAAGTACGAGTGAGTGACGAAAGAGTGTTCTTGCTTCTGCGAGTCCTGAGATAAAGATACCGTGTTCTGGGTTGTCCAATCATTGGTACTTGGGTGCTAATGGGATGCTAAGCTAGTTGGGTTGGTGTTTTTGGGTGCTACGATATATGGTAGGCAAACCACTGTATTCCGGGGTCCCATTATCCTGTGCATAGCTCTGTGTATGTGCAGAAACCTTATAACAATGTCTTTGGCCAATTCATCACATTTGCAGTATTCTGTTAAAGTTGTAAACTCATTAATGTTTTTTTCTGAAGTATTCAGTGCTTCCTTAGCATTGGTCAGTGCTTGATCATCAGCAATTTGTTGGGTAAGTTCAGATTTTTGCTTCTAAAATTTAAGTATGTGTTAAAGGGCCATATCCATGCCGAAAACCATCCAATGACGAGAGCATTTCTATTTAAAGATTAAATTCTGCTTGAATTTTTGGAACTAAGCCAGTGGGGATAGAGCACACCCACCCACCCTCCCTCTGAGGAGCAGAGCTAGCAGAGGGAGAGATCGAGCAAAAGTTAGTACCAACAGGAAGTGCAAGCGGAGAGACAGACACGCAGACAACTCTATACCTGGCAAACCAAGCCTTACCACAGTGCACTCCTTCCTCTAAACAATGGCTCCCAAATTCAGTTGGTCAAAGCACATTTTGTCATGATTTGGGGTTGCTGTTCTAAGAAGAAGCCTCAGTTTTGCAATATGTAACTGGAATTGCAAGCGTGTTGCTGCAAAATTAGATTGAAATACTTCTTTTGCTGCTAAAAACATATGCAGGGCAATGTGACACTACTAGTCTACGACCAATGTCCACCTTTCACCTACATGTAAATCTATTACCTGTGGAAATTCTATTTTTTGAAAAATTGTATCCAGGGAAATGATTCTCTTAGTCAAACTAGGCCATACATCTAATACAATATCTCAAGAGAAGAAAACAGAGCCATCAAAATATTTAAAATAAATTTGTAGATTATTAAACCAGCAGAGAAGGTGTGGTTATACAGATGCCCCTTTTGCTAACCTTGTTCTGTTTTGGCTTTTACAGCTATCACAGCCTGAGAGCTGCAGTAACTGTCTACATATTGACTGCAGGAACGCATCCGATAACTTTCAGTGATACCCGGTGGACATTCATTGGGTTTATGAAATAAAATCTGTAACAATTCGCAAGGTTTTCCAGACACAATCCGTTTACAAATCGTTTTCTACCTTTACCAATTGACTCTCCTGTTTTGATTTATGAACCTTGAGTCCTACTTTTTTGGAGAGGTTCTATCATTCGCTGAGCAGTCGGTCCTCACGATGTGATTAACTCACTTATACTAAATTCTTTGATGGTTGCTTTCAAAAACTTGTCTTGTGTCCCGATGATGACCTTTGAGTGATTAGGTTGAATCGATGTTGATGTTCCCTTTGGCAATTGAAGAGGGTGCAGTTATTGTATTATTGATCCTGGAATTTTGTGGATGGTTTATTATTCCTCTGCCATTGTGTCTGTTTGCATACACTGTAATTTTTGTTTTTGTTTTTATATGTTGATTATGTGTAACCCCATGAGCACCATGTTATATGTTTGTATTATGTGTGATCTTGTTTGTGTTTTGCAATGAGTGATTTTAATGACACGAAGTTTCTTTGAAAAAAGCTTTGTCTGTGGGTATCTTCACTTGCATCCTAATTTTGTATGTGCGTATATTGAACTCTTTTATACAAAAAGTTCTTCCCTGAACCATTGTAGCTATTATATTGTTCAGTGCCCAGGTTCTGGGTAATAGGGCGGCCCCTGTTGCAGGCAACCGCTCCATATTGACTGCAGCATAGGTCAATGGGCTCAGAAAATCAGCCTAGAGTATACAGGTTCACCTCATGCTAAACATAGCATCCCAGCATAGAACTGTACACATTTTTTTAGATGTAGTAATTGATGTTATATATGCTTTTGATTTTATTTATTTTGCAATTCATTGGTGCTTACTTTGTATGGTTTTTACTCTCTATTCCATTTATATCACTCGGATGTATGATCTAGGAAATAATGTATTCATGGCCATATCTGTACTCATTTAATTTATGTATGCAAGTTTTACAGAAATTGTATATTATGAGTCAGTGCTTAGTGAATCCAGCTGCAACTGCTAAATGGTTTTGTGATGATTCTTGTAAACATTTTTATTAAATGCATCTCAAAAATGGATTTGTATCGATATCGACAAGGCATTCGATTCCCTCAGCTGGACCCATCTCTTCCAACTCCTGGACGCTATTAATTTTGGAACGCGTTTTCTAGCCTACATACGCTTGCTGTATACGGGGTTAACTGCCTCTGTTAGAATCGCAGGGCATTGCTCAGCCCCTTTCCCTATTTGCCGTGGAACAAGGCAGGGCTGCCCCCTATCTCCATTATTGTTTGCCCTCGCCGTCGAACCTCTGGCGGCATGGGTGCGTAGCGACCCGGTACTCAGAGGCTTTGAGTGGTCCTCGTCCCGTTCTGACCGCATTGCACTATACGCGGATGATGTCCTCTTTTTTTTATGACGGACCCGTGGTTCTCGGGACCCCGCATCTTGCAGATTATTCGAGTGTTCGGCCAGACCACTGGGCTCAATACTAATCCCTCCAAGTCAGTGCTATTCCCAGTGTGTGGGAATCAGGGTCGTGAAACATGGGCCATGCAGTTATCCCATGCGACCACAGGATTTAAGTATCTGGGCATCTTCGTGTCGCCCTGCCCAAAGATTTCCTGGGCACATAATATTAATCCACTCATTACTAGCCTCAAAAATGAGACGGCAATCTGGTCTCCCCTTCCGCTCTCACTATATAGGCGCTCGGCGATCTTTAAAATGGTCTCATTGCCCAGAATACTATATAGGCTACAGAACTTTCCATACGCTATACCGCGGGCATGGTTCGCACAAGTTAACACTATACACAACAAATTCCTCTGGAGCGGCAGTGCTGTTCGGGTAGCACTGAGCACATGCACGCAGTCGACATATTGCAGCGGCAGCTGACGTGTACGCCTATTACGCGGCCTCTCATTTGCCAATTGTAAACGAGTGGTGGTATAACTCGCCAACGGATCCAGCGTACGCGCTGGAAAATATGGCGATGGAGGGTACTCCCCTCCTTCAGCTCTTATATAATGCACAGAACCTGGATTTCCTACCCCCGGCCTGCAGCACTGTGATCAGACTATGGAGGTATACGGTCAAGCAGATGGGATGGCGTGGCCGCCTAACGCAAACAACCCCACTGTGGCATGTCACACTTTTGCGCTCGGTGTCAGCTCTAGCGGGATTTCGTGGGTGGGACCTAGTAGGTATATCCACTCTGGGCAACGTAGTACAGGGTACAACAATAAAATCGTTCCAGCAGTTGCAGACAGAGTTTCACCTACATAAGAATCAGTATTATAAATATCTCCAACTGAGGCACGCTCTCACTCCCCTACTTCAGCCGATTGACATCTTGCCTGAATTTCACCCTCTGGAAGGACGCTTGTTAATGGGTGACTTAGGAGCTCATAAGATCCGTCAGATATATCAAACACTGACAACACACCCGTACAACACTACATAAGACCAGACAAGCATGGCTAGAGGACATACCCGATATGACGGACAATGATTGGACTGAAGCTCTGGCTAGCCCCCGAGGCGCGGCAGTCTCATCGCGCTACCGCCTTACGCAATTTAAATATATTCATCGTATCTACTACAAAAGAGTTCGTCTTTGGAGGATGGGCACTATTCAGGCCCCTATATGCTTGAGATGCGGGACAGAGGAAGGGACTTTCATTTATACGGTCTGGAGTTGTGTTGTATTGTAGCCATTCTGGCAGAGGGTTGTGGCATGTTGGGGGGGGGGGGTGCGGTCGTGGGATCTCCCATTTGATCCGAAATTACTTCTATTATACAGTACCGATGGGATAGGTGGGAACCGGTACAAGCAGCACCTGCTATTTCTAGCTATTACCGTTGCTAAACGTGACATCGCCCAGCTGTGGAAGGGTGAGTCCCCCTCGGCGATAGGTAGGTGGAAACAGGCCATTGATGATTGCATGAGTGCAGAGATCGCAGTGTTCCAGGCTCGAGGCTGCCCCCAAAAGCACAGGAAAACATGGGCTCGTAGGGCGACCTACCGGGGCAAAGAGCTACCCCCACTTCCATCTTCAGACCCCTGATAGGTCGTGTTCCCCTAATAGTATTGGTTACTAAGCAACCCAGCCTACAATTTAAAACTATAGGTATGTTCATTCAACCTGATAATCATAGACTTGTGGGACTTGAGACTAACTGCGCAATGTTTTTGTTGTTATACCTGCCAGTTATGCAGGGGTTACAATTTTATGTATGTATGAGGCCTCGGCCATGTATGTACCACGAAAACTCAATAAAATATATTGTTTTAAAAAAAATGGATTTGTATTCTGGCCAATTATCTTCTAGGCCATCTTTACTTTATTCTCCAAATTATCACCCCGGGAAACCAATCTAGGCCCTTTTCCTGTTGTTCCCGTGCCGGTCTAGTGTTTCTCACTGAAAGTCTTGTTTAAAACTGCTGTCTAACCAAGTGCCATTGTGCGACTCCTTGCATGCCTACGGTGTTGGAAAACACTCCATTGAGCACATTCCTATAGGGAATGGCTCGATTTAGTCCAGACTTACCCTGGAACTTGATGACACAGGTAAGCGCATTCACGCTCAACGCGCTTATAGCAATACCGTTAAACTGGCCCAGCTCACATTTCGTAAAGACATGTTCCTTTCTTCTCTCTTATAGCCTTCATTAGTGGACCAACTCTAGGATGTCCACGTCAGTTAGGTCCTTTCTGTTGTCCATTTAACTAGCCCAAGCTTATCTGACTAATCCTGGTAATGGAACGGCTCCAACTAACCCAGAGTTCCCCTGGGATTTGATGATACAGGTAAGCGCATTCGTACTTAATGCGCCTCCATTAATATCGTTATTATGGCTTAGTTCACATTTTGTGAACATACTTCCTTCTCTCTTCATTTTCTGTAGACTTTACTAGCGGACCACTCTCGAATACTTACGTCCGTTTTGCTCATTTCAATTGCCCGAGCCTATTTGACTAACCTGGGTAAGCAGACCAACTACGGTTTTAACATATGTGTCTTAAATAATATCGGCTTACACACTATAAGGCCAATTTAGTTCAGCTACTCTCAATACTGCTGTCCCCACATTAACAGTTATTTGTTACAGTTTCCAAATGATATTAATTTGGTGACCTGTACCATGTTCGCTTTTGAAAGTATGCTCACATTAGCATTATACACCTGACTAAGTAGGAGAATCGCCTGAATTGTAAAGACATTGCGGGTCCTACTGTTGCCTTTATAAACCCCATTTACTTTTGCTTTTTCATACCAAACGTTTCTGTCCCTATTAATTTCCTTCCATTTTAAAGAATCCCCGTTGTGCACACCATTGCTTGGGTGCACTCTAAGACGTACTATCTTGTCCCTTATGTGAAAATCGATCAGACTCCACCCGAAGTAGTAAGTTATCCTTTCCCCTTTTTATTGCTCCCCATCCCAACCCCTTCATTTTTTTCACTATTCTTATCCTGTCTAATCCTCGTTTTATTTAATTTTCCTTTATATAGCACCTACAGTCTCATTTGTAATCCAGGCCTGATGATGACCTGAAATGTAAACAGGTTAAAAAGCGGTCGTCCACTAAGCGCAATTTTTTATCGTTTTTGGTTCTTATTAATTGTACTCTCATTTTTCTTGTTTCGTAACCATTTTCCAATCATTATTTGTTGCGCCGTTTTCGCTGTCCTCTGCACTTTGTCACATGTTCACTTGCACCGTTCACTTTTTGCACGAGCACCTTGTGCACACAAATGTTTGGATAACATTTACATATAATGTAATAGTGCTGATATATCATTTACAATTTGTAAAATCCTAATACAGACCACTCAGTTTTCTAAAAATAACTATTGTGGTCTCACCGTTTCTGTTCTTTAGCAATTGGTGTTTGCATCTTATTTAATCGCCTAAAAATATTACCTGTTGAGACGTTGTTTGTTACACTTTCAGAAAGTTGGCATTTTCTTGTCCTAACCATTTGTGCCTTCTGCCAGCATCCTGGGTGTCATGACAATGTCTCGGCTGTTGGGGGTGATGCATTTCATCCAGACAGTGACACAAAGGGGGTTTAGGTGTTGATAGGATGGGAAATTCTGGCAGGATGGCAGTGAGGAGCTGCACCCAGGCCCACTTGCACTTTAAAGTACTCGCACACAAAGGAATGTTACCCAGCCTGCCTAGTGATTTGTCATGCCAGATTTCTTAGAGCAATGACAGCGGAAGGCCTTTCTAGAACCAGAGTTGGGGATAGCATATGGAATCCCCCACATCAAAGGTTGGCCCCAGGTATAAATACTGGACACCCAGAGCCACTCATCAGTACACCCCTGGACCAGTGGACAGTACAGAAGAAGGAATGCCCTGCCACCAGAGGACTGCTCTGCTGCTACCAAGGGACTGCCTTTTTCTCTCAAAAAGAAGACCGAATCTGCTCCCTTCATCCCAGACTAACCTGAGTGACTCCAAGGGTCAGTTGGCTGACCTCCTGTCTGAGCCACGGGGACACAACAAGCTCCAGAACGCACACTGCAACTGCCCAGTTGACTTGCTGAACCTGCAACTGGACCTGCTTGAGCCCTACTGGACTCTGCTGGAGGGAGCTCCTGATCGAAAAGGTGCACCGCCCCAGGTCCTGGACCTTTGGCTAGTATACGCTGATCTCCTCCTAAGACGAAAGGTGAAACCCTTAAGTTCTGGGCTCTTCATAGCCGCGAATGGGCCTGTTCACCCGAGACTCTGTCATCCGCAAGAACCGTCAAAGCGATTAACCCAACACTTTGCGCTACAGGGACGACTGGCCATTTAAGATTTACATTTCGCGCTACAGCAACAGCCCACGGTGACCGCCAAACACGAAGCTACAGCAACAACCATCTGAGATGCCCAACCGGCTCTTCATGCTACAGCGATGACAACCTCTGCTGCCCGGTCTGCCATCCACTACACTCTCCCTACTCCTGACAGCCTCCTCCCCTGAGAACGGAAATCTTCGCGCCAGACTTTGAGCAGGTAACTCCTTCAGTGGGACTAACCTGGTCCTTGTATCCGACCCGCTGTCCATTGCAGTCTGTCTGAACTTGTGACTTTTCACCCAGTCTATCATGACCAGATGATCACGAGTGGCACTTTGTGCTTTTAGGCGCTATTTACAAAAAATGTAAAATTGAAACTCTCCAATTTTACAGATTGGATTTTTCTTGTTCTGGTATTTTGTTTTTTTTGATAATCAACTTTTTTGGGAAAAATGTCTTTAGTGGTTTTTCAGCAAAGGTTACAGTATTCACAATTAACCAATTCCACTTAGCATATTGACATTGCAAATTGACCAGCAACACAGTACAAGAAACATTCTGATCGGTGTATCGTGTGTGACCAGAGTCTTGCAGGTTTGACCACTTTAACTACGATCTGCGGGACCATATTGGGATGTGTAATGGTATGACCTATCCATCGTCCCTAGGCCACATCAACTGACCAGTGGAGGTTCTGCATCTGTATCGGCAATATTGGCCTGCTCCAGGAGATATGTCTGAAGGGGGGCCCAGACGAGGGCGGGAGGATAATCAACTTTATTGATTTTGTGGGGGGGGGGGGAAGAGAAAGTAACAGTACAGCACTTGAATCAGTATTCAGTGGAGTGTCGAGTATGCCAGTGACAGTAATATACATACATGCATAACAATCTAGGCACATTGCAAAAACAAGCAGTCGAAGGGTAAAAAGACAAGCACACAGACCCCATTATCCCAATTGGTTGATCCATTTGCCCCATATCATTTGGTGTTTGGCTGGGCATCTCCTGGCTACAAACAAGGGTTTCTCTTGGGCAGCACACCGGTCTACTCCTCTACGCTACTTAGCTAGGGGGGCTCGGGTTGTGTAAATGCACTGGCGATATCACGTTTGGCCACTATAGCAGCCATCCCCAGGAATAATTTATCTGCTCGGGACCAGTCTAGGCCATCCATAATTCCCAGGAGGAGGTGTAGGGGGTTGTGGGGTACCAGCCAACCCAGGACGTGTGCGAGTTCTGATTCTATTTTATCCCAGTATTTTGTAAGACGGGAACAAGACCAGACCATGTGGTAAAAATCTGCTGATTGCTGTCCGCAGCAGGCGCATGCAGACGAGTTGCGCAAGCCTGCTCTATGCAGGCGTTCCGGGGTGAGATAGGCGGTATGAAGGTAGTATA
The DNA here is from genome assembly GCA_963921515.1 of Calotriton arnoldi. Lineage (NCBI taxonomy): Eukaryota > Metazoa > Chordata > Amphibia > Caudata > Salamandridae > Calotriton > Calotriton arnoldi. Next base: position 880,417 of record CAWUFW010001733.1, on the reverse strand, counting down.
TTTGGATGAGGCGGAGTCTGGCAGAGGTGGTGACGGTCTTAGGGGCCATAAGGGCGTCACACCAGTCAGTCTTCCAAGGGGCCCAGCCATCCCTTCCACCGGCGCCTGAGTGGGTCAAGCATTGCAGGGCCGTTATTCGTAAGGGTGCGGTATATTCGTGATATTCCTCCCTTCCCCAGGTTCCCCATCATAACTTGCGCCTCTATTGGGCTGAACTCAGAGAGTGTGGTGCCTGTTGATAGGTGGGCATTGAGGGCGTGTCACAGCTGTAGGTATTTATAATATTGCGAGGCGTGGAGGGTGAAGCGCCCCTGTAGGTCCTGGAAGGTCTGTATGTGATCTCCCACCCACACATCGCCCAGTTGTGATATGCCAATGTGATCCCACGGTTTGAAGCCCTCAAATGCTACCACCTCCTTCAACCATACGCCCTGCCAAAGCGGTGTTTTCTGGCTCAATTTGTTGTCCCAGTGTGTGTCTCGCAGGGCCAAGCGCCAGGCTAGGAGGACCGCCCGAGTTACTGATGGCAGGCTTTTAGGGATTGGGCACCCATACACAATGGCTTGGATTCGGGGGGAGGTCCATGTCTCTTAGTTCGGTTCTGTAGGCTGGGTCGGACCACCCTTTGGTAAACCAATCATGGATGACGAGCAGCCGGATGGCTGGTGTTTTGTTTATTGCAATTTCATCTATTTTTCTAAGATTTTGGGGGATTTTCCTTGTGTTTTCACTTTATGACGGTCTGCGTGCTGCATAAATACTTTACACATTGCCTCCAAGTTAAGCCTGACTGCTTTTGTGCCAAGCTGTCAGAGGGTTAAGCACAGGTTAATTTAGAGGCTTTTTGTGGTTCACTCTGACAAGGATTGTGGTTGTTGCTTCCATCCTCTCAACCAATAACCGGATTTCTTACATCGGTGTTCAGCAGAGGGATCCAGTACTTATGCAGTGCCACTCGGTGATTTTTGTGTACAGATAACCTGATACCAGATTCATTACCTCCCCCATACTCCAATTCTCCTTGATTGTGCTCTTGTTTTTTCTAAATTCCCTTCCATTCCGTCTGACCTTTTACACCTGTGACTCTACTGCAAACATGCATGGAGTTTGAGCAAAAACCATGGAAAGCTACACTGTGGCTATGCTCAAGAGATTCTGCAGGGAGAAGGGGCTTCAAGCAACCAGGGGCTCCAAGAAGCAGGAGTTCCAAAAAGCCCTTGGGGTATGAGGCCTACCAGCTGCTAACTACAGCGTAGGAGCACGAGCAGGATGAAGACATGGAGGAAGAGGAAGTAATGGGGGGTTGTGGAAGGGGGGGGGGGTGAAAACCCCTTGATCATGGCCCCAGAGGAGAGATTGCCAATAGGAGTAAGGCCCCCAGTCAGATTCCGAGCAGGCAGCATAATCTCTTCCTGCAACTTGTCCCCTGAGGAACTGGAAGACAAGAGAGCTGACAGGGAGTTTCAACTGCAACTGAACAAACTAAAAATAAAAACAGCCAAGGAGTAGGCTGTTGCCAAAAGGACTGCAGAAGAGCCTGCTGCAAACAGAGGCTTGGAAGAAAAATTACTCGTGACCCATGAAGTGAGTTTGAAAGAGGTGGGCCTGAAAGCCAAGCAACACACAGGGTCCAGCAGCAATTGTGGCAGCAAAAATCTAGTGCCCAGTGAAGACAGGAGGGTCCACATCCCCAAATATCTGGTGCCCAACTCTGTTGTGAGGATGACATTGACAAGTGGATTGAGGCTTATAAGGCTGCCCTAGAGATGCACACGGTCCATGAGGAGGATTGGGAAGCCCGCCTCTAGAAGCCCATTCCCAATGAAGGGAGGAATTCAATACTGGCCCTAGGGTGGAGGACAGGATGAGATATTCCCTCATGAAGGAAGCACTTGTAAAGAAGTATGGCCTCACCCCTGAGAAGTATAGGAGGAAGTTCAGGGACAGCCAGAAGCTGCCCCACTAGTCCTGGGTAGATTATGTGGATTACTTATGCAAGACACTGGATGGTTAGGTGAAAGGCAGTGATGCGAGTGATTACAATTGGGTGTACAATTTGATTTCCACAGAGCATGTATTCAGCTCTTTTCCAGAGCTGCACCAACACCTAATAGATGGTGCGCTCATTGGCCTCAGGGTGTCGTGTAGTTCCGACTAATCCATAGGATCTGCGCTTTTGTTTGGACAACAAACTTTAGGTGAGGTGCCTAGACTGATTCAGAGCACCCCCGCAGGATATGTTGGCCTAGAGACCAGCTAGCTCACAGGGCCACTGTAAGCCCCCCTAACCTTAACAGGCAGGAATGGTTTCTGGCAACCACTGAACATAACCACTCTGACCCCTGAGATATTGTGGGAACAGATCAGAACCTTTCGCTCAGTCACTCGTGCTTACTTGTGCTCAGAGAAATATACAGAGAATACACAGTGGGATGTTTTCAATATATTTATTGAACCAATGTTATTCTTGTATAGAATACATGTGCTGTGATAATCAGTAGACAGAAGCAGATAAATGTGATTACAAGCACAAAAAGTGTAAATAGTAGATACAGTTCTACCATGGTGCTAAAACAGTGTATATATGTAGGCATATCAACAAGGCAGTAATCTGGCATACTCCTACAATGCAAAACCCTACTCCAAGTGTACCTAGAGGGTGTGTGGGTATAAAGCCAAGAATCCCCCAAGGGACGATCCAACCGCATTACCTGGCAGGAGAGAATGTAAGAGCCCGTCTTGGTCACAAACTGGACACCCCCTCATGGAGATGTCAGACCGCTGCGTGGTGAAGTCTCAGCATGCAGGAACCTTTGGTGTCAGCTGAAGTGCCTCTTCTGCTAATCTATCGAGATGCTCATTACTTATAAACGAAAACAGCCTTGCGATGTCCGTTGTAGATTAGCGATGTTATGTATATGTAGATAGCTCTGCCGTCCCGTGGAAGAAAAACGAACGACATTTGTACATAGTGCGCAAAGAGACCTTGTACATGATGTTCGAGTCATTGTGATAATGTTGTGCAAAGCTAGATGTGTAAACAAAGTAGTTTCAGAGAAATTAATCCAACATTGTCATGCATGTAAATATGTGAGAAAGTTCACAGCAGAAATGTTATCGTGAAAAATGGGACAATGTAAGAAATGAGCAGCTTCACTACATGTGCCTAACCCAGGAACATAACAAGGGAGCTTGCCAAGGAGGCGGACCGCTGGCTCAGCACGAGGGTCCACAAGAAGGAATCTGGTGGTGATGGGGGGGGGGCAGAAAGGTAATCCTCAAAAGGGGGGTCAGTGGTCCCACCAGAAGAAGGGGGGGAACAAAAATAAACACAATGAGATCTTAAAAGGCCACAAATAGTTCTCAGGGGACTTATTCCCAGTCCCAACTTGAAAAAGAAAAAAAAAGAGTGGTTGCCCTGAAGAAATCTTCAGGCAAGTTCTCCCCCAAATGCTAGGAGTGCTACCGGTATGGGCACATCAAAGGCGATTCCAAATGCCCTAAGAGAGTGCAGCCCACCACTGATGAGCAGAAACCGGGGCTGACTAGTGTAGCGTTTTGGGAGGAGGTGCTCCCAGTTACCATGGGGGTAATGCAGAGGTTACTCTAGTGTCCCTGGGTGACAGACATGGTGCCAAAAACGCACATGTGAAACAATACTTCCAAGTAGAGACAGTGGGTAACTATCAATGGATAGTGAGTGGAGGCTCAGAGACCCTGGACTCAATAGGACTACAGTTAGGTGTCATCTAGTGTCCTCAGAGTAGATATTCCCTAATGTATTCCACCAGGTTGTAGTAGCCAACAACCGTGAAAGTCACTATCCCGTGCCTCTGGATCTCTTTGAATGGGAGGCGGAGGGTGCTCAGCTTCCTCAAGGTAATTGTGGAACCAGCCATGCCTGTGGATTTGTCTGCTCAGTAACGACATGGCAAAAGATGGCAGATGATGGATGGAATGTCTCCTCAGCAAATCAAACATTCACCCGCAGTCAAGAGATCTGGGTTAAATCAATTGTTCTTTTCCTCACCATGCCACCTCAGTTTAGACCCAGCCATATGCAAATCAGTCTTGACCCTGTTCCTCATGGGAACAGCCCAGCCTGAACTGCCAAGCCAGGTCCTCTCTGGACTGGAAACATGCATCCTGGGACCGGTTTCGGGGCATCACCCACCATCAGCCAGGCTAGCTTGAAAAGTTTCAGCGCGCTCTCCATCATCTCCTTGTGTTTGCTTTGTTCACCCATAATTGGCAGGGTATGCACAGACGTGGGTCCCTTGCTCACTTTGCCACTGGATTCAAGCTAGCCTGGCTGTTGAGGGGTGTTACCCCAAAACCGGTCCCAGTATGCTTGTTTCCGGTCCAGGGAAGATCTGGCTTGGCAGTTCAGGCTGGACTGTTCCCATGAGGAACACGGTCAAGACTGATTTGCATACTGTAATTTTCAATTTGGCAGGAAACAATATCTTATAGCAGATATAATGCTGATCTCAGGGACTTTTACCTTTTTCAATAAAGGAGGCATGTTTAAACTGAACAGCAGCTGGGTATTATCGGAAGAAAGACCGGTTTGATTCAGATTTCTGAAAAAAGGCCTGTATATCAGATTGTAGGAAAGTGTCTCTACAAGTTAACAATCTCACCCACGAGTCATGGGGGTGAGTCGCACCTACACACCTTGGGCATCGCCGCAGTAAACGAGGCTGCAGAGGTCCTGGGCCTCCCACTGGTGGCTAACAAGTCCATGCGTCTGGGGCACCACCAAATCCCAGGAGCTCTCCTCGTGCTCCCTACCTGATATGCGGAAGGTGTTGAATATGCAAGCTCAGGGTAATTAGGGAAGGTAGCTAGAACCTGCATCTCTCCCTGCAGGCCTCAAGGTGCAATCAGAGCCAGCATGACTGCCATCTTGGCCACAGATGAGCGTTGCGGCATCCAGCCCCTCTCCAGATCACATAGATTTCAGGCCATAGGGAGGAATGCTGGGTCATATGCTTTTCTCCTCACAGTGAGGATGGAGTCTGGCACTCAAAGCTCCAGATGAATGGGGATGTCAGCCAAAAGACAGGAACTGAGTGAGTTGAGTAACTCTCCGAGTTGCTAGACAGGCATTTCCTGTATGTTTCACCAATGTTACTATGGGCCAGGAAAATACCAATAATTCCTTCCAACTTAGCTTCTAGGCCAGCAGCTAGTCAAGGTGTCAGAATGTGAGCAAGGAAACTGTGGGCGGCTTCTACTTCATGAAAATCTTGTAAGGATTCATCTCAGCACTCTGAGAGGAAACCGAGTGACACCCAATGCGGGAGCTCCTAGTTTTTTAAATTCAAAATGAAGCATTTTCAACCTTCTTGCTGTGTTAGATGATAGATAGGGAAAGATTCCTGATGCAGTAGTGACACCTCTTTTCTCTTGCCTTATTGAGTTTCGTTTCCCAGATGACACATTTTGGGAAAATAAATCTAAGATCTGAGTGGTGCTTGTACTCAGGCAAGAGGGGTAGCGCCTGATGAGCTCTTACAATAGGCTCCAAAAACTGATATGTTTCAGCACCTAATGTATTTTCTCTCAGTAGCGCCACAATCCATGTAGTTATTGTGTTGATATCCTTTGCTTCAGCGTGGAAGTTTTTGGACAATTTGAGATTTTCTCGCCTTGACAAGTTTTATGTGATTTCACCTTTAAGTTTTTAAGTCATCATTCTTGCTGGGCAGTATTCAATTGCACAGAGGACTCTAGTTTATGTATTCGGTTCTTCAGTACTATTTGTGGCTTCTGCACGAGACCCGATCCTTTCAGAAAGCTCATTAACATTTTCATTCATATTTTCTAAATCAGCGATGTGGTTTGAGCTGTTTTCTTCGCCATTACTTCTCTCAAAATAGCCTTCAATAGAGATTATGAATATGTAACAATTTGTTACAAACCCAAATTTTAAGATCTCTTCCTTCATATATTATGAATTAGAGCTTTGCTTGATTTTTTCTGTTCTCAGGCTCTTATATGTACTTGTGGCCATTATGCATCTAGATCCTTCCAAGTCACTCGTCCCAATAGAGTCATTAGACTAGCATAATGGGTGATCGCTTAAGCCTTCCTGCAGAGCAGTATGCATAATTCATGAAATAATCGCTTCAAACTGATTTCTTATTTATGGCAAGGATTGCTACTCTATTTTTAGCATGGGCCAGCACACCCTTAGTTTTAAACAGCAGATCTGGGTTTTCAGGTTTAGGGTGCCTGTTCAGTTGTGTTGTACATCATGGCAAGAGCGGCAAGCTTCTCTGATGTATCTGGATTCTTGAAGATTCTCAGCTTCTTAGAACACTAGCGTGTTTAACATCCCCAAGGTTAACTCCTGTGCATGTTCCTCTCTGAAATGTGCACTTCTTATACCCTGCTCCAAAATTTCTCACTTTTTATCTTGGGTCACAACCTCATCATTAGTTCTGAGAATTGTACTTGCGATCTTTTCTATATATGGAGAGAATCTGCTTGCAGAGATCTTTTTCACTGCACCATGTACCTGACATTTGTGACTAAGCATGGTCAGAGCTGTACCAATCCTGTATTTTGTTCTCCTCATTAGTTAAGTGTTGAGTAGTATCCTGATTTAATGGTTCCTTCCTCAATGGCAGTCAATAGCTCAGATAGCAGAATCGACTTCTTCCAAAACTCAGCTGGCATCGAGGCATCTTCCATCTGAACAGTTCTATTTGATGAAAGATGTCCTTTCTTGTAATACCATTGCCACAGCGATGGGCTTCTCGCTTTTGTTTTTTAACGCTTTGTGTTATTTCTCATGGACTTGAGTTTTCCAACATGGTCCTTTGCCCCACCACCTATTTCACTCACCTTCAAACTCCCAAGGCTCCTGCATGCCTTGAAAATTGGTTTATGCACCTTGAGGATTTTCTGTATGTATAATTGTCTGGTCTTGTGAGGATAGTGAGGAACCAGGATTACAATATTTGTCTGAATTCCCTTCAATATCAAGCTACTCAGGGGCACATTGCAAGGAAAGGACAGTCCCAGTAGGGAATGAGTCAATTCCTATCCTCTGGTTTTTTCTTCCTCAGACCCCAGAATTCACATTGGGTTTCATGATCAGACTTCGCTCCCATTAACTTGCTTCAGTGTTACTATTTCTGTTTTCCTCACTGGAGCTTCATTCTGATCTTTATTTGGCCGACAACTTTTTATTCACTTTAAAAGCTACAGAAGTAGCATAATTGTATTGGGGATATCTACAAACAAACAAATAAAAGAGTACAGTCTGAGAAATAAGCGGTGAGTAATCAATGACTAATGTTCTCAGTAGATCCAACGAGTTTTAGGTTTTTGTGTTCTTCTTTTCTGGCTTATGACATACTTTAAGCGCTATGCCTTGCCTCTCGTTCCTCATCTCCTTCAGTGACCCATCACTGGCAATGGGCTCACCTCGTCTTCAGCAGGCTGCTGTCGAACAGCTCTCTCTTCTACTGCCCCCTCACCACAACCCCCCAAAAAAAGTCCCAGTGGAGTACAGAGTTTATCATCTCCAGAAGTTATCCCCTTAATCTGGAAGACATGGGAAAATAGAAATCTGTCCTCTTACTCTTTCTAGAGTGAACCATTGAGTATATTCACTTTACTAGGATCCAGCCTTTAGAATTCAGATATAAAGCAATGACCATTCAAATAAAAAGGTTCCTCCTTAGCCAAAGCTTTCCATGGTTTTTACCACTATAGACCAGCTTAACCTGTCAGATGCACTTTCCCATCTAGTGCGACCATTGTGGTACTCTATCTTTTTATTGTAGACTTTTCAACAAGATGAGCTCTGTCTGATGTTGTCAAAAATGTGCCACTCTTTAACAAAGCTGGCTTGGTCCTCTCCAGTTACTTCAGAGAGCACTTCCAATAACCAACAAACTAGAACTTTCAGGTAAAGCTTACTGTCAATTTTGAGGATTACTTTGAGCCTACTTCAAGAATTAGAATTCTTTTGTCAGCATTACTGCTAAAATATCGAACCAACACCTTGCAAAATTCTAGCATAAAGCCATCAGGACCCAGGACTTTTCATGATTTGGTGGTTTTGATTCCGGTCTGAATCTCCGCTTCTAACACAGCTGCTGACAGGGCCTTCTTGGGTTCATTGGTTATCTGCAAGAGTGTTAGTTTTCCTAGGTATCAAGGAGGTATCTGGACAGGATCTAGGTGCAGTCTCATAATGGGTCTCGAAATAATGACTAAAAATGACCACTTTGTTTCTCACCAAAAATAATTCTTCCCTGATCCTTTCGCAGCTCCACTATGTTTGAGCAGCTCCTTTATACACTTAAGGGCATTAGACGGTAAGGTATGTGCCAGGTTGTCAGTCCGATACACTTGAGATTCAGGAGTGCTTCTTCTGATTTGTGGAATGACCGTGTATTCAACTGCCCTTTCATTGACATCAGGCACCTTAAATGTCTTCTTGAGCCGGTCTATATTTGGTCTCTGCCTGCTTCAATGCTGACTCAAGTTCACTTTGTGTGTGTTCACAACTTAATTTGCAAGCCACTGCTAAGGCTTTAAAGTCTTCCCAGAGTGTTGCTCTTATGACTTTAGAGTGTTATCAATGAAAAGCAAGTACTATGTAATTTGGTCTTTATCTCTGTACTATTATTTGCATCTTATAAGATGCGGCTCCCTAGTTGCTACTTCTTATCCCTCTGTTGGATAGCAACGGCCCACATACTAAGTGTGATTGGCACATGATATGAAACTAATGGAGCCTACTTCCGCTCATCTTAACTATTTAATTAATTCTTGCGAAATATAGATCTTATTTACCCCCCCCCACCCGAGTAAAAATGGTGTACGTGTGTAAAAAGTAGTCACTTGTCATACGTATTTTCCTCTACACATCCACTTACCCATTTCCAATAGACCTCCCTCATTTTAACTGAGGCCTCCCTTAACATTTCCATCTCCCACCCTAATCTGTCCAGCTTTCTGCATGTTACTTCATTACAATCTCCTGCCATGATCAACAGTTTATCTGTGAAACCTTTCAATTTACGCAGTACACTTAGAAGGAAGTGATCCTGGCTCGAACAGGTAAAGTATACTACTGCTAGTCATTGTTTCTGTACCTATTCCTCCACTTGCAAAGACATCTTTCTCTCCGACGCTCATGATTTCTGAGATCACCATACCTAAATTGTTACGTATCTGTATTGCACCCTGCACGCTTTGGTAGGTACAGTAGTGTGTAGTAGGGAGGGGGATGAGCCAATAATCCTGCATCCCACTCTCTTTAAGCGCACTGCCTGCTATAGGATAACTCCCACTTGCAACATTATTAGGGTGTACAATCTGGGACATTTCCCAGGAGAATTTAGACCACTGACATTAACACTGTGAATGGTCTGGTACTGTGTTTCCGTTTAACTTTAGTGTGAATACCTTGTGTGAGATTTCCTTCATGCTGGTACATATCCCATTCATCTGCAAAAGTAACCCCTCACCTTCCCTCCAACTACCAGGATTGAAATCAAACATACATTTGATCAAACTTGGCTTGATCTACGAAGTAATCTGACTTACTCAGTCCATGTCGCTGGCCGGGGATGGGGGAGGCACTAGAGTGACCAACCATCTGTAAATTTCAGGGACAGTCCGTAATGTTGGCCTTCTGTCCGTTATAATTTATTTGATGGATGCCATCAGTTTGTAATTGTAATGGTTTGGGGTAACAGCCAATGATGTGACATGTTTCACCCTCCAATTGTCGCCCACATTTGTGGCAAGACTTAAAGATACCTAGGATTAGCTTGAAAGCCATCAGCCAATCCTACTGCTCACTGATCCACTGCAGGACTGATCTCATTGGCCCTAATGCTTCAGGGCCAATGAGAACCGCTTTAGGCTATCCATCCTTGGGTTACTTTAGGTCGTGCAGAAGCACCCCCTGCAATCAACTTCTTGAAGTGCAAGTTGAATAAAAGTGCTTTTCTCTCGTTTTCACTGCTTTCTCCTTGCTCTTTCCCCCGTTTGTGCGCCTCCTCCTTGCTTCGCCCCCCCCCGTTTTATGTGCAGCCTCCACACGCAACTTCAGACCATCACCTCTCTAGCTGACCTGGTTCCCACTCCCAGGGCCCTCCTCCCCTTGAAACTATGCCTCCATCTACTCGCAAGTTTGTTTAATCTTTAATGCGCTGCAATAGTAGGTTAAACATGAAGCAGGCTATGAATGTACCTTTCCTGAACTGCACAATAATGAGTTCTCCCTCATTATGTCCACTGTGTGTTCATGTTTTTTATGGCTCCCCATACCACCAGCTTTATTTTGCCTGGTGATTCTTGATGATCATTTGTTCCATAGTATTGCCAGTCATATGGTTTCGTTGAGTGACCAGGGTGATGTCTCATGGTTCACTGTGTGTCGAGGCTGCTGTGAAACGGTACACTGTGTTCAAATTTGCTGAATGATGATTCATGGTTTAAACAGGCAGGTATATGATTATTTTCTGCCTGGCCAGGCTACTTTATGATTTTTCCTGGTGTGACTTGGCTTCTGTTCAAAGGCTTACTTAATCTTAGTGAGCTGTCTGATGGTGAAATGTGACCAGGCTGCTGTACGATGGTTGACAGGGATGTGGCTGCTATCGCATGTCAATGCTGCTGTCACTCCAACCACTTTTATGGGTAGGCTGCTGCTTGATCTGTATGTGCCAAGTCTTGGTCGAGTTATGCCACAATATGTTTCGAGCTAGCCCAGCACACAGTATCTATTAAACTGTACTTCAGTATGGCATGGAGAGTGCTTGGGGGCTATTGAGGAAGCCATTTGGTGCATATTTGCACTAACATGGAGTGCACTTGCAGAAGCAATATTTAAATTGGCCTATATTGGCTTGGAGATGGGTACGCGAGGGTAAAATGATTTGTATGTTGACAGTCTCTGGGTAGCTTGGAGTACAATAATAGGATTAATACAAAAACAGATAACGAATGGAGGCCTTTGAGCACATCAGTGTTTGGGAGAGTCTCAAAGGAGCATGCAAATTAACAGTTAATAGGATACGTAGACTGGCTGGCGAGACAAGAAAACAAAATACGATCTGGTACTGCAATACATAGTGGATTGCTTCACGTGGGACATAATGAAGTAGGAGAATAATCATGGCTGTGTCATTACTTTTCAAATAGTTACTGTTGTGTTAGGAGTGAACTGTCTCCCCCATCTGAGGGCATCCAACCTTCAATTGTGTACGACTATGCATCAAGTGTCATTGATGAAACCCTCCTAAACTCATTGGGATCTGAAAAAGCCTAGTACACAGATGCCTTAACCATCTTTCATATCAAAATAACTAGCAGTGTCTCTGCTAATCTTTCCAGGTTTAAACCACTCTACCTTCCCATTCAAACATGATTGTATAGTAGGAGGACCTTTATACAATTTGGAAATAAGGTGTCTCATTGTTTAAATTGGATATTTGAGGCACATCAGAAATTCACCCCTTACTTCTAGCTGGCGGTGGGTAATGCCCTGAACGCAGGATGCCAAAGTTCTGATTCACCTGTAGGCTCACTCGAAACAAGCCAAGGTAATTTAATTTATTTACAGAGGCATTTAAACTTGGCCAGGTGCTTTCATCCAGTAAGTCCCCCTCCACCTCTGCTACCATGTACTTAATTCATTGAGTCGCAATGTAGGACATGTGTATCAATCCCTCTCTAACAGAGATAATGAGTAACAGAACATAATGAATCTCCTCTACAGCACCACCCACTAGACCGCCCTAAATGTAACAACGTCACACCCTTGCACAACCAGCCTAGGACCAAGTTCACAAGGTCTAGCAAACTATCACACACACATACCAACCTCATCATGAGTTTGAGTTGAGAAGGTGAATGGGCAATAAAGATGCCTTTAAATGTTGTTTTCAGCTTGTCACAAGTGCTATGTGTTCAAGAATAAAGAGCAAATGTCAGGCTATATCGTCTGACAATTTTCTGTTTAGTCCTTTAGCATGTGGATTGGTGTTTACAAAATTCTCTAACTTTGCATTCAAAGAGAGAATAGTGAAGTGAACTAGTGGACAGTCTTGTGGTGGTAAAGGGAGTGTGAAAACAAAGGCTGTAAGCTGCCGTTTTTTTGTAACAAAAACTTTCGAATACCTGTAAATGAACTGTGCAAATGTTTCAAAACATAGCAGTTAGGAAATCACAAATGAACCACTTGTTTGCAATTCAGAAGTGTGCTGGAAACATTTTAATAGGATCTAAACAATCAATACACTTTTCTTGGTGATGTTCAAATGATACATATTTGCTGAAACCACATTTCCACACATTGTTTGTGCTATATAGTTTTAGCAGTAAAACTGCATGTTGGCATTTTGCTGCCATTTCAATTGAAAATGTTCTGGATGCAAGACAGTGCCGCCTCCTGACCTACAATAATGCCTCAACAATGTATCAGTTTCTAGTCTGTAGCACACTTCTGTGCATCAATGAGAATCTGGAGTTTACAGCTCACAGAAATGAAACAGCCTTATCAGTATACCATTTCCCATATAGAGTTTAAATAAGGAGCGCTGATATATGGCTAGCCAAGGCATTATATAGCAATGTCAACTCCTATCTAACCGTTCTGGCCCACAATGATACCATAACACTCAGCAGCCTGCAGTCAATTATGACTCATGCAGGCTGGTTAATAACTCCCTTTTCCTGCTTAATGCTCCTATCCTTACACAAGACATGTCCACTATGGATCTTATCCATCACTCAGTAATGTGCCAGCCCCTAAACCAGTCACCACCAAATGAACAGACATGGGATACCTGAAGCGATCCGACACAAAGCTGGCCACTCGGAGGACTGCACTTTAGTCCAGCATTGCAGGTCCCAATTAGCTACATTCTATGCGTGCTGCTTTGCATCTCACAATGGCACTCAGATATGAGATGCTAGTAACAAAGTCCATCCGAGCAGATCTTCACGACCACTTTTTTTTCACCAAACATGACTGCTCGGGACCATGAACTGTAAACACAATATCAAACTGGACAACTTAGTGCAGTAACCATATAAATAGATTATGATCACATGCAATACCACAAAAAGACCTGCACAGTTGCTCAAAGCTGTGTGCATACCGAAAAAACTGTGAAGTGCACGATTGTCAACCTAACATACACTTATTTTGACTTGTACTTATATTGGTGGTCTATTTACTCACTTATATACTATTGCGTGACCTCCTGAATTTTGACCTTCCATCCTGAATTTTTGTATTGATTTTTATTTATTTAATTTTTACACTCACTGTCCTGAATTTGCACCCAGGAGGCTCAGGTGCCTTTGTATCATAAATGTTGGTTACATCAGTGTGGCATAGTTTCTGCCTCCGTCCACTTTCATTCAGCATACAGCGTCCCCTCAAAAAATGGTGTTGACCATGGTCTGGGACTTAAATTTTTATGCAGGGGTTCGTGGTGTATTTTCTCATTCCAAATGTTGCCCCCGCTTCTTCCATTCTTGTGTGTTGCACTGTAAGAGCTGCTTTTGGCTCAAGTGTTTGTTAATGTCACCATCATCCCATGGGTGTATGCACACAATCTTGTTGGCCTTAGGGACCTCGTGATGTGGTCACTTTATCCATCTAACCAAAACACGATACCATATATGAAGCTACATCTGAACCTGATCAGTTTTTCAGGAAGCATAGCTACCAGAAGGCAGAAGACATTCCTTTTAGCTAGGGCAGACTGACAAGGCTACGAGCAATATTATTTTGTGTCAGTTCTATTAAATAGATTCCTCTGAAGGACATTGGAGGCTTATTTTGGCCTTTGGCCTTCTACCTCAGCCTGGTATTGCTCAAATAAGGATACACAGGCATTTCCTATCGGCCTAAGGCCTCTTCTTTTGAAATAACGTCCATAAGTAGGACGCTTCATACCGATTACGCATTACCGGATTGAATCCTTTCGGCACACGTACTCCACTACTATTTCTTTGCCCTGAAGAAGCCCTTGCTAGGGCGAAACGCGTTGGCTGTCTCTAAAGATGTACACCAAGCGTGTGTGAAATAAAGACATACAACAATATCGACAAACGACTATTGATTGATTATCACCTTGTAACTTGCAGCTTGTGTATATTGCCTCTCATCTATCCTCTTTTAGATTTTTCTGTGGTCAGGACATTATAGCAAGGGTATCTTGTGATTTGTTGACAGCCCACTTGGTGCAGACTCAATACCCAATTTTTCTCATTCTTTAAGATTTAAAAGTTAATCAAAGAGGAGTTAAAGTCTCGATGGCATTTTCTTCGGCCTCCTCTTTCACATTGTGCATTCGATCTCACCTTGTCAGATTTTTCAAAGCCTCACTTTTTGTTTGGTACTTCGATCTGGGCTTCTGCTATTTTCATGATATCTCTGTTAATGCCAGCAGTTTCCCTTCCATTTCTTCTATATACAGCCTATGTGGTCTTCATCTTTTGAATCTTTCCCCAAGTCTTGTAATTGCCCTCTTGTCAAGAGTGGTCACTCCTGCTGGGCTGTCCTTATGACCTTGGTTGCCACCTCTATGGTGACTATAGCACTTTAGTCACTCAATTGCGTTCTCCTGTGGCCTTTAGGAGTAGACTTAGGGCACATGGGTGCAATTATTGCTGGGAGCCCATTATTGAAGTTGTTTTTTTTTTTTACAGTTTGCACCTTAAGGGTCCAGCTTGGTATTTCTGGTAAGGGTATACTAGAATTTGTTTCACTGATGCTGTGTCCCTCCACCCTGGCACAGGACATATTTACAATCAATCTTTGTGCACCCCTGTTGGGTGCCAGTGTCACAACTAAACAACGCTTGCAGAAGCAGTGTTTTTTTTAATTTCCCCTTTTTCAATTCCACTAGTGTCTGTTAAACTTTGTATTGAGGATGCACAGAATTCCCAAAGGAAGATTAATCTATGTTTGGTGCTGTATCTTTGTCTCCGTCTCGTCAAAGGAGTGAGGGCTTTATACACAATTGTCCCGAAAAAGAAAAACGCATTTAAACTACATTTAAATTAGCTGCCAGAAATGAATTATTCTTGGTGTAAAAACAATGCAGGGCAGATACCCAATAGCTTTTCGGATTACACAGAATCATTTGGATCATGAGTTTGATATCCTTAAATGTAAAACTTATAAAACTTGAGGGGTGGCAGTCTATAAAACTGTTACTCCAAGATGAAGTATGGATTGCTATTAATAAAGGATTTATATTAGAATATTTTGAATATATTTATAACTTCCTTAGTCTGGGATGCTTTTTCAGCAACTCTGCAGGGGGGGGAATTACAATGTATTACATTGCCCAATGTAGGCGAAGACATGAAATAATAATAGCCTAATAAGCACAGAACGCTCATGCAGAAAATATTTTCTCATTGACTCACACATTGATAAAAAAGAAAATAATGGAAGGAAACCAAGAATGCCATTAGGACTTATTTTAAAGCAGATATGGTGAATGCCACCCCTGGAGGGAAAACATGGTGTGAGGAAAGGGGTAGATATGTGCTTAACATGGTAAGCCTAGGAGAAAGTTGCTCATAATAGGACTAGGAAATATCAAGACCTTGAAACCCAATTATTGACAGATGATAGTCTTGGGATACAAACTATACTCTTGAAGCTTTACCATAAGCAAAAACGACCCCCCTCAGTTTACATCTGCATATCAACAATTGCAGCCTTGCAGCCTGAATCTGGGGTGAATTATCCTAAAATGCTGGCATATGAAGGAAGATCAGATTGCTTGCTGCTGGAGTGTGTGGCACAGAGGAGTATGCTGTTCAGAAACTGGATCTACCTGTTGTATATGTCCGAGCCACCGGAGATCTCCACGGAGAGCCTTTCTCCTGAAGTCCCTTGTCTGAATGCAGCCCATGACCGTGAGATTTTCTTGGTTGTTTGGAGGAGAGGACACTGCTGTGCCTCCCTCCCCCCGCACTCCCAATAATATGGGAAGGAGGCCTAAGCATGTATGAAGATCTGAAGAGACGAATGAGGGTCATCATGGTGATCATGACCACGGAGGCACTTCAGTAACTTGCCTGAGCTCAGCGTTCAAGCTCTCGCAAATAAACAATAACTGTGGTCCCTCATTGATCTGCTGATGCACATCACACATCAGGATAACACACCGATGATGACGACGAGACATCAGAGGCGAAAAGATGGCGCCCCTGAGGGACCTACCCTGGCTGACATTATGCAAGCCATCACCTCCTCAAGAGAAGCTCTGGAGACAAAGATAGATTCCATAGGGGCAGATCTCAACTTGTTGAAAGACGACCACCGCAAGCTCAAAGAGAGAGTGAAACTCAACGAGAAAAACCTGGAGGAGGTCCCGGAAGCAGTTTCCACATTACAGCGCACTTTGAAAACTGTAGAAACCAGGATCAAGGTGCTGGAAATGAGAGCGGAGGACAGTGAAGGTCGCTCTCGCAGAAATAACTTACGCATAGTGGGGGTCCCGGAACGGGAGGAAGGGGCTGATGCAGTGCACTTCCTGGAGAACTGGCTTAGAGCAGAGGTGGCCCCGAGGGGTCTCTCCTCCTATGCGCTTGAACGAGCCCACAGGGTCCCAGCTAGACCACCCAAGCCTGGAGCTCCTCCCAGACCGCTGGTGGTGCGACTACTTCCCTATCTGGACCGAGACCACATACTGCAGCAAGCCAGAGAGAAACAATTTGCAGATTGGGAATAGTTAAGTGATGATCTTCACGGATTTCACCAGGGAAGTCCAACGCGCTTCCTTCATGACCATCAAGCAGAAACTGCGCCAGTTGCAGATTCCCTATGCCATGATATTCCTGGCACACCTCCGGGTGATCGATAAATCAGACACATTTCTTTACTGCCCCGCAGGACGCATGGGAATGGCTGGAGGCCCGGCAGAGCACCGAAACTTGTGCTTCGTCGCCGGACTTAACCCAGCAGACGCCGACCACTCCTCCGCACTCTTCAAGAGCTCCTTCCCCTAAAGGGCGCCGACTGGAGCGGCACAAAGGTTTGCAGGCAGTTGCAGAGATTAGTCATGGAGGCGCTAGCCCGAACTCGACCACCAGCGGGCATGGCATGGACAGATCTGAAAGCTCTCATCCAGGTAGCACGAACGGAGACTCTGAGATCGAACTCCCAGACGTCACTCCTCAAACAGCAGACGACATAGCCTGAAGTTCGCACGTCAGGTCGTATGAAAGTGGGATTCGTGACACTGGGAGTTGTCTTCTGCTGTGGCTCACATCTGGTGGCGGCAACCTGATGGCACCGAAGCAGAAACTGGGGCTACCACCTGAATTACGGGGTTGGGGGAGTGACCTAGGGGGGTTCTGGGTCCAGCAGAGTCAGTTTACGCCCCGCCACTTTGTGAATAGTTGTTCACACGTTCTAGTTTGGATGGGAACTTGTTTGTACCTGTCCTGGGGAGGGGGGGTTGTGGGGGGTTCTTCTTGTTGAGGGGATTTTGTTTGGATCCAGGCATGTCGCTGTGAGGGGGATCGCTAAAGGAATGCCACGGTTAGCACAATGGGACCCGCCATAGGTCTTAAATGTATATCTTGGGACGTTAGGGGGATGCACACTATGATACGTCGTCATAAAATACACGCATACCTGGTCAGGAGAGGGGTACAGATCGCCCTTTTACAGGAGAATCACTTATCGCAGAAAGAAGGAGTTGCATTACAGGGAAAGTGGAGGGGGCAGGTGTTTTATACTACATACTCAGCCTTTGCCAGGGGAACTCTGGTCTGGGTGCAGGTGGGAGTCCCTTTTTCAGTGTACTAGGAAAATAATAGATCCAGAGGGCAGGTTTGTGGTGCTTTCAGGGGGCTTAGACGGAAGGGACAGTGATAGGGAGTCTCTATGCCCCTAACGTAGACCAACCTGCATTTTTAGCACAACTCTCACGAACACTAGCGTCAGTATTAACAGGATCAGTACTACTAGGGGTGACTTTAACTGTATTACTGATGTTAGCCTGGACCACTCCCACCCGCCACTCCCAGATGCTCCCACACATAGAATTGCAGAGATTAGACGTGACTGGCAACAACTCTGGGGGCTGACAGATACTTGGAGAGCCCAACACCCGGAGGAAAGGGATTATTCCCATTATTCTGCTTTACACGAGCTACACGTTCGATTAGATTCGATCCTGTGCTCCCCTGATGTGCATGGAGGGGTCAAACTAAGTGAATACTTGACTAGAACGATTTCCGATCATAACCCGCTGCTGGTGTCGTTAGATTGGATACGGATTAGACCTAAAATACCTAGCTGGCGTCTGCGACCGGAAGCATTGGAAGATCAGGTGTTTCGGACCACAATAGGTTCTGCTATTGAGGATTACTTTTTAGTTAATGCCACTACAGCGACAAGTACACTCATCGAATGGAATGCCTTTAAAACTGTTATAAGGGGCCGCTGCATTGGGGACGTGGTAGGAATACGGAAGGCTCTTATGCGGGACGTACAAGGCGCGGAGCACCGGCTCCGGGAGATAGAGATGGCTAGGCCGGAGCAGGTAGATAGGCAAGCCGACCTTCTCGCAGCTCGGGAGGTATTGGCGACGCGAGTTGAAAAGCTGCGCTGTTTCGATTATAAGGCCTACATTGCCAGGGCCCATGCTGAGAGAGATAAATCTGGGGCACTGTTAGCCTGGCTGGCCAACCCAGCGCGCAGAGGGGCGACGATACTCGAGCTGCGGGGGCGGGAAGACTAGGTCTATTGTAGTCAACAGGAAATCAACGTCCAGTTTTTGGAGTATTACACTGCCCTATACCAGAGTAGGCTTGACCCTGGAGCCGAGGAAGAGGTGGGAATCTTGGCAGATGTGGAACTTCCTAAGGTTGATGTTGAGGCAGCAGAAAGTCTAGGTAGAGAAGTTGAGATTGGGGAGGTAAGTGGCGCCATCAAACATATGGCCAGGAATAAGACCCCGGGGACGGATGGGCTCCCAATAGAGTTTTACTCAACGTATGTAGATATCTTGGCTCCCCAGCTAGTGGCGCTGTATAACAGGGCAAAGCGAAAAGGCCGTCTACCTGCTTCAACGAGGGAGGCTGTAATCATTCCACTTTTAAAACCTGGCAAACCGGCCTGGTACCGCACTGCGTATCGTCCCCTCGCCATGCTTAATTTGGACTATAAAATATTAAGCCGTATACTGGCCAGCCGACTGCTAGTCCACATGTCGACGCCAATACATACAGATCAGGCAGGATTTATCCAAACCAGGAACACAGCGATGAATATACGTAGGCTACTACGAATCTTGGAAGCGGACACTTACCAAAAGGAGGAGGCGTGCATTTTGGCAGTCGACATCGAGAAAGCTTTTGATGGCCTCGAGTGGCCATATCTTTTTAGAGTTATGAGAGCGTTTGGGCTGGGGGAACGCTTTGTGGAATGGACGGCGATGTTATATAAAAATTCTACTGCCAGAGTTAGGACGGGAGGGCTGATTTCGGATGCCTGCATGGTGGGCAGAGGAACGAGGCAAGGCTGCCCGTTGTCGCCCCTGTTATTTGCGCTGGCAATGGAACCTATGGCCGCGCACGCTAGATCAGGCCGCTATTCTCAGGGGTTGGAGGTGATGGGACAACTTCAATATATAGCGCTATATGCGGATGACCTCCTAATGTTCCTGGCTAACTCAGGAGAAGCCCTACGAGGAGCCAAGGATCTCCTGGGTATACTGGGGAGAGTCGCAGGGCTTAGGGTAAATTGGGCCAAGTCGTGCCTTTTTCCTGCACATTCGGAGAGGGTTGGACCACTAGAAACGGAGGGCGTGTCTTGGGAAAACAGAGGTCTGCCCTATTTGGGTATTCAGATATACCATGACCCTGTAGATCTGTTGGAGGGCAACATAGGGCGTGCAATACGCAGCACCAAAAGCAATTTCGAGTTCTGGGGGACTCTCCCGCTATCTGTAGCGGGCAGGGTGGCATTATTAAAGATGGTTACGCTGCCCAGACTTCTCTATTACTTCAGGTCGCTTCCACTCTGGATTCCGCACAGAATATTTGCTCAACTCAATGCACTGATTACGGGGTTCCTGTGGGGCACCGGAAGGCGGAGAGTGGCACTTACCACTATGATGAGACCCAGGGCGGAGGGGGGATTTGCAGTGCCCGATTTCGAGGCCTATTATCATGCAGCACAGTTACAGTGGTTCACGAAATGGATGGCAGGGCGTCTCAAGAATGCAGAGGACCTTGGAGGTCCGGATCCGAGTTTGCGGCTCCTGTCCCGGGTGCTATTACGTCTCCCCATGAGAGATCGGACGACCCCCTTGGATCTACAAACGGTGCGCAAGTGCTGGAACCGGTTATTTAGGCGGGCGCAGATACGATCACCCTATGCACCAGATATCCCGTTAGTTGTATGCGAGGCACTGCCCCATGGGGGGGGATTGGCATAGATTGCGGCTATGGAAGGAGGCAGGGATCTCCACTATAGGGGATTTATATGAGGAAAATACCTTGCTCCCTTTTAATGATCTTTTAGAATGTTACGACCTCCCAAGAGGGGATTTCCTTCTACATGCCGCCCTGACAGCAGCTATCCGAAAGCATTGGCAAGAGGGGATAGTGGAATCCCAGACCTCCATGGTTTGTCAATATATAGTGATAGCTGCTGGAACTTTTATGGTGGTCACTTGCCTCTATAGACGCCTCACGCAGGAGATACGCCGACCCCTAACAGCACTACGCATCAAATGGGAGGAGGACTTCGGTGAGGCAATTGATGAGAAACCATGGGGAGAGCTTGTGGAAAGGGCCTGGAAGAGTACTAGAAATGCGCGCTTCCAGTTGATCCACTTCTATGTCCTACATAGGGCGTACCTTACCCCGAGTAAGATTAACAAATATTTTGGAGCCCTGACCGCCTGCCCGAGGTGTAATTTGGAGGGTGCGGGGTTTTTACACATGTTCTGGGATTGCCCGCATCTGGGAGAGTTCTGGAGAGGGGTGACGACAACTTGCGACCACGATGGAGAGAGAAATAGCACTGACACAAGGGTGTTGCTTACTACACTGGTTCCCTCACACTGCCAGGAATAAGGTGACTAGCAAGTTCATAGACTTGGGGTTGGTGTTGGCTAAAAGGGAACTCACTAGCCATTGGAAGGCGAAAAATGGCCCTAGCGTGCCAAGATGGACGACGGAGCTTGTGAAGTGGGCAGAATGCGAAGGGACCTTCAGACTGCAAATGGCCCAAAGGACCGGGAACGAAAAGACGTTGGAGACAGCAAGGGCATGGGTGGCATTAGAAGACCTATTGAAACAACCAAATGACGACGACGATGTAAACCCTGATGGGGAAGACCCTACTGCAGGAGATTGATCTCATAACACATTTAACGACCCCGATTGCTGACCGCATACTAGGACTGACCGGTATGGTAAACATCCCACACAACTTCACCAATAGTGCGAGTTCAATGGAATAGAATATACCGTGTACTGTTGGACTGACCAACACCCATATACGGAGGATTTGACAATTCAGCGGCATGCCTGGGGGAGGGGAGGGGGGTTGTTTGGATGGGGGGAGGGAATTTTGTTGGGTATTAATTGAGGAGTAGAACCCCGAGGAGATTCATGACTAATCGAGTGCTTTGCGACGCACTACAGGACAAAGGGCTGAGGGATGTCTCAGGGCTAGGATGAACATTCATTTTCTTGCTCATAGGCGGGACTGACGACTGATAGCGGATGGACATCCTGAGATTACTATGTTTAACTACATTATGATGCAAGATGGAACTCACACGTAATTACAATAAGCTTTGTGAGATGTTTTTATATGTCTTCTAAAATTAATGAAAATTTGTTTAAAAAAAAAAAAGATAGATCCTGTTGTGTCGTTTCTTTGCGCGTTTCTGCGACTACTGCGCCTTCACCAGGAAAGCCACCGCTAGCATGTCAACTATGAAAATGTTGATGGTTTTGGACGAAAATTTACATAGGGGGTCAAAGGTTACAACAAGATCGACTGATGCGAGCTTATATGTTTTTAAAGTATTTCTTAGATGATGTAGAAACTCATCCAGGATTGTAAACTCCACACTGCGTGATGGTAAGCTGAAGAGGCTAATCTATATGTCGACCAGTCTTGAAATGATTCAGGTCAGAAACAATATCTTCAGCCGTCACAATATTGTACTTAGTTGAATGTTAGCTGACTCTCGATGTAGATGCAAAGGGGATGGCAAAACGAAGTTTCTTATTAGTCAGACACCCCTGCGTACAGACTTTGAATGCGGTAATGTCCTCTCGATCGAGTTTGGCAGGAAAAATGGCGAGGGGAGCTGTCAACAGGATCACTGGACGGCTTCCCAGCTCCACCCATCTCCGGTTGTAGGGGCTCACTGCACGGTCAACCACCTGCGACAATTAGCAAATCAAGCACGGAAGGAGCACTGTTAATAGGGTCCTAAGATGACTACCCCCCCCCATCCCCCACCCACTCCTCCGGACTCCCAATCACACATGCTCATGGAGCTCTACAACAGAGTGGGCTACCCCTAGAACTGTCACAAAATGCGACAGCCTGTAACACATGAGCGTTTCACTGAAGGGCCTAACTTCAGAAGGTGGGGAATAATGATTGCCCCACGAAATGAGCCAGGGTACCCCCTCAGTGATTAAGGGCGCAAGAGTTTCCGTGCCCAGAGAAGATTCAACAATTAGCAACCATCGCAGAGTATGTCGTTTTGAAATCGAGCAATCTATCAACATCGGTAGAGGCATTATGAGAACAATCAACTGCTCTCCTGTGACAACGTGACCTTGCTTGGCCCTGGAGCTTCAAGGCGAAAGTAACTCTGGGCTGTTTCAAATCTACACCTGGAACATAAATGGTCTCACCACAAAGCTAACCGAGCCAAACCTACTTAATTACCTGAAGTCCTTTGACATCATCCTCCTGCAAAAAACCTGGCTTGCCGAACTGGCCCACATTCAGGGTTACTCGAACTTCTCCACTTCAGCTGTGAAACAGGCAAAATATGGTCATCTCTCTGGTGGCCTAGCAACCTACATCTCAATATCAAGCATAGCTCCGGCAACAGTCCTGGAGACCAAAACCCCTGGTATGAGTGCAACAAAATGCACCATACCAATCATCAATACATCAGTTGACGTAATTTTCATTAACACTTACATCCATCCAAGGAGCAAGTCAACAGACTGCAGGAACTTACAAGGATCACAGAAAAGGACATCTCGACTTACCTAGTCATCTCCAGGGATTTTAACCTGCACTTGCTAGGTACCTCCACCAGCAACCTCGCTGCTGCCCAAACTACACTGTGGGAGATTCACCCCGCAAAGGAGAAAGAACTTTGGGTCACAAACAAAAATCTGAAGTCACTTGCTCGACGACTGTATACACTTGTGCTTCAGGGGACTGAACGGCCGATTCACAGATAACACCCTACTGGCAGCTACATTTCACTCAGCACAAAAATACAGCAAACAAGCTGCTGTGAACCCTGCGGAATAGACCAACTGTTCTGGCAGCACAAAACTCAGATTAAGAAACTGAAATAGGCCATAAAAAGAGCACAGGACGACGATCTTTGGCCCAAACTGCACATGGACTTAAAACACAATGAAAGTGCAAGATTTTAGACTTCAGTCAACCGCCTCCCCTGTCCAAGTCATGGAGGTGTTAGGTTTGAAAATCCCATTCCTGCTATGCACTCGTATCATGCTACATTAGGTTAGCAGTGTGTGGCTAAATAGATGCCATTTGTATTCACGTTATGCAACACACGGAGTTATCCCTGCAACATGCAAGCTTTAGTTAGCAAGTGTGACTCCATTTTGTATTTTGTAATCCCTATTAGGCGGTGTCTGAACTAGGCCTCATTATTCGTATTGCCTGCCTCAGCAGAACACTGTATTTAGTTATTATTTTTCCTTCCTGTTCAAGGCTGCTTCTCGACTTTACTAATGAATAGGCCATTCTGCCCTCGCATGCCTATCCGAGTGTGTAGTTCTGCTCCCACGTTAGGAGACGCTGAGACTCCGCGCGGTAACCTCGAGTTGCTGATAGCATGTACCCATCTGGCAGGTGGTAGCCCATCCTTCTGTGCCTTCTTTGTTCATGTTCGGCCCAGGCCGGTAACTTTCCACTGTGGGCGTGGCTGGGGGTTCTTGGAGGAATGATCATGCATTGCAGGCCGTTGGGGAGCCAGTCCCTCGGCAGACATCTTAGGGTGCAGGTCAGATTGGACTCCTCTGCAGAGTATTACTAATAAATGCTTGTTTGTATTCTCTACTGTCTGAGCGACTCTTCATTTCTTGGGAAGGCATAGCAGGTGGTTGTAAGTAACCCGGGTGGCCACTAAGGGCCACTTCCTTCAGTTGGCGCCCGAACAGGGACCTCACATGGTGATCCCGCTCGCCCGTAATCGGGTTGCAGGGTCGGGGTTGCGTCTGGTCAGTCGGACGGATCGGGGTACCCCACACTATCGAGCTTGGTTCTCGCAGCTGCCCCGCCCGTCTGATTGGGCGACTCCTCTTCTAGTGGTCACCGGCTGGGGCCCTGGAAAGGAGAAACCTTGGAGTTGACCGTTTGGCCCGAAGAGTCGGAGTGGACTCGATCTGTGTGCACCAGGTGAGTGATTGGATTCTTGAAAAAATGGCGCCATTCTTGAACGGCACGAGCCTACGGGCTGTGTCTTGGTACGGTCTCCAGACTGTCTTGCTTGAACGACATTAGCCGACGGGCTGTGTCTTGGTACAGTCTCCGGACTGTCTTGATGCAGTTTTCGGACTGCCTTGCTTGAACGGCACGAGCCTACGGGCTGTGTCTTGGTACAGTCTTCAGGCTGTCTTGGTTTGAACTTGGTGGGTTTGCGGACCCTTTTAAAAGACACTGTTTGTGAACAGTCTGCCAGGCCAACTGGAAATTTGGCCTGTTCTCGAAAAGGTCTGGGGCTGTTTGCGAACAATCTGCCATGCCAACTGGAAATTTGGTCTACTCTTGAAAAGGTCTGGGGCTAGAGCCTGTCTTCTTGAACTTGGTACAGTCTACGGACTGTAGGAAGTGGTCCTCGGACCGTTTTGGTTTGGTTTTTTGAACAATATTTGTATTCTTTATTTTTTTCCGTTTATTATTTTGATTCGTTGGGGTTATATTTGTCCGTTGGGGACAGCGCATGTGTCTTATATTAAGATGCCTTGTCTAAGTAAACTGGGGTGTTTTGGATGTCAATGTTTTCTACTGAGGCTCGATTGGAAGAGAGCCAGCCTGCGCCTCCGGAGGGTACCCCAAATTTTGATGTATACGTCAAGCACGGTATTGGCCCATTATGTTAAGCACATTGTGGAATAAATATACGAGAGACAATACTGAGTTACAATGGCCACTTACTGGCTCGTTTGATGAGCAAAAATTGAATTTCTTGCAGGACAAATTGTTCGCCAGAAAGAGTAGGCAGTCGATGTTTGATTCTCTAAGAGTATGGCAGAAGGAAGCAAAGCAGCGGGTATGAGAGCAGAGAAAGAGGCCCGGAAGAGGCAGACACAAACAATAACGCAGAAAGCAGTGGCCTATGAAAGGGCAAAGTTAGAGAAAGGCAAAGAATGTGCAGATAGAAAGTTTCGATTGCAGACAGAGAAATGTTATGTCACTAGAGAGGAAGGTGATGTTTTCGTTGAAGAGCTATTGGATTCTCGCCCTCCTCCACCTTATGCTCCTGAGCAGATATACCCAAGGGTTCCCACATCTCAGTCCCCGGCCTCTGGTGCCGCTCTTCCTAGTATTTCGGCCTCTAGTCAAACTGCTTCGGCCCCAGCCCCGCCTGCTCCTTCTCTGCTCACGCTAGGAACGGGGGTGGGAGCAGTTAGCCCTCCTGTTCCGTCTACTGACTCTGTATCTACTGCTACACACCCTTTCACTCCTACAACACCGTCTCCTTTCATGATGATACCGGTCTCCTCATCTGCTCTTTCTCCCTCAAGTATGACACCCCTAGCACTGCCGCATGGCGAGACCCCTGTACGTGGGTTACATGAGGGGAACTGGGCGGCAGCACGAGACCGTATGGACAAAGTGTTGGTGCATTCTGCTGTGGGTGATGAGGAGAAGCAAATGGTGGCGAATCAGACGGCTCAGTGGGCTTAGAACCCAATCTATAGTGTGGAAGATCTGTGGAGTGTGATGAAAGATTATGAGCCCTTCATACAGCAGCATGCCCTTAAGCACATGTCGGCCACATTAATAGGAGTGTGGGAGCAGTGTTTTCAGGGCGTTGCACCGCAGATCATCTATGACATACGGGACAGGGTATACGCTGCAGATATGGCTCCTAATGAGGTTTTTAGCAATGTAACGACATTGGTGGGTTATCGGGGCAGATTGCACCAAAAGGTTCCGACGATGGTGACCCAGGACCCCATGAGAGAGGTCCATCCCATTGATCATCCTGAAATACCAGAACTGCGCGACTCCACAAATGCTGTAATTAGGTCGCGAGTCGATGCTCGGTTCCAGGAACAGTGGATCTATACTCCTTGGAAGAGGAGTGAGGTAATATCCCTTAAAAGTCAGTTGCCAGACCCTCGGAAAAACCTGACTGCGTATTACAAAGAGTTGACAGAGGCGGCCTCCTCCACGGTGATGACGTTAGCAGACATGGAGTTATTCTTTGGCACCGGTGGATATATGGAGGCAAGTGCATACACAGGATCATGTGGTGGAATTGGGAGGAACATGGGATCAGATCAGGGCGTGGGATAAGGACCGCAAGCCCGGTGACAAGCCGAGGGCGGAGATATTGGCTTTACCGGGCCGCATTATCACCTACATGCATTCCCTTATCTCGCGAGACGGGTGGATTGGGACAAGTTGACTTCATGTCGTCAGAAAAAGGACAAGAGTGTGTCCGATTTCTTTACTAGGTTTGAAGGGGTGTTTCTCGACTTTAGTGGCCAGGATCTGTCATTGGAAGGTGGTGTCCGGTTGTTTGTCAGCAAGTTCGTTACCAATCTGTTTCCTGAGATTGCGCCTCGGTTGCAGGCTTCAGAAAGCATTTGGAGCACCTCTTCCCCGTCGGTAATATTGAGCATGGCACAGTACTACGAGCATAGAGAGAATGAAGAGAAGGAGAAAGTGGAGAAAAAGGCGAAAGATTTGAAGATGAGGGTGTTGATGCAGCAAGTTGCGAGGGGTAACGGAAGAGGAAGAGGTTCGGGTTCGGCCTAGCGACTACCCAGGTCTGACATGGGTGGTTCCTCGAGTGCACCAATTGGGATCAACCAATGTGCTTATTGCAAGCAGGAGGGACATTGGCGGAATGAGTGTCCGGAGTTAGTCCAGAAAGACGAGGCCCCGGAGAGGTCGGGGTTTTAGAGGACGTGGAAGAGGAGGAGGAGGAGGCCAGGGGAGAGACGCGATCGGAGAATACATTGTTTCATAGAGAAGGAAATATTTTGACGACCCCCGAGGGGGGCAGTACTATAATGATGACTGACATGGACGAAGTGATGGGGATGTCTCACAGCTAGGATAGCCAGGGACAGGGCAAGGGGCCAGTTCCGGTGCCTGTAGATCAGCGCGGACCCTATGTCACTGCAGATTTACACAGTACGACCGAGAAATTCTTAGTTGATACAGGGGCTATGAATAGCTCGGTTTCCCGTTCACTGGTCCCGGGGGCGGCTCTGTCCGGCCAAAACAACGTTTCGGTGGGTTTCTCAGGCGTGCCGGTTATCAGCCCCATTTCCAAACCTCTTGCTTTGACTATTGGCCCTTTCACGGTTGATTCACCATTTCTATTAACGTCCAATTGTGGGGAGAATTTGTTAGGGTTGGATTTGTTAAAAAAGGTTGCATGCGACAATTTTTTGTTCTCCAGACGGTGTTTACATGACTATTGGACCGCAGGTGGCCCGTGCCACACAATGTCTCGCAAAGGATGCCCCCCTCTCCGCTGAGTTTACAGATGTGCCACGCACACTGTGGGCTACAGGAGACACGGATGTGGGGTTACTCCAGATCCCACCGGTCTCTATACAGATTAAGGACAATGCTGTATGGTCACGTATTCCCCAGTACAAGATATCCCAGGCAGGAGAAAAGGCCTTATTGCAAATAATACAGGATTTGATTAAGTCTGGTGTGGTTGAGGAGACAGCGGCGAATGTGTGCAACAGCCCTATTCTTCCTATTCTTAAAAAGGCACCCTTGGATTCTTCCGACGCTCACCCTGTTTACCGCTTCGTAATTGACCTTAGAGAGGTGAATAAAATAGTGATTCCCCAGTATCCTGTAGTCCCAGACATTACCACGATCTTGACAATGATTCCCCCGTCTGCAAAATTCTTCTCTGTGATAGATTTGAAGACCCCCTCCTTGATGGAATGGAGCCTGCACCCCCCCCCCCCCAGCGCCTTGAGATCCTTACGGGTGAGTAGTCGCGCTTTAACAAACCCCTGATTGATTGATCAAAGAATGCTTTCTTCAGCATTCCAATCCATACAGATGGCAGATATCTGTTTGGATTTGCAATAGCCGGAAGGAGCTTTAGGTTCTGTCGTGCTCCACAAGGCTATACGGAGAGTCCTAGTATCTCTAGCCAAGCTTTGAAAGCTCAATTGGATTCCTTAGAACTTCCCCCTGGTAATGTGCTGTTGCAGTACGTTGACGACCTCCTTGTGGCTTCAGACACTGAAGATGGTTGTAAAGAGGGCACAGTTAAATTGCGGTTACATTTGGCACACCATGGCCACAAGGTGTCACTTTCGAAATTTCAATATTGTCGACAGGATGTCACCTATTTAGGTCACCTACTGTCGAAGGAGGGTCGTAGACTAACACCTGAACGCATAGCTGCTATTACGAATATGCCTGTTCCTAAGACCCAACGCGAGGTATGCGCTTTCATTGGTATAACTTCGTATTGTCGTCACTGGATCCCTAACTATTTCTTACTAACGAAACCCCTCCTTTACCTGACCACCAAATCAGTGCATAAATCCCTGCCTTGGACATCCGCATGCCAGCAAGCTTTTGAGCAATTAAAGGTTGTGCTTTGCTCTGCTCCTGTGCTTGGTACTCCCGATTACCAGAAGCCTTTTGTGCTCTATGTACATGAGGCGGACGGTTGCGCGCTTTCTGTTCTAACACAGGGTTTCGGTGGTAAGCATAGACCCTGCGCATGTTTCTCTGCTATTCTTGATAACGTCGCCAGAGCTCTCCCGAGCTGCTTGATGGTTGCCGCGGCGGTGGCAGTTTCTATCAGGCAATGGGCAGGGCTCGTCCTTGATACGGATCTCACAGTCATGGTACCTCATGCTGTGGAAACACTGTTGAATAAGACAAAGACACAGCACCTTACTAGTGCGCGTCTGACTGGATATGAGTTAACTTTGCTTGCTCTGCACATTACCATCAAGCGCTGTGCTACTCTGAACCCAGCCACGTTACTACCCCTCCCTTCGGAAGAAAAGGACAACGATGTCCATGATTGTTTATTTCGGACTGAGGAAGAAACGAAGGGACGGGTAGACCGGACTGATGTTCCCTTATCTGACCCCCAAGGGGAACTATAGGTCAATGGCTCTGGTTTCAAACTACCAGATGGCACTACCACTGCAGCTTATGCAATCACAACGTTACACACTGTAGTTGAGACATCCCGTATCTCATACCAATCGGCTCAGGCTGCAGAGTTAGTTGCCCTCCTTAGGGCTTGCGAGTTGAGTGAGGGACGGACTGTCAATGTTTACACCGACAGCCAGTACGCCTTTGGGGTGGCCCATAATTTCGGGCGCCTCTGGGCAGAGAGGGTTCTACACCTCGCATGGGTTGCGAATACAGCATGGTCCATTGATACATAGATTGTTGTCAGCACTGACACTTCCTGATAAGTTGGCAATAATAAAATGTAGCGCTCACAAAGCAGTAACAGACGATGTGGGAAGGGGAAATGCTTTTGCAGATCAGACAGCTAAGGAGACAGCTAGATCGAAGATGAAAAAGATGTTCGTGGCAGGCCCCACTAGGTGGGTTCCAGACAATGGAATGTTCGAGGACACATTAGAAAATGTCAGGGAAATACAGAGCGAGGCGACAGTAGATGAACTGGCAGTATGGGAGGAGAAGACAGGGCGTTTGGACGAGGATGGGTGTTGGACTGACTTGTCTGGGAAACAGAGATGGTTGTTGCCTAATGCCTATGTGCTCCCTGTTGTTACTATGGCCCACGGACCAGCACACATTAGTGCCAAAGGAATATGTAAACTACTGGACCCAGTATGGCGAAACGATATTATCCCTAAGGTAGCCACACACCTAGTGAAACATTGCATCATTTGTCTGAAACATAATCCTGGGAAAGGTACTCCTACACCCGCAGGTAATTTTGCACCGCCTTCCTTCCCTTTCGAGGCTCTCCAAATGGATTTCATCGAAATGGAACGAGTTAACAATCTGAAGTATGTGCTGGTAGTGATTTGCGCATTCAGGAAATGGATTGAGGCTTACCCCACTAAGGAGAATACGGCTATGGCAACGGCAAAGGCTCTCTTAAAAGAGTTCTTCCCGCGCTATGGATTACCACGTGTGATCTGGAGTGACAACGGAAGTCACTTCAATTCAAAGGTCATTGAATTGGTGTGTAAAGGCTTGCATATTAGACAGAAGTTTCATGCAGCGAACCACCCCCAGTCAGCAGGCCTGGTTGAGAAGTACAATGGTACTCTCAAATTGAAGTTAGCGAAGATTCAAGAAAGCACAGGATTGCGATGGCCCGATGCTCTACCCTTGGCTTTGTTGCCTACCAGAGCGACAGCGCATTCTAGAACAGGGTTGTCCCCATACGAGGTGGTCTTCAGGCGCCCCGCCAACGTCTGGGGCATCCCAAGACCCAAGCGCTTTTCCAAGAAAGAGTACCCCCCATTTGTGGACTATCTGTATGAGTTAACTAAAGATCTTTGTTCTGTCCACCAACAGATTCACGCCACGCTGCAACCAGTACCAGAGGGGCCCGGTGTAGGAGAGTAGGATCTGCTTCTTATAGTTACCCCCACTTTTTGCTGATGTTTCACTGTTTTCGACTTAGTCTGACTGGGATCCTGCTGTTCCGGACCCCAGTCTAGCTGCTTTCTCCTCTAAATTTATTGCATGTACTTTAGGTACACTCCAGATTGGATTCTGGGGTACCCTTATAAGTCCCTAGTATATGGTATACTATGTACCCAGAGGCCTCCCAGGGGCTGCAGCATGTATTATGCCACCCGAGAGACCATGCAAAATGACACCACAGGTCTGCCACAGCAGCCTGTGTAAGGTGGTGCATGCACCCCTTACTTAGATATAGGTTCATTAGATCTATCCTAAATCACTGCACATATAAACCTATCAGTCACCCCTATGGCAGGCCTCATCAATCCTGAAGGCAGGGTGCTGGGTTTTATGTGAGGGTGCCCATGCATGAGCAGAGCCCCTCTGCAGCCTTCGGAACCTCTTTTCCGGGGTTGTCTGTGATGCAGCCAACCATATATACTTAAGAGCATTATAACCTCGCGGTAAATGCTAACTTTAAAACGGCTGCACGGAAACATGTCGTGTTGGGTGTCAAACACCTTGGAATCATACCTCCCCGCCAGTAACTGGCAGGGGAGGTATGATTCCACCCTCCTAGGAGGGAGAAACATGCCACACCGGTACACCCGGTACCAGCTTTCTTGACCCTGGCATCACAAAATGGATGCTGCCAGCCACAGACGAGTCTGCCCTCCTGCTGCTGGACGAAACTCCGGCAGGGGAAGGTTTGACAATAGGTTTCCTGTCACAGGGAGGTGTGACCACCTCCCAGACAGGCTTTAGTGTATTGGGGCTGGGTGGGTGCACTCTCGGAGTGCTTTGATGTCTGCACTGGGGGCACATTTGGTGTCCCTGTGCATAGTCCAGCTCAAACCGGTTGCAGGAGCCATTTGCTCCTGCTCTGGCGCGAAACTGGACAAAGGACATGGGTGTAGCTACCCCTCTGTCCTGACCCTCCCAAAGGTGGGTCCCCAGAGTTTGCCCCACCCCTTCCTTGGGTATAAAGTAGGAACCCCTGACTACAGGACTTTAGATTTGACCTGGACTAAACTCTGCTACAGAAACCAAATACTTTGACGATCTGCACGACGCTGGATGACTGAAGAAATCTCCCTTGGAGTAAAGGAGTTACTCCCCTGCAAGGCAGGCACCTAAACGCATCTGACCGGTTTGCATCTCCTGAGCTCCTGAGGACTCAGGAGATTTCTGCAACACAGGAGGTGGGTTCCCGAGGTCTCCGAGGTGGATCTGCGCTCTCAGCAATTCTGAGGCCCGTATCCCTCGTGGGGACAGTGCAACCCGTACCCTGTGCACCGTGTACATTTGCAGCAGCATATGCTTTTTGGCGACCCCTGAGGCTGTGCTTTGGGCTACTTGTAGTCCTGACCCCGAGCAGTAATTTCACCGAAGATTTCCGGCCTACACTCCACGAGTGTTCCGTGGGCTGGTATTTTGTGATTCAGCTCGAGGTCCCTTCACGATCCCTGGTCCGTGCTGGGCCTGTGAAGGTAACTTTGACTTTCTGTGGGCTTTCCTGGTTGCTCCAGACTTGCCCTGACTCTCCATAGCTTGGAGAGTCCCCAGGACCTTGCTGGTCCTCACCGAAGCATCTTTCCTCTGACTGCGTGGGTTGCAGTTGCCAAGGCTTGTTGGTGTTCAATCCGGACACTGACCCCCCCCCCCCCCCCAGCACTCGACATCCTTCGTGGGACAGCTCACCTCCGGACTTTGGTCGTCGTCGACGTCTCCTGGTCCCCGTGGCTGCAGAGTCAAGCTTCACCTCTTCGCACCTGAAACACCCAACATCGGTGAGCATTCGTCTATCATGCCCCTGGTCACTGTGAAGTGACCCAGACTGTCCCCTCTGCTTTCAGGTTCTACTCATCCCCGATCCAGGCTTGGATCACACCGGACACTTTTCATCTTCACGGCAGCAGCACTTTTCCGCATCACGCCATTGAAAACGACTAAGGTTTCCGACATCACTTGACCCCTATGCACCCGGCTCCTCTGGGATGGGTAACACGGGTACTTCGGTACTCTCAAGGGTGCTGGCCTTAGAACCTTCTATGTTTAGCTGGGTTTGCTTAAAGTCCTCTCCGAAGTGTCCTTAATCTTTAAATTTCCAACCGAAACTTTCTCATAGAGTTGTACGGAGCTCGCGCCTGTGTTCACACACTGCACCCGTCCTCCGTGGGTCCCCCGTGTCACTACTTTGGGTGGTTCCTTGGGGTCCCAGCGATTCTACGTGCTCTAGGCACTGTGTCTAGTCAAGTCGTGGTTGTTATACCACTTTCTTAGTATATGGTTCGGTCTCCCCCTGGAGCACGCTGTGTATTGTGCTATTTACTGTCGTTCTAGTGATTTAATATTGTGTGCTTTGTTCTCTAATCTCATAAAGCGGTTAGTAGAGAGTGTTTAGTAATAAATACATATATTTTATATATTCCTTGTGTGGTTCTCCTTTCATTTGGTCATTCAGGAGGTTATGAGCTGGTAAAACAAGCTGCTTTACATTCCTTCGAGACTTAGCCTGAAGGCTGCGCTCCATAACTACCACTAGGATAGCTTTCAATAAAGGTTGTCTTTAACCTAATCATCAATAAGGGTCGTTTGGACTGGTGCAAGGTGCCCACTTTAATTAGTGGACAGCATATACCAGGCCAACTTCTCACATTGGTGGCAGCGGTGGGATTCAAGCTTGCTATTGTTTTACCAGATAATCTCATTGAGTGACTAACTGAAAACCACTAAAGGTATTAGGTACATATAAATCAAGACTAGAATAAAGTTCTACTGAACTTGGAGTTGGGTAGCCAAGGGTCTAGCACACCCTTTCTCCAACTCAAGAGAGTCTCAGTTCCCACTAGGTTAGGTAGGTGCCTACACCACATAACTCTAGTATGTCTTCTAGGCCTGAAGCCAGTGGCTCCTTGCCAACTAAGTATGACCATCTCTCATTCCAAGAATTGAGAAATATGTGTACATCTAGGAAACTGAAGACAGGGAGACATGCAAGCACTCAACGCCTCATAGAGGCTTTGCTGATAGATGACCTCAGAAAGACCCCAGGGTCTGATGAGACAGGCAAGTTGGGTGGGACAGCAGAGGAGGAAAGGCCAGGAAGTGAAAACTTCTATGACCTGGACTCCAATGCTGACCAGGGGGATCAAGATGATTCTAACCTGGACAATCCAATTCTTCCTGAAGGTGAGGGAGAAGGCCTCAGGGGCCCTCTCTATACCCCACCTGGAAGAGTTAACAGTCTACCAAGAAGATCAAGATCACCTTCTCAGGAATCTAATCATTCTGGTACTTCTGTAGGGACCTCTGCTTCTCATAAAAGGGAATCCTCTTATGAGAAGAAATGCCAACTGCTTGAGTTTGAGAGAGCTAAGCTCAGAATCAAGAGAGAGCAATTGGCCTTAGGGAATCCCTAGAGCTACAGGATAGCTTTCAATAAAGGTTGTCTTTAACCTATTCATCAATAAGGGTTGTTTGGACTGGTGCAAGGTGCCCACTTTAGTGGACAGAATATACCAGGCCAACTTCTCACACCCGGGTATCAGCTACAGCCCGGGGACTTCGTGTTTGTGAAGCATTTTCAGCGAAAGAGCTGCCTGGAGCCTCGGTGGAAAGT
This sequence comes from Calotriton arnoldi, assembly GCA_963921515.1. Taxonomy (NCBI): domain Eukaryota; kingdom Metazoa; phylum Chordata; class Amphibia; order Caudata; family Salamandridae; genus Calotriton; species Calotriton arnoldi. The sequence continues at coordinate 845,669 of CAWUFW010001733.1, read as the reverse complement.
GCCACTCTTGGTCCTGCTCGCCACCAGCACCGCAGTAGAGCTTGAAGGCCGGAAGCACTGGGTGCACGGATCGCATGTCAAAAGAATACCTCTCCCACTTCCGTATGACCAGTGGGTCCGCGACGGCATTGCTGACCAGGAAGGGGGGAGCGAGTGCCCCGTTTCGTTCCCTTCTCTGACGCCCGACTGAGGTGGGCGCAGACAGACTAGGAGAGCGACGAGGTCTTACTTGAAACGGTCCCCCCAGAGATAAGGGCCACCCCAGATGCTCCCGCTTCTGGTGCACAGACACCTGAGTCTCAATGCCCTGCTGAGCCTGAATTTCTTCCCCTTTTTGTTGATGAAGTGCCTGGGGTTGCCAGGTACAACTTGCGACCTCGACGGAAGGACAGTGCGCCAGTAGAGCAGTCCAGGAGTTAGGGAAGGACTCGAGCTTAGGTGCTATGCCTAAGGTGCCTGCTTTAGATTAGAGTGAGTTACACTGGTGCACTGCCCTGGACACTGGACAGGATTAGCTGAGGGTGTCTTCCAAGGAGGGAGGGTGCCCTATCCTGAAAGAAGAGGATTGGTCTTCCAGCAAGGGCTGCGATCGCGCAGCTCCCCCGTGGGAGTGCTTCATAGCACCGTCGTTGATTAACAATAGGAGTCTACCAGTGAGGCTCTGAAGGACACTGGGTGATTTGTACCCCTCGGGTTGGTTGCATTTTTGTGGCTCCAATTCCTAAAGTTTCTTTCTATGTACCCATTTGGCCATGCAATTATGAAGGAGGAACAGCCTCTGGTGGCCCCACCATTACAGCAGAATGGTCCTGTGTGGTCTAGTTGGTCTATTGGAAATAGGGTAGTAGTGGTCCTTCTCATAGTGACGATAACACTATTCGGGGTGGTGTGGTATTTAGAAGAGCAGCATCCTGTGCACACATTGATAGGGACTACCCCGGTTCCACCTGAGCATTCGTTTGTTACACTGGCCCCGCACAAAGAAAGACATAGACAGACCTATCTCGAGAATGCGTTTCTGCAGATGCTTCATCAGGTACACAGTACAACTAATGCCACAAATTGGTGGGTGTGTGGGTTACTTCCCTCAGTTATGCACAGGAATGATCTACTGGTGTCATTGCCCCTGTCATATTTGGGTAGCTGTGAGGCATGGTTCCAATTGCTTTCTATGGTGTACATGCACTATTATGCTGATGCGATGAATATGGTACAGTGATTACGAAGCAGTGTTGGAGTATATAGTGGTACACCAAGGATATACACCTGGGGCAGATGGAAAGGAGGGTACCCTTACATCCAGAAGCTTGTATGAATATTTTTGAGGATAATAAGAATGTCACTTGGTTGCAAAACGAAATGCTGGATTTTCAAGGATTTAATGTTACTGAACATTTTAAATGTTTCCAGGAATGAAATATAACTGAAGACAAAGCCATGCCCGTCCCTGTGATCAATACATCAGCTAGTTTCTGTGTCGAGGGTACAGGGAACATTCCAGTAGGTTGGAGCAGTTGTAACTATACATACCGATTGAACACTACTAGTAGCCCACCTTGCTCACACCTCCCAATGTATACTATGTTTGTGGGGGACAGGCTTATACATGTCTTCCCAGGGGATGGTCTGGCCAGTGTTATGTCTCTTTTCTTTTGCCCCGTTTATATTGCACCATCTAATTATCACAAGGATCATAGACTACAGCGTAGGGATCTACATTTGCATTGAGCCAAGAGATTTGTCAACCCAGAAGATATAGATCAAACAGATACTTCCCTACAGCAATTTACTGACATCATGAAGGGCATTTTGCCGTTCTGGGGCCCCATGTTCAATAGCCGTAATATCCGTCGCCTGGCTAGAGTAGTTGAGGGAGTCATTAATACTACTGCAGGTATACTGACTAATATTACCGTTGAGCTTCAGGCTACGAGACTGGTTGCTCTTCAAAACTGGATGGTTTTAGGCGTCATCCTTGCTGATAGGGGCGGAGCCTGTCGCATCTTCGGCAGCAGTTGCTGTTTACACATTCCTGATAACGCCCCTAATGTATACTCCGCCATACAGAAATTACACAGGCTTGCTTCAGATATCCTTCAGGATAATGGATCATGGTCCCTCACAGGGTGGTTCTGGGGTCTGCTGACATCATGGGGTTGGAAGATACTACTTGCCCTCATAGTTATCGCAGGTGTCATCTTCACATGTTGCCTATGTATTAATTGCCTTCCAGCATGTTGCACCTATTGTGTGAGCAAGCTCACCCCTACCCCTAAATTGCCAAGACGAGATACTAATGTTTCTACTATGATGATGCAGGATGTTCAGGATATGATGTTTATCGATGAAGGTATTTTTGAATACTAAGTAGAATTTTGACACTAGTGTGCTGCTTTATTCTCCCTTGTAATTTGACTGCCTATGCATTTTCTTCCTTCCCACTTAGAATTGTAAAGACCCTACCGGATGGCCTCAATAAAGCATTTAGCCACCCATGCTAAAAGGAGGGTCTGTTAGGTTTGAAAATCCCATTCCTGCTATGCACTCGTATCATGCTACATTAGGTTAGCAGTGTGTGGCTAAATAGGTGTCATTTGTATTCACGTTATGCAACCCACTGAGTTAGCCCTGCAACGTGCAAGCTTTAGTTAGCAAGTGTGACTCCATTTTGTATTTCGTAATCCCTATTAGGCGGTGTCTGAACTAGGCCTCATTATTCGTATTGCCTGCCTCAGCAGAAGACTGTATTTAGTTGTTATTTTTCCTTCCTGTTCAAGGCTGCTTCTCGACATTACTAATGAATAGGCCATTCTGCCCTCGCATGCCTATCCGAGTGTGTAGTTCTGCTCCCACGTTAGGAGACGCTGAGACTCAGCGCGGTAACCTTGAGTTGCTGATAGCATGTACCCATCTGGCAGGTGGTAGCCCATCCTTCTGTGCCTTCTTTGTTCATGTTCGGCCCAGGCCGGTAACTTTCCACTGTGGTCGTGGTTGGGGGTTCTTGGAGGAATGATCATGCATTGCAGGCAGTTGGGGAGCCAGTCCCTCTGCAAACATCTTAGGGTGCAGGTCAGATTGGACTCCTCTGCAGAGTATTACTAATAAATGCTTGTTTGTATTCTCTACTGTCTGACCGACTCTTCATTTCTTGGGAAGGCATAGCAGGTGGTTGTAAGTAACCCGGGTGGCCCCTAAGGGCCACTTCCTTCAGTGGCATCAACTAACATCTCTCAAGCGAACTGGGGACATTTTTTACAAGATTATTTTAAATGACCCAAAGTCAGACAGCCTCCAGCAGGACCACCGAGAAACCAGAGCCTCAACACCAACCAAAGATTCAAATGAGGTGGACATAGATAACATCACAAAGCAGATAGCCAAAGGGCGGAGACAAGGCGTGCTGGGCCCCAACACGATGACCCACGGTATTCAAACGTGACCCAACCCTCTGGGCAGAAACTCTAGCACCGGTTTTCACTCCGATAAGGAGTACCGGTATCCCGCCCACCTCATGGCAGGGTTTGGTTATACCACCAATCTTGAAGGGTGGCGACAGATCATCTCCAGCCAATTACCGCCTAATCGCCCTGATTGACAATGAAGGCGAGTATTTTGCTGGGACGTTGCTCGAGGATCCAGTACCTCCATCATCCCACTCAACCAGACCGGATTCTCAAAAACATAAGGTGCAACAACAAATATATTTGCAATCTCACTCCTAATGGATGCCCCCCATGGTTCCAAATCACCATTATATCTCTGCTTCTTCGACTTCAAAGCTGCCTTCGATAATGTTGACCGGGAAAGACTGTGGGGTAAGCTACCAAGTTGGAAAGTTCCTTAAGGCCTGCTGAACATGCTTCATAAAGATACATGGGTTTGGGTCAAGCTAGGTGCTGGAACGCACCTCTCAAGGAAAATTCCAACCACCCATGGCCTAAACCAAGGGTGTGTCCTGGCACCAACACTCTAATCTCTTTCTGGCAGACCCGATGGAGCCTGCAAACCTGCAAGGGGCATGGCGATATCCAGCCTCCTCTGCGCAGAAGATGTGGTTTTGGTCAGTCACACACAGGTGGGGCTGCAACGGCTGCTAGACATCACGAGGCCTACTCCCTGGCAAACGGCCTGACCATCAACCATGGGAAAACCAAGACCATAGTATACAACAATAAGAAAGCACGAACACAATGGTTTTGGGGAAACGCCCGGGTTGAAGGGACGGATGATAATAGGTACCATGGGGTCATCATAGACAAAAAAGGCTCCTTTGCAGCCCAGAAGAGGGAGATAGAAATGAAAGGGCTAATGCTGGCGGTAACTTAAAACCTGAAGAAAATTAATGGCTGGACCTTCACCGACACCCCTTCCCGAAGTAGCATGAGCAAAACTCATACCGACAATCTCGTACGGGAGCGAACGGCTTAGAGGCCGGGATGCCAGAATCCTGGACAAAGTAATGGTGCAAGCTTACAGGATCGTCTTTACACTTCACAAATCGCTTCTCCAGCGCAGATACGCCTGGAATTTGATCTACTAAAACAGACGCTGGCCCGGCAAGGAACATACTTAATATGCTGGAACAAGATAAGGAAAGCGGAACCAAATACATAGAATCATCTGCAATGGAAGGAGTTACAAGAACGCGACCTGTCACTGGCAAGGGCCTTTCTAAAGGAATCACTGGAAAGCAGAGAACTCGCACAGCTCTGGGACACCTCAACCACTCACCAGGTAATAAAGAAGATGGTCTGGAAGGCCCTAAAAATGTGTTCCGTTACGGAGGACAAGGACAAACTAGCAAAAAGAACTCACGGATGGATGACATGAAATAACTACAAGAACCTTGTGCCACAGCAATACTTCACCATGGGATATCGAACTTTAGTCAAGGTGCAGTTCTTGAAATACCGACTGGATCTGTTTCCTGCAAAGGCCCAACTACCACCCTGGCTACAAGAATGACACACGGATACTGGTAACCTACGCGGGGCAAGGAAGGAAGATCTACTCCACCATCTACTCCACCTAGTCTGTTCCTGCAAGGAGATACAGGGCGAAAGGAGACCATTTTCAAAAACGCCCTTTAGTCAAAGAGGAATACACACTAAAAGACAAGCCATATTGTCCTGCTTTAATCCAGTGGACCCCCAGCTAAACTACAGTCTTGTTAAATTTCTGCAGAAGGTGGGGAAAAAAAAAAAAAAAAAAAAAAAAGGATGCCCAACAGCACTCCTTCCAGCCCTGACGAGGCAAAACAGCCTACTGGTGGTAGCCCTGCCTATTAACTTTGAACGCGAGAGGGAAACAAACGACAGCACTGCCTTGCACTTTCTTGCACCCGCACTTTATTTTGTATTATCCTATCCTACTTATGTTTTAAGGCCCACAACCAAGTCAAAGTATAGGCACAGCCAACGAGATGGGGCACCCCCACCAGCAGAACCACTTATCTGCATCCAAATCTGTTCTCAAAAAGGACAACAGTCGGCAGGCCCCCTTTTTTTTGCACTTTCACTTTAACATAAACACATAATCATCCATCACTAAAACAAAGTGTCGGCCACAATATTCCACCCTTGAGAGCATAGACAAAACTGGCGAAAACAAAAAATTTAGATATTTTTACTTTTGCGCATGTGTCCTTAAACTCGTGAATAACACCTACTTTTATTGTGTATTTACGGGATGTAACCTGTATTTTAAAAATGCTGATTTATTGCAATAGTTCTGTCGATCAAAACACTTCACCCACGAGGGCATAGACCGACCTACGATTTAAACATATTTTTCTCCGGCACGTGTGTTCTTAAACTAGAGAATAATACCTACTTTTGCTGTATATTTATGGATCATGTAATTTGTATTTTAAAATAACTGTTTTATTGCAATGGTTTTAAGTAACCACATGATTTACCAATAAACTTAAACCCTGGCTTAAATACATTAAGGAGTTGTATCAAAGTATTGGGAGGGTAGAGTTAGGTCCAAAGACAATCGGAAGTGGGTGAAGGAACACTTTTTTTAAAGTAAGGATGTTGGACAGGGAACTGTCAAACACGACTCAGTCAATGTACCCTAACAATCGCAAAAAAATTATAGGGAGCACTTTTTGCTCAGTAGATTTAGATTTAAATTATGGCATTTGCTGCCAGCTTTCCCCAGAGGATGGAATTAGGCAAGCTCACTTGGTCCTTGCGGCTGCGACCAAGTGTCTCCGCAAGATACAATGCATTTGATATTGCTTTGTAAGTTTTATGATGAGTCCAGGAAAGTTTTTTTGTTCCTTCAACCCGCTCTCATGTTTCTACAATGACTGTCAGATGAATTTGTGATTTTTAATGTGGTTTGCTTTTTAAAATCTATTGTAAGATTGTGGGGACTACAGAGAGATTGATTGTTTTGTGTCTTTTAAGGATTTTGGATTATTGTATTCAATGTTATGCTTTTAAATTGATCCAAATAAAGCTTGACTTGATAATACTGCTATAAATAACGCATGTATGCTGTTTCTAGGCGCTGTAAACACAGAGCTACCTACCATAATGTATGAAGAAAAGCTTTTATCAACACTGCTCAGTGAATGATGCATATTGTGCTTTTCACTTGTTATTCCCATGCAATCCCTTTGAGCAATGTCTAGCTCGCCACCTGCAATCAGTACGAACCGTTTTCATTAGCTTTATGCAGGGTCACTGGAATTGTGTCATTCTGCGGGAGCAGCATTTTCCACATAATTATACTTTTGCTGCTTTTGCCACATAATCCATCATCTGCTGTATAATCTGTAGATAACGAAAAAATTGCCGTTTCTAGCTCAAAAGATACTAAAAATGCAGCAACGCATCTTGCTGTGCAGTGAAAGATCCTTCAGAAAGGTTGGCTGGTAACGTTTCAGTTACTTGCTGATGTGTTTGGATTTTAAACTGGTACTAAAGAGATGAAGACACCTTTAACCATAACTTGTTAAAGCAACTTAAAAAATATCATAACGAAGTAATACTATCGCTAAACGTGCTGCATAACGCCAAATAATGTACTTTTTCTTGCGTATATTATAGTTAACCCTGACGCATAATTTGGTCCTCCCCGGCCACATAGTTCCAGTGGCCCTGGGGTCATGACCCTTCACAAGACTGCGAATATTATTTAAAAACATGCGGTACTCATCTGATTCGCTAAAGGAGGAAGGACCACAGGCGAGGAAAAGCATCTTGAACGAGGTTCTAAACTAGGTACTGAATGAAACCTCAGATTTATCAACCAACACCTGTGATATGAGGATGACCCCGGGGATGTGTCAACTGATACACGACTTCTGGGTAGCTCAGTGCCTACTGAGAGGCACTTCTTTACATACGACTCCAGCCAGAGACGATTAGGAGAGGTCGTATTCATCATGTCGGTGATGCCAAAATCCCTTGTTCTGTAAACTCTAAGCGGAGTGTGCCCATTCTACTACCCCCTTTCTAACCAGGCCAGAGAGGGGGAGTCTGTCTCCTTCTGTGCGCTATAGAGACCTCCCTCCAGATTCTCACCCGTACTCCCAGGATCCCCTCACGAATCAGGCGCGTGCAACATCACAAAGAACAGATTCTTCCTACCAGATTTGCAGAGCAGACCGCGGGGAGCTCCAACGCAAAGACTAGCGGGTGAGGGGAAGTGATGAGGAATGCCGGCTTCGCAGGGCCTGTGGGTGACTCAATCCTGGTCTGAGAGCCACCGGAGCAGGTGTAATCTGCGCTCCTCCTGAGGACCTTGGAGGGGTTCACAACAGCACTCCGGCACAACAAAGGAGCGGCCCCGCGGCTGCGCCGCAGCCCGGCGACCTCTCCACCATCAGGACCTCTCAAGCCTAGCGCCGCTCCTTTCTGCCTCAACCCGTTGGAGGCCGCGCCGAGCCCAACTCCCCCGCCCCACCAAGCAGCGCTGCCTGCAAACCCCGGCCCGGACTCTCGCTTCCCTCCTGCGCGCAGATTTCCGGTGCCGAGAATAACGCCCACAGCCCAGAGGAGGGCGGGATGAACCTGACGGAGGTAACCCGGGACGCCTCCAATCACCGGTGTTCTGTTAGCGCTTGTCTCTGAATTCACGCCCTCCGCCTAGAGCTCTAGGAATCTCCTATCTTTCCTTCCCAACTCTTTGGGAAACAACAATCATTGGTTTGATTTAACCGATACGTCTAGTCCACCGCACCTACCATTGACAAGTTATTTTTTTTATCTCGTATCTCAATGAATAGCGGGGTGTGCACTTTGTGAGTTGATACCTTTTTCAAGACTTTTAAAACAAGGTGTACGTACGTCCATATTTGACAACATTTGGGGAACGCTCACTGAAAATACATGCAAAATCTTTTACAGAATGGCAACACATTTAGGACGGTTTGTTAAATAGTACGCCGAGGAGGTGTTCGTAAATGTCACTTCGTTTGAAAGTATTTTATTTCAGTTTAAAATGAGCATTTTCCATTTATGGATTTCTGAATATGCAAGCCCAGATCATTTCCGAGAGGCATTTTATTTACATCTTGATTTGTACCAACCGGCTGCGATGTTCCTTGTACAATGTAGTACAACACTCTTTTCTAGTTTTCCATGATGGTGATGTGGTTACTAGGCCAACTACTTCATCTCCAAATCCTCTTTATATTTAATTTCTCAGTAGTTTTATATGAGCACCACCCTCGGACCTTGTAAACGATCTTTGGGGCAAAGACATAGCCATTTCTCTATTTGTGTTCTTGGATGTTGGTTTGCATGGCACTTATGGTGCAATATGGTAAAGGATATCTTCTTTTTTTTATCCTAGTGGGACGACTTGTACCTCTCAGTTTTGCATGATACTTGTTCTGACAGCCTTGAAAAAGTCCATAGTGACGAAACACGTCAGCTGTATCTGTTCTTCAGAGATCTCCAGCGGTTACACTCAACCTAATAGATCAAATAAAACCAGGAGCAACATCTCGCCGCCGCCGCCAAGACCTGGAACACCCTCCCCACCAACCTCCGACAGACCCAAGACCTACTGGCCTTCAGAAGACTCCTCAAGACCTGGCTCTTCGATCAGTAGCAGCACCACCCCCCTCTTCCCCCAGCGCCTTGAGACCCTCGCGGGTATGTAGTGCGCTTTATAAGTGACATGATTGATTGATTGATTGATCTTTCGGCCGCATCTGTGTTACCTGTGTTTATTTTGCAACAAATATATTACATGCACTACCGACTGTTTGAATCAGTGTATCCATTTGTTAGCATATAAAATATATCACTATCCTTTTTCTTAACATATATTAAGAGTTAATTATTTTTTTACTAAACAGAGATAAATTGTTCCACAGACACTTCAGTCAGCCAAAATAACTTTATTTCGCCGATGCAGTATTAGCATAAAAAGTATTTTACAAACATACTTACATCAATAATTAAAAGCAACCATTACAAATTTAGACTAACATGTAATAAAACATGATTTAAAAGACAGCGATACATTTTTTAAGAACAGTCATAAACTAAAAAACAATAATTCATACATATATACGCAAATATTACACAAGCTAAAGCCTTGAGTTACGTTTTAGATATCAGGTTAAAGATTTAGTCTCCTCCTGCTTAAAGCGGATAGGAAAAACGAGGCCAAGCAAAAACATGTAAAGGGATCAGACAATGACTGAAGATAATATAGGGCTACACAACATTGTATAAAATTCATTTTTCAGATGAGGGGGACAATGTATCTTTTTCTTTCATTAATATAAAATTTACAAAAAAATACAAAGTGCAGGTCATTCTGAGTGGATCGCTTGTCACAGGGGCAGGGTGGAAGTGCAGTGACCGCATAGGTTTTAGACGGATGGCCTAACATAAGAGGAATATAATTTAAACAAAATCTCACTAAGATATATCTGTGTTGGAGATTCGTGACAGATGTTAATTAAGAACATTTTGTGTTAATTATACTAGGTGCTGCGTGATATTGTCTAACTGTGGGCAATTTAAAGTTAGAATCATACCTTTTCGCGTCTAAATGGGCTAATAAGCGAGTCTTCAGTTCCTTTTGTGTTTTTGACATGCACAACTTCGGATCCTCATATAGTTTATGTAGGCCAACGGCCTGCAGGTTAGTCTTGATATATCTTAACCATCTTATTTTACTTACACCATCTAGATACAGGGAGTCGTTTATAATATCTCTAGTCAATGAAAGGGTTTCTTTTCGCCAAACTGAATGCCACATCAAAATCGGTGCAATACGGATCTTATCAGTAATATAGGGAACTCTCAGCTCCATGTGGCAATTATAATTAGCGCAGGATTGGGGAAGAGATGCCAAGTTTTTCAGGAAGCCATCCTCTATACCCTGAAGTTTAGAGGTATCAGATATGCCCCAGACAGCTGCGCCATAAGAGGCAGCAGATAGTGTTTTTGCCTCATAGACCTTTTTTATTACTTCAATTGGCTTAGTCCCAATTTTTTTCACAAATTTAAAAAGGGCCCCAATATATTTTTCTATCAATATTCCTCTATTGGAGACCATATTTCTCCAGTTATTATCTCTATCAAACATGATCCCTAAGTAGTTAAAAGAATCTACAACCTCTAACTTTATCCCTTCGATGTACATTCGAGGCTGTTTCTGCTGCTTTGGACCTGCCACAAGGACAAATGACTTAGTATAGTTAATTTTCATGTCCAAATTGTTCATAAATTTTGCATACTCCTCTATAAGTCGTTGCAGCGCGTTGCCTGTGCGTGCAAGGAGCACCGCGTCGTCGGGACCTTAGAAGAGTTAATAAGGGGAACATCTGTGGTAGACCGTAGCAAAGCAGATTCAACGGCGTTAGTGTATAAAGCAAATAAGAAGGGCGCGAGCACGCACCCTTGCCTCACACCCCTAGTGATTCTAAAGTATCTCGTGCATTCTCCTTTCTTACCGAATCGAACACAAGCCGTGGTTTCAGCGTACAAATCACGAATTACATTAATTATCTGGGTCTCAATTCCCATAGCCTCCATGATCAGCCACAGCTTAGATTGAGCCACGCAAACAAAGGCTGCCGACAAATCCATGAAGCGACACCAAAGGGGATGATGGACGGTGCGCTTGAGCAAATCAAACACTCACCCCCAGTCAACTGATCTGGGTTTAATCCATCACCATTCTTTAGCTCACTCCACCACCCCAGTTCAGACATGGCCATATGCAAATCAGTCTGACCCTGTGCCTCATGGGAACAGTCCAGCCCGAACTGCCAAGCCATATCTTCCCTGGACCAGAAACAAGCATCCTGGGACCGGTTTCTGGCTAATCAGCCGTCATCAGCCAGGCTAGCTTGAATCCAGTGGCAAAGTGAGCAAGGGACCCACGTCTGGGCATACCCTGCCAACTTAGGGCGAACAAAGCGACACCAAAGGGGATGATGGACGGAGCGCTTGAGCAAATCAAACACTCACCCCCAGTCAACTGATCTGGGTTTAATCCATCATCATTCTTTAGCTCACTCCACCACCCCAGTTCAGACACGGCCATATGCAAATCAGTCTGACCCTGTGCCTCATGGGAACAGTTCAGCCCGGACTGCCAAGCCATGTCTTCCCTGGACCAGAAACAAGCATCCTGGGACCGGTTTCTGGCTAATCAGCCGTCATTAGCCAGACGTGGGCACTCCCGTGCTCTCCATGCCGCTGGAGTCAAGCTATCCTGGCTGAAGAGGGGTGAAACCCCGAAACCTGTCCTAGGATGCTTGTTTCCAGTCCAGGGAGGACCTGGCCTGGCAGTTCGGGCTGGACTGTTCCCATAGGGCACAGGGTCAAGACTGATTTGCATATGGCTGGGTTCAAACTGTAATGGCATGGTGAGCAAAAAAATGATGGATTTAGGCCCAGATCTCTGTACTGGGTTGAATGTATGACATTGTTCTGCATTCTGTCCATCAATTGTTGTTTTTGCATTTGTCACCCCGAGTGGGACGGGTATGCCCAGACGTGGGTCCCGTGCTCTCCATGCCGCTGGAGTCAAGCTATCCTGGCTGAAGAGGGGTGAAACCCCGAAACCGGTCCTAGGATGCTTGTTTCAAGTCCAGGGAGGACCTGGCCTGGCAGTTCGGGCTGGACTGTTCCCATAGGGCACAGGGTCAAGACTGATTTGCATATGGCTGGGTTCAAACTGGAATGGCATGGTGAGCAAAAAAACGATGGATTTAGGCCCAGATCTCTGTACTGGGGTGAATGTATGACATTGTTCTGCATTCTGTCCATCAATTGTTGTTTTTTCGACAAATCCATGAAGGCAAGGCATAAGTGGCCATTCTTAGCCACAGTGTATTTTGCTATCATTAAGTTTAAGTTCAGACACTGGTCCACTGTTCCCTTTTCTAAAGCCATATTGGCTTGGGATTATTATATTCTTTTCCTGAGCCCATTCCTCAAGTCTGTTTAAAAGTAACCAGCCCATTAATTTGGCTGTGGAATCCAATAAGGATATAGGTCTATAGTTTTTTGGAACTGCCTTATCCCCCTTTTTGTAGATGGGTATAATAACTGTCATCTTCCAAGAAGACGGTACACCTGTTTGGACTATTTTATTAAAAACGTTTGTAAAGAGTGGAGCCCAGAGGTCTTGATTGTCTAGAAAGAAATCAATCGGGACCCCATCGGGTCCAGGTGCCTTCTATCTTTTACACTGGTTGAGAGCATGTTTAGTTTCTTCCAGACTAAAAACAACCCTGTCTCCTGAACTGGATGATGACACGTGGGGGGGAGGGGGCGTTGGACAGTTACCTCCTGTGAGTTACCAAACAGACCTTCAAAATGTGTAACCCAGGCCTGTTCATCCACATGGGTATCTGTAGCCATCATTTTTTCATCTCTCAAAAAAGGAGCATTAATTAAAGACCAGAAATCCTGGGTACTATTTATTACTGCAGCCCTTTGTAACCTTTCCCACAGCTTCTCCTTTAAAAACTTTAGCCTGGTGGCCAAGACCCGGAACGAAATGGCCGCTTGAGCTCTCGGCTCCGTGAACCCTATCCCTCCTCCGTCAATCCTGAATAAAGATCCGGCTTCCCGAGGTGGGGATCGTGCCTGCATATCAGCGGGGGCTCCGGGGCCAACACCCGCCGCTCTAAACCATCCAGGGCCGGAGTTCTGGGTCCCGGAAGACGTGGGCCTATCTGTAACGTGAAGCCGGGGGCTAAATTTGAAGGTCCGGCCGCCGGGAGAAGGCGGGGGCGCGGCCTGTAGCCCCGGTGGATCCTGCGCAATAGTTGCCCTGCGGGCGGTGGCTGCGATCCATCGAGCTGGCAATACGGCCCTCCCGGCCGCGGACCAGAAGGAATCGACGACGCTCCAAGGCACCGAGGTACCGACGTGTGGCGGCTGACTGGTGGGGCTGTGTAACGGTCCTGAGACCCGAAGTCAGGGGGGAAGAACGAGAGGGGCCCAAGGAGTGGCGGGTCCCCGACTCCCACACACCAAATCCCCCTCCCCCCAGCAGTCTGAAACCGGAGCACCGATCCATGCAGGGATCCGGCTGGGGGTAAAGAGGAGGCGCCTTCCACTATCCCATACGGAGGCCAGGTGACAAGCGACAGGGAGGAGAGGCACCGAACGTCCACAAGCTTGCCTACATTCGGCCCGACGGTGGATGGGGCCGACGCTGGGATAAAGCGGTGTAGCGGAGCGGAGGATGCCTGGCCGCACCCAAATGATCTAACCCCCACGAGCCGCAGGGCCAGCCGGGAACGGGGTAGCAGTGCCTTGCGTCCCCACTGACTATCGCCGAAGGATTGGCAGACGACGGACTGGGGCCGCACACAATAACACCGGACATAGAACCAAGCGGTGCAGCGGAGGGTTGACCACTAGCCACAATGGCAGCGGAGAAGAGCAAAGTCACAGGTACAAGGGGTTTCGAAACCGGTGCAAACTAACAAGCTGGACCGCTATACCCTCCCAAAAGATATGCTCCAGAGCCGACAGTCTGGCGGTGGCGCTACCGGAGAACTCGGAGATGAGGACCGGGAACTGTCCCTAAAAGACGTCATGAAAGCAATCACCACGGGCCAGGCTGCACTGGAACACAAAATGGACACCATCGCCATCGAGGTCAACCTGATCCGGGCTGATCTCACTAAACTTAACGAAAAGGTTAAACAGGTTGAGCTCACCACTTCCAGTCTGGTAGACGATGGGGCCCTGCTCCAGGGTGAAATGCGAGACATGCAAGCATTCCGGAAAACCACAGAACTTAAGCTTGATGACTATGAAGGGCGCCTACGCCGCAATAACCTGCGCATTTTAGGAGTACCTGAAAAAGCGGAGGGACAGACTCCGGACCTTTTCGTGGAAGACCTTGTGTTGCAACACCTAAAACCTAAGGGCCTGAGTAAGTTTTTTGTCATTGAGAGGGCACATAGAGTCCCGGGGGGTCGTCCCAGGCCGGGAGCCCCCCCACGCCCAATGCTGGCTAGAGTGCTAAACTTCCGGGACAGAGACGTGATCCTTCAAAATGCCAGAACGGGGACAGGCCTCCGCTTTGAGAACGCCAACATTTCCTTTTTCCCGGACTTCACGCAACGAGTGCAGCGTCAACGAAAGTCCTTCACCATAGTGAAGCAGAAACTTAGGGAAAGGGGACTGAAATACTCTATGCTATTCCCAGCGCGCCTTCGAGTAGAAGCCGGAGGGAAAATCTGGTTCTTCGAACAGCCCGAGGAAGCGGCGGACTGGCTGGAACATCAGACGGAGCGGGCCTTGCGAGATCGAACGGCTGGGGGAGAAGATGCCTCTCAGGCACACATCTGACAATGAAGACATGAACAGGTATCCCCTCTAGCGAGGTCTGGCCATCGAGTTAGGCTGGGACAGGTAACGGGCGGTGCGGCGGCTGGATCCCGGGGAGAAGCCTCCCCTCTTGGTGACAATTCTTCTGAACCTTTGGGGTGTATCCCACGTAGGGAACTTGTCAACGTATAATACTCCCGGAGGGGGGATGGGAAAGCGGGCTGTCACGCCCTCACACTATCTTCTATTAGTTCTTTATTGGGGCGACAGGCACTCTGCAAGTTTCTTATGGGCAGTTCTGAGCCCAGAGTGCAGGGCAGCGGGGTGGGGGGATGTTGGGGGGAAGGGGGGTTGGGGGGTTGGGGGGTTATGTTTATGTAGTAGCATTGTTTTTACATCGGTATCGCATGCCACAAAGATGACGGAGCCATCTGCCAATAGTAACCTAAACCACGAGCATCATATAGGGATAAAAATGTTAAAATATTGAGCTGGAATGTTAACGGACTTGGGGACAAGATTAAACGCAGCGTGGTACTCCAATACATAAAACGTCAGGGTCCAGACATCGTACTCCTACAAGAGACTCACCTGGTCGGGAATCTCTGTAGAGCTATGCACAGGGGAGGGTACACAATGATCGCACATGCGGGATTCACCTCGGGCTCCAGAGGGGTGGGCATCATGGTTAAAAAAACACTTCCCCTGACGGTGGAATCCGTGTGGACGGATGTGAGGGGCAGATATGCTGGGATCTCTGGCACATGGGAGGGCCGCTCCATTACATTCATGTCGGTCTATGTGCCCCCGGGGTGCAGGGCTCCACCTTCGCCGACCTGGGCTCCGTCCTACTTACGGTACCAGATGGCCTCCTGGTCCTCGGAGGAGATTTTAATGCAGTAGTTTCGGGCACAATGGACAGATGCCCCCCCAGGGAGATAGGACCATCTGCACGCTGGCTGCCCGAATTTCTCGACACTATGGGGTTGGTAGACGGTTGGCGCACACACCACCCAGACCTGATACAGCACACCTTTCACTCGGGCGCCCCTCATAGCCTATCCCGTTTGGATTACTGCCTGGTCCCCGCAGCACAAGTCATGCACATACATGAAATCAGACACTTAGCTAGGGGCATCTCGGATCACTCTCCGATATGGGTACACATAGTACTCAATCAAGTAGCAGTGGGTAGACTGGCTCCAATTAATCCCTGGTACCTTCGAGACCCGAAACTCCGTAGAGACCTCCACAAGGCCATGGACGACTACTTCTCCGAAAATGTAGGGTCAGTATCTTCATCCCAGTCCCTGTGGGAAGCGTTCAAGGCCGTGATTCGAGGGCAGGCTCTGTCCTTAATCGCTGGGGCGAAGAAAGATAAACAAAAAGAAGTCCTCGCTATAGAGGCAGACATTTACAGGCTGGAAGGCGACCTAGAATCGGGCGTGACACCGGAGAAACTCCATTCCCTAAGCCTGAAACAACACGAATACAAAGCCCTAGTTACAGACACGGCCAAACTCCTAGGTAGGGAGCGACAAGGTAGGATCTACGAACAGGGTGACAAAGCAGGGAAGCTAATAGCATGGCTGGACAAAAAGAATGGGCGAGTAGATTGGTCCCAGAGCTTAAAGGCGAGAGAGACGTCTCCATTACTGAACCTCAAGAGATAGTGGACAGATTCGCCGCCCACCTACACAATATATATACGACAGTGACCCCACACACAGAGGAAGACTCACAGGACCTCCTTCGTGATATCAGGCTCCCCTGCCTCTCCTCAGCAGAGCGCGACTTTATGGATAGTGACTTAACCACAGATGAAATCGCGCAAGCAATTCGTGCATTGAAACCGGGCAAGGCCCTGGGACCCAATGGTATCCCCATCGAACTATATAAACTGCGGCCCGACAAACTTGCACCATACCTAAAAGCGATGTTTGAGGTATCTAGAGATTGTGGGATGCTGCCACTGGAGCAGAGAATAGCCACTATCGTTACTATACATAAGGAAGGGAGGCCCAGGACGGACTGCTCCTCCTATAGGCCGATCTCCCTCCTTAATGCCGAACCCAAAATCCTGGCAAAGCTCCTGGCGATTCGCCTGCTAAAAGTAATAAGCACCCTAGTGCACCCAGACCAATCAGGCTTCATGCCCCACAGAAACACGGCCCTAAACATTCGCAGGATTAACGGAGTGCTGGGGAGAGCATCCACCATTCAGGAGGCGGCGGTGATAGTGTCATTGGACGCAACCATGGCGTTTGACACGATCGAATGGTCCTACCTCTGGGCAGTTCTGGCAAAACTGGGCTTTGGCCCAAAATACATACAGTGGGCTCGTCTCCTATATCAAGATCCACTGGCCCAGGTAGTGGTCAACAATAAACTGTCGGCCACGTTCCCGCTCAGTCGTGGTACCCGTCAGGGATGCCCACTCTCGCCGCTGCTCTTTGCCCTCGCTCTGGAACCACTGGCTGCATGGATCCGATGGGACCCCAGGATACGAGGGCTGGGGTGGGCCCCGAGCGGGAGGACCGGATTTCACTCTATGCAGGCGACATTTTACTCTATCTGGCCTCCCGAGGAAATCCCTAATAGTAGTGTTAGATATCCTGGCAGTATTCGGGAGATTTTCTGGATTCACCATTAATTGGGGCAAATCCGTACTACTCGTCATTCAAGGGAGCCCCCATCCTCCCGAGAGACTGCCCGCTTCGAATTACTACTGAGGGCTTTACATACCTGGGTGTTTTCATCTCTCTGGATCCCGTGGTCCGATACGCCCAAAATCTTCTTCCACCCCTGCGTAAACTCAAAAAAGACATCGCCAACTGGAAAGCACTCCCCTCTCCCTACTGGGCAGAGCGACCCTGTTTAAGATGATGTCCCTGCCCAGATTCCTATACGTATTACAAAATGCCCTGGACCCGGTACCGGCGCACTTCTTCAGGGAAGTAGAGAGTCTTCAGAGAGAGCTGCTCTGGGACGGCAGATCGCGTATCGCCCTAAATAAGTTGACCCTAAACTGGTACGATGGTGGCATAGGCCTCCCGGACATTAAAAAATACTATTGGGCAGCGCACCTTGCTGCCGTCAATCACGGTACATACGGGAGGGGCGACGATCCTGGCTATGGCATGGACAAATGGCTCCTCTCCGGAGGCAATTATAACAGGGCACTCTACTCGCGGCCCAAGAGATACAATCTAACAGGCCCAACAAACCACTCGGTCCGCATCTGGCATGAAGCAACTAACTCCCTGGGGTGGGGACGAAAACTGACGTTGGCAACCCCACTGTGGGATTCTGAATTATTGGGTAACTTATGGAGGTCGAAGGGCTTCGACAAATGGGACCTCATCGGCATTACACAAGTCAAAGACGTCTGGGGAGAAGGGAGAGTTAAGTCCTTCACCACACTGCAGACTGAATACAACCTAGCCGACACTGAATATTTCAGATATGCTCAAATCCAACATGCGATCCAATCGCATCTGCCCAAAGGGGTACCCCCCCGGGAAGCCTCGCCCCTAGAGGACAGAATCTTGGACGGACACCTACCAGACAAGACGATCTCCTTAATATATAAAAAGCTGATAAATAACACGACGGACCCACTCCAGACATTAAGGGAACGATGGATGGGAGACGGGATCGAGATGGACGATGAGGACTGGCGGGAGGCAGTGGCCTCCCCTAGGGTGGTCGCCATACCGGCACGCCTGAGACTAGTTCAGCTAAAAATACTCCATCGGGTATACATCACCGGGCCACGCTTGATCCGGATGGGGGGAACAGATAGTGGGGAGTGCAGGAGAAGATGTGGACACCTGGGAACCTTCCTGCACATCATATGGGAATGTGAACACGTTAGTTCCTTCTGGCGCGGGGTACATCAGGTAATGTGGGAAGTGTTGCACGTCCGCCTCTCGCTGGAGGCGAGACGCTGCCTTCTAAACATATGGGAGCCCACAGACCTGAGCACACATCAGATACAATGGGCCAGCCTGGGGTTCATGATAGCCAAGAGAAACATTGCACAACTATGGGGCGCTGCTAAACCACCGGCTCTGGAGGCCTGGGAGAGGGACCTAGATTGGTGTATGTTTAGGGAGAAGACAGTGTATACCACCAGGGGATGCCCCAAAAAGTGGGTCCGAATCTGGAATCCATGGAACGACTTTCGCGGAGGAATATGTGTGCCACAAGTTAGAGCTGACTCAGATGTCCCCCCCTGATCCGAGCCACTCCCCTCTGATGTAGATATGTAATCCTTTTCCTCTGTACACAATTATTATTTATTAATTGGCAGTGATTTTTGTATTGTATATTTGAACCGATGTATGTTGTAATAAAAAGATTTATAAAAAAAAACAAAAAAAACTTTAGCCTTGTTGACCTTGCTTTTTTATATAACTGCTGCAAAGACTTCACCAGGTTCTGATCTCTAGGTTTTGACTTCAAGGCCATGTGGAGGTTTTTAAGTGTTTTCGCACAATCGTCATCAAACCAAGAGGGGCCCTTGCGGTTCCAATTAGATATAAAACACAACAGGTTGTTTTTAATTTCCATTAAATTCGCTCAAAGGCTGATGGTATTTCATTATTTATAGTTGGATCTAAGCAGATCATTATCTCTGGTGCCCGTTTGGCTGCTATATTCCCAGTAAACTTCACAGTGTCCACTTTTTCCCACTTCAAAACAACCCCATTTTCCCTTGCAATTACAAGTTTGATAGCTAAGTTAACGCAAGGTTTCTGGTTTTGTTGTGATGGAATATGATAAGTGATTGTAGCATGGTCACTAAAAGCGTTACATTTATTCTTAATTTGAGTAAAATACTTTCTGATTGAGTCTGAGACTAAGACATAGTCAAGGGTTGAAAAATAGGAGCGAGTAGAAAACGTGAAGTTTAGCTGTCCGATTACAGTATCAATTGGGTTTATCATTACAAGGTTGTTTGCTATTAATAACCTATTAAGGGTATCACCATAATCGTTATGGCTAAAATGGGGAAGGGAATCCCCATCTATCAACCTACATGCTGGCGAATTAATCCTATTACAGGGATGGGCATTGAAATCGCCCATCCAGACTATATCACAGGGTTTATGATATGCTTTCTCCAGGTTGGCAATGTCTTTTTCCAAAGGGTCCAAGATCACTGCTTGGTTACCACCAAAATTAATATAATAAAAGTTTATAAGAATCCAGGTTCTATCTTTGTAGGGCTCACAAAGGATAATATGATAGTACGGTGATGTGTTTAAAAATGTTTTTACCTTTAAGGTAAGTGTATTAGAGAATAATGTTAATAAGCCTCCCCTTGATCGACCAGTAATTGACGGTATAGCGGGTGTGTGAAATGAACGATACCCGTTCAAATGAACCTGATTAATTTCCCAAGTCTCCTGAAGGCACAAAATATCATAGCAAGTTAACAAAGATAACCAATCAGGGTTACTCTTTTTTTGGTTTTACCCCCAGATGTTTGGCGAACTCCAAGATATTTCCAGAGCAAGCCAGGCTCTGAGGCAGGGGGGAGCTATCATTCTGTTTACACAGAATTTCTTGAGATTTAAGAGGAGACAATGGAGCCATAGCCTTTTCGTTAGGCAATGGTGCATAATGGTCATTAGGCAGTATTATATATGTGTCAGCAAGTCAATCACATTCGGCCATTTCCTCCAATAAAGTAAATCTGTTATTGAGGGGTACAGGTAAAGTTATTTGAGGAAGGTATAAACTAGATGGGCAGTGAGGATAATGAGAGAAGTTTACTTTGGGGTATGCAGGTTGGAATGCTCTACTAGGTTTGTAAAAGAAACCCAATGGGAGAGCACAAATCTCAGAGTGAAAAGAGGGGGTGCTTGGCAGTGTTCTCAAAAGGTCACCTACCAGGTGCTGGTTATTAAAATTCATAACAATACAATCCCCTCCTATAAGTTTTGGCCCAATTCCTACCCAGTTTACTCTCCTAGCCATAATGAGGTGTTGATACAAATTAAATCTATCCCATGTGTATTTAAAAAGCCAGTGAAGAGCTTTGTGGATTAGCTGCCCTGTAGTTTCCTGATGATCCGGTTTTAGTTCTGGGGTATTTGCTAGTACTATAACAAAGGGACAGGCTGCCGGTGGGAGATCCAATCTCACTCCTGATTTAAGTGTCGAGTCCACTTGATGAGTAGTGTGCACTCTTTGGTAATCACCGGAGCCACCCCCACCTAAGCGACCGTTATTTGTGAGTGGGGCAGTTGAAACAGTGGCAACATCCCTCCCTGCCACATCAGAGTGGTCTAAAGCTGGGGGGACGACACATGTTTAGGGGCTGGAAAATCTGCGAGGGACACCTCTGTCCTGGCCCAGTCGGAGGAACATAGGTTTTCTTAGTAGGATAATTACTATTAGAAACACTACCATTGGATAGATTTGGTAAGGTTAATGTTGGTACAGGCTCCAGGGTTAAATCAGTGGGGGCGACAGAATGATTCATAAAGGACAATGATGGATTAAAATGTTCAGAGCTAGAGATTTGTGCCCGACCCATCCTCCCCCCTCCCGTGGTAGTAATGGGAAGACTGTTACATAACAAAGTCACAGATTCCTCTATTTTAGTCAGTCTAGTTAGAAATGGTTGCAGGAGAAGGGTAAAAAATCGTTCCAATTTCTGGCATAGTTCATCAGACAACTGCGGGGCAACCCTCAGACCAGATGAAGAAAGGGATTCTGTAACTTGATCAGTACTTTTCTGGGGTTTCGCAGTCTTTGCTGCAGTGATCTTCTTTGCCCTCCCCCTTCTCTTTTTACCTGAGGGTTCTATCGCTGGGCTATCTTCAAGTTGGGTGCCTGGAGCGAAATCAGGTGATGATGTAGTGCCAGCGAGTACTGTAGGGATTGACGCGACTAGCGGGGAGCCTGATCCAATTAAGTCCCGGCCAGATCTTACCTCCTCAAGTGAGAGACGCCGCTCCGTAATCTCGATCTCTTTAGAGAGTACATCCGCCGCTCTTAGTAGAAAAGAGTCTAGTGTATTAATGATTTCACCCCCTGCTTCAGTTGATTTCGCCTTCCATTTTACCATCTCAGAAATGATGTAGTACAAGGTGGCCTATTGCCAGGCGTTAGGGGGGTGGCCCAGCCTCCTCCGGGTGACGAAGGACGTTGACGGGCCTGCCCTTGGCCCGGGCTTTGCCCGGGCGCGTCCCGTGCCGCGAGGTGGAGACGCGCTTAAATGCGCAAAGTGTAGAGCAGTGGGTGACGGGAGTTGTGGTTCCCCAGCGGTGCGTCAGACTTCCCAGCACAGCTTCCCTCCTCAGCTCACAGGACACAGGTCAGTTTACATGCGGCACAACACACAATAAAGAGCTCCCTCATGACCTACATTTCTTTCGTAAACGTAGAACTAAATTCAGCATAGGCTAAACAACAATGTAATGACATCAACAAGACTAATAAGATAAAATTGATTTTATCATAGTTGTTTATTTAACTTCTTTTTATCATTGAAAATATATGTATCAAAAATGTCATTGCTTTTTTCTCCTTTTTTAATAAAACTATTTTTATAAAAAATATACATACAAGTGAACAACATTCCTACACGGAATTACAAGAGTAAATGAAATACACTATTAGGCAAAAGACCCCTGAGTGAGAAACCATACAAAAGAGAAATGTTCATACATACTCAAACAAAACCATCCACACTCATGCGGACTCATACAACATTCACAAACACATATATCTGGAAAAGGGGGAGACAATAGATTGCAAAATCTCCACGACCATGTAAGATGGATGTGTTCAGCAGGATCTGAACAATATAAGTCGACGTGCGTTTCGGTGGCATATGAAGGACAGTGCGGCCACTTTCCTCAGGACCTTGCCAGATACCAAAGAATCACAGTGCACCCAGGGGATATCTAAAAAGTATAAACAGAGTATATTAAGAGCCCATGCAGAGGAACATTTGGATCGATTGGACCTTGATGCTAAACAGACGTAATAAATCATGAAAGTGACTGTCAAAAAGAACCAAAGCCAGAGACACCAAACCCTGTGCAATTCACATAACAAAAATATATATATATCTCCCCATACTTACAAAGGGAGATATTGGAAAAAAATAAAAACCACAATGTTAACAAATAAAGAAAAAACAAGATAGACGAGTGCACCATCCACCTTGTTACATGATATGGGGCCAAGAAAATCCAAAAACAGAAAGAATGAAAAGAGGAACCGCAATACGATTATCCTGTGTAAGTCATAGAGTGCCACTTGTCAATATGTAGTATTTGCTAGAGGGTACTTACAAACTGTATTAATGCAAGTGTTATATCACTGGAGATGGTCACTACACTGTTGTCATAGTATACAACAGTGTCTTTTAATGTTAATGCATATTCTGTCAGAAGAAGAGAGATAATATGAAGAATACCGTGAATAGTGAAAGCCTGAGAAAGTGACAACGATAATATCTATAAGGAAAACTAATTATGCCTTACCTAGAACCCTCACATATGGTGTCCGGTAGGCTAAATATTATGTGTCAGATAAATCCCAACGGTACTCAGTCTTCTAAAAGCAAATAAAACTACATTAGTCCCTGTAAGGAGGGGAAATAGTGTTGTGGCTACATTGATACAGGGACTCAGAAATATACATACCTAGTTTGATGAGGCGGGACACATATTCACATGTATTTATTTCATAGAGTTGTGCTGAACCGATCGACTCTTCAAATGTTGAATAAATAAATGTTTCTCCTAAGGACGCATGCCGGATAGACTCTCTAACGAGAAAACTACATGACATGAGTAAGCCCAGTACAACTTGACTAAAGAGAGTGGTCTACACGGTAAGAAAAAACATTAAAAAAACATTTGGAAAAAAAGGCCTGTGTGTTCATACAAACTAAACCCACAAACGGAATATGCTACGATATATGGGTCGACTATTAAAGACCTAAATTCATATCTATCCGATAAACGGACATCTGCACACGCAGGAGGCAAAGGGTAACTTGATATACGGATTAGCTTACTAGTATTGGCAGCCATTGACAACCACATTAGAGCCGTATTATACGCAGAATAACTAAGGCTACATACCCCCTGTGACACACGGGACTAAAGCCGACTAAGACTTAACAAGTAGATACAGACGATACCGGTGAAGTGCATTGTTATACCTACAAAGGATCTCGCGTACGAAGTCACTTACCAAGTCGGTCTGATGTGGGGTTACACGTGGGCCATCGATATACCCAGCCGGGTAGATGGCGAAGAACGCAATCGGAAAGCTTATAAAGGGAGGACGCCATGTAATAGTCCATTCAAAGATGGCGCCCGTGTTCTGCATCTTTGTTCTACTTTAGTTTCAGTTACCCTCACGTGACAACCTATTGGCCACGTTCTATTACATGGCGTCCTCCCTTTATAAGCTTTCCGATTGCGTTCTTCGCCATCTACCCGGCTGGGTATATCGATGGCCCACGTGTAACCCCACATCAGACCGACTTGGTAAGTGACTTCGTACGCGAGATCCTTTGTAGGTATAACAATGCACTTCACCGGTATCGTCTGTATCTACTTGTTAAGTCTTAGTCGGCTTTAGTCCCGTGTGTCACAGGGGGTATGTAGCCTTAGTTATTCTGCGTATAATACGGCTCTAATGTGGTTGTCAATGGCTGCCAATACTAGTCAGCTAATCCGTATATCAAGTTACCCTTTGCCTCCTGCGTGTGCAGATGTCCGTTTATCGGATAGATATGAATTTAGGTCTTTAATAGTCGACCCATATATCGTAGCATATTCCGTTTGTGGGTTTAGTTTGTATGAACACAGAGGCCTTTTTAAAAAAAAATGTTTTTTTAATGTTTTTTCTTACTGTGTAGACCACTCTCTTTAGTCAAGTCGTACTGGGCTTACTCATGTCATGTAGTTTTCTCGTTATAGAGTCTATCCGGCATGCGTCCTTAGGAGAAACATTTATTTGTTCAACATTTGAAGAGTCGTTCAGTTCAGCACAACTCTATGAAATAAATACACGTGAATATGTGTCCCGCCTCATCAAACTAGGTATGTATATTTCTGAGTCCCTGTATCAATGTAGCCACTACACTATTTCCCCTCCTTACAGGGACTAATGTAGTTTTATTTGCTTTTAGAAGACTGAGTACCGTTGGGATTTATCTGACACATAATATTTAGCCTACCGGACACCATATGTGAGGGTTCTAGGTAAGGCATAATTCGTTTTCCTTATAGATATTATCGTTGTCACTTTCTCAGGCTTTCACTATTCACGGTATTCTTCATATTATCTCTCTTCTTCTGACAGAATATGCATTAACATTAAAAGACACTGTTGTATACTATGACAACAGTGTAGTGACCATCTCCAGTGATATAACACTTGCATTAATACAGTTTGTAAGTACCCTCTAGCAAATACTACATATTGACAAGTGGCACTCTATGACTTACACAGGATAATCGTATTGCGGTTCCTCTTTTCATTCTTTCTGTTTTTGGATTTTCTTGGCCCCATATCATGTAACAAGGTGGATGGTGCACTCGTCTATCTTGTTTTTTCTTTATTTGTTAACATTGTGGTTTTTATTTTTTTCCAATATCTCCCATTGTAAGTATGGGGAGATATATATATATTTTGTTATGTGAATTGCACAGGGTTTGGTGTCTCTGGCTTTGGTTCTTTTTGACAGTCACTTTCATGATTTATTACGTCTGTTTAGCATCAAGGTCCAATCGATCCAAATGTTCCTCTGCATGGGCTCTTAATATACTCTGTTTATACTTTTTAGATATCCCCTGGGTGCACTGTGATTCTTTGGTATCTGGCAAGGTCCTGAGGAAAGTGGCCGTACTGTCCTTCATATGCCACCGAAATGCACGTCGACCTATATTGTTCAGATCCTGCTGAACACATCCATCTTACATGGTCGTGGAGATTTTGCAATCTATTGTCTCCCCCTTTTCCAGATATATGTGTTTGTGAATGTTGTATGAGTCCGCATGAGTGTGGATGGTTTTGTTTGAGTATGTATGAACATTTCTCTTTTGTATGGTTTCTCACTCAGGGGTTATTTGCCTAATAGTGTATTGCATTTACTCTTGTAATTCCGTGTAGGAATGTTGTTCACTTGTATGTATATTTTTATAAAAATAGTTTTATAAAAAAAAGGAGAAAAAAAGCAATGACATTTTTGATACATATATTTTCAATGATAAAAAGAAGTTAAATAAACAACTATGATAAAATCAATTTTATCTTATTAGTCTTGTTGATGTCATTACATTGTTGTTTAGCCTATGCTGAATTTAGTTCTACGTTTACGAAAGAAATATAGGTCATGAGGGAGCTCTTTATTGTGTGTTTTGGTTTTCCCCTCTTCTCCCTGACCTCAAATTATCTTTCTTAGAGGGGGTCCCCCATTTTTTGCATAAGCAGTTTACATGCGGCTACACGGGCCGCGAGGCGGTGACGCAATTAAATGGGCAATGTGTAGAGCAGTGGATGACGGGAGTTGTGGTTCCCCAGGGGTGCGGCAGACTTCCCAGCACGGCTTCCCTCCTCAGCTCCCAGGACACAGGTCAGTTTACATGCGGCTACCACAGACACTTATTGTGATGCTATGTGGGTGATCTCATGCAATCATCTCTGTCACTCTTTTTGGTAGCAGCAGCACAGTCTGTTGCAGCAGTAAATCAACCTGTCTCTTTTTTGCTTCTTCTCAGTTCTTAACATTGTTTGAACTTCAGCCACTGTATATTAGGTAATACGCGGTATCCGAAACCAATGCTATCATTGTAATAATGAATGAATGAATTAAATCTTTTATTTGTGTGGTTACTTAAAACCATTACAATGTACAACATTAAAAACTTATAGCAAAAAAAGTGCAGGACATTGTTAAAATCAATAAAAAAAAAAAAAAGAGACTTCATAATGTTAGAGACCGGACCGTCAAAGTGATGTATGCAGGGATGATGTAGTCATAATGTTTTTTTTTTTTTGTTTAAAACATAGAACATCGGGACAGGATTAAGGTTCGAAGAGCCACGTGATGAATCACATGTTCAGTAGTGGCCGGACCTCCGGGGCGGTGACCCTGATGTTGAGGGGCACCCGGGCTGTTCGTCACACTCTGCCTGTGAAGACTTGTCCTTCAATAGTGTGCGAGTATGGTTTACAAATTTCTTAAAGTTGGCCATGTACTTCACAGTGTCCAAAGTATAGAGCTTTTGGACGGCCTCCTTTGCTGTACGGGACCCCAGTTGAAGAAGAATAGGTATAAGGTGTAAACTTCTAACTTGCCGCAAGGCAGGACAGCAAAATAAAATGTGTGCCAGGGACTCTCTTTTGTAATTGCAAAGACGACACTCCGTAATGCCCAGCCTGCTTTCCAGGATGGATATAATTCTTTTAAGGGGAGCGGGTGTAGTCTTGCTGCTAAAATCCAATGTAATGCTTGTCTCCCCATGGGCTGCGTGAGGTGGGGCTTGTGACTAAGCAGAATGTAAGGGAGACATTGGGTTTCATGAAAGTCTCTGGCTGCCAGGGATTCCATGTCCAGACTGCGAGAGCGTAAACGTAGTTGCTGTTTTATAGTTATTTTAATGGTAGCGTAGGTGATTGTGCTGGGGTCCCAGTTCCCTTTCACTAATTGCAGGAGATCTTTGGCTGTGGCGAGGCTGGCAGACCAAGGGTTACTTGGTTGTAGAAAGATGGATTTTATGGCGGCCTTCATGGTGTTATCCGGAGCCGCAGTTGTTAGATAGAAGTATTTTGTCAAGGCAGCCAGCTCTTCTAATTTTTGTTGGTTCAGGTCAAATTCAAGGTGGATCAAGGTGCTTCTAGTGCAGGCTGGTAAGCGAAATATCTTTTTATACGCTGTGCAATGTATTTTTACTAAGTCCTGTGCAAACCTCCCTGGAAATGCCTGTTGCGCGTAATTGAGAGACAGTAGTAATTTAGCCCTCAATACTCTTTGAATAGCCGTGGTTGTTGGGCTATCTAAGGTGGCATATAATTTACAGAGGGCATGTGTGACCATGTTTCCTTTCTGCCGCAATTTTTGGAGATGAACCCATGGGCGGCCCGTCTCGCTAAGCCAGGCCGGAAGGTAGTTATAGGTTTGTACGCAGTCCAAAATCAGGGGACCCAGCTTCCACTTAGCAAGTTTTTTCTTCGGGTGGTGGCCAAAAATCACTATTTTGGACTTACTTGGGTTGGCAACCAGCTTGTTTTCGGCATTGTATTCAGACAAGACGGTAAGTGCTTTTTGGAGGCTATCATTGTAATAGTTCCAATACAGAACGGTGGCGGAATCTTCTCCATCATTGTTGGGAAGGGCCTCAATCTTTAAAATGGTCACCATGCCAAAGTTTTTGTACATCTTACTTAACACACCTTTCAAGATCCCAATCTTCTACTTCGAGAAGGTAGACAAGACACTGCATACACTTTTGTGGGATGGTGGAAAACTCACTGCATACTCTCTTTAGATCAGTGTACAAAGGGGACATTGCTCTCATAGACATTAAAGCATATTAATGGGCCTCCCAACTTCAGGTTATTAACAACTAGGACATCAGTTCCAGACCTGAACCAATAACTTGAGTAAAGAGATCCCAAATGGGGACAGACACACACGTTCAGTATATTTATGGGAAAATACACCATAAGACACTGTCAATCCCACTCAAGTGACTCTGGACGCATGCGATAAAGCTACAAAGTATTTCCTTTGGCAGGGAAAAATAATGAAGACAACTCCTGTAAGGCCAGGGGAATGCTTTGAAAGAGGTGAGGAAAGTAGCAGGGTTCAGACGATGGGATGTCCTGGGAATATACTATCTGGGTGTCATGTTGGAGGGCAAAGGGCTATAAACGTTTGATGCATTACAAAATTAGTATGAGCTGATGCACACCCAAAAAACAATTACATACAACTGAAACATGCCCTAATGGCAGAAGGGATAGACTGGACAGAGATGCCGGATAGTAGCCCATTAGAGAGCAAAGATCTTTTGGGAGAGACTCTCTCTAAACCGGTATACTGAACCCTCTTTAATAATAAACCTGATAACCTACTGAAACTTAGAGCCACCTGGGAAAATTATCTAGGGCTATTAGAGGACATGGACTGGGAGGCTCTCCTGATGCACCCATAAGAAGTAGCAATAAAAACTAGGTTACAATTGGTTTAACTAAAATCTTTACACAGAATATAGTAAAACAGAATCAAATTTAACAAAAAGGAAGGAGCACAAACCCCCAACAGCATTAGATGCACAACAGCTGATGGTACATTTTTACACACGATCTGGGAATGTCACAACATATGGGCGTAGTGGAAAGAAATACTTAGGGTTAGGAAGATACACCGGAATTAACCATTGTGAGAAGGTGGCCTGGTATATGCTGTCCACTAATTAAAGTGGGCACCCTGTACCAGTCCACACGACCCTTATGATGTATGAGGTCAAAGATAACCTTTAGAAAGCTATCCTAGTGGTAGCTGTCGAGAGCAGCCTTCAGGCTTAATCTTGAAGGAATGTAAAGCAGCTTGTTTTACCAGAATATCACCTCCTGAATGACTAAATGAAAGGAGAACCACACAGTAGTTATATAAAAATATGTATTTATTAATATAACACTCTCTACACGAGATTAGAACACAAAGCACACACTACTGAATCAATAGAACATTCGTAAGTAGCACAATACACAGCGGGCTCCAGGGGGAGACCAAACCATATACTAAAAAAAATGGTATAACAATCACGACTTGACTAGACACAGTGCCTAGAGCACGTAGAATCGCTGGGACCCCAAGGAACCACCCAAGGCAGTGACACAGGGAGCCCACGGAGGACGGGTGCAGTGAGGAAACACGACTGTGTGCTCCGTACAACTCTATGGGAAAGTCGCGGTTGTAAAGTTATAGTTTAAGGACACTTCTACGAGGACTTCAAGCAAACCCTTTGGAACATAGGAGGTTCTAGAGCCAACCCACCAGTGAGTACCGAGGTACCCGTGTTACCTATCCCAGAGGAGTCGGGTGCATAGGGGTCAAGTGGTGTCGGAAAACTTAGTCGTTTTCAATGGAGAGTTGCAAAGAAGTACTGCTGCCGGGAAGGCGAAGAGTGTCCGGTGGAATCCAAGCCTGGATTCTAGGTGAGAGGAACCTGAAAGCAGAGGGGACAGAGTCTGGGTCACTTCAGGTGACCAGGGGCTCGGTAGTCGAATGCCCACCGTTGTCGGGTGCTTCAGGTGCGAAGAAGGGATGCTTGACTCTGCAACCACGGGGACCAGGAGACGTCGAGGACAACCAAGAACCGGAGGTGAGCTGTCCCACGAAGGATGTCGAGTGCTGAGGGGTCGATGTCCGGCTGGAGCACCAACAAGCCTTGGCAAATGCAACCCACGCAGGAAGGACAAACAGGTTACGGTGTGGACCAGCAAGGTCCAAGGGACTCTCCTAGCAATGGGGAGTCAGGGCACGTCTGGAGCAACCAGGGAAGCCCAGGAACAAACAAGATGACCCTCGCCAGGACCCACAGGCCAACGGACCAGGGATCGCGGGGAGACCTCAAGCAAGTCTGCAAAGCACCAGCCCACGGAGCACTCAGTGCGAGGAGGCCGGATCTCTTTGGTGCAATTACTGCTCGGGGTCAGGACTACTTGGAGTCCAATGCACAAGCTCAGGGGTTGCCAGCAAGCATATGCACTTGCAAATGTACGCAGTGCACAGGGGTTCGGGTCACGCGGTCCCCACGAGGGATACTGGTCTTAGAATCACTGAGAGGGCAGATCGACCTCAGGGACCTTCGGAAACCCACCTCCTGTGTTGCTGAAATCTTTGGAGTCCTCAGGAGCTCGGGAGATGCAAGCCGGTCAGATGCGCTTAGGTGCCTGCTAGTGCAGGGGAGTAACTCCTTTACTCCAACGGAGATTCTTCAGTCGTCCAGCGTCATGCAGACAGTCAAAGTACTTGGTTTCTTCTTAGTAGAATCTTGTCCAGGTAAAATCTAAAGTCCTGTAGTCAGGTAACCCACTTTATACCCACAGGAAAGGGTTGGACAGATTCAGGGGACCCTCCTAGGGGAGGGCAAGGACAGAGGGGTGGTTACACCCATGTCCTTTGTCCAGTTTCGCGCCAGAACAGGAGCCAATGGCTCCCAGAACTGGTTTGAGCTGGACTATGCACAGGGACACCAAATGTGCCCCCAGTGCAGACTTTCTGGCACTCTCAGAGTGCACCCACCCAGCCCCAATACACTAAACCCTGTCTGGGAGGTGGTCACACCTCCCTGTGACAGGATGCCTATTGTCATGCCTTCCTCTGCTCGAGCTTGGCTCAGCAGCAGGAGAGCAGAATCGTGTCTGTGGCTGGCAGCGTCCATTTTGTGCTGCCCGGGTTGAGAAAGCTGGTACCGGGTAGACCGCTGACCCACAGAAGTGGTTTCAGAAGGGTGGAATCATACCTCCCACACCAGTTACTGGTGTGGAGGTATGATTCCAAGGTGTTTGACACCAAACACGACATGTTTCTAAGCAGCCGTTTTAATGTTTGCATTTACCGCGAGGTTATAATGCAACTTAACCTATGTCTGGCTGCATCACCGACAACCCCGGAGAATGGTCTCCGAAGGCTGCAGAGGGGCTCTGCTCATGCAGGGGCACACTCTCACGTAAAACCCAGCACCCTGCCTTCAGGATTGATAAGGCCTGCCATAGGGGAGACTGTTAGGTTTTTAAGTGTAGTGATTTAGATAGATATAGTGAACCTATATCTAAGTAAGTGGTGCAAGCACCAGCTTACACAGGCTGCTGTAGCAGACCTGTTGTGTCATTTTGAATGGCCTCTCATGGGTGGCATAATACATGCTTCAGCCCATGCGAGGCCTCTGGGATACCTAGGCCGGGGTACATGGTGTACCATATACTAGGGACTGATAAGGGTACCCCAGTATCCAATCTGAAGTGTACCTAAAGTACATACACAGCAATTTAAGGGAGAAAGCAGATAGACTGGGGTCCTGGATGGCAGGATCTCAGTCAGACTAGTCCAAAAACAGTGAGACATCAGCAAAAAGTGGGGGTAACCATAAGAAGCAGATACTACTTTCCTACAACCATACCATGTACATGTCAGTTAGTTATATTGGGCATACCAAATGACATGTACTTGCCCAGAATTAAGCTGTTGTTCTGTATACTGGGGTTCATAATAAGCAAACAAGATACTGTGAAACTGTGGGGACAACACCAAACTCTGACCAAACAGATGTGGCAAATAAGTATGAATATGTGTATGGAAACTGAACGAGTGGTGTATGAGGAGAAGGGTTATTTGAATAAGCTCAAGAAGATATGGGGCAGGGAGGACTCATTAAGATTTAACAAGGACAGACATGGCATTGTCAAGCAATACTTCAACAGAACTGGAACTTTCCACTGCCCTATTTGGGCTTTATGGATGCCTGATGAAGGATGGTGTGGTGTCGCTGGCCCTAGGCCCACATGCTGAGGAATAATGGCACACGGACACAGTGTTAGGGTACTGGCAACTGGCCCAGGCCACGTGCGCCCGCCCCCTTTTATTAGCAGGGTCTCCTGACCGGTGACGCCTGTGATGGGTGGGTGTGCAGTGTGGGGTGCAACAGAGATGGAACACTAGAACGTGTCCAGCAGGACACTACATTCCTCCGAAACTTTAATAAAAAATAAATAAATAAAAGTCCAACCTATGAAGAAAACAAACAACAATACACAGCACCAATGAGTCTCTTCAGGCCGTCTGCTGGGCGGTGCTGGAGTTCTGGACCATACGGTCAGGAAGCTTTGGTCCGTCTCGGCGATGAAGTTCAGACCGACCTGGTCTCGCGGTGTTGTGTCTATTTACAAAGTTCAAAAATAGCGGTGCATCTGGAGCGGTGATGGAGTCCACTTTAGAGCTCTTCTTGCAGGCGCTCAGGCTCCGGTGGACAGCCAGCCTGCAAACACGGAGGATGACCTTGGTGGCTGAGGGCTTTCCTTGGAGGCGATGATGCTTTCCAGTTCCCGATAGCCGAGCAACTTCAGACTTGCCTCTCCTGCCTGGACTCCCCTCTCATAGGAGTTTCCTGGAGGGCCTTCCTGCCGGGCTGCCATGGCACCGTGTGGACTGTGCGGGCTTCGTGTAGGCCGCGCAAAGGCGTCACTGAGGAGCTGCCAACAGGACCACAGCCAGATCACTCATGTAGCCGCAGAGAGTGGTGTCTCAGTCTGTGTACTCTGGCCTTCAGGACTCCGGTTCTATGTCTTCCTCAGATGGTCTTTGGGTGACCAGTCTCCATCTGCGACCTCCATGCTTCCTGATGCCTGTCGTGGAGCTGCTGCCGATGCATCTGTCCGATCCGGATTCCCCTCTGTTAGAAATGGGATTTTTGGTAGGCTAGGGCATGTGCCAAAGCCAGGCAGAAACCACCACTCTAGTCAGGATAAGGGAGTTACACTCCTAAAATAACCCCTGCTCACCCCCTTGGTAGCTTGGCACGAGCAGTCAGGCTTATCTTAGAGGCAGTGTGTAAAGCATTTGCACATAACCAACAGTAATATAATATAAGCACTACAAAAGGACACCACACCAGTTTAGAAAGATAACCAATATTTTTATATACTCAAGATGAGACCAAATACGATAAAAACCCACAATACAGTACTTTAAAAGTGATTACGTTGCAAGATAACCTCTTCTTTGTAGGAATAGTTCAAAAACAAGGTTCGTACGAGTCGGTAGCTCCGTCCGAGTCTACCGCGATTCTGAAAACCGCAGAATCTAACAGTTCCAGCTGACCGCGTCGATACGGGCCAGCAGAGTCGTGAACAGACTCGGTCACAGTACCTTTTCTCGTTGTGGCGGGCACGGAGTGTGCGAGCCGGTCGGCGTGCGTCGCGGTTGCGGTGCAAGATGGAAGCGGTGCAGGGTGCGGTGTCGTCTCGATGCGGTGCAGGCAGCGGCTCGGTGACAATCGTGCAGACGGAGTCGGTGAGTCCAAGGCGTGCGGTGCAGGGTGAGACGGTGCTCGATGCGGTGCTGGCAGGTTGTGATGCAGGCGACCAAGCCGGAGTGCGGGAGGTGGCGTCGGACAGCGGTGCGAGTCGGAGCGGTGCGTCGCGAAGCGTCGCGAGCGGTGCCCCAACTGCGATCGCGGTCCGATTGTTGAGCCAGTTGCAGCGACGGCGTCGGTCTGGTCCGGCTGGCACAGTGAAGCGATGCGATGCGAACTGCGGTGCCCACAGGTCACGGTGCAAGCAGCGGCTCGGTGGCGATGGCGTCGGACGTCGTCGTCGGTGAGACCAGGGTTGCGGTGCGAGATGCGGACGGTGCGGTCTGCGGTGCAAACAGGACACCGGGCCAGCGATGGAGTCGGATGCGGTTCCCTCTCCTCTGTGGCAACTGAAACCGCGGTTCCAGAAGCGGTACCCAGAGGGTGGTGAAGTCTTTGCAGTTCCTGAGACTTCTTAACAGGAGGCCAGCTCGGTTTCAGGCCCTTGGAGATTCTCAGCACAAGTAATAGCAAGTTCAGTCCAGTCCTTTCACTGCCCAAGGCAGAAGCAGCAACTGCAGGCCAACCCAACAAGGCAATAACTCAGCAAAGGGGCAGTACTCCTCCTAGCAGCTCTCCAGCTCTTCTTCTTGGCAGGTTCCTTGATTCCAGCGAGATCTAATCTTCTGGGGTTTGGGTCCCCCTTTTTATCCTCAATTTCTCTTTGTCCTCTGAAGGCAGAGAGGCCTTTACCTAGTCCAAACCAGTTCTGGTCAGTCCTGGAGCACTTTGTTGATAAGTCTCCTTCTTTCCTTTCACGGTGCAGGCCAGGGACATCAGACGCACCACAGGAGGTGGAGCCAGCATTGTGGAGGGAAGGCCCAGCCCTATTCAGGTCCCAGGTGCATCTCCTCCCACCCATCTACATGTAGATCTTGCTATTCAGCCCTGTGCTGACTCACCCTGTCTCCTGGCATCCCCCAGCCCCTGTCACTCACACTCCAGACAAGGAATACACAACCTAGCAGAGGCAGGCTTGGATGGTTAGACAAGAAAATACCCACTTTCTAAAATTGGTATTTTCGAACACAGAATGTTAAAACCAACTTCACTAAAAGATGCATTTTATCATTCTGAGTCCAGGCATACTAAACTCGAATTTCTACCATGTTCCCTGGGTCAGCTAGGATTATAAGCTGTAATAATCAAAACTGCCCATTCTGGCCTATGGGGAACAGGTAGCCTTGCAATAGTGAAAAACGAAATAGGCTGTAATTCACTATCAGGACATGCCACACACACCAGGGCATGTCCTACCTTTCACATACAATGCACCCTGCCCACAGGGGTACCTTGGGCCTACCTTAGGGGTGACTAACATGTAGAGAAGGGAAGGTTTAGAGGCTTGCAAGTGTGTGCACTTGCCAAGTCGACATGGCAGCCCCAGGCTGCGCACAGGCTCTGCGATGGCAGGCCAGAGTTACACTTTACGGGCTGTTTGCGTGGGTGGCACAATCCAGTGCTGCAGCCCACCAACAGCATTTGATCTATCGGCCCTGGCACTCGCAGTGCACTTTACTAGGGACTGACACATAGATCAAATAGGCCAATCATGGAAATACCAATCCATAACACATTTTGTACAGGAGCACTTGCACTTTCCCACTGGACAGCAGTGAGGACAGTGCGCAGAATCATCACACCAGCAAAAACAGAGTCAAAAACCAGGAGGTCAGAAAGCAAAAAGTCAGGGGAAACACGCCAAAAGATGCCAAGTCTAACACATGTCCCCTCCAGCTGAAAGTAGGGAGAACTACCCAACCCCATTGGAGTTCTCTTCACTAAGGCGGAAGAACCTGGACAGACCATCTGCGTTGGCGTGTTCTGTACCAGGACGGTGTTCCACCGTAAAGTCCATTCCCTGTAGGGAGATGGACCACCTCAACAGTTTTGGATTCTCACCCCTCATTTGCATCAACCATCTGAGGGGCCTGTGGTCCGTCTGAACCCGGAAGTGAGTCCCAAACAGGTATGGTCTCAGCTTCTTCAGTGCCCAGACCACAGCAAAAGCTTCCCTTTCTATGGCACTCCACCTCTGTTCCTTGGGGAGTAGTCTCCTGCTAAGGAAGACTACAGGCTGATCCAGGCCCTCTTCGTTCAGTTGTGAGAGCACCGCTCCCACACCATGCTCTGAAGCGTCAGTCTGCACGACGAATTCCTTGGAGAAGTCAGGTGCCTTGAGCACGGGCGCCGTGCACATGGCTGCCTTCAGGGCATCAAAAGCTTTCTGGCAGGACTCAGTCCAGATCACTTTCCTGGGCTGCTTCTTAGAAGTCAGCTCTGTTAAGGGGGCAACGATGGTGCCATAGCCCTTAACAAATCTCCTATAGTAGCCGGTGAGACCTAAGAAGGCCCTCACCTCTGTCTGGGTCTTGGGGGACTCCCAAGCCAGAATGGTGTCAATCTTGGGTTGTAGGGGCACCACCTGGCCGCTTCCTACCTGGTGTCCCAAGTACACCACAGAACCCTGCCCGATCTGGCACTTACTGGCCTTGATCGTGAGGCCTGCACCTTGCAGAGCCCTCAACACTTTCTCAAGGTGCTGTAAATGTTCTTCCCAGCTGGAACTGAACACAGCAATGTCATCCAGGTAGGCAGCACTGAAATCCTCCAGTCCAGCCAACACCTGATTGACCAACCTCTGAAAGGTGGCAGGGGCATTCTTCAACCCAAAGGGCATCACCCGGAATTGGTAATGACCTTCTGGGGTTGCGAATGCTGATCTCTCCTTGGCCCCATCGGTTAAGGCAATCTGCCAGTACCCAGACGTTAGATCAAACGTGCTGAGGAACCGGGCAGCTCCCAACCGATCAATGAGCTCATCAGCTCTGGGGATGGGGTGCGCGTCAGTCCTGGTGACGGCGTTGAGCCCACGGTAGTCCACACAAAACCGCAGTTCTGGAGTGGCACCGGGTGCAGCAGCCTTTGGGACCAAGACCACTGGGCTGGCCCAAGGACTGTTGGAGGGCTCAATCACCCCTAATGCCAACATCTTAGAGACCTCCTCCTTGATGCTGGCCCTGACCCGGTCAGTCAACCTGTAACTTTTGTGCTTTACAGGAGGGC
Organism: Calotriton arnoldi; assembly: GCA_963921515.1. Classification (NCBI taxonomy): domain Eukaryota; kingdom Metazoa; phylum Chordata; class Amphibia; order Caudata; family Salamandridae; genus Calotriton; species Calotriton arnoldi. Next base: position 808,693 of record CAWUFW010001733.1, on the reverse strand, counting down.
TGTCACCAGTGTCCACGTCATGGGTACACCAGTGAGTAACACCGGGGGTCAGAGAGAACAGTGGGGCGAACTGTCCCAACAACTGGCGACAGTCCCCCTGCTGCTCCTGAGTCAGAGTAGGGGAGAGGATCACACCTTCTACTGACCCATCATGCTCCTTGGTAGACAGGAGGTCAGGGAGAGGCTCACTCTCCTCTTCCACCCCATCATCTGTCGCCAAGAGCATACTCACTTCGGACCTCTCGAAGTGGGGCTTGAGGCGGTTCACGTGAAGGACCCTCAAAGGGTTCCTTGGAGCCTGCAAATCCACCAGGTAGGTGACGTCACTTTTGCGCTCCACCACCTCATATGGCCCAGTCCACTTGTCCTGCAAGGCACAAGGTTCCACTGGGGCCATGACCCACACTTTTTGCCCAGGTTGAAATTCGACCAGAGTCGCATTCTGGTCATACCACCTTTTCATTTCGTCCTGGCTTGCTTCCAGGTTCGCCTGAGTGAGTTTCCTGAAGCGGGCAGTTTGGATTCTAAAGGCCAGCATGTAACTAAACACATCCTGGGGAGTTTTCCTGGGAGCTGCCTCCCAGCCTTCCTTTACCAAACTCAGAGGTCCTCTGACAGGATGGCCATACAGGAGCTCAAAGGGGCTGTACCCAAGAGACTGAGGCACCTCCCTGTATGCGAAGAGCAGGCATGGCAAGAGGACGTCCCACTTACGCCTCATGGGTTCTGTTAGACCCTTGATCATGCCTTTCAAGGTCTGGTTGAATCTCTCCACCAGACCGTTTCCTTGTGGGTGGTAAGGAGTGGTGAACTTGTAGGTTACACCACACTCCTTCCACAGGGATGTCATATACTTGGATATGAAATTGGTCCCCCTGTCAGAAACCACCTCTCTGGGGAAGCCCATACGGGAAAAGATCCCCATTAACGCCCGGCCCACCACTGGCGCCGTCGTTGTCCTGAGAGGATTGCCTCCGGGTACCGGGTGGCATGGTCCACCAAGACCAGGATGTACCTGTTGCCCATGGCTGTCTTGGGATCCAGTGGCCCCACAATATCCATCCCTACCCTTTCAAAGGGTGTTCCAACAACAGGAAAAGGTTGGAGAGGAGCTTTGACCTTCCTCCCACTCTTACCACTTGCCTGGCAAGTTTGGCAAGACCTACAGTGTGCATCTGACTGCCTTCGCATTTGGGGCCAAAGAAGTGGGTGACAAGCCTGTCAAAGGTCTTGTCCTGCCCCAAATGTCCTGCCAAAGGCACGTCATGAGCCAGACCCAGTAGGAAGGTCCTGAAGCGCTGGGGTACCACCAGCACACGGGCTGACCCAGGCTCAGCAACCTTAGGCTCACTGTATAGGAGACCATTCTCCCAGTAGATCAGATGTGACCCGGACTGATTACCAGCTGCCTGGTCTGCAGCCTGCCGCCGCAGACCCTCCAGAGTAGGGCACTCGTTCTGCTCCCTGCAGAACTCCTCCCTGGTGGGACCCCCTTCTTGCTGCCAATGGGTCAGCTCAGAGATGTCTCCCAGTTCGGCTACCTGCTCCCCTGTAGGCACCGGGCGTCCCCCTCGAGGTCCGCCTCCTCCCGGTCCGTGGGAACTTCGGGGGCCGGTTTCCCGCGCCCCTGCCCTTCCTCTTGGCAGGGACTTGGGCCATTGTTCCAGGCTCCAAGTCCTCTTGATCACCCTTCCTGGCTGCCATTGACCGAGTAGACACGCAAGCCCACTCTGGCAACCCAAGCATCTCCAAGTGAGACCTGAGCTCAACATCCTTCCATAAGGACTGCTCCAGGTCGTTACCTAGCAGACAATCTACAGGCATGGTGGGGCTCACAACCACCCTCAAGGGACCTGAGACCCCCCATTCAAAGGGAACCTGCGCCACCATACACTGGCGCTCAGAGTTGTCTACAGCAACTACTTGGTGGAATGCACCTGGGACTACCTGCTTCTCAGAGACCAGGTGACACCGGACTGAGGTCACACTGGCTCCAGTATCTCTGAGAGCCTCTACCCTGTTCCCATTAATGGTCACCCAGGTGCTATATTTCTTTGTGTTAGGGGCACCTGGTTTCCTGGGACCATCTCACTGTCCCCTAGTGAGACAAGGGTCATTTCTGCGGGATCCCCACCCTCCTGTGGGCACCCCTCCTCCCCAAGCGCTACACTAGCCAACACTTTGGACTGTCCACCGGTGGGTGGCTGTGTCCCCTTTGGGCACTTGGGGTCCCCCTTAAAGTGACCCACCTGGGCACAGGCATAACACTTGCGGGGGCCGGTCTCAACAGGCTTCCCTGTAGAGACCCCTTTCTTCTTATCACCGGGGGCTGGGAACCTTTACCCTGGGTACTAGTTCGGGGCCCTTTAGAGAACTCCTGTGCTTTACCCTTGTCCCCCCACCTTTCTGCTGGGGACCCTGCCCACCTTTGGCTGAGTCTCCCCCAAACGCTTTCTTGTGGACCCTGGTACTCACCCAGCGGTCCGCCTCCATAGCAAGCTTCCTGGGGTCAGTTAGCTTACTATCAACTAGGTGCTGGCGCAGATCTGCAAAACATAGACTAGACAAGTGCTCCCATGCAATCAAATTGTAGAGCCCCTGAAAATCTGTTACATTACTGCCCTTCACCCAACCATCCAGTCGACCTACAGAACATATCCACACATTCCAACCAAGTGTTGGCCTCAGACTTTTACTGGACCTGAACTGATCCCTGTACTTCTCAGGAGTGAGCCCATACCTAGTGAGGAGAGCGTCTTTCATGTCAGCTTAGGTGAGGTCCTGCCCCTTACCCAAAGCTATCAGAGTATCCCTAGCTTCCCCTGGAAAGAGAGGCCACAACCCCGCTCCCCAGTTCCTTTCAGGGACCCCATTCATATGAATAGACGACTCGTACCCTTGAAACCACCTTTGTATGTCATCACCCTTTTTGTACTCTTTACCTACATTCTTGGGGATGTGTACAATCCTGTCTGTGTGTGCTGAAGAATTGCTGCCACCATCTGAACCGGATCTACTCTTTAGCTCCAGCTCCTTGATCATTCTCTCATGATCTAGTATCATTTTCCTTTCCTCCATGGCTATTCTTTTCTCTTCCCTCTCACTTTCTATTCTGAGTTTCTCCAATTCAAACCTCCTTACTTCCCGCCTGTCCTCCAGCTCCTCTGGGGACAAACTACTGCTGCCTGGCCTGGAGGGTTCCCCCTCCCAAAAGCACATCCACCCTAGGAACAGGCTCCTCCACCTCTCCATTGAGATCACCAGGTTGCCCACTGGCACCTCTGGCTGCTACCCAGGCCCTCAGCGCCTTTTGTAGCTCATCCTTCCTGGTGAGGCCTCTGACCTGGACTTTCAGGTTCTTGCAAATCGATTTTAACTCCTTGACACTGTAGGCTTCCAATCGATCCTCCTCAAAGGCAATTTCTACTGATGCAATTGATGATACTATTGATTCAGGCATGTTGAAGTAGCAAGTTCAAACTGGCAAGATCAAAAATAGGCCAAAAAGAAAAAGAACCTGTAAGTGGTACGTAATGGTCTGCGATATGGTAGTAGTGCACACCAATCACTGTAAGTCAAGTGCAAACACAAGTCCTATCCTCACCGCTGACACCCAATGTTAGAAATGGGATTTTTGGTAGGCTAGGGCATGTGCCAAAGCCAGGCAGAAACCACCACTCTAGTCAGGATAAGGGAGTTACACTCCTAAAATAACCCCTGCTCACCCCCTTGGTAGCTTGGCACGAGCAGTCAGGCTTATCTTAGAGGCAGTGTGTAAAGCATTTGCACATAACCAACAGTAATATAATGTAAGCACTACAAAAGGACACCACACCAGTTTAGAAAGATAACCAATATTTTTATATACTCAAGATGAGACCAAATACGATAAAAACCCACAATACAGTACTTTAAGTGATAACTTCTTCTTTGTAGGAATAGTTCAAAAACAAGGTTCGTACGAGTCGGTAGCTCCGTCCGAGTCTACCGCAATGCTGAAAACCGCAGAATCTAACAGTTCCAGCTGACCGCGTCGATACGGGCCAGCAGAGTCGTGAACAGACTCGGTCACAGTACCTTTTCTCGTTGTGGCGGGCACGGAGTGTGCGAGCCGGTCGGCGTACGTCGCGGTTGCGGTGCAAGATGGAAGCGGTGCAGGGCGCGGTGTCCTCTCGATGCGGTGCAGGCAGCGGCTCGGTGACAATCGTGCAGGCGGAGTCGGTGAGTCCAAGGTGTGCGGTGCAGGGTGAGACGGTGCTCGATGCGGTGCTGGCAGGTTGCGATGCAGGCGACCAAGCCGTAGTGCGGGAGCTGGCGTCGGACAGCGGTGCGAGTCGGAGCGGTGCGTCGCGAAGCGTGCGAGCGGTGCCCCAACTGCGATGCGGTCCCGATTGTTGAGCCAGTTGCAGCGACAGCGTCGGTCTGGTCCGGCTGGCACAGTGAAGCGATGCGATGCGAACTGCGGTGCCCACAGGTCACGGTGCAAGCAGCGGCTCGGTGGCGATGGCGTCGGACGTCGTCGTCGGTGAGACCAGGGTTGCGGTGCGAGATGCGGACGGTGCGGTCTGCGGTGCAAACAGGACACTGGGCCAGCGATGGAGTCGGTTGACGGAGTCGGATGCGGTTCCCTCTCCTCTGTGGCAACTGAAACCGTGGTTCCAGAAGCGGTACCCAGAGGGTGGTGAAGTCTTTGCAGTCCCTGAGACTTCTTAACAGGAGGCCAGCTCGGTTTCAGGCCCTTGGAGATTCTCAGCACAAGTAATAGAAAGTTCAGTCCAGTCCTTTCACTGCCCAAGGCAGAAGCAGCAACTGCAGGCCAACCCAACAAGGCAATAACTCAGCAAAGGGGCAGTACTCCTCCTAGCAGCTCTCCAGCTCTTCTTCTTGGCAGGTTCCTTGATTCCAGCGAGATCTAATCTTCTGGGGTTTGGGTCCCCCTTTTTATCCTCAATTTCTCTTTGTCCTCTGAAGGCAGAGAGGCCTTTGCCTAGTCCAAACCAGTTCTGGTCAGTCCTGGAGCACTTTGTTGACAAGTCTCCTTCTTTCCTTTCACGGTGCAGGCCAGGGACATCAGACGCACCACAGGAGGTGGAGCCAGCATTGTGGAGGGAAGGCCCAGCCCTATTCAGGTCCCAGGTGCATCTCCTCCCACCCATCTACATGTAGATCTTGCTATTCAGCCCTGTGCTGACTCACCCTGTCTCCTGGCATCCCCCAGCCCCTGTCACTCACACTCCAGACAAGGAATACACAACCTAGCAGAGGCAGGCTTGGATGGTTAGACAAGAAAATACCCACTTTCTAAAAGTGGTATTTTCGAACACATAATGTTAAAACCAACTTCACTAAAAGATGCATTTTATCATTCTGAGTCCAGGCATACTAAACTCGAATTTCTACCATGTTCCCTGGGTCAGTTAGGATTATAAGCTGTAATAATCAAAACTGCCCATTCTGGCCTAATGGGGAACAGGTAGCCTTGCAATAGTGAAAAACGAAATAGGCTGTAATTCACTATCAGGACATGCCACACACACCAGGGCATGTCCTACCTTTCACATACAATGCACCCTGCCCACAGGGGTACCTTGGGCCTACCTTAGGGGTGATTAACATGTAGAGAAGGGAAGGTTTAGGGGCTTGCAAGTGTGTGCACTTGCCAAGTCGACATGGCAGCCCCAGGCTGCGCACAGGCTCTGCGATGGCAGGCCAGAGTTACACTTTACGGGCTGTTTGCGTGGGTGGCACAATCCAGTGTTGCAGCCCACCAACAGCATTTGATCTATCGGCCCTGGCACTCGCAGTGCACTTTACTAGGGACTGACACATAGATCAAATAGGCCAATCATGGAAATACCAATCCATAACACATTTTGTACAGGAGCACTTGCACTTTCCCACTGGACAGCAGTGAGGACAGTGCGCAGAATCATCACACCAGCAAAAACAGAGTCAAAAACCAGGAGGTCAGAAAGCAAAAAGTCAGGGGAAACTCGCCAAAAGATGCCAAGTCTAACACTCTCTCACAGGAATTCTGTTGAGGCCCATGCCCCTGGATTGCCACGTGACCGCGTGGGCTGTGCGGGCCTTTCGTAGGCCGCGCTGAGGGGTCGCTGAAGAACTCCCAAGAGGGCCACGGCCAAGCCTTGTGTAACCCCATGGGTGGATAGTCCAATGGTTGGGTATGCTCTTCTTCGGCAGGCTTCAGGTTTAAGGGGGCACACAGGAGGTTCCTGGGTGGCTAGCCTTGTTGAACTCCGGATGTCTCGAGTGTTTGGATCCACTCTGGTGGTGCGATGCTCCACAGATGTTCTTGGTGATGATGCACCTGTATGACGGATACAATAACTTTCTTTCGGTTGGGCAACACGCAGCGATCTCTTGCTTTCGGTGACCTCCTGGAGTGAGGAGGACTGGAGAGACTTCGTGCCCACTTACGCTTGTCATCTGGCAGGTGCACCTGCTAGATGTGGTGCCATTGATGTCAAGCAGCCAGTGACAGGTGAGTAGACGGTCGCACTGTGAAGCGTGGGGCCTGGACGCAGATCGCGCTTGCTAGCAGCTTACGGTTGGTCCTCCCGTGAGGCTGTCTCCAGTGACGTCTCTGCACCCCGGTGGCTGGCTTGTGCTGATGAACACCTTCTCCAGTGCTGGCACAAGTCCTCTGTCCTGTCGCTCTTCTCCTTTTCTCTCTTGCGCGCCTGTGGTGGTTCTTCGCCCTGTGGCGTCGTGCCACTCTCCTCTCCTCCTTCGTGGAGTGGTGTCCTGCCACGCTCTTCTTCTTCGCTATGTGGCGTCCAGCCACGCTCTTCTCCTCCTTCCGACCAGGTTCCTCACTCGGATGTGACGTTCTGCCACATGTTGATGTTTGCACCACATGGAGATCTTGCTGGTCGTGTCCAGTTCTTAGGACTGTCTTTAGTTGAAGCGGACCTGTGGCAGACCTGTCCTGTCCCTAGAACATGCTTCTTCTCCTCGATCCCCTCCTCAGGGATTTTCGCGGAGGTCCTCTGCCAGGATGTCAGACCGCCTTCTTCTGTCGAGGGCGTTGTGCTTGCACCTTGAGCCTGCGCCGTTATGGCGCTCGATCCTGCCTCCTTTCAGGCATGCTTGGCAGGGTTGGTCACTTTGTGTGACATTCTCCTTGCTTGCTGTGCGAATGTGGCATCCGGCCACGTGTCGCCTGTCATCGGAGCACACGTTGTGGTGGCAGCGTGCCACGTGGAGTGTGCGACTCTCCTCTTGCCTGTCTGGGGCCACTGGCAACTCCGTCTTGAGGCCGTGTGAGGGATGACACTCGGCTGTCTTTGGCCCAGGGCGGGGCTTCGCTGGTGATGTGGAGGCTTTCTGCTGCCTTCAGCATTGCTTCTTCTCTTCGGAGAGGTCTCTCTCTCCTGGGCTCCTGCCCGTGCTGTCGAGCTCACTGGTGCGGTCTTCTGCGCACCTCTGACTTTGCGTGCTCGGTCCACTTCGTGGGCGACCTCTTCCGGCATTTGGCGTGCCCGCTCTTCTTTCTTGTTTATTTGACGCTGGCAGCTTTGGGCTTCTTGGGGCTCTTGGTGAGGTGTGACAGTCTTTCTCCTTCCAAAGGATAGGCAGCCCATTGGGGCATGTGGTGCACTCAGCATCAGTCCTGGCTGTGTCTCGGGTTCTGTTCTTGCTGTTAGGGGCAAGGACAATGTAGCGCTCCTTTTGAATTTGTTAGGTCCTGCGGGGCGGCAGGCTATTGGCTTACTCTTTCCTGTGTGAAGATACAGGTCACGGCAGCTTGCTTGATTTGCGTTGGGGCCTTAGCGCAGTGCGATACTTCACCACTAGGCGGCACTGCAGAATAAGTCCTGGGCCTTGGCAGCTTTCTTGATGCTGCGGGCGTGGTGCAAACAGTGTTGAGGCGTGGTAACTGCAATTGACCCCGGGCAGTCCTCCTTGCAGCTGCAGGCTGAGGTCCTCAGAGCTTTTGTCCTCAGGGAGTGGTGGGAGCTGTGAGCCGCTCAAACTGGCTTCTCTTCCTTCCCTGGCAGAGTCATCTATGTTAGCCTGATGAAGGGACTTGTCAGCTTCATTACGCATGCTGTGGCCGATTCCTTCAGGTTTGCTTCATGCAGGTCAGTATTCTTGTATGCGGTGTGGCTCATTGACCGCTAGGTGGCGCTGTGGGCATTGTCAGAGAGGCCGAAAATCTAACAGGATCAAAATCCTGAATGCAGTGAGCACTGTTCACCTAGAACTGACCGTTCTATAATTTCTTTTACACAATTTGCATATATGTAAACCCCAAAAAAAATTACAATCCAAACAGTAAAACAACTCCATTATGTTGTGTCTCATTCAAAATATTATTTTAGAACAAATCATATTGAACACATCATACAATCTGCTGTATGTGATAAGTAACAATGAAATTATATTTAAATTGCAGTCGCGTTTCACATTCCAAACCCAAATATATATACAAAGAATTGCAATCTATGCAAAAACAGCTTTTATCATAACATTAATGTAAAGCCCGATGCATTTCGGGACTCTGCGGTCCCTTCCTCAGGGGCATATCTGCAATTAAACAAATTCGGTGTTATACAATTGTATACAAGTGTAAATAAGGAGAAACCTGTAACCCAACAATTGATAGGATGCCCTCACATGCTTGTGTATGATACAAAATGAGCCCAATTCAAAAAATGATAAAGAGGTGTCTAAGAGAACATGCGCAAAATAAAAAAGTGTGAAATAGGATTCGAAAAGCGTTACGAGTGACCAAAGCAGCATGATAGATATTAGAAACCTAAGTCAATAAAGTTGTGTGTTGTTCAGGACAAAAAATCTAGTAGTGATCTGTGCGCAGTATGCCAATTTCCCGAAAATGTGAAATGGAGTGCTGAAAAAATTCTCGGACGTGGACATTAAAACAGCGTACCTGTATTATGAAAGGAAAGCTGTGTCCTAAAGTAAAAAGATACCTTGTTAATAAACCGTATCTGTATGTCGGTTGTGTATAAGGGAGAATTTAGGTCGCAAACATACCTTGTCAATATAAATGTAGTCCTAATTGCATTCAAGAAAGTAACCTCGTGATTCTGAAAAAATACAACTATAAACGGGTATATTCAGATTTCACGACGTGGTAATAGGTAAATTTAACCCTAAGCGAAAATGCAATGAAACACTCACTGAACGCTGGAGGACCTTGGTCATAAAGTATGGCTGTCAAATACTTAAATCGACGAACTGCAAACAAGGAATAATGTAATGAATGTTCGCCCCCAAATACAACTCACGCTTCGAAAAAGAACTGGGAACCAAAAGGAAGTAATTGTCTTACCGGCTTAAGAAAAACGATGCGAACATGACGTGCGTCGGCAGCTGAATAAACTCCTCCGCCCTGTAAGCGAAATATAAACGTCAGAGCGACGTGCTAGGAATGGTAGTAGAAAACGGACAGGCAGCTGAATAAGCTTCTACGCCGAGTACGCAAAATATAAACGTCAGAGCGAAGTGTTAAGAAATGGTAATAGAAAACGAACAGGTATACAGGGCTGAAATTAGTCACAATCATGAACCGACTTGAAAAATTTTTCATTCCACAGTGCAAAAGTAAACCTGACCGATTAATAGTTAAAATCAGATGAAGGATACTAGAATTGGATATGCTGGCAAACTGATGAACGGAACAATATTGTGGTCCATGACAAATGTAAATGGTAGATCGTGGAACGATGCTGTACGTAAATGTTGTGTGCGATCTGAGTCAGAGGTATGCTTGGTGATATACAGAAAGCATTACCCTATGTAAGGCACTGACAGTCAAAAGTGTGCTCATGTGTAAATGAGATCTGATAGAGGAAAATCCCAGAGTGAAAAAAGTTTAAAGAAAAGAGATTATCATGAAAAATAATAAATCATATGTGGGCTCTTATTGCATGTAAACATATCTGACATGAATACAATAACAGTACGTGGAAACCAGTGTACTTCATAAAAAACAACTCATCTCGACTCTGTCATTTAACCCTTTCGGGGCTAAAGTGTCTAGAAAGTTTATCCAAAATACTTCACGCTGTAATAATCTTTTGCTGATGTCAATACCCGCAATTGGTTCAACTACCTCAGCAATTTGACATCTTAGCTGTGATATTGTGTGTTTTGCTTCCTGCCAATTAACTTCTACGCTGGAGGTTCTATTGTGGGTGCATATAGTACTCTTGTGTTCCGTGAGTCTAAATTTTAATTTCCGTTCTGTTTTACCTATGTAGGCCTTCCCGCATGGACATTTTAGAAAATAGATAACATTGGTCGTATTACAATCTGAGGTGTGTCTTAACTATCTTTTTACCCGAATTGGGGTGTGTCAATGTGTCTCCAACTACTATATTATTGCAGTGAATGCAATTAAAACATTTGATTGTGCCCTTGTGTTTAGTGGTTGCTGGACATTTTCGGAGAATTGTCATCAATTCTTGTAGATTCTTCCCTCTGGTGTAAGCAAATGTCGGTTTAATACTGAATTGTCCTTTAAAATCAGATTCATTCAGTAGAAGTTTCCATCTGTTGTTAAGTATCCTCTTTATTTGGTTGGAGGATGTTGAGTATTTAGACACAAATGTGGGTATGTCTCTCTTGGTTCTGGTAGACTTTATTAATAATGACACCCGTTCTTTACTTGCAATTCTAGTCATACTTGTCTGCAAAATGTCCTCCGGGTAACCCCTTTGTGCGAATCTTTGCTTATATTCTTGGATCTTAGATGTTGCTGTGTCAGGTTCTGAACAAATCCTTTTAATTCGAATAAATTGAGAAAAAGGTAAATTGGAAATGAGACTCTTCGGATGGAAACTTGTATAATGAAGCGGGCTATTCCTGTCTGTGGGCTTCGTATAGACAGCTGTCTGTAAACCAGTGCCCGTTTAATCTTTTGTCACTAGGACGTCCAAATAATTGATCTGTTTCTTGTTGATTGTATATGTACATTGGATTCTAGGATTTTTGGTATTCAATTGTTGTATCAATTGTTCCAGATCCTTTTCCGATTGAGTCCAAATCAAAAAAATGTCATCTATGTACCTGCAATATTGTGCTATTCCTGATGTCCAGTTATTGTCATTTAGGATGAAGTCCTCTTCGAATTTCGCCATAAAGATTTTGGCGTACGCCGGCGCTCCAGAAAAGCCCATTGATGTTCCAGTTAACTGGGCGAAAAAAATCTTCTTGCCACATGAAATAACTATTGTTCAGACAAAAATGTAAGAGTTTCAACAGGAATACTTTGTCTGTATCAATGTCCTGCATTTTTAGTAACGCCCATTCTGTGGCCTCGAGTCCTTCAGCATGTGCAATTGTAAGTATATAGAGCTGTAACGTCTATTGTACACAATACCCAATGTGATTGGATGTAAGGTTGTATGGTTTGAAGTTTATGTAAAAAATCTGTCGTGTCCCTGGTGTATGTACACCAGGTTTGAACAAATCTTTGCAAATAGTGATCCAAATATCTTCCCAATGGATCAAAGATGGAGCCACATCCTGATACTATCAGTCGGAATGGGGGATCTACTGGATTTTTATGGATTTTGGGAATCATGTAAATCTTAGGTCTGCGTGGATTATTGGTAGTGAGGTATAATTTCAGTTGTGTATCTATGAGACCCATCTCCTCCGCTTCATTAAGGATATCTTGTAGAATGCCTTGTAATTTAATGGTCGGATCACAGTCAAGTGCCAAATACGTTGTGTCATCAAGGACGTGTTCATTAACTTTCTGGACGTAATATGTTGTGTCCATGACAACAAGTGCACCTCCTTTATCAGCTGGCTTCAATGTTAATGCGGTGTTGTTTGCTATTGATCGAATTGTCCTTTTGTCATGTTCAGTCAAATTGTGACTTTTTGCTTTTTTGTAATTCAATTTGGATAAATCATTTTTCACAATGTTCTCAAAAGCATCTAGCATTTTATGTGAAACAGGTGCTTGATACTTGCTTATAGGTCTAAACGAAGTCATGGTGTCCTCGTTCTGTTCGTTGGTCGCCATGATGACATTAGTGAAATAATGTGTAAGTCGCAATTTACGCATGAATTTGTAGAGAGCAACCTCGGTTTCCAAACGTGTAGTGGTAGTGGTCGGTACGAAGGACATGCCTTTATTAAGTACGTTGATTTGTTGTTTGGATAGAGCAACCGATGACATATTGATTATAAGACTCTGTTCTTGCTGCTGCGCAACGTTTTTCCTCCCTTGTCCTCTCCTGGTTTTGTGGTGGACTCTATTGTTTTTGTTATACTTGTTATTGAGGGATGCCCATTGTTTTTGTTATACTTGATAATGGGGGACGATCTACCATTTACATTTGTCACGGACCACAATATTGTGCCGTTCATCAGTTTGCCAGCATATCCAATTCTAGTATCCTTCATCTGATTTTAACTATTAATCGGTCAGGTTTACTTTTGCACTCTGGAATGAAATTTTTTTCAAGTCGGTTCATGATTGTGACTAATTTCAGCCCTGTATACCTGTTCGTTTTCTATTACCATTTCTTAACACTTCGCTCTGACGTTTATATTTCGCGTACTCGGCGTAGAAGCTTATTCAGCTGCCTGTCCCTTTTCTACTACCATTCCTAGCACGTCACTCTGACGTTTATATTTCGCGTACACGGTGGAGGAGTTTATTCAGCTGCCGACGCACGTCATGTTCGCATCGTTTTTCTTAAGCCGGTAAGACAATTACTTGCTTTTGGTTCCCAGTTCTTTTTCGAAGCGTGAGTTGTATTTGGGAGCGAACATTCATTACATTATTCCTTGTTTGCAGTTCGTCGATTTAAGTATTTGACAGCCATACTTTATGACCAAGGTCCTCCAGCGTTCAGTGAGTGTTTCATTGCATTTTCGCTTAGGGTTAAATTTACCTATTACCACGTCGTGAAATCTGAATATACCCGTTTATTGTTGTATTTTTTCAGAATCACGAGGTTACTTTCTTGAATGCAATTAGGACGACATTTATATTGACAAGGTATGTTTGCGACCTAAATTCTCCCTTATACACAACCGATATACAGATACGGTTTATTAACAAGGTATCTTTTTACTTTAGGACACAGCTTTCCTTTCATAATACAGGTACGCTGTTTTAATGTCCACGTCCGAGAATTTTTTCAGCACTCCATTTCACATTTTCGGGAAATTGGCATACTGCGCACAGATCACTACTAGATTTTTTGTCTTGAACAACACACAACTTTATTGACTTAGGTTTCTAATATCTATCATGCTGCTTTGTTCACTCTTAACGCTTTTCGAATCCTATTTCACACTTTTTTATTTCGCGCATGTTCTCTAAGACACCTCTTTATCATTTTTTGAATTGGGCTCATTTTGTATCATACACAAGCATGTGAGGGCATCCATCAATTGTTGGGTTACAGGTTTCTCCTTATTTACACTTGTATACAATTGTATAACACCGAATTTGTTTAATTGCAGATATGCCCCTGAGGAAGGGACCGCAGAGTCCTGAAATGCATCGGGCTTTACATTAATGTTATGATAAAAGCTGTTTTTCCATAGATTGCAATTCTTTGTATATATATTTGGGTTTGGAATGTGAAACACGACTGCAATTTAAATATAATTTCATTGTTACTTATCACATACAGCAGATTGTATGATGTGTTCAAAATGATTTGTTCTAAAATAATATTTTGAATGAGACACAACATAATGGAGTTTTTTTTACTGTTTGGATTGTAATTTTTTTGGGGGGTTTACATATATGCAAATTGTGTAAAAGAAATTATAGAACGGTCAGTTCTAGGTGAACAGTGCTCACTGCATTCAGGATTTTGATCCTGTTAGATTTTCGGTTTACTTAATGCACGTGCCGTCAACACGTGCAGTGGTGAGGCACCCATAGATTAAAATGATTAAATATAATTTAGACATACAAATAATTTTTTTTAAAAACCGTTGTATTAAGGAGTGCTTCTCTACTCCCCGCATTAATAACATTGTCAGAGAGGGCCACGACAGCTTCCCTCGCGCTGTGGGCCCTTTTGGTTTTCTCGGGTGCTGCTAAGTTGTAAGTGCCGGTTTGGGACGTTATCCTGGTGCGATTATGTGCCACTAGGTGGCACTGCAGTGGTCGCGGCCGCCTTCCTCACTGTCACAGTTTGCGCAGGCTAGTTTCCCCTTATGCATCCGGGTGGCTAGTGTTTTCGGTCTGGCTGCTGGACTTGTGGGCACGCTGCTCCCGGTTCCACTGAGTGCTGCCTCCTGTTCCTCTTTCAGGGATATGGACTCTTGGGGTGCAGTGGGACCTCACTGCCAATCCTTGCTGCCTAGTTGGAGGTTGCTGGGCACTGCAGGCCCTACCAAACGGCTCAGGAGGCCAGCAGTCTGTCTTCTTCTGGCAGCGTGAGCAGGAGGCCACTGGGAGGGGGGGGGGGGGGCGTATGGTGCACTCAGCCCCCTTACTGGTTGTTCTTCATAGCCTCGCTGGGCTGGGTGTGGGGAGGATGGCCACTAGGTGGCGCTGCAGAGTTTGGTCCACAGGCCCGGGCAGTCTTTCCTAGAACTGCGGGTCTCTGCTCACACAGGAGATGCAGATACTGGGCTGTGTGCTTCTTTGGTGCGGTGCAGCGACCCAGCAGCTAGGTGGCGCTGCAATCACTTTCCTGGTACCACGGCAGCTTCACTGTTTCTGCGGGATAGTCGTCTCGGCCGCAGCACTTCCCCAAACCGGCCGATGTCTCTTTACAAGGTGAGAGGGTATGGGGTGGGGATCTGCAGTGCGCGATCCTTTGTTTTCCGTTTTGTGTGGCAGAGCGCTGCAGCTATAGCGTGATTGCTGCTTCCTTACCAGAAGGCATTTCTCACGTGCAGCAGCAGCTTTTGAGCAAGGCTGCGTTGCTCTCACAGCAGTCTTCCAGCCTCAGTGCGGTGCGGCAGACAATGGTGCGGTGGCGCTGTAGCTACTCATCATGTTGGGTTGCAACTTGTGGTGCAGGCTCGTCGTAAGCAGGGCCATGTGGCGAGACACCTCTTGCAAGGCCACAACACGTCTTCAGGGCGGCAGGTTTGTGCGTGGGCATGAAAAGTGCAAGACAGTGACGCATTCACTTTGTTTCCGGCTCCTCACGCTGGCAACACTGCTTTGGCCTTTTTCCACTCTGGTTAGGCTTCCTGCTTCCCAACTTTGCGGTCAGGGGTTGCTCTCATGCGGTTCACGTACACGGCCGGGCCGCACCCCTAGGGTCCCGTTGTGGCTGCTCTAAGCATTGAGGTGCTGGGCATTTATTACAAGTGTTTTTCAACTGCCGGCCGAGTATTGCATCTGGGCCTCGCTCACTGTCTGTGTCGCGCTAGTGCGTTAGAGCAGATTGCAGGCGGGATGGGCAGGGGTTGCCGCTGCAGCTATAATGCTCTTCTCCCCTCACTACACGGGTCGAGGCCACCACATGGGGTTGGGACCGTACTCGTGACTGTGGCCGCAGGCCGGGCTCGTCTTACATGCCTGTGCGGCCTCGTCCTCTTCTGCCGTCTTTAATTGCGCCCAGCATTGGTGTTTTCGTGGTGGCTGTACATG
The DNA here is from genome assembly GCA_963921515.1 of Calotriton arnoldi. Taxonomy (NCBI): domain Eukaryota; kingdom Metazoa; phylum Chordata; class Amphibia; order Caudata; family Salamandridae; genus Calotriton; species Calotriton arnoldi. The sequence goes on along the minus strand of CAWUFW010001733.1, from coordinate 793,113 downwards.
CGGGCAGTGGCTGTGGGGGAGTCACTCGTTGGTATGGAAGCACTTTCTCTCTGCTTCTCTCCCAGGCCAAGCGTGTGCAGACTGGCGGCCGTAGGGGCATGCCTTACAGGCATACCGGTGCAGGGTGCCTCGGGCAACATTTCTCCTCGGGGCACGACAGAGAGCCAGCCGGTGTACACGCGGGGTCGGACCCGCTCGTCGCCATTGTGGTGTTGTGGGCCCTAGGCCCACATGCTGAGGAATAATGGCACACGGACACAGTGTTAGGGTACTGGCAACTGGCCCAGGGCACATGCGCCCAGCCCCTTTTATTAGCAGGGTCTCCTGACCGGTGACGCCTGTGATGGGTGGGTGTGCAGTGTGGGGTGCAACAGAGATGGAACACTAGAACGTGTCCAGCAGGACACTACAGATGGGAGCTACGGGGATAGGGGAACTCAAAAGAGATATGGGATCAGGGAGGAGACAAAAGTGAATAATTGTACCCAATGCAGAAGAAATATGATGATCAACAGGATGAAATATGTGTAGAGAGATGCTGTAGACAGAAATGTGCTGCATAAGGAGAAAAACAAAATTCTGTTACTAGACCGTAGGCTCGATTATGACTGATTCTTCTTTACTGAAATCTCTACCAGCGAAAATAAAATAACTGTAGCAAAAAAACAGTTTTTATATGAAAAACAAGGAGGATCCCAAACATACAATAGAATAACCAAGGTTACCACACTAGTTCCTCATAGTCCATGACCTCACAGAAGGACTTATGAATTTATCCCGCTCTATATAAATAGCCCTCTCTCGGAGCGCACTTCCTTTTCTTTGCTGTTAAAGCAAAAGATAAATGTCGCTATATACTCACAGTTGTTCCTTCATAACATTTAAATTGAGTTGGTTTGCTGTTTTAGTCTTTTTTATTTGTTGGAATATTTTTATGGTTTCATGAGAATGCACATGTCTTTGCTGACATTTGAATTGAGCATTTCCGGGGGGGGCGTTTAGGGGATGAGTTTGCGTCTTTCACTTTGTTTATTTTCTCACTTTCAGCGCATGAGTGTGATGTTTACCCATCGGAGGTGGGAGTGTGAACTCTGAAGGACTCTGGGCTGAGTCACCGAGTGTCGGGGAGAGCGCACACTCTGTATTTCTTTGTTTTGGCTTTGGGCGCTTGGTATACAGCGGCGAGCGCAAACGTGATATTTCTGTTCACACGCAGAGACACTTTGTTGCAGGGTCACTTTTGTTCCACCAGTCAGGCAGCAGTTCTGCTTTCGGCTGAGAAAGAAGGTTAACCAAGCTCAATTGTCTAGCCAATGTTATTTAGATATCGCTCATAGATTAGGAAAGGGAAAAAAGGAAGTCTGGTATGTGTAAACATTTGACAGGGTTGTATTTTTTTTGTCATGGTTAAGGAGATTTACACAACTTGGTACATAATCTTAATTATGCTGCTTCAAGGGCACAGCCTAACAGACAGCGGTATGCTAAAGACTTCTTGGGGACATTCAGAAACCTCCCAGGGAATGAATTCTGCCCATTGCTTACCATCGGCTTTGTGGTTTGTAACTCACATTTTCTAGCTTTCTATTTGCTGGCTTTATTTATTTAAAAAAAAAAAAAAATTAAGTTTTCAAAAACCTTTATTGAAAGCAGAAAGCATTGACCACAGCAGAATGCCTACAACCCTCAACGGGCCGGCTTGCAAAGTAATATAGTTCTAATCTGTCGAGGCAGGAAAAGGATACACAGCAAGCCGCCTACAACCACATCGGGCCGGCCGCGACTCTTAAGACATGAGATGCTGGCATCAGTAAATATTCTGTACTCATTGAGGATCTAGGCAACAAAACGATAAAAGATCATAGATGCTACCCCACTGCATGCAATAACAGAGTGAGCCTGGCATATTGTATACTTTGATGAGCCGCCGCAAACTGGCGCTAAAGGGCCGCAGACATGGCCGGCTAGCAGAGCGTAATACTTAAGACCCGTTTGCAAGCACCTTGACCAAAGGATTAGGCCAACAGCGGTTAGGCCATATTACAGGCACAATCGGGATCAGTCCGTGTGCATCGTACATGTAGGTGTAGGTCGAGACTCTAGAGATGCGCTATGCTGCGGCTAAGAGAGTCCAGTATCGCCAAACGTGCAGATTAGGCACAGCCATGCAGTGCTTGGGAAGTCCCAACACTATGAGCGTGGTAAGAGAGGCATGGTGTCTTGCAGGGGTGCCCTAATGACAGTGCACGCCGGCACCATTGATCTTGCTGGCGTCTACTATGCTGTGGTGAGGGTTGCGGCCTCTGTGACCAATAGTCAAAAGAAGCCAAAAAGCTGTAGGCATCAAGAAAACTGCAGGAAAGACTACAGCTACAGAAGAGAACATCTAGAGAAAAAGAGACAGGGAGGAAAAGAGAAAGTGAGGAAGAAGAAGAGGAGGGGGGGAGAGCATGGTGTATCGACCCCTCGGTGTAGGGGGTGCCCAGGCATCCAGAACCCGCAATGGTACAATAGTGGATAAGCTAAGGGGTATAGTTCCCTCCCCTACCAATCATGCCTCTTCGTCGTAAGTGTCCCCCCTTGGAAGTATAGGGTCAGCAAAGAGCTGAAGAGCTCTCAGTCGAGGGGGAACAGATCGAGCGTGCTCCAGCCGAGAGAGATGTGTGACCAAAGGCTGCCAGATACGTTCGAATTTAGCATCAGTACATGCCAGCCTATGGGAGAGGAGTTCCATTGCCATGACATGCCAAAGACGTGTAAGCCAGACCAAGGACGAGGGAGAGCACGCTTTCTTCCAATGGAGTGCTATAACCTGTTTAGCTGCAGTGAGCATATGGGCTGCCAAACGCCAATCAGTATGCGTCATCGCTTTGAGGGATGTTGGACGAAGCCCCAGAATGACCACCCCCGGGTCGCTTGGTAGAGGGAAGCCCAGCACCTCTCTGACATGGTCTAGAACCTCCACCCAAAAGTTAAGGATGAGCGGACACGTCCACCAGATGTGCAGGAAGGAGCCCTGTGCTGCCTGGCAGCGCCAGCAAAGAGGTGCGAATCCAGGGAACATCTTCTGAAGACGTAGGGGGGTATAATACCAATGAGTCATGAGTTTGTATGCGGACTCTTGCTGGGTTACACTTCTAAAAATACGTGGGATGTCCCGCCAAAGCTGTTCCCATTGGTCTGGGAGAATATCACTTTCAATGTCTAGCTGCCATTGGCGCTGATAAGTGTGGGGGGGCACCACATGCGAGTGTTGGAGTGCTTTGTACGTCCGAGAAATCAAACCGCGGGACCCATCGAAAGCGCGTACCAGGGCTTCGAATGCCGTAAGCCGTCTTGTAGCACCCGCCACATAGGAGGGGGCTCGGAGCCAGTGGCGAACCTGGAAGTATTCCAGGCGTATAGTTTTAGGGAGATTGAAGTCCTGTCTGCAGCTATCAAATGATTTGAAAAGACCGCTGTCAAATAGTTGCTCTATGACCCGACACTCGCCGGCCGACCACGCCGAAAAAGACGTTGGGGGCAAAGCCGGTGGGAAGTCCGGGTTGAGTGCCAGGGGCGTGTTGGGAGAGGGGAATGACGTGAGGCTTCTGGAGACAGTGATTCTATCCCAGATCTCTAAGACAGTCTTCGTTGGGGTAGCGATGTAGGCGCTACGATGCCTGGCCCCACTTCGTATCCAGGCCAGATCCCATAGTGGGCGGCAAGCTACTGCCCTGTCCATATGGAACCAGTGCTTTTCGCTTTCGTGAACTGACCATTCCGAGATATATCGTAGGTGTGAGGCCCAGTAGTAGACTAGCAGGTCGGGGCAGGCCAGACCACCGCGATCACTCGGCAGTAGCAGGACCTTGACGGAGAAATGCGGTCGTCCCCCTCCCCAGATGAAGGCGGTGAGGTCTCGCTGAAGGCTCAAGATGTCCCTCTGGGGGATCGGCGTGGGGAGCGTCTGGAATAGGTACAGAACTTTTGGCAATATTGCCATTTTAACCGCATTAAGGCGGCCCAGCCACGAGATAGGAAGCATTTTCCAGCGGTTAAGTTCAGCTCGGATCGCTGCCCTGCAAGCCGGCCAATTCGCCCCTCTCCATGTATCAAGTGTAGCCGTGACATTAATCCCAAGATAACGAATGGAATGGGAGGCCCATTGAAAAGGATTAACGTTTCCCAAGTCTTCCAATTGCCGACGAGGGAGAGTGAGGTTAAGCGCCTGTGACTTGGAGAGATTGATCTGGCTTTATTTATTTTAGGCTGTCCAGCTTCAGTTCATCCCTCCCAAGGAGCAAAGGATTTCCACATTACCTCTCCTTGCATTCTTCCACCAGTGCGCCTTTCAGTAAATGGGCCTGCAATCCTTGTTCTTATCTTGTCACATTAACTGTGCATTCAAAGACAGAGGTCAAATGTCAGGCTCTGTCTTCTGAGGGAGCTTGGTGTTTACTTTTCTTCTTCTGACTTCAAAGTGAGAGTATTTTTGTGACAATCTTGCTGGCTATTAGGGGTAGGGAAGGCTTTTTTCTAGCACACAACAACATTCAAATGAACAGTGCAAGTATTTCAGAATCTATCAGAGTTAGTAAAGCACAAATAAACCACGTCTTTTATTTCTGAAGTGTGTTAGAAACAAATACTTTAATATGATCAAAACAAATTTGAACACTAGGTAATACCATTTCCACATATTATTGTTTGTGTGCTGTACAGTTTTATTAGTAAAATTGTATGTTTGTGCAACTGTAATGGTCATTTCAAATGAAAATGTGTTGCCTGTAATGGCAGGGTGCTGTCACATTATACATACCACTCCATGCCACTGCACTCTACTCTGCACCACTCCACTTTACACCACTTCACTCTACACCACTCCACTCTACGACATTCTACTCTGCAAAACTGCATTCTATGCCTCTGAACTCTACACCACTCTACTCTGTATTCTATACCAATGCACTCTATTCTATATCACTCCACTGTATGCCAATGCACTCAGCAGCACCTCAAGCGGGAGACCGCCAGACCCGGGTTCGAGACTTTGTTGCCAGCCCTTGCCTGACTGCAAGCTGCACTTTATTCCCGGCCCCTGGAGGGGCTTCGACGCCACTTAAGCCGGATCGCGGTCCCGCAGCGCGGGAGACCGCCAGAACCGGGTTCGAGACTTTGTTGCCAGCCCTTGCCTGACTGCACACTGCACTTTATTCCCGGCCCCTGGAGGGGCTTCGACACCACTTAAGCCGGATCGCGGTCCCGCAGCGCGGGAGACCGCCAGAACCGGGTTCTAGACTTTGTTGCCAGCCCTTGCCTGACTGCACGCTGCACTTTATTCCCGGCCCCTGGAGGGACTTCGACGCCACTTAAGCCGGATCGCGGTCCCGCAGCGCGGGACGAGCGTGGGACGCGCCCGGGCATGGCCCGGGCGAAAACCAGGCCAAGACGGGCCCGTCATAGACCGGTAGAGGCCGGGCTGGGCCACGGCTCTTTATTCTGCAACGAAAGGTACTGTGACTTTGTAATTGGATACACGCCACCAATCAGGAGGAGAACGCTAAATAGTCCTTCTAATTTCTATGGTTAGTTTCCTCCCACTCATCAGTAAGGACATTTTGGGCTATAAGCTAGGCTGTATCATTTAGCAGCTTGAACAATAATTATCCTTGAAATAGTTAATTTCTTTTCTGGTTATTTTAAAATTGTGGTTGACTTTATTGGTGCTACTAACGCTATGGGGAAGAGAAAAGCACCAAGCGCTCAGAATAAAAAATTACCTAAAGCAGGGGAGCACTCGCGTCAGACTCTACTTAGCTATTTAACGGGTGCTGTGGGTGCTATCGAGCAGCAAATTTTAACAGTGGAAGAGTCCTTGAACGTAGGAAACTCAGGTCCGGGCGGAGGTACATTGGCAGTTATTATAACACAAGGGAGCTCTGCCCCGCCCACAGAAGCACCTAGGAGTACATTAGGCTTAAATGGCTGTAGTATAAACATATCGGATCATATATCAGGCAGTGACCAGGAGTATGACTCCCAACCACCGACCAAACGTGCTAGAAACCCTGACATTTCCCCCCTTAGAATAGGGGAAGTCGGTACAACGGTCAGGGGGACCCCTTTAAAAACACGAAAAAGGGCCTCCAAAAAGGATACGTCTGTACCGATATACAAATCAGACGGCTGGGAAAAATCCATAGTTAGCTCTAACGCACGCACACAAAATGAGGTGGTAAAGTTAAAAACCAGGCTGGAAGCCTTAGATATTTTCCTCAGAGAAACTCTAAGCAGCCTAACATGTAGAATTGGCAAAATGGAAGAGGTTTTATTAAAATGCTTAGATAAATCCCAGAGTTTATCTAAGGAGCCAACAGCTATACAAGCAAGCAAACCGGATGGACAAATTAACAGCACTCTGCATTATACCACTCATCTTGTCCCTGATAGACATAAGGGATTGACGCATATACCACATAACATAGCACAACAAATTCCTACTACTAACTGTGAGGTCCCCTCACCCCCGATTAGCTCAGCTTTGGACATGCCATACACTCTTTAGAGTCCAACGGTTCTAATATTGCTAGCACCCGGAATGACAACGAGGAGGAGAGGCACACAACATATTTGGATTTACCACCAGCTGCCACACCTTACGTAGTGGTGCTAGCTAATGTTCCTAGACTACAAATTGAGATGACTGAATCATGGGAGATCTTAAGGAATAAATCTCTACACTGGCTAGGTGCTAGGACGGGCCTAACTGAGAGGTTATTCAATGAGTTTAAGATGGTTAGGAGAGTGAATTGGGTAGGCAGAGGACGAAAGAACTTGTCTGGGGATTGCGTGGTGCTGACCTTCAAAACCCCGCAATTAGTACACCTGATTCTGAATAGAGCTGGAAAGCACACTATTTCACGACAAGGGGTTAATTTAGTTCCTCTAGGTTATTTTTATCAACCTATATATAACAACAACGACATTAGAACCAGAGAACTCCAAACCCCGAGTTATAGGTGTCGGTTTAATGTCTCAACCTTCAATCGCTTTGATACTCTCACCAACCTTGAATCAGTTGATTGACCACGAATAGCGGAGCCATCTCAGGCTGTAGCATTTAGCAGAATGGGTTTTTCTATTAGAGAGGGATCTTTGGTACCACAACCTAGCAATGAAACAATTCTTGCACCTGTTCCTGCTTTGGTAATAAACGCAGAGACAGTAAATGATTCTGTTCTTAATACAGCTGTTGTTTCAATTACATCCCCTATTTCACAAACTGATCGCATATTAATTGACACAGACCGTGGGCGGGAGACTGATCACGGTAGAGCACCGAAGGATAAGTGCAAGTTCCTGTTTTGGAATGTTGCTGGATTAAAAACCAAGGTGACCAGCAATCTTTGGATTGATTTTGTGAGCAATTTTGATATTCTAAGCCTGCAAGAAACCTGGGTGGTGGATCCAATCCATATAAGTGGCTTTAAAACCCGCCACACCCCCGCAATTACATCATCAGAGCAAAAGGAGGTCTCTGCACTTATATTTCAAATTATTTGAATATAGGGCAAACTGTACTAAATGTGACAGAACTGTACTATCAAATTATTAGTCTTCATATAGATAATGAATTTTGCTTGGTCTTATTGAATTTTTATAACAATGCTAGACCGGAGTTGATTGAGGGAATATTGAGATCGATGAGTCGTCACTTACATAATTTAATGACTCATTCAACCAACGATGTATTTGTTATATGGGGTGGGGATTTTAATTCTTCCCTATGCCAATATTCTGATAAAGAGGTCTGTGGCATTTCTTACGAGAAAGGTCCTAGTCTCCTACATTTTTTACATACACCGTATGGCGACCTCTTGAATGATATTATGTTTACACTCGATATAGGTTTTGCTGATAACTTATGTTTTCCTATGGTTCCTTTTCGTCCTACTTTTAATGGCCGAGGTTCTGCCTCTACTATAGACTTTATTTTAACATCGAGTAGATATTCTTCACGTGTTAAGGATTTTAATACCCATGAGATTGCTCTCAGCGATCACTTTCCTTTAAGTGTAGACGTGGTGGTGCATAGCCAGGGTATTAACACTAGAGTCAATTCCCCCTACTCTGTAGACAATATTACTCTGAGTAGGCAAAATGGATATGCACTTAGATGGGCTAATCTGGATTCTGAAGAATTTACAAGAAAAATTGTGTCGAATTGTAAAGATATGTTTTTAACTTGTTTGGATGAGAGGTCACCCTATCAGGTAGTTATAGAAAATTTCTCTGCTATCTCTAAGTATATTAAAGAAACACTCTATGTTAAAGAAAAAAGAAATCCACCCATAAACAAGGATGGTTTGATTCTCATTGTACCAAGGCGTATTCTAAGCTTAAACAATCTCTACACGACACAGTGAAAAACCAGGATTATATTAGAGAGGCTAGACGAGATTATAAAAGGTCATTAAAAGATAGAAAGAAGGCACTAAAAGAGGAAGCTTGGCGCGCCCTGCAAGACGCCGCGGCCAAAAACGATTCTTCGGCCTTTTGGAAGGCGGTTAATGCCCCCTTTCTAGCTGAAAATGATATAGCCACTATAGAAATTGCCTTACTGAATCAGAGTGGATTTCACATTATTCAAAGCTGTTTAATAACTCGTTGCCAGAAGACCAGGGTACTTTGCCGACTGTAGTTGACCTCGAGACTTCCTCTATACCCCTAGCATTACCATTAGATTTTACCCTTAGTGAGGTTAATATGGCCATAAATTCAAGTATGGGCGGCAAGGCCCCAGGGCCGGATGGCATTCCAGTGGACCTCTTTAAATCTAACATAGCTCTTTGGGGTCCACTTTTAACGCAGGTCTTTAACGCATGCAGTTCACGAGGTCTTCTATCAACCTGGTATGAATCTGTAATTGTGCCCATTTTTAAAAAAGGGGACAGGGCGAACCCAGCTTGTTACCGCCCAATATCACTGCTGGACTCCACAGTCAAGGTTATTGGACGAGTGTTATTAGACAGAATGCAAGCATGGGCGGAGGAAAAGGCAATTATAAGTGACCTACAATACGGCTTTCGCAAGGGGTTGGGAACAGTAGAACAGGGCCTTAATTTACATATTCTTTTAGATAAATATACTAGGGCAAAAAGGGGAAGACTATTTTTAACTTTTGTAGATTTAACTGCGGCGTTCGATTGTGTCATCCACGATAAGTTGTGGTTGACTTTAGAGGGCATGGGTGTGGATGTTTTAATAATTTCATTTTTAAGGCAGCTCTATTCAGGGGCAAAGGCGAGGGTTCGATACGGGTTGGGAGGCGAATGTACTCAGCACTTTAGAGTGTTGAGAGGTGTGAGGCAAGGCTGTGTCCTTGCCCCGTTCCTCTTCACACTATATATAAATGCTTTAGAAACTACCTTGGTTAAGGAGTGCAGGGACCTGCCGACAGCAGCGATGAGACCTATCCCTGCACTCCTGTATGCGGATGACGCGGTTTTAATGGCCCGTACGCCGCTTGGTCTCCAAAGGGTTGTTAATTCTTTTTCTAACTTCATGTCTAATTTAGGCCTTACCATTAATTGTACTAAAACGTTTTCAATGAACAGCGGGGTAGGACCTACCAAGAAGATTAACACGCTTTTTATTAATTCGAGGGTAATAGAGTGTACTAAAACTTTTTCTTATCTAGGGATTTTATTTGATCAGTCAGGAACATGGACTCAGGCAGTCAAAGCTAGAAGGCTGCTGTTTGTTAAGTCCCTGATGGCATTATCAAATTTTAGTAGGAAACTAGGCAGACGCCCACCGGCGGAATTGTTGCATATTTATAGGGCAAAATGTGTGGCAATAGCCACCTATGGAGCTGGAATCTGGGGATACGCCAACGCTAACCCATTACAGATAGCTGAAAATATGTTTCTTAAGTTTCTACTGGCAGTACCGGATAGTACTTCGACTTACATTTGCCACTCGGAACTGGGACTGCCATACCTAGAGGACACGATTAAGCTCCCGCCTGTCCTTCTGTGGCATAGAATTTGGACCGCAGACGAGACTGCTCTTAATCGCCACATATTGAAAGATGCTTTGGGGATCAACAGGGTTAAACAAATAAGATGGCTAGATTATGTTAAAATGTTTTTATCCAAATTAGGCCATTTAGAATATTTTAACGATCCACTTACTATGTGTAATGTGTCCAGGAAAGACCTTAAAATTAGTTGTATGTGCCTCTTGGGCGAAAGCAGAACCACAAATGAAATGAAAAAATCAACGGTTCAAGCCCACCATCTTACCCTGTTGACCCCAACCATACAACCATATATTTTGTTAATAGCTGGCGATTACGATCGATTTTTGCTAACACGCTTTAGATTGAATATCTTATATAGACTCTTAAGCTTTCCTGTTCAAAACGATTGGTCAAGAGTTCTATGTAAATGTCCATGCGATGAGATTTCTGTACAGTCAAATATACACATTTTATTCTTCTGCAAATTTTATTCTATGCCGAGAAGGAGATGGATTATTCCTGTACTAAAAAAACTTGGTTTGAGACAATGTCGCCCTGCATTTCTGGTATTGCAATTCCTAGAAAAAGAAATTGTCATTGCCTCCGTTATTGCTTTTAAATTTTTTTTTTTAAATTATCGTAAATCCATTACGATGTGATAATATTTGTGTACTTAATCGATTTTATAAATTGTCAGGATAAGATCACGTTTTTAAAAGGCAATTTTAATTATTTGACACATGTATTGTGCTTTTATGGTTATTTTATACTGTAACCGAATAAAGAGCTTTGAATTGAATTGAATTGAAATAGGATAAGCTAATGTCAAACTTCTCAAGGCCTATCCTGCCTAAGAAGCTCAAGGCTACTCCAGACATTGGCCCTACTAAGGTGGCCTTCTTATCTAAGAAGGGAAAAGATCCTAAAAAGGGAATTCAAGAGGCCTTGAAGCTCGGCCAGCATTAGCTTCCGGATATGCTGGGCCCTCTTACTCAGATAATGGAGTTAACGAAAGAAGCTGTGGCTGCCAATGAGCCTCTCAATCTTTCTGCTTTGAGAGGCTGGGTTCAGTGATCTATTTACATTCTGGGGAATGAGAACGTCTCTCTTTCAGCAGACCACAGAAAATCTTTATTGATATGTATTGATCTTAAATTGTCAGAAATGGCGGACAAGGAGTTGGGAGCAGCTGCAGTTGATCCTCTCTTTGAAGAGAAATTTGCTAAATAAATTAAAACCGATCTGCAAACCTTTACTTCACAGTGGAAGGACTAGCAGAATTTCAGAAAGGTATTCTCTCCGGGTTTTTAACAAAGCCATTAGACGTAGGGCTTGCCAGCTCGGCTTTCAGCATCTGCAAGGCTCCTTATTTAACCCCTTGTGTGCATCAGACGACCTGTTGAGGCCGTGCACACTAAGGAGGATGTCAATGGGTCATCCTACATGTTGGGTGATGAGGAACGGATGGCCCCACAAGGAACAGGTAAGGACAGCTCCGTGTGCATCCAATTGTGATATATCCCTCCAGCTGCCAACTCTACGATTGAGGGAGGCACTTTGGAAATGGGAAAGATTCCCTTTTCCAGCATTGTCATTTTCAAACATTGTGGGTCGTGTATGCACCGGGATCCACAAGCAGGGATCTCACTAGGACACCACGGATATGCGTTCTGTGTGTGGTGGGGATCCACCCGCCTGTCATGAATCAACCTACCCAAGCGGATAAGTAAAATATGTGGATTTTTCCTTGTCTGGAGAGGGGCAATTAGGAACATTTTGTGGCAATTTGTTTTGTGATTTCAATGCCCAGACCCTTCATGGCACCCCAGGCAGCAAAACATTTGAAGAGGCATTGTTGGAAAGGGGAGAGCCCTCCCTTTCCAGCAAGGTCTCTTTCATCCCTGCTCGTGGTTCGGGGGTGCGCCATGATTCATGAGCAGGGATCCCACCAGACACCAAAGATTCTTTGTTTTGTGTGGGAGGTCGGCCCCCCTGGCATAGGTCGACTCACTCATGGGGGCCAAATTAAATGTTTTGATTTTTCCTTTCCTGTGGGTGGGAAGCAGTAGGGGCCCCTAGGTGGGCATGATCGCCCTCCCGGGAAAAGGGACAATTTGGCAGTCATTTTTATTTTTACTTTTGCCCAGTAGCGGCCACTCGTATTGCGAAGTGTGGGGGAGGGGGTACACAAACAAAAAATAAAACCAGAAGTATAAATTTAAAAAATTCAACTTACCTGCTCTGACGGCCGCCACCTTGCTCCTGATCCTCGCGTCCCGTCCAGGAACTGCTGCACACAATGCAGGCTCCCAGCTCCCAATCCCGGCACTGCTCACATGCTGGGACTACTATTCCCAGCATGTGAGCAGCGCTGGGATTGGTCTGAGCGCCTCATTTCGGCAGTCAGACATGGACTGGAAGCCTGTGTTGGTTTCTCCACCCAGCTGTAAAACACAGCTCGGGTGGAGAAAGGCTAAGTGCACATGACCAGAAGGCAGGCCAAACCATTATGCGCACTTGGCAGTGCCCACCACTCCCCTCTCCTCCCTAGTGCTGCAGCTGCAGCATCAGTATGGGAGGCCACGCACCTCCCTCGGCTGCAGCGTTAAAAATAAAATGATAATTAAAATATTTTATCATTTTATTTTTGTCCTTTACCTCTGCTGGCTTTTAGCAGGGGGTGGGGGGGACGCTCCTCCGCCATAACAGAGGAGCCACCCCTGCTTTTGCCTCCAAAGGCCTTTCTGGCACCCAACCAGGCTAAACAGTAAAAGAAAAGGGAGGGGGAGTGGTCCTAATGTGTATGTTGTGGTGGGTGGAAGTAAAATGTGAATGGCACATTAACTGGTCAATGGTTGAAGTGGGCTGACACATTTGTCTATGCTGTGGTAGGCAGAAGCAAAATGAGACTCACTAAGTAAGTGATCAGTTGTTGAAGTGGGTTCACTCATTGCCCCATTATGTATGGCATGCTGGCTGGAAGTAAAATGTACATAGCACAATAACTGATGAATGACTGAAGGGGGCTCACTTATTTTCCTAATAATATATGCAGTGATGGGTGGAAGTAAAATGGGAATGGGACAATTACTGATCAGTGGCTGAAGTGCACTGACACACTGCCCTGTGCTGTGCTGTGCTGGGTGGAAGCAGGGGGGCATATGGTTCACATGGCTAACTCCACAGGGGTCACCTGCTTTCTGCTCCTTCACAAGGCGCAAGTCTTAGAAAGCAGGTTCTCCTAGCATCGGGGACACATTTGGAGTATATGTGCTTTTGCCTTATTGGGTGTGTTGCAACTTGAACTAATATTTTTCATTACTTTTATCTTAGCTTTTTTGGAGACATTCTTTGCAGCATGGAGTCAGATAAGTGTCTTTTCTCTTTTCTCTCTGTTGTCGTGTTCACACTTTTCTACACTCTCCCAGCAGTGTATTCCATTCTTTCAGTCCATAACACTCGGTCAGCATACATTTCCACGAGTACTTCTGCCTTCTACCTAGGCCAGAAATGTTTATATATAAAACAGAGATGGTGTCTTGTTGGATGACTGCTTCCCAGGCTCTAACACAAATAATGAAGGACAGCTCTGAGGCAGGGTTTGATACTGAGACAGCATCTGAGGAATAGGGTCGGGGAGCAGAATCTGGAAGTGATTTTTCAGTGTCGGCTCCTTCCAATAAGGACTCGCCTTCTAGTGATTCTGGGGACAGGCCCATGGCAGTCATGATGTCCCTTTGCAAGCACAGTCTGTGCAGGGGAGAGTCAGTGACAGGTAGATCATTCTAGAGTGCCGGCAGTTACTGCGGCAAGCGCAGGCTAGGTGCTCAATTTGCAGCCTCCTAATTTAGTTCAGCCATAAATTCCCCCATTCACTGCAGATGATGGATGTTAGGTTAATACTGCATTTTTTACCTATTTACTACTTCTACCTTTTTCTGGATGCAGATTTCTTTGAGGAAATTTTGTAATAAACACATTTGTGTGCCAAACAGTTTCTGAGGGAGCAAGGATGCACTCTTGCGCCTCACTCGAAAGCTGACCCATGGACTCCCACTTCCCTTTAAGAGCTGGAAAAAGATTTGAGCATAACACTGAACATGGAAATAGTGTACAAACCAACTAGGCAGTCCTACCAGTCTACGCGTATGGTTTGGCATCACCTAGCTTTGCACTGGTAATAAACAGGCAGGTTTTTGCTTTAGCAGCGTATGCTGCATTTTAATGAAAAGTCTGTTGGATTGTCCCGGGGCAACCACAACCATGACATGTTGTTCAAAATTTGGCCTGTTGTGGAACATTTGTCTGCCAAGTTCCAGACATTTATACTCCTGGAAAGAATATAGCAGTTGATGAGTTCTTGGTCTAGCAATGGGTGACTGCTGTTCAGGTAGTATATATGAAGTAAAAGGACTTGTTAAGGCATCAAGTAGCGCATGTTATGCGAGAGCTCTACAGGTTATATGCACAGCCTGAGAGTATATACTGGAAGGACTCCAAAATCCTGCTGGTTGCCTTTCCACATTAGGAGTTACTGAGAAGACTGTACGGGAGCTTGTCTAATCTCTCCTTCATATAGGTGCTAACTTGTATCTAGATAACTTCTATACAGGAGTCCAGCTGTTTAGTGAACTGAACAAAGCTGGTACTGTGGCTTTCGCTACAATTCGAATGCACTGCAAGGCATTCTCTCAGGAGCTTGGCAAGAGGCTTCAATAAGGCCACAGCAATGCAAGCCTTGTGCAAGGACTCTCATTGTCCCTGGTTTGATCCATTCCTGTCGCGGGCACTAGGTCCAGCCAGAGAAGTGAGGTGCTATTTTTATCGGGAGAAATGTGTGGATGCTGCATGGTAGGAATTTTGTAGATCCCAGCAGCTTTTAGAATTTTCTCTTACATAAATGTGAGGAAAATGTGTGTTTTTAGCCAAAGTTTGTGCTTTGCAAGGCCTTATATTTAAGAAAACTTTGTGAGATCCACACAAGTCACACTACCCTGGACTCGCTTCAGTTTCTAGTTTTCAGAAATTTCTGGATTTGATAGGTTTCTCTGGATGGAGGCTGAGCTTTGGCCAAAATTCCACAGCAACCCACATTGTAAAAAAAAAAAATCATTGTTGATTTTGCTGGGTGAAATGTGATGTCTCCTGGGCACATTTTGGGATATTTTGTGTTGCGGGCACTAGGCACAGCCACACACATGGGGTACCGTTTATCTCAGGAGATGTCTGGGAACGCAGAATAGCGGAACATTTGTTATTGGCAATTGGATTTTACTGCATTTTTGGCTTCCAAAGGTAAGCCAGTGTGCAAGAAAGGAGACATTTTGCAAAATGCACTCTGAATCACATGATGGTATCAGTAACCCCAAATTCAGAGATATGCAAGTAACCACTGAAACTTACTGAATCTTGTTTACATTTCAGAAATACATAGGTTTCCTTCATACTCATTTTTCATTCACCACATTTTACTATATGAATTGCTGTATGGCAGGTTGACGACGAAAAATCATTTCAATCTGAAGCTCAGTTGTTGACTCTGGGTAGCAAATGTTTTTGGAAAACCTAAAAATCTTATATATGCAAGCAACCAGAAAGTTCAGAGAAACATAATGGTATATTGCTCTTGTAAATCGTCTTCGTGACAAAAAAAGCTACAGATGAAAACATCATCAATTTTCTACTACTTATTTTCATAATTTTTTTATTTCAACAAGTAGGTCTCTTTGGGAAAACATTCAGGGATGCACACAAATGATTCTTTGCCGATTTCGGAGTTTTGTCTCCTTTTCAGAAATGTATAGATTTCCAGGATTACCCATGGGGTTCACACCAGTTTCCACCACAAACTGCAAGTAGGTTGAAACCACAATAATTAAAAAGAAAATGGACTACCTCTTACAAAAATGTAAAAATGGTGTTTAAAGATATTTTTTATTAACCTCTGCTTGTTCATGAAAGCTGAAAAGATGGTGATCCTAGCACAGCAAACCCTTTGTTGATGTCATTTTTAGAAAAGAAATACATAAGCTATCTTGCACAGCACATATTTCCCACCCTTGAAATTATTGAATCTCTGACAAAAAATAAATAAATGACAAATAATTTGTAGAATGTAATCAAAACCGCATACATTTGTTAACAATTCATAACACAACGATATTAAATTAAACTTTACAAACCCTTCCCCAAGGGTGGTGAGTTAGGGATAATGCTAGCCTACGGGTCTTTAATGAAATCCAGATTCTCCTATCACAGACATTTGGAGAATCTTCATTACATGTCAAGACTGGAGGTTAGCATTATGCATGTTCAAAGCTGCAAATAGCTACAGAAGGTACATCCCCGAATGGTTTCAAATAAAACCTTGCAAAAACTCCAGCATTCAACCAATCAGTTGCTCTCAAAATCTCCTCCAATCGACCTCCTGAAGAGAAAACTTTACTTGCCAAGGCACCTCTTACAGAGTGTGCTCCAAATTTACACATGCTTCAAGTATACACAGTGTAACCCATCAAGCAATAGTTGCAGAATTTACTGGATTATAAGGCCTTAAACAATAACTGATTCATTCCATCTTTTTTTTGGAGTACATTTTATTGTTTTTTTACATCCACCAAAAAATAAAATACAGCTGATAACACACCAAGATCAGGTTACACATGTCTATACTTCCATATGAGCCCAACCTGTCCAACCTGTGCCTTAATATTGACACCCATAACATGGCAGATATAGCTCATGCCTCGTCTATTCCCCCAGCTCGCATTGAGCATTGTAATAGAGCATAATGTAGAAGCGAAATCATCAAAGCATACTATCTAATTCATGGTGGTCTATTGTTCGGGGGATCTCTCAGTTTAGTGAGCATCGCTGCCCATTCTGCCATATCTCTATCAAACAAACGTCCCTCTTTGTACTTCTCGGGTGCTACTCATCTGCTACTGCCCATTTTAGCAAGTCCTTTTTCCATGCCTCATGTTGGGGGCCTCAGTGGAGGTCCAGTAGATGGCTATTTTGTTCTTAGCCATAACACTGCCAAATGCCAACATGCTTGTCCTTGTTTTTAAGGAGTACGTGATAGAGAAGACACCCATCATGCATTGTCTCATTGAGCAGACCATTGGTCATAGTCTGTAAACATTCCACCACTGAGTCCCAGAATGGGACCACCCGGGGAGCCCCAAACAATGTGAAGAGAGTCAGCCCCCTGGGTGTTGTACCTGGGAGATGCCGAGGACCTGCTGGGGTACATCTTAGCCTGTTTATTTAGGGTGAGATAGGTCATATGTAGAAAATGGACTTGATCAATCAATCAATCAAGAATTTATAAAGTGTGGCTAATCCCCCGATAGGGTATCCAGGCGCTTGCAGGTCCCGCAGCTCGAAATACAACAGAGAGGCAACACACAATTTCAATTCAATCAGCAAGAACACAAGATCTTGAGTCTTCGAGTGAAGTTTCAAATTCTTCTTTATTTGCTTGAACCAGACAAACAGGCTGCCTGTTTGTCTGGTTCAAGCAAATAAAGAAGAATTTGAAACTTCACTCGATGACTCAAGATCTTGTGTTCTTGCTGGTTGAACTGAAATTGTTGTTGTATTTCTTGTATTATTGTTTGGTCTGTAAGCAGCGGACTTTAGAGGTGGGCAACAGTCTTTTCTGACACTACTTTTGCAATTATACATTTGAGTGACATTCTGGGCTGTGCGGCCTTAATTATCCTTTGCTGCTTAGTTTGGTTGGAAAAAGGTCCCGCAGCTCATTCGAACCGCCAGGTCTTGAGAACTCTTCGGAATTCCAGAAGTGAGGCGATGGTCCAGAGTTGTGTGAGGAGGCTGTTCCAGGTCATTACTGTGTTGTGAAGGAGGCGTATCCTCCACTTCTGCTTCGGTAGATGCAGGGAGTATGGGCCAGAGACAGGGAGGTGGAGCAAAGGCTTCCTAATAACTGGTGGAATTTCAGGCGGTGGTTAATATAGGTGGGTCCTCAGTTGTGTAAAGCCTTGTGTGAGTCAGCAGCTTGAACTGGCATCTCTTCTCTATAGGGAGCCAGTGGAGTTGCCTGAGGTGGGGTGTGACATGGGTTCATCATGGACGTTCGAGGAAAAGTCTGGCAGCGGCGTTCTCTGAATGGTCTAAAGTCACTGTAGGAGGTGTGCGGGGATTCCTACGTAGAAAGTGTTGCCGTAGTCCAGTCAACTGGATATGAGGGCTTGCGTCACGGTGCACCTAGTGTGCAGGGTTAGCCACTTGAAGATCTTACACAGCATGCACAGAGTAAGGAAGCAGGCAAATAAGACAGAGTTGATCTGTAATTTCATAGTGAGTTTGTTGTCAATGATGATTCAGAGGTTTTTGGCATTGGTGGAGGATGTGGGTGCGAGTCTTAGGTTTGGCTGCCACCAGAAGTCATTTCTTAGGTTGCTGAAGTTGCCAAAGATCAGTACTTCAGTCTTGCCCATATTCAGCTGCAGGCAGTAGTACTACATCCAGTCGGCAATGCTTGTCATGCACCTGTGCAATTTAGTCCTCATGGTGTCAATGGTGAGTGAGATGATGATTTGGGTGTCATCAGCATAGGAGATTGTGTTGAGGCCATGGGATCTGATGATGTTGGCAGCGTGGTCATCCATGGGTTGAAGAGCTCGGGGCTGAGGGATGAGACCTGAGGGACACCGTAGGTTATCTCGGTGGGTTCGGAGGTGAAAGGTGGGAGGCAGATCCGCTTCGTTCTACTGGTGGGGAAGGAGGTGATCCATCTGAGCGTGTCCCCTTGGATGCCGATGTGGAGCAGTCTTTCAATCACCGTGTGGAGGGATACAGTTTCAAAGGCTGCAGAGAGGTCGAGGAGGATCAGAGATGCAGTTTCTCCTCGGTCAAGGAAGGTTTAGATGTCATCAGTGGTTGCAATCAGGACGGTCTCGATGCTGTGATTGCTGCGGAAGCCAGATTGGGAGGCATCGAGTAGCTGGTTCTGCTCCAAATGTGTCATTAGTTGCTTGTTGATTATAGTTTCCAGCACATTGGGTGGGAATGGAAGCAGGGAGATTAACCAGTAGTTTTTAAGTTCGCTTAGTTCGGCAGAGGGTTTTTTGAGTAGTGGCATGACTTTGGCATGTTTCAAGGTGGAGGAAATGATGCAGCGGTGATTGAGTTGTTGAGCAGTGTGGTGAATTCCTGGCTGATTCTTTGGTTTTTGAGATTGAAGATGTGGTGTGGGCATGGGCCTTTGGGGGCTCCCAAGTGGATGGATTTCATGATGGTTGTGGTGTCCTGGGTGGAGATGAGGTTCTAGGTGGTCAGTCTGTGGTCCGTGTTGGTTTCAGCGGTGGCAAATCTGTTGAGGAAGTCCGTTGGGGTTGAAAGTTACTGTAAATGGTTGCAATCTTGGCATGGAAGAAGTCGGCGAGGTTGTCGCACAACATAGGTTGAAAGCAAGCTTTAGAGGAAAGGATTTTCACCTGAATGCAAGCCCTCTCCCAGTCTGCGTCTGACAGCGGTTCTGGGCAAACACACACTCGCTTAGCACACGCAGTCACTGTAGTTCCTCCCCTGTCAGAGACCAGGGCACTGTATATGTTAGTCACCAACTGTCTGCACCCTGCTAGGGATAAAATCATAGTCATTGTTGCAATTGCAAAAGGGGTTTCTCAGGGAAAGTGGTCCAGACATGCCTAGTCGTTCACGCTATATGTGTATGCTGCAAAAACTGACAGGGGCCAAGATTAAAAGCAGCTCAAGCCTGATTATAGATGAGAAATTGCTTATAACTATATAGGTCTTCCACTGCCTTGCATTCCCCATCTTTCCTTTCTGGACCGACGGCATGGTACTAATCTCTTTAAAGGTTTTCAGCAGCCATAGTGGGATACCAGGATCATAGGTTGGCCTTTTCAGGACCATTGCGACCTCCCCGCCCCACACCACCGCCACCTGCCCCACAATTGAAGGTAGAGTATGTCTTGCCTGTGATCCCAGCATAAAGGCCTTGTGGAGCAATTGTTGGAGCAATTGTAGGGGGGTGAGATCCAGCCAACAGCCTCTTATCTCAATTGTCATGCAGGTCAACCTATTGGATCGCATGTTATAATTGTGCTGCTGCGTCCAAGGAAGCTTCAAAACATACAGTTTAACACAATTGCGTTTCCCTGCCAAAACTAGTGTGGTATTTAGAAACCAACACAATTGCCAATACTAATGATTACTAACTCAATCTTTTCACACAATCACACGTGACACTCATAGTGACTGTAAAAAATAAATTTTTGTTTTTATTTTCTCAATACTCCTTTTGAGTTCAATTTTTTCTTTTGTTCATATTCTTCAAAGAACAATTTCAACATAAATTCACATGAACCACATAACAATAATATCACACATATGTAACAGACAAATCAGTGATCACATAAATGACATGACAATACATCTCACATATAGCAAAGAAAATAGAATAATGGACAAGCTCTAGTTCCACAAAACAATTATATTAACAGCACAATTAGAAAACGAAAGAAGTAAAAAAGAAAAAAAAAAAAGAGAGAAGCCCAGACTGGGGAAAGAAAAGTTAAGGATGTGTTTTAAGATCTCTTCATAAACAACATCACCCCACTTAGGGCACTTGCCAAACTGTGTGTAACTCCGGTTGACCCAGATTAATCAAAAATCATGAATCTTGCACAATGGTTAACCCGGTAATTCATTTTAGTATGCATTTGTTTGGACAATAGAAGGTCTACGCGTTTCGAACCACATTGGATGCTTTTTAGGTGGGGTTCTCATCAGGACCTGGAACGAGCTAAAAAATAAATAAAGAAAAAAGGGGGTGCTTGTGTTACCATTTATTCATTCATTCAAACACACTCCAAAAGTATTCTTCTATGAATGGTTTACATTGCGTGGAGTTACTTGCACCTCAAGTTGTCTGCCACTTTCACTTAGGACCAGCAGATGCGAAAAATCTGTGTGCACAAGAGAAAAGGAAAGGAAAGCAGGGAAGGACTATGTCAGTCTACGGAGGTTTTTTAAAAAAAAAGCATGATGTGACGAAAAAGGGCTTGAGGCACTTACTTGGCCTTGATGTGAAATTGGAATGTCGTGGCTCATAAAACGCTTCTCCACTCATGGAGAGTTTCACTGGTAGGGCGAAGCTGTTCCCATGCGTGACTGCGAAAGAAGGGGAGATCAAATTCAGAGAGCGAGGTGAAAAAAACTGCGTTAATGTCCAAGTTTGAATGTTAAAACTCGGCACGTTTAAATCTGGTTATGCGGTGTGGTAAATACCTGTAGGTATAGATTCCTTTTCAAAGTATGTACCGTCTACAATTACGGGTTCTTTATAGCACTTGTGGCTAACCGCGTTTGTCATTTTTCGTTTACGCTGACTCGTGCTGCGAGGGAGATAAAAGCATGAGCGTTTTGCCGCAAGCAGTTCCCTACTCTTTTAAAGAAGTTGTGCATGCGTCGCTTTGAGTCCACATACCTGAATACTGGTTGCTGTGGCGCCTTCAATCTCTTCCGCCCAATACGTTCGAGAGTTGATTGGGAGTGAGTTTTGCTGCCGCTTAAGTATGACGGCAGCAACCTGCGCGCTTGGCATGGTACACGTGATCTTCAGTTTTTTCAAGTCCAATTGAAAAACTTTATTAGGGTCGTGTTTTTGGTTGACGCCTTGGCGAAATTCCGTGATTTATAAAACTTCTTTGGCAATTTGTTCTCAACTATTTGAGGGTGGATCAACAAAGGATCATGTTACTTTCCTTTTTACAGTTGAACTGGGCTTGCTCATTTTCAATAGGGTGGCAGCAACTTTACACGATTCACGCGGATCGAATCATCTCAACCTTTTGAAAATAAAATTTTTTGTGACATTTTTTTTTATTATTGAAACCGTAATTTTGCAAATCCAAGTGAACCCCTTTGTCGCAAGAGCACTAATTCTTAAGAACAAACAACCGAAGGGCTGTGTTGACATAGTTTAAAATCTTGGTGGAGGAGCCGATCTAAAAAGGTCATATTGCTTTCCATTGAGCAGTTTGGTAATGTATGCTCTTCTTACATGGAATACAAGATCTATTCAAGGTTTGACCACATTGAAAAAACCAATGTATAGCTTTATCATAAGTTATGAATTTCAGACAATTCGTTCAGCCCATCCTCGGCTGAGTTGAATTTAGCAATCAACATCGCTTCTCTCTGTAATAACTGTCTATCCATGTCTCCACCACGTGGGTCATTTTCAATTTTTGATAGTACCGTCCATTTCAGTTCATTAACGGTGGGTTTGTTAAGTATCCAGTGGTTCACCAATGGTGCGTTTTCTGTTTTTACGGATCCTGGACATATGCTGTATAATTCTTTGGCGAGCTTCCTGATTGGTCTTGCCAATATACAACTTCATGCATGGACATAGAATGCCATAAACTACATATTTTGTCTTGTAGTTAGAGAATGTGTTGTGTTTCCATTTGATATTTTTAAAGGAGAACAACGATCCTTCAATAGTTTGGGAGCAGCAAACACAAGTTCCACATTTGTGGTGTCCAACGATGGGTAGTAAACCAAGTTGTGCTCTTAGCGTAATCCTTTCTTGTGGTTTTGGTAATGCTGCGCGGATAATTAAATTACCCACGCTTTTTTTCTTTTTTCAGGGCAAACAAAGGTTTGCTAAAAGATTTATGGACATTCTGGACCAAATGCCAATTTTGATTAATCACCTTCTTCAGGAAATTGGTTCGAGGGCTGAACGTGGTGACACATACAAGGCGTTCCATGTTCTTCTTTTCTCTCCTCTGTAAGAATGTTTCCCTTGGTGTCCACCATGCCCGCTTCATTGCATGTTTTAAAAGTTTCTTCGGATATCCTCGCGCTTTTAGTTTTTCCAACAAATTGTTGGCATGGTCCATGTATTCATTTTTTAATGTACAGTTACGCTTAATCCTAAGGAACTGTCCATAGGGAAGGTTATCATTCAAACTGCGTGGATGTTGACTCTTGTAGTGCAGGGCTCGGTTTCTATCTGTTGGTTTATTATGTAAAGTTGTTATGAGTGTACCTTCTGACACATAAATCTCTACATCCAAAAATGTCATCCTGCTGGCACTGTAGTTTAGACTAAATTTGATGTCCGGTGTACGATCATTCAACCAGGCATGAAATGCCACTAGGTCGGTCGCCGCTCCATTCCATATTAAAAAGACATCGTCAATAAACCGTACCCAGTTGGTAATTTGGGCAGAGAACGGATTGTTGTTGTAAATGAATCTTTCTTCAAATTTTGCCGTGTAGAGCACTGCCAATTCTGGCGCAAAGGGACAACCCATGGCAGTCCCTTTTGTCTGAAAATAATAGCCATTATCAAACTTAAAGTAATTCTTTTTAAGTGCAAAGCTAGCCAAGTGCAGTATGAATTCACTAGGAACTTTAACCGATCTTGGCCTAAGTTCAAGAAATGTTTCACTGGCACTTAACCCATCTTCTTGGGGTATCTGGGTGTATAAAGATACCACATCAAGGGTAACCAGGAGTTGGTTGTTTGATAAGAATTCTTGGGTTTCAATTTTGTTTATGGAGTCGGTGGTATGTTGGAGGTAGGATGGAACATCCTGTAAGAAAGACTTTAAAAAGAAGTCAACATACTTTGATATAGGCTCATGTGTGGTAAGCATCCTATCCAAGTCTCGGGAGAGCTTCTTAGGTAAGGGGCACATCGTGTTCAGTAGTATGCATTAGCACCGGGGGAGGAACACCATATTGACTGCTATCCAAACCCACAATTTGTAGAGGTAGTTTGTTCAAAACTCGAACGAGGCTACCAGTTCAGTCAGCACACGTCCCATATTCAGATCGTACTGTGCCTTAGGGTCCACTGAGACAGGTGTGCCTAAAAGTGGAAGTGGTCAGGTTCCCACCTAATGCCCACCTCAGGTAGCCCCTCCAGGGTCAAGTCCTGCCGGCCCCCAAACGGGTAGAGCAGCAACTTCCTTGTGTTGATGTTTAAACCAGACACCACTCCAAATTCGGAGAGGAGAACCGGGATCAAGACACTCCAGTCTCACACATACACAAGCATGTGCCATATTCACTCTGTCTCTACCCCCTTCGCTGCTAGGCCTTCCCCCCCCCGTGCTAAGCCTTTTTTGGGCTATTTGGGGTAGTTCGCGCTTAGGCCCCTGTAACTTTTTGACCACATAAGGTATCCACACCAAATTTGCGTCCTTTTTGTTCCAACATCATGGGGATTTTAAAGGTACCCAGGGTTTGTTGATTCCCCTGGAGGGGACCCAGAAATTAGCCAAAATACAGCAAAAGTTTTTTGTTTTTGGGAAAAATGTGCTGCAGATGAAAGCATCTATTTTTTCCCTGCAAATGGTATCAACAAAGGGTTTGTGGTGATAAAATCACCATCTTCCCAGCTTTCAGGGACTGACAGACTTTTGTCAGAAGACCTAAATATTTTACACAGTTTTGGCATTTTACTGGGACATAGCCTATTTTTGCTATTTTTTGTGCTTTCAACCTCCTTCCAGTTAGTGATAGAAATGGGTATAAAAGCAATAATGCATCCTGGAAAGATATACATTTCGGAAAAGTAGACATGATTCTGAATTCAGCAAGGGGTCATTTGTGTAGATCCTTCAAGGTTTTTTTATAGAAACTAACAGTTAAAAATAGGAAAAATTGAAAATGAGTTGAAAAAAACAGCCATTTGTGCCAACGTTTTCACCTGTAACTTCTTCCAAGTATGACGGATCATTTAAAGCAATATACCGTTGCATCCGCTGGACCTTTATGGTTGTGGGGATATATAGGACTTGTTGGTTCACCAAGAACCCGACGAACCCAGAGCCAATAACTGAGCAGCGTCTTGCAATGTTTTTTTTATTATGTACCAGGTATATAGCAATTAATTTGGGAAAATATATACATGGAAAAATCGGTATGAGAGACACCTATGTATTTCTGAAATTGGAACAAAATATAGAGTTTAGAAACAGTAGATATTTGCACATTTCCGAAATTGTGAGTACCCATACTAGCATGAGAATTATAGGTCATTTTTCAAAATGACTTCTTTTTTACACATTGTCTTACATTTGGAAGGCAGAAATGCATCGAAAGTCAATATCTAATAACAGTTGCTCCACAATTCTGTGTTCCCCTAAGTCTCCCGATAAAAATGGTACCTCACTTGTGTGGGTAGGCCTAGTGCCCGTGACAGGAAACGGCCCAAAACGCAACGTGGACACCACATTTTTACAGTGAAAACGGGCCCTTTTTTTTGGCAAAGTGCCTAGCTGTAGATTTTGAACCCTAGCTCTGCCGGCAGCTAGGGAAACCTAGCAAAACTACATTTTTGAAAACTAGACACCCAGGGGAATCCAGGATGGGGTGACTTGTCTGGCTCTCACCAGGGTCTATTACCCAGAATCCCTTGCAAACCTCAAACTTTGTAAAAAAAAAAAAAAAATTCCTCACATTTCTGTGATGGAAAGTTCTGGAATCTGCATGGATCCACAAAACTCCACACACCCCGCATTCCCCAAAGTCTTCCAATAAAAATGGTACCTCACTTGTGTGGGTAGGCCTAGTGCCCGCGACAGGAAACGGCCCAAAAAGCAACGTGGACACACCACATTTTTACAGTGAAAACTGACACTTTTTTTGCAAAGTGCCTAGCTGTAGATTTTGAACCCTAGCTCTGCCGGCACCTAGGGAAACCTAGCAAACCTATACATTTTTGAAAACTAGACACCCAGGGGAATTCAGGATGGGGTGACGTGTCTGGCTCTCTCCAGGTTCTGTTATCCAGAATCCCTTGCAAACCTCAAACTTTGTTAAAAAAACACATTTTCCTCACATTTCTGTGATGGAAAGTTCTGTAATCTGCGTCGATCCACAAACTTCCACCCACTCCGCATTCCCCAAAGTCTTCCGATAAAAATGGTACCTCACTTGTGTGGGTAGGCCTAGTGCCCGCGACAGGAAATGGGCCAAAACGCAATGTGGACACATCCTATTTTTACAGTGAAAACTGACCCTTTTTTTGCAAAGTGCCTAGCTGTGGATTTCGAACCCTAGCTCTGCCGGCACCAAGGGAAACCTAGCAATCCTATACATTTTTGAAAACTAGACACCCAGGGGAATCCAGGATGGGGTGACTTGTCTGGCTCTCACCAGGTTCTGTTACCCAGAATCCCTTGCAAACCTCAAACTTTGTAAAAAAAAAAACACATTTTTCCAACATTTCCGTGATGGAAAGATCTGGAATCTGTGTGGATCCACAAAATTCTACCTACCCAGCATTCACCAAAGTCTCCCAATAAAAATGGTACCTCACTCATGTGGGTGGGCCCAGTACCCGGTGTGAGGTATCATTTTACTCGAGAGACTGAGGGGAACACTGTGTAGTAGGACATTTGTGCCGGCACGGTGATCCCACACAAAAATATGTGAAAAATTAGTTTTTTCCAACAAAATGTGAGGTTTGCAGGGGATTCTGGGTAGGAAAACATTAGGGGGTCCACGCAAGCCATACCTCCCTGGACTCCCCCGGGTGTCTAATTTTCAGAAATGTGTGGGTATGGTAGGTTTCCCTAGATGGCCGCCGAGTCCGGGGCCAAAAACTCGGGTGACCCCCCCTTGAAAAACCAAGTAGTTTTGTGATAGGTAATTTTGATGTCTCCTCAATAAGTTCTGGGCCCTTGCCTGTCGCAGGTACTTGGGCCACCCACACGAGTGAGGTATCATTTTTATCGGGAGACCTGGGTAAACGCTGGGTGGTAGGAAATTTGTGTCAGCCCGATGATCCCACAACTTTCACACACAGAAATTTGAGAAAAAAGTGATTTTTTCAGCTAAATCTGAGGTTTGCAGGGGATTCTAGGTAGGAAAGCATTGAGGGGTGCACGCAATCCATACCTCCCTGGACTCCCCCGGGTGTCTAGTTTTCAGAAATGTGTGGGTTTGGTAGGTTTCCCTAGATGGCCGCCGAGCCCGGGTCCAAAAATCCAGGTGACCCCCCTTGCAAAACCAGGTTGTTTTGTGATAAGGTAATATTGATGTCTTCTCAATAAGTTTTGGGCCCTTGCCTGTCGTGGGTACTTGGGCCACCCACACGAGTGAGGTACCATTTTTATAGGGAGACTTTGGAGAACGCGGGGTGCGTGAAATTTTGTCGATCCACACAGATTCCAGAACTTTCTATCACAGAAATGTGAGGAAAATGTGTTTTTCTTTTTACAAAGTTTGAGGTTTGCAAGGGATTCTGGGTAACAGAACCTGGTGAGAGCCACACAAGTCACCCCATCCTGGTTTCCCCTGGGTGTCTAGTTTTCAAAAATGTATAGGTTTGCTAGGTTTCCCTTGGTGCCGGCAGAGCTAGCGTTCAAAATCTACAGCTAGGCACTTTGAAAAAAAAGGATCAGTTTTCACTGTAAAAATGTAGTGTGTCCACGTTGCGTTTTGGCCCGTTTCCTGTCGTGGGCACTAGGCCTACCCACACAAGTGAGATACCATTTTTACCGGAAGACTTTGGAGAATGCGGGGTGTGTGGAATTGTGTGGATCCACACAGATTCCAGAACTTTCCATCACAGAAATGTGAGGAAAATGTTTTTTGTTTTTTTTTACAAAGTTTGGGGTTTGCAAGAGATTCTGGGTAACAGAACCTGGGGAGAGGCACTCAAGTCACCCCATCCTGGATTCCCCTTGGTGTCAATTTTTCAAAAATATAGAGGTTTGCTAGGTTTCCCTAGGTGCCGGCTGCGCTAGGGCCCAAAATCCACAGGTAGGCACATTGCGACAAAAAAGTCAGTGCCTGTTGGGCTTTCTGCCACCCTGGGGGGGGGGGGGTTGCTCCGATATGCCCCCAAGGAGGCTAGAAACACTGTAGCTATTTTGTTTGGGGGGTGAGGGCATTAGTATGCCCATTCCTGGGCAGCCCCCACCCCCACGTATAAAAAGGCCAGCGTAATCGCTGGTGCCTAGTGGGCTCTCTGCTGCCCCCTGGAGGGCAGATCAGGGGTTACTGCCCCCATCTGCCTCCTGGGGGAGCAGAAATACTTTGGCATTTTTTAAGGGGGTGGGAGATTTGGCATGCCCATTCTGGGCATCCCCCACGCCTGAATTTAGAAAAAAAAATCCCTGATGCCTAGTGGGCTTTCTGCCCCCCCCGGGAGGCAGATAAGGGGCTATTGCCCCCATCTGCCTCCCGGGGGGGCATAAATACTTTGGCACTTTTTTTGGGGTGGGGCATTGGCATTCCCATTCTGGGCAGCACCCACCCCTACGTATAAAAAAAGAAAATAATCCCTGGTGCCTAGTGGGCTTTCTGCCCCCCCGGGGGCAGATCAGGGGCCACTGCTCCTGGGGGGGTAGAAAGACTGTTGCATTTTTTTTGGGGGGGGTGGGTGATTTGGCATGCCCATTCTGGGCATCCCCCATGCCTGAATTTAGAAAAAAAAATCCCTGATGCCTAGTGGGCTTTCTGCCCCCCCCGGGAGGCAGATAAGGGGCTATTGCCCCCATCTGCCTCCCGGGGGGGCATAAATACTTTGGCACTTTTTTTGGGGTGGGGCATTGGCATTCCCATTCTGGGCAGCACCCACCCCTACGTATAAAAAAATAAAATAATCCCTGGTGCCTAGTGGGCTTTCTGCCCCCCCGGGGGCAGATCAGGGGCTACTGCCCCTGGGGGGGGGTTAGAAAGACTGTTGCATTTTTTTTGGGGGGTGGGGGCATTGGCCTGCACATCTTGGGCAGCCCCCAACCCTAAATCAAATTTAAAAAGAATCCCTGGCTTCTAGTGGGCTTTCTGCCCCTCGGGGGCAGATTGGAGGATACTGCCCTATCTGCACCCCAGGGGCGGCAGAAAGCCTGGAATTTTGCTGAGGGAGGGGGGTGGGGGATTGGCATGCCCAACTTGGGCAGCCCCACCTCTAAATCAAATTTAAAAAAAAATCCCTGGCTTCAAGTGGGCTTTCTGCCCCCACGGGGGTCAGATTGGGGGCTACTGCCCAGGTCTGCCCCCCGAGGGGGCAGTAAGACTGGAATATCTCGGGGGGGAGCATTGTCATGCCCATTTTGGGCAGCCCCCACCCCTACATCAATACAAAAAAAATCCCTGGTTTCTAGTGGGCTATCTGCCCCCATGGGGGAGCAGATTGGGGGCTACTGGGCAGAAAGACTGTATTACCCAAAAATATTTGGGGGGAGCAAAGGCCCTTGCCCAAGGGGCCGCTCCCCCTTCCCTGGTGTCTAGTGGAAGGATCCCTGCTTGGGGATTGCCCTCCTGGGGTGATTCCCAAGCAGGCATCCACTAGGGAGGGGTACCATTGGAAAGGGGAGATTCTCCCCTTTCCAATGATACCTCTCCCGTCTTTCTACATGCTCAGGGGGCTGATATAGCCCCCTGAACACATAAAAAGTGAAACTGAAATGAGCCTAAAGGCTCATTTCAGTTTCGGTTTCTATGAAATGACCTCAGCGCGACGTGCGCGCTGATCGTCATTTCACAGAAACCAGGGGGAGAGCCTCGGGAGCTGGAGACGCTTTTCCCCAGCTCCCGAGGCTGTTGGGGAGAAAAGGAAATCCCTCTGGTGACTGCACCAGAGGGATTTCCGGTGCCATGTGCGAGGACGGCCAGGAGCCGTCCTGAGCACACGAGCACTGTGGCTAAGGACGGCTCCCGGCCGTCCTGAGCACCGAAGGGGCTACAGAATTGCTCCAGTCTAATCTCATATTGCTTCAAACACCTCACCATACATAACTTAGGTATTCATCAAACCGGGGATAGAAGATTGAAGATGACATGGTCTTAGTTCTCGGAGAAATCTTAAACAAAACCCCACGTGGGTTATAAAATCAAGTACTAACTTCCAAAGCCTTAACATCAGAGAATCTTCTGAAAGATACTAAACATAACAAAGTCGCCAATTTACTTGACAATAGTCTTAAAGTATAAGAAGGCCAGCTTTCCAACTTCACGAATATTAAGTTCACATCCCACAATTGACTATGCTTTGGTCTGGGTGGTCTACGCAACTTAATGACCTTCTTAATTCTGCAAACTAAAACCTCCCTTTCAATTGAAATACCATTAATAGGAACATGGCCAGCTGCCACCGCTGACCTATAACAATTTATAGTTCTATAACTCAAACCTTTGTCATACAAACATGACAAAAAATGTGATAATTCTACAGAAGATGCCTCCATGGTATCCAGATTCCTCTCCAGGCACAAACCCAGCTCCTCCAAGCCCCAACAAACCACTTCCTTATACCCAGGCCCGAGATGAGATTCTCTGAGTAATTCCTGAGTCTTGTCTCAAAGTCCTGTTCTCCTCCCCTGAAATATTACAAGCAAGAAAGTTCAAAATGCCTTTGATCACCAAAGGATGGTCTTCTCCTTCTGGACCCAACAGCATAACTCTTCAATCCGGAATCAAGAATGGCTCCTCCACTTCCAACTGCAAAAACCCTTAGCCACCCAAAAAGGAATTATGAGAAACTGTCGGCATTTCTGTCTCCGCACCATCAGTAGCACTGTCTGAATCAATGTAAAAGGAGGAAATGCATACCCACGAAGATTCCTCTAGTTCTGCTGAAAAACATCCACTTCCTCTGCTAGTGGATCCAGTCTCCAACTGAAATACAGATCCAACTGATTTGTTAGCCTTGATGCAAACAAATCTACTTCTAAAGGACCCCAAATCTCCTGCAACTTTAGAAAATGTGTACATTCAGCTTCCTATCGCTGTACTCCCTCAAATTTCTTGAATTACGATCTTCTGTTACATTGCTCAATCCCGAAAAATACTCTGCTTTCAAACCTATTTTGTGTTCCAGACAAAAACTCCAAATCTCTTTGGCCAACTCCATCAGATTTTTCACCTGAAATTCAAGAAATTATATTACCTGACAATGTTTTATTACCTACTTCTCCATGTTTGAAGAGACTCTAAAAATTCCATCACTAACCGTAAATGAGACCTCAACTCCTCCTGATTTTGTTACAATCAAAAAATCATCTAAGTACATAATTGTTAGAAATGGGGTCTCCAGTTGGCAGAGGTATGCACCCTGTTGAAGTAGGGATTACCACTCTAGTTAGGGTAAATCAGACACACACCCTAAATTAACCTGTTCACACCCTCTGATAGCTTGGCACAGAGCAGTCAGGCTTAACTTAAGAGGCAATGTGTAAAGTATTTGTGCAACACTTATTACAGTAAAACAGGAAAAACGCCACACAAAAATAATCCACACCACATTAACAAAATAGAGCATATTGTAATGAAGAAAACAAGACCAAGGACAAAAATCCAATAAGTAGAGCTGGAGTTATTAATTTTTAAAGATTAAACTGAAATATAGTGCTTAAAAGCATAAAGCGCCAACTGGGGACATCTGGTCGTGCTGGACTGAGTCAAATCTGAAAAGTCAAGCCTACCACGATGGAGTGCAGGTCGGATACAGAATCCACGCAGGTCCAGCTGAAAACAGTACCTTTCCGGAGGATATGGTGATGTTGAGGAGCAGCCACGTAGGTTCTAAGTCATGTAGTTGGGTCCCGCGTCATTATCGAACCCCTTTCGATGAAGATTCTGCTTCACCATAGAGCCTCACAGTCGGGTCCCGCACCATCGTTGAACCGCTTACGATGAAGGTTCTGCTTTGTCGTCGAGCTGCACTGTCAACGCTGTGGGGTGTTCAAAGCGGCACTGCGTCAGCGTCGAAGGCAAATGCCTTGGTTTCGACTGGTGCAAAGCAGACAATGCATGGATTTTGGCAGAAAACAGGTACAGGGCCCCTTTTGAAGACCCAGGACTGGATTGGCACCACTTGGCAGAACAGGACTCACAGTTGCACAGTTGGCAGAGTCCAGCAGCTTAAGCAGAGTTTAATTAAGTCTTTGATGTCCTTGAGACTTCAGAACAGGAGGCAAGCCAGCAAGCCCTTGCAGTCACTTGGTGCTGGGAAGGTAGAGATTCAGGTCCAGTCCTTCTCAACACCAGGCAAGGGGCAGCAGGCAGCATGGCAGGCACAGCAGAGCATGAGTCCAGGAAATTCAGCAGAGTCCAGCACAGTGTCAGTCCTTTCAGCAGCACTGCAGTCATTCTTCCTGGTAGAGTGTCCTCAGGTCCAGAGTGTACTGAGTTGGCGGTGTCAGGGGTCCAGTACTTATACCCAGTTGTGCCTTTGAAGTGGGGAGACTTCAAAGAGGACTTTGAAGTACACAAGGTCACTGCCCCTCCTGTCCTGGCCCCAGACTCACTTCAGGGAGGTATGCACCTCCTTGTGTGGGGACAGGCACAGCCCTATTCAGGTGCAAGTATCAACTCCTCCCTCCCACCTAGCCCCAGAGACCAATCAGCCTGGTGAGGGGTCATCAGAATGTGAATGTCACACCTCAGCTCCCTTTGTGTGTGACTGTCTAGAGGGAACGCACACAGCCCAAATGTCACCCACCCCAGACGTGTATTCAGAGACAGGCAGAAGCACAGAATGGTTAAAGTAAGAAAATGCCAACTTTCTAAAAGTACAAAAAATCAGGGAGGGGTTGGGCCTATATATACATCAGCAAGGCTAGGCCACTATGCAAGGCAAGAAGAACACAAAATGCCAATACTGACAAGGTTTTTACAAACCAAATGTTTAGCTCTGTAGTCGCCCAAATTAATTATTACAATCACTGTTTTATTCTACATCAAATCACAAACATATTGTAAACATTAAACAACAATCACAAATACTGACCCCCACATTTAAACATAAATTTGCATTACATACATAAACTGATAACCCACAATAAATACTGATACACCAATATCAAAATTCACAAATTATATAACAAATTCAACAAAAAACAAAAATATCAATACAAACAACACACAACACTTTCAGTTCTGGAATATAACTCCCAACAGGAGCTGTAATGTCTTTTTGCAATTCAAAGGCTCCTGCCTATGGGTCATAACGAAACAGTGCAAAAAGGTCTCTTTTCACCCAAATGACGATGACCAGGGATCGAGTTATGAAAATATTGTTTTGACTTCTCCTCTGTGCATCAAAATCGTCTCTCCAAAGCACTCCTTGGTTATGGTTCAAAGCCAATGCTTTTCGAACCCCACATCACTTAAGAGGTTCTCCTCAGGGCTCAGAACTGTGTAACAGCCTTTCAGGGTCTGACAGCAAGCAAGTGCTGCTGCCGACCACAGACCCAATTCTGCCCTCCTGTCGCTGAGCCAACCTCGAGCAGGGTAAGGTAGAACAATAGGTTTCCTGTCACAGGGAGGTGTGACCACCTCCCAGACCGGACTTAGTGTATAGGGCTGGGGTGGGGGCACTTGCCTACACCACCAGACTGCTCTGAAGGGCACATTTGGTGCCCTCCTTGCATACCTCCTGCTGCTCCTGGTCTTGCTGTTTTCAAGTCTTCTTCCAGGTCCTTCAACAGACCTGTAGGCATCAAGGACACCTGAAGAAATCTCCCTTGGAGTGAAGGAGTCACACCCCTGCATCTGCAGGCACCACTAACGAAGCTGACCGGTCTGCTGCTCCTGCTGTCCTATGGACTTCCCGAGGCTCAGCAGCACAGGTGGTGATTCTGCAACTCCCTCAAGGCTTAACCTGTCCTCTCTGCAATTTTGAGGCCAGTATCCCTCGTCAGAACCACTAGGACCAAACCCCTGGGCACTGCGTCGACTTGCCGTTGCCAAGGCTTGTTGGCTCTTCACTCCAGAGATCTTCGGGCTACAGGAAGCTCCAACCTCAAGCATCTCTTTCCTCCAAGATCAGCATCCTCACTGCATCCTCTGCACTGTGGGCCTTCATTCTTGGTGAGCGGCTCGAGGTCCTCTTGCGACTCCTGTGCCTTTGGCCTGTAGGTCCTCCTGAGGGTTTTCTACTGCTTCAGTGGGCTCCCCTGCTTGCTCGGGCCTGCTCTGACTCTCCTGCTGTT
This sequence comes from Calotriton arnoldi, assembly GCA_963921515.1. Classification (NCBI taxonomy): domain Eukaryota; kingdom Metazoa; phylum Chordata; class Amphibia; order Caudata; family Salamandridae; genus Calotriton; species Calotriton arnoldi. The sequence goes on along the minus strand of CAWUFW010001733.1, from coordinate 759,144 downwards.
GGTGAGTCCCTTGGACCTTGCTGGTCCCAACGTTGCTCCTTCATTTTCCACGTCAGTTGTAGCTACCAAGGCTTGTTGGTGCTCCCACCAGACACCGACCACCTGGTCACCGACATCCGATGTGGGACAGCATGTGCATGGCTTCTGGTCTTCCTCAGCATTGCCTGGTCCTCACAGCTGCAGCAACTAGGTCACCGTCGACTCTTCTCAATCACCCGACATCGGTGGGCATTGTGTCTTTGTGCCCCCTGGTCACTTCCGAGTGGCATAGACTCTGTTGCTTCTACATGCAGGTTCTTCAATTCTAGAATCCACCCTTTGATTCCACCAGACTCCTTCCTGAACTTCTCCAGAGGCATTTTCTTTTAAGGCTTCCATTGTCGTCTACGGAGGTTTCCGATGTCTCTTCAACCCTACGCACCTGGCTTCCCTGCTGTAGGTAACCTGATTCACGGGGCATCCATGGGTGGGGTGGCTCTCCAACCTTCCGTCCTCCAAGGAAATTCTTTCGGGGTCCTCTGGGAAGGGTCCTTCTTCTGCAAAATTGTAACTGCAACTTCTCCATTGACTTCCATCGGTCACACGGCTGTGTTCCCACACTGCACGCAGCCTCCGTGGGGTTCCTGGGTACTTACCTTGGGTGGTTCCTTGTGTCCCCGGCTCCTCTGGGTCTTCTGGTCCAAGTTCCATCCTCCTTTGCAGTTCGCATTCCACTTTCTTAGTATATGGTTTGGTCTCCCCTGGAGACCACTGTATTTTGTGCTACTTACCTGATTGCATTTGAAGTATTCTTGTGTATTGTGTTGATGTCTCCAGGTAGAAGATATACCAATGTGTTAGTGAGTGTTGTGTAATAAATAGAAGTATTTTTATATAAACACTGTGTGGTTCTTTTACATTTACCTTACACTATAACATTAAACTGATGAAACAAGCTGCTTAACACTCCCACTTTGAGAGTTTTCTATGGTTATCAAAGACCACTAAAATCACCATAAGGGTTGCCTCGATTAGTGCAAAATGCATCACTTAAATGTGTGTGCACATATATACTAAGCCAGCCTCCTACAAGTTCCATAATATAACATATGCCCAAACAAAGATGGCGGCACACATGGCGCGCAGGGCACACCAAGACGCGATGAGGCAGTCAGAATACCTGACTGAATCCCTGCTGGCTCAGCTCTAAAGTGCCTCACTCCAGAGAAACGGGGCCCCATGAAAAGAAAAAGAAGAGAGAGAAGTCTCCCCGCGTGTCCTGCGGTCTCCTCACACTGCAGCCTGCTCGCGCTACTTTCAAAGAAGCTACAAATGGTTAATATAAAATGATACTTGAAAACGCACTGAAACTCAGAAACACATACAAAAAATACACAGAACTGTGTTTTGAAGACATATTAAGCACATGGAAAAAAGTTAAATAACAAAGCTAGCCCATTTTAAAACCTAATAAAGAATCCCCCACAAATAGGGGATTAACTATCCTAAAGAAAAACACTAAAATTAAACATGCTATTGACATTCGCCTTATTATCAAACAATTAAATCATTCAGCCACTCTAGTAGAAAGATGAATGAGGTATTTAACTGATACAGAGCAGCAATGAAATGAGGAAGATGGCTGCTGTATTGGGGTTTTTAAGGGCTAGCATGTCCTGATCATAGAATTTTAAGTGTGGTTTATAAGTTGCTTTAAATGACCGCCATGAAGTAGCAATGAAAGGATTTACACATAATGCTAGCCTCCGGTCTTGACATGAAATCCCGGTCATCAGCTCGAGAAGAGATTAAACTTTGACATCAGTGGAGTTGTTTTAATCCTGCAATTGACTTGTGCACTTCAGAAAAAGAAATATATGACACACATAATTGATGTGAAAGTTAATAAGCATACATGTATCTTCAAGGTAAAGACAAAGCATGTGTATTAGAAAAAAACATTGCATTGTTATTTGAGAGAATTCATTCAAGGAAGGAGAAGCAGCTTGCACATCAATCTGACAATTATTTATTTCTAAAATAGTTTAAGCAAAACAGAACACTTTACAGGAGCAACTAATGGCATGATTGCAAGCAATTGAGATATGAAGGAATTTAGGCGACCAGTAAAAGCATAGAACTATTTAAGAAGGCTTAGGCATAAACAAATTCAAAGTTATGCAAGATGAACTTTGTAAAGTTAAAAGAGTGAAAACAATTTGGACATATTTCAGAACTATATTAAAGAGTTTAAGTCAAATTTCAAATACAAAGTAAAAACATCATGTTTAAGAGACAGTGATGAGGTAAAGATTCATATAGTAAATACTTAGTGATGATTATTGTTTTGGAGACTCTAATGTTTTACTAAATACTATTGTATACTTTGACGCAGGCTAGATAATTGCTGATTTATTTATTTGAAAGTTTTATATAGCGCGAACAAGACCCTTGCGGGTATCAGAGCGCTTTACAAGGTAAATGTCTTAGATAAATAGGTACATGGTAAATAACATAAAGTTCCATGACAGTCAATGATAGTGTAATCACCCTATCGTAGATACATAGGTATATGGTGCATAACAAAACGTTCCATGTATATCAAGCATAATATAGATATAATATCTAGGATACATAGATGGACAGTAAATAATATATAGTTCCATGTAGATCAAATGTTGAGTCGCATAATAACAGTAGCCCATGCTCAAGTGAACTTAGCCATGAGAAGAGATTTCACTTCTTTTTTGAAAGATGCAGTAGAGGATTGAGTCTAGTTTCTGGGGGCAGAGCATTCCAAATTCTGGGCGCCATCCCTGAAAAGGTTCGGTTGTATGTTTTCTTCTTGTTGAATCTTTGCGGTTTCAGTAAGAGGTTTTTGGCACTTCTTGAAGATCTGATCCCACATGAGGGCGCCAGTTTCTGTGCCAGATAGCTGGGTGCGTTGTGATGAATGGCTTTATGTGTCATACATGCTATTTTTAGATGAATTCTGGCTTCAAAAGGTAGCCAATTAAGGGATTTTAGGTTCGGGGATATGTGGGAGCTTCTTTTGGAGCCAGTGATAAGTCTCGCTGCGGCGTTGATTGAGGCGCTTAGAGGGGCCGTTGAAGATCTGGGCAGGCCGCAGAGAGAGACACTCCCGTATTCCACTCTTGGGATGACTAGAGCTTGTACTGCCAGCTTGAAGTCCTTTTCAGGCAGGAAAGGTTTCAGTTCTCTCAAGGTATTTATCTGAAAGTTTGCTCCTTTTGTTGCGTTGCTGATGTGTTTCTGCATATTGAGGTTTCTGTCTAGCGTTATTCCCAGCGATTTCGCTGAGTCAACGATAAGAGGTTGACAGTTGAGTGCTGTTAGGTGTTTGATCCAGTCTTGCATTATGGGTACTTGGGCGGGAGGAGCGATTAGGAGGAATTCGGTTTTGAGGGCATTCAGTTTTAGATGGTTTTCTGCCAGCCAGGTCTGAGTTTTTCCGAGAGTTGTGTTGAGCGATTTGATGTCTTCTAGAGTATGGATCTTAAGGTATAGTTGTGTATCGTCAGCGTACATGTGATATTGTACGTTAGACGAGTAGAGAATTTCAGTGAGTGGTTCCATGAATAGATTGAACAGTGTCGGAGATAGTGAAGATCCTTGTGGGACTCCTAACATGACTGGGACGGGTTTGGACAGGGAGTGGTTGACCTTGAATCGTTGCGATCTGTTTTGGAGGAACGAAGTGAACCAGTTTAGAACTGATCCAGATAATCCCATTCTGTGTTGCAGAAGGTCTAGCAGGTTATCGTGTTTGACGGTATCAAAGGCCGAGGAAAGGTCTAGCAAGATGAGTAAGCAGGCTCCGTTCTGGTCTAGGATTTGTAGAGCATCGTCAATTATATGGGTCATGGCTGATTCAGTGCTGTGACCTGCACGGAAACCTGATTGGTATTTGTTGAATAGGTTGAAATGGTCTATGTGTCTTACAAGCTGGAGGTGTACACATTTTTCTAAGAGTTTGACCAGGGTAGGGATGTTGGATATAGGGCGATAATTGTTTAAGTCCGCCGGGTCAGCCGTAGGTTTCTTTAGAATGGGGGATACCTGCCCGGCTTTGAGGACGTCAGGGATGCATCCTTTGCGTAAAGAGTTATTTATGATCTTGTGCCAGAGAGGCAGCAGCAACGGGGTGAAGTCTTTTATAAAGTTTGCTGGGAGAGGGTCAGTGAAGTGATTGGCAGGGTTCAGGGCAATAAGCATTTTGAGAATAGATTCTTCATTGTAGGTATTGAAGGATGACCAAGATGCATTATTTTTTAGGTCGAACTTTGATGGATTTCGATGTGGGGCATCTAGAAGGGATGGTGAGGGGATCGTATGTGTGACAGTATGTGTGATTAGATCGTTGAGAAGGTCCTTCTTTATGTTATCGGTCTTCAGAGTGAAGAAGGAAGCAAATTCTTCACAATTGGGTCGTGGGCCTAAGTTATCTTGGGGGCGTGAGATGCATCCTTAGATTGAGTTTTGATTAGCTCGAAAAGTTTTTTGGGACGATTTTTGGCCTGGTCTAATTGGTGACTGAAAAAGTCTGCTTTAGTGCGCTTGATCTTTCTGTAGTATGCATTTCTCATCTTTCTTAGTATCTTGAGGTGATTGGCGGATGGAGCTGATCTCCATCTGCGTTCAGTTATTCTTAAGGATCGTCTGTCCTCGTTGAGTCTTCCATCGTACCAAGGCTTAGAGTCTTTTGTGGAGACTCTCTTTAGTTGAAGGGGGGCTACCTCGTTTAATATCATGTTCATGGAATAGAAGTAGTGGTTGGTGAGATCATGAACATCGGATATCCCTTCAGGGGGAAGAAGTAAGTTGGAGCTGGAGGTTGTGATTATGTTAGGATCAATGTTTTTCAGATCCCTCTTCCATACTTATGGTCTTGTGGGTTGAGCCGAATTAAGTTTCACTGTTTCATTGATGAAGAAGGTGATGATATGATGATCAGACCAATCACATGGATGGATTGTATCTAGCTGGATGGAATCAACTTTAGAGATTACTAAATCAAGGATTGCTCCTTTATCAATCAATCAATCAATCACAGAATTTGTAAAGCGCGCTACTTACCCGCGAGGGTCTCAAGGCGCTGGGGAGAAAAAAGGGGGGGGTGCTGCTACTGGTCGAACAACCAGGTCTTGAGTAGCCTCCTGAAGGTCAGCAGGTCTTGGGTCTGTCGTAGGCTTAGTGGAAGGGTGTTCCAGGTCTTGGCGGCGAGGTGGGAGAAGGATCTGCCGCCAGTGGTAGTTCTTCGAATGCGAGGGACGGTGGCGAGGGAGAGGTCGGCGGAGCGGAGTTGGCGGTTGGGGACGTAGAAGAGGAGTCGTCTGTTGAGGTAGGCTGGGCCAGTCTTGTGGAGTGCCTTGTGTGCGTGGATGAGGTGTTTGAAGGAGATTCTCCTGTCGACGGGGAGCCAGTGCAGGTTCCTCAGGTGGGGGGTGATGTTGCTGTGGCGTGGTACATCGAGGATCAGGCGTGCGGAGGCGTTTTGTATGCGTTGCAGTCGCTTGATGAGCTTGGCCGGGGCTCCCGCGTAGAGGGCGTTCCCATAGTCAAGTCTGCTACTGACGAGGGCCTGGGTGACTGTTCTTCTTGTGTCTTGTGTCTTGTGTCTTATCATGTGTAGAGCTGTTGCAAATTTGGGTGAGGTCGAGGTCAGAGAGGAAGTTTTTGAGACTATTGACCACTGCATCATTGGGGTCATTCCAGTGGAGATTGAGGTCTCCGAGAAATATTTGGGTATTTTGATGTCCGGCATTAGTAGAGACTATGTCCATGAAATGTTCGGTAAAGGTGAGGTTATCACCTGGTGGATGATAGAGGGTGTGTAGAAAGCATACTGGTTTGCCATTGCTAGTGATGTCGAGGCAGATGTATTCACAAGACGGGAATACAGGAGATTGGGATCTGTTTACTGAGAGATTATTCCGGTATATGCAAGCGATACCACCCCCTGTCTTAACAATTCTATCCAGTCTGATGATGTCATAGTTTGGGGGTACAATTATGTCAATGATGAGTGTAGAGGATTCCTTTAACCAAGTTTCGGTCAAAATTAGCAAATCCGGTTCTTGTGTAAGAATGAGGTCAGCTATGTCGGCTGCATGTCTTGAGGCCAATCTACAATTTAGTAGTATACATTTAAGACGGGGCGTGATGTGGGATGTATTGGGTTCCTGAATGAGGGGAACTTGTCTGAGGTTGTTTTCGATGATGCCTCTAGGATTGTGTTTAGTGGGCCTGTGAGTGTTGGGAGGAATAGTTGGGATTAGAGCCATTTTGGGCGGGTTATCTGGAGGCATAATGTTGTGATTCGGATGTGGGGGCTCATAGGAATGGAGTAGAGAGAGTAAGTCTTTCTCCGATAGCGGATTAGTCCTGCGGATTGGGCGGGTTGAAGTATTGTGAAAAGGAACTGATTTCCACCTAGGGGTCGAACATTTCGAGGTGAGTACTGAGTGGGTCAAGTGGAAGTTTGATTTGGTCTGTCGTGCCAATCTAGTGTTCCAAGGTTGGCGCAGAAGAACCTCAGCTAAAGCTTGTAGTTCTTCTTTGATTTGCCGTAACGATAATATAATCCCTTCAAGTCTAGGGTCTGGTGAAGGTGGTAGCAAGATTGGTGGATGTATTATGGGTGTGGGAGGTGTGGGAGGTGTGCTTATGTCCCGTGGGTGGTAAGAGGGAGGCACGTCTTCTAGGTTGTTGTGAGGCGTCCTATCTGGTTCCCTATCCAGATCGGGGGGGGTGGACTAGAATGGGGAGTGGAATTAGGAGGCGTAGAGGTGTGCGGTGGGGATGTGGTCGTGGATATGATGGTTTTGCAGGAGGTAGTGCATGGTGAATGTATTAAGGGTGTGGGAGGTGTGCCTACGTCCCGTTGGCGGTAAGAAGGGGGCACGTCTTCTAGGTTGTTGTGAGGCGTCCTATCTGGTTCCCTATCCAGATCGGGGGGGGTGGACTAGAATGGGGAGTGGAATTAGGAGGCGTAGAGGTGTGCGGTGGGGATGTGGTCGTGGATATGATGGTTTTGCAGGAGGTAGTGCATGGTGAATGTATTAAGGGTGTGGGAGGTGTGCCTACGTCCCGTTGGCGGTAAGAAGGGGGCACGTATTCTAGGTTGTTGTGAGGCGTTCTATCTGGTTCCCTCTCCAGATTGGGGGGGTGGACTGGAGTGGGGAGTCGATGTAGGAGGCGTAGAGGTGTGTGGTGGGGATGTGGTCGTGGGAGTGATGGTTTTGCAGGAGGTAGTGTTGACAATGGGGGGAAATATGTTCGTTCCAGGGGAGGATGCTGAGTCTGTAATGGGTGTAAATGCTGGTGCAGTAGTAAGGGGGGAGTGTCTTATGGGGGAGTCGAGCGGGGAGGGGGGGGTGGCACTGAGCTCAAGTGTAGATATTGGTCATGATATCAGTGTGGTGTGAGGTGGGGATGTGGTCGTGGGAGTGACGGTTTTGCAGGAGGTAGTGTTGACAATGGAGGGAAATATGTTCGTTCCAGGGGAGGATGCTGAGTCTGTGATGGGTGTAAATGCTGGTGCAGTAGTAAGGGGGGAGTGTCTTATGGGGGAGTCGAGCGGGGAGGGGGGTAGCATAGAGCTCAGGTGTAAATATTGGTCGTGATATCCAATCCAATCCAAACAAGCTTTATTCGACAAATAGTCATAAAAGCACATAAAAAAAAATAATTAAAAAAATAATAATAATATATATAATATTTACAATAAAAATGTCATACATAAATTAATAAAATAAGCCTGTTCGGCCAATGGGCAAATACACATATCTTATGGACCAACAATAATTCACAGTCTCCTGGAGCAATCTCTACTTTAACAGTTAATCAGACCTAACACGGACAACTCATTTCCCAAAACGCTGTATCTAAGAATTCATAAAAAACACTCTAAATAGGAAATCATACTATTGGGGAGCACTATATTATAAGGATAAATATAGATGTCTAAAATCATTAAACAAAAAAATGTTTTAACTCAGTTTTACATGCACCTTTTAAATAGGGTTGTATTTCGACCTAATTATCCACATCCACCCAAGATATTTGGCAACTGCTAAGAAAACTGGAGATGAGGTGTTAGTTCGCAAAATTCTTTCAGCTGCCAAGCTACTTCTTGTCCCCAAGAGTTTACATATGGGCCTCAACCACACCCTTCGAGGGGTTTCATAAGCTGGGCAGGCAAATAACATGTGCGCAACTGATTCAGTCCAGGCCAAGCAGCTGTGAAAGACCTTAAGGGCAGCGTGCCAGCTCTCAGCTGAAAGTAAAGCTTCCTGTCTAGTGGTTTAGTGACAGTGTCCCAGTATGGTTCAAAACTCGGAGTGAGTTTGAATTCCAAGAATGTTCCTACTAATGAGGATGAATCACTGACTCTTAGGGCATTCAATGTAACCATCTCCCAGTACTTTTCTTTTAAGACCTTCTTTGTTGGAAAACGAGCAGTAGTAGGGTCATCCCAAAGCATTGACATAGCAATTTTGGCTAGGATATCTTTGACGCCACGTAGCCAACTGATCTTATGGAAAGTGTCAGCTTTTATGATGTCCATAAAACCCTCGGCATATGGTGCCAGTTCTGGTGTTGTCCACAATCTGCGCCAATACAACACAATGCGTAACTTAGCGGTGTCAAGAAGGGGTTTTCTCCCAAGGTCATAAAACAGCGGACACAGTGGCGTACTTTGTGGGAGGTTAGTAATGCCCCGCAGGAACTTATTTTCTGACACGCTGAGTTTAGACAGGTTCTCTAGCCCCCACAGTTCTACACCGTATAGTGCAGAGCTTACCACTTTTTCATCATATACTTGAAGCACCGGTCTAATAGGCTTCGTGAAGGACCAGTTGTGCTCAAGACGTAAGGCCCCCGACAGTTGCCGATGTTTCAGTGTGGCCATATCTATCTGATGGTTCCACTTTAGGTCGCTCTGTATGTTCACCCCTAGATATATGAACTCCCTAACTTGCTCCAGGGGACGATTATTCATTAAAATGCCACCTTTAAAAACTCTATGTTGGTTAAAAGTCATAAGTTTCGTTTTCGACACATTAACTTCGAGACCACGAGCAGAGCAGAATTCCTCAAATCCTGTCAGAGCTCGTTGAAGCCCACTCAGAGTCTTCGAAATTATTAATGTGTCGTCCGCGAACATTAAAATCGGGATTTTAATCCCTGCTAAAATCGGGGCATCTGTGTTCACACGTGTCATACAATCAACTATCCATTAATGAACACAGTGAACAAGGTCGGGGCCATAACGCATCCCTGGCGCACCCCTCGCTCAACGGGAAAAGAATTAGTCACCTGGCCCTGGGAGCCCCAGCGTATTTTTGCGTAATTGCCCTCGTGCAATCTCTTTAGAAGCGACAGGAGTTCAATGGGCAGCCCTAGTTCATGAAGGGTCGCCCATAACCTAGAACGGGGAACAAGATCGAAAGCCGATTTTAGGTCGACAAATGCAGCATACATGCTGCCTTTGCCCAGGACCACCACCTTCCAGTGTAATAAAACAAAACAAAACACCTGATCGATGGTGCTTGTATATGCACGGAAGCCGGCTTGCGAAGGTGACAAAATTCTATACTCCTCAACCCAATCCTGGATTTTATTAAGGATTAATCTCCCCAATATTTTTTGTAATGAGTCGATCTCTGCACTTGTAGCCAATGGCGATTCCAAACACTGTATGCTTCCCTCCCCCTGGGGGATAGACAGTATGGCGTATCTATTAGTACAGGTGACTAGAGGATCAATTAGTAGGGATTGGGAACCACCAGTATCAGGTAAATTTGCGACAATAACAGTGGGAACTGACTTCCTGCCGGAATTTGTTCGATTCTCATCCTTGCTCTCCGTAGGGCCCTTTTTGGGCTTGAGGAACATATTGTGGATCACGGGGCAATTGTTTAGGCTATCCCTGATGGGGTGCGCTATGCTAATCGGGGACTTATCCGTCACATGCAAGTTTGGCTCACTTACTAGTAGATCCTCACATTCCTCTATAAGTGTGTCAATACGGTCTAAGTTGCTGAATGATTTGGTGCCTTCCTAGCCTTTTTCCCTTTACGAGTTTTACCACCCGTTCCACTGTCCCCCCCACTCCCCCCCCTTCCAAGGCCTTTCTTTTCCCCATCACTGCAGGATAATATTAGTTCTTAAAAGGATCTGCACAGTTCAACTCTAATAGGCAGTGAACAGTTATCAGATTTTTCCACAATGTGAGGAGGGGAATGGGGAATGTCTCCAAAACAGTACCTTGATAAGATTGCAACCTCCCGGATAGGCCTGCGCTGGACAGCGAACAAAAAGGGGGGGTGGCCCTGCCCTGCCTCTTCCTGGCAATGATGGGCAAGGACGGGAGCCGCGAGGAAATTTATGCGCCTCCTGGCGCGCAAGGTGATGTCAGCGGCGGCAACAGGGAGCAGTCTGGGGGCTGTAGTCCCCCCCCCTGTGATGCAGGCAAGTTGCTGGTGGTGCCGGTGGTGTTGTGCGGGTCCCGCGAAGCGGGAGCCGCGAGGAAATTTATGCGCCTCCTGGCGCGCAAGGTGATGTCAGCGGCGGCAACAGGGAGCAGTCTGGGGGCTGTAGTCCCCCCCGTGATGCAGGCAAGTTGCTGGTGGTGCCGGTGGTGTTGTGTGGGTCCCGCGAAGCGGGAGCCGCAAGGAAATTTATGCGCCTCCTGGCGCGCAAGGTGATGTCAGCGGCGGCAACCAAGAGCAGTCTGGGGGCTGTAGTCCCCCCCGTGATGCAGGCAAGTTGCTGGTGGTGCCGGTGGTGTTGTGCGGGTCGTGATAACAGTGGAGCGTGGCTAGAGGTGGAGTTTGGCGGTGTGATAGGCTGTGTGCTGGTGGTGGGAGCCGCTTGGGGGGAGGGTTGGGGTTTTATAACTTGTTCTCTGATAATGGGGAAGATGTTATCCAGCAGGTTTAATTGTTGATGGCATGAGAATGATTCCGTTATGATAGATGGTGATGATTGAAGCTGAGAAGTATTTTAATGCAATAGAAGAGGTCGCATGAGCTGGTCATGAAGAGAACACCAGTAAGCCACCTACCTATTTCTCTCTTTCAACCCTATCCCTTTCCCCAGTATGCACAGATTTTGAATGAGGTGTTGTATGAAAGACATTCATTCTGGTCTGCGTAAATGAGTGAAGGAGGTAGTTCATTACTCCAGCTGGGTTAGTGAAGGAAGTAACCCGATTAGGGCCACCCGGGTCACTAACGACCACCTCGCAGCCTTCTGTACTAAATGAAGAGTCGGTCAGACAGTAGAGAATACAAACCAATAACTGTTTATTCATATACACTCAAAGCAGAACCCCATCTGCCCAGTCGCTGACAGTGCTGCAGAGGGAACTGAAATAAACAAGCATAAAGATACATTATGTACGTTTCGTAACTGGGGGAAAACACACCCACAGTGGAATTTTCCAGGCAGGTGCAGTTAAACAGTGTAATACAGGAAGAACAGTTTCAGCGCTCCTATCTTACACAAAGTATCGTAGTCTAAGGTCGTTCCATCTGGAGCCCGCCACCAGACAAGGTGGAGAAGGCCTCTATCTAGTGAGAAAGCTATGTGCTAACAAGAACGGTATGCTTATTAATAAAACAGGGCACAGAGGAAGAATCGAAACTTGCAGGGGAGCATTTCTCGGAATTTAACTGGTTCAGTTTCGAACAGCCTAAAATGGTGCCCAAATAGAAAATGGCGCAGCGAATGCTAACTTACATAGAGCACTGGGTAAGCGTAAACGATTTCTATTCTAACAGACCCTCCTTTTAGCATGAGCTAAAACATTTTCTAACAGCAACAAGAAGAAACAAAACTTCAAACAGTAATAAAAATCGCATTGATAAACAATTATGAGCACTCCAGATTATCAACATCAGGAAGTGAAACAGTAAGGAGGGAAGAATTCTCGAAAATTCCCTCATCGATGTTCATCATATCCACAATATTCTTTTGAATCATTATGGCAGCATTGGTGTCATGAATCGATATCTTCTTTTTAGGGGTGAGAATAGTGGTACAATAGGAGCAGCAGAAGGGAAGGCACTGAGTAAGAGCATAGCAGAGCACCAATATCACAATCAGGTAAATCACTTTTTCAAGAATCCAGCCCCAGCTGCCAAAGAGAGACCAACTCCAATTCCCACTTTCCATTCCTTTTACATTTTCAAGAATATCTAAAATGTGTTTGGTAATATTCTTTTCCATATTCTTGATCCCGACCACACACTGATCGCCCACTACGGTGCATACACCACCACCGCTCTTAGCAAGAATAAAATCACTCGGGTCTGTTCCGAATAAATTCGCTTACTCTCCAAATGAGTGGTGATGTCAAGTAAGGCTGCTACTGTAGTGTTAGACAACATTTGCAGCTTGCACCCGAAATATTCTCTAGCTTTTTCACCCCTGGCCATAGAGGTACCACCCAATGTGAAAATAGATGAAAGAATATACCCAAACGTAATCCCATTACTATAATTATTGACCTCTATATCGGTCACTCCTTCACAGAATTCTTATGTTAGAGTCCTTTTAGCCCATCGTATATTAGGCTTAGCATATTTACAAGGTACACCCAAAGGCAGCACCATTCCAAGAGCTACATAATTCATTCCATTGTGGACATTGGAATATGTTGCATTGGACAAAAAGTAAAACCCTGGGTGTGCATAGATCAGACCTTCATAATCTACCGCTGCATACCTGGAATTAATTCCAAAAGTACTTGGATCTTCGTCATTCACCAAAGGGATTGTATTTTTTATACAGCACTATTCCTGAACAATGTATATACAGTGAAGTGTCTGTACTATTCACGATGGGGCAACAAGCAGTATAATAACCAGCCTCCCGGGTAACTATCAATTCCTTGTAATGCCAACCCACCAATGTAACATTTTGCATTTCCATATAGAAATTGTCACAATATGTATTGTTATCACAACCCGGATAACCCATTTCTAGTGGGTTTCTATGGTATAAACATGGTCCCGGGTAACCAAAACCAAATACTCCTTTCACTTCCGTAAATTGGGGTGGCCGAGTACAAGTATAATTCACAAATGACAATGGATATGCAGTCCACAGACTAGTAACAGATTGAGTGGGGTAACAAGCTGTCCCTTCACCAAAAAATATCTTATGTTTCTCCAAAAATACATTACTCAGGGATGTTCGTTTGTTTCTTTTCTGAGAGATAATCTTACCTTTACTATGTGAAGTTACATTTTGATCATTTTCCAAAACCTATGACACCCCACACAATATTAGTATCAATAAAACTAAAAGAACAACACATCATTTTGTTTTTCCGTGTCCACATCATATTATGCTGTGCAACAAGAACCATTGGCTGCTCTTCGTCAGCAACCTTCCTACCAAAGGGATGCATAATGGATTTGCAAAGAGGCAAGAATGCAAAGAAAATATACAAGTTCCCAGTTTCCTACAGAGCCTCACTGGTACAGGCTCCTATTGTCCATCAAAAAGTTGGCACTCTTGAGCACTGGCGGTGGAGCTTGCGCTGTCCTAAGCTCTTTTACTCTATCCCACGCCGATAAAGATGGTATACCTGAAGGGAATACTTCTAGTCTTCCTAGCTAATGTTCAGAGAATAAAAGCTAAGTGAGTACAAAATCCTCCACTAATTTTCAATTAATTCCGTTGGTACTATGACTCAGTACTACCTATCTTATACAGTCCATCCCTAATCTTTCTTCTCCTTGGACTCAGCATCCCTCAGCCGAGGGTGCAAATTGTACCTGGTAGCCCCAGGCACCGTGTGATCAATGAACAAAGGCTCCTGAATAGTTTGAATCTCTGGGGGAACAGCCTCATTCAAAACATCATCATTCTCCTTATCGGTCTGGGTCCAGATCAGCTGGGCAGCGCTGAAGGGAACAAACCTGGGCACCTGTTCACACTCTGAGTCGCCCACGCCCACCTTGACCCACTGATCTTATGGTAACGGCAAAGGAATCTTCCTGCAATGGGTGGCATGCACCCAGTTCTTTTGACCAGCAACCTTTACAGCCGTCCGCGTCACCAACAGAACCTGCTCAGGACCCTTCCAGCGCGGCTCCAAACTTTTCTTTCACTGGAAATTCCGGAGGCAAATGTAATCACCGGGCTGTATGTCGTGGCTGGGTCCCTCTGGTATAGGAGGTAGGGACTCCCGCACCTGTTGGTGAATAGAACGTAAACTTTCGGTTAACTAGCCAAGATAATCAAGCAACACAGGATATTCAATATCGGAATATTTACGAGGGCGTGGGACGCCCCAGACATTGGCCGGGCATCCAAACACGACCTCATAAGGTGACAATCCTGTTCTAGAATGGGCTGTCGTTCTTGTTGACAAGAGAGCTAACGGTAAAGCATCTGGCCATTTTAATCCTGTTGTCTCTTGAATTTTTGCCAATTTCAGTTTGAGAGTACCATTGTACTTCTCAACAAGACCAGCTGACTGGGGGTGATTGCCAGCGTGAAATTTCTGCTGAACATGCAACTCTTCACAAATCAATTTAATCACTTTCCCATTAAAATGACTTCCATTGTCACTCCAAATAACTCGGGGCAAGCCGAAACGAGGAAAGAACTCTTTAAGGAGTACTTTCGCAGTCGTAATGGCCGTATTATCTTTAGTGGGGTAGGCCTCAACCCATTTGCTGAACGCACAAACAATCACCAAAACGTACTTAAGATTATAGCATCTCTCTAATTCGATGTAGTCCATTTGAAGGATTTCAAAAGGAAAAGTGGTTGGTGCAAAATTACCAGGTGGTGTAGGGGTACCCTTCCCTGGATTATGCATCATACAGACCATACAATATTTCACCAAATGCGCAGCTGTCTTAGAAATATTATCATTATGCCACACAGGGGCTAACAATTTACAAATGCCTTTTGAACTAATATGAGCTGGACCATGTGCCATACTAACCACAGGAAGTACATATGCATTGGGCAGCATCCATTTCTGTTGCCCCGATTTATCAATCTAACACCCTTCCTCATTCAACTGTGCTGTACTCTCCTGCCATTGCGCCAATTCCTCTATCGTGGCTTCACTCTGTATCTCCTTTACACTCTCAAGGGTATTTTCAAACATGACAACTTCAGGAACCCACCTAGCTGGACCTGCAACGAACATGCGTTTTATCCTACTTCGGGCCGTTTCCTTAGCTACCTGATCTGCAAAAGCATTTCCTCTACCCACATCATCTGTGACTTTTTTATGGGCACTGCACTTAATGATTGTCAATTTCTTGGGGAGTGTTAAAGCAGACAAAAGCCGCAAAATAAGGTGCCCATGCTGAATCTTGGTACCATGGGAGGTAAGGAACCCTCTCTCTGCCCAAAGCCGCCCAAAATTATGCGCAACCCAGAATGCGTACTGGCTGTCAGTATAAATATTGACAATCAGCCCTTCACTCAATTCGCAAGCTCAAATAAGGGCAGCAAGCTCAGCAGCTTGAGCCGACTGATATGGAACCCGTGATGTATCTACCACTGTCCGCAATGTAGTGAAAGCATAAGCTGCAGTGGTGGTGCCATCTGGTAATTTAAAACAAGAGCCATCGACATATAGTTCTCCTTGAGGGTCAGATAAGGGAACATCAGTCAGGTCTACCCATCCTTTCGTTTCTTCCTCTGTCCGGAAAATACAGTCATGTTTATCGACTGCATCATTCTCAGAAGGGAGGGGTAGTAGCGTGGCTGGATTCAGAGTGGCACATCTTTTGATTGTAATATGCTGAGCAAACAATGTCAATTCATAGCCAGTAAGATGTGCACTGGTGAGGTGCTGTGTCTTCGTCTTATTCAAAAGCGTATCCACAGCTTGGGGTACCATAACTGTGAGGTCTGTATCAAGTACGAGTCCAGCCGATTGCCTGATTGAAGTGGCCACAGCCGCGACCACTCTCAGGCAACTCGGGAGGGCCCTAGCAACAGGGTCAAGCACAGCAGAAAAATAAGCACAAGGCCTCTGTTTATCCCCAAATTTTTGCGTTAGGACAGAAAGTGCACAGCCAGCCATCTCAAGGACATAGAGCACAAATGGTTTGTTATAATTGGGTGTGCCAAGTACCGGAGCCGAACAAAGCGCAGTCTTTAATTGCTCAAAAGACTGCTGGCATTCGGGCGTCCAAGGCAAAGGCTCATGTACTGCTTTCGTTGTTAATGCAAGCAAAGGTTTTATTAGTAGCGAGTAATTTGGGATCCACTGGCGACAGTAGGAAGTAATACCTATAAACGCACATACGTCTTTCTCAGTTTGTGGAATGGGCATTTTAACAATGGTATTGATACGCTCAGGGGTCAATCTCCTACACTCCTTCGACAGTAGGTGACCTAAGTAGGTGACCTCCTGTCGATATTACTGAAATTGGGAAAGAGAAACCTTATGACCATGATGTGCCAAATGCAAAAGCAATTGCACCGTACTGTCTTTGCAACCCTGTTCCGTATCAGAAGCAATCAATAAGTCATCGACATATTGCACAAACACATTACCTGGAGGAAGCAACGGTGAATCCAATTGACTTTTTAATGTCGGACTATAGATACTTGGACTCTCCGTATAGCCTTGAGGAGCGCAACAGAATCTGAAGCTTCTGCCGGCCAGTGTAAATCCAAATAAATACCTACTGTCTGGGTGAATAGGAATACTAAAAATTGCATTTTTCAAATCAATAACAGAAAAGAATTTAGCAGTGGATGGAATCATAGTTAAGAGCGTAGTGATATCAGGAACCACCGGAAACTGGGGAACTACAATTTTATTAACCTCTCGCAAATCAATCACAAAGCAATAAACATCATCAAGAACATCAGGAGAACCCGAAGGTGTCCTCTTAAGAACTGGAAGAATAGGGCTATTACAAATATTGGCAGACGTTTCCTCAACCACTCCCTTTCGTATCAAATCCTGAATAATTTGAAGAAGAGCCTGTTCGCCTGCCTGCGGTATTTTATATTGAGGAATGCGGGGTAGAATAGCATTATCCTTAACTTGTATAGAAACCGGTGGTATATGTAACAAACCCACGTCTGTACCACCTGTATCTGAGCAAATTCGGGTGGAAGGGGCGCATCCTGAGATAAACACTACTTAATACTCACATCCGGACCCATAGTAATATAGACGCCAGCAGGGGAACAATAAATAGTAGCATGTAATTTCTTCAACAGATCCAAACCCATCAAATTTTCACCACAATTAGATGTTAACAAAAACGGAGATTCCACAGTAAAAGGACCAACAGTCAATGCAAGGGGGCGTGAAATGGGGCTTACAACCGGTACACCTGAAAAACCTACTGAAACATTATTGTGGCCAGACAGAGCCGCCCCGGGGACCATATGTCGAGAAACAGAACTCTTTGTTGCACCTGTATCCACCAAAAATTCCTTAGTAGAGCCTTGCAAATCCGCTGTGACATAAGGACACGCTGATCCACAGGTATCTGAACTGGTCCCTCACTCTGTCCCTGGCTGTCCTAACTATAAGACATACCGTCACATCATCCATGTCATAATCATCATGATAATCCTGTCCATCTCTTTGGTCATCAAAATAATTATTGTCAGATCGGCCCACAGAAGTCGCAGTATTCTGATTTCTGTCAGTCCCACGGCCTCTACCACCAGAACCTCGTCCTCTGGGGGACGCAACCTTCTGTAAAAGCAACGGACACTGGCTGCACCAATGTCCTTCCTCCTTACAATACACACACTGATTCTGCCCCAAAGGTGTAGTTGAAGGCTGCGCGGACGTTGTCTAGAGGGACCACCTCGTACCCTACTATTACCCCTAAATGCTTGCTGCAGCAATACCTTCGTCTTTAAATCCCTATGCTTCTTATCCATTTTATCTTTTCCCTCCTGATCTCGATATTCATAATATTGGGCCATATTCAAAATAACAGAGGGAGAAGACGTAGACCAAGTACTCTCAGACGCCTGCAAACGAGTCATTATTTCAGGAAGAAGGTTAGTAACAAAACTGTCTACAAACAATCGAACTCCTCCCTCAGTGGACATATCCTGCCCTCTATAATCCAAGAACGTGTCCTCAAACCGAGTAAAGAAATCAGACACACTCTCATCCTTCTTCTGTTGACAAGCTGTCAATCGATCCCAACTTACCTTCTTAAGTGGAATAAGAGTGTGCATATACGTAATAATACGACCAGGCAAAGCAAGTATCTCAGCGCGGGGTTTATAACCTGGCTTCCTGTCCTGATCCCATCCTTTAATCACATCCCATGTACCGCCCAATTCTGCAACATGATCTTGAGTATGAACCTGTCTCCAAATATCAACCGGAACAAGAAGACCAAAAAATATTTAAATATCAGCAAGAGTCATAACAGTAGAAGAGGCAGCCTCCGTTAATTCTTTATAATAAGCTGTAGGATTCTTCCTAGGTAAATATAAAAAAATATTTCTCTTGGACATGTACAGAAATACACCTTCAACCCGGTACACAATCAACCAGATTCACAACCAGTTGCGCACTGCTATATCACATATACAAATTCCTCCATAAACACCATCAAATTGAACCCAGAAAAACAACCATATATCACATAAGGATAAAACACTCAAATGTATAATAAATTCAAGATTTATTAAAAATGAGTTAAAATCACATTAAAAATCATACAATAATAACCAAAAATACAATAATAATAAAAAACATAAATTCACACATTAAGAACCTGAGACATCATGAGAGACAAAAAAATATGTGAAACATGTAATTTCATCAAAAAGGTTATTCCCAGCAGGAATCAAATACATAAACACCATTAGTCTATTCATTTATCATTTCATTAGACAAAAGGCCGTTCCTGGATATAACCAAATAAAAATACGGGCGTCGACGCGTTTCAGTGGTAAGAAA
Organism: Calotriton arnoldi; assembly: GCA_963921515.1. Classification (NCBI taxonomy): domain Eukaryota; kingdom Metazoa; phylum Chordata; class Amphibia; order Caudata; family Salamandridae; genus Calotriton; species Calotriton arnoldi. The sequence continues at coordinate 740,201 of CAWUFW010001733.1, read as the reverse complement.
TTATTGAAGTACCACCTTCATCAGGACAAATACAATGCTTGTCTCTCTCTCAACAGTATTAAAATTCAGTACACCTAATCAAGACAAAAAACATACAATCAGCACAACCTACTATTCATATTAAAGATCATTAATCATATTACTTCATTAATCAAAACACTTCCCACATTTAAAAAAATTGTTTTTATCCACAGCATATAATCTAAATATGTCCAAATGAGACAGAGTATGCATAATATAAAAACCAACCCACTCCACTTTAATTCATTCGGGGTCTGTTATCAATATGTCCACATAGCTGTTTGGCGGGTTCAACAAAACTACACAGTCATTTATAGTCCTATTTCTTACTAACAAATATGTACATCACCCAATCAGCAAATACCTCATATTGTAACAATTCACCATCACTCTCCAACATGCATATATCCTCACACATTCATTCTTTCATTCTAAAAAATATTAAATCTGTCACTCAGAATACATACCTATAGTGATGTATGCGACGTTCACACAATAAGACTTCCAAATAACCATAAGAAGATTCTTTATCGTTGTCACGTAGTTTATATGAACCCCCGTTGCTTCACCTTGTCAGTGAATCTAATCCTAATTGGAAAAACAATGGAGTTATATTCCAACTTTGACCCTATCCACTAAATAGTTGGATAATATAAATAAAATCCAAGTACCAATGGGCCACTAACCTCAGTTGATTCGTGTGTATACACATATATCACTATCAAGTACATTTGTAGAGGAATTCAATGTGGAATTTAATTTATATATTCCGTTGTCCCTTATTTTGATAGATGGTGCACGAGCTTCACACCTAGAATAACAACATATTTATTGTTCTATTTGGTTGGCCCATCATTCTTTTACAAACAATTTTATACCAAAACAACTCAAACGATTCTTTATTAAAACGACTATATCCCTGACTCATTTGCCCTCTATTATTTACTTTCTACGGGAGTGTCGCCACTATTATTTGAATAACAAATAAAAAGGACGCATATATTTTAAAACACTCTGTTATCAAAATACTATCATCGCTTTTATGTAAAAAACCCGTTGAAACACTTTTCGAGTCTCACAGGGTTTCCAATACTACCCGATGTTTAAAGCTCATGGCAGCATATAAAATCCTATTTAACCCTCTTATCGTATCCTCCCTGGGTTGTTTACAAGGTATTAACCATATATACAACTGAGTGTACTAAAGGGAACCCACCAACGCTTACCATAAAATCCGGTGGAGATAGATAGCCTCGTGTCACCCGGTCTACTGCTTACTTCTCATTCGCGGCGTTTGAACCAACTACTCGATCATCCCACTGTGTGTGTTTTATACATCAAGTTGGCCTCAATTCATTTCACCTGCGCTCGTAACGTCACTTCAATGCGCCCCTTGTGGACTCATTTCCTTAAAGCGGCCCTAACATCCAATATGCATTGGTGGGTCCCACCCCCATATTTTCAGCTTGTTGTAGTCGAATCAGTGATAGTAAGCGGAATAATAAAGAGGCTAATACTCAATCTCCACCACTTGGAGAGCCAATGTTCACATAGCATTTATTGCTATAACTTCCTGTACTTGCCAATTTAGGAACCGAGGTCACACGAGGACCCGATATAAGGTCCAGGTTACATCGAATGTTATTAATCTCAATAATTACCATGGGTCAATAAATCGACCCATGGATCATATTGCCAAGCCTAAATGCGACAACCGCTCAAAGCAAAAGCGGTTGCCGGTACACCACCAATTTCGGAACCAGAGGTCACACGAGGGCCTGATATAAGGTCCAAGTTGCAACAAATGCTATCATTCTCAATAACTACCATGGGTCAATAAGTCGACCCATGGATCATATTGCCAAGCCTAAATGCGACCACCGCTCATAACAAAAGCGGTTGCCGGTACACCGCTAATGTCAACAAAAGGGGCCACGCAAAGACCCAACAATAGACTTGCTGTGAATTAGAACCTAAAAAACATTAATATTTACTCAACTAGTCTCATCCAATCCTCTTTTGTGTTTAAACCCATACGAATGGTATCTAGAATTGAAATATACCATTGTTCACGATTCTTACGTTTAAGTGTTAAGTCTCCTGATCTTTTATTGCCTTCTATTTTTTCAATAATGAACCACCTAAAATCCGTGAGAGTATGACCTTCCTTCATAAAATGGCTCACAAGTGGGGCATTCTCTTTTTGATTTTTAATAGCGGATTTATGCTCCCCCAACCGAATACGGAGTTCTCTAGATGTCTCACCGATATATCCCTGATTGCATGGGCATAGGAGCAGGTATACAACATTCCTACTCCTACAATTATTTAATGTTTTAGAGTATAAGGTATGTTTATTATAAACCACCTTTTTACCCTCTATGCACTGTCCGCACATATTGCAATGACTACACTTATAATTGCCAATAGCCTGAGTGCCCATCAAAGTTCATTGGTGCATTGTGGGACCTTCCCTGTACGTATGTACCAATTCCCTCTTTAGATTATTATTGCGTTTAAACGCAAATAGGGGTCTCTCTAACTTTGAAGATTCAGTGTCATTTAGAATACTCCAGTTTGAGTTTATTATGTTTTTAATCTTATTGCTCAAACAGGAGTATTGACTGACAAACACCAGTCTCTGCTTTTCATCCTGCCTTTGTTTGTTAACCCCTCTATCTGTTAGCATACTATCCCGATCATAAAACCGGGCTCGTTTAAAAGAATGTGACACAAGTTTTTTAGGATAGCCTCTGTCCCTAAGTTTTGCCTTTAGGGACTCTGAATGTTTATAAAAATCATTAAGAGAAGAACAGTTCCTCCTTAACCGGAGGAACTGCCCAAAAGGGATATTATCTTTTTGTGCCTTGGGGTGAAAACTCGAATAATGCAACAGAGTGTTCTTGTCTGTAGGTTTAGCAAATAATTCAACCTCCAATTTACCACCAATTTCTTTGATCTTTAAATCAAGAAAATTCACACTCTGGTTGCTATATTCTGATGTAAACTTAAGATTGGCATCCCCCAAGTTTAACCACTCTAAAAATTCCTCCAGGTGGTCAGCTGTACCTTCCCAGATAAATAAAATGTCATCAATGAATCTGCTCCACTTCACTACATTCTCAAAAAATGTAGCAGATTCATTGAAAACATGGGTCTCTTCAAATTGTCCCACATAGAGGCACGCCAGACTAGGGGCACATGTGGCCCCCATGCTGGTCCCCTTACATTGAAGGTAAAGATCCTCCTTGAAAAGAAACATATTATGTTTCAAAACCAACTTGGCACATGCCAGAATGAATTCGGCATTGGCACCTCTGCATGCTGCAGGACCCAGGATGCCACTGATGACTCTAAGGGTGGCATCCTGGGGTATGTTGGTATATAGTGCCTCTATATCTAATGTAACCAAAAGTTGGGTATTGCTATTAAATTCACATCCTTCAATGATAGTAATCATATGGGCAGAGTCCTTAATATAAGACTTTTGTTTCTGAACCAGTGGTTTTAAAAATCTATCCACATACTTGCTTAATGGTTCAAGTGGAGAATTGATACAACTCACAATTGGTCTGAGGGGTGGATTCCTAATATCCTTATGAATCTTTGGTAAGCCATATATCGCAGGGATAATGGCTCTATCATTACACAGGAACTTAAACTCTTTATCCGATATCCAATTATTTTCCTTTGCTAATGAGAGGAGTATCTTAATCTCCCTATTCAATAGATACCATTTATTCATTGAGACCCTTTGATAATGTGCCTCTACATTGAGGAGTTCCAAGATCCTGTTCTCATAATCTGTTGTATTAAATACAACAACCCCACCCCCTTGTCGGCGGGTTTGATCGTTATATTCAAATCATTTTTAAGGTTAGAAATAGCCTCTCTATGTTGTTTGCTAATATTATGGGTAATGGGAGACTGATGTTCCCAGATTTTACGTATTTTTGTCTCTACAACTTGTTCAAATACCTCAATCTTCCTATCAACCTGACTAATATGTGGAGTAAAAGTAGATTTTGGTTTAAGTCCTGAAATATTAATTTCTTCACTGTACTCCCTATTTTCAAAAAATCTGGTGAGTCTAATCTTACGGAAAAAAGACTTAAGGTCTTTCTCCAAAAGAAATTTATTGGCTTGTGTGGAGGGTGCGAATGTAAAACCTTTAGCTAGTACTTCCAATTCTGTCTGAGTTAAAAGACGAGTAGATAAGTTAATAATGGGGAATCTATCTGTGACTACCTCCAATATCTTCGATTCCTTGTTTCGAGATATTCCTCCTGAGGTTGATGCCTCACATATTGACCTCTCCCAAACCCCCGGTTGGTTCTCTGTCCTCTCCTCGGGCGTTGATCTAAAAAAGAGGAAGAGGAAGAGGAGGGTCCGGAGGAGGAAGAAGACAAATTGGACATTGATGCACCTCCTCCATATACTTCATTAGAGTGATGGTTACCCAGGCCACCCCTATTGTTGGTATCTTCATCAGTTCCTGATCCTGAGGATTCAGAAAAGGTGATACGGTTTCTACCCCCCTCTGGTATATGGGTCTCTGTTGGTAAGATCTATCCCAATTTTGCTCTCTTCTTTGTTGGTAATAATCCTTTTCTAGATATGGATAGTTGGCCTCTATACTGTATTTTTCAATATCTTTCCTCAATTTTTTGTTTTTTTATTTATCAGGTAATCTCTATATCCATCAATTTCAGTATCTATTTCTTCTAGTTTTTTCTTAGCTTCATCAACAGCAGAATTATTTTGAAGTTCTAAGAGTAATTGTTCTATTTCTTGTTTCTCTAAAATGATTACTTCTTGAGCTGTTTCAATAATAAGAAGTAACCAATCCCTGCTACACCTGTTAGCAATATACGACCATGTTTCTAGGAATTTCCTATGTTCAATAAATAACCCGGGTTCATTCTTAATTTGTAACCCAACTGGAATAACACCAGCTTTCACATACTCAACTAGAAACTCAGCGTGCATTTCCGTTCTGATTAATTTCTTCCTCAGGTTGTATATTTTCCCCCATTTATCATTATTACTCGAGATGACAGTCACTTTATTGCCATTTTTTGTATTCATTATCTTATTATATTGTTCCTCACTGAATCCAAACGTTTTTAACGACTCCATATTATCAATGAAGTGAAGGAACCTGTCTATAATAATAAAGATGTATAAATAAAAACCTTCCGAAGAAGATAAGTTCTCCCCAACCAGGAGGTTGTACAGGAATATTAGAAAAATAGGGAGTGACCCCACTGACCAAGAGACAGGGTACCACTGGTAAATATAAAAAAATATTTCTCTTGGACATGTACAGAAATACACCTTCAACCCGGTACACAATCAACCAAATTCACAACCAGTTGCGCACTGCTATATCACATATACAAATTCCTCCATAAACACCATCAAATTGAACCCAGAAAAACAACCATATATCACATAAGGATAAAACACTCAAATGTATAACAAATTCAAGATTTATTAAAAATGAGTTAAAATCACATTAAAAATCATACAATAATAACCAAAAATACAATAATAATAAAAAACATAAATTCACACATTAAGAACCTGAGACATCATGAGAGACAAAAAAATATGTGAAACATGTAATTTCATCAAAAAGGTTATTCCCAGCAGGAATCAAATACATAAACACCATTAGTCTATTCATTTATCATTTCATTAGACAAAAGGCCGTTCCTGGATATAACCAAATAAAAATACGGGCGTCGACGCGTTTCAGTGGTAAGAAATTATTGAAGTACCACCTTCATCAGGACAAATACAATGCTTGTCTCTCTCTCAACAGTATTAAAATTCAGTACACCTAATCGAGACAAAAAACATACAATCAGCTCAACCTACTATTCATATTAAAGATCATTAATCATATTACTTCATTAATCAAAACACTTCCCACATTTTAAAAAATTGTTTTTATCCACAGCATATAATCTAAATATGTCCAAATGACACAGAGTATGCATAATATAAAAACCAACCCACTCCACTTTAATTCATTCGGGGTCTGTTATCAATATGTCCACATAGCTGTTTGGCGGGTTCAACAAAACTACACAGTCATTTATAGTCCTATTTCTTACTAACAAATATGTACATCACCCAATCAGCAAATACCTCATATTGTAATAATTCACCACCACTCTCCAACATGCATATATCCTCACACATTCATTCTTTCAATCTGAAAAATATTAAATCTGTCACTCAGAATACATACCTATAGTGATGTATGCGACGTTCACACAATAAGTCTTCCAAATAACCATAAGAAGATTCTTTATCGTTGTCACGTAGTTTATATGAACCCCCGTTGCTTCACCTTGTCAGTGAATCTAATCCTAATTGGAAAAACAATGGAGTTATATTCCAACTTTGACCCTATCCACTAAATAGTTGGATAATATAAATAAAATCCAAGTACCAATGGGCCACTAACCTCAGTTGATTCGTGTGTATACACATATATCACCTTCAAGTACATTTGTAGAGGAATTCAATGTGGAATTTAATTTATATATTCCGTTGTCCCTTATTTTGATAGATGGTGCATGAGCTTCACAACTAGAATAACGACATATTTATTGTTCTATTTAGTTGGCCCATCAATCTTTTACAAACAATTTTATACCAAAACAACTCAAACGATTCTTTATTAAAACGACTATATCCCTGACTCATTTGCCCTCTATTATTTACTTTCTACGGGCCTGTCGCCACTATTATTTGAATAACAAATAAAAAGGACGCATATATTTTAAAACACTCTGTTATCAAAATACTATCATCGCTTTTATGTAAAAAACCTGTTGAAACACTTTTCGAGTCTCACAGGGTTTCCAATACTACCCGATGTTTAAAGCTCATGGCAGCATATAAAATCCTATTTAACCCTCTTATCGTATCCTCCCTGGGTTGTTTACAAGGTATTAACCATATATACAACTGAGTGTACTAAAGGGAACCCACCAACACTTACCATAAAATCCGGTGGAGATAGATAGCCTCGTGTCACCCGGTCTACTGCTTACTTCTCATTCGCGGCGTTTGAACCAACTACTCGATCATCCCACTGTGTGTGTTTTATACATCAAGTTGGCCTCAATTCATTTCACCTGCGGTCGTAACGTCACTTCAATGCGCCCCTTGTGGACTCATTTCCTTAAAGCGGCCCTAACATCCAATATGCATTGGTGGGTCCCACCCCCATATTTTCAGCTTGTTGTAATCGAATCAGTGATAGTAAGCGGAATAATAAAGAGGCTAATACTCAATCTCCACCACTTGGAGAGCCAATGTTCACATAGCTTTTATTGCTATAACTTCCTGTACTTGCCAATTTAGGAACCGAGGTCACACGAGGACCCGATATAAGGTCCAGGTTACATCGAATGTTATTAATCTCAATAATTACCATGGGTCAATAAATCGACCCATGGATCATATTGCCAAGCCTAAATGCGACAACCGCTCAAAGCAAAAGCGGTTGCCGGTACACCACCAATTTCGGAACCAGAGGTCACACGAGGACCTGATATAAGGTCCAAGTTGCAACAAATGCTATCATTCTCAATAACTACCATGGGTCAATAAGTCGACCCATGGATCATATTGCCAAGCCTAAATGCGACCACCGCTCATAACAAAAGCGGTTGCCGGTACACCGCTAATGTCAACAAAAGGGGCCACGCAAAGACCCAACAATAGACTTGCTGTGAATTAGAACCTAAAAAACATTAATATTTACTCAACTAGTCTCATCCAATCCTCTTTTGTGTTTAAACCCATACGAATGGTATCTAGAATTGAAATATACCATTGATCACGATTCTTACGTTTAAGTGTTAAGTCTCCTGATCTTTTATTGCCTTCTATTTTTTCAATAATGAACCACCTAAAATCCGTGAGAGTATGACCTTCCTTCATAAAATGGCTCACAAGTGGGGCATTCTCTTTTTGATTTTTAATAGCGGATTTATGCTCCCCCAACCGAATACGGAGTTCTCTAGATGTCTCACCGATATATCCCTGATTGCATGGGCTTAGGAGCAGGTATACAACATTCCTACTCCTACAATTATTTAATGTTTTAGAGTATAAGGTATGTTTATTATAAACCACCTTTTTACCCTCTATGCACTGTCCGCACATATTGCAATGACTACACTTATAATTGCCAATAGCCTGAGTGCCCATCAAAGTTCGTTGGTGCATTGTGGGACCTTCCCTGTACGTATGTACCAATTCCCTCTTTAGATTATTATTGCGTTTAAACGCAAATAGGGGTCTCTCTAACTTTGAAGATTCAGTGTCATTTAGAATACTCCAGTTTGAGTTTACTATGTTTTTAATCTTATTGCTCAAACAGGAGTATTGACTGACAAACACCAGTCTCTGCTTTTCATCCTGCCTTTGTTTGTTAACCCCTCTATCTGTTAGCATACTATCCCGATCATAAAACCGGGCTCGTTTAAAAGAATGTGACACAAGTTTTTTAGGATAGCCTCTGTCCCTAAGTTTTGCCTTTAGGGACTCTGAATGTTTATAAAAATCATTAAGAGAAGAACAGTTCCTCCTTAACCGGAGGAACTGCCCAAAAGGGATATTATCTTTTTGTGCCTTGGGGTGAAAACTCGAATAATGCAACAGAGTGTTCTTGTCTGTAGGTTTAGCAAATAATTCAACCTCCAATTTACCACCAATTTCTTTGATCTTTAAATCAAGAAAATTCACACTCTGGTTGCTATATTCTGATGTAAACTTAAGATTGGCATCCCCCAAGTTTAACCACTCTAAAAATTCCTCCAGGTGGTCAGCTGTACCTTCCCAGATAAATAAAATGTCATCAATGAATCTGCTCCACTTCACTACATTCTCAAAAAATGGAGCAGATTCATTGAAAACATGGGTCTCTTCAAATTGTCCCACATAGAGGCACGCCAGACTAGGGGCACATGTGGCCCCCATGCTGGTCCCCTTACATTGAAGGTAAAGATCCTCCTTGAAAAGAAACATATTGGGCCCGATTCTGATGCGGGTTGGAAAAGCTTCCCGACCGAGGGCCTGATTCTGATGCGGTTAGGAAGGCCTCCTAACGGCATTTGCTCCTTCCAAATCGGATCGGGAACGTGTCTTCCCGACCGAGGGCCCAATTCTGATGCGGTTAGGAACAAATGTTCCCATTGAAGTCAATGGGAGTTCAACCAAATCGTATCTGGAAGCAAACGGATGCATCCTACTCCGCAGGTCGGACTTTCCCGATCCGAGTGGGTCGGACACCATTTCCCAACCGATTCGGTCGGGAAGCTTTTCCAACCCGGATCAGAATCGGCCCCTTTATGTTTCAAAACCAACTTGGCACATGCCAGAATGAATTCGGCATTGGCACCTCTGCATGCTGCAGGACCCAGGATGCCACTGATGACTCTAAGGGTGGCATCCTGGGGTATGTTGGTATATAGTGCCTCTATATCTAATGTAACCAAAAGTTGGGTATTGCTATTAAATTCACATCCTTCAATGATAGTAATCATATGGGCAGAGTCCTTAATATAAGACTTTTGTTTCTGAACCAGTGGTTTTAAAAATCTATCCACATACTTGCTTAATGGTTCAAGTGGAGAATTGATACAACTCACAATTGGTCTGAGGGGTGTATTCCTAATATCCTTATGAATCTTTGGTAAGCCATATATCGCAGGGATAATGGCTCTATCATTACACAGGAACTTAAACTCTTTATCCGATATCCAATTATTTTCCTTTGCTAATGAGAGGAGTATCTTAATCTCCCTATTCAATAGATACCATTTATTCATTGAGACCCTTTGATAATGTGCCTCTACATTGAGGAGTTCCAAGATCCTGTTCTCATAATCTGTTGTATTAAATACAACAACCCCACCCCCTTGTCGGCGGGTTTGATCGTTATATTCAAATCATTTTTAAGGTTAGAAATAGCCTCTCTATGTTGTTTGCTAATATTATGGGTAATGGGAGACTGATGTTCCCAGATTTTACGTATTTTTGTCTCTACAACTTGTTCAAATACCTCAATCTTCCTATCAACCTGACTAATATGTGGAGTAAAAGTAGATTTTGGTTTAAGTCCTGAAATATTAATTTCTTCACTGTACTCCCTATTTTCAAAAAATCTGGTGAGTCTAATCTTACGGAAAAAAGACTTAAGGTCTTTCTCCAAAAGAAATTTATTGGCTTGTGTGGACGGTGCGAATGTAAAACCTTTAGCTAGTACTTCCAATTCTGTCTGAGTTAAAAGACGAGTAGATAAGTTAATAATGGGGAATCTATCTGTGACTACCTCCAATATCTTCGATTCCTTGTTTCGAGATATTCCTCCTGAGGTTGATGCCTCACATATTGACCTCTCCCAAACCCCCGGTTGGTTCTCTGTCCTCTCCTCGGGCGTTGATCTAAAAAGAGGAAGAGGAAGAGGAGGGACCGGAGGAGGAAGAAGACAAATTGGACATTGATGCACCTCCTCCATATACTTCATTAGAGTGATGGTTACCCAGGCCACCCCTATTGTTGGTATCTTCATCAGTTCCTGATCCTGAGGATTCAGAAAAGGTGATACGGTTTCTACTCCCCCTCTGGTATATGGGTCTCTGTTGGTAAGATCTATCCCAATTTTGCTCTCTTCTTTGTTGGTAATAATCCTTTTCTAGATATGGATAGTTGGCCTCTATACTGTATTTTTCAATATCTTTCCTCAATTTTTTGGTTTTTTTATTTATCAGGTAATCTCTCTATCCATCAATTTCAGTATCTATTTCTTCTAGTTTTTTCTTAGCTTCATCAACAGCAGAATTATTTTGAAGTTCTAAGAGTAATTGTTCTATTTCTTGTTTCTCTAAAATGATTACTTCTTGAGCTGTTTCAATAATAAGAAGTAACCAATCCCTGCTACACCTGTTAGCAATATACGACCATGTTTCTAGGAATTTCCTATGTTCAATAAATAACCCGGGTTCATTCTTAATTTGTAACCCAACTGGAATAACACCAGCTTTCACATACTCAACTAGAAACTCAGCGTGCATTTCCGTTCTGATTAATTTCTTCCTCAGGTTGTATATTTTCCCCCATTTATCATTATTACTCGAGATGACAGTCACTTTATTGCCATTTTTTGTATTCATTATCTTATTATATTGTTCCTCACTGAATCCAAATGTTTTTAACGACTCCATATTATCAATGAAGTGAAGGAACCTGTCTATAATAATAAAGATGTATAAATAAAAACCTTCCGAAGAAGATAAGTTCTCCCCAACCAGGAGGTTGTACAGGAATATTAGAAAAATAGGGAGCGACCCCACTGACCAAGAGACAGGGTACCACTGGTAAATATAAAAAAATATTTCTCTTGGACATGTACAGAAATACACCTTCAACCCGGTACACAATCAACCAGATTCACAACCAGTTGCGCACTGCTATATCACATATACAAATTCCTCCATAAACACCATCAAATTGAACCCAGAAAAACAACCATATATCACATAAGGATAAAACACTCAAATGTATAACAAATTCAAGATTTATTAAAAATGAGTTAAAATCACATTAAAAATCATACAATAATAACCAAAAATACAATAATAATAAAAAACATAAATTCACACATTAAGAACCTGAGACATCATGAGAGACAAAAAAATATGTGAAACATGTAATTTCATCAAAAAGGTTATTCCCAGCAGGAATCAAATACATAAACACCATTAGTCTATTCATTTATCATTTCATTAGACAAAAGGCCGTTCCTGGATATAACCAAATAAAAATACGGGCGTCGACGCGTTTCAGTGGTAAGAAATTATTGAAGTACCACCTTCATCAGGACAAATACAATGCTTGTCTCTCTCTCAACAGTATTAAAATTCAGTACACCTAATCAAGACAAAAAACATACAATCAGCACAACCTACTATTCATATTAAAGATCATTAATCATATTACTTCATTAATCAAAACACTTCCCACATTTAAAAAAATTGTTTTTATCCACAGCATATAATCTAAATATGTCCAAATGACACAGAGTATGCATAATATAAAAACCAACCCACTCCACTTTAATTCATTCGGGGTCTGTTATCAATATGTCCACATAGCTGTTTGGCGGGTTCAACAAAACTACACAGTCATTTATAGTCCTATTTCTTACTAACAAATATGTACATCACCCAATCAGCAAATACCTCATATTGTAACAATTCACCATCACTCTCCAACATGCATATATCCTCACACATTCATTCTTTCATTCTAAAAAATATTAAATCTGTCACTCAGAATACATACCTATAGTGATGTATGCGACGTTCACACAATAAGTCTTCCAAATAACCATAAGAAGATTCTTTATCGTTGTCATGTAGTTTATATGAACCCCGTTGCTTCACCTTGTCAGTGAATCTAATCCTAATTGGAAAAACAATGGAGTTATATTCCAACTTTGACCCTATCCACTAAATAGTTGGATAATATAAATAAAATCCAAGTACCAATGGGCCACTAACCTCAGTTGATTCGTGTGTATACACATATATCACTATCAAGTAAATTTGTAGAGGAATTCAATGTGGAATTTAATTTATATATTCCGTTGTCCCTTATTTTGATAGATGGTGCACGAGCTTCACAACTAGAATAACGACATATTTATTGTTCTATTTGGTTGGCCCATCATTCTTTTACAAACAATATTATACCAAAACAACTCAAACGATTCTTTATTAAAACGACTATATCCCTGACTCATTTGCCCTCTATTATTTACTTTCTACGGGCCTGTCGCCACTATTATTTGAATAACAAATAAAAAGGACGCATATATTTTAAAACACTCTGTTATCAAAATACTATCATCGCTTTTATGTAAAAAACCCGTTGAAACACTTTTCGAGTCTCACAGGGTTTCCAATACTACCCGATGTTTAAAGCTCATGGCAGCATATAAAATCCTATTTAACCCTCTTATCGTATCCTCCCTGGGTTGTTTACAAGGTATTAACCATATATACAACTGAGTGTACTAAAGGGAACCCACCAACGCTTACCATAAAATCCGGTGGAGATAGATAGCCTCGTGTCACCCGGTCTACTGCTTACTTCTCATTCGCGGCATTTGAACCAACTACTCGATCATCCCACTGTGTGTGTTTTATACATCAAGTTGGCCTCAATTCATTTCACCTGCGGTCGTAACGTCACTTCAATGCGCCCCTTGTGGACTCATTTCCTTAAAGCGGCCCTAACATCCAATATGCATTGGTGGGTCCCACCCCCATATTTTCAGCTTGTTGTAGTCGAATCAGTGATAGTAAGCGGAATAATAAAGAGGCTAATACTCAATCTCCACCACTTGGAGAGCCAATGTTCACATAGCATTTATTGCTATAACTTCCTGTACTTGCCAATTTAGGAACCGAGGTCACACGAGGACCCAATATAAGGTCCAGGTTACATCGAATGTTATTAATCTCAATAATTACCATGGGTCAATAAATCGACCCATGGATCATATTGCCAAGCCCAAATGCGACAACCGCTCAAAGCAAAAGCGGTTGCCGGTACACCACCAATTTCGGAACCAGAGGTCACACGAGGGCCTGATATAAGGTCCAAGTTGCAACAAATGCTATCATTCTCAATAACTACCATGGGTCAATAAGTCGACCCATGGATCATATTGCCAAGCCTAAATGCGACCACCGCTCATAACAAAAGCGGTTGCCGGTACACCGCTAATGTCAACAAAAGGGGCCACGCAAAGACCCAACAATAGACTTGCTGTGAATTAGAACCTAAAAAACATTAATATTTACTCAACTAGTCTCATCCAATCCTCTTTTGTGTTTAAACCCATACGAATGGTATCTAGAATTGAAATATACCATTGTTCACGATTCTTACGTTTAAGTGTTAAGTCTCCTGATCTATTATTGCCTTCTATTTTTTCAATAATGAACCACCTAAAATCCGTGAGAGTATGACCTTCCTTCATAAAATGGCTCACAAGTGGGGCATTCTCTTTTGATTTTTAATAGCGGATTTATGCTCCCCCAACCGAATACGGAGTTCTCTAGATGTCTCACCGATATATCCCTGATTGCATGGGCATAGGAGCAGGTATACAACATTCCTACTCCTACAATTATTTAATGTTTTAGAGTATAAGGTATGTTTATTATAAACCACCTTTTTACCCTCTATGCACTGTCCACACATATTGCAATGACTACACTTATAATTGCCAATAGCCTGAGTGCCCATCAAAGTTCGTTGGTGCATTGTGGGACCTTCCCTGTACGTATGTACCAATTCCCTCTTTAGATTATTATTGCGTTTAAACGCAAATAGGGGTCTCTCTAACTTTGAAGATTCAGTGTCATTTAGAATACTCCAGTTTGAGTTTACTATGTTTTTAATCTTATTGCTCAAACAGGAGTATTGACTGACAAACACCAGTCTCTGCTTTTCATCCTGCCTTTGTTTGTTAACCCCTCTATCTGTTAGCATACTATCCCGATCATAAAACCGGGCTCGTTTAAAAGAATGTGACACAAGTTTTTTAGGATAGCCTCTGTCCCTAAGTTTTGCCTTTAGGGACTCTGAATGTTTATAAAAATCATTAAGAGAAGAACAGTTCCCCCTTAACCGGAGGAACTGCCCAAAAGGGATATTATCTTTTTGTGCCTTGGGGTGAAAACTCGAATAATGCAACAGAGTGTTCTTGTCTGTAGGTTTAGCAAATAATTCAACCTCCAATTTACCACCAATTTCTTTGATCTTTAAATCAAGAAAATTCACACTCTGGTTGCTATATTCTGATGTAAACTTAAGATTGGCATCCCCCAAGTTTAACCACTCTAAAAATTCCTCCAGGTGGTCAGCTGTACCTTCCCAGATAAATAAAATGTCATCAATGAATCTGCTCCACTTCACTACATTCTCAAAAAATGGAGCAGATTCATTGAAAACATGGGTCTCTTCAAATTGTCCCACATAGAGGCACGCCAGACTAGGGGCACATGTGGCCCCCATGCTGGTCCCCTTACATTGAAGGTAAAGATCCTCCTTGAAAAGAAACATATTATGTTTCAAAACCAACTTGGCACATGCCAGAATGAATTCGGCATTGGCACCTCTGCATGCTGCAGGACCCAGGATGCCACTGATGACTCTAAGGGTGGCATCCTGGGGTATGTTGGTATATAGTGCCTCTATATCTAATGTAACCAAAAGTTGGGTATTGCTATTAAATTCACATCCTTCAATGATAGTAATCATATGGGCAGAGTCCTTAATATAAGACTTTTGTTTCTGAACCAGTGGTTTTAAAAATCTATCCACATACTTGCTTAATGGTTCAAGTGGAGAATTGATACAACTCACAATTGGTCTGAGGAGTGGATTCCTAATATCCTTATGAATCTTTAGTAAGCCATATATCGCAGGGATAATGGCTCTATCATTACACAGGAACTTAAACTCTTTATCCGATATCCAATTATTTTCCTTTGCTAATGAGAGGAGTATCTTAATCTCCCTATTCAATAGATACCATTTATTCATTGAGACCCTTTGATAATGTGCCTCTACATTGAGGAGTTCCAAGATCCTGTTCTCATAATCTGTTGTATTAAATACAACAACCCCACCCCCTTGTCGGCGGGTTTGATCGTTATATTCAAATCATTTTTAAGGTTAGAAATAGCCTCTCTATGTTGTTTGCTAATATTATGGGTAATGGGAGACTGATGTTCCCAGATTTTACGTATTTTTGTCTCTACAACTTGTTCAAATACCTCAATCTTCCTATCAACCTGACTAATATGTGGAGTAAAAGTAGATTTTGGTTTAAGTCCTGAAATATTAATTTCTTCACTGTACTCCCTATTTTCAAAAAATCTGGTGAGTCTAATCTTACGGAGAAAAGACTTAAGGTCTTTCTCCAAAAGAAATTTATTGGCTTGTGTGGAGGGTGCGAATGTAAAACCTTTAGCTAGTACTTCCAATTCTGTCTGAGTTAAAAGACGAGTAGATAAGTTAATAATGGGGAATCTATCTGTGACTACCTCCAATATCTTCGATTCCTTGTTTCGAGATATTCCTCCTGAGGTTGATGCCTCACATATTGACCTCTCCCAAACCCCCGGTTGGTTCTCTGTCCTCTCCTCGGGCGTTGATCTAAAAAAGAGGAAGAGGAAGAGGAGGGTCCGGAGGAGGAAGAAGACAAATTGGACATTGATGCACCTCCTCCATATACTTCATTAGAGTGATGGTTACCCAGGCCACCCCTATTGTTGGTATCTTCATCAGTTCCTGATCCTGAGGATTCAGAAAAGGTGATACGGTTTCTACCCCCCTCTGGTATATGGGTCTCTGTTGGTAAGATCTATCCCAATTTTGCTCTCTTCTTTGTTGGTAATAATCCTTTTCTAGATATGGATAGTTGGCCTCTATACTGTATTTTTCAATATCTTTCCTCAATTTTTTGGTTTTTTTATTTATCAGGTAATCTCTATATCCATCAATTTCAGTATCTATTTCTTCTAGTTTTTCTTAGCTTCATCAACAGCAGAATTATTTTGAAGTTCTAAGAGTAATTTTTCTATTTCTTGTTTCTCTAAAATGATTACTTCTTGAGCTGTTTCAATAATAAGAAGTAACCAATCCCTGCTACACCTGTTAGCAATATACGACCATGTTTCTAGGAATTTCCTATGTTCAATAAATAACCCGGGTTCATTCTTAATTTGTAACCCAACTGGAATAACACCAGCTTTCACATACTCAACTAGAAACTCAGCGTGCATTTCCGTTCTGATTAATTTCTTCCTCAGGTTGTATATTTTCCCCCATTTATCATTATTACTCGAGATGACAGTCACTTTATTGCCATTTTTTGTATTCATTATCTTATTATATTGTTCCTCACTGAATCTAAACGTTTTTAACGACTCCATATTATCAATGAAGTGAAGGAACCTGTCTATAATAATAAAGATGTATAAATAAAAACCTTCCGAAGAAGATAAGTTCTCCCCAAACAGGAGGTTGTACAGGAATATTAGAAAAATAGGGAGCGACCCCACTTCCTAGGATCAGGCAACGTAGCCTTAAGGGCTAAAACCTCACTTCTTTTCCACGGAGTATGAACCCATTGCTCCTCAAAACAGGCAGCTACAGCTGGTCTAGTGACGTTACCGAGCTGGTACGTTAACTCAGGTATCTCTGGATGATATATTGGATGGACCTCACGCATAGGGAACTGAGTAATTTTAGTGGGACTCTTTTCATACAGCCGGACTCTGTAAGAAACTATAGTATGAATATTTGCGAGCACCTGTCCTGCGGCTAAATCAGCTACATAAACATGGTCCTTAATATCAAATAACACTTGTGGAGCCTCTATTTTAATGTGTGTGCACCAAAGGTAAATCAATGTAGCGGACATATGCTGAAGAACATGCTGCTGTAAAAAGGGCTCAAACTCATGCACAGCCTGCCAAATGTCCTCTGCGCCATAAACCGGATTACTAGCCCACTTCATAGCCTGTCTTGCTAACACCTCCTTCTCATCTTCTCCTACTCCAGAGCGCAGCAACGGACCCATCCGTTCCCTGAAATTCGCCCAATCCCTGTCATCAAACCCTCGTACAGGCGTCTCAGCAGGCAAAAGTGTCGGAGGATAAAAACCAGAGAAGGAGAAGCAACAGAAGTAGCAGGTACAATCGTAGTTAGCGTTTGCACCGGAGGAGAAAGAACGGAGGACACAAGAGTTGAAACAGTAGATGTACTAGAGGTCACAGTCAGCAAAGATGGCGAAGACAAAGAAGGAGCATGGGGTGCGGTAGCCGAAGCCATCGAAGTAACAGCCGTAGATACAGAAACGGCCGCAGCAGATGAAACAGGCTGCTGTGACTGTAAAGGAACAGTGGGATATATCCTCTGCGGGGCATAAGGAGGCGGGGGTCGAGTATCTAACAACTCCTCTACAAAAGTATCATTTTCTTCTTGGCCAAATAAGACTTGTCAATATGCAACCGAAATCTCCTATCTTCACATTCAATTCCTGACTCCTGTTTTTCCCTTTCATATGCCACAGCTTTCAGTGTCAATGTTTGCATTTTCCCTTTCCGTGCGTCCCTCTCCATCTTTAACTGCCTCTGTCTGGCCTCCTTCTGCCAAGTCCTGAGGGAGTCAAACATCGACTGCCTACTTCGTCTCTTAAATAACTGTTCCTGGAAAAACGCAGTCTTTTGTTCATCAAAGGTGCCCGTCAAAGGCCACTGCAACTCTGCATTGTCCCTCGTATATTTGTGCCATAGTATATAGGGCCAAGACCATGTTTCACATACATATCAAAATTAGGGCTGCCTTCAGGAGGCGCAGGCTGAGCTTCTTCCAATCGAGCATCTGCAGAACAACAACGACAACACAAATTCCAAAGTTTGCTTAGGCCAGGCATTTTGAAAGAAAACGAAATCGTTAGTTATACCAAGCAAAATATTTGCAAATACTTTTTTATCAAGACAGTCCTTAGACTGTACCAAACGCAAACCCAAATGGTACCATATCCACAAAGAACCAAAACAAACTCACCTGATATCAGTAATTCAACGAACCAGTTCTCCACTGCTGACTCTTCAGACCAAACAGTCAGATCCAAGGGTTTCGCCATTCAGGACTCCAGTCTGGATGACCACTGGGCGAGGCACCGCCCAGAGGAACGGAAGGAGCAGCTGCGAGTGACAAACACTCTGTGCAGGGATCCCTGAGCCGTCAGTCCGACCCGACGATGTCCTCGGCCCCCCCCCGTCTACGGAAAGGGGATGGATCAATCACCCGAAGGAGTCCCTGTTCAAGCGCCAACTGAAGGAAGTAACCCGTTTAGGGCCACCCGGGTCACTAACGACCACCTCTCAGCCTTCCGTACTAAATGAAGAGTCGGTCAGACAGTAGAGAATACAAACCAATAACTGTTTATTCATATACACTCAGAGCGGAGACCCATCTGCCCAGTCGCTGAGAGTGCTGCAGAGGGAACTGAAATCAACAAGCATAAAAATACATTATGTACGTTTCGTAACTGGGTGGAAACACCCCCACAGTGGAATTTTCCAGGCAGGTGCAGTTAAACAGTGTAATACAGAAAGACTGGTTTCAGCGCTCCTATATTACACAAAGTATCGGAGTCCAAGGTCGTTCCATCCAGAGCCCGCCACCAGACAAGGGGGAGAAGGCCTCTCTCTAGTGAGAAAGCACACAAGGCCCTCCACGGCACCGGACCAGCATACCTGAACAGCCGACTCAAATTCCACGCACCCCAAAGGACCCTACGATCAGCCCAGCTCTCCTACGCTGTGGTCCCCCGCACCAGAAAGACCAGATCGGGAGGCCGCTCCTTCTCCTTCCTCGCGGCCAAAGCATGGAACGTCCTTCCGCTCCACCTCAGAAAGACAACATCGCTCCCCATCTTCGCAAGAAACCTCAAAACCTGGCTCTTCGACAGACCCCCTCCTTGATGGAATGGAACCTGCACCCCCCCCCCACCCCTAGCGCCTTGAGACCCTTACGGGTGAGTAGTCGCGCTTTAACAAACCCCTGATTGATTGATTGATTGAAAGCTATGTGCTAACATGAACGGTATGCTTATTACTAACACAGGACACAGAGGAAGATGCGAAACTTACAGGGGAACATTTCTCGGAGTTGAACTGGATCAGTTTCGAACAGCATAAAATGGCACCCAAACAGAAAATGGCGCAGCGAATGCTAACGTAATGCTACATAGAGCACTGCGTAAGCGTAAACGATTTCTATTCTAACAGTCAGCATTACACAGGTTATGCTTCTAGAGAACTTCTTGAACAATTTACTTACCTTCGGTAACGCCTTATCTGATAGAGGAAATATCTAGCCGCAGATTCCTTACCTTTGAATTTCCACAGGTATCAGACTGTATCCGGAAGATTTTTCGTGAGCAGTACCCATGCACGCCGGTAAGTGGCAAACATCGAGTCCCCGCAGCGCCGTCCACACCGGAAGTGATGTCTGCGTCAACTAATAGGCGCCACCACGGCACGTTGACGTCATTTACTTTTCACGACTTTCCAGGCCAGAAGCGCAGAGTCATGAATTGCACTGGCACTGGTGTGTCCAAACTAGGGCCCTGAAAGGGATCTTCCCTGATCCTAGAAATCTGTCTACAAAACGGGGAGGATAGGTAAAATGATATTGTCTCTACCAGATAAGGTGCTACCAAAGGTAAGTAACTTGTTAATCTGATAGAGACTTCCAGCCGCAGATTCCTTACCTTTGAATAGTTACCCAAGCAATACCATCCCCGGTGGTGGGTCTGTAGACAAATTTAAACAAGGAAGTCCTGCAGGACCGAACAGGTGAAATGCCCGTCCCTGCGGACCTGACTGTCCAGGCAGTAATGCTTGGTAAACATATGCAGGGAAGCTCACATTGCTGCCTGGCAGATGTCCAGGACTGGGATTCCATGTGCTAACGCAGTGGTCGCAGGTGCGGCTCCTCCATTATGGTGGAGGAGTGTCGCCCCACTGATGGAAGCAGCATGTGAAAACGTAAAATAAAATGACAATAAAGCAATTATTAAAACTGCTTTATTATCATTTTATTTTACCTGTAGGATCCGGTTAGAATACCGCAGCCGCCATCCCCGTGCTGAGGGAGGGGCCATCAGCAGCAGTAGCGGTGGGCACTGGGCACTGCTGTGAGTGCGCAAGTTGGTTTGGCCGGCCTCTCAGGTCAGCCAAACCGACATGCGCACTGACATCTCCCCAACCCGAGCTGCATTGCCGGTGGAGAGAACAGCAGGCGCAGGCTGCCAGTCCCCTTTGGAGCGGAAAACAAGTTTGCTCAGGCCAATCCCAGCGCTTCTCGAGAAGCGCTGGGATTGGCCGTAGGGAAGTCTGGGAGTCTGTGCTCATGGGAACTGCAGTTTGCAGTTCCTGGAGCAGAAGAGCACTGAGGTGAGGAGCGGGAGAAGAAGATCGTAGAGGCGGCGGCCAGCAGCTGTAAGGTAAGTGCACTTTTTTCTCTTTATTTTTATTGTTTTCCCCTTGCTGCCCCCACCCCCCTTTGTGTTGGCAGCAGCCGCCTCTGAGTGGTCACAGCCTTAGTTCTGGTAGAATGAATCTGTAAGCCTTCTGGAGGCTGCTTCTTAGCCAGTGCATAGCAGATCTTGATGCAGGGAACGACCCATAGAGAGATGGTCCGTTTCTGCACTGCCCAACCTTTCTTCGCACCAACATACCCCACGAAGAGTTGGTCATCCATCCGAAACTCTCGTGTGCAGTCAAGGTAGAATGACAAAGCTCTTTTTGGGTCCACATCGTGGAGTCACTCCTATTCTTTAGAGGGATCTGGAGGAGTGTAAAAGGTGGGCAAGGTGACAGATTGGCTGACATGAAATGGTGTCACCACTTTCAGCAGGAAGGAGGCCCTAGTGCGAAGCACCAGTTTGGCAGATAAACTGATAAGACTGGAGGCGTGGAAGATAAAGCCTGCAGCTCATTCACCCTCCAGGCCGATATAATTGCCACAAGAAAGGCTGTTTGATGGTGAGCAGCCTCAGGGAACAATTGTGAAGGGGCTCGAAAGGATCACACATCAAAAATGTGAGGACCAAATTAAGGTCCCACTGAGGCATAATAAAAGGAGAAGGGGCAACATATGCACAAGGCAGTTCAAAAATCTATTTACAATATGGGGCTTAAATAAAGAGGGTTGGTCAGGCAGCCGCAAGAAGGCAGACAGAGCAGATAGCCCTTCAGAGTGCCCAAAGTAGAGCCCTGCTGGGCAAGGGTAAGAATAAAAAGCAAAATATCAGAAAGGGAGGCAGAAAGTGGGTCAATGACTTTTCTGTACAATATGATACAAATCACTTCCAACGGCAGGCATATACAGTCTTGGTGGAGTGACGCCTGGCTGCCAGACTAACATTCCATACTTCAGGAGGAAGGTCGGAAGATGTCAACTGTCGCCGCTCAATCTCCATGCATGAAGGCGTAGAGTTGACAGGTTTGGTTGGAGGACCCTCCCCCACTGCTGCCACAGAAGATCCTCCCGAAAGGGCAGCCTGAATGGAGGATCACATTCATGTTCAGAAGCTCGGGATACCAGACTCTCCATGCCCAGTCTGGACCCACAAGGTTGACTTGGGCCCGGTCGTTCCTGGTCTTCTTGAGCATTCTGGACAGGAGTGGTATGGGTGGAAAGGAGTACAGGAGGCCTGAGCTCCACATGAGACAAAAAGTGTGTCCGAGTGAGAGCTGCTTTGGACACTCCAGCCTGCAAAACTGCGGACATTGCGCATTCTCGGCAGAGGCAAACAGATCTAACCAAGGCTCTCCCCACTGCTGAAAGAGACCTTGCGCCACCTCCAGGTGGAGACGCCATTCGTGATCCGCTATGCATCGACGGCTGAGTTTGCCCACTCTGGTGTTCAGAGAACCTGCCAGGTGTTGAACCACAAGGGATATGCCCTGCTGTTCCAGTCATGCCCAGAGACGCAGGGCCTCTTGAAAGAGGGTCCACGACATCACCCTGTCCTGTTTGTTGCAGTACCAGATGGTGGTGGTGTTGTCTATAAACACCTACACTAGCCTTCCCTTGATGGAAGGTAGAAAGGCTGTCAATGCCAGTCGGATCGCACAGAGCTCCAGTATGTTGATGTGGAGTCCGGATACCGCCGGAGACCGCCGGAGACCGCGGTCCTCTGATCTACATCAGCAGGGACAAATGATCCTCCATCAGCTGGACATAAGATGGAAGCATGGAGGGATGGGTAGTCTCAAACGGGAGGAAGCA
Source organism: Calotriton arnoldi (assembly GCA_963921515.1). Classification (NCBI taxonomy): domain Eukaryota; kingdom Metazoa; phylum Chordata; class Amphibia; order Caudata; family Salamandridae; genus Calotriton; species Calotriton arnoldi. The sequence goes on along the minus strand of CAWUFW010001733.1, from coordinate 717,260 downwards.
GCCCCTTCGGACGATCTGCAGAACCCATCTGTCCAATGTTATGGACTGCCAGTGGTGGAGGTGATGGCAGACCCTACCACCAACTGGACGCCCATGATCTAAAAGGGCACGATTAGGAAGGTTTGGAGGCTGCAGCTGACGGAGGGGGTGGTGACTGGACCAGACCGCTGGCTACCCGACCCACAAGGCCAGTAGGAACCGTGCCCTCATCCACACAGAGGCTGGGAAGTGTGCGCGTCTCGGTGGATGGGATAGGGTTGACACAGATTAAAGCCCCCGCCTGTGGCCACGAAAGGAGCAAAAGACAGACTGGGTACGTGAGACGTGGGACAACCGAGAGGCCCAAGGACTTGGCCATAGCCCGCAAGTCCTTAAAGCGCTCCAGCGCCGAGTCTGCCTTGTTTCTGAAGAAACGGATGCCATCGAAGGGCATGTCCATGAGGGAAGCCTGGACATCCCCCGAAAAGCCAGATGTTCCCAGCCAGGTGTGGCATCTGAGGTCCACTGTCGACAAAACTGCTCTGCCCATTGAGTCAGTCATGTCCAAGCCACAACGTAAAGTGAACTTCGCTGCATCTCTCCTGTCAGTAACTGCTTGGAAGAGAATGGCCTGGGCCTCCTCCAGGACCTGTGGCAGCACTTGGTCAACCGTTTCCCACAGCATGTGGGAGTAGCAGCCCAATAAGCATGGGGTGTTCACTGACTGCAATGCAATGCTGGTGGAAGAAAACATTTTCTTTCCCAAGCTGTCCAGCCTCTTGGATTACCTGCCTGAGGGAGCGGCAGGCAAAGCGCCATGGGAAGTGGAGGCTAGGACTACCAAGCTCTCCGGGGTAGAGTGCTGGGTGAATTTGAGTCCCCTGGAGCGGGGCAGTGGGCAATCGTCTTATTCACAGGAGCCCCTGTGCTGGCTTTGGACCAGGTCCCCAGAAGGATGTCAGTGAGGGCTTTGTTGAACGGGAGTAGAGATTCAGAGGAGGAGACTCCTGTTTCCAGCACCTCCATCAAGAAGTTGGTCTTGACTGCCACTTGAAGTTCGAGGACCTCAGTCACCCTCTACACCACCATTGCTTATTTAGATCCCTCCTCTGTACCCACGGTAAGGGGAAAAAGCATGCTGGTATCATGAGACGTATCCAGTCTGCTGACATCACCCAGTTCCTCAAACCAGTCCATGTCCTTATCATAAGGCTGGTATTCTAAAGGGTCCAGCGACCCCTCCCATTCATCCCCGCGGCCTAGCCCTTCAGAATAGGGCTCAGGCTCTGACCTAGGACACAGGGGTGCTATCGGTGCCAGAATCGGCGTTGGTCGATGCGGATCCATGTCAGATTCGGGGATCACAATGTGGCTGGGGCCAGGAGCATTGGCGTCAGGGAAGGTTGGGGTGGCACGACCAGCGCTGGTCTGGATCCATGACTGGATCCATGGGGGCTGCCGGCACAGAACCAGATGGGGCTCCCTTCATGCCCGATGGCATGCTGGAGGGGCGGGCCTCTCAAAAATGAAACGCATGGCCTCATAGAACTCTTTAATTTGAGCGGGGGTCACACCAGCTCCCTGAAAACTGGGAAGGCGCGGAAAAGGCCCAGATGCAGGTTCCAAGAAACCAGGCCATGAACACGGATGTTCCTTCATTGCGTCGGCCGATGGACGAGGAGAAGTTGAAGTGCTCTTCGATTTCTTGTGTTTTTTGTGCCACTTACCGTAGAGCCCAGATGATTTCGAGTGGGACGAAAAGGACTTTGGACTCCTGGAACGGTCCAGAGACCTTTCTCTCGAGCGTGACAGGAACTTTCATGGAGTCGCAGGCCGGGCTGATAGCAGCTTCAGGGACCGCTCCCTGAAAGCCTTTGACAGCATGGCCCGGCAGTCGGAGCACAACTTGATGACATGGTCACGCTCTAGGCACCACAAACACACGAGGTGCGGGTCCGTCACTGACATGGCATGGTGGCAGACGCTACAGGGTTTAAAACCTGTCTTCCTCGATGACATCCTCAACACACTTGGAGAAGACAAATTAAAAAAAGATTGACAAAATGTCATAAAAATCCTGTCAAAAATTGGCAGAGGGGTAGCTCTTTTCTCGGATCAGTGCAGGCTGGCGTGGAAAGAAAAGAACTAACGTCAGAGCAACGAGGTGGCGCCTATATAGGTGACGTGGATGTCACTTCCGGTGTGGACGATGCCACGCAGAGCTGATCGATGCCACCTACCAGCGTGCAGGGGTACTGCTCACGATAAATCTTCCAGATCCAGTCTGATGCCTGGTGGAAATTCAAAGGTAAGAAATCTGCGGCTAGAAGTCTCTATCAGAAAAGATGAATTCAGAATTGGCTAGCAGCTGATGGCTGGATTGCGTCAGTGTTAGAAGCATTGGGTTTTGAGATAAATGACCAAAGTCATTGTTGGTCCAACACAGATGATCAGATTGTCTGGGTTTATTCTGTGAAAACCTCACTTTTTCTTCCCAGACAGAAAATCAAGGTTATAAAGAAGGAGATCTGAGCATTTTTGCGGGTGACAGATTTTCATTTTGGACGCTGGCCAGGAATGTGGGATTGTTTTCAGGTCTTTGGAATGTGCCCTGCCTAATTGCTTGCCCAACCTGCTTCAACGTCTGAGAGCCCTACATTTGAGAAAAGCCACCCATACTCTGAATTTATTTCCCTTTTGGAAGACTCAAAGGTAGCAGTTGTGTTGTTGGTTCTCTGAAATGGGAGCTTGGAATGGAGATTCTATCTTTCGTCCCATTCCCAATATCACATTAGAGTCAGTTGCAAGCAAGACAGGTTGGTTGGCTTGACGTGGTCAGGTAGTATCTGGTGGAAAGTGGTCATGCAAAGAGGCTCTTTGGCATATAAATTACTTAGAGCTGCTCATAGATACCTTTGCCATAACAAGTTTGGACCAGGACAAGGCGGATTCTTGTATTTTGTTATAGGTGTACAGCATCTCACCATCATTTACAGCCTCTCTATATTATGTAAACAAGTTAGGCATGGTCCTCTGCAAAGGTTTGGCAGATTTAGCCATAGATTTTTGCCATTTTGGTCTGGATGGGAACATATGGCTCGCCCGGGATACCTCCCAGGTTTATCAAAATCAACAGCAGATTGGGATTCAAGGTTTCTGCACAACAGGAGTGACAAGTTGCTTCACAGGTCTGTGTCCTTCGATTCAGTCGACTCTGGGGCTCAAGCTTCCACTATTCTTCAGTAGAAGACCTGAAGCGGAGGCCGCAAATATAGAGCAGCACAATTTATACTCCATCCTTTATACGTTATCACTGTGCAATTTCACATTTATTTTGACATATCTACTGTGTTCCTTTAATAATATTAACGTGTGTGAAAGTTTAAATGCATTAATGAAATATAACTATTGAGAAATTTAAGCTTTATAAACGTGTGCACTAATGTTCAGTTTAAACATGAAGATGTATTTTGTATTCACGTTTGCATTTATACTTTAAGTCACATTTGCATATATTCTGAAAGTCATATTTGAAAGTGTAATCATGTATGCTTTTACTCACATTTGCATTTGTTTTTGAGTTACATGTGCACAATTATAACCATGTATTTGACGTGCACATTTAAATGTTTATTTAAAGTTAGCCTGACTAAAGGCCATAATTTTGAAATGTATTTTGCTTGGTTAGCGTGTTTTTTCTTTTGCAGGTGCGTTCTCATGATTTCATTAGCTAGAGAAAAGGAGTATTGTTTTATGTTTTAGTTTATTGATAGGTAGGCCTGAGAAGAGAAATCTTGGCAAAAGACATGATGACCTAATGAGCAGATGAACCCTTCTATTCATCGCGTATCAGGAACGGGGAATGCTCAAGGTTGCAGTAACTTTCTAAGTTTTGTGGGATGGGAAATTCAAGTGATGATGCAAATGCATACCACAAGAAGTGAAATGATTGGTTCCTGGTGGGGTGGAAAGAGATATGATTTTTGTTGAAGTTTTATTGGTTTTAGTGTTCACTTTTGCTAGAAGTTAGAGCAGATTCCCTTAGACTTGGAGAGGTACAGACCTCTCTGCTCTCTTTATTCTTGCAAGTGTGAAACTTCATGCTAAAAACGTATTCCAATTCTGAAAGACTTTTACTGGATTCTTTACAATGCTGACACCTTCCTGCATTTCAAAATTTCCTTCAGACCCCACTTTATAATCCATTCTTATTCTAAACTTAGAATCTAGATTAGATGACTTTAGAATTTATTCATGTTTAGGAGAGACAATCGGAGTTTCTTTAAGGAACACCTCTTTCTAATTCTCAGTTTCTGTATTGCTGTGATTATTTTATATCTTATCCTACTGAGACTGAACCTATTGGGATATTTCAGTTTGCCAGCTGTAATCCTGTATCTTTTTAATATTCTCTTGATGTGCATATTTACTGAACTGATTATTAATTGGAAATAAAACTACTTAACTTCAACATCCGATTCCTGGTCCTTATTGTGTGGCCAAATGGGCGTCACAAAAGTTGAATTGTTTCATTATTGCTAACTCCTTTGGCCTCTCAGTCAACTTAAAAAGATCCACCGGATGAGAGATTGTAAATCATGCACCTGCACACTCTCAGATGGTAGCTTGTCAGACGGTTAGTTACTGAAGCAAAGCAAATTAGTGTATCCTATTGCAGACTTGCCCTAACCCAGTGCAAGCCCCTAAAGCCCATGTCTCGATTTGGAGGATCAGCGGAGTTCAGCAGTTCGGAAGAGAGTTGTAACAACGGAGGAGAGAGTATCAACAGAATTGTGTGTTGCAATTGCAATTATTTCTAACTTGCTGTGTTTTGCAGAGATTGCGTGGTGTGATGTGCTGGTGTTTTAATTTGTTGTGCAGATGTGGAAGTGCCTAATGCAAAGAAGTTGAAGTGGTTTTCGGGCTGGACGTAGCCTAAGATCCTGGCATAGTAATACAATATCAGTGTAGAAAACACTGTGTTGTAATTGTCTGCTAAGGTTTTGTGGTGATAGTTGTGAGGTACCGTCAATGGCACAATTGAGATTAGGACATTTATCTTTGTGTGAGAGTAAGGTGTGGTTGGTAAGGTGGATCCTTTTGGCCAGGGGTGAAGCTACACTAATCCGTTGGTCGAGGTTTCACTCAAGTGTGAGTCAGAGTATGTTATGATACAAGAGATTGTATAGCACGTAGCTGCCCCAGCAACGGGGCTTCCCAGCACTGAACCCGAAAACATAAGTAGTAGAAACTGCATATACCAAAGTTGGAAGGGTGAAGAGGAAGCTAGTTGGAGAAGAGCCAGGTTTTGAGGGATTTCCTAAAGTGCAGATGGTTCTGGTTATTCCTGAGGGAGAGAGGCAATTTCTTCCATAAGGTTGGGGCCAAGGCTCAGAAGAAGCGGCCCCCCACTCCTGCCCTCTTAACTTGAGGAACAATGGCCAGATTAAGTTTGGCCGATCGAAGAGGTCAGGATGGCAGGTAAGGAGATATAAGATTGTCCAGAATAGGGACCCCCTGGGAGTGAAGAGTCTTGTGGGCGATGCACAAGGTCTTAAAGTGTATACACTGTCCACAGAAAGCCAGTGCAGCTTCTGGAGAAGCCCAGAGGTGGAACAAAAGTTTGGGAGGGAGAAGAGCAACCTTGCTGCTGCATTTTGGGCTATCTAAAGTCTTTTCGTGACAGCTTTGTTTGCTCTCACATAAAGGACATTGCGGTAGTCGAGACGGGACAGAATCAAAGCTTGAATAGTGGTTTGCCTAATGCTGGGGTCGAAAAAGCCAATGATGAGTTTGAGGCTTCTCAGGATTTACAAACAGGTGCCCATCAGAGATTTGGCTTGGGTCTCAAAGGCCAGGGTGTCGTCCATCCAGACTCCTAGGTTTTTAATAACCGGTTTAGGCTTGGGAGGTGGACCGAAGGTAATCGGCCACCAGTGGTCTCCACAGGAGTGACAGTGTTTACCTAGCAAAAGAATTTCAGTCTTGATGGCATTTAATGTCAAGCAGTTGTTATTCATCCACTTAGCAACCCCAAGCATTACTTTCTGAAAATTTGCCATATCTTGTGCTGTGTTCTCCGAGAGTGCAAGAATGAGCTGGGTATTGTCCGCGTACGATACCAGCGGGAGCCCGAAAGATTTTACAACCTGTGCAAGTGGTTTGATGTAAATATTAAATAAAGTAGGGCTCAAAGAGGAGGTCTGAGGGACTTCATAGTGCAGGGATTGCTGGTGGGATGCAAAGGGAGGAGAAATTACCAGAAAAGACCGCTCACTCGAGAAAGAGGAAAACCAGGTCTGCACCGACCCATATATACTGATGTCATGTAAGCGCTGTAGTAGTATTTTGTGTGAGACCGTGTCGAACGCAGCGCTCAAGTCAAGCAAGATCAGGGCTGATGACCAGCCTTCATCCGTAGAACTGCGAAGTTTCTCTGTTACCGCTAAGAGGGCGGATTCAGTGCTGTGGGCAGGCCTAAAGCCATTTTGAGACTTATCCAGAATATGGTGTTCTTCCAAAAACTGTGTCAAAATGCTGTTGACATATTTCTCTGTACTGTCGTGTAGCTCCTATAGTACCCCTGCAGGACATGCGCGTTTGGATAACATATACTGCTGGCTTGGTGGCAGACTGACTCCGTGCACCCCCACCGTATATGTTAGCCTGGTTTTGCATTAGCTAGCTCGCAGTGCCACTAGTGTCTCCTCTTATCGGGAAGAGATTAGTTTCTGGCAACCTTAGAACATGACAACCCTGATTCCCTCAGAATCGTGGAAACAATGTACTACCTTTCGCTCAGTCACTCGTGCTCACTTATTCGGTTTGTCTCAGAGAGTTACACAGAATAAACAGTCGGGCGTTTCAATAAGTATTTATTGAACAGTAGTTATTCTAGTGTAAAATATATGTGCTGCGGTAACCAGCAGACAATAGCAGAGATATATGATCAGCAGTACGATAAAAGCAAAGGGATAGAACAGTTCTACCATATTGCGATAATCATGAGTACATACATGAATGTAAAAGCATTATGCAAGTGCGCGTACTGCTACGATGCCTACCTAGATGTACCTGAGTGTACCTAGCATATGTGTGTAGGTCTTAGAAGCTAAGAGCCAAGAATCCTCCTAGGATTTAGTCGAACCCCCATACCTGAATAGAGAGAGTGTGGGACCCCGTCCTGGTCTCGAGTTGGACACCCCGTCCGGGTTGTGTCAGACCACTGTCCGCTTGCACTGACTGCATGCAGGAGCCTCAGCGTCTCTGGTCAGTGTGTCAGCATGGAAGTCTCGGTTCCCTCTGGTTTACCGGGGCAAGATGTGGTGTATTTATACCCTAAAGAGTCTCGGTCCTCAGTATGGTTTGTATTGGACATGAGGAAGACGTCAGGGGTGAACTTTGTATGTACATTATGCTGGTGGTGTATTCTTAGAAAGCCATGCATAATTAATGAGTACAGTGTGGGCCTGTGTTTGGAAGAACCCTGCTGCATTCAAAACCACAGGATAGATAACGTTCAGCCCTCAGAGTTCGTTGTGTACTAGCTGGGACCAATGTAGGTGAAAGATCATGCCTATATAAGGAATCATACTATAATAGGACATGTACAGTTGTGACCATAATTGGGCATATGCGGCCATGACCATAATTGGGCAAGTACGAATATGACCATATTAGGGTAAATATGAATACGTCCATTTTAGGGCATGTACAAACGGATCTACATTAGGGCATCTATGCGGGATATAACACCCACTCCACTTCTGAACTGGATAATAAATTACCATACTTAAAATCTGGGCAATTTAAAAACATTTTTAAAAGCAAGTAAAACATGGTTCTAAAAAATCGTTAAAAAATGTTGGTGCTTAAAAAAAAGAAAATGTTAAAATTCAGCTTTTTCTAGTTGCCACTTAAAAGTCAATATTGTCTCTCTATAGAAGTTGTATTACCATAAGCAGGAGAAGGCCATACTTTTCTCAAGCGAAAGTGTCAATGTAAGAAAATGTTCCAAATTTAGATCGTTTTATTTTGAAACGAGTGAAGAAGCCGAATTCTTTCCCAGGACACGATGAGCCAATTCAAGATTACGCGTACTGGCTGGGAAGGTTAATATTATCGGTGTCAGCTGCTGTAGATGACAAATCCAATGCCTCACAGAGAACGTCAATCGCACATAGATGGAATGTAGTACTGCCAACAGTCGGTGCTGCGGCAGCTTGTGCGGCAGTTGTTACCTGGGTGCCTGTGGAGGAGTCACCTAACCCAGCAGGAGCGAACGGCACCTGTGGATTCTCCAGGAATGCATTCATCAGAATTGGAAGCTGCTGGGGACAACGCAGAGCGCGGGCCTTTATGGGGTCCAGCATTGCATCCGTGTCCGGAGGTGCATCTGATGGAAAAGTTAGACAAAGATCCAACGTGCATTCTTCTCCGCAGAACAGGCATCGAAGCACAGGTAAGATGCAGTCTATCCAGACTGGTCTAAATGATAGAAACCAGGAGGCACTGAGTTCTCGCAGGCAAGAAATGCCTAGAAGTTGTACCATGCGTTCACGGTATTTCCGCTCCAGGAGTGTGTTCACCATTCCCTCGGGAAGTGGGCCGTCCATTGCGTAGCAGCAATATTACAATCAGGATTCCTGCGATTAGGAACAGGATGAGCGGGAATCCTCCAAATACGCTTCCCAATACGGAGTGTATAAAACTTGGGATTACTCCGAGGACTGTCTGAAAGGTGCTTAACAGTCCTGACCCTATGGTCTTAAATAGGTGTACAATTCCGCTCGTATCAGACATATTGAAGATACGTCCCACCATTTCTGCGAAATGAATGGGGCAGTTTGTACGTATGAGTGCCTGTATCTCAGTCGAGGTCCTTGCAACTTGAAGTTCATAGGTTTCTCGAGCGGAGGTTAAGGGCACGGGTTGCTGTAAAAGCATGGCTTTCAATGTGCTCAGAGTATCAAACTGTATAAAAGAAACATTCAGCGAAGGCCATAACAGCGCCTCCCTGACTGTGGTTCAGTGGCGGAAACAATACTTGCATACAGCAAGTAACCCTGGAGTTAACAGTTACAAGATATGCGACGCCCAGAAGCATCCCACAACAACCTTGATCGTTTAGCATTAAGTAACTCCCATTGGAGAGCAGCTGGAAAACCAGTGTGATCATGGCCGCTGGGGTCCCTGACATGTGACAAGATAAGTTCGCCACTGAACCACTGCAGGCTCCGTGTAGAGAAATATCCTGACACATGAGAGAACCGCTCAAAGCGTTCTTGCAGTTTGTACCACTCAGATACACTTCTCGATCCCCATTCCGGCATCGGTATCTATATAGTAACTCCCAAGTTTCCTTGATGTATCCCTTACCCATTTTCACATATTTGCCTGCCTGCCTTTGCTCAAGGCAATATTGAAACTGAAACGTAGTGACCGGCAGAGTGATTTGGCCATGAATTAGCCATTCTGTTGATGGTGACTCGGCTACAGTGAATGGTAACCTTTCCAGTTTCTCAATACGCAGCATTGTATATTTGGCTCCCCTTTGTGCCATTTCTGTCTTGTCTGTTTATCAGTTAGATTGTATTCTCAGAACAGAGACGTGGTGTTTATAAAACGCCATGGCACATAGCCTGCACGCAAAGATTGCAGCGTCTAGCTTAACATCATAATAGAACGTAGCTGAGATTGCCCGTGTTGTAACAAGGCCAGATCTTGTTCTAATATGTCGATTGCCGAGGACACAATGTTGCCTAAGGAGTAAATCCTTGAGGTCAAAGTAATTAACCCATTATCCACCACTGCTAATGCCTTTTCTAAGTTAATACGGTCTATTTCCCGTATTCTTTCTGCAGCCTCTTGTTGGGTTATTTTCCAGTTTTCATTATAGTAGGCATAAAGGCCTGCATATAGGAAACGTTTCTGACGCTGTTTCTTGGGTCCCAGTAGAAAATCTCTAAGATCCATGTCAGGTGTCAGTAAGGTCAAGTGGTGTTTCACTTCTGTGAGTGTTGAGGTCTCTAGCCAATCAAGGCACAACTTCCCAACACTATAGGATGTCACTACCCCCGGGTGATGTCTCTGTACATAGCGTGGGTCTGGCCTATGGATACTAAACCCTTCGGCTGTATTCATAAATCTCTGTTGACATTTATTTGTGTCAATGGGCCAAACCAGCCATTCTGTCCAATCAGGATCTGATCTGTTGTACTGGAAAATGGCATCTAATCCTACCCCTTGTGTAGTTGAGTTCTGTCCCCCACCCATCTGCGATGGTGTTGGAAACCCTGGTGTGTTCATTTCCTTGCCTTTGGCTAATCCAAGACAGGATGTCTGTTGCACAGTTTCATTCAGAAATAAAATCTGCTGCGGAATGATGCATGCTCTAAAAAGTGCTTCTATTCCCTGGACTTGCCAGTCCCTAGAACCCCAGATAGATTTGGAATCTATTGTGTCTTTCCATAGATCGAAACCCTGTTTAGACAACTGGTTCAGAAAGGATGCAGAGTAAATGTGTTTGGTGTTTGTTAACATAATTTTCTGAGCTGAAATGTTCTCCATTTTATAATAAAATGACGTAGGGTCGGATGTGTTAAACCCTGAGAAGTATGTGAATTTCTGTGCAAACGCTTGTGAACTACCTTTTGGAGGTGTTGGGCAGTGTTCCCACTGGTGGTATTCAAATACATTTCTAGGTGTTATAGACTTGTGTAAGAAATGATCACCAAAATGTTGGTAACAGTACAATGTATCATAGTCTGAAGTACCTTCTAACATTTCATTGTTCGAAAATGCTGCAGTTTTTTCCAAATCAGACATCATAGCATTTACAGTTTCAGTGTCCCAATCATCAGAAAATGTACTGGAGGTAATGAAATCACTTAAAGAAATTTTAAATACATGTTTTAGCTTTAAAAGTTCAGTCGGACCTAATGCACAAGTTACTAACTTGTGTAACGATATATCTGTAAGAGACAGTAGTTAGTGACAGATTCCTTACCTTAGAATATCCCCAGGCGTCAGGCTGGATCCGGAAAGGTTTTTGCGTAGCAGTACCCTTGCGCGTCGGTAGGCGGCGTCGTGCGGCTCCGCGTCCGTCGTCGGCGTCGTGATCGCCGGGATGACGTCGCGGGCAGTACTTAGGCGCCGCCCTGCGCGCTGACGTCAGTTCTGTACACGACTTTCCGCGCCAGGAACGCAGAGCCATGCAAGAAGCTGACATAGGTGTCTGAAAAATACTAGGGCCCTGAAAGGGATGTCCTTAACCCTAGAAATCAGTTCGCAGAACGGGGAGGATGGGTGGGGCGGTAGGAATCTGTCACTAACTACTGTCTCTTACAGATATATCGTTACACAAGTTAGTAACTTGTGCATCTGAAAGAGACACGTTAGTGACAGATTCCTTACCTTAGAATAGATACCCCAGCAATACCAACCCCGGTGGTGGGTCTGCGAACAAAGATCAGACAAGGAAGTCCTGGAGGACAGAACGGCCAAAGAAGCCGTCCCTCCGGACCTGACTGTCAAGGCAGTAATGCTTTGTAAACGTGTGCAGCGAGGCCCACGTAGCTGCCTGACAGATAACCGGCAGCGGAACACCGCGGCCCAAGGCCGTGGTAGCAGCCGTTGCCCTGGTGGAATGGGCACGCAGCCCAACAGGAGGTTCCTTTTTAGCGAAAGAATAGCAGGTCTTGATGCACAAGGTAACCCAGCGGGAGATGGTCCTCTTGTGCACCGCCCGACCTTTTTGGCGCCCACGTAGCCAACAAAGAGCTGGTCATCCACCCGGAAGTGTTTTGTGCGGTCAATATAGAAAGAGAGCGCACGTTTTGGGTCCAGACGGTGGAGCCTCTCTTCCTCTCTGGAAGGATGCGGAGGCGGAAAGAAGGTGGGCAAAGTGATGGTCTGCCCAATGTGGAAAGCAGTAACCACCTTTGGCAAGAAGGACGGACGCGTCCGAAGAACAACCTTGTCTGGATGAACAGACAGAAAGGGAGGTTTGCAAGATAGAGCCTGGAGCTCACTCACCCGCCGAGCGGAGGTGATGGCCACCAGAAAGGCTGTCTTCAGAGTCAGAAGACGAAGAGGACAGTTATGTAGAGGCTCAAAGGGAGCGCACATTAAAAAGGTAAGAACCAAGTTCAAGTCCCACTGAGGCATCACAAACGGAACAGGAGGGAAGAGGTGAGTAATGCCTTTTAAGAACCTGTTAACAACAGGGGACTTGAAAAGGGAGGGCTGATCAGGGAGCCTGAGGAAGGCCGAGATAGCACAAAGATAACCCTTGATGGTACCCAGGGCAGAACCCTGTTGGGCCAAAGAGAGAAGGAACAGAAGGACCTCAGAAAGAGGGGCAGAAAGGGGATTCACAGCCTTTGCTGTGCACCATGCCACAAATTTGTTCCACCTGCAGGCGTATACCACCTTAGTGGAGGGACGCCTGGCTGCCAGAATCACATCACAAACTTCGGGAGGCAAGTCGAAAGGAATCAACTGCCGCCGCTCAATCTCCACGCAAGCAGGTGTAGACTGGACAGGTTCGGGTGGAGGACCGTCCCCTGCTGCTGCGACAGAAGATCCTCCCGAAGAGGCAGACGGATCGGGGGATCTACGCTCATATTGAGTAGCTCGGGATACCAAACTCTTCGAGCCCAGTCCGGAGCCACAAGAATGACTTGGGCCCGGTCGTGCCGAATCTTCTTCAACACTCTGGGTAGAAGTGGTATAGGCGGAAAGGCGTACAAGAGACCGCAACTCCACTCGTGACGAAAAGCGTTGCCGAGCGAGTGCCGCCTTGGAAATTCCAACGCGCAGAACTGATGACATTGCGCGTTCTCTTCGGTGGCGAATAGATCTAACCAAGGCTCTCCCCACTGTAGAAAGAGTCCTTGCGCCACTTCCGAGTGAAGACGCCATTCGTGATCCATTATGCACCTGCGGCTGAGTTCGTCCGCCCTGGCGTTCAGGGAACCTGCCAGGTGTTGAACCACCAGGAACATGCCCTGATGTTCCAGCCATGTCTAGAGGCGTAGAGCCTCCTGACAAAGGGTCCACGACCCCACCCCGCCTTGTTTGTTGCAGTACCACATGGCGGTGGTGTTGTCTGTGAACACCTGCACTACCTTCCCTTTGACAGAGGGAAGGAATGCCCTGAGTGCAAGTCGGATCGCCCGGAGCTCCAGAAGGTTGATATGGAGCCGGGACTCCGCCGGAGACCAGAGGCCTCTGATCTCCGCCTCTCCCATGTGACCGCCCCATCCCAGAAGGGACGCGTCCGTCACAACTGTGTGCTCTGGCTGGGGAAGGGAGAGGGATCTGCCCATGACCCATTGCCGGTTCGAGAGCCACCACTGCAACTGTTTTGCAGTCCCCTCCGAGATCTGGACGTGATCGGACAGGTCGCCCTGGTGCTGCGCCCACTGGAACTTCAGGTCCCACTGCAGAGCCCGCATATGCCATCTGGCATGAGTGACCAGCAGGATGCAGGAGGCCATGAGGCCCAGCAGCCTCAGGGTCATCCGTACCGAAACCCAGGATAAGGGCTGAAAGATCGGAATCATAGCCTGAATATCCCGGACTCGCCGTTCGGGAGGATAGGCCCGAAACTGCGTCGTGTCCAGAACTGCTCCGATGAAAAGGAGCTGTGGAGAAGGAATCAGATGCGACTTTGGCACATTGATGGAGAACCCCAGCGAGTGCAGGAGTTCGGCCGTAGTCTGGAGGTGGGAGACAACTGCCTGGGACGAGCCCGCCTTCAGCAGCCAGTCGTCGAGGTAGGGAAGACTGAAACCCCTGCCCGGCGCAGATGAGCTGCGACCACCGCCATCACTTTCGTGAACACCCGAGGGGCACTGGTAAGGCCAAAGGGGAGCACGGTGAACTGAAAATGCTCGAGGCCTACCGTGAACCGAAGGTAACGCCGGTGGGCCGGCAGGACGGGGATGTGGAAATAGGCGTCCTGCAAGTCCAACGCTACCAACCAGTCTCCGGGGTCGAGGGCAGTCAAGACCTGAGCTAGGGTGAGCATCTTGAACTTGTCCTTCCGGAGGAAGCGATTGACGTTCCGGAGGTCCAAGATAGGACGCATGTCCTCCTTGTCCTTTTTGGGCACCAGAAAGTAGTGGGAGTAGCAACCACGCCCTACTTCTGGGGTCGGAACATGCTCGATGGCCCTCTTGGCCAAGAGGGCCGTGACTTCCTTCTGTAGAAGCACCAAGTGATCCCCTGACATGCGGTGGAATTGAGGTGGCATGGCTGGGGGGTGGTCTCGAAGGGGAGGGAGTAGCCCCTTCGGACAATGTCCAAGACCCACTTGTCCGAGGTGATGGGACGCCAGTGGTGAAGGTGATGGCGGACCCTGCCCCCGACTGGCGTGCTGTGCACCTGAAAGGAGGGACTAGGAGGGCTTGGAGGCCGCGGACGGGTTGGAGGTGGTGGCCTGACCCGCACGCTGGTTGCCCGAACCGCCACGGCGGTATCCACGTCCTCGGCCACGCGAAGGCGCTTGCTGCGCGGGCCGTTGGCCGGGCTGTGGACGTGACTGGGCGCCCCTTCCGTGGCCACGAAAGGGGCGAAAAGCAGACGTTTGCGGAGGGCGCACAACAGCAAGGCCCAGGGACTTAGCAGTAGCCCGTGAATCCTTGAAACGCTCCAGCGCATGGTCCGCCTTTGAACCAAAGAGACCGACTCCATCAAAGGGCATGTCCATGAGAGTATTCTGGACATCCCCTGAAAAACCAGTGGTTCTCAGCCAGGCGTGGCGACGCAGCGCCACCGTCGTTGCAAGCGATCTGCCCAGCGAGTCGGCGGTATCAAGGCCACAGCGGATGGTATACTTAGCCGCATCACGCCCTTCCGCAATAGCGCGGGTAAGCAGTGTCTGGACCTCCTCAGAACACTGCGGCAAAACATCAGCCACCGAATCCCACAGGGAGTGGGTGTATCGGCCCAAGAGGCAAGCGGTATTAACAGACCGCAAGCCAGCACTGGAGGAAGAGAAAGCCTTCTTCCCAAAGTGATCCAGGCGCTTGGATTCCCTATCCGGAGGGCGGTAGGGAAGGCTGTTTGGGAGGCAGAGGCTTGGACAACCAAGCTCTCAGGGGTGGGGTGTTGGGAGAGAAACAGGGGGTCGCCCGGAGCCGGGCGATGGCGTCGGGCCACGTTCCTATCCACAGGAGCCCCTGTGGTGGGTTTGGACCAGGCACCCAAAAGAACGTCAGTGAGTGCATCGTTGAACGGCAGCACAGGCTCCGAAGAGGAGGCCGCCGGCTGAAGCACTTCAGTCAGGAGGTTAGTCCTGACGGCCACTGTAGGCAACTGGAGATTTAAGGCTCCAGCAGCTCTACGCAACACCGTTGCAAAATTAGCCCCCTCCTCCGTTGCCACGGGAGGAGACAGCATGCCAGAGTCGGGGGAGGTATCCAGCCCACTGGCATCCCCAAGTTCCTCAACCCAGTCCGGGTCAAACTCGCACTGTTGTGTGAGAGGGTCGTCAGACCCCTCCCAGCTCTCCTGGTCCTCCTCAGGTTGAAAAGATGGAGGAGGAGGGACATAAGGGACCCAAGGCCTCATCGGGCGCCGGAACCGGCGTCGGGCGGCGCCGGTCCGGCTCCATGTCCGGACCCGGGGAGAACCGGGGAGCGACGCCGCCCGGAGCCCCGGACGGCGTCGGAAACGGCACCGGGGACATCGGCGTCGGCGGAGGCGTGGTTAGGTCAACCGGCGTCGATGGAGGTTGCGGCACCACCGGAACCGGGGTCGAGGCCGGGGCCGGAGCCGAGGCCGGGACGAAGGCTGGTGGGACAGGCGACGCCGGGACCGGAGTCGACGGCGACGCCGGAGCAACCCCATCTGGGCCCGCGGGGCCCGAAGGCGCACCGGAGGGACCTTGAGGCCCGAAGAGGCGGGCCATGGCCGACAGGAATTTCTGTACTTCGGCCGGAGTCGCCCCCGAACCCGGGAAGGACGGGTAATGCGGGGGCAACTCGACAGGCACGTCCGGGGCCGCGGGGGCGGGGACGGTGCCGACAGGGACCTCAGCCGAGTCGCGTGACCGGCGAGGCGAAGTCTTAGAGCGATGACGCCGCTTAGACTTCTTGTGCTTCGACTTACCGGAGGAGCGCGAAGACTTGGATTCCGACGAACGGCAGGGACTCCGCGTCCGGCCCCTCGACCTCTCCCGGGACCGGGGCTTGCTGCGGCGCGGAGCCGACTGCCGGACTTCAAGGAGCTTTCGAGACCGCTCTCGCAAAGCCTTCGGATGAAGTTTCCGGCAGTCAGGGCACGACTTCGTGTCGTGGCCTCGGCCGAGGCAGAAGAGACACTCGAGGTGGGGGTCCGTGATGGACATCATACGACCACATTCCTCGCAGGGCTTAAAGCCGGGCATCCCTACGACACCTTAGGAGTCGTGAAGACTCGTTGAAGAGAACAGTGAAAAATTTCACAAAAGATAGTCAAAAAGTGACTAGGGCACTGCTCTTCCCGGATCTGCGCTTACTGGCGCGGAAAAAGAAGAACTGACGTCAGCGCGCAGGGCGGCGCCTAAGTACTGCCCGCGACGTCATCCCGGCGATCACGACGCCGACGACGGACGCGGAGCCGCACGACGCCGCCTACCGACGCGCAAGGGTACTGCTACGCAAAAAACTTTCCGGATCCAGCCTGACGCCTGGGGATATTCTAAGGTAAGGAATCTGTCACTAACGTGTCTCTTTCAGATATATCATAATCAATCTTGTCCCATACTATACCGTCCGGTATAGGAACTGCTGTGATGTTCACTGAAGTCAAGTCTCTTGGTTCACGATGTGAAGACTGGTGTGGTTTTAAAATCAAATTGACTCTTTGGGCTGTAGAGCTTGGCTGGAGGTATCGTCCATTAATAAGCATGCTAAAAGTTATTAATAAACCTAGCCAGAAAATGAAAAATAAAATCCCAGTGATTATACCATAGTTCTATCCAAGGTGACACTAGGTAAGTCTTTCTAAAAAAGTTCAAAAAGTCATTGAGTTTCTGTGTGAGTGATTTTTTGGCTGGCGTTGTTTCCGGCTCACTTGGATCTAGTGAAAACGTATCAAAATTCATGAAATAGCCAGAAGCAGTTCGATCAATTGTTGGAATTGCATCGGGATTTGTTGAAATCGCTGTGTTCTCTTGTCGAGGCACATTGACATAGATGTCTGTATTAGGTCTGATTGCAACTTGGTTGTTAAGTTGATTTTCATTTTGAAGATGAATTTCTTGTTGAAGTGGAACAAGTTCCATAGCATTGTTGCTTAGTCCATCATTCAGTACAGGTGGCTCTTCAAACGTGATGAGTCTTTCTGTTTGAACTTCTTGGATTGTAGCAAGAGGAGGGCGTCTGCTACTGTGGAGTCCACGAGGCCTACTGTTTAGTATCGGCCACATAGTGTGGTTTGATTAAGTCAATTGAGACGAATCTGTTCTCCTTTTTTCCGGCAAGAGGCAGCAGAAGTACAGTTCTTGTGCCGTGGATTGCAAGGACCGGTACAGACTTTCTGTAAGATGGCCCAAATTCTTTTTTGTCAGCAATCTTCTCTCTGACTAGATCCCCGAGTTTTGGGATCCAGATTGGTCTTGCCGTTACTGCCTTGACTTCCTCAGTGGCGGCCTGTTTCTGGAGCACGTTACTTTGTTGTGTCCTGGATTCATTTAGATCCTGTAAAACAGCCAAACGATCATGGATATCAAATGGTTTTTCATCCGCCACTGTGCCTTCACAATCAAGATCAGGTACCCACATTCTTGTCCCAAATAGGACCTCGTAAGGAGTGACACCTCCTAGAGAGCTTCTTAGCTGATTATTGAGCGCGAACCCCATAAAGGTGATCGACCCATCTACCGCCCTTGCCTAATACCCTAGCTGTTAAAGATTGCTTTAAGTCTCGGTTTTTCCTCTCCACAACAGAATTTCCCTCGGGATGGTACGGAGAGGAGTACCGCAATGCTACGCCCATTCCTTCCATGGCCTCTTTGTAAGCCCGAGAGCTAAACGCCGGACCACGATCAGAATGTAACGTGCCAACTGCGTATGTGCCGATAAAGACTCGCAAATCTTTTATAACAGTTCGAGCGTCAGCCGAGCGCTGAGGCCAAACCCATAGGAATCTTGAGCAGGAATCCACAGCAACCATTATATATTTCTTGGACCCATCAGATTGTAAGGGTCCGCAGTGGTCCAAATACACACATACGAGAGGTTTGTCTGATTTTAGTAATGGTGTCTGCGCTGGGCGTGTTACGGTGGAGCCTTTTATCTGCTGACAGATGTCGCATTTCAAGACATAGGGGTCGATTCCGATTCGGGCCGGAAAAAGCACCGACCGACTCGGATCCGGAAATTATACCGACCGACACGTACCTGTGGCGCCCGACACGCCAAGTACGATGCAATGCGTGCAAAATCCGACCGACACGTACCGAACCCAAGTCGAACGACCGAGCCGCACGGAAAACAGCAATCCGGTCGGAAAAACACGCGAATCCAACCGACCGACACGCACCCGGAACAAATCCGACCGAAACGTACACGCGAACTCCAAACCGCAAAGTACGATGCAAGGCGCGAAAACCACGAGCGAGTCGGACGGAGGACAAGCCGTTCGACCGACACGCATACAAAACCGAGCCGAAGTAACACAAAACACCGCGACCGACGCGTACGCAGCATAGAAAACTGCACAAACACAGCGTGAACGAAACGGAGAATACCGTACGAGACAAATGCTGGGTCCGACTCGGTCACAAGAACGTTTCCAACATGCACAGACAGTACAAAGGAAAAATCACACAAAAAAGGCCAAACAAGCAATTACTAAGCCAATAAATACTGGGGGGTGGGGACAGAGAACAAAGACACACCCACAACTCCACCCATATAAAGGACACAAATCACAACCATGATCCTTTGCAAATGCCATTCCACTGCCAGCACCCAAGAGAAAGCAACCACACACCCACAGCTCATCCCTCACACAAGCCACACACCATCAGCACACCAACAAATACCTACCTCACATACACCCAGCAAAACACACACTCACACACCCTCACCTGCACACCAACACACACATCACCACCCATCACCATGCCCCCCAAGAAAAATCACAAGTTCCTAGATTGTGAATTGGAAGTCATGGTAGACGAGATCCTCAGGGTAGAGCCACAGCTGTTTGGCACACTGGTCCAACAGACCCCCATCTCCCAGAAAACCAAGATGTGGGAGAGGATCATCAACAGGGTGAACGCACAATCACCATGTCGGCGCACAAAGAGCGACATCCAGAACAGGTGGTATGACGTGCGCAGGAGGGTACGGGACCTGCTCAAGAAAGACTACATCAACAGCCAATACACCAGCAGTGGCCCTCCTGCCAAGCCAATATACCTCAGGTCCTGGGAGGAGAAGGTGCGGGCCATCCTTCCGCCAGTGAGCGTATATGGACTAGAGGACATCCCAGAGCCTGGTGAGTACACAACAAATGTACACAATATACTGCCACAAAACACACACACATCACTGTCAAGGGGAGAGTCAAACCATGTACTCATAGCAATTACACAGCAACCAGAACAGAATCATCCCAAAATGAGTATGTCAGTCAGATAAACACAACACATGCCATCAAAAAAGTCACATCCAACTGTGCCATCACATGTACAAACACAACTACAACTACAGCTAGGCAGTGGCACAAATAGAACCAACAAACACATCCAGACATGTAGCCACCACAACAACACCAACACACAGTGAAGACCACTCAAAGGAAGGAATTCTGTGTATGCTGGCCAAGTCAGTGTAGCCAATAGCATCATGGGAGTCGCAGTCACACATATTGCCCCCCACAACTGTCCCATCAACACCACCATGAACCATGCGCACATCACAGGGAGTGGAGAAGGACTCACAAGATGGCTGACACTGGCTACTGCTGTGGGGAGCACAAGGCCCTGCTGGCAACTGTGCACCAACAAACAGCAGGACACCACTGACTGACATCCTGAGAGACAACTTCCACTCCCTGCAATGCAAGCACGTTCCATGGTGGGATATCTGGCTGGCTGGGTGGGAAGGAGGACATGCAGCACTGACCATAGTCACAAGCACCTCCCCTCACACACCCCCCAATACAAACTCCACAGAACCCACCTGGTAGAATGCAATGCCCCCCATCCTAACACAAGATCCCACAAAGAACCACCACCCTGGGTTATGCTGTGTGAAGCACAGGGACACTCTTGGGACTTTTAGCCAAACAACTGCCAGGACAACACTCCCAGCCATCCTGTCAGCACAGCCAGCCCACCCCACAGGGAAGCAGAGTCAAAAGGAAGGAAGCATGGGCATGCTGGGAAGGGGGGTGGAGGCAATAGCATGATGGGAGTCATAGTCACAGCTCTACATCCCCCACCACATGGCCCAGCAAGCTCACACTCACGCATGCACATCCCACAGAGAGTGGAAAGGCCCATTAAAGATGTCTGACACTGTTGCTGTGTCGTGGGGAGCACAAGGGCATGCTGGGAACTGCACACCAACCACCAGCAGGACACCACTGTCAGCCATCTTGCCATTGCACACACACCCACACATACTGAACTCCCCACAAAAGCAAGTAAGTTTGGGAATGCTGGCAAGTGGGGTGGAGGCAATAGCATGATGGGAGTGGCAGTCACTGATATTGGTCACCCCCACAACTGTCCCATCAACACCACCCTGAACCATGCTCACATCACAGGGAGTGGAGAAGGACTCACAAGATGGCTGACACTGGCTACTGCTGTGGGGAGCACAAGGCCCTGCTGGCAACTGTGCACCAACAAACAGCAGGACACCACTGACTGACATCCTGAGAGACAACTTCCACTCCCTGCAATGCAAGCACGTTCCATGGTGGGATATCTGGCTGGCTGGGTGGGAAGGAGGACTTGCAGCACTGACCATAGTCACAAGCACCTCCCCTCACACACCCCCAACACAAACTCCACAGAACCCACCTGGTAGAATGCAATGCCCCCCATCCTAACACAAGATCCCACAAAGAACTACCACCCTGGGTTATGTTGTGTGAAGCACAGGGACACTCTTGGGACTGTTAGCCAAACAACTGCCAGGACAACACTCCCAGCCATCCTGTCAGCACAGCCAGCCCACCCCACAGGGAAGCAGAGTCAAAGGAAGGAAGCATGGGCATGCTGGGAAGGGGGTGGAGGCAATAGCATGATGGGAGTCGTAGTCACTGATATTGGTCACCCCCACAACTGTCCCATCAACACCACCCTGAACCATGCTCACATCACAGGAAGTGGAGAAGGACTCACAAGATGGCTGACACTGGCTACTGCTGTGGGGAGCACAAGGCCCTGCTGGCAACTGTGCACCAACAAACAGCAGGACACCACTGACTGACATCCTGAGAGACAACTTCCACTCCCTGCAATGCAAGCACAGTCCATGGTGGGATAACTGACTGGCTGGGTGGGTGGGAAGGAGGGCCGGCTGTCAACCAAATACAACCAATGCAGACCATGTTCACATCCCAACAAATACATAGAAATGCCCAAATAATGAAGGACAATGTGCCACACCAATATCAACCCCTGACTGTGACGACTTAGGACAATGCAATGTACAGGCCCGCACCCAGAGGCACAGTCACAACTGTCATGTGTGTCAACCATTGATGCCTGCAGAAACATAACATACATTGTGTGTGTCTCCCAAAAACAGGTGATGATGGGGACACAGCAGCAGATGCTGAGGAGTCCCAGTCCCAGGCTCAAGAGGATGCGGAGCACACTGGCGTCGTACAGCCTCTGCCCTCCTCGGACGAAGAAGACCAACCTGGCACATCCGGTGCAAGTCTACATGCAGCACCAGCAGGACCACCAGCTGCAGCACCAGCAGGACCACCAGCTGCACCCCCTGCACCCACCCCTCCAACGACTGTCACCACAAATACCATCCCTGCCGACATGGACAGAACAAGGAGCAACACCAGCACAGGGACCCTGGACCAACCTGGGGCCATGGACACCACCACCACCACCACCAACCCCCAAGGCGGACCAGGGTCATCTATGCGTGCCACTGCACGCACTGCACATGTCAGCAGGGGTGGTGGGAGACAGAGGTCGCTGCTTGCAGAGGTTGCTGGTGTGCATGATGACCCACAACTGGTACGCATAGCTGATGCGTACCAGTCCAGCACCGGAGACCTCAGCCAGGTAGTGGGGCTCCTCAGAGACATGAAACAGCAGCAGGCTGCCCATCATGCCCGCTTAGACTCTCACATGTCCCACGTGGAGTCACACATGTCCCGCGTGGACTCACACATGTCCCGCGTGGAGTCCAAGTGGGATGCACTGCATGAGATGACGGCGGTGCACAGGGACATTTTACAATGCCTCCGCCAGATGAACAGCAACGAGTCCACACCTCCCTGTGTGCCAACAACATCTGGTGCTGAACAAACTGCAACTGCCACAGGGAGGGAGGATGACTCTGGCGGAGAGTCCCCTGCACCGCAGCAGCCTGTACTTGAGGGCCCCCCCCAAAGAAGAGGGGTCGTCCGAGGAGGGGCAAGTGAGAGGCCGATGGCCAAGTGCAACCCCCAGGAAGCCTGAACCTGTTCTGGATGTTCACCTTTGTGCACAGACTGTTCACCCTGTTGACGGCAACACTACTCCCACACATTGCATGGGGAGTACAAGTTGGACCAATGTGTCAGACAACTGTGGCCCGATACTGGGGATTCTGTCTACCAGGACTTTCAATTCACCTAGGAACTTCTGATTGCAAGATTTATGTACAGCACTACCCATCATATGCACTATTCACACAAATGTATCACAATAAACACACTAATACACCATACTTGCCTCTGTTGTGATTCCAACGTGGGTGCTGTTATGGGGATGATGAACTGCAAAATTACACTGTGTATGCGAACTGCAACAGCAAGTACAACACAGGCATGTGAGTAAAGGCAACGTGACACATATGAGGGAGACACACCACCAGGGCTACACAACACATACACACCTAGGCCATCTGACTCATTGCCTACACTGATGTTGCCAGGGAAGACGGTGCAATGCACAGACACCACACCCATTCCCAGTTGTAGTCAAGTAGCCCACAGGTGCAGTAAGCAAATGGCAGTCAAATGTGTGACCACAGACAACGCACATCACAAAGTGAAGCACAGGTTTATTACACAGTTGCAACATGTCGTAACCACTACAGATGCAAGGTAATCCCACCTGGCAGCGGGCACACAGTCAACAACTGTAGACGGAAGGAAGTCCATGGGTGTGGCGCACATCACCTGTAGGGACACAACAGCTACCAGCCTGAAAGTGCAATCACGTCGTCGGTGGACACAGTTGACCAAACGAATCTGGAAGTACCCTGTGAAGGACAGAAATGACACACAGTCAAAAGCAATGGAGTACAGTACAGAACAGCAAAACTCATGCACAATACATGTTACAAGATACCCACCCAGAACCAAGTTAGCATGTCAACACTGTTGGGGAGTACAGCCCACCTGTAAGCACACATCGCAACACACATCCAGTCAAGTAGCCCATGGACACACTCCAACAGCACCAGAGCACCACCTACACATATCATGCCAACTCACATCATTGACATGACACCTCAGGATACTCACATTCAGCTAAAGAAGTTGGTGATGAGCTGTGTGCGGACATCACCCTCATCATCATCATCATCATCGTCACTGGCATCGTGGTCCAGGCCAGGATCCTCCACAGGTGGCGGATGTTGGTCATTGTCATCCTGGATGAGAGGCAACTCCTTCCGCACTGCCAGGTTGTGGAGCATGCAGCAGACGATGATAATCTTGCACACTTTCGCAGGGGCATATGGGAGGGACCCTCCGGTCTTGTCCAGGCAGCGGAAGCGGCTCTTCAGGAGACCAAATGTCCGGCCAGGCTGCAAATGTGGGGACAACTGCACTGCCAAATCCTCAATCAGCTGCCTGGTGAAGCGGTACCGTCAGATGCTGTCCCGTTCCACCATCGTTGCCAGGTCTGGGAATGGTCGATGGACAGCAGGAGCCCTGCAGTGCAGAGGAGAAGTAAGCAAGATTGTCAGTCACCCCACATATGCGGCATTGAACACACTCAATATCCCAACATACATCATTATGAGGCACAACTACATGAAGTGTGCAGTTCCGTAAGGACATGTATGGTACATACATGGCCAACATCTGTCAACACGGTCCAACAGGTGGCATCAATTAGTCCCAGGTTGGCCCATTGGATATCATGAGGCCGTGTCACAGTTCCCATCTCCTGCTGCCGTGTCACAATCACCCCCCACAGTGACATGTGAGGACAGATGTGCCTCAGGCACCACAGCTCAACGACAGGTACATTCCCAGGGACCCTGTATTGCCATATGGACACTGGCATTACATGGAGTATCATGTATACACCACAGCAAAACAACCATGACCCCCACAGGTAGTGGTCCCACTTGCCACGGCAGGACAGACATGGACGTCTGTGACACACACAAGCACAACATCAAAGTCCATGCACACACAACGTGGATGTGGAGACTGTCTCCCATTGTGCACATGAAATCAGAGACATTGTAAACACTACATGCACAAAGACTGTGGAGGACCATCACAATTGTGCCACTGGGACACCCTGGCTCAAACGGTATGTGGCTCATGGGGTATGTGACATGACATACACATACACCACCGTGAAATGTGACCATGGCACATGCACAGATATGAACAGTTGCACATCACAGTGGTCATGTACACGTAACACCCAGGATCCTGTCCCCATGAACACGTGCACAGCCTGGGGGTGGCTGCCCACAGGTGACACCCACAGGACAACATGTACACCAACATACACACAATAGGAAATGCAGCCTTACATGCCTTATGATAAAGTTTGGACAGGCTGTCGTGATGTAGGTGTGCCCCTCACTCCCTGGGAGCTATCTGTGGCTGGCATATGTCCATCTGAGACAGGCATGCTGACATATGCCAGTCACATGTACAGTGATGCGTTGAACAGCAATGGACCGATCGGTGCCCCCGGCCGGCCCATTGCATTCAATGTGTGCGGGTACGCGTTGTACCCCTGTACGCGTTGTACCGCAATGGACCGATCGGTGCCCCCGGCCGGTCCTATTGCATTCAATGTGTGCGGGTACGCGTTGTACCCCTGTACGCGTTGTACTGCAATGGACCGATCGGTGCCCCCGGCTGGCCCATTGCATGCAATGTGTGCGGGTACGCGTTGTACCCCTGTACGCGTTGTACCCCTGTACGCGTTGTACTGCAATGGACCGATCGGTGCCTCGGCCGGCCCATTGCATGCAATGTGTGCGGGTACGCGTTGTACCCCTATGCGCGTTGTACCGCAATGGACCGATCGGTGCCCCGGCCGGCCCATTGCATGCAATGTGTCGGGTACGCGTTGTACCCCTGTACGGCGTTGTACCCTATGCACGCGTTGTACTGCAATGGACCGATCGGTGCCCCGGCCGGCCCATTGCATGCAATGTGTCGCGGTGCACGCGTTGTACCCTGTACGCGTTGTACCGCAATGGACCGATCGGTGCCCCGGCCGGCCCATTGCATTCAATGTGTGCGGTGCACGCGTTGTACCCCTATGCAGCGTTGAACTGCAATGGACCGATCGGTGCCCTCGGCGGCCCATTGCATGCAATGTGTGCGGTACGCGTTGTACCCCTGTACGCGTTGTACCGCAATGGACCGATCGGTGCCCCTGGCCGGCCCATTGCATTCAATGTGTCGTGGTACGCGTTGTACCCCTATGCAGCGTTGAACTGCAATGGACCGATCGGTGCCCCGGCCGGCCCATTGCATGCAATGTGTGCGGGTTCGCGTTGTACCCCTGTTCGCGTTGTACCCCTGTACGCGTTGTACTGCAATGGACCGATCGGTGCCCCGGCCGGCCCATTGCATTCAATGTGTGTGGGTACGCGTTGTACCCCTGTACGCGTTGTACCCCTGTATGCGTTGTACTGCAATGGACCGATCGGTGCCCCCGGCCGGCCCATTGCATGCAATGTGTGCGGGTACGCGTTGTACCCCTGTACGCATTGTACCGCAATGGACCGATCGGTGCCCCGGCCGGCCCATTGCATTCAATGTGTGCGGAGTGCGCGTTGTACCCCTGTACGCGTTGTACCGCAATGGACCGATCGGTGCCCCCGGCCGGCCCATTGCATTCAATGTGTGCGGGTACGCGTTGTACCCCTGTACGCGTTGAACTGCAATGGACCGATCGGTGCCCCCGGCCGGCCCATTGCATGCAATGTGTGCGGGTACGCGTTGTACCCCTGTACGCGTTGTACCGCAATGGACCGATCGGTGCGCACCCATTGACAATGGGCTTGCCTGGCAACGGACGCGTTTTCGAATTTCGAACGAGTCGGTTGCTGGAAAATCAGTTGGTCACCCACAACAATGTTGCAAAATCATGTATGTCATGAAGTTGAAGATTTGAAGGATGCTGTGGGCATGTTTTGGTGCTGCTATTCCATGGATTGGCCAGATTCAGAAGATGCAAACGACTTGGACCTATCACTTTGGACACAAGGGACAGTATCTGCCTCTCCAGCACATATATATTGCTGGCTGTTCCCCTGAGAGCTCACTTGCCTACACTACATGCTCCAGGACGACATCTGCCACTGCACTGCTGCTGTCTCTGCCCCTCTGGACCCTGCAATGGCACGTACTGTGGAGAGAGCCCCAGCCTTCAGCCTTGAGGAGAACCAGGCCCTGCTGGACAGCCTACTTCCACAGTACAGCAAGCTGTATGGGACACCAGGGGAGCAGGTGAGTGTTCTGTGCACTGCCTTTCTGAATGTGCATATTGTCTGACTAGCAAGGCTGAAAGTCTGCACGCCACTGGCTAGCAGGCTCACTGAGTAGTTGTCACCCCCATAGTGTGTAGTGACATGCACTGGACAGGTATGGTGCAGTGACAGTGCATTTGAACAAGGTTTTACTTCCCATGCAATGATACCATGTAGTGACGTCTGGCAAACTGTCCATGGGCAGCTTTGCACTGCCTGTGTACATCATGTGCCCCTGTGATTGAGACATGTATATACAACTGTGTCATGCACGGATATGTTGCATGTGTAGTAATGGCCTTTTCACTTTGTCATCCTGACAGGTTAATGCCCATCGGAAGCAGGAGATCTGGAAGGACATCGTCCGGGCTGTCCGGTCCGTGGGGGTCTACAAGCGCCGGATCCGCAACTGCCAGAAGAGGTGGCAGGACCTTCGGGGCTGGACCCGGAGGATTGCACGGGTCCAGCTGAAGCTGTCGCCTCCTCGCAGGAGGGGCGGAACACGGACCCTGACCCCCACATGCTCCAGATCCTGGCGGTGGTGTTTCCAGACCTGGATGGGCAGCTGAAGGCCAGACAGCAGCAAGGAGGGGTGAGTCAAAGACTGCACTGTGAACTCTGTATTACATGCTGTGTGCCCTCCTCTGGCCTGGTTCAACTGCCACAGTGCAGCAGTCATGTTGTCCAGGAGCCATGTCCCTCTATTGTGCACTGCCCACTGCTCATCTGATACCCAGGTGTGGCCCTTACATTCAGGGAATTGTGTCACTTGGGACTGTGTCCTTGCAGTTTGCTTCACTAAAGGTGGGGGACAGCATCTGTTTCCCTAACTCTGTTGTGGGCATCATGGGTGGGTCCATTGTTCACACTACGCCTGTGTTCGGACATGTAATCTGCGTGTTGCTTTGATATGCGGTCCACTTGCTGTGCTGAGCCACCACATGTGCCTGGGGTATGTGGCACATGCCCATGCAGCGGGTGGGAACAATGTTTGGGCCCCAGGAGTGTGCAGATTACGTGTGTCACACATCCATAGCCAGCTATCCACTGTCCAGGGCTCATCCCTCATTCATGTGGAGCAGGACAGTCATGCCTACTCCAGGCCATGCAATGCACTCTGTACTCCCACTCCCGTGTATCAGCTGACACATTGTGCGCAGTGATTTGACCCCTCAGGTGTCTGCCTCTGTGTCAGTGTGCTGTGGATTAGTTGCCAGGACTGCTGGGGTGTTTCTTGGTAGGGGCTCAGCATGCCCCTGGAGATGTGACCATAGGAGACGATACTTGTGTGTCACATAGGTGTTTGATCAGCTGCCCGTGCAGACTGGGGTATGCGAATGTGAAGTTCAGGCAGCTGTTCCCCATTCACAGCAGATTGTGAGGGGCTCAGGTTCAGAGGGTAGTGTCACAGGTCTCCCATATGTCCAATAGGTATGACCTGGACAGATGAGGGTTAAGATGATGTGTTGTGTGGGGGATGTACATGTGCACTTGTGCAGCTCCAGGACTTGCATTCCCCATGACCTACTATTGTGACACAGTGCATAGTGTTGTTGTCTGGCTGCCAAGTCATACATCACTGAGACAGTGATGTATGACTTAGCAGTCATGCCTCTGCCATGGCATGTGTCTACTTATTGGTGATCCTGCAGGGGAGTGACATGTGCTACATGCACACCATTGTGTCGATGGCTATCAGGACATGGGTGCATCATGGTGTCTGTCGCTGGTATGCATCACATGCATTTCCTATTTGACTCTGGGCATCCCTTTCATCCGGAAACCTGTACTGACTCAGTGGCAAGAGCTGTGATGTGTGCATGACCACATGCCACACCGTGTCCTCTGCACTGTCCAACTACTGTGTACTTGGTGCATGTGTCCACACTGGGGTGTTGCAATCCAACAGACACCAGACAGATGGGTGCAAGGCCATGTGGGATGTGAGTGCCATGCTTGGCATCAGACTGACAATTGGCTTCTCCTGTTCAGTTAGGGCACTTTTAGCAATGTACAACTAATGATGCCAGGGCTTGCTCTGTAATGTGCTGTGCTCACAGTGGTGTGTGCGTTTGGTGCAGGTGACTGATGTCTGTCTGTTTCCCCATTGTTTGCAGATACATCCACGGCCACGGAAGGGGACAGCTCCACGGACCAGGAGGAGCCAGAGAGCCAGACTGGGTCAGCAGCCGAGGAGTGGTCGGAGGGACCCAGTGGCACGGAGGGCGAGGGGAGCCACACCGAGGAGTCCTCAGCACCATCCACCTCAGCTGAGGACCAGAGCAACTCGGAGGATGACTCCCTTATGGAGGCGGGTGTCAGCAGCCACCACACCCCAGCTAGTGTTGCTGTCCCCGCCACCACCAGCACCACCACCGCCCTCCCATCGGCTCCCATTCCCCAGGTCTGTGGAGGCTCCCATGTTCGGGAGCGTGTCTCCTTTGGGCCAGGCACCGCACCCCCTGCCCCTGTGTCCCCTGCTGCCCTGAGTGAGGAGTCTGTGTACCTCCTTCGCCAGCTCCATGTAGGGCAGACAGCCATGCTGAGTGTCCTCCATGCGCACACCGCTCTGTTGACTCAGCTGGTGTCGTTCATGGAGGGCATCTCATCGTGCATGTCTGACCTACAGAGGGGCAATAGGTCCATGGACTCCTCCCTGACGGCAGCAGTGTCCCTCCTCAGACAGTCCCTCACCCCTCCTGCCTCTGCTCCATCCACACTCCCCAGCACCTTACCCGTCCCAAGCACACACACACCGGCACAGGCACACACCAGCACACACACGTCCAGCACACAGACACACACGCCACAAACAAAACGCACACGCACGCACAGTCAGGTGACTGAAACCAGACTCACAGGGGATGGGGCCCTGGTACACACACACGCATCCATGGGCACTGCGCAGTCCTCAGTTGCCTCTCCCTCCAAAACACCCTCCCTTGCCTCACCTGCAACCCCAAAGACCCAGCGCCTCTTCCTCAGTGACCTCGGCCTCTTCCCCTCCGATCCAGCTGCTCCAGCATCCAGGGGGAAGAGGAAGCCCCCACACGGAGCAGAGTGCCCCTCGCCCCGGACACCCTCCCCCAGGCGCAGACAGACTGAGGCCCCCACCCGCAAGTCCCCCGGAGTGGTAAGAGCAAGACCCCGCCGCCGCCCTGCAGCTCAAGCACCAGGTCTCCTTCCTCCATCCCTCAGGCCCCCACTCCACAGGTGCCCCCACCACACCCTGCCCCAGGTTCCCCCACCCACAGATATACCATCCCCAAGAGGATCCGGCCTTCTCCCCCTGCCACTTGCTCTCCCGGCACCACACCCCCCGCTGCGCTTGTCTGTGCACTGATGTGGTGAGGGTGTCCTCCCCCTCTGTCCAGCCCACCTTGCCTGTTCCCCATTCTCCTCCCCTGGTGGTAGGCACTGCAGTGGAGTCCACTACCACCCTGTCTGACTTGGGCACTGCAGTGGCGGACCTGTCCACTCCATCTGCAGGGTCCACTGCAGTCGTGCCGGCACCCACACCATCTGAGTCATGCCCCCAGTTGTGCCGGCACACACCATGTCAGACACCTCCACTGCAGTTGTCAGTGGCTCTCCAGCACCCACCACCCCTTCCCTGCTTCCTCCTGGTGAGCCCTGATCCTGTCCCTGCGGTGCCTGGCCTACCCCCGGTTGCCCCTCCTAGTGGATTGTCCCTGGTTTTGTGCAGGCATGCGTAGGGTGACATCTGCCACTGTCACCCTGTTTGGACTTTTACAATGGACTGGCCATTGGCCTTTGTGTTTTTTCTGGACTTTGTTTTCATTCCACACATATGCTGAATAAAGCAACTTTCTGTTCTCTAGTGCTTATGCTTCTGATGTACATGTTGTTGATGATGCTAACCATGCCCTTGCTGCAGTGATGGTGATATTTGGTCTCATGATAATGAAGTGTTACTGTGCAGGAACCCATGTGGTCCAGGGGGAATGTGTCCTATCCTGTGGTGTATCCATGTCATCCATAGCAGCATCTGAGGGTGTCATGTGTTCAGTATTTGGCAATGGGATTTCCTACTTAGATTGGCTATTTCACATCTGTGGCTTCCACCCCTGCACATCTGTTGTGCCTGCCATTGTTCAATTCGTCTACTTCCCTGACCGTGTGGCCATCTCCAGTGGACATGCAGGTTTGGGCATCAATGGGGAAGGACTCATCTGTGTTGTCAGTGCAACATTGCTATACAAGTGTGTTGGATCTGTGCTGATGATTCCGTTGGCACTTCCATGACCAGGCTGATGTTACGGGAGCCCTCATTTGGTGCTAATTGTTGATTGTGTGACCAAGTGCTCAGCTGACATGATGGGGCCCTACTGAGGCAACATATGGCACAGCTTTCCTCACACAGGAGTGGAGTCCCCTCATGGCAGTGTGTACTCCTGTGACATTGCCTGCGCCCAAGGTGTGTGTTGTATGTGCATGTCTGTGTGTTCACTTCCGTTTAGCTGTGCATGCTGTGATCCCTAGTGTTGTACCTGTTTGTGATGCTAGCTGAGTTGACCTATGTTCCCCCAAAGTCTTCTCCCTGGGTTCTCTGTGATGTGGGTGCATGGCACATTACTGGTCATCAGGGTGTCACCCATAGGTGTGTTTGCTGTCAGGGCTGAGTTTGTGTGCAGACGCAGATGGGTCACAGTCAGGTTTCCCCTTGGCACTTGTTGTTTGCCCCTGTCATGTGATTTCCAGTTTGTGTTATCTTTCAGTGATTGTGACACGTTGTGTGTGTGACTGCTGGCACTCCTCAGGGTCCGGGCTGCAATGTTGGTTGTTGTCTATGTGTGTTCTTTGTGGGTGACCTTGGCTTCTTCATTGGTGTGTGACTGTGGATGGGATCCCATTGGTTGGTGTGGTATTGCCGTCATGTCCATGTACAGCGTAGTGTGCAGTGTGTCAGACATTCAGGAGTCTTGTTGAGTGGCCATGTGTGATGTGTTTCTGCACCTTGGTTCCCACCCACCACCCTGGAATAGTCATGGGTGCATGTGCAATGTCACCAGTGCATGTGTACTTCACTGCTGCACATTGTTGGAGGTCGAGGGGTGTGGTGTTGAGTGTGTGCAGATGTGAGTTGTTGCCCGGCTAGGCCCCTGCCTCCATGTTGGCCTTGGCTTACTGGCCATGCTGATTGATTTGTGCTTGTGTAGGTGTGATGGTAGTTAGTTGCTCAGGACACATGACAGTGTGAACCACATTTAGCTTTGTCATCACAGTGTGATTGTAATGCAGCACAGGGTAACCACATTGTGGGGGCCATGGGGGTGGTGCTGTGGTGTGTCTGTGTCTTGCTGTGTCAGTTGCTGTCCCTACGTGCCTGTGTGACATGTGTGATTTGTGCTCCCTCTCATCTGACAATGCCTGCTTGCCCACATAGGGGATTTGGATCCATGAGTTACCTTTGTGTGGCACTGTATGCACATCTGTATGATTGGTATTCAGCTCTCCTCATGTGTTGTGTGGTTGCCTGGGGACACTGGCACCCCCCTCACCTGTTGTGTATGATGTGCAGTGTGGGTCTGCCTGTTTGTGTTTGTGCATCTGCACCACTGCATTGGCATATCTTGGGTGTGCCATTGGCTGTATGTAGTTTTGTGGGTTTCCCCTGCTGTCCCTGGGACTCCTAGGTCATCGGTCAGCACAATGATCATGGTTTGTGTGTCCCATTGCTGCCATGGTATGGTATCTGTTCACCTCACATCTGCAGTCTCCACAGGGTATCTGCATTTGTGTGCCCATTGGTGCAAATATGTGGGTCTGCATTCTGATGGTCACTTCTGTCATTGTGTCATTGATGATTGTTGACGGTGTCAGCCCCCATGGGTGTTGTTTGTCTGCACATGGCCAAAGGTATGTCTTATTTGCACTGCAGTATTTGGCTCCCCCAATTTATGTTGCAATGGGACACATACACTACTTTGCCACTGATGTGTTTTTTGTTCTGTGACCAGGAATCATCCATGCAGTTTGGCAGTTGCACCTCTTTCTTTGTCAACACTTACCTTTTGGTCACTGTGGTGATGGGGGTTTAGACCCCATTGCCACAATGTTCAAAATGTGCTTCAGCTATGGACCCCACACTTACATTTTGGTCACTGTGATGATGGGGGTTTGGACCCCATTGCCACAATGTTCAAAATGTGCTTCAGCTATGGACCCCACACTTACATTTTGGTCACTGTGGTGATGGGGGTTTAGACCCCATTGCCACAATGTTCAAAATGTGCTTCAGCTATGGACCCCACACTTACATTTTGGTCACTGTGATGATGGGGGTTTGGACCCCATTGCCACAATGTTCAAAATGTGCTTCAGCTATGGACCCCACACTTACCTTTTGGTCACTGTGGTGATGGGGGTTTAGACCCCATTGCCACAATGTTCAAAATGTGCTTCAGCTATGGACCCCACACTTACATTTTGGTCACTGTGATGATGGGGGTTTGGACCCCATTGCCACAATGTTCAAAATGTGCTTCAGCTATGGACCCCACACTTACCTTTTGGTCACTGTGGTGATGGGGGTTTGGACCCCATTGCCACAATGGTCATGGCCTGCTTGCATTGTGGGTGCCACACACATATATGTGTGGCACATGTGCTACGGGGTCACATTGTATGTTCAAAGTCATGTTCGGTGTTGTAGGCATTTGACACAGTCTACACACGCTTGTCATGGTGTTGGGGGATGTCTTCTTCTTGCATTCCCTAGGTTGTGGTGTGCTGGTTGTGTCATGCATTGTCCATCCTATGAGTGGGGGTGGTAGTAGTGGTTGGCATCCAGCCCCCCCTGGCTAAGGGTGGTGGTAGGCATCCAGCCCCCCCTGGGTGAGGGTGGTAGTGGTGGTAGGCATCCAGCCCCCCCTGGGTGTGGGTGGTAGTAGTGGTAGGCATCCAGCCCCCCCTGGCTAAGGGTGGTGGTAGGCATCCAGCCCCCCCTGGGTGAGGGTGGTAGTGGTGGTAGTGGTGGTATGCATCCAGCCCCCCCTGGCTGAGGGTGGTAGTAGTGGTAGGCATCCAGCCCCCCTGGCTAAGGGTGGTGGTAGGCATCCAGCCCCCCTGGCTGAGGGTGGTAGTAGTGGTAGGCATCCAGCCCCCCTGGCTAAGGGTGGTGGTAGGCATCCAGCCCCCCTGGGTGAGGGTGGTAGTAGTGGTAGGCATCCAGCCCCCCTGGCTAAGGGTGGTGGTAGGCATCCAGCCCCCCTGGCTGAGGGTGGTAGTAGTGGTAGGCATCCAGCCCCCCGGCTAAGGGTGGTGGTAGGCATCCAGCCCCCTGGCTGAGGGTGGTAGTAGTGGTAGGCATCCAGCCCCCTGGCTAAGGGTGGTGGTAGGTATCCAGCCCCCCTGGCTGAGGGTGGTAGTAGTGGTAGGCATCCAGCCCCCCTGGCTAAGGGTGGTGGTAGGCATCCAGCCCCCCTGGCTAAGGGTGGTGGTGAGGCATCCAGCCCCCCTGGGTGAGGGTGATAGTAGTGGTAGGCATCCAGCCCCCCTGGCTAAGGGTGGTGGTAGGCATCCAGCCCCCCTGGGTGAGGGTGGTAGTAGTGGTAGGCATCCAGCCCCCCTGGCTAAGGGTGGTGGTAGGCATCCAGCCCCCCTGGCTGAGGGTGGTAGTAGTGGTAGGCATCCAGCCCCCCTGGCTAAGGGTGGTGGTAGGCATCCAGCCCCCCTGGCTGAGGGTGGTAGTAGTGGTAGGCATCCAGCCCCCCTGGCTAAGGGTGGTGGTAGGCATCCAGCCCCCCTGGCTGAGGGTGGTAGTAGTGGTAGGCATCCAGCCCCCCTGGCTAAGGGTGGTGGTAGGCATCCAGCCCCCCTGGGTGAGGGTGGTAGTAGTGGTAGGCATCCAGCCCCCCTGGCTAAGGGTGGTGGTAGGCATCCAGCCCCCCCTGGCTGAGGGTGGTAGTAGTGGTAGGCATCCAGCCCCCCTGGGTGAGGGTGGTAGTAGTGGTAGGCATCCAGCCCCCCTGGCTAAGGGTGGTGGTAGGCATCCAGCCCCCCTGGGTGAGGGTGGTAGTAGTGGTAGGCATCCAGCCCCCCTGGGTGAGGGTGGTAGTAGTGGTAGGCATCCAGCCCCCTGGCTAAGGGTGGTGGTAGGCATCCAGCCCCCCCTGGCTGAGGGTGGTAGTAGTGGTAGGCATCCAGCCCCCCCTGGGTGAGGGTGGAGTAGGCATCCTGCCCCCCCTGGGTAGGGGTGGTGGTGCGCATTCAGGCCCCTGTGTGCATATGTGGCATTGGTGATGGGCATCCCGCCCCTATGGTGCTGCTGTTGCTGGTGTAAGTATATTCTGCATCCCTCTGTGTGTGTATGATGTGTCGTGTACGTGTTGTATGTGTTTTGTGGTTGGTGTCTGACTTACCTTCTGCGCTGTACGCGTCCGTGCCTGTTCCGGTAGTAAATGTAGAATATTGGTATGATCGGGACGAAGGGATTCATGGTTGGTTCGTGTCGTTCGTCCTTCTCGTTGCTTCGCGTCGTCCTCGTCGCTTCGCGTCGTCCTCGTCACTTCGCGTCATCCTCGTCGCTGGCGTGTTCGTCTCGTAGCCGTGGATCGTGTTGTGGCGCGAATCGGAGCTTATGTGCGCCTCTCCCGGATGCTTTGACGTGCCGTGCGTAGCGACGGGTTCGGCGCGTACGGAAAGCGCATCGTACTTGTTCGGCCGGACGGAGCTGCATTTTCCCTTCCGTGCGACTCGATTCAGCGTTTCCGGATTCGCCTCGGTCGGGGAACAGGACCTGGTTTGGGTGAGTACGGCTCGGCCGGATTCTGTGCTGTTGTGCGCATCGTACTTACTCGTTCGGTGTGCTGTACGGATCGGTCGGGAAACAGGCTTTCGCATGGCTTTTTTCCCGACCGAATGGTATTGGGTGCGCCTCCGACCGAGATCGGAATCGGCCCCATAGTCTTTAGTCTGCTTCGTTAATGCTGGCCACCAGTAGCGCTGTTTCAATAAAGAAATAGTCGCTGTAACGCCTGTATGCGCAGAGCCCAAACCCTCGTGTGCCGCTAAAATCAAGCCTAGCCTACGATCCATATTTGGTATTACTCTATCCCCCACTCCAGGAATCTGAGCATATGGAATGTTTTGTGCATCTAACTTGTAGGAGTACTTGAGTGGAAATTTCTTTGGTACTGCTGTGCTGCCTTTGCGCGAAGCATTGACAGCTACCATTATCTCTCCGTCTATTCTCGTTCTTGAACGAGTAACTGCAGCTACGGCGGCTGTGCGAACAGCCCCCTTTGCGTCTTCATCAGCCAATGAATTCCCTTCAACGTGAACGCCATCACGCTGATGACTCAGTGTATGTATCACGTGAGTCCTTGGTAGTTCGTTTCTCAACTCCACTACCTGTTCCCATAGCATTTTATGCTTTATTGTGCCACCTTTTGCATCTTTGAACCCGTTTTGTTCCCAATGATGTAGATATTCATTGTACGACTGTACACAGTAAAAGGAATCGCACACAATCAGTGTGGGGAATTCGTGATCCGTATTTATAAGTGCCAGTATAAGTGCTTTGAGTTCTGCCAACTGAGCCGTGCAGTCTCCTAGAGATTGCGTTTTTGTGCAACTTGGATGGAACTTGCCATCGTGCATGCGACCTTTAACAATCGCACATGCTGCGCTGTAAGCTTGCTTACTTCCTGTGGCTGGTTGAGCAGAACCGTCAGTATAGATAATGTATTCATACTGATCTAGAGGCAAAATTTCATTTGGTAGAGGGTATTCTTGTTCGTATTGCAGGAATGCCTGTGTTTTTAAACTTGGATCAAATCTGTATGCAACATCCGTTGCAGTAAGAGAATTAGCCCATTGTATCCATCTTGGATGTAAGGCTTTAGCATTTGGAATGCTAGCTTTTGTAACAGCTTCTAAAGCTGGTACTGGGGTCACGACAATTATGCGTTTTCCCTGAGCCAGAGCTCTTTCTCTTGCTACAGCGGTCTGCAGTGCTGTCAGGATTTTTTCTGTTGAAGTGAAACGCATTTCTGCGTTTGTATACAGGTGTGATTTGTATGCGATTGGTACTGTTTCACCTTCATTAAAAGTTAAATAAGTGTACCCGCATTGACCCGCATTGACCCGCTATGACTCGGATCACTAAGTTCTGTGCGTTTACGCATGTCTGTAAATGTTTAGAAGCTATCATGTCTTCCTGTAGGGAACGCAGGATATTTGTGTGTTCCTGTGTCCATTGTTTGACTGAAAAGTCAGATTTTATTAAGTCGTAGAAAGGTTTTACCCTTTCTGCATAATCCAAAATGTATGTTCGACCAAAATTTAGGAATCCCAGAATTGATTGTAAATTTTTTAATGATTTTGGAGGTTGGAGCAGCGCACACTTTTCTAAAAAGTTAGCTGCCAGGCTTTTTCCCTCACTTGACAGCTCGTATCCTAAAAACAGGACATTGAGGTGGGCAATTTTCGATTTTTTGAAATTAAATTTATAGCCCTCAGAGGCGAATCCCATAATAATGGTGCTCACCCTGGTCAAGTGCCTCTTTAAGTCATCGTCCGTCAGATAAATATCATCCACATAGGACAATGCTTCTTCATCCAAATTTTGGAGTAACTCTGTTACCCTTGCTGAGAACAACCCCGGGCTATTCTTGTACCCTTGGGGGAGTCGGCAAAATTGCCATTGTGATCCTAACGCACTGAATGCGGTCAGATACCTGCTTTCAGGCGCTATATTTTGGCAGAAAAATCCATTTGAGATATCAAGTGTTGTTTTGTATTTTTCCGCACAATGTTATTCATTAATGCGGCACTGTGTGCATTTTGAACTGCAAATGTCTTTGTACAAGTGTTTAAATGTCTGTAATCTAAAACTAGACGATATGTATTGTCAGGTTTGGCTACGGGGAACAAAGGATTGTTCATAGGTGAAGTGCAATTTTCTATCACCCCCTGGTATTCTAGTTGATCTAGAATCTCCCTGACTTGTCTTTTAGCTTCCTGCTTTATAGGATATTGCCCTTGAGCATTTGGGGAAACTTTTAAGGGGATCACGTGGTGGGTTGAATCCTCATCCCAACCAGCATGATTTTTGTACAATGCTGGAGCTAGGGCAACCGCCCACTCCTGCGCATATGCATGTTTTAGGTGAATGGGAACAAGGTCGGAAAAGGCTGGAAAAATTATTGTTTCTCCCCTAGGGCACTCCATGACGAATGCTGGCGGCCAGTCGTGTTCTAATAATAGAATGTCATAACCAGATTACAGATTTTTCCAAAAGAGACCTTTAACTTTTCTGGGCTTGTCCCCCTCCATCCGGAGTGTTATCTCATGTAACTTATGTGGGACACTTACCCGAGTATCAGGTGTTTCCACCGTGATATACTCACTCAACTCCGCTGTCACCAGAAATTCCTTCAGGTTCTGGCGAGCTATCGTTACTTCTGCCGCGCTGTCTAGCATCGTCAGAGCCCATTCCCCGTTCAGAAGCTGGGTCCTCAGAATTCTGGGCATGTCTGATCTTGAGACCTGCTACATTCTTCTTTTTGAACTGAGGCTTTGATTTTTGTGTACCTTCTTTTTTAGGTGCGTAGTCCGTAGCGCGTTGCGTGTCTCTGGACTTTGTATGCTCCTTTGATCGTCCTTCCCTCTCGGAGTTTCGTGATGAACCCTGAAAGGAACGGGAGGAACGAGTATCAGTATCCTGATATCTGTCAGGTTTTTTAATGTTATCCCTATTCCTGAGGTTATACCTCTTTTCAGAGGGCTCCTTTGGAGGAGACCTACCTCTGGACTGAGATCTGGTGTCTTTAGACTTTGGTTGTTTTTTATTTTCCCACTTCTTTTTAGAAGAAGTAGGTGTCTGCTTTGTAATGTCCTTTTCAGGACTGCCCACCAGTTGTGGTTTTAATTCTTTCCCACCTAGACTGTCTCTGCCTAATTCTGTAAATGCAGTTTCGATTATTTTGGGTAGTTCGTGTTGTTGGTCGTCTGGACTGAACTCCCTTAGGCGTTGGCGGATCGCCACTGAAGCTGCTTCCCCCTTAATGTTAGCAAGTATTATGGCTGAGACCTGTTTAAAGTTGTTTAGCAACTTCATCCCTAAGTTAAGGGCAGGCTCTGCTCCATACTCATTTTGTATCTGTTTTAATACTTCAGGTACTACTGCTATTGACGGGATACCATGTGTTCTGGTATATATGGCAGCAAAGACTTAACCCCAAGAGGTGCAGTCCTCTACTTGTGGTGTGAGACCCATGGGCAAGCAGATTGTTAGGATTCTGTGTTTATCACTGGTTGTAGAATTCGGGAATACTGCTTCAAGCTGAGTTATTTTCTGAGCTATCCAGAATGGGATTTGTTCGCGTTTTGCTGGCATTTTTCCCATTATCGCGTGTAATGTTTGATTTTATTAACTGTGCCTTGGACTGGAGTGTCTTGTGCTGCAGCTGGTGCAGGTTGAACTGTTAAAGTCCTCATCACAAATTGTGTGAGGTTTCTGTAGATTTTAATTAAATCTCTGTGTTGTACGAGTAAGTCTGGCTGTGGCATTGTGCCAATGTCAGGATGTGATGTGTATGCCGCTAATATGGGCCATGTGGCTCCTGCTCCTCCGAGCGGACATAATCTTGCTCTTCCTCGTATGTGGGGTAGGGCGCCTTTAAACCAGTAATTATGCTCCTGGTAAGTGAGCGGGACATCTACTTCCTTAAAAGGAGTAAAGTCCGCTGGTGTTTCACCTTCTAGGTAGTAGTGAAATACATTTGTAATTGCATTTACTGCTGGGAGTGTAACCCAAGAATAGAACACCTCTGTTTTATTGGATTCGTGTGCCTCAATCACGAAAATTACTGTACCACCCCTGGCTCTTAAGCCATGTTCTAGAAGTTTTATGGTGACTGCCCTTCTGAAATTTGGTGCAATTTGTATTGCTTCTTCAGGGTCTTCTTCTAAACCAAAGAGATTTGTTGTAACTCTCCCTGTTGCGCTTGTTTCTTCCACCATTTTTAATTGGAAGAAGGGAGATTAAAGAGTTCTTAAAATAAGGTGTAAGTGCACAATTGTAGGAACTAAAATGTCCTTCAAGCTTGAGTAACCAACAGCCAATAAATAGTATTCTCGTACTACTCAGCTGCGGCGGATTTAGTGCCCACCCACTCCAGACGTCTCTGGTGTTTTGTGAGTAGGTTCTCTGAGAATAGCACGACTGAACTACTCAGATTCTACTGTCAAATAAGTACCAAACCAAAGTTGGCGGCGCCAGGTCGTGAAGCTCCTATAGTACCCCTGCAGGACCTGCGCGTTTGGATAACATATACTGCGGGCTTGGTGGCAGACTGATTCCGTGCACCCCCACCGTATATGTTAGCCTGGTTTTGCATTAGCTAGCTCGCAGTGCCACTAGTGTCTCCTCTTATCGGGGAGAGATTAGTTTCTGGCAACCTTAGAACATGGCAACCCTGATTCCCTCAGAATCGTGGAAACAATGTACTACCTTTCGCTCAGTCACTCGTGCTCACTTATTCGGTTTGTCTCACAGAGTTACACAGAATAAACAGTCGGGCGTTTCAATAAGTATTTATTGAACAGTTGTTATTCTAGTGTAAAATATGTGTGCTGCGGTAACCAGCAGACAATAGCAGAGATATATGATCAGCAGTACGATAAAAGCAAAGGGATAGAACAGTTCTACCATATTGCGATAATCATGAGTACATACATGAATGTAAAAGCATTATGCAAGTGCGCGTACTCCTACGATGCCTACCTAGATGTACCTGAGTGTACCTAGCATATGTGTGTAGGTCTTAGAAGCTAAGAGCCAAGAATCCTCCTAGGATTTAGTCGAACCCCCATACCTGAATAGAGAGAGTGTGGGACCCCGTCCTGGTCTCGAGTTGGACACCCCGTCCGGGTTGTGTCAGACCACTGTCAGCCTTGAGCGACTGCATGCAGGAGCCTCAGCGTCTCTGGTCAGTGTGTCAGCATGGAAGTCTCGGTTCCCTCTGGTTTACCGGGGCAAGATGTGGTGTATTTATACCCTAAAGAGTCTCGGTCCTCAGTATGGTTTGTATTGGACATGAGGAAGACGTCAGGGGTGAACTTTGTACATACATTATGCTGGTGGTGTATTCTTAGAAAGCCATGCATAATTAATGAGTACAGTGTGGGCCTGTGTTTGGAAGAACCCTGCTGCATTCAAAACCACAGGATAGATAACGTTCAGCCCTCAGAGTTCGTTGTGTACTAGCTGGGACCAATGTAGGTGAAAGATCATGCCTATATAAGGAATCATACTATAATAGGACATGTACAGTTGTGACCATAATTGGGCATATGCGGCCATGACCATAATTGGGCAAGTACGAATATGACCATATTAGGGTAAATATGAATACGTCCATTTTAGGGCATGTACGAACGGATCTACATTAGGGCATCTATGCGGGATATAACAGTACCCTTGGCAAGCAAAGGTAAAGGGAGATGGGGTGATAATTTTCAGGCTAGTGGGATACAAATAGGGTATTTTAAGCAGAGGAATGTCTTTGGCATGCTTCTATAGCCCAGGCACTGAGGAAGATGTTAAGTTGAGATCAATAATTTAAAAATAAATAAATAAAAAATGGGAATAGAAAATTCTGGAGTTTTAAGATGAGATCTGGTCAGATGTGGTTGTCGGAAAACCAGATTTAACTTGGCTATAGAGCATTTGAAAATAGGACAGGTAGAGGGAAGGCAGAGTGCTCAATATGGCCTTAGGACTGATGTTCTCTGGCAAAGTACAGTCCGACCGATCGGAAATGACTTTAGAGGGGAAATGAGAGTAAATATCCTCGATCTTGCCTATAAAATAGTCTGCTAGCTTATCGCAGTGTTCGCTTGAGGCTTCTATACGAACAGCCGATAGCACTGGTTTCATTAGGCTGTTGACTAGGTTGAACATTTCTTTGGCTGGATTGTTGCTATTACAGATTTTATTCGAAGAAAACTCAGCCCTGATCTTCATAATTAGCTTGTGATATGCTTTGATAGCTGAGGTATATTGTGCTTGTGAGGAGGGATCATACATTTTTCTCCAGGACTGCTCTAGAACCTTACAGTGTTTTTTAGCAGTAACAAGGGTCTTGTTGAACCATGGGGCAGGATGCTTCTTTTTGACCAGATCCTGGCTGGCGTGGATGAATGCGTCAAGGGCTGAGGTGAGCTATGATTTCAGCATGTTATCAGCAGCCTCCACATTGAGGGCCAACTGGGGACGGCTAGCCTGAATAAAATTGCTAAATTCCTGCAAGTCTAGTTTATGTTAGCGATGTTTCAGTATGGTGTCAAGGGCCAGGATGGGGTCCTGGCGTGATATGCAGATGGACATAGGGATCATAAAGTGGTCGGTCCAGGTCATAGGCCAAGGGGTGGAGACCCGCAGATAGCTTAAGTTTGAAAGAACTGGATTGAGGAGGTGGCCAGCAGAGTGTGTTGCTCCTGTAACGAATTGGGTTAATTGCATAGCTAAAAAGTAATCCAGGAAGTTGCTAATTTCACCATTTTGGATAGCGTCGAAGTGAAGGTTAAGGTCACCGATGATATTGAAATTAGTATGTTTTATGACTAGCGAGGATATGAAATTTATGAGCGCTTCTCAGAAAGCTTTGAATGGGTTTGGGGTGGGAGATCAGCAGCCCAAAGAAGGTGACATTATTGTTGAAGGAGATTTTAAAAAGGGCTGTAGGAGGCTGGCTTAGTATATGGTGCACACTTATTTAGGTGAAGCACCTTGCACTAATCCAGACAACGCTTAGGGTGATTTTAGTGGTCTTGGACAACCATATAAAGCTCTCTAAGTGGTAGCTGTGGAGAGCAGCCTTCAGGCTTAGTCCAGAAGGAGTGTTAAGCAGCTTGTTTTACCACAACTAATCATATAGTGTAGGTTAAATGAAAAAGAACCACACAGTCTAATTATAAAAAATAAGTATATTTATTATACACACTCACTAACACATTGGTATATCTCCTACCAGGAGATATCAACACAATACACACAATATTTCAAATGTAAAACAGGTAAGTAAGCACAAATACACAGTGGTCTCCAAGAGAGACCAAACCATATATTAAAGAAGTGGAATACATACTGCAACCGAAGTTGGGACTTGGACCAGAAGACTCAGAAGAGATGGGTATCCAAGGACCCACCCGAGGTAAGCACCCAGGAACCCCACTGAGGCTGTGTGCAGAGTTGAAACACAGCCGCGTACTCAATGCAAGCCAATGGGAAAGTCGCTGTTGCAGTTTTCAAGAAGAAGGACCCTTCCCAGTGGACCCTGAAGAAACCCTGTGGAAGACAGAAGGTTTGAGAGTCACCCCACCCGTGGATACCCCAGGACCCAGGATACCTACACCAGGGAAACCAGGTGCATAGGTGCGATGGAGGACTTAAGAAAAGCTGCAGCTGGTGAAGAAGGTGAAAGAGTCCGGTGGAATCCAAGGATGGATTCTTGAAGAGGAGTACCTGCAAACAGAAGGGACAGAGTCTATGCCAATCGGAAGTGACCAGGAGGCACAGGAGACCAATGACCACCGATGACGGAATATGCAGGAGTGATGACGGTGTTCTTGTCGCTGCAGCTGTGAGGACCAGGCGACACTGTGGAAGACCAGGAGCCATTCACAAGCTGTCCCACGTCAGAAGTCAAGAACCAGGGAGTCGGTGTCCGGCGGGATCACCAACAATCCTTGGCA
The DNA here is from genome assembly GCA_963921515.1 of Calotriton arnoldi. Lineage (NCBI taxonomy): Eukaryota > Metazoa > Chordata > Amphibia > Caudata > Salamandridae > Calotriton > Calotriton arnoldi. Next base: position 673,632 of record CAWUFW010001733.1, on the reverse strand, counting down.
GCAGCAACAAACGTGGTAAACAAAAAAGGTGGGGACCAGCAAGGTCCAAGGGACTCACCAAGTGTAGGAGAGTCAGAGCAGGCCTCGAGCAAGCAGGGGGGCCCACTGAAGCCAAAGAAGACCCTCAAGAGGACCCACTGGCTGAAGGCACAGGAGTCGCAAGAAGACCTCAAGCAGCTCACCAAAGATGCAGGCCCACGGTACAGACGATCTGATGAGGATGAAGATCTTGGTAGGAAGAGATGGTGGAGGCTGGAGCTTCTTGTAGCCAGAAGATCTCTGGAGGACAGAGTCAACAAGCCTTGGCAGCGGCAAGTCAATGCAGTGCACAGAGGTTCTGTTCCAGCGGTTCCGACAAGGGATACTGACCTCAAACTTGCTGAGAAGACAGTGCAGGCCTCAAGGGAGTTGCAGAACAACCACCTGTGTTGCTGAGCCTTTGGGAGTCAGTAGGACATCAGGAGCAGCAGACCGGTCAGTTTGGTTGCAGTGCCTGCAGATGCAGGGGAGTGACTCCTTCACTCCAAGGGAGATTAGTTTGGGTGTCCTTGATGCCCACAGGCCTGGAGAGGAGCATGAATGAAGCACAGGCACATATGATGCAGAAGACTGGCAAGACGACGAGACCAGGAGCAGTAGGAGTCTTCCTTGGTGCAGTCTCAGTTCCTAGGAGCAGTCCAACAAAGTCGAAAGTGCCCAGAGGGTAGAAGTTGAAGTGGTTTCGGGTTTGAATCTTGTCACATGCCGAATCTGAAGAGCCACCCACAGGTAAGCCCTTAAGTACTCTAGGGAAAGGATTGGGACAATTCAAGGGTCCCTCCCAGAGGAGGGGCTGAACAGAGGGGAGGATACTCCCATGTCCTTTGTCCAGTTTTCGCGCCAGAGCAGGAGCCAAGAGTTCCCTGAACTGGCTCAGACTGGAGTATGCAAGGAGGGCACCAAATGTGCCCTTCAAAGTAGTCTGCTGGCGCTGGCAAGCGCTCCCACCCCAGCCCAATACACTCAGTCCTGTCACACCGCCCTGTGGCAGGAAACCTATTGTTATGCCTTCCCTTGCTCAAGCTCAGCTCAGCAGCAGGAGGGCAGGAACGTGTCTGTGGTCGGCAGCAGCACTAGCTTGCTGGTAGACCCTGAAAGGCTGGTACCGGGAATAGAGGGGGCACCCTAGGGGAGCCCCCCAGTACACTGAAATCGGTGTTGGGGTAGGATTCCAACATGTTCTAAAGAGCCTGCCATGGGGTGACTTACAGGTTTTAAGAGCAGTGACCTCAGATATAAGGGAACTTATATCTGTTGTAAGTGGTGTAGCACCAACTTACACAGGCTACAATGGCAGGCCTGTGGTCACAGTTTGAGTGGTCTCTCATGGGTGGCATAATACATGCTGCAGCCCATGGGAGACCCCTGGTGTACTTATGCCCTGGGTACCATATACTAGGGACTTACATGGGTACACCAGTAGCCAATTGGGAAGGTACCAAAGTACTTACCATTGTCAAATTTAGGGAGGAAGCACAGTGACTGGGGTCCTGATTAGCAGGATCCCAGTCGGACTAGTCAAAAAGTAGAATAACACCAGCAAAAAGTGGGGGTAACCATGAAAGCAGATCCTACTTTCACAATCTTGAATGGTGCACTGGGTTAGGCTGCAGCTTAGCGTATCTTTGTAAACAATGGCTATGCCGCCTCCTCTGCGCTGGCTCTGTTACAGTTCTCATAATTATAACCAGGGAGAGCACTAAAGCAAGCTTCCGCTACCATAGACTGCTCTAGCCAAGTTTCTGTGAAAAACAATATGTCAGATAAGTAGTCCTGAATAAAATCAAAGATGTCGGCATGGTGACGAACCAGAGAGCGACAATTAATACTAAATAACTTACATGTGGTGGAAAGTGGTTGAGTGTGAGAGGTAGGTCTAATGGTAGTATGGAGTATATTAGGTTTGAACCCGCGGATCTTACATCTAAATGAAATCTCCTCCGGGATCCACAGGTGCAAATAGCAGTCCTGTGGAGAATCCTCTAGTGAGTGAAATTTAAGAGTGGAACAAACTAACCTGTTTAGTTAGGAAGGAGCAGAGTACTTTGCCCCTGGCGCGATCCAGACGCAGACGGGCTTGCCTTTAGTGTGCCTTTGGCGCGCCAGCGGCGTGTCTGCACATCGGGGCTCATTTTGTGTTCGGAGCCTCGGTTTGGGACAGAACAAGTAGTGGCAACTAAACTAGAGTAGGCTGAAAAATGTCGCTCCAGACCATTTCTTGTGTGACTGAATACTATTGATTCTTTAGTAGAGCAGACAACGTTTGTTGAATTTGATTGGCATTGTTGTTATACTTGTACTGTAACGTTCGTGGAGGGAATTGTAAAGGAGGGTGAGCCGCTGTGAGGAGTGAGAAGGACATCACAGTGTGCTGCTCTGAAATTGGACGGTTGGCGTTAGTGCTGCGCTGTTATTGGTTGTTGACACCAAATGAGAATTGTGGGTAGAGAAATGATTTCCTAGTTTGAAAAGAAATTCTATTTGTGATTGTTGACATTGTTGGAAAATTTAATTTTTTAAGGCTATATGAAATCTGATTAGGGGAGATGTGAGAATACCTGTTCGAGAGGGGGTAGAGGCACCACCCGAAGACATGCCAGGTCATTATATGGCCATAAATGTGAGCCTTCACTCGTGTATTTAGCTGAGTCAATTGCATAAGACCACAGAGAAAGCAGGTACATTGATGTTTCCACACTATGGCACATTTCATTTGAAAACTTGACAAGTGTATTGTACAAGATGAAGCCACCTCCTAGGCCTGCACAGTTTGAAGCACTTAATACTTAGGGAGCCCACAGCTCATGTTAGGCAAAAGGAAAAATATCAGGGAAGACTCCGAAAGGCAGTACATAGCTGTGCTGATGCTAGATGGGATGCAGAACAACGGAGCTGGAGAACTGATATAGTAGAGGGAACTAGATTGTACCCTGCATTGACAAACTTGAAAAAACGAAGCGAAAAAAAAGGAAGAAAGGGAAGAAGAATAAGGAGAAGACAGGAAACCCAGAGAGTACAGGCGAAGACAGAGATAGTGATTCTAGCAATAAGAAAGGATAGTTTATAATACCTCTGTAGTACAGAATGGCATTAATTCCCGAGAACTAGAGTATTCAATGAGATTTTTCAATGGGCCCCCACGAGAAGCTGAGAGTTCAGGATTGAGTAGAGATATCTAATCTCCAGAAAGGGAGCATGCAATAGATATGGTCAAATTAAATTTAGAAATGGATGAGCTGATTTCAGAAAATGTTTATCTTACCAGACTGGATACCTATCAAGAGAATGAGCTTATATACATGTGCAAAGATGCTACCAAATGAGCAGGACAAGCTCATGATAAGCTGTCTGAATTAGTCCTAACGTATGATGTGTATTTAACAAGGATCAAATCCTTGCAGAAAAGTTACTGTGCATGTTGTGACACAAATTACATAAATAGTATGAGGACATCAGGAATGAAATTGCAAATTAGAGATTTAATTAGTAGCATCCTAAAATAGAGTGAGCTAGATAAGTGGTAAGGCAGATGGGCGAAGAAGAGAGATCAAAGGAAAACAAAGGGAGAGCCGCCTCCGTCTTTAATGGATGGAGAGGGCCCTTCAAATTTTCCATTGAGGGAAGTGCTTGGTGGAAGTTATGTCCATGTGCAGTAGGGGTTATCTTGTGTCATTCACCAATAATTTCCCAAAGTTAAAAAGCTGGTGGAATGATATACACAGGTTAAGCAATTTGTGAAGATTTCACAAGTCTTGTGGGTGGATTTGAATACCTTCTTCAACATTGTAATATACAGAGTGATTTGTGGGCAGAATGTAAAGTGACTGTAGAGTATCTGGAGAAGGAACGTCAGAGAAATCCGATATCACATGCCCCATCACCATTAATGATAAAAAAGTATCAACAGGTAATAGCCTTTTTGAAAGGGAAAATACCAGCTAAAGACATTGATTGGGTTAAGATTGACAGGACAACCTAAGAGCCCAAAGAGTCAGTGCATGCCTATTATGAGAGATTGTCTCAGGTGTTTAAGCTGCACAGTGGAATGGAGACTCTCGAAGCTAAAGACATGGGAAATTTTGTGTCCCAGTTTGTAACAGGATTGAGACCGGAGATTAGCTTGATGATTCAACAGCATTTGATCTGTTGGCAGAATAAATCGGATTTTAAGATATGGGAAATATTGTAGTGATGAATTGGAAATGAGGCAGAAGCAATTGAAGGAAAAGTTGATGGTGGCACAGATGAAAGCAGCACAGAGAGGAAGTCAGAGTCAATCTTTTATAGGGTTTGACGGTCCTATGCAAGGAGTGTATCAGCAGGGAGCTCCTATGATACAAGGTGGAAATTGGTTCCCGCAACAAGGTAGAGGCTGTGGTGAACGAGTTACTTACCTTCGGTAACGATGTATCTGATAGAGACACAGTCTAGCCGCAGATTCCTTAACTTAGAATATCCCCAGGCTGGATCCGGAAAACTTTTTCCCCAGCAGAACCTCTGCACGCCGGGGGGCGGCGGCGTCCGGCTCCATCCTGACGTCGTCCACGGAAGTGACGTCAATGGAGCCATATAAGTCCCCCTCGGCGTGCTGACGTCAGTTTTCTACTGTGACACTTTTCCGCGCTACAACGCGGAGCTACTACAAAAACTGTGAGAGTATAGGAACAGTGTGCCAAAAAAGGAGCAAAAACCTTTGAAACAACAATGATAAGAATTCATAGAATGATGAGAAACAACACCATGTTGAAAGAGTACTCAACACTTGAAGGGACTGAAGGGAGCGAACAGAGCACCCGCCCAAGGAAAAGTCCCACCAAAGCAAAGAGCCGTGCCCCCCCCTAAGTGTCAGAACTGGTAAAATTCCGTTGGGTTCCTCAGGAGCAGAACCCTCAAGAAGCCCACCTTCCAGCAGCCTTGACTCAAGCTTAACTGCACTGAGTATCAAAGTGGCTAGACGGGGGGGGAGGGAATTAGGGAGGGTACTGCGGGGAGGGAGACCTGGAACGAGACGTTGTCCTTGATTAGCTTTCCTTTCGTGCTTAGTAAACTCTTTGACTATATTTAACATGGGTTAAACAATGACAACATACCTGTAAAAGAAAAGCAGGTTATGCATAGAACAGTCGTTGTGTACGTCTTCTCAGGCTTCACTGACAATTTCTGTTCCTATATTTCTCAAGGATACAATGTTATGGCTAAACAACCATGTTTCAAAACGAAGCACACATTCATATAAAGAGCCACTTGGCTTTAGACACAATGTTTCCGTAATGATGTGCTTTAACCACTGTTAAATATCACAGTGGTACTTCCAACAACCTTTTTGCAATACACAACACATTACATATGCTAATGAGGCAGATTAATATTCAAATGCCCAAGGGAGGGCTTCAGCGCTATGTATCAGAGTTCAAATATGCAAATGTCCAGGAAGCGCATCAGCGCAATGCACTGAGTCAAAATATGCAAATGTTCAAAGAGCGCTTCAGCGCAATGTGACACAATGCCCGAGTCATCAATATATAAATGCCCAAAGAGTGCTTCAGCGCGATGTGCCAAGTTGCCAAAATCACCAAACATGTAAATGACCAAAGAGCGCTTCAGCGCGATGTACAACAGTGCCAAAATCACCAAACATGTAAATGACCAAAGAGCGCTTCAGCGCGATGTACAAAGTGCCAAAATCACCAAACGTGTAAATGACCAAAGAGCGCTTCAGCGCGATGTACAAAGTGCCAAAATTACCAACATGTAAATGCTCAAAGAGCGCTTCAGCGCGATATGCAACTTTCTTGCAAAATGCAAAATAACAAAAACAGCAAATAACAAAAACAGCACATAGTTCCTTTCACGATGCTGTTGGTTAAGAAAGGAACGATCCTACCTGATTGTAGCTGAGAGAGGATCTACAACCTGGGAAAAGAAAACAGAAGTCTCCTTGCTGCAACCAGAATCTTCTTTCAGCAACCGGAGAACAGGAACAGCTGCTGCTCAAGCTCAGGGTTCTCAATAACCAGCAATGAGAACAGGGTGTGGCCCCCATTTAAAGGGCTCAGGAAGAAGCTTCCAGATTCCAGCTCACAGGTAAACTGCTGGAGCTGAGAAGGGACAATAGGCCTTGATAACATCATAGTCTGCAACAAGCATTGGCACAGACAAATGGCAAAGTCACAACAAGCATTGGTAAAAACAATAGAAAACAGTAAACAGGTGCCAGACAAGGTGCACCAGGAAACTGACGTGGCAGAATCATGACACTAAGAGGCAACTGCAGTGGAAATGAATGGCAGGCCAAACGAAAGGCAGTTTGCAACCACAGGATGGAACTGAATGAAAGACGGTCTGTAAACATAGGATGTAACTGTAAAGGACAACAGGACTGGTACAACATGACTCATGGCAAGTGACCAGAAGTGAACAACAACAGAGAATGTTCACCACACCCCCCACAATGACTTATGAACTGTAGCATAGTCAAATAGAACCTCAACCAAATCGACTGCAGCATAGACAAGGAGACTCCAAAGAAATGGGGAGAAACAGACGAGGGTGGAGGGAGGGTAGAAGAACATGAGAATCTCCATGCCGGAAGAACCAGGGTGGAGGAGCACTGAAGGGCACATAACCTAGCCACCCAAGAATGATAATGGGTGGAGAGCCATTGTGCCAAAAGAACGAGTTACTTACCTTCGGTAACGATGTATCTGGTAGAGACACAGTCTAGCCGCAGATTCCTTAACTTAGAATATCCCCAGGCATCAGACTGGATCCGGAGAATTTTTTGCAGCAGCAGCACCTCTGCGCGCGGGGGGGGGCAGCGCCGCATGGCTCCACCCTGACGTCGTCCACGGACATGACGTCAGCGGAGCCATATAAGTCCCTCCCGGCGCGCTGACGTCAGTTGTCTTCGGAGAACCTTTTCCGCGCCACAACGCAGAGCCACCACCAAAAACTGTGAGAGTATGGGAACAGTGTGCGAGAAAAGATGAAAAATCAGTGAAACGAAAACAGAAAGAATCGAATGGTGAGAAACATCACCATAAATGACAGTGACAAGCACTGTATACTGAAAGCAATTGAAGGGAAAGAGCAGAGCACCGCTCTGAGAAGCAGCCCCGCAAAAGCGAAGGCTATGCCCTCCCCCGAGGCAAAACGACCTGTGAAAAGAATGTCATGGCAGACGACAGGAAGCCTGCAACCACAAGATCTAACCGTGAAGGGCAGCAAAGACCGGAACCACATGAGTAACGACAATCTACCACAGGTCGGCAACACCAGGAATGCTGTATCCCCTGTAAGAGATCTATGGACTAAGGCACAGTCAAATAGACCCCAAACCAATTGACTGTAGTAGAGTCAAGAGACAAGAGACCCCAAAGCAATGGAGAAGGTGGGAGGGAGGGAAGAAGAACATTGGTAGGCCCCACACTGGAAGAACCAGGGTGTAGAAGGATACATGAACCCACCGCCCAATCACGAGAATGGGTGGAGTAGAACAAGTAAAACAGAATGAATCATCCTACCGAGGAGGGAGGTGAAAGATGCCACCCCACAGGAAGACAAAAGCCACCCGGAAGGAGGCGAGTGTATAAAACCCAACCTGAAAAGGTCCTCGCAGAGCGGGGAGGATGGGCGGGCGTTAAGGAATCTGCTGCTAGACTGTGTCTCTACCAGATACATTGTTACCGAAGGTAAGTAACTCGTTCATCTGATAGAGACATCTAGCGGCAGACTCCTTAACTTAGAATCGATACCAAAGCCATACCCCATAGGAGGCGTGTCGGCGACTGAACCCCACCAAGTTCCAAAGAGAACCCAGTCGTCAACAAGTTGACTAAACACAGTGGGGGCAGCAATGCCAGTGTGGCCAACACCAGACCAGTAGGCTCTGTAAGGAGCGGAAAACAAAGGGAGGCAAAGGCACCACAAGCCGTCAAGGGACGGCATGAAAGCCCTCTCGTTTATACAGGGTTGAAAGGGAGCACAGAACCAGAATGTTAGTGCGGAATGTGAGAGTCCATAAACTTCCGCAAAAGAAGGTGAACTGATCATAGGAGTCGATGGATCCGCAGAATCCGATGGATCTGCAAGAGACAAAGACCCAGAGAGAGGACAAGACGGTATGACCGAGTCAGAGCATACAGGTCGAGCATGCACAACAGTGGAAGAAGCACTGTTGAAATCGTACCAGCTAGGAAACCTTGGACAGCAGTGGTAGGATGCTGACCCATGTCCAGGAAGAGCCTGTGTTACCAGAGACACAAGTCCTGCCATTGCGCAATCGCTTCTTCACAAAAATGACATGTGAGAGGGCGGATGTCAACAAGCAGAATTACATATAACCATGACTACAAGAAGAAACATGCATGTGGGGGACAGAAGTACACATGAGCAGACAGTGTGTACTGCTAGAATCACACCACGTATAAGGGAATGCACACTGGAATGCAGTGAGAACAGCCCAGATGCGAGAGATGCATCACCAGGTAGTCAACCGGCGAAAGGGACCCGGCAAGCTAGACTCACACAGAAGGCTTGCTCCCATGAGAAGGCCGAGACCAAGACCACGGACACCGCAGCAAGGAAACACTTGTATGCGTGACCCCTTGTTGTGTGTAGAGCACAGGACAGACTATACATTAAGAAAGGACACAGCCATGAAGGATGTGTTTCATAAAAGAATACAAGAGCGCACCATAGGTACCAACAGTTATTTTGCAGCAGAACCGGACAGAGCAATGTCCAGATCCGTAAGTGACATCAGCCACCCGTCAGGGAGGAGCCACGGGCCACCGCGAGACAGACTGGGAGACTGAGCAGTACTCGAATGTGGAAAGAGTCAGTACTAAACGTATATAGAGTAACAGGAAATTGTATAGAGATGTACATACAAGACCACACAAGACAGTGAGTGTCCTGAAGAGAACACTTCCACAGAGAGCAGCAGGAGCCCGAAGTAGAAGTGTGAAAAACTCCTGCGCGGAAAGCAGCAGGGGAATAGGAAACTCCTGCTCGGGAAGTGCCCAAGAAAAGTAGGGCACAAGGCAATGTACAGCATTGACATACGTGGCGAGGACGCCACCGTCTATAGACAAAGTCCAGACAGGTCTGAACTACGAGAAAGTACTACCCATCCCGGAGAGAGTAGAAACCAGCCATCGCAGAAGCGTAAGGAAAGCGTAAGCAACCCGTGACAGCGAACATACTAGGGTGCACCCATCTGACGCTCATAGAACACGGAAGAATCGTGCCGCGTCAGCCCTGCGTGGCTGGGGGCAGCGCCACATGGCTCCGCCCTGACGTCGTTCATGGGCATGGCGTCCGCAGCGGAAGAACTGTGCCGGAATGGAACAGAACAAGGTGGCCCAAGGGACAGTGGCTGACGATATGGGCAGCCAACATAGACAAAGAGGGCGAAGCTGAAATGACACTCCTGGAAGAGGCAGGCGAGGCAGAAACCTCGAGGAAGTGAGCATCTACAGATGCAGGGGAGTGCTACGGACCAACCGCAGACCCCAACGGATAGGCAATAGAGCGATGCCAACCTGTGGGTCGCAATAAGGAAAAAGGGGGGGGGGTAGGGTCCACAACAGCAGAAAGAGACCACTGTCTCATCCGCAGGACAACCCTTTTGAAGAAGGGTGGCCCAAGGGACAGTGGCTGACGATATGGGCAGCCAACATAGACAAAGAGGGCGAAGCTGAAATTACACTCCTGGAAGAGGCAGGCGAGGCAGAATCCCCGAGGAAGTGAGCATCTACAGATGCAGGGGAGTGCTACGGACCAACCGCAGACCCCAAAGGATAGGCAATAGAGTGATGCCAACCTGTGGGTCGCAAGAAGGAAAACAGGGGGGGAAGGGGTAGGGTCCACAACAGCAGAAAGAGACCACAGTCTCATCCGCAGGACAACCGCTTTGAAGAAGACTCCACAGGAGCCCACCAAGCCTTCTGTGTAAGGAAGGCAGGTACACAATGGCCAACGAATACCCCACATAGGGTAGGCCTCAACCCCAGCTAGGGGCACCTCTTGAGATGAACTTATAGACAGAGGACTCAAAAGAAAGCAGAACCAGCTGACCAGCTGCACTAAATAGAATCAAAAACGGCGGAATAGTGGCACATACCGTCTGGGTATTACGTCATGAACCCAGGGCCCAGAACAAGTAGAGACAACACTGCACATGAAAATAAAAGTCCGCAAAAGGACTAGAAAACACAAAGTCATGGGAGCCCAGACATGAGGCGGTTGACTGCTGAGTCAGCAGGACTGTCACAAAGGGTCACGCCATCAAATGGCAAATCCCGAAGACTCTCCCGAACATTGTCAGGGAAACTGCCATCGCGCAGCCAGGCATGGCGGCGCAGAGTAACGGACCTAGCCATCGCCCGACCGACAGAGTCAGTGGTGTCCATGGCCGACCGAATGGTAAATTGTGCCATTTCTCGGCCATCATGAAGGAGACGATCCAGGTCAGCACGGGGACCCTCTGGAAGAGAGGGAAGAAGACGCTCGACCGAGTCCCAAAGGGCAAAAGTAGCCCGTGCAAACACGCATGACGTGTTCAGAGCACGGATGCCCGAACTAGTGGACGCAAAAATATGGCGGCCACATGTCTCCAACCAACGAGACTCACTAGTGGGAGGTAGCAACGGGAGAGGAGAGGAAGGCTGTGAGGCGAAAGCCGCCTGGACTACCTGTCCCACCTGTCCCTGAGCCCTAGGATGAAGGGACAAACAGACAGGGTCATCTGGAGCCGGGCGATGCTGACGTGCGATGGCCCGATCCACAGGGTCTCCAGAGGAGGGCCGTGCCCACGTGCCAAGAAGGGTGTCAAATAGCGACCCGCCAAAAGGCAGCAAGGGCTCCGCCTCCTCAGCATCCTGGTGGAGGAGATCCAATAATGGATCAGAAGGCAAGGAGACTGAGGGGGGGGGGGGGTGCAAGTGTAAAATAGCTGCAGCCCTGCGAACAGCCCTCGCAAATGCCACGCTAGCCTCTGTAGCCATTCTAGGTGGCGATAACAAACCATCTGTAGGGGACGGTTGAAGGCTAACGCGTCCACCAGAAAGGAGAGGCGCCGTAGCCTGAGGCCATAGCCTGGGGCCGAGGAAAGGACCACTGTCCAAGGGGCAGCGGAGCCGGGGAGCAAAGAAACAACCCTGGGTGCTCCGGGCCCTCATCCTCTTCGAACAGAGGAACAACAGGGACCGGCACCGGCGTCGACCGACGTCGAGACGGCGTCGTATCGACAACCATCAGAGGTGACTCAGCCTGGCATCGGACCGGCGTCGACTCGACCTCCACTGAGACCTGCGGGGAGGAAGGATGTCGACAAGGAGTCAAGCTCTGTGCTGCAGCCGCATCCGGTGCTGGCGCAGGGAGCCCCAAAGGGCTATGCGGAGACGGGACGGAAGGGCTCGACGTCTGACTGGGATGCCCCTCCGGGCCGTGTCCCAATGTCGCAGCGACTCCGGAGTTGAGGCACTCGGCCGGCGCTGAGGGCGAACCCGCCGGCGAAGACCCGACCTGAGTCCCTACCCCCTCTGTGGGGCCCAAAGGCACACCAGGGAGAGGGGGTGACCCAAAGATGGGTCCGAGTCACCCCAACACCCGGAAAGGGTGGGTATAAGGGGGCCGACTCCTGGGCGCCCGGGCCCGGGAGCAGTGGGCCCGCCGTCACATTTATGTGAGGCCGACGACCTCCGTGACTTGTGCTTACCTGCGTCAGGCGAACGAGGTCCGCGGGAATGACTCCGTGACCGGACCTGAACAGAAGCCCCAGCCCGAGATGGAGACCGGCGGCATGAAGACGCAGAGCTGGACATCCGGGCGGTCAACAACTTCATCCGTTGCTCCCGCAGTGACTTCAGCTTCATCTGCCGGCAGGCGTCGCACTCCTCGGAGTCGTGGTGCTCTCCTAGGCACCACATACAGATCGCGTGCGGATCCGTCGCTGACATCTGCCGCGTACAGGTCTCACACGCCTTGAAACCCGAAGGCATCGCACACTGTTCCTGGATGCCGAAGGCGTTGAGAAGGCCTGAAACAACAGGCCAGAGGAACAGCTTACTCCTGGATCCGCGTTGGGACGCGGAAAAGAAGGAAACTGACGTCAGCGCGCCGGGAGGGACTTATATGGCTCCACTGACATCATGTCCGTGGACGACATCAGGGCGGAGCCATGCGGCGCCGCCCCCGGCGCGCAGAGGTGCTGCTGCAAAAAATTCTCCAGATCCAGTCTGACGCCTGTGGATATTCTAAGTTAAGGAATCTGCGGCTAGATGTCTCTATCAGATTAGAATGACACACCCTGCCCCGGAGGTAGGTGAACTAGAGCACCCCTCAGGAAGACCAAAGCCACCTGTAAGGAGGCAAGGTGGTAGAACCCCACCTGGAAAGGTCCTCGCAGAATGGGGAGGATGGGCGGGCGTTAAGGAATCTGCGGCTAGACTGTGTCTCTACCAGATACATCGTTACCGAAGGTAAGTAACTCGTTCATCTGATAGAGACATCTAGCCGCAGATTCCTTAACTTAGAATAGATACCAAAGCTATACCCCATTGGAGGAGGGTCTGCGACCGAAACCCACCAAGTTCCCAAAGGAAGAGGTCCGTCAAGAACATTGACTTAAACAAGGTGGGGGCCGCAATGCCAGCTTGGCTGACATCAGACCCATAAGGCTCAGCATTGCCAGCATAGCTGACACCAGACCAAGAAGTTCAGGTCGGAGCATGAGCAAGGGAAGCAAGGTACCACAATCCGTCAGAGGACGGCACGAGTCCACTGTCGGCCAGACTGGGACGAAACGAAATCACAGAACCAGAAAGGTCAGTGCACAATGGCAGAATGCCATAAACTGCTACGAAAAGAGGGAAACTGAGTAGAGGACCCCAGGATCCATAAGAGACAAAGGCCCAGCGAAAGGACTTAAACATGATGACAGATTCCGAACACACAATGTGAGCGGCACAACATCAGGTGCCAACAAATGATATGTCAGGGCAGAAGGCATCATGCCGAGACATACAAACTACGGCTACCAGGAGATACATAGATGTGAATAACAAGAATACACGGAACAGACATTGAGAACCACACCACACAATGCATAGCTCAATGAAGCGTAACAGCAACAGCCTGTGCGCGTCGACAGAGAAGACTGGCGCAGCACCAGGTAGCCAACCAGTCAACCCTACCCACAGGTTCAACGACCAAGGGCCACCGGCACACCGTTCACACCCAAAGCTATCTCCCATGAGGGAGAGAGAGAGAAAGAGAGAGAGAGAGGAAACCTGGGACAATCCCCAGGAACCACCGCAGGTAAACCCCACATGCCGGCCCCCTCGTGTGCGTACACAGCACATAGAAATACAAGAAAAAGTCAAGAAGTGACAACCAAGGGTAAACTGGAAGAGTACCCCTAGAGAATAGAAAGTCACCCAAGAGGTACCAACGGCACCGACTTCTGTGAAACGTATCAGGACATACAAGTCCAACCACAAAAGGGGCAAACCCAACCCCCCGATTGGGAAGGAAGGACCGAGCCACCGCGATACAGGCTGGAATACTGACTACCACACCAACGAAGAAGAAGAAGTCAGTAACACTCAGACATAGAATGTCTGAAAAAGCATACATATATATAGATATAGATAGGATGATGCCAGAGATCATCCGGAGATAGAATATGTCTGTTGAAAATTGCAGCAGAGGCCAGGAGGAGAAACACCTGAGCCGTGTGCGGCAACGAACCGAAAAACCTGAGCCCAGGCCGGGGCCCGTCAGAGGGAAGCAAGGGGCACAAGGTAAATGTAACAGAGATCTGCTCCGGCGAAAACTCTACCGCCCCTAGGCAGACCCCAGACAGGGTGTGCACAAGCCTTTCCCAACACCAGGGAAGAAGGCAAGAGGAAGAGAACGCAGCCAAGACAGTGGCTCAAGGAACACTACGGGACCCCCGTGATAGGACACACACACAGTGCCGATCACATGTGGTGCCCACCCAGAGTACAGAAAGAACCGATCTGGAGCGGAAAGGAACAAAGCGCCCACAGGGACGCGTACCCTCGCCCAAGACCGCCAACAGCGCTAGGGGCAGAATGAAGGCGGAAGATGAGCCAAATGCAAGGCAGGAGGACGTGCAGCCCCCTGGGGCGCGTCGGGTACGGCAGAAACCCAACAAGACACCGGAGCAGACTGCGTCCACAGACGCATGAGAGTGCAACGGAACAACTGTAGGCAGCAATACAGAAGCTCCAGGAGAGCGCCACATCAGTCCGTGGATCTCAACAGAGAAGGCGTTCCACCACAGCAGGAAGTATGGAACAAAGGGAGATGCCCACAGCATAACCCACAGGAAAAATCCCCAGAGGGACAGACAATAACTAAGAGAACTCCACGGGAGCCTCCGAAAGTTCCTGGTAAGGAAGTGCAGCTACACAATAGCGAACGAATACCCCACATAGGGTACGTCACATCCCTATAAAAAGCAAGGGACACCCCTTGAGACAAGCTCATAGGCAGAGGTCAAACAGAACCATATAAACAGCTGGCCCAGCTGTACCAAAGGAAGGAAAAACACGGCTGAACAGCCATACAGCCCGTCTGGGAAATAATGTCTTGAACCCAGAGACGGAAATCATAAAAGCAGTGACAATACTGCATACAAAAACACAAGTACACCATAGAGGACTAAAAATTTGGTAGTCATGGAAATCCAGATAGGAGGCGCCGGACCGTCGAATCTGCATGCTCATCAAACAGATGGGCCCCATCAAGGGGCAGATCCCTGAGTCGCTCCCGAACATTCTCGGGGAAACTGCCATCGCGTAGCCACACATGGCGACGGAGAGCAACTGACATGGCCATAGCTCTAACCACGAAGTCAGTGGTGTCCATGGCCGACTGGACGGAAAACTGCGCCATGTCGCGGCCACCCCAAATAAGCCGGACCAGGTAAGCACGAGGGCCCTCCGGCAAAGAGGGAAGGAGTTGATCGACTGAGTCCCAAAGGGCAAAAGTAGCCCGAGCAAACACGCAGGTCGTGTTCATGGACTGAAGGCCTGAGCTGGTGGACGCTAAGACGTTGCGGCCACACGACTCCAACCACCTAGACTCCCACGTGGGAGGAAGCCACGGAGGAGGAGAGGAAGGGAGCGCTGCCTGGACTACAAGCCCTTGAGCCCTAGGATGGAGGGACAAACAGGCAGGGTCATCTGGAGCCGCGCGATGGCTATGTGCAATAGCATGATCCACAGAGTCACCCGATGAGGGTCTGGCCCAAGTCCCCAGAAGGACATCATACAATGACCCGCCAAAAGGCAAAAAAGGCTCCACATCCACCGTGCCCTGGTGGAGAAGATCCAACAAAGGATACGAAGGCAGGGAGACAGAGGGCGGCTGCATCTGCAAGATATCCGCAGCACTGCCAACCGCCCTCGCAAAGTCTGCACTAGCCTCCGTGGCCATCTGAGGTGGAGACAGCAAGTCAGCCGTTGGAGGCGGCTGCAGGCTAATCTGTCCACCCAACGACAGAGGCCCTGCAGAATAATGAGCCGGCCAGTGCCCCATGGGTCCCCACTCCGTGGAGCATG
The DNA here is from genome assembly GCA_963921515.1 of Calotriton arnoldi. Classification (NCBI taxonomy): domain Eukaryota; kingdom Metazoa; phylum Chordata; class Amphibia; order Caudata; family Salamandridae; genus Calotriton; species Calotriton arnoldi. The sequence continues at coordinate 657,997 of CAWUFW010001733.1, read as the reverse complement.
GAAAAAACCCTGGGGGCGGAGAACCCACTGGGGACACGTCCTCCACCAGCAGAGGAACAGCCGGGGACGGATCTGGCGTCGATCGACGTCGGGACAGTGTCGGGTCGACGGCCCCTGAAGAGGACTCGTCCGCTCGGCGTCGGACCGGCGTCGACTCGACCTCCACTGAGGCAGGAGCCTGCGGGAAGGAACGAAGTCGACTCGGAGTCGAGCTCCGCGCTGCAGCCGCATCCAGCGACAACGCAGGGAGCCCCGCAAGACTGTGCGAAGACGCATCAGGAGGACTAGACGTCAGAGTGGGATGGCCCTCCGGGCCGTGTCCCGACATCGGGGCAACCGCGGACCTGGAGTCAAGGCACTCGGTCGGCGCCGAGGGCAAATCCGGCAGCAAACCCCCGACCTGAGTCCCTACCCCCACTGTGGGGCACGAAGGCGCGCCAGGGAGAGGGGCTGACCCAAAGATGGCCTGCAGGCCTGGAATAGGCCTCCATCTGTGTCCGAGTCGCCCCAGCACCAGGAAACGGTGGGTAGGCGGGGGCCAACTCCTGAGGGCACATGTCCGGTGAAGACTGGGAGCAGCGGGCCCCGACGTCATGCTTGTGCGAGGTCGACGACCTCTGACTTCTTCCGGTGCTTACCTGAGGCAGGCGAGTGACGTCCATGGGAACGACTCCGGGATCTGCCCCAAACAGGAACCTCAGCGTGGGAGGAAGAACCGCGCCGTTTGGATCCTTCCGCTGGAGACGGAGGCCGGCGCCACGAGGATTCTGACTGGGACAACCGGGCGGACATCAATTTCATCCGTCGTTCCCGCAGGGACTTCGGCTTCAGCTGCCGACAGGCGTTGCACTCGGCGGAGTCATGGTGCTCACCCAAGCACCACATACAGATCTCGTGTAAATCCGTCGCCGACATCTGCTGCGAACAGGACGCACACGACTTGAAGCCCGCAGGCATCAGCACACTGTTCCAGGCGCGAAAGGGCGTCGTGAGGGCCTGAAACCAAAACAGGCCAGAGGAACCGCTTCTCCCGGATCCGCGTTGGGACGCGGAAGAGAAGAAAAACTGACGTCAGCATGCCGAGGGGGACTTATATGGCTCCATTGACGTCACTTCCGTGGACGACTTCAGGACAGAGCCGGCAAACGCCGCCCCCCGGCATGCAGGGAAAAAGTTTTCCGGATCCAGTCTGACGCCTAGGGATATTCTAAGTTAAGGAATCTACGGCTAGATGTCTCTATCAGATATTCTAATTGACGCGAGTACTGGGATTGATGTGGCAAATCTGAAGAGATCGAATCCTTGTCATTATTGCAATAAGTTAGGGCACTGGAAGCGGGAATGTCGTCTTAATCCCAACAGAGTGATGAATGAGAACCAGGTTCAGAATTCAGGCTTTACACTGCCCCAGAGTAATAACCCCATACAGTCACAGAGTGTACCGAGGCCAATGATGCAACATTTGAATGTGCCTCAAGGTCCAGGTTTCACAAGCCCCGATACTGCAGCAAAATGCAAATGGTCCCCGATTCAATTCAAATCAAGACCCAAATTTAAATCAGAATTCCTTACAAAATCAGAATGCGTTTCGGCAATTTCCTATGTTTGATACGCTTGAGGGCTACGGCTCTGATCAGTCACAATGATGGTGCCTGAGGGGGTAGGAAGTTTGCGTACTTGGCGCACTCTTAGAGGTAGACCAGAGTGGTCCATTTAAAGAAGGTGAGGTGAATGGCCACTCTTTTTTTTTTTAAACTGATTTTATTATTTTCATTACAAGTACAGCATACACATAACTTTTATTTGCAAGTTTATCATAGCGCAATCAACAGAAGGCATTGGCACATTTCCTTCATTTATCCAACATTGTGATGTAAATACCCCGTCCACTCCCCTACTCTGTCCCGCCCCGCTGCAGTATCATATGTTTCAATTTGTGTCGTCCCCTGGTCCTCCCCCTCTAGGAGCCCGTAATATCGCATCCAGGGACCCCATATTTTTTACAGCTTCTTCGGGCATCCACGGGCTTTGTATGTCCTTTTTTCCCCTGCCATAAATTAGTCCATCCCTCCTCTCCATTCATGTAGTGTGGGTGGGTCAGATGTCCCCCAATGACGCGCCACGCCTCGTTTGGCTACTACCAGACCTAAATTTGCTAACAGTAGCTTGGCTCTGGGGAGGTCTATTTCTGTTGGTACTCCCAGTATTACGCATTTGGGGTCCATAGGTACCGTTTCACCCAGTATTTCGCGGAGTTCTTTCGTTATGGTACTCCAATAGTCTTGTATCGCTGAGCATTCCCATAGTGTATGTATAAAGGTACCCCCCTCATTTTTGCACCGGTGGCACTCAGGTGTGTCTGCCCTTCCCATTTTATGTAAACGGGCCCTGTCATAATATGCCCTGTGTAGTATTTTAAATTGTATTAGGCGGAGGCGAGACTTGATGGCCACCTCGCGTGGGTGCATCAGCGCTGCCTCCCATTCAAGGTTGCCCATGGTTCCCACCTCCACTTCGCCCTCAATTTTATCAGATTGTCTGGCTTATTATTTATGAGAGTATTATAGGTCCACGAGACAGCCTTTTTGCTGATTTCTCCCATGAGCAATCTCCCTTCTAGTGGAGCATACTCTGGAATATTCTCTGTGTCCACCCCTTGAGTCCTCCAGGTGTGAGCCAACTGTATATACTTGTAGTGTTGGTTCTGGTGTAACTCATATTCCCTCTGCAGTGTAGCGAAAGTAATAAGTTTCTTACCCTCTAATATATCCCCTACTTTTGAGATGCCCAGCATATTCCACCTCTTAAAACCTTGTAATTTGGTGAATTCTCGCAATTTCGTCCCTTCCCACAGTGGTGTTTCTTTTGTTACTCGATCATTCCATCTAAATCTGCTTTTCTGCCCTCTTACGTGCATTTACCGTCACTTGTGTGGCTGCTAGCAGTTGCTTAATGCCTTTACCTCCATATAGGTAATGCATATGTGGGCGTGTCTCAAATTGATTTCGTTCCAGCGCATATGTGGGGTGATCTCCCGGCATGTTTTCCCCAATCATTGATGATAATTAAATGTGTCGCCCAATAGTAAGCCCTAATGTCTGGAAGAGATAGGCCCCCATTATATTGGTTTTGCTGCAGGGTATTGAGTGCCACCCTTGGAGTGCCGCCGTTCCATAGGAACGTTCTAAGTGTCCCATCTATCTTGGAGAAAACCTCTTTGGGGAAGGGGTATTTGAAGTACATATAATAGCTTCGGCAGTATTATCATTTTATACATCGCCGCTTTCCTGAGGAGTGTCAAGGGTATGGCTCTCCAACCCTCAACATCTTCATTAAATTCTCCAATGACTCTATATATGTTACAGTTAAGACTTTCTGTTTTATTTGCAGAAACATACATACCCAAGTATTTTATCCCTTCCTTTTCTATCTTAAGTTGCCCGAGAGCGGCACTTGGTTCAAAACTTTGAGTTGCTGGGTATAAGCAGGATTTTTCCCAATTAAATTTATAACCCGCATGCTCCCCGTACCTCTCGAATATGTCAAAAATGCATGGGAGGGTATCACTAGGGTTCGTAACGTAAAGGAGGACATCGTCCGCGTAGAGTGATATATGTTCGTCTTCTGCCCTATGTGTATCGTCTCAAAAGCGCGATATCCCTGGGTGCGCCCGATTACACATGCCAGAGGCTCTAATATTAGTGCAAAGAGCAGCGGGGATAGGAGGCACCCCTGTCTGGTACCACGACCAATAGGGAACTCTCTTGACACTATCCCATTCACTTGCACGCAGGCGACTGGATTTTCATATAGGGAGATCTATCCATTTCCGAAATTTTGGTCTGAATCCAAATTTCTGGAGGGTTAGCTTCAGGAAGGGCCAGTGTACCATGTCGAAAGTTTTCTCAGCATCCAACGACAGTATCAAGTGCGGGTCAGTCCTATTGTTTGCCACTTCTAGCCAATTATGTAATCGAAGTAGATTTAATCTAGTTGACCTTTTGGGCATGAAACCAAACTGGTCGTGGTGTATTAGGTTAGTTATAACCTTTGATTGTCTATGGGCTAAAATGAGGGCCAGGACTTTGGTTTCTATGTTTAATAGCGATATGGGTCGATAGGAACTACAGCTCATGGGTGTCCTACTCGTTTTGTGGATTACTACTATTGTGGCGCTTCTGAGATCATGTGGGAGGGTGCCCGTTTCTTTGGCTTCCTGGAATATGCTGAACAGGTGGGGGCCCAGCAGATCCGCATTCTGCTTGTAAAGTTCAGACGGTATGCCATTATTTCCGCTAGTATGATATCCTGTTCTAATGTTTGGGCTTCTGTTTTTTCTAAGGTAGGGGTGTTGATAGCTTTCTATTCGTGGAGCCTCTGCTAGTGGGTGCTCCGCGTAGAAAGCCTCATAGTATCGGGCGAATTCGTTTGCTATGTCGATGGGTATGCTTTACTGATGTCCCCCCTCTGAAGCTTTATGTGTTACCCATCATGCTTCTGCTTCCTTTTTGCTTAGTCACGCCAACAGTTTGCCTGCTTTGTCTCCGGCGTCATATAGGCGCCGGTGCGTGGTCTGAATTGCCGATTGCGCCTCTTTGAGCTAGGACTAGCATCTTCCACAGTAATGAGGCGTCTTCATTTGCTGACATTTGGAGGAGCTGTGGTTCTATTTCTTCCATCTCCTCTTTCTCTCTTCTCTTTTTGTGTGCGATTATGTTCTGGGCCCTGTCTCGCAAGACTGTTTTATATGCCTCCCAAAGTGTGACAGCGGACTCTACGGAGCCTATGTTTTCCTTGAAGAACAATACTAAATACTGTATCTATTCTAATCTCTTGGACTACCTTATTATCTCTGAGTTCCCAGGCATTAAGTTTCCAGCCCAGTGGGGTCGACTGTCATCTCTTGCCCACTGTAAGCCACAAGGGAGTGTGGTCCGAGAGGCCTCTCACCAGATATTCTGCTTTTTCTGTCTCTGTCACTTCCCCGGGTGGGGCTAAAATATCATCTTTTCTGAGAAGACTCTGTGCACCCCTAAATAATACGAATACGCCCGGGTTTGGGGATTGTGCCTTCGCCAGAGATCTGTCAACCCCATTGTACTGATGAATCATCTGAGCTGCATGTCTCTGTGCGTGCCAGTGATCGGCGTGGTGCAGTCTATCTGGGGGTCCATACATCATTGAAATCTCCCCCCATTAAGTGGAAACAAGAACCTGCCTGCATGAAAATATCTGTGAGCTTTCCTAATGTGTGTGCCTGCAGGCGTGAGGGTGCGTAAACAATAATCAGTGTTATGTCTCGCCTGTCTCAGATCCCCTTAACCACCACATACGTCCCGTTGGAGTCTATCCATGTGCGTTCTACCCGAAATGGTTGAGATTTCCTGGTCAGGATTGCAAGGTGAATGGCCACTCTTATCACCTAAGTGGAGGGGGGGCGGTGAGACTACTGCACGTCCTTCTTAGACACACAACAACCACAAACAGGTACGGTAGCTGTACAGATATGCATAACTGTGATCCTTACTAGAAAACTAAGTCAACGTCCTACATGGGCGACACAAAATTACTGTCCAGGTGCCTAGGGGAGTCCATCCTTATGGCTGAAGAGGCCTCACACACATATTTGTGTCATGCTTCATCATTGGCGACCTCTCCCCACCCTGGTAGGACAGTGCCACCAGGGCGTACTCAACCTCCTGTTGGACTTGTATCAGGAGGGAGTTGCCTAGGCACCAGGACAGTAATTCTGTGTCTGCCATGTAGGACTTTGACTTGGTTTCCTAGTTAGGATCACAGTTACACATATCTATACAACTACCCTACCTGTTCATGCTTGTTGAGGTGAATGGCCACCCCGTATCATTCTTGATCGATACTTGTGCTACCCGCTCTAATGTTAGAACAGTGGAAGTTCCAAACCTAACCCTCTCAGGAAAAAAAGTTCAAGTTGTAAGAGTTGCAAATAAGCAAATGACAAACCCTGTAACAGAAGAAGTACCTGTTAAAATATGGTCCTTTGAGGAGAATCACCAGTTTGTGGTGTGTGATTCGAATCCTGTGAACTTATTAGGAAGTCATTTATTGTGAAAGTTAAATTGCACTATCTAGTGTACCTCAAAAGAAGTAGAATTCCAGACCCATGATGAAGATGTAGGCTTTAAACTGATGAGTCAAGGGCCAGAAGTTGGGTTGTATCCCATAGTGAAATCTGAGGATTTACCACCTGACCTTAAGAATACAGTGAAGTCTGAGGGCTGGGACTTTTCAGGAAAATATATTGTTCTCATAAAGGGAGTTGAGCCTGTTCGCATAAAAGTAAAATCCAATGTTGAGTACCCAAGAATTCCACAGTTTAATCTGAACCCTGAAGCAATTGCTGGGATCACTCCAGTGATTGAGTCAATGATACAACAAGGCATTTTGAAGGAGCTAATAGGAGTCCATGTAATTAACCCATTATGGGCTTGCAGAAGCCTAGCGTTAAATACTGTATAGTGAAGGCTTTGAAAAAGATTAACAGTATCGTTTTTCCTGTTGTCCCATCTTACCGAATCCAGCTGTGATTTTGGTTCAAATTCCATATGAGGCTGAGTGGTTCACTATCATTGATTTGTGTCAGGCCTTCTTTCCTATACCCTTGCACGAAGACAGCCAGTACCTCTTCGCTTTAAGGTTCTAGAACCATGTTTTGGCATGGTGCTGACTCCCACAAGGGTATACAGAAAGTCCCTCAGGGGCTTATTTACAAGCCCCTTTGTTATATTCCATATAGGTACCCCAATATAGGCCCGGGTAACATCCCAACCTTTCACCTATATTCGTCCCTACATTACATACATAACGGGCTGCTAGGACCTACCCTTTACCTAGTTAAGGTACTGCTTACAGAACGTGGGGTTTGCCCTGAACAATAGCCTCATACGTTATGCATGAGGATCCTCGGATTCTTGGAAACTCAGCAGGACTACCTTCTCCTGCATAATAACTATGTACACGGTTCATTCCCGACGTCATCCTAAGTCCGACAATGGCACAGCAAGGTAGAACCCCTGGGGATACATTTGGGTATATAAACACCACATCTTGCTGAGATAGTCAGAGGAGATCAGGACTTCTCTGCCGGCACACTGACACGAGACGCGGAGCCTCCTGCATGCAGATACTCCAGTTCGCAGTGGTCTAATATCCCTTGCGGGGTGTTCAACTCGAGACCAAGACGAGGTCCCACAGTCTCTCACTTCAGGTAATGGGGTTGACTTTATCCTAGAGGGATTCTTGGCTTAACCCCTGCATACATGCTAGGTACACTTAGGTACATCTAGTTAGGATTGCATCGTAGGAGTACACATTTTATTGTCATGTATTTTATATACCTGCCTGTATTCATGGTTATAGCAAAATGGTAGAAATCTACCATCCTTTTACTTTCTTAGTGCTTCTAATCATTTATATCTGTTTCTTTCTAGTGGTTGTTTCAGCACACCTATTTTACAGTAGAATAACGACTGTTCAATAAATGCTTATTGAAAAACGTCCATACCGTTTATTCTGTGCATCTCTCTGAGATTAAGTAAGCATGAGTGACTGAGCGAAAAGTATTACGCTGTTTCCACGGTCCTGAGGGATCAGGTTTGTCATGTTCGATAGTTGCCAAGAACTATTCTCTTCTTGGTAAGAAGAGTTTCTAGTGGCACTGTGAGCTAGCTGGTATACAGGCCAACATACCCGGTGGGGGTGTCTAGAATCAGTCTGACACCAATCCTACAGTATATGTTGTCCAAACGCGCAGATCCTATATAGATTTTATAGGAACTACACAACACCTTGTGACACTTTTGCGACACTTTGGCTTTGCCCTTGTGTCACTTTTTGTGACACAGCGGGGGTGTAAACAATGCGCCAGGTTGTACCCTATTTACAAAGTGATGCATCTAGGCAGATGCGTCACCTTGTAAACCCCTGCGCCACATTATACCTGCGTCAGGTATAATGTATGAAGGGAGGGCGTTCCCACGCCAGAATGCCTCGTAGAAGTGACGCAGTGAAATCTACAAGATTTTATTGAGCCACTTTTAGGACACCACTGCATTAAAACCTTACGCCTGCTTGAAGCAGGCGTAAGTAGTGACACAGTGCAATAAGAATAGGCCACCCCCATGCATTGCTGGAATTGCATCAGGCTTACGACACAACTCCAGCAATGCGTGGGTTTTGTGCCGACAGATACATCAGAATTTCTGACGCATCTGTCAATCCTTGCACCATGGTTCGCCGTATTGTAAATACGGCACATCCATGGTGGCGCAAGTGTTTCTCTCGCAGGTGCAAGGAAACTAGCGCCTAGATGCTTTATTGCAGCGATGCGTCAGTTTTTTTGTAAATAAGCCCCTCAATCTTTAACCAGATCCTCAAAAAGAATCTTGAGGCCATGGTCATGTCCTGTAACTCAGTCCTAGTGCAGTACACAGATGACTTACTGGTTACATCAGATACACAGGAAGCTTGTAAACAAGATACTGTTGCATTGCTGAACCACTTAACTGAGAATGGACATATAGTGGCCCGAGTAAGTTGCACTATTGTTAGAAGGAAGTTTTGTGTTTTGGCACATCAAATTGAGAAAGGAGCGAGAAAGTGTCACAAGAAAGAATCTCAGTTTATTATTTTTTTTGTGTTGCAGTTTTTTATTAAGTGAAGAAAAGACATACAGTATGAGTGAACGTCATCCAAGCGCTAGATGTGATAACTCCGTACAATAATAGACAGGATGATGTGATACATTGTACTAAGAAGGGAAGGGGGGTAAGAGTTCAGTCGCAGGAGACAGGGTAGAAGAGACTATCCAAGGAAAACTGAGAGATACTAAGAGATACTGGGGCCCAATATTGGTAACCCAGGAGGAGGGAGGGGGGGCCCATTTCCCTGATGTGGGTCTGGCCCTCGGATGTCACGTATGAGGAGGACTGTTGGGTCTGGGGCCCTCGGGCGGAAGCGTGTTGGGATGAGCGGCCTGTATAGGAGGTATCACCTGTATTGAGGAGAGGTGGGGCAATAGAGTAGGTTGCCAGGGGTCGGGTGGTGCAGGAAGCGGATGGAGCAGAGGCCAGAGTTGTGTCAGAGAATAAGTAAAAAAGAAGAGAAGCTCTCCGCCGTTGTTGCTGGTGGTTTGCCCATGCTTTGTTGGGAGGGTGGGTGGTGTCGTGGTAGAAGAGGTAGAAGATGGGGGCAATTCTTAAAATGAATCTGCTAACCACCCAGAGAGAAGTCAGGATGTTTTTGGGAATGGTGGGCTACTGTCGCCAGGGAAAACCCAACTTTTCCCTAATGGCCAAGCCTTTACAGAGGGTGATGCACAAGGATGTGTCTGATCCGATACCATGGCATAATGACTGCTAGATTGCCTTCCTAGAGCAGAGAGAAAATCTCCGTTGTGCCCTGGCACTCAGAATGCCTGATTACGATAAAGCTTTTACTGTTTTCTGCAGGGAGAGGGAGGGCTGCGCTCTCTCAGTGCTTACACAAATGCATGGAAATGCTAGACGACCAGTGGCTTACTTTTCAGCCTTAAAGCGGTGGCAGCAGTTGGTGTCAGCATAGAACGGTGTGAAAGTATTGTGATGGGACATCCCCTAACCGTTCTTGTGCCACATTCAGTTGAGATTTTGTTGGCACGTACCCGCACACAGCACTTAAGCAACAGTTGCTTAACAAAATACGAACAGATCATACTGGCTGCAGAAAATGTGATCCTTTAGAGATGTGCTACTTTGAATCCTGCCACTCCCGGAAAATGGAAATGATGAGGGAGAGGTTGAGCATGTTTGTCTTGATGTCACTGAACGATGCACCAAGCCGGGACCAGATAAACGAGATGAGCCACTAGTGGAATCTGATGACATACTGTTTGTGGATGGGTCATGTTTAAGAGACAATGAAAGAAATTTGAGAGCTATATAGGCAGTCTGCACAGTCTCAGGGGTAGTGGAAGCCTCCTGGCTTCAAGGGGTGTTCTCTGCACAAGTGGTTGAACTGAGACGTCTTACAAAAGCTTGCTGTGTCTCTGAACAGCTGAGAGTGACTATATTTACAGACAGTCAGTATGTGTCAGAAGTACCTTAGTTTAGTGAATTCCACAGGAGCAGAAGATGGACCTAATGCCCCTCCACCAGTACCCAGGCTGATAAATAATTGTATCTTTCTAGCGTTAAGCGACAGCAGGGGGAAGGGGAAGTGGAGAGAGAAATAAAAGAGACTGCTTGTGGGGATAGGTGTTAGTTCTATTTCTGGTCCTCTTGTAAGGATCCTCTTAGTTAGGGGTGTAGCACTATTCAGCACCTGCAGTTTGAGAAATAAAACATCACATTTACATAGCAAGCACAATTTCATGCTGACTAGTATTCATATCAATATACACATATTTCTATGTTTTTACTCAAGTTTACAAGGCTTGCGCCACTCTCTTGTACTGTGTAAAAATCTCTGAATAATTTTGGGATGCGAATATGAAGCAGTGACTTGCGTCATCACATACTGAATAAAATGCTTTGAGAATAGTTGAAAATTCTTCTATTGTCTTTTTACATTGTCCCAAAGTCTCTTATTGAGTTAAATAATGAGTTTGAATATGGAAATTTTATTTATATATATATATATATATATATATATATCAAGCTCCATGGTTGCCACACACTTGGGAAGCACTCGAGCAGCTGCGTAAGGCTCAACCTTAGCCTTTCATCACTGGTACGGGCGGCACACAGCATGCAGGCAGAAATAAAAGCAGTCAATTCGTCTCGCCTGACGCGTTTCATTTATTACTTCCTCAGAGGCTTGGACGAAAATGGCGTGCTGAACACTCCCCCAAACTTATACCTATGACACGCCCATGATGGGCTGCCCAGATGGGACCGTGGATGTTGCATTCTGGGATTAGGAGTGTTCCTGATTAGTCCATAGATGGATGCACATTTCTTTACTGCGTCCCGTTTTCAAGCTCTGTATGAGCCCCACAAGCGTGTCTGCCCTCAATCCAGCGCAGTTGCTCCACAATAAGGTAGGTAGATGCCGTTCCTCGTGGCTCCCAATGTTCGTGGGGTGGTGCATTCCCGACGGCTGCGTTGCCGCCTAAACATCAAGCTCCATGGTTGCCACACACTTGGGAAGCACTCGAGCAGCTGCGTAAGGCTCAACCTTAGCCTTTCATCACTGGTACGGGCGGCACACAGCATGCAGGCAGAAATAAAAGCAGTCAATTCGTCTCGCCTGACGCGTTTCATTTATTACTTCCTCAGAGGCTTGGACGAAAATGGCGTGCTGAACACTCCCCCAAACTTATACCTATGACACGCCCATGATGGGCTGCCCAGATGGGACCGTGGATGTTGCATTCTGGGATTAGGAGTGTTCCTGATTAGTCCATAGATGGATGCACATTTCTTTACTGCGTCCCGTTTTCAAGCTCTGTATGAGCCCCCACAAGCGTGTCTGCCCTCAATCCAGCGCAGTTGCTCCACAATAAGGTAGGTAGATACCGTTCCTCGTGGCCCCCAATGTTCGTGGGGTGGTGCATTCCCGGCGGCTGCGTTGCCGCCTAAACATCAAGCTCCATGGTTGCCACACACTTGGGAAGCACTCTAGCAGCTGCGTAAGGCTCAACCTTAGCCTTTCATCACTGGTACGGGCGGCACACAGCATGCAGGCAGAAATAAAAGCAGTCAATTTCGTCTCGCCTGACGCGCTTCATTTATTACTTCCTCAGAGGCTTGGACGAAAATGGCGTGCTGAACACTCCCCAAACTTATACCTATGACACGCCCATGATGGGCTGCCCAGATGGGACCGTGGATGTTGCATTCTGGGATTAGGAGTGTTCCTGATTAGTCCATAGATGGATGCACATTTCTTTACTGCGTCCCGTTTTCAAGCTCTGTATGAGCCCCCACAAGCGTGTCTGCCCTCAATCCAGCGCAGTTGCTCCACAATAAGGTAGGTAGATACCGTTCCTCGTGGCCCCCAATGTTCCTTGGGGTGGTGCATTCCCGACGGCTGCGTTGCCGCCTAAACATCAAGCTCCATGGCAACCATGGAGCTTGATGTTTAGGCGGCAACGCAGCTGCCTGGAATGCACCACCCCACGAACATTGGGGGCCACGAGGAACGGTATCTACCTACCTTATTGTGGAGCAACTGCGCTGGATTGAGGCAGACGTTGTGGGGCTCATACAGAGCTTGAAAACGGGACGCAGTAAAGAAATGTGCATCCATCTATGGACTAATCAGGAACACTCCTAATCCCAGAATGCAACATCCACGGTCCCATCTGGGCAGCCCATCATGGGCGTGTCATAGGTATAAGGTTGGGGGAGTGTTCAGCACGCCATTTTCGTCCAAGCCTCTGAGGAAGTAATAAATGAAACGCGTCAGGCGAGACGAATTGACTGCTTTATTTCTGCCTGCATGCTGTGTGCCGCCCGTACCAGTGATGAAAGGCTAAGGCTGAGCTTACGCAGCTGCTCGAGTGCTTCCCAAGTGTGTGGCAACCATGGAGCTTGATGTTTAGGCGGCAACGCAGCCGTCGGGAATGCACCACCCACGACATTGGGGGCCACGAGGAACGGTATCTACCTACCTTATTGTGGAGCAACTGCGCTGGATTGAGGGCAGACACGCTTGTGGAGGCTCATACAGAGCTTGAAAACGGGACGCAGTAAAGAAATGTGCATCCATCTATGGACTAATCAGGAACACTCCTAATCCCAGAATGCAACATCCACGGTCCCATCTGGGCAGCCCATCATGGGCGTGTCATAGGTATAAGTTTGGGGAGTGTTCAGCACGCCATTTTCGTCCAAGCCTCTGAGGAAGTAAATGAAACGCGTCAGGCGAGACGAATTGACTGCTTTATTTCTGCCTGCATGCTGTGTGCCGCCCGTACCAGTGATGAAAGGCTAAGGTTGAGCCTTACGCAGCTGCTCGAGTGCTTCCCAAGTGTGTGGCAACCATGGAGCTTGATGTTTAGGCGGCAACGCAGCCGTCGGGAATGCACCACCCCACGAACATTGGGGGCCACGAGGAACGGTATCTACCTACCTTATTGTGGAGCAACTGCGCTGGATTGAGGGCAGACACGCTTGTGGGGGCTCATACAGAGCTTGAAAGCGGGACGCAGTAAAGAAATGTGCATCCATCTATGGACTAATCAGGAACACTCCTAATCCCAGAATGCAACATCCACGGTCCCATCTGGGCAGCCCATCATGGGCGTGTCATAGGTATAAGTTTGGGGAGTGTTCAGCACGCCATTTTCGTCCAAGCCTCTGAGGAAGTAATAAATGAAACGCGTCAGGCGAGACGAATTGACTGCTTTATTTCTGCCTGCATGCTGTGTGCCGCCCGTACCAGTGATGAAAGGCTAAGGTTGAGCCTTACGCAGCTGCTCGAATGCTTCCCAAGTGTGTGGCAACCATGGAGCTTGATGTTTAGGCGGCAACGCAGCCGTCGGGAATGCACCACCCCACGAACATTGGGGGCCACGAGGAACGGTATCTACCTACCTTATTGTGGAGCAACTGCGCTGGATTGAGGGCAGACACGCTTGTGGGGGCTCATACAGAGCTTGAAAACGGGACGCAGTAAAGAAATGTGCATCCATCTATGGACTAATCAGGAACACTCCTAATCCCAGAATGCAACATCCACGGTCCCATCTGGGCAGCCCATCATGGGCGTGTCATAGGTATAAGTTTGGGGAGTGTTCAGCACGCCATTTTCGTCCAAGCCTCTGAGGAAGTAATAAATGAAACGCGTCAGGCGAGACGAATTGACTGCTTTATTTCTGCCTGCATGCTGTGTGCCGCCCGTACCAGTGATGAAAGGCTAAGGTTGAGCCTTACGCAGCTGCTCGAGTGCTTCCCAAGTGTGTGGCAACCATGGAGCTTGATGTTTAGGCGGCAACGCAGCCGTCGGGAATGCACCACCCCACGAACATTGGGGGCCACGAGGAACGGTATCTACCTACCTTATTGTGGAGCAACTGCGCTGGATTGAGGGCAGACACGCTTGTGGGGGCTCATACAGAGCTTGAAAACGGGACGCAGTAAAGAAATGTGCATCCATCTATGGACTAATCAGGAACACTCCTAATCCCAGAATGCAACATCCACGGTCCCATCTGGGCAGCCCATCATGGGCGTGTCATAGGTATAAGTTTGGGGAGTGTTCAGCACGCCATTTTCGTCCAAGCCTCTGAGGAAGTAATAAATGAAACGCGTCAGGCGAGACGAATTGACTGCTTTATTTCTGCCTGCATGCTGTGTGCCGCCCGTACCAGTGATGAAAGGCTAAGGTTGAGCCTTACGCAGCTGCTCGAGTGCTTCCCAAGTGTGTGGCAACCATGGAGCTTGATATATATATATATATATCAAAGAAAAGAGACGGTTCCTCCTGAGACCGAGCCCGTCGTCAGGTGGTGCGTGGTGCCGGCGGAACCACAGCCGGACGTAAGTTTGCATAAATGTTCAATAAAGCGCACACTCGAAGTCCTCTGCAAGTGCAAATTGGAACTTTATTCCTCAGTCGTTACGCGTTTCGGCAAAGAGTTGCCTTGATCACACGCCGAAACGCGTAACGACTGAGGAATAAAGTTACAATTTGCACTTGCAGAGGACTTCAAGTGTGCGCTTTATTGAACATTTATGCAAATATATATATATATTCAGTGACAAAATCAAAGGTTACAGAGACGTTATAGTTAGGCTCAAGTTTCTCTCGTACAAAACCAGTTAAATTCAGGAGTTATAGGTAGCTGATCTAACTATAACTCGTGCCCCCGCAATGCACTGCTTATGACATGATATATTACATCACTCATGACCTGGCCAGTGACATCACTGATGACATCTCAAATGACATCACTGATGACATCATCCACAGAACCACCCACACACCTACTTACACCCCATACAACCTCTTGTACACCCACTCACACACCCGTACAACCACTGACATACCCATTCACAGACCTATACTAGTACTCACACACCTACTAACTTCTCCATAGAGCCACTCACACACCCACTCTCTCACTCGTACAGCCACTCTCACAACCAGTCATTCACCCATACAGCCACTCATACAACCAGTTACTCCCGTATACAGCCAGTCATATAACCACACATTCACCCATACAGGTACTCACCTCCCCACTTATTTACCTACAAGGTCACACACCCACTCACTCACCCAATCAGCCTTTTAACACGGCCACTCACTCACCCATATAAGCCCTCATACACTTAGTCACACAACCACTTACATACCTATTCACACATCCATACAAGCACTCACACATCCCTGTACTCACCCATAGTCACTCACTGTCCAATACAGTGACTCACACATGAAGTCACTAAATGAAACACCTACTCAAACAGCCCCTCACTCACCCATACAGCCACTTACACACCCAGTCACTCACTCATACAGCCATTCAGACAGCCACTCACTCAACCATACAGTCACTACACACCCACTTACCCACTGATAGAGCCACTTACACCGTCACTCACCCACCCATACAGCCACTGACACACCCACTCACTCACCAGTTTAGCCACTCACACAACATCTCACTCACCCACACAGCTATTCACACAACTACTCATACACCCATTCAGCCAATCACATACCCATATGCAAAAGGATACATACATTCACACATCCACTCACATGATATATATTAAAAGTAGTATCACTCATTAGTAGTACACCTACTATACTACTTTAACTTATGTAGTACCTTAGTATATAGGTTTAACAATCAGAAACTCTTACAAAATACTTACACTCACTGGATGGTGTCATCAGTGATGTCATTTGAGATGTCATCAGTGATGTCACTGACCATGTCATGAGTGATGTAATATGTGAGGTCATAAGCAGTGCATTGCGGGGGTATAAGTTATAGTCAGCTCAGGTAACTATAACTGCCGAATTTCTCTGGTTTTGTAAGAGTGAAATCTGACCCATACTATAACGTCCATGTAACCTTTGTTTTTTTCAGTGAATTATAATTATATATATATATATATATATATATATATATATATTTTTTTTTTTCACTGAAAAAAACAAAGGTTACAGAGACGTTATAGTTAGGCTCAAGTTTCACTCATACAAAACCAGTGAAATTCAGCAGTTATAGTTAGCTGAGCTAACTATAACTCACGTCCCCGCAATGCACTGCTTACATCGCTGATTTTTTTTTTGAAAACAGATTTTATTGGCATTTAGTTCACATAGCACTCATTGAAACTTCCACATTTCAGGCATCAGACATTTGTTCCGTACCATACAGTACATTGTTCTCTCATTCTTCAATGCAATATCTGTTCCGATTACGTTGTTCAACAGGTTCAACCAGTTTTAACTCTCAACTCCCTCCCACCCTCCCCCCGTAAACAAGTTGCGTAGTGTCCGTTATATGTGTCAGCGGTGTGTGCTATTCTTTCGACTGTCTGTGCTGTTCCTACTTTGGGCGATGCATGGTAAGTGGGCGGGGGTGGGAGGAAGCAGGGCCTGTCGCATCTCTCGCCACAGCTGAGGGCCTTTACCTCTCTCGTATCCCAAGTGCCCCTAGTTCATTGTCCCTGTTCTGTGGCGGCGGACCCGGCTGATCATCTGCTATATCGTCTAGGTCTGGTGTTTATAGGTCATTCACTAGGTTCCCCCAGGCTCTCGCTGCTTCTAAGTTTCCCATACCTCTGTTCACTGCACGCAGTAGGACTCTATGTTCTGTAGCTGCCCATTTCTCTATTTCCCTTCTCCAACTCTCTATTTGTGGGCCTCTTGCGGACTTCCAATTCTTTGTGATTTCTCTTTTTGCAAGTATAAATGCTAAATCCTGGAATCTCCCTGTAGTCTTTGTCTTAGCCGTGTGCGGGAACCAGTGGAGTATACATCATCGTGGTGTGTGCTCAATTTCCTTATCTATGACGCTCTCGACAGTCGCTAGTACCTCCTCCCAGAATTCCCTCAAGCCTGGGCAATCCCACAACATGTGGAGAATATGCGCCTCCCCATTCCCACATCGTGGGCATGCCGCTTCCTCCGTGTGGAAGTAGCACCTGATTCTGGCTGGTGTTAGGTACGCCCTATGTAGCACGTAGTAGTTTATGAGCTTGAACGTCGCGTTTCTAGAGACCTTCAGGGTGTGTTCCACGATAGTATCCCAGTCTTTTGCTACGATTGGTACCCCTAAGTCTTCTTCCCACTATGCTCTCAGTCGCTCCATGGGCCTCTGAACATCCCGCCTAATGGCTCTATATATGCAAGAGACTGTTTTAATCCTACCCGCAGAAAGGACTACATACCTATAGCAATCTAGCACCCTAGGTTCTGTCGCCCCCGTTGCCCAATGTTTTCGGAATGCCGCCGTAACAGCTCTAAGTAGTAGGAAATGTCCCTGCGGGAGGTTAAACTCCTCTCAGAGGTCCTCGAATGGAAGCATTTGAGATTCTCTAAAGAGATCTCCGACTACTTTCAGCCCAGCTACCTTCCATTCCTCTAGTCCAGCCCAGTTCCCTCCATGTGGTAGCTGGCGGAGCATGTCGATGGGTTGTCTGGGGAGTAGGGGACCCTGCAGCCCGATCTTTGTAGCTATCTCGTCCAACACCTCGCAATAACGGTCTCCTAGTCCATCTTCCGACAGGGCCTCTGTCTCAGCCATAACAGTATTTTCGTTAGGACTTGGGGTTCAGGGGCAAATGGTGATTGCACCCTGTCTGGGTCTCTGCTGCTCGCCAGCCATCTTACGAACCATTGCAGCTGCGCCGCCAGGTAGTAGGCTTCGAAGTCAGGACCCACTAGCCTCCGTGGCTGTAGAACGCTGCATCGTGCTTAGTGCCACTCTTCTGCGCCCTGTCCCCCACAGAAAAGTTATGATCTGAGAGTTTAGTTTGCAGAATACCACACAGGGGATCCAAATCGGGAGCGTCCCAAATATGTATAGCAGACAGGGCAGCGCCACCATCTTCAGGAGGGCCACTCTACCCGCCACTGACAGCGGCAGGGACCCCCAAAAGTCCATGGAAGTGCGGAGAGCGCGTATCCCCCTTCCCACGTTACCCTCTACCAGGTCCGCCGTGTTATGGTATATTGTCACTCCCAGATATTCTAGGCTTGTGGATTCCTATTGTAAGGTCCCCAGATCCTCTGGAGGTCGTCCATTATGCATCACCGGGAACACCTTAGATTTCTGCCAGCTTACTCGTAATCCCGAAAGAGCTCCAAATTCTTCTAACATGCCTATGGCCCCCTGCAAATCTCCCCCTGTATTTTGCAAAAAGAGGAGCAAATCATCTGCATAGAGTGCTATGCGAGGAGAAATGCCGTTGATCAACAGCCCTGCATAGTCCCGTCCAGTTCTGGCCCGACACACCAGCGGTTCCATGGCCAGTGCGAATAAAAGAGGGGAGAGAGGACATCCCTGTCTAGTCCCTCTCTCTACCCTCATGCTCTGGGAGATCACTTTCCCCGTCCACACCCTTGCCCTGGGGTCTGCGTATAGCAGTTTCACCCATTCTATGAATCCCCCGCCTAGGCCCATCCCTTCTAAAACTTGGTATAGGTATTGCCATTCCAGGCTGTCAAATGCTTTTTCGATATCTACTGCAAATATTGCAGCCTCGTCCTTGGCATAGTCCTCTGCTCTCCTTATGGCCATAAGGCGCCTGATGTTAATGGCAGTATTCCTTTGTGGTATGAATCCTGTTTGGTCCGCGTGCACTAGCTGGGGCATGTGGGGGAGCTGTCTATTTGCTATAATTTTGCTTAATATTTTATAGTCCATGTTCAGCATGGACAGCGGCCTATATGCCGTTTTATCATGGGGCGGTTTTCTGGGCTTAAGTACAGGGATTATTAGGGCTTCCCTCGTAGTGTCGGGCAGGTGGCGCTGCTCTCTCGCTGTCTGGAACAGAACAACCAGCCTAGGGGCCAGCTCCTCAGCATAGGTCATATAGAACTCTGCCGGGAGTCCATCTGTCCCCGGCGTTTTGTTACGCGCCATATGCTTAATGGCTACTCTCACCTCCCGTAGGGAGATGTCCGCCCCCAATTCCTCTGCTTCCCCAGGGTCTAGCTGAGGGAGTTCCAGCTCAGCGAGATAGTCTCCTAGTGTCTCTCCTCCACTCCCCATTACACTGCTGTATAAGTTGGTATAGTATTTGGCGAAGGTGTCATTGATATCGTCTTGTGTGTACTTTCTGCACCCATCGTCATCCTCCAATTCCACCGTCAATGAACCCCTGTTGTGTGGGTTGGCGAGCCACGCCAGTAATGAGCCTGATTTATCCCATTCCGCATGTGTGCGGTCCAGATATTGTTTATAATCAAAGGCCCGTAGTCTCTCTGTCTGTCGCGCCACCGTCTCACGCGCTTCTAGGATCGCTTTCTGTAGGTCAGGGCGCTCCGGTCTTTCCCGCTCTATCCGTCTTAGCTCCTTGTCAGCGGTTATAACTTCCGCTGTCAGTGTACGCCTGACCCGTTATCTCTGCTATGCAATGGCCTCTAATGATTGCCTTAAAGGCGTCCCATTCCGGAAGCGGGAAGGATGCCGTTCCTGCATTGTCCTGGAAGTATTGCGTAATCTTTTCTCTAGTGCCTTCTTTGAAGACCTGGTCTTCCAATGTCTCGGAAGACAGTCGCCAGGAAGGAATGGCCGGAGCTCGACCCGCCCAGCTGAGGGGTTATGATCAGATATCGTCCTCGTCAGGTATTCAGTACTTTTCACCTGCCCATGCATATCTGGTGTGCATAAAAATGTGTCCAGTCGTGTGTGTACCTCATGCGTCGCCGAGAAGAATGAGTAGTCTCTGTCCTGGGGGTGCATTGTTCTCCAGGAGTCCACTAGTCCCCAATGTCCCTGCCAGTCTCGAAACGCCCGTGCATGACGGACCGTTGGGGAGTCTGGCAATGGCAGGTGTGATCTGTCCAAGTCAACATCAGCAATGGCATTAAAGTCTCCGCTCATGAGCACTGCAGTCATCAGGTATGGGGCTAACTGCCGGGATAGTCACGCTAAGAATTGAGGTTGGTCCACGTTTGGGGCATACACATTGACAATGCTCACTTCTCTACCCTCCAATCTCCCTCTCAGCGCTACATATCGGCCCTCCGGGTCTATTAGTTTACAGGTGACCTGAAATGGAACTCCCGCCCTCACCCAGATCAAGACGCCCCTGACAAAGGCAGAATATGTAGTGCAGAATGTTTGTCCCCGCCATCTCTTCTGCAGAGCTTGGCCCTCTTCTGCCGTGAGGTGTGTCTCCTGAAGGAGCGCTATGTGTATCCCCCGTCTGTTGAGGTAAGAAAAGACTTTATACCGTTTGGTCATTGTATGCATGCCCCGTATATTCCAGGTTAAGCACTTATACTTCATGTCAACTGCCATATCTCAGTACCTCCACTACCCTTCTCGCACAGACTGGGTGTGTCATCCCCCAACCGCTGAAATAAGTAGCCGGTGCAACTCGTGTTTCTTTTCCCAACAGTTCAACATCATCATAACAAGTTCCCCAACGCCACTTCCCCAGGACAAGTAGGCAAAACCCTCCCATCCAAACCAGAAAGTCAAGTTCTTGGACTGTCGTCCACAAAGTTAGGGGGTGAGTCTATGGGCGCTTCCGACACATCCACCCGCCAGCTCGCCGCTCAGCACACGTATTGCATTAGTTCATCTGTGTGCCCCAGTGTCACTCTCTCGCCATCCCCAGTGCTTAATTTGTAAAAGGATAAGTGCCGGGGCTCTCGTCGGGAGGCCACCGCAGCTTGCACCTCACATAACCCATGCCAGCGCTGCCAATGACAGTACATACACAGCTACTAACCTTCACACTCCTACAAGTGTGACAAGTCAGACTATTCCAAGCCCCCAAAGCGAGAAGAATGGCTTGGGAGGCAGGTATTAGTAATTATTAATGTAAATTGAACAAACAAACCGCTGTTGTTGTGTTCATACCGAAATTAGCAGGACAGCGCCACCATGTGGCAGACTGTCATAGCCCCGGTGCTGACAATAAGGTGCCGGTGCGGAGCACCGGAAAGCACCGGCTCAAATTAAGCACTGGCCATCCCCCTCATTGAAGCTCTCCTACCTTCCTCATCAGATAATTTCATCCGCTTTGCCAGGTGTCACGATGGGGAGCTCGTTACTCAGCGCCTCCGAGATGTTGGAGTCCCACTCAGAACCCGAGTCCGTACCTGATCCGCCCGCTTCTGAGTTGCCTCGGGTTAGTTCCTTTCCGCTGATCAGAACTACTACTTGCATAGCATTCCTCCTTTCCAGTTGCGTCTCCGCCTGCGTCGGTGCCAGTGTGCCCCTTCGGGCGTCCTTACTGCAAGATCTCCTGCGTCGGTTCCCTCGGCGTCCCAGGTCTTTTGGTGGCGATACTCCTCTGTGCTGCTCCAGCCATGTCCATGCCTCCTGTGGGGAGGTGAAGAATTCCGTTCCGCCCGGGGTGGACACTTGCAGTTTCGCTGGGTACTGCATTGCATACTTGTATTCTAGTTGGCGGAGTTTGGCTTTAACACTCATGAAGGAGCTCCTTTGTTGTTGGACATCCCTCGAGAAGTCCGTGAAGAGGTGCACCACTGCGTTGTTGACTTTTATTTCGCCCTTCCATCGGGCTTGCGCCCGTATATGGTCCCTGTCGCGATA
This sequence comes from Calotriton arnoldi, assembly GCA_963921515.1. NCBI lineage: Eukaryota > Metazoa > Chordata > Amphibia > Caudata > Salamandridae > Calotriton > Calotriton arnoldi. The sequence continues at coordinate 636,279 of CAWUFW010001733.1, read as the reverse complement.
ATGTAGTAGTCTCGCTATCACCGGTCGTGGCAGCGCCCCCGGCGCAGGCGGCCTTGCCGGCACTCGGTGCGCTCTTTCTAAGGCATAGAATGGCGAGAGGCCCTCCGGCGCCACCGCTATGCGCAGCCACTCCTCAAGATACCCTACCATGTCCGTTCCTTCTATTTCTCGGGGAGACCCGTTATTCGGACGTTGTTCCTTCTAGAGCGGGTTTCTGCGTCTTCCGCCCTGAGTTCAAGCACTCTCACCTTCGATTCCAGCCCCGTGAATTTCTCTTGCAGCTCCTTGAGTGCCGGGCCCGTGTCAGAAAGTTGACGTTCATTGGCCGTAACTCTTTCCGCAAGGCGTCGGTGATCATCTCGCAGCAATCCCAGATCCGCCCCTATCGAGGCAATTTTGGTCTCCAGCCTCTCGCTCGAGGCATTAATGGCCTGCAGGATATCCTGTAGAGTCGGGCTCTCAGGCGCATTTGGCGTTGCGGGTTGCGTCGCTCCCTCCTCCAAGGGTATGTCTGTTGGTGCCTCTTCCTTCTCTTTCCTCTTAATCTGTTTCCCCATTCTCTGTTTGGCCTGTCCGTGAGCACCCTGTTCTCCTGAGATGGGGTAAAATCCTGTGGTCTCCTTCAGGGGATCCCAGCGCCGCGCCGTCTTCCTCTGTTCTGTGTATCAGGCCTCTGGTTACGTGTCGCCGGTGCAGCCTGGGTCTCAGTGCTCTGCGCCTTCTGCTAGGCCGGCGTCTCCTGTATGTTGCAGTCTGTCACCCACTTATGAGTTGAGTGGGGAGGCGCCACACTCTGATCCTGCCCTCCTCAGCTTTGTCTGCTGCTGTTCCGGGGGTAGGGCCCTTGACATAGGTCCCCCACCTACGCGGTCTGGTGTGTGACATTTAGGTTGTGGGGAAACAGGGGGGGGCCCCCGTCCACACTTCTGACGGTGGATGTGCAGGCGGGTTTAGCTTGTTGTGGGCACGGCCCCGTCCCCGCCCCTCCTCCACCGCGTCCTGTCCGGGCGTTTCGGCTATGGGGCAGCGGGAGCTCCAGCTCCTTCCTTCGGTGTCATTGGCACGCTCTGGCGCTCTCTGTGGTCGTGTACTGTAACCAATTCGTTGTAGCGCAGGTCCCTACGCTATCGCTTCCCAAGGCAAAGTCTGCTTCTTACTCCCAGTGCCACGTTTCAGGCCCCCCTTACCGCCATCCACAACTGGAGCAGCCTTTAGTTAGCGGGAACTCCCACCGCCAGGCAGCGCCGCCATCTTGTCGTCGCGCACCTTTCTGGCTCGCTATACAGTTCTTTGGGAGTTATCAGGGCTGATGTTGCGCTGCTGTCGCCTCTATGGGTCCTGCGCTACTGGTGTCCCTTTACTTGTTGTGGCAGGGATCCTGCTCTCTGGGGTGGGCCTCCCCCAACTCTCCTGCTGAGCAGGCGCCGCTGTTGATGCTTCTCCCAGCGCGCTACTGATCCATGACGGACAACCCGCTGGCTCTACAGCTTTCCCGCCGCTCTTACCCACTTTTTAGGCGTAAGTCACCCCCAGCTCAGCTAATTCTGTCCGCCTCGATAATGCCGGTTCATCGGCTTGTTCATCGGCGGGTCTTCATCGGCGCCCGTCTCGGTCTCCGATTATTCAGGGCCGCTGTGCGCCGCCATTTTGATGTCCCCGTCTCCGCTGTGGAGTGTTCTCCTTTGCCGTTTCTCACGAGGTACCAATGCTCGGGGGTCCGCGCTGTCACCTGCTTGGTCCAGGGGTGTGGGGTCACAAGTGATGGTCTTTCAGTACCCTGTGGGCTGTCAGGATGGGTCCAAACAGCGGCCGGCGGGACGGAGCTCACGAGCTCTGCCGCCTACTCCATTGGCGTCCAAGCCACGCCCCCACTGATAACATCACTGATTACATCATCCAGTGACTGTGAGTGTTTTTAAAAAGTTTATGAGTGTTAAATATATATACCAAGGTGTATTGATGAATCAGTGGGTGTATGAGTGCCTGTATGGAGGATTCAGTGGGTGCATGACTGACTGTATAAGTGAGCAATTAGGTGTCTCAGTGAATGTATGGGTGTTAGAATTAAAAACGTAATTGCTTTGTTGCTCATATTTTGTTCTGTGTTAAGTTAGCATTCATAGCACCATTTTATTAGAAGCCCCCATTATGTTCCATGATCGAAGCTAAGTTTCTGTCACACATTGCTTGCCTCAGCAGAAAGCTGCCTCGATGTCTCCTTAGCTGAAATTTCTCCAAGGCCGAGTTTCGCTGCACGAATGAATGTACTCTCTATTATGGCATACCTTTGCTGTTGGATAGGCTCGGTCCCACCTTCTATAATGGCGGGCGCGGGCAAAGCAACCTTGGGGTAGAGATAACGTGTACCCGGTCCCAGGACCATAGCTCATCCTTCTGTGCCTCCTTTGTTCACTGTTGCCTGGACCGGAATTTTCCAGCCTGGGCGTGTTCTTGGTGAATTGGAAATGTATAACATCTAATGAAATGTTGGGGGAAGTCAGTCCCTCGGCAGCTATCTCATGAGGCTGGTCAGATTGGGCTCCGCTGCAGCGTAATACTAATAAAGATCTTTGGTTTGTATTCTCTACTGTCTGACCAACTCTTCATTTGTTTGGAAGGCCGAGAGGTGGTCTCAGGCGACCCGGGTGACCCGATTCGGGTCACTTCCTTCAGTTGGCGCCCGAACAGGAACTCCATCGGGTGACCCATCCTTGCCGGCGATCGGGTGAGGAGGACGGGGCCACGTTGGGTCAGATAGGCGGATCGGGGATCCCTGCACGAGAGAGCCTAGTACTCGCAGCTACCCCGCCTGTCTGATCGGGCGGTGCCTCGCCCAGTGGTCGTCCCGGCTGGGGTCCTGAAAGGCGAAACCCTTGGATTCGACCGTTTGGTCCAGAGAGTCGGCAGTGGAGAATAAATTTGTTCGGCCTGTGTGCACCAGGTGAGTTTGCTTTGGTTCTTTGTGAATGTGGCACCCTTTTGAATAATATTTGGTATGGTCTGCAGACCATTTGCTTTGCACTTGGTAGGTCTGCGGACCGATTTGGGTACAGAGTGTCTGCGGACACTTTGCCAGGCAACATAACGGATTTGGCTTATTTTTGAAAATGCCTGGGACTTGGCTGATTTTTGGTTTTGTGGTATTAACTTTGGTTTGTGTCTTTGGTGCAGTCTGAGGACTGACTTTTGGGTTTTCTTTGTTTGACACGATCTGGGGACCGATCTTTCGGAAGATAGTTGCGGATTATTCGTCTGGTACGAATAGTGAACTTGTTTCCTTGCCAAAATGCCTTGTTGGAGCAAGTTGTGTTGTTTGGGGTGCCGTTGTTGTTCCGCTGATGCTCGATTGGAAGAGAGGCAGCCTGCGCCTCCGGAAGGCACCCCCAACTTTGACATGTATGTGAAGCACGGCCTTGGCCCTATTACGTTTAGTACACTATGGCACAAATATACGAGGGACAATGCCGAGTTGCAGTGGCCGCTAACAGGTACCTTTGATGAACAGAAATTGAATTTCCTGCAGGATAAATTGTTTGCAAGATGAAGTAGGCAGTTGATGTTTGATTATCTCCAGGTATGGCAAAAGGAAGCTAAGCAGAGACGAATGAGAGCAGAAAAAGAGGCTCGAAGAGGGACGATGCAGACAGTAACTAGGGAAGGGTATAGAGTGTGCTGATAGAAACTTTAGGTTGCAGTGTGACAAATTCTATGTTGCTCGAGAAGAAGGTGATACATTTGTAGAGGATCTGTTAGATACCCGACCCCCACCTCCATATGCTCCGCAGAGAATATATCCTGCTGTCCCACAGCCCAAGTCTTCTGTCTCTCTTGCCCCTGCCTCTGGTTCTCCTGCTGTTGACCTGGCTGCTTCGGCTACAGCACCTCCTGTTTCTTCTTCGGCTTCGCCTATCACGCCTGCAGTAACTGCAGGTCTCCCTGCTACGCCTCTTGCTCCAACTTCTTCCCTCTCTCCATCACTTACACCTACGACACAGTCGTTAGTAACTCTGGTACCTGCCCCTTTGACTTTTTTTTATTTTTTTATTTTACAGCGTTTTATATAGCGCGAACTTGACCCGAATCGGGTATCAGAGCGCTTTACATAGCACCAGTTGCATTACATGAGGACACATTCTTTTTTTTTTGTGTTTTTTTGTTAGGCACAGGGAGATTAAGTAATTTGCCCAGAATCACAGGATGTTCAGCGTCATTGCCGAGACTCGAACCCAGTTCCCCAGATTCGAGGTCGACCGCCCTAGCCGTTAGGCCAACTCCTCTCCCCGACAATGTTGAATGTAGGAACGCCGGTGCGTGGATTGGATGACGGGGAGTGGGCGACTGCAAAGGAGCGAATGGGGCGAGTGCTGATTCGATCTGATGTGGGGAATGCAGAGAAGCAGATGGTAGCTAACTAGGCTGCCCAGTGGACCCGAAGTCCGATTTACAGTGTGGAAGATGTGTGGAGCGTGCTGAAAGAGTATGAGCCGTTTGTACAGCAGCATGCTCTCAAACATATGTCGGCTACTTTGATTGGGTTGTGGGAACAGTGCTTTAATGGTGTTGCGCCCCAAATTATTTATGACATCCGGGACTGCGTGTATGCTACTGATATGGCCCCTAATGACGTCTTTAGTAATGTCGCGACGTTGATTGGATACCGAGGCAGGTTGCACCAGAAGAGCCTGACAACAGTGTCTCAATTTCCAATGAGGGAAGTACATCCGATCTTCCACCCTGAGATACCGGACTTGCGAGATCAGATGGATGCTGTCGTCAGACAGCGAGTAGAGGCTCGCTTCCAAGAACAGTGGGTTTATACTCCTTGGAAGAGGAGTGAGGTTTTGTCCCTGAAAAGTCAGTTACCTGACTCTAGGAAAAATCCAACGGCATACTATAAAGAATTAACAGAGGCTGCGTCGTTGACGGTAATGACGTTGGCAGACATTGAGATGTTTTTCGGTTTATTGGTGTCAGTTGATTTCTGACGGCAGGTGCATACACAGGACCATGTTGTGGAGTTGGGTGGCACTTGGAATGAGATCAGGGCATGGGATAAAGAGAGGAAGCCTGGTGACAAGCTTAAGGCTGAGATACTAGCTTTGCCAGGTCAAATTATTACTTACATGCACTCTCTGATTCCACCTAGAAGAGTGGATTGGGACAAGTTAATAGCATGTCGTCAGCAGAAAGATGAAAGCGTATCAGATTTTTTTACTAGGTTTGAAGGTGTGTTTTGGGATTTCAGTGGGCAGGATTTGTCGATGGAGGGAGGTGTCCGACTGTTAACAGATTTGTTACGAATTTGCTTCCCGAGATCGCGACTCGGTTGCAGGCTTCGGAGAGCACTTGGACTACCTCCTCCCCATCAGTGATATTAAGCATGGCACAGTATTATGAGCATAGAGAGAACAAAGAGAAGGAGAAGGTGGAGAAGAAAAATAAGGAGTTGAAGATGAAGGTGTTGATGCAGCAGGTGTCCAGGGGGAACGGTAGAGGACGAGGCATTGGTCCGGCTCGACAGCTGCCTCGCACTGGAAAAAATGCCACGCCTGTGGGGCCGAACCAGTGTGCATATTGTAAGGAGGAGGGACATTGGCAAAGTGAGTGCCCGACGTTGTTACAAAAGGTTGCAGCCCCTAGAGGATGGGGTTCTCGTGGACGGGGTCGTGGAGCAGGTGGACATGACGGAGGCCAGGGAAATGAGGAACAGCAAGGTCGCTCTGATCAGAACTATCTTGATGACTACGAATTGGACGAAGTGACTGGGTTAGCTCATGGCTAGGACAGCCAGGGACAGGGTGAGGGATCAGTTCAGATACCTGTAGATCAGCGCAGGCCTTATGTTACTGCCGATTTGCAGGGATCAGCTAAAAAATTCTTAGTGGATACAGGCGCAATGAATAGCTCTGTTTCTTGTTCACTGGTCCCCGGGGCAGCCCTGTCCGGCCAAAATAATGTTTCGGTAGGAACAGGGACAGATGCCAGCCGAAGGAGGGATCCAGACGGGGAGCAGCCGGCAAACACAGGAGACAGGGGCAGGGCTGTAGGAACCACCAGACGCAGATGTGCACCTAAAGAGATGGAGAGATACCACAGGTGAAAGTGTGGGACAAGGCACTTGCACCTGGAGATGACAACGAGCAGGGACATATTCCCATGGAGATGGAGAGGCATTGCTGGAGATGCTGTTTAAGACCTGTGATGCATTGCCAAAGAGTCAGCTGAGGGCAGAGGATGCGAGGAGGCTGCTACGTGGGACCGGAGATCAGAGATGCCGGAGGACAGAAAGGCTGAGAGGGAGCTCAAACTGCAGCTGGCCAAGTTAAAACTGGAGGCAAAGGAGAGACAGGCTGAAGCTGTGCGAGACTTGGCTGAGAAAAAGACTATTAAAGTCTCATGAGACCCACAGACCCGTGCCACGAGAGGGGGAGAGGACCACAACTCCCGGCACCTTCTAGCGGCGCGCACGCCGCCCACGCCACAACTTGCGCCAGGAGGCGCTTATTACCGGACAGGGCTCCCGCAGCGCGGAAGCCCGTTAACTCTTTTCCTTGCCTGCGCCCGTCCACGACTGGTCGAGGCTGGGCTGGGCCACTCCTCTTGGCTTTTCCACTGAGGAGTGGTGAACCAGAACTAAATCCCGGTAAGCTGATCACCCTCTGTTTATATTTGTCTGTCATAACTGAATATCCCTCAGTCACAGTATGGGAAAAAGGAAATTGCCGCCCTGCGAGAAGAAAAGGTCCGTAAAGAGTGCACCCATTACTAAGTACCTGAAAAATGCAGTGGGGTTGATTAATAATGAAATAGTCCAAGTGGAGGAGCAATTGGCAGCCACTAAAATTGCCCTTGACGCCGCCATTATGTTGTATACTTCATAGGGTGTCCATAAACGGGCTTTCTAGACTCATGTCCTTATATAGGCATAACCCAACCTGCCCTTATATAGGCGTAGAATCCCAGGCCTTATTTAGGCTTAAACCATGCACACCAAATACAGGCATGGCTTCCGACATCCGTCCACCCTAGCGTCTCAACGAGTCCATGAAAAAACAGACCCTCAGGCTGCGGGAGTTTCCCTTGCCCAGGACTATTGATTTCTTCAAGGACTCATACATTATGCATGAACCTCTTATTCCCTAAGGGATTCATTCATGACGTCTTTCGCTGCCCAACTCACGTCAATGCTACCATTTTCAGGTATAAATATACCTTCCCAAACCCCTGTAAATCAGAGGAGACCTCGACTTCAGAGGAGCCCGATTCCCGGCCAGACGCACTGAGAAGACACTGTCATTCCTGCACGCAGAGAGTCCAGCTTCCAGTGATCTAACTTCCCTTGCGGGGTGTTGGAGTTCGAGTCCGGATAGAGATTCCTACCTCTCTCATTCTTCAGGTATGGAGCAGACTAGAACCTAGAGGGACTCTTGGCATACTAGACTCTTGGCATACTAGGCGTAACTTACTCTTGGTATACTCTAGACAGGAATACAGCACCTACTTCTACTTCTCCCTATACCTAGGATAGGTTAGGTACACTGGGATAGAACTAGGGTAGAAACGCATCGTATGAGTACTCGCATTTTTAGGTTGTGTCATTTTATGTAAATGCATACATGCTAAAAAGATAATGCTGACGCAGTATTATTTATTTTTACTGCTCACCTTGTACATTATTTATCTCGCATACTGTCTTGTGATCATAACAGCACATATAACTTACAACAGAAACAAGACTGTTCAATAAATCCTTTATTGAAACGCCCGTCTGTTATTTCTGTGTAACTCTGAGAATAACTGAAACATGCACGACTGAGCTGAGTGAAATGGTTATCTATTGTTTCTACGACTCTGGGACACATCCTGATTCTGTAAGGGAAACACAGTGGTCATGTTCTGCGGCAGCCAGAAACTAATCCCTTCTTGTCGTCAAGAAGTTTCTAGTGGCCTCTGAGCTAGCTGGCACAAGTAATTAAGTTTAATATACTCGATAGGGACATACCGACCTTAGTCCTATGTCAAACCTATAGGATATATTATTCCAATGCGCAGAGCCTATAAGGGAAATAGGAGCTACACTACATGGCGCCCAACGTTTGGTAAGGCAGTAATTCAACGTTAGATACTGAGTAACTCAGCTGAGCACTTTTATTTTTCTCTCAGAGACCCCTACCCCATATACTCCAAAAGACGTCTGGAGTGGGCAGGGTTAATATCCGCCACGGCTACATAGGGAAGGCCCCTATATATTAGCTGTTTGGTTTGCTCAACGTTGAAGGATAGACTGTTCCACAATATTGTGCATCTTATCTTTGTTTCCTTGAAACTAGTTCAACAAAATGAATGTAGACGCCGAAAACGGTGTAGCTGCGGCTGAACCAGCCCAAGCAGCGTTATTTAACAACACAGGTTTAAATGAAGCCGAAGAGGGTGTCAAGGACATTCCTCCTAACTTAAGAAGAGCCATTACTCTAAAACTTATAAAACATGGCCTATCTCCAAGAGGAGGTAGAGCAGTTTTCGTGATAGAGGCACACGAATCCTTTCAGACAGAGGTATTCTATTCATGGGTAATATTTCCTGAATCTAATCCAGTAACTCACTTGTTTAACTTCTACAAAGAAGATGAACAACCGGAGGAATACATTCCTTTCGAGGATATTGAAATTCCATTAACATACCAGGAGCACCAGCTCTGGTTTAAAGGCGCCCTAAAACATCACAGAAATATAACCAGGCTCGGTCCGCTAGGCAGACCAGGAGCAACATGGCCGATTCTAGCCGGCTACACACCTCATCCAGACATCGAAATAATGTCAGACGAGGAACTACTTAATCAACTCGCAGAGTTAATAAAAATCTACAGACAATTGGTTCAATATGTCATGAGGACTTTCACAGTCCAACAACCATTAACACTTCCAAATCAAGCTCCTCCACAGGGAGTACACTAAAAATTACACCACAGACTCTATACGCAGTCATGGGTAAAATGCCCACTAAGCGGGAGCAAATTCCGTTTTGGATAGCTCAAAAAATTACTCAAATCGAAGCAGTATTTCCAAATACTAGCCCATATGAGAAACACAGAATCCTAACAATCAGTTTACCAATGGGGATCACACCACAACTGGAAGACTGCACCACTTGGGGCTCAGTCTTTGCTGCCATCTACACTAAAACACACAGCATTCCGTCAATTGCGGTAATACCAGATGTCCTAAAACAGATTCAAAACGAATATGGAGCAGAGCCTGCTTTAAATTTAGGTATGAAATTACTGAAAAATTTTGAACAGGTCTCAACAATAATATTATCTAATATTAAAGGGGAGGCAGCAGCAGTGGCGATCCGACAAAAACTAAGGGAATTCGATGTTACAGAACATCAAACCGAGCTACCCAGAATTATAGAGCAGTCATATGCAGAATTAGGCAGAGATAGTTTGGGTGGGAGACCAGTTAAACCAAAACTATCTGAAAGTTCTGAGAAGGACTCAATTAAACAAACTCCTACATCTTCTTAAAAGAAGTGGGAGTCTACTAAACAAAATTCAAACGAGAAAAGATCTCAATCCCGAGGTAGGTCTCCTCAAAAGGAGCCCTCTGAAAGGAGGTATAACCTCAGTAATAGGGATAATTTGAGAAAACCTGATAGGTATCAAGATAATGATACACGTTCCTCTCGTCCCTTTCAGGTCTCATCACAGACTTCGGAAAGAAGAGGACGTACAGAACATAGAGAAGAACGCGTGAAATCGAAAGACGACAAGCACGCAACAAAAATTAAAGCTAAACCTCAATTCTCCAAAAAGAAAGTAGCAGGTCTGAAGATAAGACATGCCGAGAATAATGAGATCACAACTCGAAAACGGGGAATGGGCTCAGACGATGCTGGACAGTGCAGCAGAAGTCACAATAGCTCGCCAGAACCTGAAGGAACTTCTGGAGATAGTGGACTTGAATGAGTACATTACGGTAGAAACTGTAGACACCAGGGTTAGTACTCCACAAAGGTTATATGAAATAACACTCCGGATGGAGGGAGACAAACCTAGACAGGTTAAAGCACTTTTTGGGGAAAAACTATCAAAGGGTTATGACATACTTCTAGCAGAAAAAGACTGGCCACCACAATTTGTCAGGGAGTGCCCACACGGCGAGGACATGATTATGCCTGCCTTCTCCAATCACATTCCAATTCACTTAAAATATACATATGCCAGAAAATGGGCAGTAGCCCAGGCTCCAGCATTATATAAAAATCATGTAGGATGGGATGAGGACTCCCCTCACCATAAAATACATCTGAAACATGAACCTACTGCACAGAGGCAGTATCCAATTAAGCAAGAAGCTAAAAAACAGGTCAGGGAGATTTTAAATCAACTTGAATACCAAGGGGTGATTGAAACTAGCACCTCATCTATGAACAATCCTTTGTTTCCTGTCTCCAAACCAGACAATACATATCGTCTAGTTTTGGACTACAGACATTTAAACACTTGTTCTAAAACTTTTGCAGTGCAAAATGCACATAGCACAGCATTAATGAATAACATTGTGCGCAAAAATACAAAACCACATTAGACATCTCAAATGGATTCTTTTGTCAAAATATAGCACCTGAAAGTAGGTACTTAACGGCATTCTCCATAATGGGGACCCAGCGTCACTTTTGTCGACTCCCACAAGGGTTCAAGAACAGCCCAGGTTTATTCTCAGCGAGAGTAACGGAGTTGCTACAAATGTATGACAATGAGGCATTGTCCTATGTCGATGATATTTATCTGACAGACGATGACTTAGAAAAACACTTGAACAGGGTGAGCACCATTATATTGGGATTCGCCTCTGAGGGCTATAAGTTCAACTTTAAAAAGTCCCGAATTGCCCATCTCAATGTCCTATTTTTGGGATATGAGCTTTCAAGTGAAGGCAAGAGCTTGGCAGCTAACTTTCTAGAGAAGTGTGCGCTGATCCAACCTCCTAAGACGCTAAAAAGCTTACAATCAATCCTGGGTTTCCTCAATTTTGGTAGAACATACATTCTAAACTACGCAGAAAGGGTTAAACCTCTCTACGCACTAATCAAACCTGATTTTTCAATCAAAAACTGGACACAGGAACACACAGAAATTTTGCGTTCACTCCAGGCTAACATGTTAGCAACAAATCACTTACAAACACGCGTAAGTCAAAGAAATTTGGTGATTCGAATAATTTCGGGTCAATGTGGATTCACTTACTTAACCTTTAATGAGGGTGAGAAAGTACCAATCGCGTACAAATCACATTTGTACACACAAGCAGAAATGCGCTTCAGTTCAACTGAAAAATTCTGACAGCAGTTCAAACAGCTGTAGCAAAAGAAAGAGCCTTAGCCCAAGGGAAACGCATAATTGTCGTTACCCCAGTACCAGCTTTGGAAGCAGTCACAAAAGCAAGCATTCCAAATGCTAAAGCTTTACATCCGAGATGGATACAATGGGTTAATTCTCTTGCTGCAACTGATGTTGAATATGTATTTGAACCAGATTTAAAAACACAGGCATTTCTCCAATATGAACAAGAATGTCCTCTGCCCACTGAGATTCTGCCCCTCGATCAGTATGAATTCGTAATTTACACTGACGGATCCGCACAGCCCGCAACAGGGAGTAAGCAAGCTTACAGTGCAGCGTGTGCAATCGTTAAAGGTCGCATGCGAAATGGCATCTTCAGACCTATGGTCACAAAAACTCAGTCACTAGGTGATTGTACAGCTCAGTGAGCTGAACTACAGGCATTCAAACTGGCACTTGAGAGTACGGATCGAGAATTCCTCACACTGATAGTGTGCGATTCCTTTTACTGTGTTCAGTCGTATAATGACTATATACGAACCTGGCTTGAAAATGGTTTTAAGGATGCAAAAGGTGGCACAATTAAGCACAAACTGCTTTGGGAACAAGTAGTTCTGTTGACAAACGAACTACCAAAGGCTCACGTGATTCACACACTGAGTCATCAGCGTGATGGCGTTCACGTTGCAGGGAATTCATTGGCTGACGAAGCCGCGAAGGGGGCTGTTCAGACGGCTTCCGTAGCTGCGATCACTCGTTCAAAAACAAAAATAGACGGTGAGATAATGTTAGCTGTCAATGCTTCAAGCAAAGGCAGCAGTGCAGCATTACCAAAAAAGTTTCCACTCAAGTACTCTTATGTAATTGATGCGAATTACGTTCCTTTTGCTCGAATCCCTGGAGTGGGGGATAGGGTAATTCCAAACATGGAACGAAGAACAGCCTTGATTTATGAAACACATTTGGGGGAGGGTCTGTCACATCAAGGGATCTCAAAAACAATTTTGAAGTTAAAAGAGATGTACTGGTGGCCTGGAATGAATACACACATTCACATATTCATCAACAATTGCTTAGACTGCAAATTACAGCGAGAGAGCCATCAGACACCATGCAGCAAATGCGGCAGCCCAGTGCAGACACCACTGTTAGACAGCATTAGGCTATCTAATCGCCAGCGTCCTACTGGACATAGGCATTCCCGCAAATACTAAAATCTAGGTTCCTATGGTTATGGCCTCAGCGCTCAGCTGACGCTCGAACTGTTATAAAAGATTTGCGAGTCTTTATCGGCACATACGCAATAGGCACGTTTCATTCTGACCAGGGTCCTGCGTTTAGCTCTAGGGCTTACAAGGAGGCCATGGCCAGTCTGGGCGTTGCATTGCGGTACTCCTCTCCATTCCATCCTGAGGGAAATTCTGTTGTGGAAAGGAAAAACCGGGACATAAAGCAATCTATAACAGCTAGGGTATTAGGTTCGGGTGCTGGGTGGGTCAAACACCTCATTAGCGTTCAGCGCGCTCTTAACAATCTGCCAAGAAGTTCTCTAGGGGAGTCACTCCATATGAGGTCCTATTTGGGACAAGAATGTGGGTTCCAGACTTAGAACACGTAGGCACAGTGGTGGACAAAAAGAATTTGATATCAAAGATCGTTTGGCTGTTTTACAGGAACTTAACAAGTTAAGAACGAAACAAAGCAACGTATCCTTACAGCCAACCACCACTGGGGAAAAATCGGCGGTCCCAGCAAGGCCTGTCTGGATTCCAAAAGTTGGGGATCTGGTCAGAGAAAAAATCGCGGACAAGAAGGAATTTGGACCTTCTTACAGACAACCAGTACCTGTTCTAGCTGTTCAAGGAACAAGGACAGTACTTCTGCCGCCCCTTGCTGGAAGAAAGGAGAAAAGATTTGTGTCAATCGACCTGATCAAACCACAGTATGTGGCCAATACTAAGCAGTAGGCCTCGTGGACTCCGACCTAGTAGCAGACGCACTCCTCTCGCTACTATTCAAGAGGTTCAGACTGAAAGACTGATCACGATCGAGAATTCAGCTGTAACGAATGAAGGACTATGCAACCAAGCTATGGAACTCATCCCTCTTGAAAACCAAATAACAGTTCGTCCAAATACACCTGTCTACACCAATGTGACTCGTGAAGAACTGGTTCCTGTGATTTCAACGAATCCTGATGCAATTCCAACAATTGACAGAACTGCTTCTGGCTATTTCATTGACTTTGATATGTTCTCAGAGGATCCAAGCGAACCTGAAACGACGCCAGCATCATTCAAACTCAAGCAGCAAGTACAAGACTTTGTTCACTTTCTGAAAAAGACTTATCTGGTTTCTCCATGGATTGAACTCTGGATTACATCTGGACTTTTTGTTTTCCTGCTCTGGCTAGCTTTGGTAACAACAGTAAGCATGCTTATAGGTGGCAGATACATCCATGTGAACATTGAAGGAAAGGACATAAACGTGCTTTTGAAACCACATAAATCTTCCCATCGTGACGCAAGAGACTTGTCATCAGTGAACATCACAGCTGTTCCTATACAGGATGGTATAGTGTGGGACAAAACGGATTATGAAATATTCGGCCCAAGTGAACAATTGAACATTCCACATTTGTTTAAAATTTCACTAAGCGATTTGATAACGTCCAGTACCTATTCAGATGATTGGGACTTACAGACTGTTCAAGATATAATGTTTGATCTAGAAAAATCTGCTGCATTTTCTAAAAATGAATATTTAGAGGGTACAACTGATTACGAAGAAATGTATTGTTATAACCACTATGGTCATCATTATTTGCACAAAACTGCATATCCGAGAAATGTATTTATGTATAATCAATGGGAACATTGTCCTACACCACCACAAGGTAGTTCGAAAACATTTGCTAGTAAATTTCCATATTTTTCAGGTTATAATACATCTGATCCAGAAACGTTTTACTATAAAAATGTAAACAAGGCAGGACTGAAAATTATGTTAACAAATACAAAACAGATTTACTCTGAAGCATTTATTGCCCAACTGTCTACACAGGGTTTCGACTTATGGAAAGACACAATTGAGACAAAAACTGTCTGGGGTAGTAAAGATTGGCAAGTACAGGGTATGGAAGCTTTATTTAGGGCCTGCATAATCCCTGAACAAATACTGTTTTTGAATGACACCGTCCAACAGACATCTTGTCTTGGATTAGCCAAGATCAAAGAGATGAAAACACCTTCTGTGCCAACACCTGCCAGTGATAATACAACAAAGGCAGTGGTGACAGTTGACAATATACTACAACTCAACAGAACCAATTCAAATTGGAATAAATGGTTGATCTGGCCCACAGACACAAACAACTGTCAGGAAAGGTTCTTGAACAAAACTCAGGGCTTTGCTCTTCATAGGCCAGACCCAAGATATGTCCAGAGACAACATCCGGGGGTAGTAACAACATACAGTGTAGGAAAATTATGCCTCAATTGGCTGCATAAATCTACACTACAGGATGTGAAGCAACACTTAACCTTACTTGCACATGACGCAGATCTTAGGGAATTCTTGCTTGGACCAAGAAAACCGCGTCAAAAACGTTTCATATATGCCGGCATCTACGCTGTTTATAACGAAGCATGGAAAGTGTCACAGATAGAGGCTGCAGAACGAATACGTGAACTTGATCGTATCAATTTAGAGAAAACACTCTCTGTAGTCGACAATGGGTTAACAACTTTGTCCTCCAGAATTTATTCATTGGATGGCATTGTATCCTCTGCTATCGACATTCTAGAACAAGATTTGGCTATGTTACAACAAGGTCAGTCTCAATTACGTTCTATTATGTTATTGACATGGACGCTGCAATCTTTGCGAGCGGGCTATGTGCCTTGGCGTTTCATCAACACGTCGTCCCTGTTTGCAGAATACAATCTGACTGATAAACAGATCGAATTGGCACAAAGAGGAGCGAGGTATACAGTGCTGAGCATTGAAAAAATTGACAAATTACCATTCACAGTGGCAGAAAAACCAGCTACAGAATGGCTTATTCATGGAAAAATAACATTACCTGTGACAACTTTTCAGTTCCAGTATTGCCTCAGACAGATGCAAGCAGGCAAATATGAAAGGTTGGGTAGGGAATACATTAAGACATCTTGGAATTTACCGTATACACATAAATGTTGGAGTGGGGATCGTGAAGTGTTTCTTAGCGGTATTAACTGTAAACCTGCACTGACCGGTTCACTCATATGTCAGGACATTATTTTGCACGGAGCTTGTAATGGTTCTGCGGCAAACCTGTCTTGCCATCAGCACGGTTCACCAGCTGCTGTGATTAAACCAACGTTTGGACAACTTTCTAATGGGAGTTACCTCATGTTGAATGATCAGAGCTGCTGTGGAATGTTGCCCGGCATCCCATATCTAGTAACGGTCAACTCCAGGGTCACTTGCTGTATGCAAGTATTGTTTCCCCGATAGACACAGTCAGGGAGTCGGCTTTATGGCCTTCACTGAGTGTCTCTTTTATAAGATTTGATACTTTAAGCAGAATGAAAGCCATGCTTTTACAGCAAACAGTGCCTTTGACCTCGGCCAAAGAAACCTATGATCTACAAATTGCAAGGACTTCGGCTGAGATACAGAATTTAATACGTACAAACTGCCCTATACATTTCGTAGAAATGTTATCACGTATCTTCAACATGTCAGATACAACAGGAATTGTACATGTATTTAAGAGCATTTGCACCGGTCTCTTAGCACCGTTCCAGGCAATACTTGGAATCATTCCGAACTTTGCACATTCGGTGTTTGGTGGCATACCGTTGATTCTAGCACTTGTTGCGGGAATTCTATTCATCTGTCTGCTATTGCGCTATGGCCAGCCACTTCGCAGAAAGAACTCCGAGCGAAATGGAGAAAGCTCTCCTTGAAAGAAAGTGCCGTGAGCGAATAGTACAGCTATTTGGCATGACTCGTCTACGGGACCTTAATACCACATGGTTCCTGTCATTCCGACCAATCTGGCAAGATTGCATCTTACCTGTTCTACGCTGCCTGCTATGCGGTGAAGAATGCGTGTTGGACGCTTGTCTAACATATCCATCAGCTGCGCCAAAGGACGTCGATACTTTGCTGGTCCCGATAACGGTCCATGCTTCGTGTTGTCCCCAGAGGCTCCCAATACTGATGTCAGCATTCATTGAGATCTCACAGACGCTTCCTGCTGCTGCTGAGGTACGAGAAACAACTCCAGGCACACAGGTAACGACGGACGCGAACATTGCTGCGGCGACCTATGCTGTGGGCGGTGTTTCCCATCTTTGTGCGGTCAATCTCTTACGTGAGGTGTTCGAACTTACACCATCGACAGTGGATGATGTTTTGTCTATTGAAATAGATGATCTCATGTTTACACCAGACCCATGAACTGACTCTAATTCGGCATACTTTGTTCCAGTGCAACAGCAACAATTTGGCCTTCGTTTTTCAAAGACCTGGAACATTACCAAAATTTGAACTTTTCTCATTTTTCGAACACAAAAATGGCACTTCAATCTGCTTATAGTAGAACTGGCCTTATAATACAGACTTGGCAGTACTTCCAGGGACACTTAGTCATCTTGTGTGTCTAAATCAGTTCATTTAAATTTCATGATAGGAAATGACTTTGATTTTGAACAAACTTATCGATCATTTTCGTCATATGTAAATATTGCTTTTTATTTATCATTCCGATTGCATTTATTTCACACTGTATGCAGGAAATGAAAAGCTTTTCTTATAAATGTACAGAAACCTTTGCATTTTAAATATGTCTTTTAAATACTTTTAGGATATGTTTTAATATGCGGTACTCTATTTTAATGTTTAGCATTTTAGATGTTTAGCATTTTAGTATCATTGTTTCCACGAAAGAGGAGTGGGTGTTGTATACTTCATAGGGTGTCCATAAACGGGCTTTCTAGACTCATGTCCTTATATAGGCATAACCCAACCTGCCCTTATATAGGCGTAGAATCCCAGGCCTTATTTAGGCATAAACCATGCACACCAAATACAGGCATGGCTTCCGACATCCGTCCACCCTAGCGTCTCAACGAGTCCATGAAAAAACAGACCCTCAGGCTGCGGGAGTTTCCCTTGCCCAGGACTATTGATTTCTTCAAGGACTCATACATTATGCATGAACCTCTTATTCCCTAAGGGATTCATTCATGACGTCTTTCGCTGCCCAACTCACGTCAATGCTACCATTTTCAGGTATAAATATACCTTCCCAAACCCCTGTAAATCAGAGGAGACCTCGACTTCAGAGGAGCCCGATTCCCGGCCAGACGCACTGAGAAGACACTGTCATTCCTGCACGCAGAGAGTCCAGCTTCCAGTGATCTAACTTCCCTTGCGGGGTGTTGGAGTTCGAGTCCGGATAGAGATTCCTACCTCTCTCATTCTTCAGGTATGGAGCAGACTAGAACCTACAGGGACTCTTGGCATACTAGACTCTTGGCATACTAGGCGTAACTTACTCTTGGTATACTCTAGTCAGGAATACAGCACCTACTTCTACTTCTCCCTATACCTAGGATAGGTTAGGTACACTGGGATAGAACTAGGGTAGAAACGCATCGTATGAGTACTCGCATTTTTAGGTTGTGTCATTTTATGTAAATGCATACATGCTAAAAAGATAATGCTGACGCAGTATTATTTATTTTTACTGCTCACCTTGTACATTATTTATCTCGCATACTGTCTTGTGATCATAACAGCACATATAACTTACAACAGAAACAAGACTGTTCAATAAATCCTTTATTGAAACGCCCGTCTGTTATTTCTGTGTAACTCTGAGAATAACTGAAACATGCACGACTGAGCTGAGTGAAATGGTTATCTATTGTTTCTACGACTCTGGGACACATCCTGATTCTGTAAGGGAAACACAGTGGTCATGTTCTGCGGCAGCCAGAAACTAATCCCTTCTTGTCGTCAAGAAGTTTCTAGTGGCCTCTGAGCTAGCTGGCACAAGTAATTAAGTTTAATATACTCGATAGGGACATACCGACCTTAGTCCTATGTCAAACCTATAGGATATATTATTCCAATGCGCAGAGCCCATAAGGGAAATAGGAGCTACACTACAATTAAGGATTCCACAAACGAAGGCAGGTCTGAACCCCCCACTTTAATGATTAAAGAGAAAGTTCATGTTGTTCATGTTGCCGAGGACACTGAGCTAGAACAACCTCAATTGTTTGTAACTATCAATGAGGACTCAGCTCCTAACCTGGACAATCCCTGTATACTTACAATCCCTTTGGAAATTACAGCTTTATCCAACGGCTCAGACTTGCCATCGCCACCAGCAAAAAAAGCGAAACAATACTTATTAAGGGATAATGGCTTTATAGAGAAACAGCCAATTAAGGGTAAAGTTAAATCGAAGCCAAAAAAGGGAGGAAAAAATACGGGGGTGTCAAGGGAGGACATCAACACCTTGAGTTCTGCACAGAGATCGCAGGATTTTGAAATGTTATCCAAAAAGCTACATTGCAAATTAGATAATATTGAACGTCGCATAATGGCTGAAATTAAGTTGGTTAAAAAGGACGTGTCGGCTTTAACAGAACTAATGACTGAACTATTGCCCCGTCAAACCTTGAACAAAAACTTTAGAAAAACTATGGATGGTTTAAATGAAGGAGAAAGCAAATCTACGTGTGTGGCCGAAACCAATCAAAGAGAGCTTACTCCCGCTCCCCTTATTAGGGGTTGTCGGTCTGACCAACCCTCTCGCGATTTATGGCCTAATAGTGATGCTATGGCTTCCTCTCTGAGTATTGTAAAATGTAATATGGAGGCTAAATCAAATAGAGTGCCACATTCTGCTACTAATACTGAGGAGCCATTACACCTTCCTCCACAAGCCACTCCGTATGTTATTGTTCTAAATAATGTTCCCACATTATCAACAAACCAGAGTGAAACCTATGAGTCACTAAAAAACCGGGTGGTACACTGGTTATCGGGAACGACAAATTTTGGTACACACTTGTTACACCGGAACATTATAATGCTGAGGAGGGTGCATTGGGTGGGTAATTCCAGGAAATTATATCAAGGTGACTGTGTTGTGGTGAACTTTCGTAGCAGACAACTAGTAGGGAATTTGTTGGCAGCTCTTCCTAATGACGTCACCGAGCCAGGTTCCAATTATAAAGAACACATAATAGCTACTCCTTTGTTTTTTTACAGACCTAGATATAGTACAGCCATCCCAGCACCAACGCATAATTTAAGTGCAATGGTCCCACTGTCTAACAGATATGCACCTTTGCGTAGATGTAGTGAAATTGATTGACAGTTAGGGGGGTCGGTGCCCACGGTAGTTGGGAAAACTGAATCTATAGCGAGTTGTAAAGACCCAAATGTTGATCCTAGTTCACAAGCTGAGAATGGGTACATGACTCACTCTCAGGGGTTCTGTTCAAATCAAGTTCATAACAAGTCATTAGTTGGAACAAGTGAATATGCTCTAAAGGGGGCTTTAGTTGAGATACAGACTAATGATAAGGATTACCCCTCCCATTGTGACCAGCTGGAAACTGGTCTTCATACCCAATTAGACACCGGTTCCTTTTTAGAATGTTCTGATGAGTTTCTCTGTATTATGACATGGAATATTGCAGGGATTAAAAATAAAATTGACGATGAAGTATGGCGAAAAACGTTAGAGGGTTGTTCGCTAATATTAATACAAGAAACTTGGCATACTGAGCCCTTTTTTATTGACGGTTATGAAATTGTGTGCACTAATGCTACCCCGCCAAGAACGGGGAGAGCAAAACGTGGCTTAGCAGCATTAATTGCGTTAACATCACCCTTACATTTAAAGAAAGCTTATACTTTGTCAGAGTTCTACCAATTTTGCATTTCTTTTCAGAGGGAAAACAGTCTATTACTGTAATTAATTTTATAATAACATTTTTGACAAAACAAGAGATAGAGTCATTAAGCTGTTGGAAGAAGATCTGGATCACTTTTTAGAGGAAGTAGGAGGGGATTATGTATTAGTCTGGGCAGGTGATTTCAATATTGATAAATGTAATATTGCAGCAGGAGAACCGTGTGGATACTGTGACAGTTTGGGTGATCAAATCTCCCATTTTCCACACGAGCCCTATGGGGAAGCAATAAATAATGTCATTCATAAATATAATCTAGTAGTTGTGGATTTTACCATCTGTGATGGAGTAATAAATCCACAAACATTTATGGGAGCAAGATCATCATCTAACATTGATCATTTTATCGTTTCGGCAAGCTGTGGGGACTCGGTGGGAAAACTTGCGATTCGTGAAGTCTTTTAAGTGATCACCACCCGTTAATCCTGACCCTGAGGCTTACCTTGACACGCCAAAAAAGGGGTAAGGCTATGGACTCTGATATTAGGACTCAGGGTAAAAATGGTACCACCATACGCTGGTCAGGTGTTGACCCTACTTCTTTTATGGAAAATCTTAAGGGACAAAAACAGAGAGACTTAGAAACATGTATTGATGGCACCTCTAAAAAACGCGGCTGTTATAGATGCATTTTGTGATATTACAACCGCAATAGCCAGTAATTTGACCTCTAAGAGGAGAAAGAAGTGTAGTGATTGTAATCCCAGATGGTTCAACCAGGTTTGTTCACGATTGAATGGGGATTTAGAAAAGGCCCTGAAATTGAAACCGAGAGATAGTGCAAAGATTACCTGTTTGAGGAAAAGTTATAAAAATGCCTTGAAAGAAAGGAAACAAGAAATCCGTGAGGAGGCTTGGAACTCACTAATACAGGCTGCTGAGACACGAGATGCAGCTCTGTTCTGGAAAACTATAGATCATACCTTCTTTAGGGAAAATACTGTAGTAAAAATTGATACCGTTGTCCCTCCGGGAGATTGGACATTGCACTTCGAGAGCATTTTTAATCCTGATACTGTTAAAATTACCAAGAGCAATAGTGCTAAGTATATCCTGGTGGAGCCTGTAACATTATCCCCTATAACGATAGTTGAAATAACATCTGCTCTACAAAAATGTGGAAATGGAAAAGCTGCAGGACCAGATGGGGTCCCCATTGATATTTTTAAACATAATATGGATTTCTGGATTCCAATTTTATTAAAAGTTTTTAATGCCACCTTAGGGGGAGTGCTACCCACATCTTGGGTAGAAAGTGTAATCGTACCCATATTTAAAAAAGGGGACAGAGGAACTGCTACCGTCCCATATCACTTCTTGACTCCACCTCAAAATTGATGGGGAGAATACTGTTGGAAAGGTTAGAAAACTGGGCCAACGATAATAACATCTTGTCCGAGGCCCAGTATGGATTCAGAAGGGGTATTGGGACGGTGGAACAATGTGTTAATCTGGAGCTATTGATAGGGAATTACACCCTAGCTAAGGAGGGGGTTTTGCATTTGTGTTTTGTCGATCTTACTAGCACCTTCGATCTTGTCAATCACACTAAACTATGGCAGACACTGAAGGCGCCCCAAATGAAATAATTATTTATTTAGCCCAGATTTACAGTCTTTTAACATCTCAAGTGCGGTTTGGCACTATGGGGGAATGCACACCGGATTTCAGAGTTACTCGTGGAATCCGGCAAGGCTGTGTTTTAGCGCCCCTTCTATTTTCTTTATACATTAATAATGTAGATTCTTTTTTACAAATCCTGATGTAGATGCTCCAAAAGTCAAGACGCGCCCAACCCCCGTTCTTCTCTATGCAGACGACGCTGTCCTGTTATCAAGGACAGCTAATGGTCTGCAACGTATAATAGATAATTTTGCCCTGTTCATGTCTGAAAAAGATCTTCAGATAAATTTAAAGAAAACATTTGTCATGACATGTGGGAGCTCTAAATCGAAGAATAGGCAACATCATGTGGGGGTAGTTATTAACAGAGTTTTAACTTTTTCTTATCTGGGTTTGACTTTTAATCGGAATGGTACATGGAACACACATTTGGAACTGTGCAAGTTGAAATTTTTAAGAACTACTGTGGGCATTTTAAGGTTCTCTGCCAAAATAGGTAATAAACCCATACGGGAGATCCTGACCCTGTATCGTAGTAAGTGCATTGCAGTTGTCTGTTATGGGGCTGCATTATGGGGGAGAGCTAATATCGCCCCTCTACAAATTAATGAAAACAAATTCTTGAAAAGATTATTGGCAGTCCCTAGTTCTACTGCGAACTACATTATACACAAAGAATTATCTGTACCTTTCTTGACTGACTCCATAAATATGGCTGGCCTCACTTTTTGGCAAGGATTATGGACTAAAGACAAGACCAAATTTACAAAGGACCTAATCATAGATTGTTTATCACTTGATTACAGTAGTAAAATCCCTTGGCTAGAGCATATACAAACCCTGTTGGTACGCTCTAGGGTGTAAATGGATAGAAAGAACCCACTAGCAATCTTAGAATATAGCAAAAGAGATTTGAAGACAAGTTATATGAAGGCCATGGAAGACGTTAGAGAGGTTGAAGTTAGTCAAAAATATAGTGTAAATGTCTACTGTGAAATTCCATCTGTAAGGGGCACGCAAAACTATTTAATTCAGGTGTGTAATCTATAACACAGATTTTATTTGACAAGATTAAGGTTTGGCACCCTTCATTATTTAATAGCATTCCCCAAACAGGAAAAGTGGTGCCATGAACTGCCTAAGTGCCCGTGTGACGGAAAGTCCCCTCAATCTACGCTGCACTTTTTACTTTTTTGTAGATTTTACATGGATATCCGGAAAGCCATTTTGAAACCACTGATTTTATCTAAGTCGCTTTTTTATTATAAACACGCTTTTAATTTTGTACGTAGCCTGGAAAGCCAGAAAATCACGAACGCAGTTATCTTGTACATATTACTGGCATTTAGGAGAAGAAAGGCTTATGCATACCTGGATGCTTTGTTATATGAAAAACCAGATGATTGCATGTAACTACCGTACATTTTATAGTTTTATGTATCGTATATACCCGATTGATAAAGGCCGTGTAGATTTGAAGACATGGAGACAGATTTAATTATATATTTTTAAACATCTTGCACTTTATGTAGTAAGAGTGTTCATGAATTGCTGATTGTCCTACTTGATTGTATATTTTTCTGTCATTTTATACCTTCTTTTATATTGAACAGTAGTTTGATACATTTTAAATTTATGACTTGATGATCTTATCTCTTGATTGCATATTAACAGGTTTTGAAAATTGTAATTTTAACTGTTTTTTCTGAATAGTATGCTTTTATGGTGCTATTGTTTACACCGAATCAAGCTGAATTGAATTGAATTGAAGTTTCGGTAGGCTTTTCAGGTATACCGGTTGTGAGCCCCATTTCTGAGCCACTTGCCCTGACTATTGGTCCTTTCACTGTAGATTTGCCTTTCTGTTGACATCTAACTGTGGAGAAAATCTGATGGGTTTGGACTTGTTAAAAAAAATTGCATGCGACAATTTCTTGCTCCCCGGATGGTGTCTATATGACAGTAGGACCTAATGTAGTGAGCTCTAAGCAATGTTTGTCAAAGGAAGAGCCCCTTCCCGCTGAGTTTAAGGACGTGCCAACACCTTTATGGGCCACAGGTGATACGGACGTAGGGCTGTTGCAGATACCTCCGGTTTCTATCAGGGTCAAGGACAACGCTGTTCTCCCTCGTATCCCTCAGTACAAAATACCGCAAGCAGGGGAGCGAGCGCTATTGCAGAATATACAGGATTTGATTAGGTCAGGGGTTGTTGAAGAGACGACTGCGAATGTGTGTAATAGCCCTATTCTTCCCATTCTTAAGAGGACACCCTCGGGTTCCTCTGATGATCATCCGGATGTCTATCGGTTTGTGATTGACTTGCGTGAGGTTAATAAGATCGTGGTCCCTCAGTTCCTTGTTGTTCCTGACATCACTGTCCTTCTGACTAGGATTCCTTCCTCTGCCAAATTCTTTTCTGTCATCGATTTGAAGAATGCGTTCTTTAGCATTCCAATCCATCCAGACAGTAGGCATCTGTTTGGATTTGCCCTTGCCGGCAGAAGCTTTAGATTCTGTCGAGCTCCTCAGGGCTATACTGAAAGTCCTAGCATATATAGTCAAGCGTTGAAAGGCCAATTGGATTCCCTCACACTTCCCCCAGGTAATGTCTTACTGCAGTACGTGGACGATCTCTTGATCGCTTCTGACACTGAAGACGGTTGCAAAGACGCAACGGTTAAATTGTTGCTACATTTGGCCCATCACCGACATAAAGTGTCCCTTTCAAAATTCCAATATTGTCGACAGGAGGTCACCTACTTAGGTCACCTACTGTCGAAGGAGGGAAGGAGACTAACACCTGAACACATTAGTGCTATTGTTAAAATGCCCATCCCTAAGACTCAAAGGGATGTGCGCTCTTTCATAGGCATTACTTCGTATTGTCGTCACTGGATCCCTAACTTTTCCCTACTAACAAAGCCGCTGTTGCAACTAACCACTAAAGATGTGCATGAACCCTTGCCCTGGACGCCTGAATGTCAACAAGCTTTTGAGCAACTAAAGGTTGCGCTTTGCTCTGCGCCTGTGCTTGGCACGCCGGATTACCAGAAGCCGTTCGTGTTGTATGTACACAGACGGCTGGCTGCGCGCTCTATGTCTTAACACAGGCCTTTGGAGGTAAAGCAGAGGCCCTGTGCTTATTTTTATGCGCTTCTTGATAATGTCGCGAGAGCCCTCCCGAGCTGTTTACGAGCGGTTGCGGCCGTGGCCGTCTCTATCCGACAATCGGCAGGGCTCGTTCTTGATACCGATCTCACAGTCATGGTACCGCATGATGTGGATACACTTTTGAACAGAACAAAGACGCAGCACCTTACCAGTGCGTATCTGACTGGCTATGAGCTGACCCTATTTGCATCACATGTCACCATCAAAAGATGTGCCACGCTGAACCCAGCCACGTTACTACCCCTCCCTTCTGAGAGTGAGGAAATTGACATCCATGATTGTCTTTTTCGTACTGAAGAGGAGACGAAGGGACGGGTAGACCTGACTAATGTTCCCCTATCTGAACCCCAAGGGGAGCTATATGTCGATGGCTCTTGTTTCAAATTACCGGATGGCACAACAACTGCGGCACATGCCATAATTACCTTGCACACAGTAGTTGAGACATCCCGAGTTCCCTATCAATCGGCCCAAGCTGCAGAGTTAGTTGCCCTTCTTCGAGCTTGTGAGCTAAGTGAGGGACTGACTGTCAATATTTATACTGACAGTCAGTACGCCTTTGGAGTCGCCCATAACTTTGGGCGGCTCTAGGCGGAGAGAGGATTTCTAACTTCACATGGGTTAAATATCCAGAATGGCCCGTTGATACACAGGCTTTTGTCAGCCCTGACACTTCCCAAGAAGTTAGAAATAGTGAAGTGCAGTGCCCACAAGGCAATTACTGATGATGTGGGAAGGGGAAATGCATTTGCAGACTTAACAGCTAAGGAGACAGCTCGAGCAAAATTGAAAAGAATGTTTGTGGCAGGCCCTGTTAGATGGGTACCCGATGTTACTATGTTTGAGGATACACTGGATAATGTCAAGGAAATCCAAAGTGAGGCAACGATTGAGGAGCTAGCAGTATGGCAGGAATCACGGCACGTTTAGACGAAGATGGGTGCTGGGCGGATAAGTCAGGAAAGCAAAGGTGGATGTTACCAGATGCCTATGTCCTCCCTGTAGTCACTATGGCGCACAGCCCAGCTCACATTAGCGATACAAAAGGGGATGATGGACGGAACGTTTGAGCCAATCAAACACTCACCCCCAGTCAACTGATCTGGGTTTAATCCATCATCATTCTTTAGCTCACTCCACCACCCCAGTTCAGACATGGCCATATGCAAATCAGTCTGACCCTGTGCCTCATGGGAACAGTCCAGCCCGAACTGCCAAGCCATGTCTTCCCTGGACCGGAAACAAGCATCCTAGGACCGGTTTCTGGCATTCCAGCCGTCATCAGCCAGGCTTGCTTGAATCCAGTGGCAAAGTGAGCAAGGGACCCACGTCTGGGCATACCCCCGCCAACTTAGGGCGAACAAAGCGATACATTAGCGGCAAGGGCATATGCAAGCTATTGGACCCTGTGTGGCAGAATGATAACATCCCGAAAGTAGCTGCCCATTTGGTTAAGTATTGTATGGTATGCATGATGTACAACCCTGGGAAGGGCACTTCTATACCCCCTGGCAATTTAGCACCCCCTTCGTTCCCTTTCGAGGTCCTACAGGTGGACTATATCGAAATGGAACGGGTTAACAACTTGAAATATGTGTTGGGGGTTGTTTGTGCATTCAGTAAATGGGTTGAGGTTCACCCCACTAAGGAAAATACAGCTTTGGCGACGGCAAAAGCCCTCTTGAAGGAGTTCTTTCCCCGTTACGGTTTGCCTCGTTTGATTTGGAGTGACAATGGCATTCACTTTAATTCAAAAGTTATTCAGTTGGTGTGTGATGGGCTACTCATTAGACAGAAGTTCCACGCTGCACACCACCCCCAATCAGCAGGCTTGGTTGAGAAGTACAATGGTACTCTCAAACTGAAATTGGCAAAAATTCAGGAAAGCACAGGATTGAAGTGGCCAGATGCTTTACCGTTAGCTCTTTTGTCAACAAGAGCTACGGCGCACACTAGAACAGGATTATCACCATATGAGGTCGTGTTCAGACGCCCAGCAAATGTTTGGGGCGTCCCTCGACCTAGACGCTTCTCTGAAATTGAGTACCCACTGTTAGTAGACTATCTTTTTGAGTTGACTAAACATTTGCGTTCTATTCATCAACAGATACACGAGACGCTTCCACCGCCAACAGAGGGGCCCGAGCCCACCATCCGACCTGGGGACTTTGTTATCGTCCGGCACTTCCAGAGGCGAGGGGGCCTGGAGCCCCATTGGAAGGGGCCCCTGCAGGTGCTTCTTGCGACCAGGAGTGCCGTCAAAGTGACCGGTCATAAGAACTGGCTTCACCTGAGCCATTGCTGCAAGGTGCTGTGGCCTCTCCCCTAAGATCGATGGGTGATCGATGGCATTGGTGACCACGAGACGGAGAAAGTGCTACGTTTCGTCCCCTTTTTGGATGCTCGACTGACGTGGGTGCAAACAGAGGAGGAGAATGATGCCGCATTGAATGAGGCGTCCCCCCAGAAATAAGGGCCGCCCAGGATTTCTCTCCATCTGGCCCACAAGTGCCTGAGTCTCAGCCCTTGGCCCCTCTGATTTTGAGCCCCTGTTTACTGATCACTCGGTGCCCGGAGTGGCTAGGTACAATTTGCGTCCCCGACCGAGGGACAGTGCACCAAAGGAAAAGTCAGATTAGTACGGATGGACTGAATGGATGAAGAATAGGGTGTATGTACCCTGCCCCAAAGTACCAAAGATAGCTTAGGGAAAGGGAGTTTGGTGCATTGTTCGAGACATTGGACAGGATAAGCCGAGGGTGTCTTCCCAGAAGAGGGGGGATGCCCTATGCTGGACGGTGAGGGATTTCTTCAACGGGCCGCGATCGCACTGCCCCACCGCTGTGCTCAGTAGCACCACCATAGAAGAACAATAGGAGTTTCCCAGTGAGGCTCAGAAGGACCCTGGAACATTTTTGCCCACTTTCTTGCTCCCTTGTCACAAGCCCCCTTGCACTGCGTTTTTCCCCTCTGACCACCATGTATCCTTTTGGCCAAATTGTTTGTGTACCCCCTCCCCCCCACTTCGCAATACGAGTGGCCGCTACTGGGCAAAAGTAAAAATAAAAATGGCCAAACTTTTTCAAAGCACAAAACCTTTTCTTAATGGCATACTGACATCATTTTGCAAATATTTCTTGTGTCTTTAAAACACATATTCAGCATTTCTCACAGAAATGTTACATGCTAAGTAAAGCTAGCACAAGAACTCTCAAGAGACATTCTGCACTATTACCCTGCCTCAATTTTGAGCATAGCATGTTTAAAGAAATACACCACCCTCACCATATACAGGAACTTTTGAACAGCCTTAAAGATCATAGATCACCATGTTAACATATATATGATTTCATAACAGATATACACCTTCAGGCCATCTTTCCAAAAATATATAGTTCTCTGCATCTTTAAGAAAACTCAAGAGTCTCATCTTACATATAACTATCTGCAACCACAAAAACCATATCTCACCATCTAAATATATGCAAAGCGGTAATATGAGTTAAAAGTCACATTGACAGACACTTCCTAATACATACCTAACAAGTATTACTAGTTTATAATTCATATGGACGCAGCACATTTTCTTATCTTTTATTTCTGACTACACTTCTCCTGTTTAATAATGTGACTTAAACTACAACAACTCCCAAAATGCAAATAATATAGATGCATCTATTCTGCACATAATGCTTAGACATTTAAAACTTTGTCATTTTTAAAGGCATTGCTCATGGTAATTTTCAACTGTACTACCATCTTAAACATATACCTGCTGCCAGATACAGTTCATCTGATAATTTTGTTTCACATCACTGTGATATTCTTTTTAGCCAAATTTCCATATACATCCTCATTTCTAATGATTTTTTTAAATAATTAAAAAGTTATATCCATACCAGTTAATTGAGTATGTAGATTATATTGTTGTTTTAGCTCTTTCTGGATAGTTTTGACACTGTTAAGATTTGTAAAAACTAAGCACAAGAATGGTACACCACTCTCATAGAAAGCAACAATAAAATGGCAACCTCTTCAACTTTCCACTCAATGATCATGAGGAAGGCATCAAATGAAATCATGTCTTTCATTTTAGACTACTTCATCTCCACTTGTGAATGGCTAGCATCTGTTAACCGTTTCCCTCTGTTTCAAAACGAGGTTCCTGTCTCTGCCTGTTCACGATGTTTTCTTGATCATCGTGGAATAATCGCGCAAGAAACGGGAGCCCAAACCAATAATTAGCTTCAGTTTTTTTTAATTTAAAGACTGGACAACAGTTTATTACATAGTCCTGAGTTATAAATTAAAGTCCGACACGCCGCAGCGAAGACACAGTCATTGGTGCGCTCGTTTCTCCTGATGGTCTATTAAGACATCCGGCCAAGGTACCTTTTATTGGACACGCGGTTGCGGTCCTGCAATATTGCTTACTGATCCAGTGGAGCAGCTCCACAGGATTTTTGGCTCATCACTTCGCTCCGGTTGTACCTGATCTCCTTGTAGGGACACGCTGCTGTGGTCCTTTCCATTGGCCTGTCGGTTTCAGTCAGGTTATACGGCAATTTTACTCAGGCATGTAATACAATGTCCTGATGATCCCACAATTGCTCAAAAGGGATCGAAACGTCGTCGACTCTCTGTACACCGTAAACCTATTGTACCTGTCATTACCCATGTGTAACGGTGTCCTCACACATTGATGCTTGTCTTATTTGAATGTATGACATACAAGCATTCCCTCTGCCTGAGACTTTGTTTTTGTTTTATGTATACTTAGTTGGATGCAGGACTGTACCCCACTTTATTTTCTGCAAATACTTTAAATATTAAATCAATCCTATCCCGCTGGACAGCTTGAAATATAGTACTGATTCTGAGTCTATATTCATCTCTCCTTGCTTCTATTGTCCTTGCTTGGGACCAGTGTGTCTAAAACTCGTTAATACCCAAGGTCCCTCACCATTCTAATTGGGTTCCCTTGTTTTTTATAACATTACTTAAATTGTGTCATCACTCCTCAACTTTAAAAAAAATATTCTGACTCTGTAACCCCCTTCCCCCATACACTCTTAGCTCAGTGTACCTAGCAACTCAGTGAAACCAGTAGGTCACAAGTTCACAGCACATTCTAGAAGGAACATGCTACTTCCAAATGAGATACAGCAGGTGTGGTTTACTCCACAGATTCAAAAGCATATCCATGTCTGTATTACATTTCTTTTTTTAAACAACAGCCAATAATAGGAATTCTTGCTAAGGCATCCAACACACAACTTAATTTTATTTACTTTCATGCTGAGAGCATCCGATGAAATACATCTTTTCTTTTTTTTTTGGAAGAACACCTCCATTTTAACTGCTTTTCATTTGGAATACTACCTCAGTCAGCTCCAGCCGTCTCCTGACTGCTGTTGCTCCTTCACTTCAAAATGCTTAGAGTGTGGATTGTGGGCCACAGCTATGTCTATTGGGCTAAAGAGGCTGCAAAAAAACAGAGGTATTGACAGTGACTTGGGTTTGCCAAATGTGGAGATTACTTGGTTTGGCCAGAGAGGGTTAAAGTTTCATCATTTGCTGGCGTTGGTTGTGCACTGTGGTGGTAATGACCTAGGCACATTGACTGGGGTAGGGCTGGAAATCCTAATGAAAGATACCTTTGCAGAACTGATGTCGCTTTTCACTCATACTGTCTTGGTGTACTCTAATATATGCCAAAGACAGAAATTGAAGTGGCCAAATAAATTCTGTCCACAGATTGACAAAGTAAGGAAACATGTTAATAAAACTGTTTCTACATTCCTCAGAGACCATCACATGGGCTGTATCTATAACAACAGTCTGCGTTTTGACATGCATGGAATTTATAGAAATGATGGAGTGTACCTTACAGACGAAGGCAACAGGGTGTTTCTAAGTAACCTGAAACTCTGCATCCGGTCTTATGTGTAGCTGTCATATACACTTAATCAACACAAAGGCTCTTGTCAGAGCCACCCTAGTACCTGAAATATTGTCAATTTTTTTTTATAGAGATCCTTTTTTTTTTTTAGTTTTTAGGAATCTTTGCGGCGAATAATGGTCGCGAATAAGTTGCAAAATCACAAAATAAAAGCAGACATTTAACCGCCACCAGCACATCCAAGAATATTAACTAAAAAAATCCATTCTAAACATTGCGCTACATATATTACTATATACATGCTTCTTTAAAAACATGTTTAAACTCATGTTTTTGTACTAAGTTTCTTTACAATGCATCTTTAAGACCTATTTTCCATTTTCGCGGTTATTCAGGGAGTCGCGACAACGCCGGTAACCGCGATGATCACGCCTTTTCCATAAAGTGAAAAACACATATATGTACACATATTACAGTATTTTACACACTAGGGGTTTATTACTGTACACTTCAAACTCATGTTTTTCTAGTGTATTTCTAGAACAAGCATTTCTAATACCTATTTTCCGTTTTCGCGGTGAGGCCGGAGATTGCGAAGATATCGGTAATCGCGATCCCCACTGATACGGCATGAAAGCAGAAAGGAAAAGCAGAAAGGAAAAGCAGGAATTCAATAGGTACCACCACATTCAAAAATGATAACTATATAATTAATTCTTACCATCACACTAGATAAATCATTATCTAAATAACTCTATAAAAACATTTATAAGAATCTCAGTATAATACAATGTGTATTATTGATTCACTATATATTTTTTTATATTTCCACCAATATTCGCGGTGACACCGTGATACTCACAACGTCCCCGCAATGGTACATAGGGGGCCGCGCTGGCGGTTGCGGTGCCATAGAGAATATGTGGTGCGATAAAAAAATTAATTTTGGACACATAACTTGTGTCATTAACACACCCATTTCTCAAACATGGGGTCTGAGTATCTCCACCCTGACCCCTTATGTTAGCTTTCACACAAACTTTCAGCCCCGGGAACCGTTCCCGAATGATAAAATGATGACGCAACTTTCTGTTCAGGTTGCGTCCAGCCAATCACAGCATTTCCGCTGGCGCGCATCCGCGATTAATCGCAAAATCACTGCAAAATAGTTGCGGCCAAAGATATATCTATAATTTTCAGCTTAAATTTCTTAAAAACTACTAGATGGATTTGCACCAAATAACAAAAATCACAATCTGCGTAACAACATCTACCTTTCTTGCAAATTTGGTGTAATTCCGTTCATTGGTTCGGGCTGTAGGTTCGACAACACGTTCCTATGGGAATTAACATTACATATGCACCCTTTTTTTGCACCCCAATTTCTCGGTCCCCACTGCACGGATCGCTCCCAAACTTTCCATGACACACAGAACCTACTTTGACACGTTGTTTGGCAAATTTCATGAAGATTAGTCAAACTACACCAAAGTAACAGGCAACTCAAAAAATGCTTTTCTTATGGAAACTAGGGCCTAACTATAACTACCTACTGGCGACCGCCAGTAGGTTAAATAATATATATATATATATATATATATATATATATATATATATATATATATATATATATATATATATACACACACACACATCCAGTAGGTTAAATAATATATATATATATATATATATATATATATATATATATATATATATATTATTTAACCTACTGGCACACACACACATACAGTAGGTAGTTATAGTTAGGACCATGTTTCCATAGAAAAAGCGTTTTCAACTTGCCTATATCTTTGGCGCCATTTGATGAATCTTCACAAAATGTTCCCAAAAAAGTGTCCGTGAGTCTTGTTGTGTATGGAAAGTTTCGGGGCAAATTATCAAGCGGGGGCCAAGAAAAAGGGGTGTAAAAAAAGTGCATTTTCCCATTTCAGTATTCCCATAAGATCTTTAGACATGCCTGCAACCCGAACTGCTGGACGGAATTAAACCAAATCTGACAGAAAGCTAGCCTTTGTTCCGCAGATTCTGCTTTTTGTTATTTGGTGTAAATCTGTTCAGTAGTTGTTGAGAAATTTAAGAGAATCCAGTTAGTGATATCTGTGGTTGCAGGTCATTCACGATCAATTACGAAGAATAATGAGCTCGTGCAGGGAAATGCAGAGCTCTGATTGGCTGCCGACACTCCAACCAGGAAGTGTTGGCAGCCATCTTGGGACCCAAAACAAAATGTTAAAAAAAAGAAAAGGGGTGTCAGAACCACACAGCCCTCTAACGCTAAAGATCTTTCTATTGGTCCAATAAGGTTAAGAGGTCCAGCCAGAAGAAGTAAGGGTTATTACTTTCATAGAACACGAGTTCAGAAGAAATCCAAGATGGCTGCCAGGGAGCGACCATCGATTCGGTAGACTAGTGTTTCAGAGATTGAAGGCAATCTGGAATGTCCAGGTGAAGCGCCCGCCGAAGTGCGCACTTCACCTGAAGAACTCGAGGAAGAAGCAGCTTCAGCAGTCCCCGGCGCGAAACTAGTTAGGGACACTTCGTCGCGCTTTTCTTCGACGTTTCTCCAGTTAATTATCCTGTTTCCGGACTTGCGGTTAGCGTTTGAGGAACGCGCATGTAGGTAAGCCCTTAGTTCTGCTAGTATCTTGTTGGGCATTGTTTTCTGAGGAAGTTGCTGAGGACCGCTTTTGGTGCATGCTCTCTTTCACAAGCAACTACCATAGTCTTGGAGAGAGTAGTGTTGCCGAAGAGGTAGAGTCAGAACAAGTGCATGTACGTTCAGTTATTTACAGCGGAGATATTTGCCTAGTTTCAGTTTGGCGGTTCATTCTGGGTGCGCTCACTCGTGTTTTGAGACTAAGTCTACATTCGTGCCAAGCTAGTCAAGCATATATGTTTTGGGGTAGAGTTGGCACAGATAGCGCTGACATTCTTATCTCGTTACTGAAAGGTATGTTTAAGTTGTGAATTACTTACCTTGTAAATAGACCCTCCGTTAGAAAAGCCATTAGGGAAGAACTTTCCCCATGTAATTACTTCATTATTTGAGAAGCAGAAGCAATTGTGCATTACTAAACAAGCCATATAAAAGAGAATCACTACAAAAAGGCAGAGTCAGTTATTTGAGATAAAAAGGAGTAAAAGGATAAAGAAGAGTGTACTTACCTGAATGAAGATAGAATTTCTCCTTAAGTGCCTTCTGTACATGTAGAGGTGAGAGTCTGGAAGTAAGAGAAAAGAACGATTAAATATAGAGACAAAAGTAGATGTGATAACAAGACAAAATATATTGCACTTATAGTTACAGATAAGGCAGAAAACACCATAACGAAGAAAGAAGAGAGGCATAGGACACAGAAACTCGGGTAGGTGTATTTTGAATCAGTTAATTAGATATAAGAAGGTAAATGTTAAAAGAGTAAAAAGTGATTGATATAATAAACATTTGTTGCAGTTCCAACGCAAATAGCACAACAAAGCAAAAGCAGAAAATAGCAAGCAAAAGAGAAAATCCAGAAGAGGAACCAGAGTGAAGAAGTGTGGCTGTCTCTTCTCTGTCCCATCCCCTTTCCCCCCTGTGGGTTCCTCAGTTATTCACGTGCTTGGCAAATGTGTTGATGGGAAACTGTAGTGGGGGCATTGGGAACTGGCGTCGTTCTGCTCCTGTGCATTTTGGGCAAAAGCCTCC
The DNA here is from genome assembly GCA_963921515.1 of Calotriton arnoldi. Lineage (NCBI taxonomy): Eukaryota > Metazoa > Chordata > Amphibia > Caudata > Salamandridae > Calotriton > Calotriton arnoldi. Next base: position 601,537 of record CAWUFW010001733.1, on the reverse strand, counting down.
CTGACAGAGTGAAGTGCCCACGCTGTATATGCACCTGAGCAGAATGGCAGAGAGTCTAGATCTAAAGAAGTTAGGAGAAGTTTTGGAGGGCATACAGAAGGAATTAATAGCCGTTAGAGAAGAAAATAGGGAACTTAGACAGGACCTGATTACCTCTCGGTGAGAGACTACAGATTTAACGATTAAGATGAATAGTTTAGTATCAGGGACAAGTTTCAAGAATTCCTCTTCACATGAGGAATATTCTAGTGACCCAACAGTCTCTACGCCCAAGGTTACGACTCAGGTTATTCATTCCGTGTCCCCAGTGATTCCTTTGGCCCCCCTGAGCGGTTTAATGGAGACCCTCAGAAAGCACAAGTGTTCTTGACGCAATGCACTTTACATTTCATGTGTCGCCCTGCAGTTTTTCCTGATGCACAGTCGCGAGTGGCATTCATACTATCATATCTTAGTGGAGACGCAGCGTCTTGGTCCATGCCATTAGTGACCAGAAATGATCCAATTGTATATGATATAGACAAATTCAAAAAAGAATTTCTCAGGATCTTTGATCGGCGAAAAGCTTCACAAGCCACAGATAACGAACTGTTAGAGATTAAGCAGGGCAATCGGGATCTAATTACATACTTGGCCCAATTTAACACACTAATAGTGGAGACTGAATGGCCAGAGAACAAACGAGCAGTGGTGTTCTATCGTGGATTAAGAGACGAATTAAAAGATGCTTTAGCCCAAGTGCCTAACAGACCCACAGAGATCTCAGCTTTAATAGACTTAGTTCTCGAAATCGATTTTCGACAGAATGAAAGAAGAGGAGAGAAAAGAAGAGATTTCCGTTCAAGTACTCCTAGGTTTGATCGAGCAAAAGTGGAGGATACTAAAGGAAATGATTCTCAACATGGTTTCGAACCCATGCAGATAGGAACAATACGTGGGCCATCATCTAAAGAAGAGAAAGAAAGACGGCAAGTGAATAAACAGTGCTTATATTGTGGAGGCAGTGGTCATTTTGTTCGTAATTGTCCGAGGAAGCCAAAACAGACACCGTCGGAAAACGCTCAGCACCATCAGTAAAGGGAGTTGGACTGGTGGTTGCCGATTTAGAAACAACTCCAAGAGTTCATTCACTGGCTAATACTTTACAGTCCTCCTCACCACATCTCATCATGTTCATGACCCTGCAGTTCCGGGAAATAACTTTAAGACAAATCACCGTAATGGTGGATTCAGGAGCCACAGGCAACTTTTGTGACCTAAAGTTCGCAGAAAAGATTGGGTTAAGAGCAATACGAAAGAAAAGAGTGAAGCGGTGCGAGCAGTAGATGGGACGAATCTCTCTTCGGGACCCATAGTTAGTCACACCGAATTAGTTGAATTGAAAACTGAGGAAGGACATTGTGAAACACTACAATTTAATTTGATAGATGCTCCTCAATTTCAGCTAATATTGGGGCTACCGTGGCTTACAGAGCATAATCCAACTATCGATTGGAGTGCCCATTGTGCTGGATTCAGAGTTTTGTAAGGAAAACTGCTATAAACATGACAAGAAGAGGCATATGGAAACTCCAGTGTTTCATCTGTGTGAAGGAGGAGCAACGGTTTGCGTGATCCAAACCACAGAATTGCCTTCCGAGTACGTTGAGTTCCAAGATGTGTTTAGTGAGGCCGAAGCAGAGAAGCTTCCGCCACATAGAGAATTCGATTGTAAGATCGAACTGGAACCTGGTTCCAATCTTCCTTGCAGCAGAATATACGCCTTAACAGAGAAAGAAGACCAGCATCTAAAGGAGTACCTACGAAAATACCTCGATAATGGGTTCATCAGACCCTCCCAATCTCCAGTCTCCTCGCCTCTTTTCTTCATCCCTAGGAAGGATGGCGAGTTGAGGACTTGCATTGATTATAGGGCAATCAATCGTATAACCATCAAAAACCGCTATCCTTTGCCCTTAATCTCGGTCCTATTGGATCAAGTAATCTATACTAAGGTAGACCTAAGAGGGGCATATCATCTAGTCCGAGTCAAGAAGGGAGACGAATAGAAGACAGCTTTCAGAACCAAACATGGGCTCTTTGAATATCAAGTGATGCCCTATGGGCTTTGCAATGCCCCCGCTGCATTTCAATACTTTATCAACGATGTGTTGAAGGAATATATTGATCAAAGTGCAATCGTTTACATAGACGATATATTGATATATTCAAATTCAGTGGAGGAGCATAAAGAACATGTGAAAGGAGTTTTGCAGACGCTACGAGAAAACAGTTTGTACGTCAAATTAGAGAAATGCGCCTTTCATGTGAATACTGTAGAGTTCCTAGGATTTGTGCTATCACCGAACGGAATTACCATGGATGAGAACAAGATCAAGGCAGTAACAGAGTGGGAATCGCCAAAATCTGTGAAGGAAGTCCAAAGCTTTATCGGCTTTGCAAACTTCAATAGGAGGTTCATTCAAGACTTTTCCAAGAAGTTAATTCCCTTAACGAAGTTGCTAAGGAAGGGAGTCAAATTCTGTTGGTCTAATGAAGCTGAGGAAGCCTTTGAGAAATTAAAGAAAGATTTCACCACAGCCCCGATCTTACTGCATCCAGATCCCTCCGAGCCTTTCTATGTAGAAACCGACGCATCAAATCTAGCATTGGGAGGAGTCTTATCTCAAAGACACAAAACCACAGGTCAATTACACCCGGTGGCCTTTCGTTCACGGAAGTTGACCTCCACTGAGGTGAATTACACCATAACTGAGAAAGAGTTATTGGCTATTAAGGATGCATTCAAGGAGTGAAGGCATTATTTGATGGGTGCACGACATACTGTCACGGTCTTCACCGACCATCGAAATCTGAAATTTCTGAAGTCAGCTAGAACATTGACACCGAGACAACTCCGCTGGTCATTATATTTAGCTGATTATGACTTTGTGATCACGTATAGACCAGGAACACAAAATGGTAAGGCGGATGCCTTATCCAGACTAGGTACAGAAAATATTCAAGAAGAGATTGAAAATCAAAGTATAATTGCAGAAGGGAAGGTCATCGGAACAGTGTTAAAAGAAACCATGGAAGAATCGGCACAAAACTCGATGGGTTTAGAAGAAATGAAGTAATGGGCAAATCAGGATTCTAGACGAGAAATCAGTGGAAATTTACCATATCATGCCGGAGCTCTCTATTTACCTACCCAAGAGTTACAACAAAAGGCTTTAAAAGAGTGTCACGATCACATACTAGCCGGTCATAAAGGGATTAAAAAAACAGAAGATCTCGTAAAACGTCGTTTTTGGTGGCCAAATATGACCAAGGAAATTCGTCAGTATGTAGCCACTTGCAAAATCTGTGCGAGGGGGAAAATCGGAGAGACAAGCTCCCAAGGGGTTATTGCAACCCTTACCCACACCACCTTACCCCTGGCATACCGTAACATTAGATCTGATAGTAGAGTTACCATCCAGTCAAGGGTTTGACACAATATTAGTTTGTGTGGATGCATTCACTAAGATGGCTCATTTTGTCCCCTTAAAGGAGTACCAACAGCTAGAAAATTAGCACACACCTTTAGCCAGACTATAGTGCGAGCTCATGGGATACCCAAGGTACTAGTGTCCGATAGGGACTCTCAATTTTTATCTCATTTTTGGAGAGCATTCACTAAAAGATTGAACATAGAAACTAGGTACACAACTAGTTATCACCCAGAGTCCGATGGCCAAACTGAAAGAACAAATCAAGAACTTGAACAATATCTCAGATTATGTCTTTTAGATCAAAAGGGAGACTGGCCAGAATACCTTTGGGCTGCAGAGTTTGCGCATAACAATGCAAAAAATGTGTCCACTGAGCATTCCCCATTTTACTTAAATTCAGGCAGACATCCAAACCAATCAATAAACTTTGAAGAAGTAGAGGTCCCTGTAGTAAAGGACTTAGTTGAACATATGACTCAAGTACATAGTTTAGCAACTAAGAATCTCGCAAAAGCGAAGGAAAGTTACAAACTATACGCTGACAAGAAAAGAAGGAAAGAACCTGATTTCCAAATTGGGGAAAAAGTTTGGTTAAGTACAAAGAATCTTAGGCTCAAGGGAAACAGGAAATTGCAACCAAGGTTCGTAGGCCCTTATTTAATTGAAAAGAAATTGAGCTCCTTGACTTACCAGCTGAAATTACCCAAGAGTCTAGGAATACACCCAGTGTTTCATGTTTCACTATTAAAAAAGACTCCAAAAGAATTAAGAGTAGGTAAACCCCCTAAAGCAATTCAAACTGAGGGAGAAGAATTTGAAGTAAAACAAATTTTGGACTCAAAAGAAACTAAAGCACAAGTTACTAACTTGTGTAACGATATATCTGTAAGAGACAGTAGTTAGTGACAGATTCCTTACCTTAGAATATCCCCAGGCGTCAGGCTGGAACCGGAAAGTTTTTGCGTAGCAGTACCCTTGCGCGGCCGGTAGGCGGCGCCGTGCGGCTCCGCGTCCGTCGCCGGGCGTCGTGATCGCCGGGATGACGTCGCGGGCAGTACTTAGACGCCGCCCTGCGCGCTGACGTCAGTTCTGTACACGACTTTCCGCGCCAGGAACGCAGAGCCATGAAAGAAGCTGACATAGGTGTCTGAAAAATACTAGGGCCCTGAAAGGGATGTCCTTAACTCCTAGAAATCAGTTCGCAGCACGGGAGGATGGGTGGGCGGTAGGAATCTGTCACTAACTACTGTCTCTTACAGATATATCGTTACACATGCTAGTAACTTGTGCATCTGAAAGAGACACGTTAGTGACAGATTCCTTACCTTAGAATAGATACCCCAGCAATACCAACCCCGGTGGTGGGTCTGCGAACAAAGATCAGACAAGGAAGTCCTGGAGGACAGAACGGCCAAAGAAGCCGTCCCTCCGGACCTGACTGTCAAGGCAGTAATGCTTAGTAAACGTGTGCAGCGAGGCCCACGTAGCTGCCTGACAGATAACCGGCAGCGGAACACCGCGGCCCAAGGCCGTGGTAGCAGCCGCTGCCCTGGTGGAATGGGCACGCAGCCCAACAGGAGGCTCCTTCTTAGCCAAAGAATAGCAGGCCTTGATGCACAAGGTAACCCAGCGGGAGATGGTTCGCTTGTGCACCGCCCGACCTTTTGGCGCCCACGTAGCCAACAAAGAGCTGGTCATCCACCCGGAAGTGTTTTGTGCGGTCGATATAGAAGGAGAGCGCACGTTTTGGGTCCAGACGGTGGAGCCTCTCTTCCTCTCTGGAAGGATGCGGAGGCGGAAAGAAGGTAGGCAAAGTGATGGTCTGCCCAATGTGGAAGGCAGTAACCACCTTTGGCAAGAAGGACAGACGCGTCCGAAGAACAACCTTGTCTGGATGAACAGACAGAAAGGGAGGTTTGCAAGATAGAGCCTGGAGCTCACTCACCCGCCGAGCGGAGGTGATGGCCACCAGAAAGGCTGTCTTCAGAGTCAGAAGACGAAGAGGACAGTTATGTAGAGGCTCAAAGGAGCGCACATTAAAAAGGTAAGAACCAAGTTCAAGTCCCACTGAGGCATCACAAACGGAACAGGAGGGAAGAGGTGTGTAATGCCTTTTAAGAACCTGTTAACAACAGGACTTGAAAAGGAGGGCTGATCAGGGAGCCCGAGGAAGGCCGAGATAGCACAAAGATAACCCTTGATGGTACCCAGGGCAGAACCCTGTTGGGCCAGAGAAAGAAGGAACAGAAGGACCTCAGAAAGAGGGGCAGAAAGGGGGTTCACAGCCTTTGCTGTGCACCATGCCACAAATTTGTTCCACCTGCAGGCGTATACCACCTTAGTGGAGGGACGCCTGGCTGCCAGAATCACATCACAAACTTCGGGAGGCAAGTCGAAAGGAATCAACTGCCGCCGCTCAATCTCCACGCAAGCAGGTGTAGACTGGACAGGTTCGGTGGAGGACCGTCCCTGCTGCTGCGACAGAAGATCCTCCCGAAGAGGCAGACGGATCGGGGATCTACGCTCATACTGAGTAGCTCGGGATACCAAACTCTTCGAGCCCAGTCCGGAGCCACAAGGATGACTTGGGCCCGGTCGTGCCGAATCTTCTTCAACACTCTGGGTAGAAGTGGTATAGGCGGAAAGGCGTACAACAGACCGCAACTCCACTCGCGACGAAAAGCGCCGCCGAGCGAGTGCCGCCTTGGAAATTCCAACGCGCAGAACTGATGACATTGCGCGTTCTCTTCGGTGGCGAATAGATCTAACCAAGGCTCTCCCCATTGTAGAAAGAGTCCTTGCGCCACTTCCGAGTGAAGACGCCATTCGTGATCCATCATGCACCTGCGGCTGAGTTCGTCCGCCCTGGCGTTCAGGAACCTGCCAGGTGTTGAACCATCAGGAACATGCCCTGATGTTCCAGCCATGTCCAGAGGCGCAGAGCCTCCTGGACAGAGGGTCCACGACCCCACCCCGCCCCTGTTTGTTGCAGTACCACATGGCGGTGGTGTTGTCTGTGAACACCTGCACTACCTTCCCTTTGACAGAGGGAAGGAATGCCTTGAGTGCAAGTCGGATCGCCCGGAGCTCCAGAAGGCTGATATGGAGCCGGGACTCCGCCGGAGACCAGAGGCCTCTGATCTCCGCCTCTCCCATGTGACCGCCCCATCCCAGAAGGGACGCGTCCGTCACAACTGTGTGCTCTGGCTGGGGAAGGGAGAGGGATCTGCCCATGACCCATTGCCGGTTTGAGAGCCACCACTGCAACTGTTTTGCAGTCCCCACCGAGATCTGGACGTGATCGGACAGGTTGCCCTGGTGCTGCGCCCACTGGAACTTCAGGTCCCACTGCAGAGCCCGCATATGCCATCTGGCATGATCGACCAGCAGGATGCAGGAGGCCATGAGGCCCAGCAGCCTCAGGGTCATCCGCACTCGAAACCCAGGATAAAGGCTGAAAGATCGGAATCATAGCCTGAATATCCCGGACTCGCCGTTCGGGAGGATAGGCCCGAAACTGCGTCGTGTCCAGAACTGCTCCGATGAAAACGAGCTGTGGAGAAGGAACCAGATGCGACTTCGGCACATTGATGGAGAACCCCAGCGGGTGCAGGAGTTCGGCCGTAGTCTGGAGGTGGGAGACGACTGCCTGGGACGAGCCCGCCTTCAGCAGCCAGTCGTCGAGGTAGGGGAAGACTGAAACCCCTGCCCGGCGCAGATGAGCTGCGACCACCGCCATCACTTTCGTGAACACCCGAGGGCACTGGTAAGGCCAAAGGGGAGCACGGTGAACTGAAAGTGCTCGAGGCCTACCGTGAACCGTAGGTAAGGCCGGTGGGCCGGCAGGACGGGGATGTGGAAATAAGCGTCCTGCAAGTCCAACGCTACCAGCCAGTCTCCAGGGTCGAGGGCAGTCAAGACCTGAGCTAGGGTGAGCATCTTGAACTTCTCCTTCCGGAGGAAGCGATTGACGTTCCGGAGGTCCAAGATAGGACGCATGTCCTCCTTGTCCTTTTTGGGCACCAGAAAGTAGTGGAGTAGCAACCACGCCCTACTTCTGGGGTCGGAACATGCTCGATGGCCCTCTTGGCCAAGAGGGCCGTGACTTCCTTCTGTAGAAGCACCAAGTGATCCCCTGACATGCGGTGGAATTGAGGTGGCATGGCTGGGGGTGGTCTCGAAGGGGAGGGAGTAGCCCTTCGGACAATGTCCAAGACCCACCTGTCCGAGGTGATGGGACGCCAGTGGTGAAGGTGATGGCGGACCCTGCCTCCGACTGGCGTGCTGTGCACCTGAAAGGAGGGACTAGGAGTGCTTGGAGGCCGCGGACGGGTTGGAGGTGGTGGCCTGACCCGCACGCTGGTTGCCCGAACCGCCACGGCGGTATCCACGCCCTCGGCCACGCGAAGGCGCTTGCTGCGTGGGCCGTTGGCCGGGCTGTTGACGTGATTGGGCGCCCCTTCCGTGGCCACGAAAGGGGCGAAAAGCAGACGTGAGCGGAGGGCGCACAACAGCAAGGCCCAGGGACTTAGCAGTAGCCCGCGAGTCCTTGAAACGCTCCAGCGCATGGTCTGCCTTTCGAACCAAAAAGACCGATCTCCATCAAAGGGCATGTCCATGAGTGTATTCTGGACATCCCCTGAAAACCAGTGGTTCTCAGCCAGGCGTGGCGACGCAGCGCCACCGTCATTGCAAGCGATCTGCCCAGCGAGTCGGCGGTATCAAGGCCACAGCGGATGGTGTATTTAGCCGCATCACGCCCTTCCGCAATGGCGCGGGTAAGCAGTGTATGGACCTCCTCAGAACACTGCGGCAAAACAGTCGCCACCGAATCCCACAGGGAGTGGGTGTATCGGCCCAAGAGGCAAGCGGTGTTAACGGACCGCAAGCCAGCACTGGAGGAAGAGAAAGCCTTCTTCCCAAAGTGATCCAGGCGCTTGGATTCCCTATCCGGAGGGGCGGTAGGGAAGGCGGTTTGGGAGGCAGAGGCTTGGACAACCAAGCTCTCAGGGGTGGGGTGTTGGGAGAGAACAGGGGTCGCCCGGAGCAGGGCGATGGCGTCGGGCCACGTTCCTATCCACAGGAGCCCCTGTGGTGGGTTTGGACCAGGCACCCAAAAGAACGCCAGTGAGTGCATCATTGAACGGCAGCACAGTCTCCGAAGAGGAGGCCGCCGGCTGAAGCACTTCAGTCAGGAGGTTAGTCCTGACGGCCACTGTAGGCAACTGGAGATTCAAGGCTCCAGCAGCTCTACGCAACACCGTTGCAAAATTAGCCCCTCCTCCGTAGCCACGGGAGGAGACAGCATGCCAGAGTCCGGGGAGGTGTCCAGACCACTGGCATCCCTAAGTTCCTCAACCCAGTCCGGGTCAAACCTCGCACTGTTGTGTGAGAGGGTCCTCAGACCGCTCCCAGCTCTCCTGGTCCTCCTCAGGTTCATAATATGGAGGAGGAGGGACATTAGGGACCCAAGGTCTCATCGGCGCCGGAACCGGCGTCGGGCGACGCCGGTCCGGCTCCATGTCCGGAGCCGGAGAGAGCCGGGAACGACGCCGGTCCGGAGCCCCGGACGGCGTCAGGAACGGCACCGGGACATCGGGCGCCGGCGGAGGCGTGGTTAGGTCAACCGGCGCCGATGGGGGTTGCGGCACCACCGGAGCCGGGATCGAGGCCGGGGCCGGAGCCGAAGCCGGGATGAAGGACGGTGGGACAGGCGACGCCGGGACCGGAGTCGACGGCGACGCCGGAGCAACCCCATCAGGACCCGCGGCCCGAAGGCGCACCGGAGGGACCTTGAGACCCGAAGAGGCGGATGGTGTATTTAGCCGCATCACGCCCTTCCGCAATGGCGCGGGTAAGCAGTGTATGGACCTCCTCAGAACACTGCGGCAAAACAGTCGCCACCGAATCCCACAGGAGTGGGTGTATCGGCCCAAGAGGCAAGCGGTGTTAACGGACCGCAAGCCAGCACTGGAGGAAGAGAAAGCCTTCTTCCCAAAGTGATCCAGGCGCTTGGATTCCCTATCCGGGAGGGGCGGTAGGGAAGGCGGTTTGGGAGGCAGAGGCTTGGACAACCAAGCTCTCAGGGGTGGGGTGTTGGGAGAGAAACAGGGGTCGCCCGGAGCAGGGCGATGGCGTCGGGCCACGTTCCTATCCACAGGAGCCCCTGTGGTGGGTTTGGACCAGGCACCCAAAAGAACGTCAGTGAGTGCATCATTGAACGGCAGCACAGTCTCCGAAGAGGAGGCCGCCGCTGAAGCACTTCAGTCAGGAGGTTAGTCCTGACGGCCACTGTAGGCAACTGGAGATTCAAGGCTCCAGCAGCTCTCACGCAACACCGTTGCAAAATTAGCCCCTCCTCCGTAGCCACGGGAGGAGACAGCATGCCAGAGTCCGGGAGGTGTCCAGACCACTGGCATCCCCAAGTTCCTCAACCCAGTCCGGGTCAAACTCGCACTGTTGTGTGAGAGGGTCCTCAGACCGCTCCCAGCTCTCCTGGTCCTCCTCAGGTTCATAATATGGAGGAGGAGGGACATTAGGGACCCAAGGTCTCATCGGCGCCGGAACCGGCGTCGGGCGACGCTCGGTCCGGCTCCATGTCCGGAGCCGGAGAGAGCCGGGAACGACGCCGTCCGGAGCTCCCCGGACGGGCGCCAGAACGGCACCGGGACATCGGCGGAGGCGGAGGCGTGGTTAGGCCAACCGGCGCCGATGGGGGTTGCGGCACCACCGGAGCCGGGATCGAGGCCGGGGCCGGAGCCGAAGCCGGGATGAAGGACGGTGGGACAGGCGACGCCGGGACCGGAGTCGACGGCGACGCCGGAGCAACCCCACTGCAGACCCGCAGGCCCGAAGGCGCACCGGAGGGACCTTGAGACCCGAAGAGGCGGGCCATGGCCGACAGGAACTCCTGTATTTAGGCCTGAGTCACCCCCCGAACCCGGGAAGGACGGGTAATGCGGGGGTAACTCGACAGGCACGTCCGGGGCCGCGGGGTGGGGACGGTGCCGACAGGGACCTCAGCCGAGTCGCGAGATCGGCGAGGCGAAGTCTTAGAGCGATGATGCCGCTAGACTTCTTGTGCTTCGACTTCACCGGAGGAGCGCGAAGACTCTGGATTCCGACGAACGGCGGGGACTCCGCGTCCGGCCCCTCGACCTCTCCTGGGACCGGGGCTTGGTGCGGCGCGGAGCCGACTGCCGGACTCTCGAGGAGCTTTGAGACCGCTCTCGCAAAGCCTTCGGATTAAGTTTCCGGCAGTCAGGGCACGACTCGTGTCGTGGTCTCGGCCGAGACAGAAGAGACACTCGAGATGCGGGTCCGTGATCGACATCATGCGACCACATTCCTCGCAGGGCTTAAAGCCGGGCATCCCTACGACAACTTAGGAGTCGTGAAGACTCATTGAAGAAACAGTGAAAAATTCACAAAAAAGATAGTCAAAAAGTGACTAGGGCACTGCTCTTCCCGGATCTGCGCTACTGGCGCGGAAAAAGAAGAACTGACGCCAGCGCGCAGGGGCGGCGTCTCAAGTACTGCCCGCGACGTCATCCCGGCGATCACGACGCCGACGACGGACGCGGAGCCGCACGCCGCCGCCACCGACGCGCAAGGGTACTGCTACGCAAAAACTTTCCGGATCCAGCCTGACGCCTGGGGATATTCTAAGGTAAGGAATCTGTCACTAACGTGTCTCTTTCAGATGGTCAGGTTTACTACTTGCTAGATTGGAAAGGTTATGGCCCAGAAGAAAGATCGTGGGAGTTATGTTCTGATGTACATGCTCCTTGATTAATTAGGGACTTTCACAAGAAATTTTCAGGCAAACCCAATTCGGAAGAACCTACCTTGCGGAGGGGTACTGTCAGAACCACACAGCCCTCTAACGCTAAAGGTCTTTCCATTGGTCTAATAAGGTTAAGAGGTCCAGCCAGAAGAAGTAAGGGTTATTACTTTCATAGAACACAAGTTCAGAAGAAATCCAATATGGCCACCGGGAGTGACCATCGATTCAGCAGACTAGTGTTTCAGAGATTGAAGGCAATCTGGAATGTCCAGGTGAAGCGCCCGCAGAGGGGCGCACTCTACCTGAAGAACTCGAGGAAGAAGCAGCTTCAGCAGTATCCGGCGCGAAAGCTAGTTAGGGACACTTCGTCGCGCTTTTCTTCGACGTTTCTCCAGTTAATTATCCTGTTTCCGGACTTGCGGTTAGCGTTTGAGGAACGCGCATGTCAGTAAGCCCTTAGTTCTGTTAGTATCTTGTTGGGCATTGTTTTCTGAGGAAGTTGCTGAGGACCGCTTTTGGCGCATGCTCTCTTTCACAAGCAACAACTATAGTCTTGGAGAGAGTAGTGTTGCCGAAGAGGTAGAGTCAGAACAAGTGCATGTATGTTCAGTTATTTACAGCGGAGATATTTGCCTAGTTTCAGTTTGGCGGTTCATTCTGGGTGCGCTCACTCGTGTTTTGAGACTAAGTCTACAATCGTGCCAAGCTAGTCAAGCATATATGTTTTGGGGTAGAGTTGGCACAGATAGCGCTGACATTCTTTTCTCGTTACTGGAAGGTATGTTTAAGTTGTGAATTACTTACCTTGTAAATAGACCCTCTGTAAGAAACTGGCTCTATATATACTGCACCAAAGTGAGGTACAGTGTGTATAGAGTCCAAGGGTCTCCAGAGGTTTGGCAGAGGTTAAAGTTAGATAGAACCTTACTCTCTAAAGTGGTAGCTTGGTCGAGCAGTAAGGCAGTATCAGAGGACAGTGTAAAGCATTTGATGTACACACTCAGTCAGCAAATGAATCCACACACTCAAGAACTGAACTCTAGGCCAATTGTTTTGTATAAAAAATATACTGTTGTTTTATTTCTAGAACCAAGCAAGCCTGGTACAGGTAAGCATGAAAATACTTTTCAGTAGTAAATTACTTGTATGAACACAGTTCAAAATTGCAGTGTAACTTGTACTGGTTTTGGTTACAGTTTTAAGTAAGCAGTTTGCAACACATTGCAGGTATAGTACATTCAATAAAATGGGCTTTTAAGTAAAATGCAGTTAATTACTTTTCAGATTACTTTGCTAACACAGGACTGGATCCTAGATTCAGCCCTGGGACATTTCCTGAAAACAGGAGAGTAAATGCGTTTTGGTTAAAGGTATGATTTTTAAAGAATATTATTGCATTTCAAAAGTTGACACTTAGAAACTTTTTCACCTAGAACCACCAATGTTATCCTATGGAAGGAAATTCAATTCGCAGGTAAATTACTTTAACGTTACTTTTGTAATCCAGTGCTGGGCTCCTAGATTCAGCACTGGGACATTTACTTAAAACAGGTAAGTAATTACGTTTTTGTAGTTTGTACGATTTTTAAAGAATATTATTGCATTTCAAAAGTTGACACTTAGAAACTTTTTGGGAGAAAAAGTGTCCATGTTATCCTATGAGGAAAAATGAGTTATCGGTTTCAAGGTAAGTAATCGGTCTTTTGAATTAGGGTTCTGGGGTTAGACTCAGGGGTCTCCCAGGGTCAGTGATGCACTGTTGTTGCACCCTCAGCGGCACTAGAGCGGCCGGGTGCAGAGTGTTGAGGCCCAATGTTATCCTATGGAGGATAGGGGGACTCCGGTTGGTGGCTGCTGGCAAGCAGGCCACGGGATTGTGGGAGCAAAGCTCCTAGGGTTAAGCTCAGGGCACGTTGGGGACCAAGTTAGCACTCAACGGGCACCCTCAGCGGCACTAGGGCGGCCGGGTGCAGGGTGCTGTTTTGAGGTCGGGTGCCCTGTTGATTTCAATGGAGATTCTCCGGGACAAAGAAACACTGCAGGCTCGGGGACGAGGATCTTCCAGGAGCTACCACCACATCGAGGGGTAAGTTGGGATGTAGAGGGTTGGTTAGGCACCGTTGGTTTGGGCACACAAGGCCGTGGGGCGTCGGGTGCAGGGGTGCCTTGGGACGTCGGATTTTCTTACCCGCTCTGGTCGCGGTAGGGGGGGTCCTCTGGAATGAGGCTGCAGGCGTCGTCAGGAGGCTTGAGGCAGGTCAGGGGTCGCCGGATCTTGGGTCAGGATCGCTGGGGGGACCTCTTCTGGGTATTTGCCCGCTCGGGCCGGATTCGGCGGGTGCAGAGTGTGCGGGATTCGCGGTTACTGGCTGGCACCAGAAGCTGCAGTTCAAACACGTCCGGTGTTCACGGGAGAAACAGCTTGGAAAGTGAAGGCAGGCAGGTCCTCCGGGGTTTTTGAGGTTGCTGCCCGCTGGACACGCCGGGGTTTTGCAGGAGCAGGTTCGAGGGGAGACAGGCCTGTAGGGCTGGGGCCAAGTCAGTGGGCGTCGTCCTGTTGTTAGCTCTGCACGGCTTCTCGTTCTTCTTCTTCTTCTTCTTCCTTTTCTTGTTGTTGCTGGATCTGAGGAAGGAAGGTTCAGGGTGCCCCTAAATACTACATTTAGGGGCTTTACAGGTAGGTAAAGGGCAGGGACCAATGGGTCCCTTCCCTGGGGTGGGTGCACCCCCTATTCTGCCACTCTCCAGTGGGAGGGGGGCAGGAGCCTGTCCCTGGTTGGCTGGGTCCCCCCATCCTCAAGATGGCAGGGACTCGAGGTTGTGCTTCACCTCGCCTCTCCCACCTTAGGGGTGGAGTTGGCAGAGGTGGGCACACCTCTCTTCCTCACTTGTTTTTCCCGCCGGTTCTCCCGCCCAAAGTGGGGGTAGAACCAGTGGGGACCAGTTGCTGGAAGCAGCAAAGGGTCTGGAGAGGCTCACAAAGGCGGCATGCCTTTGAAGCTTCTCCATTGTGAACCCTGCCCATCCTGGGGGAGGAGGCTTGGCACCTCGTCCCAGGATGTGCATTGTTTCAGGCCCCCGAGAGCAGCAAGCTCTCGACCCAGGGGTCCAGAAACATGTCTGGTGGTGGCAGCCTAGGCAGCCATTCAGTCAGGTCACTGGAGGTTGGTCGAGTTTCAGGGGGCATCTCTAAGATGCCCTCTGTGGTGCATTTTACATTAAATCCCACACTGGCATCAGTGTGGGTTTATGTGCTGAGAAGTTTGATACCAAACTTCCCAGTCTTCAGTGTAGCCATTATGGTGCTGTGGAGTTCGTAATGACAAACTCCCAGCACCATATACTCTTAATGGCAGCACTGCACTTACAGTGCCCAGGAATGGACCTGGGTACTGTAGGGGTACAGGGCTCATGCACCTGTACTCTCACCACTGGCATAGGGCACCCAGCTAGAGGGGTGACTGATGTATGCCAGGGCAGTGGTTTAGGGCATGGCACACAGGGATGTGTGCCATGTCGACTCTTCACTTTGTTCTGCACCAAGACACGCAGTCTGCAAAGGCAGAGTGCGAGTGTCAGGGTACAGGGCCTCTAAGGGTGGCACAATAAGTGCTGCAGCCCTTAGAGGCCTTCTCTGGTCACAGTGCCCTGGGTACCTGTGGTACCATTTACCAGGGGCCTACCTGTGGCCAGAGATGCCAATTGGGTTTAGGCTTCAATGCAGTTTTAGGGAAGGAACACAGGCCCTGGGTACCTGATTGGCAGGAGCCCAGGGCACACTCAGTCAAAGCACATCAGCAATTCAGCAAAAAGTGGGGGCATACCATGCAAGAAAGAGGGCACTTTCTCACTCCCTCCGTTAGAAAAGCCATTAGGGAAGAACTTTCCCCATGTAATTACTTCATTATTTGAGCAGCAGAAGCAATTGTGCGTTACTAAACAAGCCATATAAAAGAGAATCACTACAAAAGGCAGAGTCAGTTATTTGAGAGAAAAAGGAGTAAAAGGATAAAGAAGAGTGTACTTACCTGAATGAAGATAGAATTTCTCCTTAAGTGCCTTCTGTACAAGTAGAGATGAGAGTCTGGAAGTAAGAGAAAAGAACAACTAAATATAGAGACAAAAGTAGATGTGATAGCAAGACAAAATATATTGCACTTATAGTTACAGATTAGGCAGAAAACACCATAACAAAGAAAGAAGAGAGGCATAGGTCACAGAGACTCAGGTAGGTGTATTTTAAATCTGTTAATTAGATATAAGAAGGTAAATGTTAAAAGAGTAAAAAGTGATTGATATAATAAACATTTGTTGCAGTTCCAACGCAACTAGCACAACAAAGCAAGAGCAGAAAATAGCAAGCTAAGAGAAAATCCAGAAGAGGAACCAGAGTGAAGAAGTGTGGCTGTCTCTTCTCTGTCCCATCCCCTTTCCCCTCTGTGGGTTCCTCAGTTATTCACGTGCTTGGCAAATGTGTTGCTGGGAAACTGTAGTGGGGGCATTGGGAACTGGCGTCGTTCTGCTCCTGTGCATTTTGTGCAAAAGCCTCCCTGACAAGGGGACAGAGTAGGAAGACCCTGACCCCATAAAGTTGGGCCTGGAATCCGAGAGGGACCCGACAGGCCCAAAAAGCATATTTTTTTTTTAAATAAACAAAATACAGCGAAATCACGAAATTTATGAATTTTCGGTCAAAACAAATAAAAAACAAGCGGGGGCTACCGTGCTTGTTTTTAATTAACCCCGGTGGGCCAGGTTATGGGGGCATGCCAATGAAATAGGAGGGGGTAGGGCCTATGAAAGCAGCGGGGACTCCCACCTCCCGGGGGCTAAACTTAAAATTAATGCATGGGGGCCAAACGGCCTCCCCCCAGCCCCGGGGACCACCACCTCCCTGGGGCTAGAGATGAAATTTATGTGAGGGGGCCCTTATGGCCTCCCTGGCAACCCTGGGACCACCACCTCTCAAGGGCTAATTATAAAATGAGTGCTGGGGTCCGTGCGCCCCCCGGCAGCCCTGGAGACCGCCACCTCCCTAGGGCTGAAATATATTAATGTAGGGTGTCCATTGCGGACCCCCAGGGACCACCACCTGCCTGGGGCTAACTGCTATGATGGAGGGGGGTCGCGAGGACCCCTCGTGGAGCCATGGATGGCCCTGGGGACCGCACCCCCCAGGGCCGGCTCCTGCTACTTTCTGAGATGCCCACCCTTGGGAGGTAGCTGTTTGCTTTTGCTTGGTGGGAGCTGACAGCTCCCACTAAGTAAAAGCAAACATAACTCAGATTTCTGCAAGGTGGAGCTGTCAAACTGCTCCGGCTTGCAGAAAGCGGAGTTTTCATCTGTTTCTCTGCTCACAAATATGAGTGCAGAGAAAAAGATGAAAACATTGCTCCAACAGAAAGGGTGCTGCCTTTCAGCAGCCCCCTGCCTATCATAGCAATGCCAGCTCCTGCAGGAGGCAGGGAGCCAGCAGGAACTATGGGGACCTTGAGGCTCTCCCGAAAGTCCCCAACATAATTACTGGGTGCCCTAGGGGCACCCAGATTAAAGAGGCCAGGCCCCGGGGGATGGGCCCGGGCCTGCGGCCCCGCTTCCCCATAGTGTAATGGACTGGTCCCAGGGCATGGAATCGGCCCAGGGAGGGGGCTGCACGGACCTCCTCCCCTTATAATGCAAGTTATGAAAAAGGTCAGGCCCCGGGAGTGGGGTCCCCGGGGCCTCCCTCCTCCATTGGAATTTTTAAAAAAAAAGGTATGATCATGGACTCCCTGGAAAACTCAGAAGGAGATGAGATGTCCTGTTGTTATGCCTGCTTTTCGCCTAGAGAGGTGCCACAGAAAGGAGTGGGCTTTACTCCCTCTGAGCTTCTGTTTGGCCATCCTGTTAGGGGACCTCGGAGTCTAGTGAGGGAAGGCTGGGAGAAGCCTATCAGAGCCTAAGCTAGTGTTAATATTGGAAAATACGATATCAATGCACGTCACGATATATGTACGTATAATAATGAACTCGAATCACCGTTGTTGAAATCACCTGATGTGACCTCCCCCTCAACCCTGAGTCAGAAGTACGTGGTCAGGCAGGCCCTGCGACGTAGGCCCAAAGCAACTGATTGATAGATCACAGGTGGGGTGATACGTAACCCTTAGACAAACGTGCAAACAGGAAAACCCAGATCGATCTTACAGATAGGCAGCAACACCACAATGGTCTTGGGAGATTGGCCTCAATAAAACACATTTGGCCAGAGGGGTGCGCATTCCCAAAACACCATAAAGTCAGATGCCACACTAAGTTAGAAACATTCAGCCACAGCATGCACACTACACGCAGTGATCGTGCACTCCTCATGTCGGACATCTTACACGTACCCACTGGCATCGCATTGTGTCCATGCAGGGTTGAGACCCACCTGCGCTTCTTATCCAATGACCAGATTTATGGCCCCGTGACTAGGCCCAGATTCCTGTTCTAAAAAAAATGGTACAAATTGCTTTATTACACTTTGTGAAATGTATAAAATGACGGCCAAAACCCATGTACTTTGAGACAGTCTTCAGACCCTGACTCTATCGCCTGCTTTCCCGGCCGCTGCGTTTAATTAAACCAACTGTTCCTGTTTAGCCAAACGCCTCTTGTCTTTCATTTTTTCAAGATAAATTAATATGCGAGCAACATTTTGGTGAGCCAGATATGAGGGATTGGTTCTTCGAGCCCGACTGCAGCCGAAGGAACATGACCTTGTCCATATGGATTCACATATGTGCAGCAAGAACGGTGAGCAGACACAATAATTGATTGGAAGTTCTGCTGAATCTGCGGGGCGGAGGTCCGTCCTGGAGCTGCCATCAGTGGGTAAGAGACTAGATCTGGTCCTTAGTCCCAGCATTTGGCGTATGGCAAACTAGAAAAAAAAGGGAAAATTTGACATGAGCACCCTGCCACTAACAGAAATCTGACATATTGCCAATTTTATGTGTCCGAGCTGAGTAGTTGCTAGGTGGCCTCGGAGACGATGCCACGGAGGTCACCTTTCTCCGATAGTCAGCATGCTAGGAAAAGTGAGGGCTGTTTAGTCGCTTGGACTGTTGGGCGTGACATAGAGGGTACGCTTGTGTCTGGGTGTGATACAGGGACCGCCTGGACCGCTGGGCATAACACAGAGTACGCTTGTCTCTGGGTGTGATACAGGAACCGTTTGGACTGCTGGGCGAGACACAGAGGGTACGCTTGTTCCCTCGTTGTGATACAGGGGTGAGGCCTCACCGCTTGGACCACTGGGCGTGACACAAACTGTACGCATGGGCTCTGGGTGTGATATAGAGTCAGCATCTCTATCTTAATTTTTTAGTCTAAAAGAGTTTTCTTAGTGCTATCGGTTTCTTAACACTGGTAGTATCTAAAAGAAGTGAGAGGTGTTATTCGCTTGGACTACTGGGCATGACACAGTCGGTACACATGACCCCTGGGTATGACATAGGGTGTACTTTGGATGTTAGGGAAAAATTTGGACCTTGGAGAGTAAGGTGAAGCTTCGGCATGGCCAAGGAGGGCCTGTAGTTGTCGAGTCGCTCCTTCTTCTCTGCGTAAACTGCTGCTTTCTTTGCCCCAAAGCCGGTATTTACAGACTATTGGGCTCACTTAGTCCTGTGTACCTGTGTACCTCCCTTCATCATTGAGTGGCATGTGCTAGGAGCGGGCTAAGATTTTTGGACAGACTCATAATTTTTTCTCTCTGTTGGGTTTATTCGCTTTGCTTTTGCTTCTATTATGGTTTTCAATTGATGCGTTCTGTGTTCTATGTTATGTCCAGTTAATAATTCTCAGCAGGGACGCTCAACATCCTGTGATTCTGGGCAAATCACTTAATCTCCACATGCCTACCAAAAATGAGTGTGTCCATCTGTAACATAACTGGTGCTCATGTAAAGCCCTCTGATACCTTTGGGTCGAGTTTGCGCTATATAAACGTCTACAAAAAATAAAATGATTGTATATACGTATGAAAAAGTCATAATTTGTTCAAAAGTTGTTCTGATCTGCTGCTAGAAATCAATTCATAATGTTTTGAATTAACTATTGCGCTTTCTTACGGTATGTTATTTATCATATGTACTGTTTTATGTACTAAGTTTGTTTGATACGTCTTTTGTCTAAGCTGAGCTTGTAGTGTAGCAGTTATTGCCAGCATAATCCCTTGTACATATTTTCCCCACGATCAGAGTAGAATTTAGGATTGTCTAAAAAGCCTTGAGAAGTTAGAAGTGTACTGGTCCCTTAAAAACTTCCCATCCCAGCATGGAGTCGCTGTTAAACCACATGCAAACTAGATTCCCCACGCAAGCTAAAAAGCTAGATAAATTCTGCCATGAATGGCCCACACACACTAGGATGCATGTGTTCCCCTGGAGGGAACCTTTGACACCAACATAATAGAACACACTAGGGCAAACATTCAGACCAAATACATAGGTCAGAAAATGTCTAAAAAAGAGGCACTGTTAGAACTATGGGCCATCTTCAAGGTGACCCCGACCTACAATTCTGTCCCCGAATCTACAAGCAAGGCGGCCGCACCTCCCCACCATACACAGTCACAGAGGTGCTTTCTCTGATGCCTTCCCTCCCTGCACTAGATGACACCAATCCGCCGGTCAAGGGGGCTGAAGGGCCTCCCACCGGGCAGCAAACCACTAGATCTAGGGCAGGGAGGTTGATAGATTGGCAAACCCAGACAATTCTGGTCTCATCCCATGTTCGGTGTTAGGATTCCCCGGAGTTCGACCCCGCATCCATCGTACGCAAACTATCAAGCCCCAGCTGCATGAGAATCATACGCTCCAACCCGTCCAGTAGAGCGCTCTCAGGTAACTGGGAGGGTCATAGCAGTTCTGGATAATGACACCACCAGTTTGGGGGGGGGGAGGGGGGAAAGAAGGTTGCAGCACTCCGGGTTCTGACATCAAGGGGGGAGCTGCCCGGTATACTCAGGAAGTGGAAGAAGTGACAGGAAGTTAGCTGGAGGACACGTTCCTACCAAGGAGAACCGCGCGCAGCACTGAGTGAAGGAGGCAGCCTAGGTGGGAGTTGGAAGAGAGGCACGGGTTGAGAATGGAGAGAGAAAAAGCTCTCACCTGGGGAGCACAAAGGGGCAGCAGAGTGACACACCCTCCCCTGGAGGAGAGCCGAACTAGGCCCTGGGTTCCACGTGAAGAGGAGCCCAAAATAGAACCTAACAGGAACGCCACCAGATCATCAGAGTAGGAGGGGGGCAGACCAAGAAAGAAGAGATCAGAGTAGCCTAGCCCAAACTCAATTAAGACATAGGAAAGGCAGAATGACACCTCTGCGCAGGCTGGAGGAGAGCAGACTAACACGTTGTTTTCCCAAGCCCTCATCCCAGTCGTCACGCTGACCAACACCAAGCATGACAGGCCACATTCAATTTGTTTAGACACCAGATATGGACAGCACTGAGGGAAATGTTCCCTGACCGCCCAGATATAGGAGGATTGATGGCAGAGAGCATGAAACCTGGGGAAACAGTAACTGATTTTCTGGACAGAATGAGGGAGCGATGGGGACAGGAGACAGGACAGCCATTGCCTGACATGAGTCCCCAGGTTGCATTCTTCTACAACATCCTCAAAAAGGTACTGCCCACCGAAATACAGAGTAGGCTGGATAGCGCAGTAGGATTAGACACCAAACCTAGGCGGGAAATACAGGCCCACATATTACATTACTACAGAAAGAAGCAGGAAAAGGACAGGGAAAAAGCAGGAGCAAGCTTAAAGAGACAGCGCTAAGCTGGTCCAGCAGAAATTAAAAAAGACCACAGTTGAGGGATCACGTTGGCCGCAAGCAGGCAAATACCACTAGCCTTGAAGGGAGCTCTGCCGTCGAACCCCAGAGAGTTTCCACCCAGTTCAAGTGGCAGAGGTCAGCAGGGCTGGCAGCAGCCAGACCTCAGAGAGTGATACTACGGTTACCGAATGGGCCACATGGCCGGCCAATGCCACCTAAAGGCGTACCATGAATAAAGATTGATAGGCCTGGGCGAGTCCCCGCAAAATCCCCATCCACAAAACCAAGCCCAGATCAACCTGAGTGCACAGCACAATCAGCCACAAGGAAATCAGTCAGCAAATACACTACCGCAACAAGGATCAGGTGGTTGGCCAAACACATGGCATCCGCAGCAGGCAGCTAACCCAGTCCAGCAACCAATGGGGCCACAGCAGGGAGGGGTGACTGTCTGGAGAGGTAATGCCTTCACGCAATCGCCCAATCCACATACGCAGTAAATCCATACCCCCAATACGACACATTCACTTCACACCAACTTCTGAAAACTCACCACAACAATAAAGACTAGTGACAGCATTAGGAGAAAACTCAAGCCTTTACGTGCATTCAGGAAAACTCAATGCTGACATATGTTCGGTCGATCGGGAATCCACGCTCATATCTGTCATTTGGGTGTCCGCAGGGGCCTAGGCCCCACTCTGCTGCTAGGCACCAAGGGTGGGGTTGGCAGGCCACACCCCGGGGGAGGGCAGTCTGACGAGGGGGCAGGCGACCGCCCCAACAAGTGCATAAAAACAGGCACCCAGGTCCTTTCACCTACGTCACTAGGGGGAGCTGTAGCAAGCTGGCTCTGTATATACTATACCAAAGTAAGGTATAGTGTGCACAGAATCCAGGGAGTCCCCAGAGGTATAGCAGAGGCTAAATTAGGTAAGTAATAACAGCTCTCTTTGTGTGGGCGAGCAGTTAGGCTTACCCAGAGGGTGTGTTTAGCATTTATTGTATTCACTCAATCAAGACTGATAGCACACACTCAGACTGAATCCAGACAAATTAGGTAAGTATAAAAAAGGTATACTTATGTTTTATTTTTAGAACCAAGCAGAGCCTGGCACAGGTAGGTAAAATATACTCTCAAATGCAAGGCTTTACAAGGAAATGCAGTTGTGGTTGAATTTGCAATCATTACAGGTTTGTATTGGTTTAAAAAGCAGTTTAAATTACACAGTAATTACTTTTGCAATACTTTTGGATTACTTTTAGAATACATCAACTACTTGGGGTGGTATGCCTAGATACCACGCCAGGTATCTCACAATACACTGTAAGTAAGACTTTTAAGGATTATCAGTGTAGTTACTTTTTCTTTCATACAAAGTTCAGCTCAACACAACATTTTCAGGAACAAAACTCGTAACATGGGTTCCTATGCGAAAAAAGTGTTAGAGGTTTCTCAGGTAAGTAAACGACTTACCAGTGGGAGTTTTGGGGGTTAGGACTAGGCCTGGGCGGTAAATTCCGTTCCGCTCGCGGAATTTGGGTAATTTCGCGTTCCGCGGAGAACGCGAAATTGCCAAAAATTTCGCGATTCGCGGCTTCGCGGAATTTTTTGCTTGTTCGCGCTTTCAAAATGCGTGTTCGCGCGATATTTCTCCCCGAGCACGCAAACAGCATTCGCGAACAGGAAAAAAGCATCGCAAACAAGCAATTCCGCGTGTTCGCGGAACTTTTGCGTGCTCGCGGAGATTTTTTACCGTTTCGCGGAGCTTTGCGTAGCGCGACTACGCAAATTCCGCCCACCCCTAGTTAGGACCAAGGTTCCCCAAGGTCTAGGCAGGCACTCAAATTGCACCAACAGCGGCACCGGGTGTAGAGTGCAGGGGCACAACGTTAGCCAATGGGGCTAAGGGAGCCTTCGGTCAGGCCTGCTTACGAGCAGGCCACTCAGTTGTGGGAGCAAAGGTCCTGGGGTTAGGTCAGCACTGCAGGGGTCAACAATCAGCACAGGAGCTGCACCACCAGCGGCACGGGGCGGACGGGTAAAGTGTGCCAAGGAGAAGTCGAGGACCCTGTGGAAGCCAATGGAGACTTACGGTCCAGCAAAGAGGCTGCAGGCTTGGGCGGGGAGAGTTCCTGAAGGCGACCACCAACTGGAGAGGTATGTTGGGTTCTTGGGGATGTCTAGGTACCGTTGGTTGGGCCACCAAAGGTCGTGGGGTGTCGGGTGCAGGGGTGTCTTTTGGCGTTGGCTCTTCTTTCCAGCTCCGGTCACGGTCTGGGGGACCCTTGTGGTTAAGGCTGCAGGCGTCGTCTTGAAGCTTCAGGGAGGTTGGGAATCACCAGATCCCAGGTCAGGATCGCTGGGGAGACCTCCTTGTGGTGTTGGGCCACCTGAACTCGGGCCTTGGGCGTCGGGTGCAGAGTGGTGCGGAACCGCGGAGCCGCCTGGGTCCAAGTTCTGGTCTTGGAGTCTTTGTTGAGGAAATCCGGTGCTCATGGGAGACAGAGTCTGTAAGGTGAGTGCAGGGCAGGTCCTCCGGGTTCTGGGGGGCTGCTGGATACGCCGGTTTCTTCGCTGTAGGCAAGCCGTAGTCTGGACAGGCCGATAGGGCTGAGGCCAAAGAGGTAGGTGTCCTCTTCTTCCTGGGTCTGCATGGCTTTTCAGTCCTTCTTTTTTCCTCAAATCTGAGGAGGCAAGGTTCGGGGTCGTCCCTAAATACTAAGTTTAGGGGTATTACAGGGGTGTGCAGGTCGGGACGAATGGGTCCCTTCCTTGGGGTGAGTACACCCCCTATTAAATGCCACCCTCCAGTGGGAGGGGGGCATGAACTTCCTCCTAATGGGTTAGGTCCCCTCCTCTCCAAATGGAGGGGACTGAGATTTGTGCTTCACCTCGCCTCTCCCACCTGAGGGGTGGGGTTGGCACAGTGGGCACACCTCTCTCCCTAGCTCGGTTTTCCCGCCGATTCTCCCACCCAAACTGGGGGTCAGAACCAGTGGGAGCCAGTTTCTGGGGGCAGCAAAAGGCAGGGACAGTTTACAAAGGCAGCAGGCCTTTGAAGCTTTCCTTTTCTTGGACTCAGCCCATCCTGGGGGGGAGGCATGACACCTCTTCCCAGGATGGGCTTTGTTTCGGGACCCAGAGAGCGGAGGCTCTCTACCCAGGGGTCCAGAAACCTGTCTGGAGTAGAAAATGGTGGGCAGCCATCCAGGTACCACACCAGGGCTGGTCGTTTTTCAGAGGGCATCTCTAAGATGCCGCCTGTGTGCATTTTACATTAAATCCCTCATTGGCATCAGTGTGGGTTTATTGTGCTGAGAAGTTTGCTGCCAAACTTCCCAGGTTTCAGCAAAGCCATTATGGAGCTGTGGAGTTCGTAATGACCATCTCCCAGACCATATACTCTTTATGGCTTTACTACACTTACAATGTCTAAGAATGGACTCAGACACTGTAGGGGTACAGGGCTCATGCCACTGTACCCTCACCTGGGGCAAGTGCACCCTGCTAGAGGGGTGACTTACCTAAGCCCCAGGCAGTGGGTTGCAGGCATGGCACACAGGGATGTGTGCCATGTCCACTCTTCACTTTTCTCTGCACCAAAACACGCAGCCTGCAATGGCAGTGTGTGGGTGTTAAGGCATAGGGCCTCTAAGGGTGGCACAACAGATGCTGCAGCCCTTCGAGGCCTTCCCTGGTTACAGTGCCCTTGGTACTCATGGTACCTTTTACAAGAGGCTTACATGTGGCCAGAGAGGTGCCAATTGTGGGTACAGAGGTACAGCTTTGGGAAAGAACACAGGCCCTGGGAACCTGATGGGCAGGGACCCAGGGCACACCAAGTCAAAAGTGCATCATGTGTCAGGCAAAAAGTGTGGGGGGTAACCATGCAAAAAGGGGAACTTTCCTACACGAGCCCCCAGATCAAAAGGACCCCTTTCTCCAACATTTTTAGCACTCCAGCTAGTGGAACCCCCCTTTCAGTTCCAAAATGAAGCGACGCTATGGTGCCGGAAGATCAAGTTACTTACCTTCGGTAACGCATTATCTGGTAGAGACAATATCTAGCTGCAGACTCCTTACCTTTGAATTCCCCAGGCGTCAGGCTGGATCCGGAAACTTTTGCGTGAGCAGTACTCCCATGCGCGCGCCATCGGGTGGGTCCATTCGGCTCCACATGATGTCATCGGCGTCGTTTATGACATTGCAGTCACCTATATAGGCGCCACCCAGGCGTGCAGACAAACAAGTTACTTACCTTCGGTAACGATATATCTGTAAGAGACTTATATTAGTTATGGATTCCTTACCTTAGAATTACCCCCAGGCGTCAGACTGGATCCGGAGAAATTTTTTCGTAGCAGTACCCCTGCGCGTCGGTAGGTGGCGTTGGTCGACTCCGCGTTCGTCGTCAGCGTCGTGATCGCCGGGATGACGTCACGGTATCTACATAGATGCCGCCCTCGCGTGCTGACGTCAGTTCTTTACACGACATTCCACGCCAGAAGCGCAGAGCCATGCAAGACACTGACCACTGTTGCACAAAATTAGGGCCCTGAAAGGGAGTCCCGTACCCTAGAAGTCAATTCGCAGAACGGGGAGGATGGGTGAGGCGGTAAGGAATCCATAACTAATATATGTCTCTTACCAATGTATCGTTACCGAAGGTAAGCAACTTGTTCATCTGAAAGAGACTATTAGTTATGGATTCCTTACCTTAGAATAGATACCCCAGCAATACCAACTCTGGAGTTGGGTCTGCGAACTAAGTTCACACCAGAAAATCCTGGAGAACTGAAAGGCCAAAGAAGCCGTCTCTCCCGACTTGGCTGTCCAGGCAGTAATGTTTGGTGAACGTGTGCAATGAAGCCCACCTGGCTGCCTGGCAGATGTCATGAAGGGGGACTCCACGTCCCAAAGCAGTAGTGGCTGCCGTCGCCCTGGTGGAATGGGAGCGCAACCCTACTGGAGGTTCCTTTTTCGCTCAAGAATAACAAATTTTGATGCAAAGAACGACCCATCGAGAGATGGTCCACTTTTGCACGGCCCGACCTTTCTTGGCGCCCACATAGCCAACAAAGAGCTGATCATCCACCCGAAATTGTTGTGTGCGATCCAGATAGAATGAAAGTGCACGTTTTGGATCCAGATGGTAGAGCCTCTCCTCCTCTTTAGAAAGATGCGGGGGCGAGAAGAAGGTGGGCAAAGTGATGGTCTGTCCTATATGGAAAGAGGTAACCACATTTGGAAGAAAGGAAGCCAAGTGCGAAGGACAACCTTGTCCGGATGAACAGCCAGGAAAGGAGGTTTCGAAGCAAGAGCCTGAAGCTCACTCACCCTGCGAGCAGAGGTGATGGCAACCAAAAAGGCAGTTTTGAGTGTCAAAAGTCTGAGAGGACAGTTATGTAGCGGCTCGAAAGGAGCGCACATAAGGTAAGTCAGAACAAGGTCCAAGTCTCACTGGGGCATTACGAAAGGAATAGGAGGAAACGTAAGTAATGACCTTAAGGAAACGATTTACAATAGGGGACTTGAAAAGAGAAGGTTGATCTGGAAGGCGAAGAAAGGCCGAAATGGCTGAAAGATATCCCTTGAGAGTGCCCAGGGCAGAGCCCTGCTGGGCCAAGGAAAGAATGAAGAGGAGAAACTCTGAAAGAGGGGCAGAAAGGGGATCCACAGCCTTTGCTGTGCACCATGCCACAAATTTGTTCCATCTACAGGCGTATACTGTTTTGGTGGAGGGACACCTGGCTACCAAGATAACATTACAGACTTCGGGAGGAAGGTCGAAAGCTGTCAACTGTCGCCGTTCAATCTCCACGCAAGGAGGTGGAGGCTGGACAGGTTCGGGTGGAGGACCGGCCCCTGCTGCTGCGACAGAAGATCCTCCCGAAGAGGAAGTCTGATCGGAGGATCGATGGCCATGTGTAAGAGCTCGGGATACCAGACTCTGCGTGCCCAATCCGGAGCCACAAGGATGACTTGGGCCCGGTCGCACTTGATCTTCTTCAGCACTCTGGGCAGAAGTGGTATAGGCAGAAAGGTGTATAGAAGACCGTAACTCCACTCGCGACGAAAAGCATCGCCAAGCGAGTGCCGCCTTGGAAATTCCACCTCGCAGAACTGCTGACATTGCACGTTCTCTTCGGTGGCGAATAGATCTAACCAAGGCTCTCCCCACTGCTGAAAGAGACCTTGCACCACCTCTGAGGGAAGACGCCATTCGTGATCCATCATGCACCTGCGGCTGAGTTATCCGCACTGGCGTTCAGAGAACCTGCCAGGTGTTGAACCACCAGAGATATGCTCTGATATTCCAGCCATGTCCAAAGGCGGAGAGCCTCTTGACATAGGGTCCACGACCCCACCCCGCCCTGTTTGTTGCAGTACCACATGGGAGTGGACTTGTCCGGGAACACCTGCACTACTCTTCCCCGGACATAGGGAAGGAATGCCTTCAGTGCAAGACGAATCGCCCGGAGCTCCAGAAGGTTGATGTGGAGGCCGGACTGCGCCAGAGACCAGAGGCCTCTGATCTCCACCTCTCCCATGTGGCCGCCCCACCCCAGAAGTGATGCATCTGTCACCACTATGAACTCTGGTTGGGGAAGGGAGAGGCATCTGCCGGTGACCCAATCCTGGTTCGTTAGCCACCACTGCAATTGGTGTGCATTGCCCTCCGAGATCTGGACGCAATCGGAAAGATTCCCCTGATGCTGTGCCCAGTGGAACTTCAGGTCCCACTGCAGAGCCCGCATGTGCCACCTGGCATGATCCATCAGCAGGATGCAGGAGGCCATGAGGCCCAGTAGCCTCAGGGTCATTCTGACCGAAACCCGGGATAGAGGCTGAAACATCGGTATCATAGCCCGAATATCCCAGACTTGCTGCTCGGGAGGATAGGTCCGAAACAGCGCTGTGTCCAGAACCGCTTCGATGAAAAGGTGCTTCTGAGAAGGGTTCAGGTGCGACTTCGGCACGTTGACTGTGAACCCCAGCTAATGCAGGAGGTCCGCCGAAAGTCTGGAGGTGGGCGACGACTGCTTGGGGCGAGCTCGCCTTCAACAACCAGTCGTCGAGATAGGGGAAGACTGGAACCCCTGATCTGCGCAGATGAGCTGCGACCACCGCTGTTGTATTCCTCTTAGGGTGTCCATAAACGGGCTTTCCAGTATCATGTCCTTATATAGGCACAATTCGCCCTGCCCTTATATAGGCATAAAATCCCAGCCCTTATTTAGGCATTAAACCGTGCACTCCAAATACAGGCATGGTCTCCGACATCCGTCCACCCTAACGTCACAATGAGTTCATGAAGAACAGACCCTTAGGCTGCGGGAGTTTCCCTAGCCCAGGACTATTGATTTCTTCAAGGACTCATATATTATGCATGAACCATTATTCCTTAGGGGTTCATTCATGACGTCTTCCGCTGTCCGACTCACGTCAATGCTAACATTATGAGGTACTTCTTAGGTATAAATATACCTTCCCTAGCCCCTGTAAAGCAGAGGAGACCTCAACTTCAGAGGAGCCCGTTTCCCGGCCTGACGCACTGAGAAGACGCTG
This sequence comes from Calotriton arnoldi, assembly GCA_963921515.1. NCBI lineage: Eukaryota > Metazoa > Chordata > Amphibia > Caudata > Salamandridae > Calotriton > Calotriton arnoldi. The sequence goes on along the minus strand of CAWUFW010001733.1, from coordinate 572,895 downwards.
TCATCCCTGCACGCAGAGAGTCCAGCTTCCAGTGATCTAACTTCCCTTGCGGGGTGTTGGAGTTCGAGTCTGGCAAAGAGATTCCTACCTCTCTCATTCTTCAGGTATGGAGCAGACTAGAACCTAGAGGGACTCTTGGCATACTAGGCATACTAGACTTAACATACTCTTAGTATACCATAGTAAGGAATACTTCACCTACTTCATACTTCTTCCTACACCTAGGTTAGGTTAGGTACATTGGGGTAGAACTAGATTAGAAACGCATCGTATGAGTACTCGCATTTTTAGTCTGTGTTATTTATGTAAATGCATATGTACTAAAAGATAATGCTATCGCAGTATTATTTATTTCTACTGCTCACACTGTACATTATTTATCTCGCATACTGTCTTGTGATAGTAACAGCACATTTTACTTACACCAGAAACAAGACTGTTCAATAAATCTTTTATTGAAACGCCCGTCTATTTCTTTTTGTGTAACTTTGAGGAAAACTAAGCATGCACGACTGAGCTGAGTGAAATAGTTATCTATTGTTTCCACGACTCTGGGACACGTTCTGATTCTAAAGGGAAACACAGTGGTCATGTTTTGCGGCTGCCAGAAACTACTCCCTTCTTGTTGTCAAGGAGTTTCTAGTGGCCTCTGAGCTAGCTGGCACAAGTAATTAAGTTTAATATACTCGATAGGGACATACTGACCTTAGTCCTATGTCAAACCTATAGGATATATTATTCCAATGCGCAGAGCCTATTAGGGAAATAGGAGCTACACTACATGGCGCCCAACGGTTTGGTAAGGCGGTAATTCAACGTTAGATACTGAGTAACTCAGCCGTGCTTTTTCTCTCAAGAGACCCCTAGCCTTATATACTCCAAAAGACGTCTGGAGTGGGCAGGGTTAGGTATCCACCAAGGCTACATAGGGCAGTACCCTCTATATTAGCTGTTTGGTTTGCTCAACGTTGAAGGATACAGTGTTCCAAAATATTGTGCACCTAATCTTTGTTCCCTTGAAACTTGTTCTACATTTTTCAAACAACAAAATGCCTGGCTCCGACACTGAGACCGGAAACGGTGGAGCTGCGGCTGATCCAGCCCAAGCAGCAGCTTTTAACATTACAGGTTTAATTGAAACCAAGGAGGATGTCATAAACATCCCTCCAAACTTAAGAAGAGCCATCACTCTAAAACTTATAAAACATGGCCTGCCACCAAGAGGCGGTAGAGCAGTTTTCGTGATAGAGGCACACGAATCCTTTCAGACAGAGGTATTCTATTCATGGGTAATATTTCCTGAATCCAATTCAGTAACACACATGTTTCACTTCTACAAAGAAGATGAACCACCAGAGGAATATATTCCTTTCGAGGATATAGAGATTCCATTAACATACCAAGAGCATCAGCTCTGGTTTAAAGGCGCCCTAAAACATCACAAAAACATTACCAGGCTCGGTCCACTAGGTAGACCAGGAGCAACATGGCCGATTCTAGTCGGCTACACACCTCATCCTGAACTGGATATAATGTCAGATGAGGACTTACTTGTTCAAATACAAGAATTAATAAACATTTACAGACAATTGGTCCAATATGTCATGCGGACTTTTACAGTCCAGCAACCATTAACAATTCCAAATCAAACTCCTCACCAGGGGAATACACTAAAAATTACACCACAGACTCTATACGCAGTCATGGGTAAAATGCCCACAAAACGTGAGCAAATTCCATTCTGGATAGCTCCAAAATTACTCAAATCGAAGCAGTATTTCCAAATACTAGCCCGTATGAGAAACACAGAATACTGACAATCAGTTTACCAATGGGGATCACACCACAACTGGAAGACTGCACCACTTGGGGCTCAGTCTTTGCTGCCATCTATACTAAAACACATGGCATTCCATCAATTGCGGTAATACTTTTTTTTTTTTTTTTTAAACATATTTTATTGAAACACCTCGTCAGGGTAGAAGCAGGAACCTTTGATACATAAGGTATTTTGTTTTTGTTATTTCCATCATATATACAATACATATTTGACCATGAGAGACTTCTGGTTACAGATGCAATTCGACAGTCGCCCGCCTGTGCGGTATGGTCATATAAGCGGCCAGTAAATTGTATTGAGGACAATAATGTCCAGCATATTTATGTTTAACCTAACTTTAACTATCTAACTAGTCCCCACCCACCTCCCGTTCCCTCCCCCCCTCCTGGTCTGCTGTTTCTGATGCATGTGGTCGACTGATAGGGCTATTATCCCGGTACAGTGTATCCTGTTTTGTCCGTAATCCGTGATATATGGACTGGAGCTAGTGTGGGTCTAGCTATGTTTCCTCAAGGAGTGAATGTAGATTAGTGCGTGGGGGTGTCTTGTGTAGGGATTAGATCTAAGTGTTTAAAGTCCTCTAACATGATGTCCCATTCCATAGAAATGGGCAATTTCCGTAACCCCCTTGTCTCCTCTCTTCTAAGCGCCGCGCTCTCAGCCCCGCCCCATTGTATCATATCATCTTGCCAACTAGACAGTGTCGGGCATCTAGAGGATTTCCATCTCATAGTGAGGGCTCTAATGGCTAGTAAAAGGGCAAGATCCAGAAAACGTCTTTGAACTTTCTGTGTTTTGGTGTGTCTGCGGAGCCCCATAAGGCACTCTAGGGCATTGTCTTGAACTGTCATATATGTGACTTCTCCCAGGGAATGACGAACGCCATTCCAATATTCTAATATACACGGGCAGGTCCATAGCATATGTATAAAGTCTGCCTCATCGCCTTTGCAGCGGGGGCAGCTGTGTTGGGCCTCTGGGAACATCCGATGTATTCGCTGTGGGGTGAGGTAGGATCTATGTAGGACCATTGTTTGAATAAATTTCAGTTTAGCGTTGCGGGATACCCTCCTGGGATGTTCTAGCATGCTCGTCCAGGCTTTGTCGGTGAGTTCTAAGCCAGCGTCCCCCGCCCATTTTGCCCTAAGATTTGTGAGTGTGATGCCAGCATGCGCCCTGATACCGGTGTACAACCATTTAATGAGATGTCCCCCAGTTCCCATATAATACAGTAGGTGGACCAGGTCATGTTGCGGTGCCCAAGTGTTCTTGATATAATGAGATACGACAGCATGTAGAAGATACTGATTTTCCGGGGCCCCAGTAATCTGTACGAATGTGTCGTGATCTAAGAGATTACCATCGCCAAAGAAAGCACCAACCTCCTCTACCCCTACCTCTGTCCAGGCGCGTATTCGAGCTTTCGTGAGTCCACCCTCGGGAGTGGGAATACCCAGTAATGGGACATTGGTAGCGTAAGGGGTTACATCTGATGTATACAGCAGAGCTTTTTTCCAGCATTGTAGTGCAGTCCTCAGCAATGGGGGTCCCTCCAGGGGGATCCTAGCTTTGGGCAGGATCAGGGAGTGCAGCTTGATGTAAACCCGATTTCTTGTAGATTTCTCCCTGCTGTCCAATAGGATAGCCACTGGATTTGACAAGCATAATAGTAAGCCCTGAAGTCGGGGACCCCTAAACCTCCCTTGCTAGACTCCAGTTGTAGCTTCTGAAGGCTCACTCTGCGGCGACCCGCTCCCCATATGAGCTCCACCAGGATAGTGTTCAAGGTGCGAAATATGGATTGAGGGACCATGATGGGCAGGTTCGCGAAAAATATAATAACCGAGGAGTACTACCATCTTAGAGATGGCAATTCGTCCCATCACCGAAATGGGCAAGGACGTCCAAAAGGCCACACTTGAGCGTAGTGCCGTTATGGCTTTCAATAAGTTACCCTCCAGTAGATCCGCCTGCGATCTGTATACTTGTATTCCTAAGTATTTGAACGTTGTGTGTGTTACGGGTAGAGTATAGGTACCAAATTGTACCTCATCTGGGCGGGGCCCCTCCCGAAAGAAAAAGGCATGTGATTTCTCTGAGTTAATAACGAGGCCTGATATCTTTCCAAAGTCGGAAAGAATAGTGGGGAGGGGTGTGGCTTCGACAGACAAGTCGCGGAGATACAGAAGAATATCATCTGCGTATATGGAGGTGAGGTGGGTTGTGCCATCAATGGGTATTCCTAGCTGTTCTGCTGACTGTCTCAGGGCTATCGCTAAAGGTTCCAACGCAAGTACAAACAGCAGGGGAGACAATGGGCATCCCTGTCTTGTACCCTTGTGGACCGCGTACTCGCGATATATATGCTGTCCAGTGCGAGCTCTCGCCGTGGGAGAGGTGTAGAGTAGGCGCACCCATTTGAGATAGCCATCAGGGAAACCAAAGCGTTGTAGGGCAGTGAACATGTAGTCCCAGGTTATGGAATCGAAGGCCTGACGTAGGTCTAGCGCTAGACAACCCGCAGCCGGATAGGCCTCCGGGGTAGCTTTCATAACATAGTGTAATCGTCTAGTATTAAGGGACGTGTTGCGATTCGGTAGGAATCCACATTGGTCACTGTGTATGAGGGTGTTCAGATAGGGTTGTATACGGTTCGCGAGCGCTTTGCTTAAAATCTTATATTCGGTTGCCAGTAGGGATAGGGGCCTATAATTAGTAATGTCTGTGCTATCACGGCCCGGCTTGAGTATGGAGGTGACCAGGGCCTGCATAGTGGACTGCGGTAAGTGGCCGGCCTCTAGAGCTGCCTTATATACTTCTTCCAATTTGGGAACCAATGCATCTGAATAGGTTTGATAAAATTCTATGGGCAGACCGTCTAGGCCAGGTGCCTTATTACGATTTAGTCCTTTAATCGCGATACGTATTTCTTGTTGGGTTATAGGGCCTGCTATATCTTCCTGAATGTCTGTCGGCAGGGAGGGAATTGTTAAAGCACGTAAAAGTCTTCTACAGAGGTGTCAGTGTCGGGTGCTGGGGCTGCGTAAAGAGTACTGAGGTAATTGCAAAAGGCTTCGTTGATCTCTTGTTGCGTGTGAGCTGATCTGCCGGACGGTGTATGAATATCAGTAATAATAGGTGGTTCAGGTCTGTCCCGGACTATTCGAGCCAATAATGTCCCAGCTCTATCTGCTTCCGAGTGTTTTCGTTGCAGAAAGGCTCTGTGGTCAATAACCCGCAACGTTTCGAGTGTTTCAGCGTGGTTAATGCGAGCACTCTGTAAGGCATCCCTTTTGTCTGGGTCTGTCACTGCTTCTTGCTCTAAGGTGGTCATTAAGTTCTCTACTCTCATCAAAGTCTGATGTATTTCCTGTCTGGCCCCTACCATCTGTCCGATTGCGGCTCCTCTCACCACCACCTTGAGTGCGTCCCACTCAATTAGGTTGGAGGAAGCTGTGTTCCAGTTTTCAGAGAAATAGTTATTAATGGTATTGGACAGAGTTGTACGGAACGGGGCGTCCTCCAGTAACTGTGGTCCCAATTTCCAGGTAGGAACTGGGGTCGGTACTCTACCCCAGGCTAGGGCAAGCTCGAGGGGGTTGTGATCGGAAAGTGTTTTTGCTAAATATGTGGATTGACGGATCTGCGTGGCTATGGTAGTGGAGCAGAGGAATCTGTCTATCCTTGTATGAAGCTGGTGGACTGGCGAATAAAAGGAATATTCCTTATGTGTCGGGTGCAGATGGCGCCATACGTCTGATAAAACCCATCCCTCTAGCCAAGTGTTCAGCATCTCTGCGAGCTTGCAGGCACTAGCGCCGTGTAACGGGGGGTGTGACCTGTCCATATCCAAATCCAGCACCGCATTACAGTCCCCTCCCAGGATCCATGGAATTGTATCCCACCCGGTTAATGCTGTGCCCAGCCGTCGAAAGAATTTGTCCTGGTCGACGTTCGGGGCATATATACTCCCCAGGACCACGGTTATGCCATCTAGGGTGCCCTTCAATAGGATATACCTCCCTTGGTCATCTATGCGACGGTCCAGTTCTGTGAACGGGACTCCATGTCGGATCCAAATGGTTGCTCCTCTAGCAAATGCTGAGTAGTTAGTGGAATAAATATGGCCCCGCCATTTCTTGCGGGTCTTCTGAGCCTCGGTGTCAGTGAGGTGTGACTCTTGGAGGAAGACTATGTGGGCTTTACGTCTAAGGAGATATGCGTGGACTCAGTGTCTTTTCTGTACTGCTCCTAGACCCCGCACATTCCAGGTTAGTAGATTGTAGGAACCTACGGTGGTGCTATCTCTAGGCATAAGACTTTATGGTGAATGAAGCTCCCTATGCTGCGGAGCCGGTGAACAATTGCAGACCAGGAGTTCCCCGTTACCTGAAAACTAACATTTGGCTCAGCTCCTAAACTGCGCTGGGCCCAACAACTAACTTCAACATTCAAATACCATGAAACTGTGCATTCGCCTTGTGGGGGGTCGGTGTCGCCGCCCAGAATATCGATCACTTAGTTACCGAGCTCCGGTGGCTCAACGGAACCCGGGGGGGGGGGTTTTAGCTATGACAGTATGTTGTGCCCAAAAGGAGATCGCCTTAGGCGCGGGCCTTAGGAACGCACCAGGGGGCATTGGGCCCACAGAGCGGCAATCAGGGTTCAGTTGTAGACTCAATGGGCTCTAGTTGTTCGTATAGTACAAGCGGTGTCATATCATTACATAACTTTGACAAAATATGGGGTACAAGACAGCTTATGTACTGTAGAGACATTTACAAAAAAGGATACTGGTGTGTCAGGTAGTCCGGCGATAGGGCGCCAGTGAGCCATTAGGTAGGCCATAGGCAAGTGTCAAGTCTGACCATTTCAATTATCTACTAGATTGTCAACAGTCTGAGGCGTTACCGAAGGGAACAGATTGATACTGTGTTCCGAGTCCGAGTTAATGGTGCTGTCCTCTGAGTCAGTTACACTCTTGGGGTGTCCCTCGCGGATGGAGCCGGCCATAGCCAAGGCCTCTGGTCTGCCGGTCATCTTCTGGTCGTGTGTGGGACCTATTATTCCGGAGTCCTGCGTGCCCAACGTGTGGCGGCGGGTGTCAAATTTCTTTAGTCGTGTAGAGCCTTGTCGCTGCGAGCCTGCTAGCTGCTCCTGGCTCCTTCCTATTCCCATCACCTCCAGCCACTCCTCCGCATCATTGGGGCTATCGAAGGAGTAAGTTTTCCGCTCATGAATAACTTTTAGTCGAGCCGGGAATAAAAGGGCGTATTTCAGCTGTGCCGCTCATAGCTTTTTCTTGACGGCTTGGAAGGAGGTCCGTTGGCGTTGCACCAGTATGGTATAATCGGGGTAAAGCGAGATCCGCTGGTTTTCAAAGTGGATCTGAGATTTTTCTCTTGCTTTTTGTAACAGCACATCGCGATCTCTATAGTTTAAGAGTTTTACAATCAGAGGCCGTGGGGGCTCCCCTGCCCTCGGCGCTCCCGTGGGGATCCTGTGTGCCCTCTCCACACAGAAGTATGGGGATAGACCGTCCAGGGCCACATAGTCTCTGAACCAGGTTTCCATGAAATCCGCAGGCTTGGAACCCTCGCTGCGCTCCGGAAGACCAATTACGCGGATGTTATTCCGGCGGTTCCTGCCTTCCGCGTCTTCGACTTTGTCCTGGAGGCCATTGACTTGCTGTTGCAGTTGTTTTATTTGGGTAGTATGCTCCAGCATCTGAGGTTCTATGTTAGTCAGGGCTTTCTCATGTTCCTGGGCCTTGTCTGCAAGTTTCCCATGATCTGCTCGGAGGAGAGTGAGACCGCTCGTCAGGGTTCCGATCTGTTGTTCAATCACTCTACGGGAGTCTCTGACCTCCTTAAGGATCAGGTCAAGTTTGTCCATGGGTGTCTCAGCTGCCCCAGAGGAGGAGGCGTCTGGGGACCCGGGCCTGGTGGTGTTGTCAATCTCTCCAGAAGAGCCCCCCGCAGTGGAGTTACTGTCCGTGGCTTTTCCCCTGGGTCTCCCCATTGCAAGTCCCCTCGTCCGGCTGGTGAATTTGGCACTGTAAATGGGAGGGGATGTCGCCCAGTGCGCTATAGATCAATTAGAAGTAGGCTGCGGGTATTTATCTCCGTGGTTGTGCAGCCCGATCGGGTAAGCATAAACCAGTCAGGGACACAAATATCGCCTGGGGCGCGTTATGTTGGAGACAGCTCTTCTCTCCAATCAAACAGTGTATTGCAAGTGTCAGGGATACACGGGGGCTGCCCCCGGTCTGTCGCTGAGCCTCCCAGCTGCTCTGCTGCGTCTTCCTGCTCCCACAGAGTTCTGCCCCAGCGTATCGGCGTATGCGCTGGGTGGTACTCACTGCGGTCCCCTGCTGTCGCCTTCGTCCCTGTCCATTGTGATCCAGCGTCCTCGACTCACAGGAGGGTGGGCAGCCACGGAGGGGGGGCCCCTCCGTCGTTAGGCGTGTAGTTCTTCCCCTCAGAAGGGCCGGCACTCGAGCTCTACTTCAGCCTCCGCTCCTCGGGGGCTAGCAGATCCCAGCAACCCTGTTCGCCACATACGCCAGGCTCAACAATATCACGGCTCCAGGGCAACTCATAGGTAGGACCAGTGCCGTCTGAAGCCGCTTTGCCCGGCGTGGACCGCAAATAGTGTGGGGAGACAGCACTATCCGCAGGGTGCAGATCTGGATGCGCTGCTATCTGTGCAATCCTGCCCCAAGTCCAGCATGGGGCGGCGACCAGCGGGCCGGGGGAGGGGAGATGAAAGTGTAGGCTGGGGGCACATCGGCCTCCAATCCAGCATATATAGCACTGTCCAGATCTACCCCCAGCCCCGGTGCAGGCGGTCCGTAGCAGTGGCAGCGGCCCCCACGAATCAGGGGGGGACCCCTTAGGCAGAGTCCGGAGCCAGCGGAGGCTTCCCGCTCTGCCGCTTCTAGCAGAAAGAAGGGGGAGGGGGCTCCACCCCTATCAGAGTCACATTAGTCACCCCCGCAACAGTGGTACTCTACGTCGGGTCTCCCCCTACTCACTGTTCTGCTATATAAATTTCAGCCGCTTCCGTGACCCTCCAGTGGATGCCGGCGTGCGGGAGGGGGGAGGGGGAGCTGTATCTGCGCCCCAACGCGGTCCGTGCACTCACCGCTCGTCCGAGTTCCCCTGCGGGTGGAAAGTCTCTGGGCCCTCGTCTCCGCCCAAGACCCCGGAGGGCGTAGCGCCTCGCAGGCTCTCGGGCCCACTCCCGCACCGCCCACTGGCGGGCGCGATCGCCGGGACACAGGCAGGGGACTCGGCGTCCCGATTGCAGACGCTCACCACAAGGAGGCCGCTCCGCCCCCAGCCCCGGGCGGGCCCAACATCGGCTGCGTCACGGCAAGTTTCTGGTCCGGGCTCAGCTGCATGGCACCTCAGATCTTCTTTGGTGTGTCAGTTAAGGCAGATCACTACCTCTGTGGCATTGTGGGCGATAAAACAGGATTTTCCCCCCCGACGGGTCCGGAGCTTCACCGAGACACGTCCGCCATCTTAGGCGGCAAGCCACGCCCCGTCCAATTGCGGTAATACTTGATGTCCTGAAACAAATTCAAAACGAATACGGGGCAGAGCCTGCTCTAAATTTAGGTATGAAATTACTGAAAAATTTCGACCAGGTCTCAACAATAATATTATCTAATATTAAAGGGGAGGCAGCAGCAGTGGCGATCTGCCAAAAATTAAGGGAATTTGATGTTACAGAACATCAAACTGAGCTACCCAGAATTATAGAACAATCTTATGCAGAATTAGGCAGGGATAGTTTGGATGGAAGACCAGTTAAACCGAAACTATCTGAAAGTCCTGAGAAGGACTCAATTAAACAAACTCCTACATCTTCTAAAAAGAAGTGGGAGACTAATAAACAAAATTCAAACGAGAAACGTTCTCAATCCCGAGGTAGGTCTCCTCAAAAGGAGCCCTCTGAAGGGAGGTATAACCTCAGGAATAGGGATAATTTGAGAAAACCTGATAGGTATCAAGATACTGATACACGTTCCTCTCGTCCCTTTCAGATCTCATCACAGACTTCGGAAAGAAGAGGACGATCAGAACATAGAGAAGAACGCGTGAAATCGAAAGACGACAAACACGCTCCAAAAACCAAAGTAAAACCTCAATTCTCCAAGAAGAAAGTAGCAGGTCTGAAGATCAGACATGCCGAGAATACTGAGAACACAACTCAAGAACGGAGAATGGGCTCAGACAATGCTGGACAGTGCAGCAGAAGTCACAATAGCTCGCCAGAACCTGAAGGAACTTCTGGAGATAGTGGACTTGAATGAGTACATCACAGTTGAGACTGTAGACACCAGGGTTAGTACTCCACAAAAGTTATATGAAATAACACTCCAGATGGAGGGAGACAAACCTAGACAGGTGAAAGCACTTTTTTGGGAAAGACTATCAAAGGGCTATGACATACTTCTAGCAGAAAAGGACTGGCCACCACAATTTGTCAGGGAGTGCCCACATGGTGAGGACATAATTATGCCTGCCTTCTCCAACCATATACCAATGCATCTAAGATATACATATGCCAGGAAATGGGCAGTGGCCCAGGCCCCAGCATTATATAAAAATCATGTAGGATGGGATGAGGACTCACCTCACCATAAAATACATCTGAAACATGAACCAACTGCACAACGGCAGTACCCAATAAAGCAAGAAGCTAAAAAACAGGTCAGGGAGATCTTAGATCAACTTGAATACCAAGGGGTGATTGAAACATGCACCTCCTCAATGAACAATCCTTTGTTTCCTGTCTCCAAACCAGACAATACATATCGTCTAGTTTTGGATTACAGACACTTAAACACTTGTTCTAAAACTTTTGCAGTGCAAAATACACATAGCACAGCATTAATGAATAACATTGTGCGTAAAAAATACAAAACAACATTAGACATCTCAAATGGTTTCTTTTGTCAAAACATAGCACCTGAAAGCAGGTACTTAACAGCATTCTCCATAATGGGGACCCAGCGTCACTTTTGTTGACTCCCACAAGGGTTCAAGAACAGCCCAGGTTTATTCTCAGCGAGGGTAACGGAGTTACTACAAATTTATGACAATGAGGCATTGTCCTATGTCGATGACATCTATCTGACAGACGATGACCTGGAAAAACACTTGAACAGGGTGAGCACCATTATACTGGGTTTCGTCTCTGAGGGCTACAAGTTCAACTTTAAAAAGTCCAGAATTACCCATCTCAATGTCCTATTTCTGGGATATGAGCTTTCAAGTGAAGGCAAGAGCTTGGCAGCTAACTTTTTAGAAAAGTTTGCGCTGCTCCAACCTCCAAAAACGCTAAAAAACTTACAATCCATCCTGGGTTTCCTAAACTTTGGAAGAACATACATTCTAAGTTATGCAGAAAGGGTTAAACCCCTCTACGCATTAATCAAACCTGATTTTTCGATCAGAAACTGGACACAGGAACACACAGAAATCTCACTCCAGACTAACATGTTAGAAACAAATCACTTACATACCCGCGTAAGTCAATGCAATTTGGTGATCCGAATAATTTCGGGTCAATGCGGATTCACCTACTTAACCTTCAATGAGGGTGAGAAAATACCAATCGCATACAAATCTCATTTGTACACACAAGCGGAAATGCGCTTCAGTTCAACTGAAAAAATTCTAACAGCAGTTCAAACCGCTGTAGCAAAAGAAAGAGCCTTAGCCCAAGGGAAACGCATTATTGTCGTAACCCCTGTACCAGCTTTAGAAGCGGTCAGAAAAGCAAGCATTCCAAATGCTAAAGCATTACATCCAAGATGGATACAATGGGTTAATTCTCTTGCTACAACAGATGTTGAATATGTTTTTGATCCAGATTTAAAAACACAAGCATTCCTGCAATATGAACAAGAATGTCCTCTGTCTACTGAAATTCTGCCTCTCGATCAGTACGAATTCATAATTTACACTGACGGATCCGCACAGCCCGCAACAGGGAGTAAGCAAGCTTACAGTGCAGCATGTGCAATCGTTAAAGGTCGCATGCGAAATGGCATCTTCAGACCTATGGTCACAAAAACTCAGTCTTTAGGAGATTGTACAGCTCAGCGAGCTGAACTACAAGCATTCAAACTGGCACTTGAAAGTACAGATCGAGAATTCCCCACACTAATAGTGTGCGATTCATTTTACTGTGTTCAGTCGTATAATGAATATATACAAAACTGGCTTGAAAATGGTTTCAAAGATGCGAAAGGTGGCACAATAAAGCACAAAATGCTTTGGGAACAAGTAGTTCAGTTGAAAAACGAACTACCAAAGGCTCACGTGATCCACACACTGAGTCATCAACGTGATGGCGTTCACGTTGCAGGGAATTCATTGGCTGACGAAGCCGCAAAGGGGCTGTTCAGACGGCTTCCGTAGCTGCGATCACTCATTCAAAAACAAAAATAGACGGTGAGATAATGTTGGCTGTCAATGCATCAAGCAAAGGCAGCAGTGCAGCGTTACCAAAAAGTTTCCACTCAAGTACTCTTATGTAATTGATGCGAACAACGTTCCTTTTGCTCGAATCCCTGGAGTGGGGGATAGGGAAATTCCAAACAAGGAACGCAGATTAGGACTAATCCTAGCAGCACATGAAGGGATAGCTTCTGCCCATGCAGGTGTTTCAGCGACAGTATCTTTACTCAAGCAAAGATATTGGTGGCCTGGCATTCGGAAACAAACTAAAAACTATGTTTTAGAATGTGATATTTGCCAACAGATGAAAGTCTCAACAGTGAAACGTCCTGCGCAGACACCCCTGTTAATTTCAGACAAACCATTAGCTTGTGTTTACCTGGACCACTGCGGTCCCTTGCAAAAGGACGGTAACTATAAATATATCATGGTTGCAGTGGATTCATGCTCTAGGTTCCTATGGTTATGGCCTCAGCGCTCGGCTGACGCTCGAACTGTTATAAAAGATTTGCGAGTCTTTATCGGCACATACGCAATAGGCACGCTACATTCTGACCAGGGTCCTGCGTTTAGCTCTCGGGCTTACAAAGAAGCCATGGCCAGTCTGGGCGTTGCATTGCGGTACTCCTCTCCATTCCATCCTGAGGGAAATTCGGTTGTGGAAAGGAAAACCGGGACATAAAGCAGTCTATAACAGCTAGGGTATTAGGTTCGGGTGATGGGTGGGTCAAACACCTTAGTGGGGTCCAACGCTCATTGAATAATCTGCCAAGAAGTTCTCTAGGGGGTCACTCCATATGAGGTCCTATTTGGGACAAGAATGTGGGTACCAGACCTTGAACACGTAGGCACAGTGGTGGAAAATAAACCGTTTGATATCAAAGATCGTTTGGCTGTTTTACAGGAACTCAATAAATTAAGAACGAAACCAAGCAACATATTCCTACAGCCAACCACCACTGGGGAAAAATCGGCGGTCCCAGCAAGGCCTGTCTGGATTCCAAAAGTTGGGGATCTAGTCAGAGAAAAGATTGCGGACAAGAAGGAATTTGGACCTTCTTACAGACAACCAGTACCTGTCCTAGCAGTTCAAGGAACAAGAACAGTACTTCTGCCGCCCCTTGCTGGAAGAAAGGAGAAAAGATTTGTGTCCATCGACCTCATCAAACCACAGTATGTGGCCAATACTAAATAGTAGGCCTCGTGGACTCCGACCTAGTAGCAGACGCACTCCTCTCGCTACTATCCAAGAGGTTCAGACTGAAAGACTGATAACAATCGAGAATTCAGCTGTAAATGATGGAGGACTAAGCAACAACGCTATGGAACTCATCCCTCTTGAACACCAAATAACAGTTCGTCCAAATACACCTGTCTACACCAACGTGACAAGTGATGAACTGGTTCCAGTGATTTCTACAAATCCTGATGCAATTCCAACAATTGATAGAACTGCTTCTGGCTATTTCATTAACTTTGATACGTTCTCAGAAGATCCGAGTGAACCTGAAACGACGCCATCATCATTGAAATTCAAGCAGCAAGTACAAGACTTTCTTCACTTTCTGAAAAAGACTTATTTGGTTTCTCTATGGATTGAACTCTGGATTACATCTGGACTTTTTGTTTTCCTGCTCTGGCTAGCTTTGGTAACAACTGTGAGCGTGCTTATATGTGGCAGATACATCCATGTGAACACTGAAGGAAAAGACGTGAACGTACTTTTGAAACCTCATAAATCTTCCCATCGTGAAGCAAGAGACTTGTCATCAGTGAACATCACAGCCGTTCCTATACAGGATGGTATAGTGTGGGACAAAACAGATTATGAAATCTTCGGCCCGACGGAACAATTGAACATTCCACATTTGTTTAAAATTTCACTAAGTGATCTAATTACGTCCAGTACCTATTCAGATGATTGGGACTATGAGACTGTTAATGACATAATGTTTGACCTAGAAAAATCTGCTGCATTTTCTAAAAATGAATATTTAGAGGGTTTATCAGACTATGAACAAATGTATTGTTACAACCACTATGGTCATCATTATTTGCATAAATCTGCATATCCCTGAAATGTGTTTATGTTTAACCAATGGGAACATTGTCCTACACCACCTAAAGGTAGTTCAAAAACATTTGCCAACAAGTTTCCATATTTTTCAGGTTACAATACATCTGATCCAGAAATGTTTTACTATAAAAATGTAAACAAAACAGGACTGAAAATTATGTTAACTAATACAAAACAGATTTACTCTGCAGCATTTATTGCCCGACTGTCTAGACAGGGTTTCGACTTATGGAAAGACACGGTAGACACAAAAACTGTCTGGGGTACTAAAGAATGGCAAGTACAGGGTATAGAAGCTTTATTTAGAGCCTGCATTATCCCTGAACAAATACTGTTTTTGAATGAAACCGTCCAACAAACATCTTGTCTTGGATTAGCCAAGATCAAAGAGATGAACACACCTTCTGTACCAACACCTGCCAGTGATAAAGGCAGTGGTGACAGTTGACAATATACTACAACTCAACAGATCTAATCCTGATTGGAAAAAATGGTTGATCTGGCCCACAGACACGAATAACTGTCAGGAAAGATTCCTGAATAAAACTCAGGGCTTTACTATTCATAGGCCAGACCCAAGATACGTCCAAAGACAACATCCGGGGGTAGTAACAACATACAGTGTAGGAAAATGATGCCTCGATTGGCTGCATAAGTCTACACTACAGGATGTGAAACAACACTTAACCTTACTTAAAAAGGACGCAGACCTTAGGGAATTCTTGCTTGGACCAAGAAAACTGCGTCAAAAACGTTTCATATATGCCGGCATTTATGCTGCCTATAATGAAGCATGGAAAGTGTCACAGATGGAGGCTGCAGAACGAATACGTGAACTTGATCGTATTAATTTAGACAAAACACTCTCTGTGGTCGACAATGGGTTAACAACTTTGTCCTCCAGAATATATTCATTGGATGGCATTGTATCCTCTGCTATCGACATACTAGAACAAGATTTGGCGATGTTACAGCAAGGCCAGTCTCAATTACGTTCTATTGTGTTATTAAGCTGGACGCTGCAATCTTTGCGAGCGGGCTATGTGCCTTGGCGTTTCATCAACACGTCAGCTCTGTTTGCAGAATACAATCTAACTGATAAACAGATCGAACTGGCACAAAGATGAGCATGGTATACAGTGCTGAGCATTGAAAAACTGGAAAAGTTACCATTCACACTGGCAGAAAAACCAGCTACAGAATGGCTTATTCATGGCAAAATAACATTACCTGTGAGTACTTTTCAGTTTCAGAATTGCCTCAGACGAATGCAAGCAGGCCGATATGAAAGGTTGGGTAAGGAATACATTAGGACATCTTGGGATTTACCGTATACACATAGATGTTGGAGTGGGGATCGTGAAGTGTTTTTGAGCGGTACACACTGTAAACGTGCACTGAGCGGTTCACTTATATGTCAGGACATTTCTTTACACGGGGCTTGTAATGGTTCTGTGGCAAATTTGTCTTGCCATCAGCAGGGTACACCAGCTGCTGTGATTAATCCAACGTTTGGACAACTTTCTAATGGGAGTTACCTCATGTTGAATGATCAGAGTTGCTGCGGAATGCTGCCAGGCATCCCATATCTAGTAACGGTCAACTTCAGGGTCACTTGCTGTATGCAAGTATTGTTTGCCCCAATAGACATAGTCAGGGAGTCGCCTCTATGGCCTTCGCTGAACGTCTCTTTTATAAGATTTGATACTTTGAGCAGAATGAAAGCCATGCTTTTACAGCAAACAGTGCCTTTGACCTCGGCCAAAGAAACCTATGATCTACAAGTAGCAAGGACTTCGGCAGAGATACAGACTTTAATACGTACAAACTGCCCTATACATTTCGTAGAAATGATAGGACGTATCTTCAATATGTCTGATACAACAGGAATTGTACATGTATTTAAGAGCATCTGCTCCGGTCTGTTAGCACCTTTCCAGGCAATACTCGGAATCATCCCGAACTTTGCACATTCGGTGTTTGGTGGCATACCATTAATTCTAGTACTTGTTGCCGGATTTCTATTTCTCTTCCTGCTATTGCGCTATGGCCAGCCTATTCGCAGGCATCACTCCGAGCGAAATGGAGAAAGCTCTCCTTGAACGAAAGTGCCGTGAGCGAATACTACAGCTTTTGGGCATGACTCGTCTACGGGACCTTAATACAACTTGGTTCCTGTCATTCCGACCAATCTGGCAAGATTGCATCTTACCTGTTCTAAGATGCCTGATATGCGGTGAAGAATGCGTGTTGGACACCTGTCTAACATTTCCATCAGCAACGCCAACGGATGTCGATACTCTGCTGGTCCTGATAACGGCCCATGCTCTGTGTTGTCCCCAGAGGCTACCAATCCTGATGTCAGCATTCATTGAGATCTCAAAGACGCTTCCGGCTGCTGCTGAGGTACGAGAAAGATCTACAGGCACACAGGTAACAACGGACGCGAACATTGCTGCGGCAACCTATGCTGGAAGCGATGCTTCCCATCTCTGTGCAATTAATCTACTGCACGAGGTGTTCCAACTGACACCAACTTCAGTGGATGATGTTTTGTCTATAGAAATAGATGATCTCATGATTACACCAGACCCGTAAACTGACTCTGATTCAGCATACAGTGTTCCAGAGATGCAGTAACAATTTGGCCTTCATTTTTCAAAACAACTTGGAACTCTACCAAAATTGAACTTTTCCAATTTTTCGAACGAAAATGGCACTTCAATCTGCTTAAAGTAGAACTAGCCTTATAATACAGACTTCAAGGTACTTCCACGGACACTTAGTCATCTTGTGTGTCTAAAACAGTTTATTAATTTCCATGACATGAAATGACTTTGATTTTTGAAAAACTTATCGATCATTTTTTTGTCACATGTAAATATTACTGCTTATTTCATTCCATTTGCATTTATTTTCGAACTTTATGCCTGAAATGAAAAGCAATGCTTCAAAATGTACAGTACCTTTTGCATTTTTTACTATGTTTTTTAAATGCTTTTAGGAAATATTTTTAAAATATGCAGTACTCCATTTAATGTTTAGCATTTTAAATGTTTAGCATTTTAGTATTATCGTACACACGAAAGTGGAGTGGGTGTTGTATTCCTCTTAGGGTGTCCATAAACGGGCTTTCCAGTATCATGTCCTTATATAGGCACAATTCGCCCCTGCCCTTATATAGGCATAAAATCCCAGCCCTTATTTAGGCATTAAACCGTGCACTCCAAATACAGGCATGGTCTCCGACATCCGTCCACCCTAACGTCACAACGAGTTCATGAAGAACAGACCCTTAGGCTGCGGGAGATTCCCTAGCCCAGGACTATTGATTTCTTCAAGGACTCATATATTATGCATGAACCATTATTCCTTAGGGGTTCATTCATGACGTCTTCCGCTGTCCGACTCACGTCAATGCTAACATTATGAGGTACTTCTTAGGTATAAATATACCTTCCCTAGCCCCTGTAAAGCAGAGGAGACCTCGACTTCAGAGGAGCCCGTTTCCTGGCCTGACGCACTGAGAAGACGCTGTCATCCCTGCATGCAGAGAGTCCAGCTTCCAGTGATCTAACTTCCCTTGCGGGGTGTTGGAGTTCGAGTCTTGCAAAGAGATTCCTACCTCTCTCATTCTTCAGGTATGGAGCAGACTAGAACCTAGAGGGACTCTTGGCATACTAGGCTTAACATACTCTTAGTATTCCATAGTAAGGAATACTTCACCTACTTCATACTTCTTCCTACACCTAGGTTAGGTTAGGTACATTGGGGTAGAACTAGATTAGAAACGCATCGTATGAGTACTCGCATTTTTAGTCTGTGTTATTTATGTAAATGCATATGTACTAAAAGGTAATGCTATCGCAGTATTATTTATTTCTACTGCTCACACTGTACATTATTTATCTCGCATACTGTCTTGTGATCGTAACAGCACATTTACTTACACCAGAAACAAGACTGTTCAATAAATCTTTTATTGAAACGCCCGTCTATTTCTTTCTGTGTAACTTTGAGGAAAACTAAGCATGCACGACTGAGCTGAGTGAAATAGTTATCTATTGTTTCCACGACTCTGGGACACGTTCTGATTCTAAAGGGAAACACAGTGGTCATGTTTTGCGGCTGCCAGAAACTACTCCCTTCTTGTTGTCAAGGAGTTTCTAGTGGCCTCTGAGCTAGATGGCACAAGTAATTAAGTTTAATATACTCGATAGGGACATACTGACCTTAGTCCTATGTCAAACCTATAGGATATATTATTCCAATGCGCAGAGCCTATTAGGGAAATAGGAGCTACACTACACCGCCATCACTTTCGTGAACACCCGAGGGGCGCGGGTAAGGCCAAAGGGGAGCACGGTAAACTGAAAGTGCTTGTGGCCTACCGTGAACTGTAGGTAACGCCTGTGGGCCGGCAGGACGGGGATGTGAAAATAGGCGTCCTGCAAGTCCAACGCCACCATCCAGTCTCCAGGGTCGAGGGCAGATAGGACCTGAGCCAATGTCAACATTTTGAACTTCTCCTTACGGAGGAAGCGGTTGACGTTCCTGAGGTCCAAGCAGGCCTTTGTCCTTCTTGGGTACCAGAAAGAGTGGGAATAACAGCCACGACCTACTTCTGGGGCAGGAACTCGCTCAACAGCCCCCTTGGCCAAGAGAGCCGTAACTTCCTGATGGAGAAGGGTCAAGTGATCCTCCGACATGCGATGGAATTGTGGTGACATGGATGGAGGGGTAGTCTCGAAGGGGAGGGAGTAGCCCCTTTGGACTATCTGCAAAACCAACCTGTCCGATGTGATGGTTTGCCAGTGGGAGAGGTGATGGCAGATCCTGCCGCCCACTGGCAACTGGTGGCCCTGAAAGGACAGACTAGGAGGGTTTGGAGGCTGCTGCAGAGGGGACGCTGGTGGACTGGCCCGCCCGCTGGCCCCCTGACCCACAATGCTGGGTCCCACTTCCCCAGCCGCGCAGAGGCTGAACAGTTTGCGCAGGCCTTGGCTCTGGGCGGAACGTGGTGGGGCACCCCTTCTGTAGCCACGCAAGGGGCGAAAAGCAGACTACGCGGTGCGAGAGGTGGTAGCGAGGCCCAAGGATCTGGCCGTAGCCCTAGAATCCTTAAAGCGCTCGAGCGCGTTGTCCGCTTTGTCCTCAAACAAGCGATGGCCATAAAAGGGCATGTCCAAAAGAGTCGATTGGACAACACTCGAAAAGCCAGTGGACCTCAGTCAGGCGTAGCGTCGCAGGGCTACTGACGTTGAAATTGTTCTGCCTAGCGAGTCGGCGGTGTCCAGCCCACACCTAATGGCAAACTTCGCTGCATCTCTGCCCTCAGCGACTGCATGGGAGAGAGTGGCCCGGGCCTCCTCCGGACACTGTGGCAGCACCTGCGCAACCGTATCCCACACAGAGTGGGAATAACGGCCCAAAAGACATGCGGTGTTCATCGACCGCAGTCCCAAGCTGGTGGAAGAAAACATCTTCTTCTCAAGATGATCCAGCTTCTTGGATTCCCTATTTGGGGGAGCAGTAGGGAATGCGCCCTTAGAAGTAGAGGCTTGGACCACCAAGCTCTCAGGGTTAGAGTGTTGGGAGAGGAAAAGTGGGTCATCGGGGGCCGTGCGGTGGCGTCGGGCAATCATCGTATCCACAGGAGCCCCTGTGCTGGGCTTGGACCAGGTGCCCAGAAGGATGTCAGTAAGGGCCTCATTGAACGGCAGTAGAGGCTCCGAAGAGGCCACTGCCGTTTGAAGCACCTCGGTCAGGAGGTTGGTCCTGACCGCCACCGTAGGAAGCTCAAGGTTGAAGGCCTCAGCCACCCTACGCAACACCACTGCGTATGAGGTTTCCTCCTCCGTAGCCACGGTAGGGGGAGAAAGCATACCAGGGTCTGGTGAGGTATCCAGACCACTGGCATCACCCAACTCCTCTCTCCAGTCCGGTTCACTCAACTGGTCAACTAAAGGGTCACCAGACCCCTCCCAGTCCTCCTCATCCTCTTCTGGCTGCCACTCAGGGCGAAAAGGAACGCCAGGATAGAACAATGGTACAAAAGTACCGCTCGACGCAGGATCCAATGTCCAGGTCAGGGTGGAGGCCGGGGTCGACGCTAGCTGGGGACACAACCGGCGTCGGACGGGGCAGAGGTGTCGTCAGTGGATTCGATGCCGGAGGAGGTGTCCTAAGGTCGACTGGTGCCGATACAGATCCAGGCCTGGATCCCTGGGGGCCCTGCGGTGCCGGGTTTGAAGGCCTAGAACCCCCAGCTGGGTCCGTGGGGCCCGATGGCGTGCCAGCGGAGTCGGGCTGCCCAAAGTTTGAGTGGAAGGCTTCGTAAAAACTACGAAGTTGGACAGGGGTCGCTCTGGCTCCTGGGAAGGGAGGGAGGTCCCGAGTCGACCCAACAGGCTCCGCGGGCGGAGCCGGACGACTACTTTCCGCAACCCGCGTCGCGTCGGCCGACGGACGAATAGAACGCGATGAGCGACGATGCTTCTTCGCCTTCTTTTTGTGCTTCGACTTACCCGAAGACGAAGACTTCGACGATGAGTGCTGGTGATGGCTCCGCGACCGGTCCCGCGACATCCTGCGCGACCGGGACTTCGAGCGGCGTGGAGTAGACTGCCAGGCCTCGAGAAGCTTTCGGGACCGCTCCCGCAAAGACTTCGGGTTCATGGCCCGGCAGTCGGAGCACGACTTCGGGTCGTGGTCGCGCTCCAAACACCAAAGGCACACGAGGTGCAGGTCCGTAACCGACATCAATTTGCGACAGGAGTCGCAAGCCTTGAAGCCAATTCGAGGACGGGACATCCCTAAGTGCACCAGGAGTCGAACGACTCGAAAAGAAGACGAAAAGTCGAAAAATAGTAGTCAAAAAGTGACTAGAGGAACCGCTCTCTTCGAATCTGGGCTGGTTGGCGCGGAAAAAGAAAGAACTGACGTCAGCGCGCGAGGGCGGCGTCTAAGTAGATACCGCGACGTCATCCCGGCGATCACGACGCCGACAACGAACGCGGAGTCGACCGACTCCACCTACCGACGCGCAGGGGTACTGCTACGAAAAAAATTCTCCGGATCCAGTCTGACGCCTGAGGGTAATTCTAAGGTAAGGAATCCATTACTAATAGTCTCTTTCAGATGTCAGTACTTTTCACTTTTCCTAGCCAGAAGCGCAGAGCCATGAAGTGACTGACTTGATTGTGTTTCATAACTAATGGCCCTGAAGAGTGAGCAATTCTAGCCCAAACAAATGAGTCTACAGGGTGGGGAGGCATGGGTGGGTCTGCAAGGAATCTGCAGCTAGATATTGTATCTACCAGATAATGCGTTTCTAAAGGTAGGTAACTTGTTAATCTGATAGAGACTTCTCGCTGCAGATTTCTTTCCTTTGAATAGATACCCAAGCCATGGGCAGTGGACACATTTCTCACACTAAAAAGTCCTGCAGGACCGAACGGGCAAAATGCCCATCCCTGCGGACCGGACTGCCCAGGCAGTAGTGCTTGGCAAACGTGTGCAAAGACGGCCATGTTGCTGCCTGGCAGATGTTCAGGACTGGGACGCCCAAGCCAACACCATGGACACAGCCTTCCCCCTGGTGGAATGGGCTCATAAGCCCTCAGGCCCAGGCTTCTTGGCCAGGGCATAGCAGATATTAATGCAGAGAACAACCCGGCGAGAAATGGTCAGTTTCTGCACTGCCCACCCTTTTATAGCTCCCACATACCCCACAAAGAGTTGGTCATCCACCCGGAACTCTTTGGTGCAGTCAAGGTAGAACGACAACACTCTTTTTGAGTCCCTCATCTTTAGAGGGATGCGGGGGAGCAAAAACGGTGGGCAGCGTGATTGATTGACCCAGATGGAATGGGGTTACCACCGTGAGCAAGAATGAAGCCCGGGTGCGAAGCACCACTTTATCTGCAGAGAGCATCATATAGGGAGGCTTGGACAACAATGCCTGCAACTCACTCACCCTCCGGGCAGATATTATTGCCACTAGAAAGGCTGTCATGATGGTAAGCTGCTGGAGGGGACAATTATGCAATGGCTCGAAAGGAGCACACATGAGAAATGTGAGGACCAAACTTAGGTCCCACTGAGTCATGACAAAGAGCGTAGGTGGAAACATATGTACAAGCCCTTTTGAGAATCTATTTAGAACAGGAGATTTAGACAAAGAAGAATGGTCTGGCAGTCACAAGAAAGTGGACAGAGCAGAAAGATAACCCTTGAGAGAATCCAACGCAGAGCCATGCTAGGCAAGGGTAAGAATGAAAAGAAGGATAGTAGATAAAGAAGCAGAAAGAGAGTCAATACACCTTTCTGTACAATATGTTATAAACTTTTGCCAATGGCAGGCATATACCGTCTTAGTGGAGGGATGCCTGGATGCTAAAATAACCTCACATACTTCAGGAGGAAGGTCGAAAGCTATCAACTGTCGCCGCTCAGTCTCCAAGTATGGCGGCAAAGGTTTGACAGGTTCGGGTGGAGGACCCTCCCCTGCGACAGAATATCCTCCCGAAGAGGCAGCCTGATCCGAGGATCAATGCTCATTTTCAGAAGCTCTGGATACCAGACTCTCTTTGCCAAATCCAGAGCCACATTAATGACTTGGGCCTGGTCGTTCTTGATCTTCTCGAGAACCCTTGACTCCACTTGTGACAAAAAGCATGGCCAAGCAATAGCTGCCTTGGAAACTCCAATGCGCAAAACTTCTGACATTGCTCGTTCTCTTTGGAGGCTACCAGATCTAACCGAGGCTCTCCCCACTCCTGAAAGAGACCTTGCGCCACCTCAG
This sequence comes from Calotriton arnoldi, assembly GCA_963921515.1. Lineage (NCBI taxonomy): Eukaryota > Metazoa > Chordata > Amphibia > Caudata > Salamandridae > Calotriton > Calotriton arnoldi. The sequence continues at coordinate 549,694 of CAWUFW010001733.1, read as the reverse complement.
ACTGGAGACCCCATTCGTGATCCGCTAGACAGACGTCTGAATTCATCCGCACTGGTGTTTAGGGAACCTGCCAGGTATTGAACCACCAGGGTTATGCCTTGCTGTTCCAGCCATGTCTAGAGACGCAAGGCCTCCTGACAAAGGAGCAGTTAATGTTTTGCGGGAGTGTACAGCTGATGGGGATCACGCGCAACCAGTCAAGACTCTAATTTGTTGTACGGATGCAGGATAACCTATCAGGTGGTCACACCCCCAAGGTCCAAAAAAACTCAAGGAAGAATTGCAAATAAAGAGACACCTCCTGCTAGTTATGACTTAGTTCTTGGAATAAATTCCCCAGATTCCAGAGATCATGTGCAAAATTCCATGATTTTATTTTCAAGTAATCGGAATGGTGCAAGAAATGAACAGCCGACACGTGTTGAAGATGAGATTCAGTAGGGGGAAAAAGAAAGAAAAAAAGGGGAAAAAAAGAAAGGGAGGGAAATAAAAAGAGAAATATATAAGCGATAATTTTTTTTTTTTAAACTTCAATTAAAGTTTTCAGAGAAAAGAAAAAGTAGGAACATTACAGCAGTACTTGCAGTATATGCACAATACAATTGCTTTAGTGTACACAATAATTGATATGGCAATATAAAGCCAGTATACGTAACATCCTCAACACATAGTCCACAACCCGCCTGTTCAGTACCAAAGAAGGCTGTTGCGTCCTGTGGGTACCTGCAATACTCTTAATTTTCATAATAATTTACAAATCCAACATATTCTGTCGCCCTTCTTAGTTCGATCCAGTTCCGCCCACCTTTACATGCACCATAATTCGAGCAGCTAGCCATAGCATTATTAAACCGACACCGACACCGGTCCTGTCCTGTGTGGGTAGAATACTCTACGGCTTTTTTCAACAAATATGCATGATATGGCCCCAAATATCTTTAGGTAGGACATTTAACAGGCATTAACGCATTATAATTCTCGGATTGCGTGGAACAATAGGCCAGATCAGTGTGCCATTCTGATAATTTAGGCAAGGGGCCACGCATCCACCTCATTGCAATCCTACGCTTGGCAAGTAGTAGGCCGATGGAGGCCAGCCTACGCACAGCTTTTGGAATGTTTTTATCAAACCCCAGTAGAGCAACCAACGGAGACTCTGGTATTACCTGACCCCAAAATGCGCGGATACCAGGGCACTACCAGGCCAGGTGTGTGAAATTGGCATTTATTGCTGTACATCTATGTAGACGCGCCGGGATGTAATAAGTTCTATGAAGGTATTTAAAATGAATTAATCTGTGCCGTCCGTTCTGCGAAATAGCTTTAATGTTACTAAAGCAGTGGGACCACTGTGCAACTGTGATTTCCATTCCTAACTCTTCCTCCCATTCCAGCTGAAATTTCTGCTTTACTTGGGTTGCCTGCCCCTTGAGGAGTATGTAAAGTATTGTGATGCTGTTAGAAATGGGGATCTCTGGTTGGCAATGGCTGGCGCCAATATCCAAGAAGGGACCCTTCTTCCTAAGTCAGAGTAAGGGGGCTACACCCTTTGATAACCCCTGCTCAACCCTGTGGTAACGTAGCACGAGCAGACAGGCCTATCTCAGAGGCAGTGTGTGAAGCATTCGTGACCATACACAATAACGCAGCGAAGACACCACAAAGGGACACCACACCAGTAACTATAGAAAAATGAGTAGCTTTATATCAGTTCAACACTATGCTCGAAGACGATCAACAAGCCACAATGCACGTAAATATAAGTTCACTGAAAAGGCAATAAAGCACTCAAAAGCGGGTGAAACGAACTTAGTTCGAGGCCGGGGTCTACGCCACCCGGTGATGCACAATGTACCTGAGGTTTAAAGGGGCACGGCACGTAGCTTCGGGAGGAAGCCGCGATGATGACAGGCGGACTCGCAGCGGCCGCAGCTCCTAGCTGCAGCGGTCCGCGGCGTGCACTCACGATGATCCTGAGGCGGGGATTAAAGGCGGGCTCTCAGCGGCCACAGCTCCTCAGCTGCAGCGGCCCACAATAGCGATAGCGATGATTGTCGTAGCACAGACAAATGCGGGCTCTCAGCGGCAACAGCTCCTCAGCTGCAGCGGCCCACAATAGCGATAGCGATGATTCTCGTAGCACAGACAAATGCGGGCTCTCAGCGGCAACAGCTCCTCAGCTGCAGCGGCCCACAATAGCGATAGCGATGATTCTCAGCCCGCGTTCCCCGCAGTAGACCCAGAGGCTCTGGAATTCTCGACAGAGGCCTCACCTGCGAGTAGCACCCCTCTCAATAGGAATTCAGAAGGCTGATGGGTGAAGTCTAATGTCCTTGAGACTTCAGCAGGAGGCAAGCTCAAATCAGGCCCTTGGGTAGTTGCTTCAGCAAGATGGATGAAAGTTTCAAAGTCCTTTCCCTCTAGTTACACGGACAGAGGTTTGTCTTGACATCCCGAAGTAACACCGGTAGGGGTTTCGGCGCAGATATTTATACCCCACAGGTCTTTGTTCTCAATAGTCACAAGTCACTGAACCCAGCCAGAACCAGTTCGGTGTGGTCCTGGAGTACTTTATTTACGAGGCGGCATCCTGCCTTTGAGGAAGAGGGGTCTGCCATCAGACGCACAGTGGGGGCTGGAGCCATCATTCACCTTGCCAGGCCCAGCCTTGCTCAGACCAAAGGGTCACCCCTCCCCATACTCCAGCTGCAGATTCCGCTCTTCAACCCAGGTCGGGCTCAGCCTGCCCTGTCCCTCCAAGACCAGACACCCAATACACATAACAGCAGAGCACACTGGACGACTTAGGCAAGAAAATACCTACTTTCTAGAAGTGGTATTTTCAAACACAGAATATAAAAAATAATCCTCACTAAAAGATGTATTTTAATATCCTGAGCTCAGGCATACTAAATTCGACTTTCCAAACATGTTCCTTGGGTCAGCTAGGATTATAGGATGTAATAATCCAAACTGCCCATTCTGGCCTAAGGGAACACATAGCCTTGCAATAGTGAAAAACGAAATGGAGTGTAATTCACTATCAGGACATGCCACACAGACCAAGGCAGGTCCTACCTTTCACATTCAAAGCACCCTGCCATACGGATGACTTACATGATGCCAAGGGAAGGTTGAGGGACTGGGAAGTGGGTTCACTTTACAGTCAAAGAATGGCAGTTCTGGACTGCGCACAGACTCTGCGATGGCAGGTCTGAGACACACTTTACGCGCTGCTTATGTGGGTGGCGCAATCAGCGCTGCAGGCCCACCAGCAGCATTCGGTCTACCAGCCCGGGGCACGCACGGTGCACTATACTCGGGACTAACAGGTAAATCAAATGAGCCAATTATGGGAATACCAATTCATCCAGTTAATTTACAATAGGGAGTGTTAGAAATGGGATCTCTAGTTGGCAAGGGCTTGCACCTTTGTCCAAGTAGGGACCCTTCTTCCTAGTCAGGGTAAGGGTGTTACACTCGTGAAGTAACCCCTGCTCACCCTCGTGGTAGCTTGGCACGAGCAGTCAGGCTTAATTCAGAGGCAGTGTGTAAAGCATTTGCACATAACCAACAGTAATACAGTGTAAGCACTACAAACGGACACCACACCAGTTTAGAAAGAAACCCTATATTTTATATACTCAAGACAAGACCAATTACGAAAAAAATCCACAATACTATACTTTAAAAATGAATGCTTGATACGGTAACTTCTTCTTTGCAGGAATAGCACAAAAGCAAAGTTCGTACGAGTCGGTAGCTCCGTCCGAGCCTACCGCGATGCTGAAAACCACAGAGTCTAACAGTTCCAGCCGACCGCGTTGATACGGGGCAGCAGTGTCGTGAACAGACTCGGTCACAGTACCTTTCTCGTTGTGGCTGGTACGGAGTGTACGAGCCGGTCGGCGTTCGTCGCGGTTGCGGTGCAAGACGGAGCGATGCAAGGTGCGGTGTCCCTCGATGCGGTGCAGGCAGCGGCTCGATGAGCGTCGTGCAGACGGAGTCGGTGAGTCCAAGGCGTGCGATGCAGGGTGAGACGATGCTCGATGCGGTGCTGACAGGTTGCGATGCAGGCGACCAAGCCGGAGTGCGGGAGCTGGCGTCGGACAGCGGTGCGAGTCGGAGCGGTGCGTCGCAGACGTGCGAGCGATGCCCCAAATGCGATGCGGTCACGACTCTTGAGCCAGTTGCAGCGACCGCGTCGGTCGGGTCCGGCTGGTTCAGTGAAGCGATGCGATGCGAACTGCGGTGCCCACAGGTCACGGTGCAAGCAGCGGCTCGGTGTTGGCGGCGTCGGACGTCGCCCACGGTGAGACCAGGGTTGCGATGCGAAGCGGGGCGATGCGGTCTGCGGTGCAAACAGGTCACCGGCCAGGGATGGATTCGGTTGACGGAGTCGGTTGCGGTTCCCTTCCTCTGTGGCAACTGAAACAGCGTTCCAGAAGCGGTACCCAGAGGCTTGTGAAGTCTTTGCAGTCCCTGAGACTTCTTAACAGGAGGCCAGCTCGGTTCCACGCCCTTGGAGATACTCAGCACAAGTTTGTAGAAAGTTCCTTCCTTTCACTGCCCAAGGCAGAAGCAGCAGCTGCAGGCCAACCCAACAAAGCAACAACACAGCAAAGGGGCAGTACTCCTCCTGGCAGCTCTTCCAGCTCTTCGTCTTGGCAGGTTCCTGGATTCCAGCAAGATCTAAATTCATGGGGTCAGGGCCCCAATATTTATATCCCAAATTCCTTTGTTCTCTGAAGGCAGAGAGGCCTTTGCCTAGTCCAAACCAGTTCTGGAGCACTTTGTTGACAAGTCTCCGTCCCTTCTTTCAGTGAGTAGGCCAGGGACATCAGACGCATCACAGGAGGTGGAGCCAGCATTGTGGAGGGAAGGCACTGTCCTATTCAGGGCCCAGGTGCAACTCCTCCCGCCCATCTACATGTAGATCTTGCTATTCAGCCCTGCGCTGACTCACCCTGTCTCCTGGCATCCCCCCAGCCCCTGTCACTCACACTCCAGACAAGGAATACACAACCTCGCAGAGGCAGGCTTGGATGGTTAGACAAGAAAATACCCACTTTCTAAAAGTGGTATTTTCAAACACAGAATGTTAAAACCAACTTCACTAAAAGATGCATTTTATCATTCTGAGTCCAGGCATACTAAACTCGAATTTCTACCATGTTCCCGGGGTCAGTTAGGATTATAAGCTGTAATAATCAAAACTGCCCGTTCTGGCCTAGGGGAACAGGTAGCCTTGCAATAGTGAAAAACGAACTAGGCTGTAATTCACTATCAGGACATGCCACACACACCAGGGCATGTCCTACCTTTCGCATACAACGCACCCTGCCCACAGGGGTACCTTGGGCCTACCTTAGGGGTGACTAACATGTAGCAAAGGGAAGGTTTAGGGACTTGCAAGTGTGTGCACTTGCCAAGTCGACATGGCAGCCCCAGGCTGCGCACAGGCTCTGCGATGGCAGGCCTGAGTTACACTTACGGGCTGTTTGCGTGGGTGGCACAATCCAGTGCTGCAGTCCACCAACAGCATTTGGTCTATAGGCCCTGGCACTCGTAGTGCACTTTACAAGGGACTGACACATAAACCAAATAGGCCAATCATGGAAACGCCAATCCGTAACACATTTTATACAGGAGCACTTGCACTTTCCCACTGGACAGCAGTGAGGAAAGTGCGCAGAATCATTACACCAGCAAAAACAGAGTCAAAACCGGGAGGTCAGAAAGCAAAAGTCAGGGGAAACACGCCAAAAGATGCCAAGTCTAACACATGTCCCCTCCAGCTGAAAGTAGGGAGAACTACTCAACCCCATTGGAGTTCTCTTCACTAAGGCGGAAGAACCTGGACAGACCATCTGTGTTGGCGTGTTCTGTACCAGGACGGTGTTCCACCCTAAAGTCCATTCCCTGTAGGGAGATGGACCACCTCAGCAGTTTTGGATTCTCACCCCTCATTTGCATCAACCATCTGAGGAGCCTGTGGTCTGTCTGAACCCGGAAGTGAGTCCCAAACAGGTATGGTCTCAACTTCTTCAGTGCCCAGACCACAGCAAAAGCTTCCCTTTCTATGGCACTCCACCTCTGTTCCCTGGGAAGTAGTCTCCTGCTAAGGAAGACTACAGGCTGATCCAGGCCCTCTTCGTTCAGTTGTGAGAGCACCGCTCCCACACCATGCTCTGAAGCATCAGCCTGCACGACGAATTCCTTGGATAAGTCAGGTGCCTTGAGCACGGGCGCCGTGCACATGGCTGCCTTCAGGGCATCAAAAGCTTTCTGGCAGGACTCAGTCCAGATCACTTTCCTGGGCTGCCTCTTAGAGGTCAGCTCTGTTAAGGGGGCAACGATGGTGCCATAGCCCTTAACAAATCTCCTATAGTAGCCGGTGAGACCTAAGAAGGCTCTCACCTCTGTCTGGGTCTTGGGGGCTCCCAAGCCAGAATGGTGTCAATCTTGGGTTGTAGGGCGCCACCTGGCCGCTTCCTACCTGGTGTCCCAAGTACACCACAGAACCCTGCCCGATCTGGCACTTACTGGCCTTGATCGTGAGGCCTGCACCTTGCAGAGCCCTCAACACTTTCTCAAGGTGCTGTAAATGTTCTTCCCAGCTGGAACTGAACACAGCAATGTCATCCAGGTAGGCGGCACTGAAATCCTCCAGCCCAGCCAACACCTGATTGACCAACCTCTGAAAGGTGGCAGGGGCATTCTTCAACCCAAAGGACATCACCCGGAATTGGTAATGACCTTCTGGGGTTGAGAATGCTGATCTCTCCTTGGCCCCATCGGTTAAGGCAATCTGCCAGTACCCAGACGTCAAATCAAACGTGCTGAGGAACCGGGCAGCTCCCAACCGATCAATGAGCTCATCAGCTCTGGGGATGGGGTGCGCGTCAGTCCTGGTGACGGCATTGAGCCCACGGTAGTCCACACAAAACCGGAGTTCTGGAGTGGCACTGGGCGCAGCAGCCTTTGGGACCAAGACCACTGGGCTGGCCCAAGGACTGTGGGAGGGCTCAATCACCCCTAACGCCAACATCTTAGAGACCTCCTCCTTGATGCTGGCTCTGACCCGGTCAGTCAACCTGTAAATCTTGTGCTTCACAGGAGGGCTGTCACCAGTGTCCACGTCATGGGTACACCAGTGAGTAACACCGGGAGTCAGAGAGAACAGTGGGGCGAACTGTCCCAACAACTGGCGACAGTCCCCTGCTGCTCCTGAGTCAGAGTAGGGGAGAGGATCACACCCTCTACTGACCCATCATGCTCCTTGGTAGACAGGAGGTCAGGGAGAGGCTCACTCTCCTCTTCCACCCCATCATCTGTCGCCAAGAGCATACTCACTTCGGACCTCTCGAAGTGGGGCTTGAGGCGGTTCACGTGAAGGACCCTCAAAGGGTTCCTTGGAGCCTGCAAATCCACCAGGTAGGTGACATCACTTTTGCGCTCCTTTACCTCATATGGCCCAGTCCACTTGTCCTGCAAGGCACAAGGTGCCACTGGGGCCATGACCCACACTTTTTGCCCAGGTTGAAATTCGACCAGAGTGGCATTCTGGTCATACCATCTCTTCATTTCTTCCTGGCTTGCTTCTAGGTTCGCCTGAGCGAGTTTCCTGAAGCGGGCAGTTTGGTTTCTAAAGGCCAGCATGTAGCTAAATACATCCTGGGAGTTTTCCTGGGAGCTGCCTCCCAGCCTTCCTTTACCAAACTCAGAGGTCCTCTGACAGGGTGGCCATACAGGAGCTCAAAGGGGCTGTACCCAAGAGACTTCTGAGGCACCTCCCTGTATGCAAAGAGTAGGCATGGCAAGAGGACGTCCCACTTATGCCTCATGGGTTCTGTTAGACCCTTGATCATGCCTTTCAAGGTCTGGTTGAATCTCTCCACCAGACCGTTTCCTTGTGGGTGGTAAGGAGTGGTGAACTTGTAGGTTACACCACACTCCTTCCACAGGGATGTCATATACTTGGATATGAAATTGGTCCCCCTATCAGAAACCACTTCTCTGGGGAATCCCACATGGGAAAAGATCCCCATTAACGCCCGGCCCACCACTGGCGCCGTCGTTGTCCTGAGAGGGATTGCCTCCAGGTACCGGGTGGCATGGTCCACCAAGACCAGGATGTACCTGTTGCCCATGGCTGTCTTGGGATCCAGTGGCCCCACAATATCCATCCCTACCCTTTCAAAGGGTGTACCAACAACAGGAAAAGGTTGGAGAGGAGCTTTGACCTTCCTCCCACTCTTACCACTTGCCTGGCAAGTTTGGCAAGACCTACAGTGTGCATCTGACTGCCTTCGCATTTGGGGCCAAAAGAAGTGGGTGACAAGCCTGTCAAAGGTCTTGTCCTGCCCCAAATGTCCTGCCAAAGGCACGTCATGAGCCAGACCCAGTAGGAAGGTCCTGAAGCGCTGGGGTACCACCAGCACACGGGCTGACCCAGGCTCAGCAACCTTAGGCTCACTGTATAGGAGACCACTCTCCCAGTAGATCAGATGTGACCCGGACTGATTACCAGCTGCCTGGTCTGCAGCCTGCCGCCGCAGACCCTCCAGAGTAGGGCACTCGTTCTGCTCCCTGCAGAACTCCTCCCTGGTGGGACCCCCTTCTTGCTGCCAATGGGTCAGCTCAGAGATGTCTCCCAGTTCGGCTACCTGTTCCCCTGTAGGCACTGGGGCGTCCCCCTCGAGGTCCGCCTCCTCCCGGTCCATGGGAACTTCGGGGGCCGGTTTCCCGCGCCCCCTGCCCTTTCTCTTGGCAGGGACTTGGGCCACTGTTCCAGGCTCCAAGTCCTCTTGATCACCATTTTTGGCTGCCATTGACTGAGTGGACACGCATGCCCACTCTGGCAACCCAAGCATCTCCAAGTGAGACCTGAGCTCAACATCCTTCCATAAGGACTGCTCCAGGTCGTTTCCTAGCAGACAATCTACAGGCATGGTAGGGCTCACAACCACCCTCAAGGGACCTGAGACCCCCCCCCATTCAAAGGGAACCTGCGCCACCATACACTGGCGCTCAGAGTTGTCTACAGCAACTACTTGGTGGAATGCCCCTGGGACTACCTGCTTCTCAGAGACCAGGTGACACCGGACTGAGGTCACACTGGCTCCAGTATCTCTGAGAGCCTCTACCCTGTTCCCATTAATGGTCACCCAGGTGCTATATTTCTTTGTGTTAGGGGCACCTGGTTTCCTGGGACCATCTCACTGTCCCCTAGTGAGACAAGGGTCATTTCTGCGGGATCCCCACCCTCCTGTGGGCACCCCTCCTCCCCAAGCGCTACACTAGCCAACACTTTGGACTGTCCACCGGTGGGTGGCTGTGTCCCCTTTGGGCACTTGGGGTCCCCTTAAAGTGACCTACCTGGTCACATGCATAACACTTGCGGGGCCGGTCTCAACAGGCTTCCTGTAGAGACCCCTTTCTTCTGATCACCGGGGGCTGGGAACCTTTACCCTGGGTACTAGTTTGGGGCCCTTTAGAGAACTCCTGTGCTTTACCCTTGTCCCCCCACCTTTCTGCTGGGGACCCTGCCCACCTTTGGCTGAGTCTCCCCCAAACGCTTTCTTGTGGACCCTGGTACTCACCCAGCGGTCCGCTTCCATAGCAAGCTTCCTGGGGTCAGTTACTAGGTGCTGGCGCAGATCTGCAAAACATAGACTAGACAAGTGCTCCCATGCAATCAAGTTGTAGAGCCCCTGAAAATCTGTTACACTACTGCCCTTTACCCAACCATCCAGAGACCTGCAGAACACATCCACACATTCCAACCAAGTGTTGGCATCAGACTTCTTACTGGACCTGAACTGATCCCTGTACTTTTCAGGAGTAAGACCATACTTCGTGAGAAGGGCATCCTTCATGTCAGCATAGGTGAGGTGATACCCCTTACCCAAAGCTATCAGAGCATCCCTTGCTTCTTCAGGGAAAAGTGGCCACAATCCTGCTCCCCAATTCTCCTCAGGGACCCCATTCATGTGTATGGCTGCCTCATAACCCTGAAACCACCTTTGTATGTCATCCCCCTTCTTGAACTCCTTGCCTACATTCTTGGGAATGTGCACAATCCTGTCTGCCTTTCTGGACGAATTGCTGCCACCATCTGAGCCTGACTTACTCCTAAGTTCTAGCTCCTTCAGTTCTCTCTCATGCTCTAAGAGCATCTTCCTCTCCTCTATGGCCAATCTCTTCTCCTCCGCTCACTCTCCAGCCTGAGCTTCTGCAGCTCAAACTGCCTTGCCTCCCGCCTGTCCTCCAGCTCCTCTGGGGACAGACTGCTGCTGCCTGACCTGGCGGGTTCCCCCTACCCAAAAGCATATCCACCCTGGAAATAGGCTCCTCCACCTCCTCACTGAGGTTACCAGGCTGCCCACTGGCATGTCTGGCTGCTACCCAGGCCCTCAGCGCCTTCTGTAGCTCCTCCTTCCTTGTGAGGCCTTTAATTTGGACTTTCAGGTTTTTACAAATTGCTCGTAGTTCCTTTTACGGCGTAGGTTTCCAACCTATCCTCCTCAAAGATAATTTCCGGAGATGCAACGGATGATGCAGCTGTGTCAGGCATGACAAAAGTAGTGAGTTGAAAACTGGCAAGATCAAAAATAGGCCAAAAGAAAAAGAACCAGTATGTGGTACGTAATGGTCTGTGATATGGTAGTAGTGCACACCAATCACTGTAAGTCAAGTGCAAACACAAGTCCTATCCTCACCGCTGACAACCAATGTTAGAAATGGGATCTCTAGTTGGCAAGAGCTTGCACCTTTGTCCAAGTAGGGACCCTTCTTCCTAGTCAGGGTAAGGGTGTTACACTCGTGAAGTAACCCCTGCTCACCCTCGTGGTAGCTTGGCACGAGCAGTCAGGCTTAATTCAGAGGCAGTGTGTAAAGCATTTGCACATAACCAACAGTAATACAGTGTAAGCACTACAAACGGACACCACACCAGTTTAGAAAAATAACCAATATTTTATATACTCAAGACAAGACCAATTACGAGAAAAATCCACAATACTATACTTTAAAAATGAATGCTTGATACGGTAACTTCTTCTTTGCAGGAATAGCACAAAAGCAAAGTTCGTACGAGTCGGTAGCTCCGTCCGAGCCTACCGCGATGCTGAAAACCACAGAGTCTAACGGTTCCAGCCGACCGCGTCGATACGGGCCAGCAGAGTCGTGAACAGACTCGGTCACAGTACCTTTCTCGTTGTGGCTGGTACGGAGTGTACGAGCCGGTCGGCGTTCGTCGCGGTTGCGGTGCAAGACGGAGCGATGCAAGGTGCGGTGTCCCTCGATGCGGTGCAGGCAGCGGCTCGATGAGCGTCGTGCAGACGGAGTCGGTGAGTCCAAGGCGTGCGATGCAGGGTGAGACGATGCTCAATGCGGTGCTGACAGGTTGCGATGCAGGCGACCAAGCCGGAGTGCGGGAGCTGGCGTCCAACAGCGGTGCGAGTCGGAGCGGTGCGTCGCAGACGTGCGAGCTGTGCCCCAAATGCGATGCGGTCACGACTCTTGAGCCAGTTGCAGCGACCGCGTCGGTCTGGTCCGGCTGGTTCAGTGAAGCAATGCGATGCGAACTGCGGTGCCCACAGGTCACGGTGCAAGCAGCGGCTCGGTGTTGGCGGCGTCGGACGTCGCCCACGGTGAGACCAGGGTTGCGATGCGAAGCAGGGCGATGCGGTTCTGCGGTGCAAACAGGTCACCGGCCAGGGATGGATTCGGTTGACGGAGTCGGTTGCGGTTCCCTTCCTCTGTGGCAACTGAAACAGCGTTCCAGAAGCGGTACCCAGAGGCTTGTGAAGTCTTTGCAGTCCCTGAGACTTCTTAACAGGAGGCCAGCTCGGTTCCAGGCCCTTGGAGATACTCAGCACAAGTTTGTAGAAAGTTCCTTCCTTTCACTGCCCAAGGCAGAAGCAGCAGCTGCAGGCCAACCCAACAAAGCAACAACACAGCAAAGGGGCAGTACTCCTCCTGGCAGCTCTTCCAGCTCTTCGTCTTGGCAGGTTCCTGGATTCCAGCAAGATCTAAATTCATGGGGTCAGGGCCCCAATATTTATATCCCAAATTCCTTTGTTCTCTGAAGGCAGAGAGGCCTTTGCCTAGTCCAAACCAGTTCTGGAGCACTTTGTTGACAAGTCTCCGTCCCTTCTTTCAGTGAGTAGGCCAGGGACATCAGACGCACCACAGGAGGTGGAGCCAGCATTGTGGAGGGAAGGCACTGTCCTATTCAGGGCCCAGGTGCAACTCCTCCCGCCCATCTACATGTAGATCTTGCTATTCAGCCCTGCGCTGACTCACCCTGTCTCCTGGCATCCCCCAGCCCCTGTCACTCACACTCCAGACAAGGAATACACAACACGCAGAGGCAGGCTTGGATGGTTAGACAAGAAAATACCCACTTTCTAAAAGTGGTATTTTCAAACACAGAATGTTAAAACCAACTTCACTAAAAGATGCATTTTATCATTCTGAGTCCAGGCATACTAAACTCGAATTTCTACCATGTTCCCGGGGTCAGTTAGGATTATAAGCTATAATATTCAAAACTGCCCGTTCTGGCCCAGGGGGAACAGGTAGCCATGCAATAGTGAAAAACGAACTAGGCTGTAATTCACTATCAGGACATGCCACACACACCAGGGCATGTCCTACCTTTCGCATACAACGCACCCTGCCCACAGGGGTACCTTGGGCCTACCTTAGGGGTGACTAACATGTAGCAAAGGGAAGGTTTAGGGACTTGCAAGTGTGTGCCCTTGCCAAGTCGACATGGCAGCCCCAGGCTGCGCACAGGCTCTGCGATGGCAGGCCTGAGTTACACTTTACGGGCTGTTTGCGTAGGTGGCACAATCCAGTGCTGCAGTCCACCAACAGCATTTGGTCTATAGGCCCTGGCACTCGTAGTGCACTTTACAAGGGACTGACACATAAACCAAATAGGCCAATCATGGAAACGCCAATCCGTAACACATTTTATACAGGAGCACTTGCACTTTCCCACTGGACAGCAGTGAGGAAAGTGCGCAGAATCATTACACCAGCAAAAACAGAGTCAAAACCGGGAGGTCAGAAAGCAAAAAGTCAGGGGAAACACGCCAAAAGATGCCAAGTCTAACAGGGAGCATTCGCGCTGTAGCACTGAATGACAGTGGCACAGCGCCCAGAGCATCTAACACCAGCAAACACAGAGGAGACAAAAAGCGAAAGATGGAAGGGAGACCCACGCCAATGGTGCCAGGTCTAACAGATGCCATGTTGTGGGGATTCCGATTGTAACAGATACGTCAGTGGTTTCATTTCTAGCGGTTCGGACATGTCAGGGCCTAGTGTCGCACGCAACACCCGTCGCACTCTGTAGTATTGGTAAGTGTCTAGCGCAGTCAACTCTTGGGCCTGAGCGGACACCTGTTCCCACGTTCTCACAACTCCGTCCCGGAACAGGTCTCCCATGTGTACTATTTTCAGTTTATGAAGAGTTTGTATTGTTGCACGGTCATTACTGAGTGGGAACCAATCGCACCAGATTATGGGTAGTTTGGGAGAGTATATTGCGCTCAGCTGTTGCTTGACTGCTATTCTGGGTAGTTGAGTCCCTGTGCAACCTACCGGATCAATTATGCGGGGTTTACTCTGAGAGCCATCAGTCAACAATTTTGGTAGCGTGGTGGGGGAGACCATATTATATTCTATATAAAGATGCGGCAAGTTATGAGGGCCATGTATCCAACCATGCGCATGTAGTGTCTGTGCGGCTCTGTAATATCTCTCCATATCTGGGGCGCTCGACCCGCACTCCGAATATGGCTTGGTTAGATTTTCCCATTTTACTCGAGGTTGTTTTCCAGCCCAGGCGAGGCTTGTTAGCAGTGTGCGTAAGCTATGAAAAAAGTATTTAGGCAAACTGATGGGAATGTTTGCAAAAAGAAATAGAAAGCGAGGGAGCATCACCATCTTCATTAGTGCAATACGGCCCACCAGGGACAATGGGAGTTTAATCCATTTCTCAATGACCTCTGTTAATTTTTGTATCGCACATCCGTAGTTTTCGGACAGTACAACCTCCGGATCAGTATGTATCTTTATGCCCAGGTATCTTATTGGGTCCGTAGTACACTCTATAGGGTATAGGGTACTTAGTGTGAATGGGAGTGGTGACAGCCATTAACAGAAAGATTATTGACTTGTGCCAGTTGATATATAGCCCTGAGTGTTGCCCAAATCTCTCCACCTCTTTTAACATCGGTGCTAGGTTTTGCTCCGGGTTACGTATATAGAGTAATTTATCGTCCGCGTATGCTGCAATAGTTAGGTTGTATTGCAGGGATCGTATACCTCTATATGCGTGGTATTCACGCATTGCACACGCCAGCAGTTCCGCCACTAAGGCATACAGAATGGAGGAAAGTGGGTATCCCTGCCTTGTGCCCCTGGCGATTTCTATCAGACGAGACAAAGCTCCATTAACTTGCACATGTGCTACTGGCTGTGCATACAGGACCTCCACTAGTTTTAAAAATATATCCCCCACGCCCACTCTTCTCAAGACTGCATATAGAAACCTCCACTCTACCGAGTCGAATGCTTTCTTGATATCTATAAATAATGCTGCTGCTTTAACATTCTGGTTGATTCTTGCTATGGTTCCAAATAGGGTGCATAGATTACTAGTTAGCAAGCACCCCGGGACAAACCCTGTCTGTTCCGGCTCCACCAATTTAGGCAGAAGGGGTGCTAGTCTGTTCGCCAACACCTTGGCAAACAGTTTTGTATCTGTGTTAAGCAGTGACAGGGGACTGTAGGAGGAACAGTGTTCGGGAGGTTTTCCAGGTTTTAATAGGGTGACCAAAGTGGCCTCTCTCATTTATGGTGGCATCTTGCCCAGTTTAGCCATCTCTTCAAATAGATTTACCATGTGAGGGATCAATTTATCTTGATATGCCTTATAGAAAGCAACAGTTAATCCATCTGCCCCAGGGGCCTTTTTATTAGGCATTTCTTTCAGCGCTGCCAATATTTCTGTAGGCCTTAGGGGGGCTATAAGTCTCTCTCTGTCTTTATTCTCCAGCCATGTCATAGCTATATGTGCAAGGTATTCCTCGTCTGATTCCGAGGCAGAGGACCCCTTTGAGGCATATAACCCTGTGTAATAGCTGGCAAAAGCCTCCAATATCCCCGGTGTGCTATCCACCAGTTCACCACTTTCGTTGTAAATTTTTGAGGCATAGCCATCGCCTCTGGCGGGTCTCACTGTCGCTGCTAAGGTGGCGCTGGGTCTGTCTCCCTCCGCATAAACCCTAGCCATGGCATATTTCCCTAGATGCTTAACTTCAGTTTCTGCCAACTCATTATACTCGTCAATCTGTGCTCTAATTTGGGCGAGTATCTGGGGATCCCCCTCTTCCTGGAGCCTACACTCCAGTGTTTTAAGCATGTTCTCTACCTTTTGTAATTGAGTGCGAATGGATTTTAGAACCCCTGCGTGTTTAGAGATCGTCATGCCCCTTATGTAAATTTTAAAAGTCTCCCAGATGGTGCCCATGGTGGCTACGCTGCCCAAGTTCGTGGCAAAGAATTCGTCAATTGCATTGCCCAGTTCTGCACGGAAAACTGTATCTAATAACGAGTATTGAGGAAACCGCCATGCTCGCAAGTTGATGCTTAGATTATTTAGCTTTATCTGTAGAGTTACCGGGGAATGGTCAGATAATGTGCGCACCAAATGTGTGCTGTCCTGTATGAAAGGGAGTAGTGCGCGTGAGGCATACCAATAGTCTATTCTAGTGTGTGTATCATGGACAGAGGAATAGTGTGTGTACTCTCTGCCCAAGGGAGAACGATGAGGTCAGACGTCACAAAGACCCTCCACCTCAGCAATACTAGCTATTGCGCTTGCAGCGCGCAATGGACGTCTAGGGGCTCCGCTTGACCTGTCCAAGTCGGGGTTCTATATGCAATTGAAGTCGCCCCCCCAGAGTATTGGCATATGGGAGTGTCTCATTATTTTGTCATGTAGTGCATGATAAAATTGAGGATCATCGTAATTTGGCCCATAGAACCCCACCAGTAACACATTAAAGTTCTCTTTGCGGCACTTTGCCAACACATACCTGCCCCCTGTGTCCACTTCTATTTCCTGTACATGTAAGCCTGAATTTGTGTATACCCAGATGAACACGCCTCTAGCGTGGGAAGTGAATCCGGATGATATGCATGAGCCTTTCATTCTTCTAGGGGTCAGTAGCCCTGATTTTGGGGGTAAGGTGCGTTTCTTGTAAGATAGCGACATCGGTGTTATGCCTATACAAATAGGCCACCACTTTACATATTTTTCTCTAATCATTAAGGCCCCTGACATTCCAAGACATAAATCTGATATTGGTTCTAGCTTTAGGGGGCTGCGACATGTGTCAATTTACGTATCCAATCTGACTTATCATGCGATGCATATGTATTTCGGTGTGTACATTTCCTGCTGATACATTAAGCATAGCATATAGACTGCTGAGTGAAAATAACTTCCCGTCTCCCACCCACTCCATATCAAAACAATTAGACATGGCAATTTTATAACACCCCAACTAACCTTCCTCCCACCCTGAAACAGACCCTCCCGTCTAGAAACAGCTTTCCCACAAATAATACCTAGGTGTAATACACTCAGAGGCAGTGGCTGCCAGACCTGAGGTGTTACTAGATAGCCTATGACTGCACACCCGCTGTATTACCATCCAGGCATCTGGTTAATTGTACTATATACCTATGCAGTGGTTTTACATTATGTGAATCTTTACAGTGTAATTACAGCAAAGCGACTATGACCCAGGCAGTTCAGTGCAGATATTGTCTTTTATAACTGTGCCATAACTTGTGTCCCATTTACACTTACGAAGCCGGCGTGCCCGGCTCAAGCAGATTATCCTGTTCAGAGTCCTCGGGCGCACCGTCCTTCTCCGCTGCCTGCGGCCGAGTTGGTTTTTATGATTTTTCAGAACTGTACTTTTTGAGCTCCTGTTGCAATTGGTTAGGATCGCCATATATTTTGGATTTGCCGGCAAAGTTCACCCGGAGTCTAACCGGGTATAGCATCGCATAGTCTAGTTGGAGTTCCCTTAGTTTACGCTTTACAGACCCAAATTTCTTGCGTGACTCCTGTACCTGCGGAGTGAAGTCCGGAAAGAGGGCTAATTCTGATCCCTCGTATTTAAGTACTTTCAGGTCCCTAGGGCGTCTCAAGGCGGCATCTCTGTCTCTATAGTTCAGACTTCTCGCAATCAGGGGGCGAGGTGTAGCAGCAGGAAGAGATCTGGGGCCCAGAGTGCAATGGGCACGTTCGACAACGAACATCTCTGAGAATGTTTCAAAGTCACCAGCAGTTGTTCAACGAATAATTCCATGTTTCCAGTAGCAGTGGTCTCAGGTAGACCTAGTATGCGCATATTATTGCGCCTAGAGCGTGCTTCCAGATCTTCGGCTTTGTCACGCATTGTTGTTAATAACTTCGCCATTTGTTTCTGCGCCGTCCCCATTTCGGTTTGTGCGTACTCCGCTACTGATATTCTGCGCTCCGCCATATCGAGCCTTTTGGCGTGTTTGTCTACATGCTCGGACATCCGGTCCATACGGAAAGCCAATGAGTCCATCTTGCCATCGATGGATGTCAAGCTCTGTTGCATAGCCGCTAGTATTTGTCGAATGTCATCTCCAGAGGCAGTTAGGTCTTCATTTTGCTCCGCAGTAGGGGGGATGGGATCCTCATCTCTATTCCTGATCGACTTACGCTGATCGAACTGGATTTTTGTTTGTGTTTTGTCTCCTTTCCCCATGTTTTCCACCCCGTGAGGCACCGAGTAGTTTTAAAATACTTCTATGTAGACCAGCCAACTCCAATGGCACACCAAGTTGGCAGTAGGTGTCCTGGCCGTGGTCTGTTGTTGCCTCGATGAGTGGAACAATTTGCCAGGTCTTCAGGGCCCGCCCGCTCCACGACCAGGCCCGACCAGATGCGCGCCAGGAGCCACTCTATGGGGGCAGGCCAAGGCTCAGGCAAATACCATTCCTGCCAGGGCCAAGATCAATGCCCTTCTGTCAGGATCCGCTGGTATTATTCTTGGGCCACGCGGGACGGGGCCAGAGGGCAAGGGGGGTACCGTGAAAGGAGAGCGGCACTATCTCGTGACCCCAGAGAGGTTGTTCCCCGCCACCGAAAGAAGAGAGAGGCAGGGAACAACCACCGCAGCAGGCACAAGGGAACACAAGTACGCTTCTTCTCACTGTCCTTTATTGAAGACGTAGTGCTTTTGTGGTCGCACCACGAGTGCAGCGTCGCACACTAGGCCCCACAGCCCACACGCCGGGTCCGCCGCAGCCCCTCGCCATGCAGCAATTATTGTCGCACGCACTCCCGGTAATGAGGCTCCGCGGAGACTCACGGTCAATGCAGTGCGCTATATAGATCTCAGGAGGTCAGGGCAGCCGCCGGGTGGGAGCGTTATGGGCCCCCGCCCTCTGCAGAGTCCCAGTGGTCGCACACGTGAGGGAGGCACTTGCAATGTCTTAGCGGGGGTCCAGGACTATCTCCCCACGCGGACCGTATTAGAGGCACACAGCGCGGCTGCCGCAGCACCACACACTAGGCCGCTCCGCGGGCCCCGCACAGTCTTACCACAGGTTCACTCAGCCGGAAGGCACCGCCATGCCTCAGTCTGCGGCAGCGAGTCCGGCCAGGGGCAGGCCAATATATTCCTCCTTACGTTTTCGGGGCAGCAACCCCTGAGTCGAGCTGCGAATCTACGCCACGCGTCCTCCACTTCACAATGCACCCCAGAGGCCTCAGAAAGGCCGCCACTGCGTCACTTGCCACCGCCAGGGACAGGAGCCGATCTAGAACACCAAACTTGCAGGGACCACAGTTTTCCGCTTGTTGCACAAATTTCACTGCTTTTTATGCCATAATCTTTCTGGATGACGCTGATAATTGCAGGATAGTATGGGCGGCTGCCGGAGCTCGCTCAGGCTGCGGCCATCTTGGAGTCAGGCAAGCCATGCCCCATATAAGTGATAATTATGTATTAATTACATAGCATCACAAAATCCCATCCGATGTATACAACTCAGAGTACCTGTACTGTCCTAGGGACCAACCAACAAGTCATTCATATGGTGTTATTCAGACACAAATATGTTAGATCATATACATGATTTTTGCGTGGTATACATTATTACAAACATTCAATGGTGGGTAACAAACAAGAAACAATTTTTTCATCTGTATGAAGTGACAAAGGAAAGAATAAAAGAAAAGAGAATGAGTGAACGGCATTGTAGTAAATAACGGGAGAAAACGATTCTCAGTAAGCTCTCAGGGGGGCAACAAAACTCTACTCTAAGCTCATGTCTTTTTCATTTAACTTACACTATAAGACTAAACTGGTAAAACAAGCTGCTTAACACTTCTTCAAGATAAGCCTGAAGGCTGCTCTCCGCAGCTACCAATTTGAGAGATTTCTATGGTTATCAAAGACCACTAAAATCACCATAAGGGTTGCCTGGATTAGTGCAAGGTGCAACACTTAAATAAGTGTGCACCATATACTAAGTCAGCCTCCTACACGGAGTGTCTGAGAAGGAGTCAGCTGTGACTTTGAAATGTTTATAGAGAACCCCAGCCAATGCAGGAGGACTGCTGTAGTCTGAAGGTGGGAGATGACAGCCTGGGGCGAGGACACCTTCAACAGCCAGTCGTCGAGGTAGGGGAAAACTGAAACCCCTAACCCACGCAGATGAGCTGCAACCACCACCATCACCTTGGTAGATACCCGAGGGGCGTTGATAAGGCCAACAGGCAGCACAGTAAATTAAAAGTGCTCATGGCCTACCTTGAACCGTAGGTAACGTCTGTGGCCCGGCAGGATGGGGATGTGAAAATACGCATGCTGCAGGTCCAACACTACCAGCAAGTCTCCTTGGTCTAGGGCAGACAAGACCTGAGCCAGCATGAGCATCTTGAACTTCTCCTTTTTGAGGAAGAGATTGACGGTCCGAACACCTAAAATGGGCCATAACCCTTTGCTGTTCTTCGGAATCAGAAAGTGGCAGGATTAGCAACCACTGCCTACATTTGAAACCGGGACCCTCTTTATAGCCCCCTTGGCCAGGACAGCTGTAACTTCTTCTTGGAGTAAAGTTAGATAATCTTCCGCCAGCCGTTCTTGAAGTGGCGAAGGAAGAGGAGGAAAAGATAGGAAAGGCAGAGAGTAGCCCTTCTGAATGATCTGCAGGACTTGCTTGTCCGATGTTATGGACTACCAGTGGAGGAGACGATGACGGATTCTCCCTCCAACTGGAGTAGCATGGTCTTGCAGAGTCAAACTAGGAGTGTTTGGAGACTGCGGCTGCCGAGGGCTGGGTAGCAGAGGATTTCTGGCTTCTATTCCGAGATCGGAATGAGCTGCGTCCACATCCTCACACAACTTAGGAAGTCTGCGCAGGATGGTGGCAGGGATACAGTTGGCATGGCTGGAAACCCCTTTTGTTGACAGAAAAGGGGCAAAAGCTAGACTGGCCACGTGGTGTTACTTAGAGGCCCAAGGATCTGGCCATAGTATGAGAGTCCTTGAAGTGCTCCAAGGCCGAGATATATCAAAGGGCATGTCCATCAAATTAGCCTGGACATCACCCGAGAAGCCAGATGTTCTTAGACAGGCGTCACGCCGCAAGGCCACTGTCAACAAAACCTCTCTGCCCAGCCAGTCAATCGTGTCAAGGCCACACCCAATGGTGAATTTTACTGCATCTCTCCTGTCCTTCACTGCCTGGGAGTGTACAGTCCAGGCCTCCTCCAGGACCTGTGGCAGCACTTGTGCAACCGTCTCCCAAAGGGAGTGGAAGAAATGGCCCAATAATCATGAGGTATTCACCGACCGCAATGTCAGGCAGGCTGAAGAAAACATCTTCCTACCAAGAGTTTCCAGCCTTTTGGATGCCCGAGAAGCCAGATGTTCTTAGCCAGGCGTGGCGTCGCAAGGTCACTGAACTTAAAACCTATAAGCCACCCCTAAGGCAGGCCTTTCAATCCTGAAGGCAAGGTGCTAGGTTATAAGTGTGAGGGTGCCCCGCATGAGCAGGACACCCCCTACTAATCCCAGAGTCGATTCTCCAGGCTTTGTAAGTGCGGTCAGCCATTTTGATACATATAGTGGCCATGCGTCATTACGCGATGGCTACCTATATATTGGTTGTGCCGAACCTGGACCTGTTTGGGATCAAACATGTTGGAATCATACCCCAACACTGTGACTGGTGTTGGAGGTATGATTCCATGCACCAGGGGGCCCCACCGAGACGCCCTCAGTGATCCCAGTAACAGTCTTCCAGGGTCTGCCAGAAAGCTAGTGCTGCTGCCGACCCCAGACAAGATTCTGCCCTCCTCCTACTGAGCTGAGCTCAAGCAGGGGAAGGTAGAACAATAGGTTTCCTGTCACATGTAGGTGCTGACCACCTCCCAGACAGGACTTACTGTATTCGGCTCAGGTGGGGGCGCTTGCCAGCGCCACCAGACTGCTTTGAAGGGCCCATTTGGTGCCTTCCTTGCATACTCCAGTTTAAGCCAGTTCAGGGAGCCCTTGGCTCCTGCTCTGGCACGGAACTGGACAAAGGACATGGGAGTATCCTCGCCTCTGTCCAGCCCCTACTCTGGGAGGGACCCTTGAATCGTCCTAACCCTTTCCCTAGGGTACTTAAGGGCTTACCTGTGGGTGGCTCTTCAGATTCCTCATGGGACTGGATTCAAACCCGAAACCACTTCAACTTCAACCGTATGGGCACCTTGGACTTCACCTGGAACCGAGACTACATCAAGGAAGACTCCTGCTGCTCCTGGTCTAGCTGTTCTGCAAGTCTTCTTCGTTGTCTGAGCCTGTGCTTCATCCAGGTTCCTCTCCAGGCCTGTGGGCATCAAAGACACCGAAAGGAATCTCCCTTGGAGTGAAGGAGTTACTCTGCTGCATCTGCAGGCACCACAACGAAGCTGACCGGCCTGCTGCTCCTAATGTCCTACGGACTCCAAAACGCGCAGCAACACAGGTGGTGGTTCTGCAACTCCCTCGAGGTCTGACCTGTCCTCTCAGTAAGTTTGAGGCCAGTATCCCTTGTTGGAACCATCGGAGCAGAACCCCTGTGCACCGCGTTGACTTGCCGTTGCAGAGGTTGTTGGCTCTGTACTCCAGAGATCTTCGGGCTACAAGAAGCTCCAGCCTCCAGCATCTCTTACTGTCAAGATCTTTGTCCTCACCACATCCTTTGCACTGTGGGCCTGCATCTTTGGTGAGCTGCTCAAGGTCCTCTTGCGACTCCTGTGCCTCTGGCCTGTGGGTCCTCTTGAGGGTCTTCTTTGGCTTCAGTGGGTTCCCCTGCTTGCTCTGGGCTTGCTCTGACTCTCCTGCATTTGGTGAGTACCTTGGACCTTGCTGGTCCCAATGTTTCTCCTTTTTCGTTTACCACGTCTGTTGCTGCTGCCAAGGCTTGTTGGTGCACCGACCCCATGGTTCTTGACTTCCGAGAGTGGGACAGCTCATGAACTGCTCCTGGTCTTCCACAGCGTCACCTGGTCCTCATAGCTGCAGCGATAAGGTCACCGTCATCACTCCTGTATCTTCCGTCATGGGTGGTCATTGCTCTTCCGTGCCTCCTGGTCACCTCCGAGTGGCATAGACTCTGTCCCCTCTGCTTGCACAAGAATACATCCTTGGATTCCACTGAACTCTTTCACCTTTGTCACCAGAAGCATCTTTCCTGAAGTCTTCCATTGTGGTCTATGGCGGTTTCGGACGTCAGTTCACACCTATGCACCCGGCTTTTCTGGTGTAGGTATCCTGGTTCCTGGGGTATCAACGGGTGGGGTGACTCTCCAGCCTTCTGTCTTCCACACGGTTTCTTCAGGGTCCACTGGGAAGGATCCTTCTTCTTGAAAACTCCAACCCCAACTTTCCCGTTGACTTACATGGAGTACGCGGCTGTTTTTCAACTCTGCACACAGCCTCTGTGGGGTTCTGGGGTACTTACCTCGAGTGGTTCCTTGTGTCCCCAGTTCTTCTGAGTCTCCTGGTCCAAGTCCCGACTTCGGTCGCAGTTCACATTCCACTTCTTTAGTATATGGTTTGGTCTCCCCCTGGGGTCCACTGTGTATTTGTGCTTACTTACTTGCTTACAATTTTAGCATTGCGTGTATTGTGTTGATATCGCCGGGTATGAGACATACCAATGTGCTTGTGAGTGTGTGTAATAAATATACTTATTTCTATAAGTGCACTGTGTGGTTCTTTTTCATTTTAACCTACACTATATGATTAGTTCTGGAAAAATAACCTGCTTAACACTCCTTCTGGACTAAGCTTGAAGGCTGCTCTCCACATCTACCACTTAGAGAGCTTTCTATGGTTGTCTAAGACCACTAAAATCACCATAAGGGTTGTCTGGATTAGTGTAGGTTGCTTCACTTAATTAAATGTGCACCATGTACTAAGCCAGCCTCCTATATCTCCAGTGCCTGAAAAGTCCTGAAAATGACCAGGCGATAACATAGAACCTCTGGGTTCTACCGTCACCGGAGTCGGCTTAGAGCAACACCAATCTGACTCAGAGTCATCGGGGATAAGGATGGGACTCGCCACACACACTAGCCCTAGTTGTTAACTAGGGATGGGAACTAGAGGCACAGGGCCAAGGGACTAGCCAGCCTCCAAACTAATATGTAAACACAAATGGGGCTGTCCCTAGTTGGAATTTCTACAGAATTTTTAGAGATGCGTGTCCAGTGGGGATTTCTCACAAAAAGTGAAGGACTGGCCTCACACACCACCTGGTGTCATGCTTCATCATAGGCCGTCCTCGCCCTCTAAAAGAGAGACACTCGGTAAGAGAACCGGTGTGCGTGTGCTGTTGTAATCGTTTTAGTTGTTTTAAACTGCTGTTTTTTACCTTGCTCGCTCTGAAATACTTTGTTGCACTGAATTTTTATATTTTTATCTTTCAAAGTTTTACTTACTCACCTCGTGTACGCCTGCTCTGGTCCACCACGGCTGAGTGCCGATTGCGTGGAGGGTGGGGCAAATCCCACATTGCGTCACTTCCTGGGCGGGAGGCGGATACTGACAAGGGATTCCCCCATAATATAAATAACAGATGTGTTGCCGGCCGCGCAGAGACACTCGGTAAGAGAACCGGTGTGCGTGTGCTGTTGTAATCGTTTTAGTTGTTTTAAACTGCTGTTTTTTACCTTGCTCGCTCTGAAATACTTTGTTGCACGGAATTTTTATATTTTTATCTTTCAAAGTTTTACTTACTCACCTTGTGTACGCCTGCTCTGGTCCACCACGGCTGAGTGCCGATTGCGTGGAGGGCGGGGCAAATCCCACATTGCGTCACTTCCTGGGCGGGAGGCGGATACTGACAAGGGATTCCCCCATAATATAAATAACAGATGTGTTGCCGGCCGCGCAGAGACACTCGGTAAGAGAACCGGTGTGCGTGTGCTGTTGTAATCGTTTTAGTTGTTTTAAACTGCTGTTTTTTACCTTGCTCGCTCTGAAATACTTTGTTGCACTGAATTTTTATATTTTTATCTTTCAAAGTTTTACTTACTCACCTCGTGTACGCCTGCTCTGGTCCACCACGGCTGAGTGCCGATTGCGTGGAGGGCGGGGCAAATCCCACATTGCGTCACTTCCTGGGCGGGAGGCGGATACTGACAAGGGATTCCCCCATAATATAAATAACAGATGTGCTGCCGGCCGCGCAGCGGGCGTGCGCAGCGGGCGCGCCAAAGGCAAGCCCGTCTGCGCCCGTCCGCGCCCATACGGGCCTAGGGGCCAGAAACCCCGGTTGTCCAGAGGCACTAAGCAGACTCACATATTCAGCAGATGAGCTACGCAGATTGGCCAAGCCCGTTAATACACTCTGAAAGCACACCATCAAGGTGGATAACAAGGAAATAAAGTGTGACCACTGTAATACAACACTATCATATAAGAACACCAAGAATAATGAAGGCAAGCTACACCTTGCATTATTAAACTGCAGATCTCTAGCCAAACATAAGTATGAAATACATGATCTGTTAAAAGAGAATTCATGGGATGCGCTATTCCTGACAGAGACTTGGCTTAATGAAAGCTCCACTCCTGACCTGTTGGATGCTATTCCCAATGAATTCAGGATAGCAAGGCAGGACCGCGAGGGTCGAAAAGGCGGCGGTATCGCTATAATCCACAAGTCTTCTATTAAATGTGAGATTAAAAAGATAGAACTTGTGGAGTGCGAGGCACTTCTTTTTACTTTAGCAGCTATTGGAGACAATACCATAGTTGGCTACTTAATTTACCGCCCGCCAGGGCCAGTAACACAATTTAAGAAAAGTCTAGAGGAGAAAATTGCACACCATGTTCTCAGACATAAAAACTTCATGGTGTTAGGAGACCTAAATCTACACTTTGACAATAAACTTCACTCCGAGGCAACTACTATCTGTAACGACCTACTAACACTAAACTTAACACAAAGAGTAAAAACTAAAACACATCAAGGGGGACATATCCTAGATCCCATTTTTTCCAATATCATGGAGATAGAGGTTGACACCCCATGGCCTGTTCCCTGGTCAGACCATTTCATAGTCCAATTCACAGTACCGTCACATAGGAAGAGGTCTAGGCAACAGGCTAAAAAAATTACCGCTAGGGCATGGAAAGGTTTTTAACTCTGCCTCCTTTACACAGGCATTGGAAGAAACAAAGCCCATACTAGTCAGCGATGTGAATCAGGCTAATAACCAACTGGAAGTTTGGATTACAGAAGCACTAGACAAAACGGCTCCCTGGAGCACAAGGATGCCCAAGAGGCAGAAGGAAACGGCACCTTGGTTCAACGAAGAACTGAGGGTGGCCAGAAAACAATGCAAAAAATTAGAACGCACCTGGAGGAAGGACTACAGCAATGGGGTTAA
The DNA here is from genome assembly GCA_963921515.1 of Calotriton arnoldi. Taxonomy (NCBI): domain Eukaryota; kingdom Metazoa; phylum Chordata; class Amphibia; order Caudata; family Salamandridae; genus Calotriton; species Calotriton arnoldi. The sequence continues at coordinate 523,683 of CAWUFW010001733.1, read as the reverse complement.
AGAAAAGTATAAAAGGGAATTAAAACAATACCACATACTGATTAAGAAAATCCGCTGCAAGTTTTACACGGAGAAAATTGATAGTGCCAATAACTCCCCCAAAGAAATGTTTTCCATATTGAACTCCCTCAGAACCCAGGAGACGAGGGAGGAGATACCTGACTCAGTGGAAAACTGTAATAAGGTAGCAGACTTCTTCGCAAAAAAAGTGATGAAGATTTATGACACTTTCCCAGATGAAGCGAAACAAGGCACGGGGCTGACCAATGGTAATCAAATGAACCATGTAGGGGTGACATTGGATGTCTTTAAGATCCAGGACCTTGAAGAACTCACGTCCATAGCCAAAGGGATCAAATCTGGCTCCCCTTTGGACCCAGCCCATCCAAATATAGTTATGGAAGGAGCTAAGGCAATCATGCCCTGTATTCAGGAGCTCATTTCGTGCTCCTTTCTAACTGGAACAGTCCCTAATAAATGGAAACAGGCCATCGTTAAGCCACTAAAAAAAAATCCATCTGTGGAGTCATCCATTCTAGACAATCTTCGCCCTATTTCTCTGCTACCTTTCGTAGCTAAGATTGCAGAGAAAGTAACCAACATCCAACTGGTAGAACATGTAGAGAGGAATAATCTACTGCATCCCTCTCAGTCAGGTTTTAGAATGGCCCACTCCACGGAGTCGGCCCTTCTTATTGCCACTGAAACTCTAAGGAAATATGCAGATGAAGGTCAAACAGCCGCACTAATCCTGCTTGACCTAAGTGCGGCGTTTGATACTGTCTCCCATAAAATACTTCTGCATAGGCTAGAGAACTGTGGCATTAGGCATAGTGCTCTTGGCTGGATGAAATCGTTTCTCTCAGCACGAAGTTTCCAAGTCAGGCAGCAGTCCTCTGTATCGGAAAGCTTTCCTTTGGCACAGGGTGTGCCACAGGGCTCCATTTTGAGCCCCACCCTGTTCAACCTATATGTGGGGCCGCTTGCAGAACTAGTGGAGAAACATAAAGTATCGATCGTCTCCTATGCTGATGATACACAGGTAATCGTGATGCTATCACAGGAGAATAATCAGGCCCCCATCCGATTTGCAGAGTGCCTAGATGAGGTCGCGGACTGGATGTCAAATCACTGCCTCAAATTAAATGGGAGCAAAACTGAAGTGTTGGTGGTTGGCAAAACCCCGTCTATATGGCCATTCGCCTGGTGGCCTGAATCCCTAGGCCAATTCCCTACCCCTAAGCCCGTAGTCAAGAATCTCGGAGTCTGGATGGATTCCGAACTTACTTTTGACTCCCAAATACGTAAAGTGGCTGGCAAATGCTATGGTGCTATGAGGGTCCTGCGTAAAATCCTGAACCTCCTACCAGCTAACTCCAGGAAGACTATAGTACACGCAGTCATTACCTCCCAATTAGACTACGGTAATGTACTGTACCTTGGAGCTACCAAACAAGGTTTAGCAAAACTACAGAGGGTCCAAAATGCGGCCGCACGGTTGGTACTTAGCCTCCCTAGAAGGTCTAATACTAAGAAAGCACTGAAAGCTTTGCATTGGCTACCAGTGGATAAAAGAGTGTCCTTCAAGGCAATGTGCTATTGCCACTGTATCTTACTAAATAAAGGCCCGAAGTATCTCCAACCACTAATAACCAAGTACACCCCTGGCCGCAGTCTAAGATCTTCAGAGCTGGCATTGGCTACGGTGCCTAGAATATTCAGAGCCAGAATGGGCGAGCGCTCTTTTAGATATAAGGCAGCAAAAATGTGGAACAGTTTGCCTATTGAACTCCGATTAGAGCCATGTAAAAAAGATTTCGTAGGCAACTGAAAACATGGCTATATGTGAAGTCCGATGGGTCATAGGGGTCGTAGTACCTCTATCACTGTAGTCCGCTTGTCTCACACGCCCCTTCTCTCATATTGAGCTTCTCAGCGCGGGGACACACCAGTGGTGTAACCATGCGCTCTACAAATGCTTAAACTAAACTAAACTAAACTAAAAACTTCATTTGATAAAGGGCGGACATACACCTGACGACAGGGATGCACTTCTAAAACTAAGTGGTGGCCCGTGAGTTTGTGAAAAAGTGATCTAAAAACCATTCCAGTTGTCAGTGACTGATTTAATTAATTTTACTTAGAAGGACAACTGCATGGTATTAAAAGGAAGTGGGCGGTGATTTGGGAACTAATTATCCCATCACCGTGCTAAGAAAGGTCAACATGTTTCTGCTTAGGGTCCCCGGAGGGTACATAGCATTCGTCAGGACCAAATATTAATAGAGGGCTCCGCCTTTTACACTTTGTATAAAGGATCAACCACTAAAACCCGGGGGTTGTAAGGATCAACTGCCCCGCAAGCCTCGTGAAACCTGTAGAAAAAAACAAAAAAACAACAAATACATACCGAATGTGTAAGTACCCTTATTGTAATGTTGCATTACATACATCACCACACTTATAAAGCGCGCGTGGTGGTTTCTAAGTGAAACACGTGTCACTCATACGTGTCAGCATTTATCAGGGGAGGAAAAAACATGTTTCTCGCCGCTTACCCTAGGTCACTATCCTACTTACTCCATAGGAGGTCGAGGGTGGAAGGGCCTACTGTGACATTCTGAAAAAGAGAGACATAAAATCATGGCCTGATGATGGTGGATCAGGTCCAAGATAGGGAAAAGCCATTCATATAGTTTCATGTTAAAAAGGTTAAAAAAGTGTACTCCACGTGGGAGGGATGAAGTTGCACCAAAAAGCGTAAAAATACGCTCTACCATTCATCCGAAACACACACAGTCTTACTTTCATCTTCAGCGCTTCCAGCTGTGTCTCCTACATTCATCCGCTTCGCCTCCCCGCCGGTGAGTGATGGTGGGAAAAGAGCGGGCTTTTATACTGTTGTTCATTGCCTAATTGCTAGGTACTGGTTCAGGCAGTAGGAACACCTGAGCAAGATCCGGAGTAACACCGGACAAGTGCCTGGTTGCCTGGTTGAGGGAGTTACCTCATGGGTCACCTGATCAGGGAGTGGCTGCAGTCCCCATGGAGCGTGCGCGAGAGTGAGTTACATCCAAAACACTACGCTCGGTGCCAAATAGGGCGAGTGGTGGAATACTCGCGCATGCGTCCAAAACTCCTCTTATGAGATGACGCTAGTGTATAGCGGCTCAATTGCTAGGTACTAATTTGTCGAGGGACCAGTCGCGGAGCCACCACCACCACTCGTCTTCGAAGTCTACGCACTCCTCATGTAAGTCGAAGCACAAGAAGAAGTCGAAGAAGCATCGTCTCTCTTCGACTTCTCCCCATCCGTCGGCCGACGCGACAAGGGATGCGGGTGGTGACCCTCCCGCGGCTCCGCGTACGGAGCCCGAAGGGTCGGCTCCGAGTTTCCCTCCATTCCCGGGTCCCGGAGCGACCCCTGCCCAGCTTCGACAGTTTTACGAAGCGATGCATGCCATCTTTGGGCAGTCCGACTCTGCTGGCGCGCCTTCATGCCCCACGGACTCAGCTGGGGGCCCTGGGCCTTCGGCCCCGGCACCCCAGGGTCCCCTTGGATCCAGGCCTGGATCCGGATCGGCGCCGGTCGACCTCATCACACCTCCACCGGCGTCGATTCAACTGGCACCACGCCCGCAGCCGGAACCGGTTGTGTCTCCAACCGGCATCGACCCCGGCCTCCATCCCGACGTGGACACGGAGTCGGATGACGCCGGATCCGGCGCCGACTGGTACTTTTGTACCCCTGTTCCACCCTGGTTCTTTCAGACCAGATTGGCAACCAGAGGAGGGTGAGGAGGACTGGGAGGGGTCTGGAGACCCTTTAACTGACCAGTTGGTATATGATCCGGACTTTAGAGAGGAGTTGGGGGATGCCAGTGGTCTGGATACCTCGCCAGACCTTGGCATGTTGTCTCCTCCTACCGTGGCTACGGAGGAGGGAGCTTCTTACGCAGTGGTGTTGCGTAGGGCGGCCGAGGCTCTCAACCTCGAGCTACTTACGCTGGCGGTCAGGACTAACCTCCTGACAGAGGTGCTTCAACCTGCAGCGAGCTCTTTGGAGCCCCTGCTGCCGTTTAATGAAGCCCTAACGGACATCCTTTTGGGCACCTGGTCCAGGCCCAACACAGGGGCTACTGTGGATAGGATGATTGCCCGACGCCACCGCCTGGCTCCGGGCGACCACACTTTCCTCTCCCAAGACCCCACCCCTGAGAACTTGGTAGTCCAAGCCTGCACGTCAAAAGGCGCATTCCCTAACGCTCCACCTGATAGGGAAACCAAAAAGCTGGACCATCATGGGAAGAAGATGTTTTCTTCCTCCAGCTTGGGACTGCGGTCGGTAAACACTGCATGTCTATTGGGCCGTTACGCCCACTCTGTGCGGGATACGGTGGCGCAGGTGCTACCCCAGTGCCTGGAGGAGGCCCGGGCCGTGCTCTCCCGTGCATTTACCGAGGGGAGAGATGCAGCCAAGTTTACCATTCGATGTGGACTGGATACCGCCGACTCACTAGGCAGGACGATTTCAACATTGGTAGCCCTTCGACGCTACGCCTGGCTGAGGGCGACTGGTTTTTCTGGGGATGTCCAAGCTACCCTGATGGACATGCCCTTTGATGTCCATCGCCTGTTCGGCGACAAAGCAGACAACGAGCTAGAGCGCTTCAAGGACTCTCAGGCTTCGGCCAAGTCCTTAGGCCTCTCCACCACCCGCCCTGCGCAGTCTGCTTTTCGCCCCTTTCGTGGCTACGGAAAGGGTGCCCCACCACGTTCCACCCAGAGCCACAGGCCGGCGCAAGCTGTTCAGCCCCTGCGCGGCCGGGGACGTGGGGACCACAGCCGTGGGTCTGGGAGCCAGCGAGCGGGCCAGTCCACCACCGCCCCCTCTGCAGCAGCCTCCAAACCCTGCTAGTCTGACCTTTCAGGGCCACCAATCGCCAGTGGGTGGCAGGATTCGCCATCATCTCCCCCACTGGCGCACCATCATGTTGGACAGGTGGGTTTTGCAGATAGTCCGAAGGGGCTACTCCCTCCCCTTCGAGACTACCCCTCCATCCATGCCGCCTCAGTACCATCGCATGCTGGAGGATCACTTGGCCTTTCTCCAACAGGAAGTTATGGCTCTCTTGGCCAAGGGAGCCATCAAGCGAGTTCCTGCCCCAGAAGTAGGTTGTGGTTGCTATTCCCACTACTTTCTGGTGCCCAAGAAGGACAAAGGCCTGCGTCCTATCTTGGATCTCAGGAACGTCAACTGCTTCCTCCGGAAGGAGAAGTTCAAAATGTTGACGCTAGCTCAGGTCCTGTCTGCCCTCGACCCTGAAGACTGGATGGTAGCGTTGGACTTGCAGGACGCTTACTTTCACATTCCCTTCCTGCCGGCCCACCGGTGTTACCTGCGGTTCACGGTAGGCCACGAGCTCTTTCAGTTTACCGTGCTTCTCTTCGGCCTTACCAGCGCCCCTCGGGTGTTCACGAAAGTGATGGCGGTGGTCGCAGCTCATCTGCGCATATCAGGGGTTCCAGTCTTCCCCCTACCTCGACGACTGGCTGTTGAAGGCGGGCTCGCCCCAGGCAGTCGTCTCCCACCTCCAGACTACGGCAGACCTCCTGCATTCGCTGGGGTTCACTATCAACGTGCCTTAGTCACACCTGACTCCCTCTCAGAAGCTCCTTTTCATCGAAGCGGTTCTGGACACGACGCAGATTCGGGCTTATCCTCCCAAGCAGCGAGTCCGGGATATTCGGGCTATGATTCCGATCTTTCAGCCTCTATCCCGGGTTTCAGTCAGGATGACCCTGCGGCTGCTGGGCCTCATGGCCTCCTGCATCCTGCTGGTGGACCATGCCAGGTGGCATATGCGGGCTCTGTAGTGGGACCTGAAGTTCCAGTGGCCACAGCATCAGGGGAATCTGTCTGATTGCGTTCAGATCTCGGAGGGCACTGCACGACAATTGCAGTGGTGGCTAACGAACCAGGATTGGGTCGGCGGCAGGTCCCTCTCCCTTCCCCAACCGGAGTACACAGTGGTGAATGATGCATCACTTCTAGGGTGGGGTGGCCACATGGGAGAGGTGGAGATCAGAGGCATCTGGTCTCCGGCGGAGTCCGGGCTCCACATCAACCTTCTGGAGCTTCGGGCGATCCGGCTTGCACTAAAAGTATTCCTTCCCTCTGTCCGGAGAAGAGTGGTGCAGGTGTTCACGGACAACACCACCACCATGTGGTACTGCAACAAACAGGGCGGGGTGGGGTCGTGGACCCTATGTCAAGAGGCTCTCAGTCTCTGGACATGGCTGGAACATCAGGGCATATCCCTGGTGGTTCAACACCTGGCATGTTCACTGAACGACAGGGCAGACGAACTCACCCGCAGGTGCATGATGGATCACGAATGGCGTCTGCACTCGGAGGTGGCGCAAGGTCTCTTTCAGCAGTGGGGAGAGCCTTGGGTAGATCTATTCGCCACCGAAGAGAACGCGGAATGTCAGCAATTCTGCGCGTTGGAATTTCCAAGGCGGCACTCGCTAGGCAACGCTTTTCATCGCGAGTGGAGTTGCGGTCTTTTATACGCCTTTCTGCCTATACCACTTCTGCCCAGAGTGCTGAAGAAGATCAACCGCGACCGGGCCCAAGTCATCCTTGTGGCTCCGGATTGGGTACGAAGGGCCTGATTCACAGAACTAACTTACGCCAAAAACGTAAAGTTAGTACTTTTTGGTATTCACAGAATACACTTACTCATTTTGGTATTCACAGAATGAACTTACTCATTTCGGTATTTACAGAAGTTAGTAGTCCTAACTTTAGGACTCCTAAATGCCTTCTGTGAATACCGAAAGTCTTAAAGTTAGGATTTTTGTCAGTTTAGGAGTAGTAAAGTTAACTTTACTACTCCTAAACTGAGAAAAATCCTAACTTTTAGGAGTAGTAAAGTTAACTTTACTTTACTACTAACTACTAACTTCTAACTACTAACTTTTAGGAGTAGTAAAGTTAACTTTACTACTCCTAAAAGTTAGGATTTTTCTCAGTTTAGGAGTAGTAAAGTTAACTTTACTACTCCTAAACTGAGAAAAATCCTAACTTTAAGACTTTCGGTATTCACAGAAGGCATTTAGGAGTCCTGAAGTTAGGACTACTAACTTCTGTGAATACCGAAATGAGTAAGTTCATTCTGTGAATACCAAAATGAGTAAGTGTATTCTGTGAATACCAAAAAGTACTAACTTTACTTTTTTGACGTAAGTTAGTTCTGTGAATCAGGCCCCTAGAGTCTGGTATCCCGAGCTGTTACACATGGCCATCGATCCTCCGATCCGCCTGCCTCTTCGGAAGGATCTTCTGTTGCAGCAGGTGACGGTCTTCCACCCGAACCTGTCCAGTCTCCACCTCCTTGCGTGGAGATTGAGCGGTGACAGTTGAGAGCCTTTGACCTTCCTCCCGAAGTCTGTGATGTTATCTTGGCAGCCAAGCGTCCCTCCACTAAGACGGTATACGCCTGCAGATGGAACAAATTTGTGGCATGGTGCACAGCAAAGGCTGTGGATCCCCTTTCTGCCCCTCTTTCTGAGGTTTCTTGTTCCTTCTGTCTTTGGCCCAGCAGGGCTCTGCTCTGGGCACTCTGAAGGGCTACCTCTCAGCCTTTTCAGCCTTTCTTAAGCTTCCTGATCAGCCTTCTCTTTTCAAGTCCCCTGTTGTAAATCGCTTCCTGAAGGGCATTACTCATCTTTTTCCCTTCGTAATGCCTCAGTGGGACTTGAACTTGGTGCTTACTTACCTAATGTGCACTCCCTTTGAGCCGCTTCATAACTGTCCTCTCAGACTTCTTACCTTAAAGACTTTTTTTCTGATTGCCATCACCTCTGCTCGCAGGGTGAGTGAGCTACAAGCTCTTTCTTCAAAGCCTCCTTTTCTGGCTGTTCATCCGGACAAGGTCGTCCTCAGAACCAGACCTTCTTTTCTTCCCAAGGTGGTTACTTCCTTCCACATTGGTCAAACTATCACTTTGCCCACCTTCTTTCCGCCTCCGCATCTTTCTAAGGAGGAAGAGAGGCTCCACTGTCTGGATCCAAAAAATGCGCTTTCATTTTATTTGGATCACACCAAGCAATTCCGGGTGGATGACCAGCTCTTTGTTGGCTATGTGGGCGCCAAAAAAGGTCGGGCCGTGCACAAACGGACCATCTCTAGGTGGGTCGTTTTGTGCATTAAAGCTTGCTATTCTTTGGCAAGGAAGGAGCCTCCAGTGGGACTGAGCGGCCATTCCACCAAGGCGACGGCAGCGACCACTGCTTTGGGACGGGGAGTCCCCCTCAATGACATCTGCCAGGCAGCTACGTGGGCTTCATTGCACACGTTTACCAAACACTACTGCCTGGACAGCCAAGTCCGGAGAGACGGCTTCTTTGGCCGTTCTTTTCTCCAGAACTTGGTTCGCAGACCCACCTCCAGGGTTGGTATTGCTGGGGTATCTATTCTAAGGTGAGGAATCTATAACTAATTGCCTCTTTCAGATGAACAAGTTACTTACCTTCGGTAACGATATATCTGTAAGAGACATAGATTAGTTATAGATTCCTCACCGCCCCACCCATCCTCCCCGTTCTGCGAACTGACTTCTAGGGTCAGGGAATCCCTTTTAGGGCCCTAGTTTTTGTGCACCAGTGGTCAGTGTCTTGCATGGCTCTGCGCTTCTGGCGTGGAATGTCGTGTAAAAGAACTGACGTCAGTGCACGAGGGCGGCATCTAAGTAGCTACCGCGACATCATCCTGGCGACCACGACGCCAACGACGAATGCGGAGCCGACCGAAACCACCTTTCAACGCGCAGGGGCACTGCTGACGAAAAATTCTCTGGATCCAGTCTGACGCCTGGGGGTAATTCTAAGGTGAGGAATCTATAACTAATCTATGTCTCCTACAGATATATTGTTACCGAAGGGAAGTAACTTGTTCGACCGTGACGTCATAACCGATGCAGATGACGTCAGGTGGAGCCGGATGGAGCCACCTGATGGCGCACACAAGGGGTACTGCTCACGCAAAAGTTTATGGATCCAACCTGAGTCCTGTGGAATTCAAAGGTAAGGAATCTGCAGCTAGAAGTCTCTATCAGATGCCAGGTTTTCCGTGCACTTGAGATAATAGTGTCTTCCACAGAAACTCTGTAATCTGCACACAAACAAGCGACAGTGGGGAAATTCACCAGGGCAATAGGCCATCTCAGTTCATTACTCGCAGCACGACAAGTCCCAGTCACTTCCATCTTAAGCAACCTATTCTGCCTCCTCCTCTCCCCATATGCTTCCAAACATCCAAAGTCTGCTCATCGGATAATACCCCTTCAAAACAGCGCGAGTAGCGAATAACGGGTTAAGAAGTCCCTGCTTCCTGCCGAGGATGACAGACCTAAAGCATCCTGGATCCAAAGGAGAGAGTGGCGCTGGGGGGAAGGGAGTCCCATAGATGACCATCGCAGCCCCAGCACAAGGTGCACAGATATGCTCATCACTGCACCCAGCTTGTCAAACTCAATAACACAGGGTCTCATGAACATTGTCCAAGGGAGCAATAGGCCCGATCCCAGTCATTGTCACATCCAAACCACATGGGGGCCACAGAGCAGCTGTCGGGTCTTAACCGCACAGGAGCAGAACAATGCTCATTTCCAATGCCCCTCTTAGAACGTCCCTGCAAGGTTTGAGTGATCCTTCGCAGGTAAGTCCCAAGGGGGGAAAGGGGATTGGGACAGAGAAGAGACACTCCAAGCTCACTGTCTGTTCTGCTTCGTCTTCTTCTTCTTTTAAACTTCTGACAGTACTGTGAACATTAGCACTGATTTTAAAACTAATCCAAATTTTTATAGACTTATTTTCTTATTTTAAAACTAAATCGCTTGTCTTACCAGTGTATGTCATGGAGCCTACTTCTCTTCTTACTTCTCAAGTTTGCTTTAATTTGTATTGAGAAGATGCCTGTCAGGAATAGGCGCTGATTGCATACACCTGCTGGGCATGTTATGTAACTACCCGAGTGGTGGTTACATAAGGCAAAGACTACATCTCCCATAAGTCCCAGGGGCATGAGTCAGATGGCCTTCCTACGGACGCTATTAAAGCCCCGCCTTATTGCAAGCAGGTACTTGTCAATCCCGATCGGCCCTGCACCCGAAGAGACTCAGAGGAGAAACGCCGTGTTCAGAGGAGGATACTGTTCTGAGATCCTGTTCTCGAGTTAGTGTCTCCGGTGAGGAGAAATTCCGACGTCCTACTGCCTTTGCGATGCTGCGCTGGTGTGCGGCCCTTCTTCAAAGAGTCACGCATTGAGCCAACTTGAAGCGCATTGGAGTGCGTGTTCGAGCCGTTTGAAAATCCATCACGGCATTACTTCATGTTATTTATTCCCTTGCTGATTTTTCTTCGCCCACTTCACGGAGCACTTCTGGATACAAGGAGAGGTTCGGCTCCGGTCCAGCTTTCCTTTCTTTACATCCCGATGATTTTGTTTCCAGAGCAACAGTGTGCTTGGAGCCGTTGAAAGGCTCGGAGAGCGAAGCTGTCTTTTGTGTTGCATTTGGTTTCCAGCCCTTACCTTGAACTAGACGTGGTTGTTCACAGATTGGAACAATCACCGGATTCAGCCCTGCTGCCAGGAGATCGGAGTATTCCTTTCGGGACACCCACTAAGCTAAGTACTAGTACGGTGGGGTAACAGGGAATAAGGTCTTCATAGGGTATATTAATACCACATTGAATATGAGGCTAGACAGCCAGAGTGAAGCCTACAACTCTAGGTCAGCTTCCCTGAGGGTGTTTCGCAGCCACATCTTTGTTGTTTCATTTTTACTCCCTGTTACTTTTCCCTTTCCCCTGTGGTGGTGTTATCTGTTGAGTGGTATCTGGTGGCTCTCAGGTGATTCCATTGTGGGGATAGGGTTACTCAGCTTCTCACATCGCTCCCGCTGTATCCGGCATCTAAGGTTAGTAGTCAACCTGCCCGTATTCTGACAATGCCACTTAGTTCTCTCTTACTCTTGTCTTTTACAGGGACGACCAGCATTCAATCCTGCTTCTGCTAGTATACAAGAAAACATAAGGTAAGTATAGATTATTATCTTCCTGGTGTGTGTTGTGTAATCAACCAACCCTCCTGTGTCTCTTAAATCTTACTCACAGCGTTAAGAACTATTGTGGATTTTTGTTGGGGGTTCCGCTTTTCTGCATTCATTGCTTCTTTCCTGTTTCTTTGCGTTGTCACACTCTAGGCGCTTTTTGGATAGCGTGTTTTTATCTCTTGTATTGTAACTAGTTAATTGGCTGAGATAACGCGGCGTGAGGACTGTCGCGCCCGCGTTGATCTGAGCCGGACCCTACTGACAGGGAAAGTCGAGAAATAATCTTTTATGTGGAGGCGCTAGTCTTAAATGCGCAAGAGGAGGTTTAGCTTGCCGACTTCTTTTTAAACTGGGAAATGTGCTTTTATCTCCTAGTAAGTTTCCTTCAGAAAAGACTAATTACGTTCAGTTTAAAAAGAGAGATTCTTTTAATTGGGCATTTGAGGATTTTAACTTTTAAATGCTTCCGAGGTTTTCAGAACAGAGTCTGAACTAAAGGAAACCCAGGAATCTGCCATGGGATACACGTGAGGAAATAAACAGGAATTTTCAGTACTTGCGCAAGGGTTTTACACTGACCTTAACTCTGGAACATTAAATACCGTCGGAAACTAACCGCGACTTTATTTCTATTCGCAAACTACCCTAACTACTTCCCTGTCGCCAGAAACTGCTCCTCCTCAGCTGATATCTTCAGTGAAGTGCGCCTTGGAATGTTGGAGCGCGCTTCACCAGGCAGTGATTAACAGGGAGAACGAGACCGCTGAACAGCGGTGTGCTGATTGATTGCTGAAGTATGTTGGCGGCCATGTTGGAATTCCGGCGGTGCCAACAAGCTCGCCAACTCAAGGGGTAATTTACTTGCAGGTGAGTTTGATGGGTTTGAAAGGGGAACACGCCAGCCACAGTCAGGTTGGAGGGAGGAAACCGCCCGTGAGCCCTGACAGTACCCCCTCCCAATGGGGTTTCCTCCAATCGTGGTTTTAAAGGGAATTTGGCATGGAAGGCTCTGATTAAACGGGGAGCATGGACATCTGAACTCTTTTCCCATGAACGCTCATCTGGTCCATAGCCGTTCCAATCAATGAGGTAGAAAAGTTCATTGCGAACCTTCTTTGAATCTAAAATGTGTTTCACCTCGTACTCCACCTCTCCATCAATAATTAAAGGATCAGGAGGGGAGAGACTGCGCAAACCTGGTTGAACTGGTTTAAGAAGCGAGACATGAAAAATTGGATGAATTTTAGTTGTGCCAGGTAGGGATAGCCGATAAGTTACTGGATTAATGACCTTTTCAATAGGATAGGGGCCCATGAAACGAGGTTGAAATTTACGGGGACCCTTGAGTTTGAGATTTTTTGTACATAGCCACACTAAATCCCCTACGTGAAGATCAGGTTCTTTTTTACGCTTTCGGTCAGCAAACTGTTTGTAACGATCTTTAGCGATCGACAAATTCTGGGCTACAGAGTGATGAATCTTGGTTACATGTCGGGCTATGTCTTGGACTGCTGGGACTTCTATATCATCAAAATTAACATGTGAATTAGGATGTCTGCCTGAGTTGATAAAGAAGGGGGAGTGACCAGTAGACACGTTGAGGGCATTATTATGAGCATACTCCGCTGTCCATAAATGGTCTGGCCAGTCACCCTCGTCATTTAATAAATAAAGGCGCAGGTGCTGTTCTAATTCTTGGTTAATGCGTTCTGTCTGGCCATCAGTTTCCGGATGAAAACTGGTGGAATAGCGATGATCAACATTAAGACCCTTGATATAGTCCTTCCAAAACCGTGATAGAAACTGGGAGCCCCTGTCTGAGATCAGAACCTTAGGAATACCATGGAGGCGAATTATATGCTGATTAAAAAGTTGGGACAATTGTTTAGCAGTAGGTGTGCCCTTGAAGGGTACAAAATGCGCCATCTTGCTAAATGTATCTACACATACAAGGATGGTATCATAACCATGGGATGAGGGCAGATCTACAATCAGGTCCAGGGAGACAGTGTGCCAAGGATATGGGGGAGTTGGCATGGGCTGTAGGAGACCCTTAGGAGCCTGTCTGTCCGGTTTTCCCCGTGCACAAATTTCACATCCCAAGACATATTGAATGATATCTCTACACATGTGTGGCCACCAGAAACGACGTTTGAGTAAATCTTCAGTCTTCAATATGCCTTTGTGGCCGGCCAGAGGGTTGTCATGAAATTCTTGCATAGCCTTCATCTGTAGTTCCTTGGTAGGTAAATACAAGGTGGTTCCTTGATAAGGTAGACCGTGTCGGATGAAACGTTGTGGATCTTCTGTAGCCCAAGTTTCCATGTCGAGAGTAGTCATTGCATTCCGAACGTGATTCTCAAAGGGCTCCAAAGAGATTGTTCCAATGAATTTTTCTTCAGGGATGATTTGCTGATTCTCAATGACGGAAGTTTGATTTTCAGTGTCAAGTCTGGAGAGAACATCAGCTTTTCCGTTCTTAGAACCTGGGCGAAACGTGATTACAAAATCGAAGTCCGCGAAGTAAAGAGACCAACGCAGCTGGCGGGGTGTGAGTGTACGGGCAGATCGTAGGAATTTCAGATTACGGTGATCTGTGAACACCGTTACCGTGTGTTTGGCCCCCATTAAGTAATGCCTCCAATCCTTGAAGCGATACCAAAGGGGATGATGGACGGAGCGTTAGAGCAAATCAAACACTCACCCCCAGTCAAATGATCTGGGTTTAATCCATCATCATTCTTTAGCTCACTCCACCACCCCAGTTCAGACATGGCCATATGCAAATCAGTCTGACCCTGTGCCTCATGGGAACAGTCCAGCCCGAACTGCCAAGCCATGTCTTCCCCGGACCGGAAACAAGCATCCCGGGACCGGCTTCGGGTTCAAAACCCTCATCAGCCAGGCTATCTTGAATCCAGTGGCAAAGTGAGCAAGGGACCCACGTCTGGGCATACCCTGCCAACCCAGGGCGAACAAAGCGATACCAAAGGGGATGATGGACGGAGCGTTAGAGCAAATCAAACACTCACCCCCAGTCAAATGATCTGGGTTTAATCCATCATCATTCTTTAGCTCACTCCACCACCCCAGTTCAGACATGGCCATATGCAAATCAGTCTGACCCTGTGCCTCATGGGAACAGTCCAGCCCGAACTGCCAAGCCATGTCTTCCCCGGACCGGAAACAAGCATCCCGGGACCGGCTTCGGGTTCAAAACCCTCATCAGCCAGGCTATCTTGAATCCAGTGGCAAAGTGAGCAAGGGACCCACGTCTGGGCATACCCTGCCAACCCAGGGCGAACAAAGCGATACCAAAGGGGATGATGGACGGAGCGTTAGAGCAAATCAAACACTCACCCCCAGTCAAATGATCTGGGTTTAATCCATCATCATTCTTTAGCTCACTCCACCACCCCAGTTCAGACATGGCCATATGCAAATCAGTCTGACCCTGTGCCTCATGGGAACAGTCCAGCCCGAACTGCCAAGCCATGTCTTCCCCGGACCGGAAAAAAGCATCCCGGGACCGGCTTCGGGTTCAAAACCCTCATCAGCCAGGCTATCTTGAATCCAGTGGCAAAGTGAGCAAGGGACCCACGTCTGGGCATACCCTGCCAACCCAGGGCAAACAAAGCAATACCAAAGGGGATGATGGACGGAGCGTTAGAGCAAATCAAACACTCACCCCCAGTCAAATGATCTGGGTTTAATCCATCATCATTCTTTAGCTCACTCCACCACCCCAGTTCAGACATGGCCATATGCAAATCAGTCTGACCCTGTGCCTCATGGGAACAGTCCAGCCCGAACTGCCAAGCCATGTCTTCCCCGGACCGGAAACAAGCATCCCGGGACCGGCTTCGGGTTCAAAACCCTCATCAGCCAGGCTATCTTGAATCCAGTGGCAAAGTGAGCAAGGGACCCACGTCTGGGCATACCCTGCCAACCCAGGGCGAACAAAGCGATACCAAAGGGGATGATGGACGGAGCATTAGAGCAAATCAAACACTCACCCCCAGTCAAATGATCTGGGTTTAATCCATCATCATTCTTTAGCTCACTCCACCACCCCAGTTCAGACATGGCCATATGCAAATCAGTCTGACCCTGTGCCTCATGGGAACAGTCCAGCCCGAACTGCCAAGCCATGTCTTCCCCGGACCGGAAACAAGCATCCCGGGACCGGCTTCGGGTTCAAAACCCTCATCAGCCAGGCTATCTTGAATCCAGTGGTAAAGTGAGCAAGGGACCCACGTCTGGGCATACCCTGCCAACCCAGGGCGAACAAAGCGATACCAAAGGGAATGATGGACGGAGCGTTAGAGCAAATCAAACACTCACCCCCAGTCAAATGATCTGGGTTTAATCCATCATCATTCTTTAGCTCACTCCACCACCCCAGTTCAGACATGGCCATATGCAAATCAGTCTGACCCTGTGCCTCATGGGAACAGTCCAGCCCGAACTGCCAAGCCATGTCTTCCCCGGACCGGAAACAAGCATCCCGGGACCGGCTTCGGGTTCAAAACCCTCATCAGCCAGGCTATCTTGAATCCAGTGGCAAAGTGAGCAAGGGACCCACGTCTGGGCATACCCTGCCAACCCAGGGCGAACAAAGCAATACCAAAGGGGATGATGGACAGAGCGTTAGAGCAAATCAAACACTCACCCCCAGTCAAATGATCTGGGTTTAATCCATCATCATTCTTTAGCTCACTCCACCACCCCAGTTCAGACATGGCCATATGCAAATCAGTCTGACCCTGTGCCTCATGGGAACAGTCCAGCCCGAACTGCCAAGCCATGTCTTCCCCGGACCGGAAACAAACATCCCGGGACCGGCTTCGGGTTCAAAACCCTCATCACTCAGGCTATCTTGAATCCAGTGGCAAAGTGAGCAAGGGACCCACGTCTGGGCATACCCTGCCAACCCAGGGCGAACAAAGCGATACCAAAGGGGATGATGGACGGAGCATTAGAGCAAATCAAACACTCACCCCCAGTCAAATGATCTGGGTTTAATCCATCATCATTCTTTAGCTCACTCCACCACCCCAGTTCAGACATGGCCATATGCAAATCAGTCTGACCCTGTGCCTCATGGGAACAGTCCAGCCCGAACTGCCAAGCCATGTCTTCCCCGGACCGGAAACAAGCATCCCGGGACCGGCTTCGGGTTCAAAACCCTCATCAGCCAGGCTATCTTGAATCCAGTGGTAAAGTGAGCAAGGGACCCACGTCTGGGCATAC
The DNA here is from genome assembly GCA_963921515.1 of Calotriton arnoldi. Classification (NCBI taxonomy): domain Eukaryota; kingdom Metazoa; phylum Chordata; class Amphibia; order Caudata; family Salamandridae; genus Calotriton; species Calotriton arnoldi. The sequence goes on along the minus strand of CAWUFW010001733.1, from coordinate 507,310 downwards.
CCTGCCAACCCAGGGCGAACAAAGCGATACCAAAGGGAATGATGGACGGAGCGTTAGAGCAAATCAAACACTCACCCCCAGTCAAATGATCTGGGTTTAATCCATCATCATTCTTTAGCTCACTCCACCACCCCAGTTCAGACATGGCCATATGCAAATCAGTCTGACCCTGTGCCTCATGGGAACAGTCCAGCCCGAACTGCCAAGCCATGTCTTCCCCGGACCGGAAACAAGCATCCCGGGACCGGCTTCGGGTTCAAAACCCTCATCAGCCAGGCTATCTTGAATCCAGTGGCAAAGTGAGCAAGGGACCCACGTCTGGGCATACCCTGCCAACCCAGGGCGAACAAAGCAATACCAAAGGGGATGATGGACAGAGCGTTAGAGCAAATCAAACACTCACCCCCAGTCAAATGATCTGGGTTTAATCCATCATCATTCTTTAGCTCACTCCACCACCCCAGTTCAGACATGGCCATATGCAAATCAGTCTGACCCTGTGCCTCATGGGAACAGTCCAGCCCGAACTGCCAAGCCATGTCTTCCCCGGACCGGAAACAAACATCCCGGGACCGGCTTCGGGTTCAAAACCCTCATCACTCAGGCTATCTTGAATCCAGTGGCAAAGTGAGCAAGGGACCCACGTCTGGGCATACCCTGCCAACCCAGGGCGAACAAAGCGATACCAAAGGGGATGATGGACGGAGCGTTAGAGCAAATCAAACACTCACCCCCAGTCAAATGATCTGGGTTTAATCCATCATCATTCTTTAGCTCACTCCACCACCCCAGTTCAGACATGGCCATATGCAAATCAGTCTGACCCTGTGCCTCATGGGAACAGTCCAGCCCGAACTGCCAAGCCATGTCTTCCCCGGACCGGAAACAAGCATCCCGGGACCGGCTTCGGGTTCAAAACCCTCATCAGCCAGGCTATCTTGAATCCAGTGGCAAAGTGAGCAAGGGACCCACGTCTGGGCATACCCTGCCAACCCAGGGCGAACAAAGCGATACCAAAGGGGATGATGGACGGAGCGTTAGAGCAAATCAAAACTCACCCCCAGTCAAATGATCTGGGTTTAATCCATCATCATTCTTTAGCTCACTCCACCACCCCAGTTCAGACATGGCCATATGCAAATCAGTCTGACCCTGTGCCTCATGGGAACAGTCCAGCCCGAACTGCCAAGCCATGTCTTCCCCGGACCGGAAACAAGCATCCCGGGACCGGCTTCGGGTTCAAAACCCTCATCAGCCAGGCTATCTTGAATCCAGTGGCAAAGTTAGGTGGCATGGTGAGCAAAAGAATGATGGATTTAACCCAGATCTCTTGACTGGGGGTGAATGTTTTGATTTGTTCTGCATTCCGTCCATCAATTGTGTGTCTTTTGCTTTCTCGCCCTACGTGCGCCAGGTATGCCCAGACGTGGGTCCTGGGCTCACTGTGCCACTGGAATCAAGCTATCCTGGCTGAAGAGGGGTGAAACCCTGAAACCGGTCCTAGGATGCTTGTTTCCGGTCCAGGGAGGAACTGGCTTGGCAGTTCGGGCTGGACTGTTCCCATGAGGCACAGGGTCAAGACTGATTTGCATATGGCCAGGTCTAAACTGGGGTGGCATGGTGAGCAAAAGAATGATGGATTTAACCCAGATCTCTTGACTGGGGGTGAATGTTTTGATTTGTTCTGCATTCCGTCCATCAATTGTGTGTCTTTTCCAATCCTTGAAGGCATCCTTAATTGCCAGGAGTTCCTTCTCGGTTATCGTATAATTACACTCCGCAGGGTTGAGTTTGCGAGAGCGGTAAGCCACCGGGTGTAACTGCCCTGTGTCCTTGCACCTCTGTGAGAGTATTCCCCCGATGGCCAGGTCCGAAGCGTCCGTCTCCAGGTAAAAAGGTTCGGAGGGGTCTGCATGAAGTAGGACGGGTGCAGTGGTGAAACTTTCCTTCATCAACTTAAAGGCCTCTTCAGCTTCTTCGGACCACTTGAATGGTACTCCTTTTTCAGCAAATGAGTTAGTGGGAGGATCTTTTGAGAGAATCCGTAAATGAATCGTCTGTAAAAGTTGGAGAATCCGATAAAACTTTGAATTTCTTTAATAGTGGTTGGAGATTTCCAATCTGTTATCGCCTTCACTTTCTGTTCATCCATCTTCACTCCTTCTGGTGATAATACAAATCCTAAAAATTCCACGGTATCGGTGTTGAACAGACATTTCTCCAACTTGACAAACAGAGAATTCTCGCGCAGACGTTGAAGCACAGCTCGAACTTGACCTTGATGCTCTTCTTTGGTGTTAGAGTAGATCAGAATATCATCTATGTACACTATGGCACATTGGTCGATGAACTCACTTAAAACGTCATTGATACGTACTGGAAGGCCGCCGGCGCATTACAGAGACCATACGGCATTACTAGATACTCGTAAAGGCCATATTTGGTCCTAAACGCCGTCTTCCACTCATCGACTTCCCGAAGTCTAATCAGGTGGTAAGCTCCTCGTAGATCTAAGCAAGTGTAAATTTTTGCCTCCTTCACCTGGTCAATCAGAACGGAAATGAGAGGCAATGGGTATCGATTCTTAACTGTTATTCTGTTGATCGCCCTGAAATCAATGCAAGTCCTGAGATCTCCCCCTTTCTTCGGTACGAAGAAAAGAGGGGATGAGACTGGGGACTGTGATGGTCTAATAAACCCGTTCTCCAAATTTTTGGCCAAGTATTCTTTCAAGTGAACATTTTCTTTCTCCGTCAAGGCATAGACCCGACTGCACGGCAGATTTGCCCCAGGTTCTAAATCTATTTTGCAATCATAGGGTCTGTGGGGAGGTAACGTCTCAGCCTTGACCTCATCAAATACATCAGCAAAGTCTTGATATTCTTCAGGTATCGTGATGGTTTGAATCACGCATACCGAATTTCCTTTTTCACATAACAGAGCTGCAGCTCTGGGTCCGGAGAGATCCAGCATGTTATTGTAACAATGTCTTGTGCAATAGTCAGAATTCAACTTGATCGTTCGAGCTCCCCAATCGATTAACGGATTATGCTCGGTGAGCCATGGTAGACCGAGAATCAGTTGAAATTGGGGGGCATCAATTAGGTTGAATTGTAAAATCTCTTGATGTCCCTCGATGGTAGTCATTTGCACTGGTTCCGTATGACTGGTTATAGGTCCTGAAGTTAAATCCATTCCGTCTACCGCCCTGACCTTCTCACTTCTTTCTTTCTTGATAGCCTGCAATCCAATATGATTTGCGAATCTATGGTCGCAGAAATTACCTGTTGCTCCAGAATCCACCATGACGATGATTCCGGTCAAAAATTCTTCCCTGAATTTTAACGTCACAGACATAACCAAATGGGGCGAGGAGACTTGCAAGGTGTTAGCCAATTGATGATTTATTAGAGTTGTTTCTTTAATCACATCCACCAGTCCAACTCCGCCTACCAGTGGTACAGCTAGTTTTCCTTCTCCTTCACTGGTAACTTGGGTCTTTTTACGCACGTTTTGACAAAATGTCCGCTGCCTCCACAATACATGCATAGCTTGTTCAGTCTTCTCCTTTCCTTTTCCTCTTTGGATAGCGGACCTCTGATGACACCAATCTGCATGGGTTCAACTCCCGAAGATCCTTCTGCAGTCCGTGTGTTTTCGGATCTGGCACGATCAAAACGAGCAACACTGGACCTGAACTCTCTCCTTCGTTCTCCCTTGCGTAAATTTAGCCGATAATAGATTTCCAGAACTAGATCCACCAATGCCGAAATTTCGGTAGGACGATTAGGAATTTGGGACAAGGCATCCTTTAATTCTTCACGCAACCCTCTGTAGAATACTGCAGCTCTTTTATTTTCGGGCCAATTTGTCTCAACCACCAGTTTGTTAAACTGGGCTAGGTAAGCCACTAGTTTTCTATTGCCTTGTTTCAATTCTAACAATTCGTTGTCAGAGGCTTGCAAAACTGTTCTTCTATCAAAGATTCTGAGAAATTCTTTTTTGAAGTCTTCGAGATTGTATAGGACAGGATCATCTTTGGTTACGAGTGGCATGGACCATGAGGCGGCGTCCCCACTGAGGTAGGATAAAATGAAAGCTACGTGGGATTGGGCATCGGGGAAAATCATTGGACGGCACATAAAGTGCTGTGAGCATTGTGTTAAAAAAAATTGTGCTTTCTGCGGGTCTCCATTGAATCGCTCTGGAGGTGCGAGTGGAATTACAGGGGATAATGAATGAATGACTTGTGTGGGGGCCAAAGGTGAGGAACTTGCATTTGTTCTCTGGTTTTCAAAATAAGAAGCTCCTTGACTAGTCCCCGGGACAACCCTTTCCGATTTAAAACTAACCATCTCTTGTCTTAGAATTTTATTTTCCTCCCGGACTGCCTCAAGGTCTCTTTGTAATTTTCCCAATATCTCTCCTAAACTTTTAAAATCTAGTCCCTCTGTCATTCTGCTCGGGTGCTTGTACCAACGTGGGCACTTCACTCTGTCAGGTCTTAACCGCACAGGAGCAGAACGACGCTAATTTCCAATGCCCCTCTTAGAACGTCCCTGCAAGGTTTGAGTGATCCTTCGCAGGTAAGTCCCAAGGGGGAAAGGGGATTGGGACAGAGAAGAGACATTCCAAGCTCACTGTCTGTTCTGCTTCGTCTTCTTCTTCGTTTAAACTTCTGACAGTACTGTGAACATTAGCATTGATTTTAAAACTAATCCAAATTTTATAGACTTACTTTCTTATTTTAAAACTAAATCGCTTGTCTTACCAGTGTATGTCATGGAGCCTACTTCTCTTCTTACTTCTCAAGTTTGCTTTAATTTGTATTGAGAAGATGCCACTTAGTTCTCTCTTACTCTTTACACGTGAGGAAATAAACAGGAATTTTCAGTACTTGCGCAAGGGTTTTACACTGACCTTAACTCTGGAACATTAAATACCGTCGGAAACTAACCGCAACTTTATTTCTATTCGCAAACTACCCTAACTACTTCCACGACGCCAGAAACTGCTCCTCCTCAGCTGATATCTTCAGGGAAGTGCGCCTTGGAATGTTGGAGCGTGCTTCACCAGGCAGTGATTAATAGGGAGAACTAGACCACTGAACAGCGGTGTGCTGAAGTATGTTGGCGGCCATGTTGGAATTCCGGCGGTGCCAACAAGCTCGCCAACTCAAGGGGTAATTTACTTGCAGGTGAGTTTGATGGGTTTGAAAGGGGTAAACGCCAGCCACAGTCAGGTTGGAGGGAGGAAACCACCCGTGAGCCCTGACAGCAGCTTCTCAACCCCCACCGGATAGCCACAATAAAACCAACACTACATGAGACCTCAGGAAAGCGCCCAAGAACCTGTGGAAGGCAGCCCAAAAGTAGCCAAAAAACGAAGCTTCCAAAAAAAGGGGGTGGTCAAGACACCCAACTCCATTAGGGAAAACCTCGTTACATGCCACGTACAGGGACCAGAGGGGCATACACGTGTCCTCAGGACGCGTTGCAATTACCCACAACCCCTAAAAATTGCGACACGCCCCCTTCCTTTCCAGGCACATCGTACATGTTTAGGTCAAAAGGTACCATCCGCATTGACAAAACTACACAAACACGTTAGGAAAAGTAGGGTATTAGAGGGCCGACAACGCCCATAAAACGATAGTTAGGGAAAAAGAGTGATCCACATAATTACGAAGATCGCCCCACTAAGAAACTCACCTCCATCATGGCGAGGGGGGAGGACCAAATGACCCACAAAATAAAACTCAGCCGACCCATGACAAAAAACTCACCGATTCCTAAAATGACGCCCAAACTGGGCCCCCCTCCCCATCGAATACCTTGCCATAGACTGCGCAAAAGAGACGCACAGAAATGCCCCAAGAAGGACAGGCACAGGAATTTCAGAGACTGAGTAAGGATGCATGTTTCTCTAACAAGCTAACCTACAACCCACAGCTCTTATCCAAAAGGTCTGCAATCGAGCCGCGACTTGTCACTAGTTGCACATATGACACAATCCATGACAACCTCAACAATTTCTTTGTCCATGCTGGGCCACCAATACACAGACCTGACCCTTCTTTTGGTGACCGTCTGACCCAAATGACCTTCATGGGCTGCCTGTATAATAGAGCGTCTCATAGACTCAGGTGGAACAAACTTGTCACCTCTCATGATGATATCGTCATCTTCCAACGTCAACTCTTCTGCCACTTTGAAAAAAGATTGAACACCAGGATGAAGAGTGGATTCCATCCGCCCATTACGTACTCCCGTACCTTCCCCAAAACCTTATCTTTGCTCATACCGTGCTTCCAATCCTCCTTATGAAACGCACTCTCCAGACACACATCCAATTCAGCTATCAGGCATTCCTTGTCTTCCTCCTCAGGTTCAGACTCCAGTACCTTTAGAGGAGACCTTTACTAGGGTCCACCATCTCTTCACAGCAACCTCCGAAGTCCCAATGAGGCCTGAAGGTTCAAGCCAACAAAGACCACGGACTATTTTTAACTGACTTTTTTTACAAACAGACTCTTTACACTGTGCCAAACAAAGAAACCCCCCGGACACCAGCAGACGACCCTGCAGACACCATCCCAAGTCCTGCAATGTTCCAAAAGTTATGCATTATTGCATCTTTGTACACCATCTGTTTAACGTGGGTGTGGCCGCATCCATCCGTAGCAAGAAATCTGCCTAGTCATATGGAGCCTACCTCGACATTTCTACAGCGCTTGCGTAGGAACCTCCCCCACCTCTTTTGCACTTACACTGAACCAAACACTTGTATTCCACACAGACTACCCAGCACACACTTGCACAACACATGGTGTAGGAAGCTAGCTCTGTATATAGTCCAAGTAGTCCCCAGAGGTATAGCAGAGGCCAAATTAGGTTAGTAATAACAGCTCTCTTTGTGGTAGTGTGGGCGAGCAGTTCCACTTATCCAGAAGGTGTGTTAAGCATTTATTGTATTCACTAAATCAAGACTGATGGCACACACTGAATCCAGACCAATTAGGTAAGTATAAAAAAGGTATACATAGGTTTTATTTTTAGAACCAAGCAGGACTTGACACAGGTAAATAAAATATACTCTCAAATGCAAGACTTTACATGGAAATGCAGTTGTGGTTGAATTTGCAATCGTTACAGGTTGGTATTGGTTCAAAAAGCAGTTTAAATTACATAGTAATTACATTTGGAATATTTTTGGATTACTTTTAGATTACATCGACTACTCGGGTGGTGTGCCTAGATACCACGCCGGGGATCTCACAATACACAGTAAGTAAGACTTTTAAGGATTTGCAGTGTAGTTACTTTTTCCCCATACAAACATCAGTTCAACTCTTAGAACATTTTTAGGGACAAAAACAGATAACATTGGTCCCTATGGGAGAAATATGGTTATCGGTTTCACAGGTAAGTACTCGACTCATGAGTGGGAGTTTTGGGGGTTAGGACCAAGGTTCCCCAAGGTCTAGGTAGGCACTCAAGTTGCACCACCAGTGGTACTGGGGCGGCCAGGTGCAGAGTGCAAGGGCCCAATGTTAGCCAATGGGGCTAAGGGGGCCTTTGGTTAGGGACTGCTTGCGAGCTGGCCACTTGACTGTGGGAGCAAAGCTCCTGGGATAGAGATCAGCACCGCAGGGGCCAACAATCAGCACAGGAGCTGCACCACCAGCGGCACAGGGGTGGCCGGGTGCAGTGTGCCAAAGAGACGTTGGGGACCCTGTGGATTCCAATGGAGACCTCCAGCTTGGGAAAGAGGCTGCAGGCTCGGGCAGGGAGACTTCCTGAAGGCGACCACCGGCTGGAGAGGTAAGTTGGGTTCCTGGGGGTGCCTGGACACCGCCGGTTGGGTCACACAAGGCCGTGGGGCTTCGGGTGCAGGGGTGTCTTTTGGCGTCGGGTTTTCTTATCCGCTCCGGTCGCTGTCGGGTGGACCCTTCAGGTTGAGGCTGCAGGGTCGTCTTGAAGCTTGAGGGAGGTCGGGGATCACCAGATCCCAGGTCAGGATCGCTAGGGAGACCTCCTCGTGGTGTTGGGCCACTCGAAATCGGGCCGTGGGCATAGGGTGCAGAATCGAGGAGCTGCCTGGATCCAGATTCTGTGGGTGAGTCTAGGCTTGAGCAAATCCGGTGCTCACAGGAGACAGAGTATGTTAGATGAGTGCAGGGCAGGTCCTCCGAGCTCTGAGAATTACTGCTGCTGGACTCGCTGGGGTTCTCACTGTAGGTAGCTTGAAGTTGGGACAGGCCAGTAGAGCTGGGGCCAAAGCAGTAGGTGTCCTCTTCTTCCTGGGTCAGCACAGCTCTTCGGTCCTTCTTCTTTCTTTCTCAAATTTGAGCAGGCAATGTTCAGGGTTGCCCCTAAATACTAAATTTAGGGGCGTTAAAAGAGGTGTGCAGGTTGGGACCAATGGGTCCCTTCCTTGGGGTGGGTACACCCCCTAGTATGCCACCCTTCAGTGGGAGGGGGGCATGAGCTTCCCCCTAATTGGCTGGGTCCCCTCATCTTCAAGATAGAGGGGACCGAGATGTGTGCTTCACCTCGCCTCCCCCACCTGAGGGGTTGGGTTGGCAAAGGTGGGCACACCTCTCCTCCTAGCTTGGTTTCCCCGCTGATTCTTCCGCCCAAAGTGGGGGGCAGAACCGGTGGGAGTAAGTTGCTGGGGGCAGTAAAAGCAGGGACAGCTTACAAAGGCAGCAGGCCTTTGAAGCTTTCCCTTTGTGGAATAAGCCCATCCTGGGAGAGGAGGCATGACACCTCTGCCCAGGATGGGCTTGGTCTCTGGACCCAGAGAGCGGAGGCTCTCTGCCCAGGGGTCCAGAAACCTGTCTGGTGGTGGCAAATGGCAGGCAGTCATTCAGGAACCACACCAGGGTTGGTCGTTTTTCAGGGGGCATCTCTAAGATGCCCTCTGAGTGCATTTTACATTCAATCCCACACTGGCATCAGTGTGGGTTTAACGTGCTGAGAAGTTTGCTACCAAACTTCCCAGGTTTTAGTTAAGCTACTATGGTGCTGTGGAGTTTATAATGACCAACTCCCAGACCATATACTCTTTATGGCTTTACTACACTTACAATGTCTAATAATGGACTTAGACACTGTAGAGGTACAGGGCTCATGCCACTGCACCCTCACCTGAGGGCTAGTGCACCCTGCTAGAGGGGTGACTCACCTAGGCCTCAGGCAGTGGGTTGCAAGCATGGCACACAGGGATATGTGCTATGTCGACTCTTTCACTTTTCTCTGCACCAAAACATGTAGCCTGCAATGGCAGTGTGTGAGTGTTAAGGTACAGGGTCTCTAAGGGTGGCACAATAGGTGCTGCAGCCCTCAGAGGCCTTATCTGGTCAAAGTACCCTTGGTACCCATGGTACCTTTTACAAGGGGCTTACCTGTGGCCAGTGATGTGCCAATTGTGGGTACAGAGGTACAGTTTTAAGAAAGAACACAGGCCCTGGGAACTTGATTGGCAGGGACCCAGGGCACACCAAGTCAAAGTGCATCATGTGTCAGGCAAAAAGAGGGGTAACCATGCAAAAAGTGGCATTTTCCTACACATGGTACCAGCACATGACACCGTGGCCGCCCAGATGACGGCTAGGTCATGCTGTGTCTGCTCGCTGATACCCCACACCCTAGGCGCAAACATACTATACCTATCACAAGAAATAGCCCCAGAGAAAGCAAAATGTCTCATCCACCTGTACCTATGTAGGATATGGGTCAAGAGTAGCAGTAAACGTCACCTGGTATGAGACCAACCCCAACGCACTGTACCTTGTCACAGAGTCTAGCGATATTCCATCTGAGCTAGATAGGATGCGCAGGCGGGGCACCTTAGGAGAGGACAATGTTTGACCCCGATATTTCCCAGAAAAAAGGTTATTTGAGGTAGCAAAACCACTGCACCAGTGCACAAACATGTCCGCTCCCACCTCTGTCTGTAGTCCCAGGGTGGCCCTTAATGTATCTGGGGCAGTATTCGTTAATAACAAATGGAACCCAGGCCTGGAATTCCAGTGAAGGGCCATTCACCTCGATGACATCAGGGGAAATGAGTCTAGAAGGGAAGGGTTGAATGCCTGCATAGATACCCCATGTCAGAAGTTCTGGGACACTGAAGAGATAGGCACACGTGCTTAGAAGGAAAGGGGCAACCCCCTAATTGTACCGAAACTTACACTGTATTCCTTGTGTTTCAGAGGCAAAGGAATAATATCGTTTGGCACTAACGAGAATTGTGAAGCAATACTACACGTACCAGATATGCAATGGGGTACCTCCGTGTTGATGGAAACCTACTGGCAAAGTGGGGAGTTTGCCTACACCCAGCATGTCCCCGGATGGCGGGGCCTCTGCTCCCTCGTAACCATACACACCCCAACTCTGGTCATCCCTGTAGAAGATCTGTCCGAGTTGTGCCAACATACGCTACAGAAAAAAATAACTCTATCGCATCAGGCTTGAGAAAAAAGAACAGCTGATTACTTTGGCTGGGCTCAGTACAAGGACATTCCAGAGGAGTTCAGACTGTTTTCTGACACTCAAGTAAACACAGGAGGGTCCATACCCTTCTTCACCTTGCAAACAAAAGTGAACGCCCACTGGTTACACATAACTAGGTGGGAGATGCCAAACATTATCGACGATACTGAGCTCAGCCTAAATGCTATCCAGGAAAAACTAAGAGCCATCCGCTAAATGGTGATGCAACATCGGTATGTGTTGGACTTGATGACCGAGATGAAGGGTGGGGTGTGTGTCAAAATCGGTGCATCCTGCTGTACTTTCATCCCCGGAAACGACCTAGACAACGGGACACTAGATCTTGCCATCCACCAACTGCATCTTCTACAAACTGACATGAAGAAGGAGGAAGGTGCCCCTGAGTAGAACTGTTTCATAGAATTATTCTCCTGGCTCCCCCGATGGATGACCAGACTGTGCCTGTCATGTCTTCCAATTGCTCTTTTTGTGCTATTTCTGTGTGGTTTCCTACAAGTGGGAGTTTCCTGCTGTAAAAAAGCAGTTCTCAAGATGGGTCGAATACAAGTAACTAGGGAATTAGTAATAGACACAACAGAAGCACAGCAAACCTCGAATAATGTGAATGTCATGAAGTATGGGGTAAATTATGTAGCTGGAAATTCAACTAGAGGGGGTAATGTTAATATTGGAAAATAAGATATCAGTGCACGTCACTATATATGTACGTATAATAATGAATTTGCATCACCGTTGTTGAAATCACCCAATGTGACCTCCCCCTCAACTCTGAGTCAGAAGTACGTAGGCAAGCCCTGTGACCTAGGCCCGAAGCAACTGATTGACAGATCAGAGGTGGGGTGACACGTAACCCTTAGACAAACGTGCGAACAGGAAAACCCAGATCGATCCCACAGATAGGCAGTGACACCACAATGGTCTTAAGAGATTGGCCTCAATAAAACATGTTTGGCCAGAGGGGCGCGTGTTCCCAAAACATCATAAAGTCAGATGCCACACTAAATTAGGAACACTCAGCCACAGCACGCACTCTACACGAAGTGATCGCGCACTCCCCATGTCGGACATCTTGACATGTACCCTCTGGCCCGCATTGTGTCCATGCAGGGTCGAGACCCACCTGCGGTTCTTATCAAATGACCAGTGCGGAAAAGTAGGATATGCTTTCATGGTTACCCTCACTTTTTGCTGGTGTCAGTATGTTTTTTTGACTAGTCTGACTGGGATCCTGCTAATCAGGACCCCAGTCACCGTGCTTCCTCCCTTAATTTGACTTGGTAAGTACTTTTTTACCTCCACAATTGGCTACTGCTGTACCTCTACAAGTCCCTAGTATATGGTACTGAGATACCCAGGGCATAAGTACACCAGGTGTCTCCCATGGGCTGCAGCATGTATTGTGCCACCATGAAAGACCACTCAAACAGAGGCTACAGGCCTGCCATTGCAGCTTGTGTAAGCTGGTGCTAGCACCACTCACGACAGATATAAGTTTCCTTATATCTCAATCAATCAATCAGGGATTTATAGAGTGCACTACTCGCCCGTGAGGGTCTCAAGGCGCTGAAGAGGGGGGTACGGGCAGCTCTGTGGTCATCCGAAGAGCCAGGTCTTGAGGTCCTTTCTGAATAGGTGCAGTGTCGGGCTTTATCTGATGCTGAGGGGGAGTTCGTTCCAGGTCTTGGCCGCGATGTAGGAGAAGGATCTGCCACACGTTCTGGTCCTGTGGATGCGGGGGACCGTGGCTAGGGCTAGGTTGGCGGAGCAGAGGTTTCCATTGGGGGCGTGGAAGGAGATTCTTTCGTTGAGGTATTGGGGTCCGGCGTTGTAGAGGGCTTTGTAGGCGTGTGTGAGGAGTTTGAAGGTTATTCTTTTTTCGACCGGGAGCCAGTGGAGGTCGCGGAAGTGCTGGGTGATGTGGTAGTGTTGTGGGATGCTGAGGACGAGTCTGGCTGGACGGTCTGGAGTAAGGAGAGTTTTGTTGACTCCGGCATAGAGCGTTTCCGTAGTCCAGTCTGCTTGTGAGGAGTGCGTGGGTGACGGTCTTCCTGGAGTCGGGAGGGATCCATTTGAAAGTCTTGCGGAGTATGCAGAGGTTGTTGAAGCATGTGGAGGACACAGCATTGATCTGGTGGTTCATGGTGAGTGAGGAGTCGAGTATGATGCAGAGGTTGCGGGCGTGGTACGTAGGGGTCGTGGGTTTCCGAGGGCGGGGGGCCACCAGGTGTTGTCCCTATTGCAGGGGGTGGACGCTAGGATGAGGACTTCCGTTTTCTCCGAGCTGAGCTTCAGACAGCTGTTATTGATCCAGGATGAGACGTCCTTCATTCCTTCTTGGAAACTGTGCCTGGTGATGTCGGGTTCTTTGGTGAGGGAGAGATTGAGCTGGGTGTCGTCAGCGTATGATACTATGTTGAGTCCGTGTTTTCTGATGATGGTTGCAAGGGGGGGGCATGTAGACGTTGAAGAGCATGGGGCTGAGGGAGGATCCTGGGGTACTCCGCATCTGATCTCTGTGGGTTTGGAGAGGAAGGGCGGGAGTATTATTTTTTGTGTTCTGCCTGAGAGAAAAGATCGAATCCAGTCTAAGGCAGTTCCCTGGATACCGGCATCGTGGAGTCTGGTGGCAAGTGTGTGGTGGGAGACAGTGTCGAAGGTTGCTGAGAGGTCTAGTAGTATGAGGGCTGCTGTGTGGCCTTGATCAAGGAGAGTGCGGATATCTTCAGTGGTGGCTATGAGGGCGGTCTCGGTGCTGTGGTTGCTGCGGAATCCAGATTGAGAGGAGTCGAGGATGTTGTTGGTTTCTATGAAGTGCGTTAGCTGGGTGTTGACGACTTTCTCGATGACTTTGGCGGTGAAGAGGAGAAGAGAGATGGGCCTGTATTTCTTGAGGTCAGTCGGGTCTGCAGAGGGCTTCTTGAGGAGTGGTTTGACTTCAGCGAGTTATCAGTCGTCGGGGAACGTGGCTGTTTCGAGGGCGCAGTTGATTGTCCGTTGTAGTTCTGGTGCGATGGCGGTGGCTGCCCTCTGGAAAATGTGCGGCAGGCAGGGGTAAGTGGGTGCTCCGGAGTGGATGCTTTTCATAGTCCTCGCAGTGTCTTCAGTGGTGACAGGGGTCAAGATGTAGAGAGTCGGCTGGGTGGTGTCGCTGGTGGAGGGTGTAGGGTCTGTGCAGTGGTCTTGGCCATCTAAGTTCTGGTAGAGCGTCCTGATCTTGTGGTGGAAGAAGGAGCTGAGTTTGTTGCAAAGGTCTTGGGAGGGAGGGACGTCAGTAGTTTCGCTGTGGGGTCTGGTGAATTCTTGTATGATGGCGAAGAGTTCCTTGGAGTTGTGGTAGTAGGAGAGAATTCTGTCCTGCATGAAGTTTCTCTTAGTTGATTTGATGAGTTGGTGGTGTGCCGTGGTGTCGGCCTTGTAGGCGGTGCGTGCTTCCGGGGTTTTTCTTTTTTCTCCATGCTTTCTCTAGTCATCGGAACAAGCGCTTGGATTCTCGGAGGTCCGTGGTGAACCAGGTGGCTTTCGCGTTCTGTCGTCTGGCGGAGTTCTGGAGGTGGGGGAGTGGGTGTTGGCGCAGTTGGCGATCCATTGGTGAAGGTTGTTTGCTGCTGTGTTTGCGTCTGTCGTGGTAGGGGGAGGAGTGCAGCTGAGGGCAGAGGTGAGGTGTTCTTCAATGATTTTGCTCCAGTTTCTGTGTGGGAGGCGTGGCGTGAGCTTGTGTGCAGTGGGTACGAGAAGGAGAAATGGACGCAGTGGTGGTCCGACCAGAGAGGTTGCATGGTGTGACTGAAGCAAATGTTGTTTTCTCCAGCGAAGATGAGGTTGAGAGTGTGTCCTGCCGTGTGGGTGGGAGTGGAGACGAGTTGCTCTAGTCCAGCGTTGGCGAGATTCTCTAGGAGGGCGGTGGTGTTGGAGTCGCTGAGCTTGTCTAGCTGGAAGTTCAATTCTCCGACCAGTATGTAGTCTGTGGAGGCGAGGGCAGCGATGTAGTCTGCGATGGCATTGCTGAAGGGGGAGCGGGGTCCGGGCGATCTGTAGGCGAGTGTCCTGCAGAGTGTTGTTCCGGAGTTCGGCTGGAAGTGGATGTGGTCCATGGGGGGCGAGGCGTCGTCCGAATTGTAGGTTGTCAGTCGGAGGGAGGTTACTACACTTAAAACCTATAAGTCACCCCTAAGGCAGGCCTTTCAATCCTGAAGGCAGGGTGCTGGGTTATAGGTGTGAGGGTTACCTGCATGAGCAGGACACCCCTACAAACCCCAGAGTCGATTTTCCAGGCTTTGTCAGTGCGATCAGCCCTTTTGATACATATAGTGGCCACCCGTCATAATGCAATGGCTAAATTTATAATGGCTGTGCCGAACCTGGGCATGTTTGGTATCAAACATGTTGGAAACATACCCCAACACCGTTACTGGTGTTGGAGGTATGATTCCATGCGCTGGGGGCACCTCGGGAAGCCCCCAGTACTCCCAGTAACATCCTTTCAGGGTCTGCTAGCAAGCTAGTGCTGCTGCCGACCACAGACATGATTCTGCCCTCCTGCTGCTGAGCTCAAGCAGGGCAAGGTAGAACAATAGGTTTCCTGTCACAGGGAGGTGTGACCCCCTCCCAGACAGGACTTGGTGTATTGGGCTGAGGTGGGGTTGCTTGCCAGTGCCACCAGACTGTTTCGAAGGCCACATTTACGCCCTCCGGGCATACTCCGGGTTGAGCCAGTTCAAGGAATCCTTGGCTCCCGCTCTGGCACGAAACTGGACAAAGGACATGGGAGTATCCTCCCCTCTGTCCAGTCCCTCCTCTGGGAGGGACCCCTGAGTCGTCCTAACCCCTTTCTTAGGGTAAGACCCTTGACCCTCGGTCGAGGTCTACTCTCTCCCCAGCAGCTCCGCTTGCTCAGCCGCCTGCTCTCAGACCTCTGACCTGCCTCCAGGCAGGTTCGAGGGTGCTGCCCGCCCGCTGGTGCCAGCGCCGCCCAGGATCCGCCTGCTTCAGCCCGCCCATCGCAGCCCCCTTAGCTTTAGCTTAGCCTCTTATTTAATTCTCTTAATTTAATTTTTTACCACCTCTGCTTCCCTTCCCTGTTTTATTTCATTTTCCTTCCCTCCCGGTCCAGCCCCCGTTCCCGCCGCTGCTGCCCTTGCAGCCCCTCCCCCGGTCGGCCCCTCTCCCACCTTCTCGTCCCTCCCCCTCCCCTTTTTAATGGCGGCCGCTGCGTGGTCGCGCAGCGGACGCGCGCCGATGGCGCGCCAAAGGCAAGCCCATCTGCGCCCGTCCGCGACCCGACAGCGGCCAGCGCCAGAGACCCTGGCCCTCGAACCATCCACCGCTACAACACAGCCCCCTCCTCGCACTCAACCCATGAAGGCACAGCGACTGCCAACAGGCCACGCCGAGCACGACACACGGCCAGTTCTCCTGCCGCCACTGCCGTCAGACCTTCACCACCGCTCCGGTCGCCGATACCACCGACGCCCTAAGGTGCATCATACTCAACGTGCGCTCAGCGCACAGACACGCCATGGAGATCTGGAACCTGCTGGACTCTCTCTCGCCCGACGTTGCTTTTTTCACGGAAACCTGGACCAACGCCTCCTCCGCCCCTGACATCGCCATCGCCATCTCGGACGGATACAAGATCCAGAGGAAAGACCGCCCCAACCACCCGGGATGGGGTCTCGCCTTTATTCACAAGAACTCCCTCCGCCTCACCATCTCCAGCGAAACCTTCCCCTCCGCCGAACACCTGCACTTCCAGATCCAGACCAGCCCCAACTCCACACTCCGCGGCACCCTCCCCTACAGACCCCCCTGGCCCCCGGGCCCCCTTCGCTGCCGCCATCACCGACCTCATCGCTCCCCACACCATCGCCTCGATGAACTACATACTAATCGGAGACCTGAACTTCCACCTCGACAACCCCAGCGACCCCAACTCCACCACCCTCCGTGACAACCTCACCAACATCGGACTCAAACAAGTCGTTACCACACCGACCCACAGGGCAGGACACACCCTCGACCCCATCTTTGCAGGAGGGAACAGCGTCCACTTCAGCCACACCACGCAACCCCGTTGGACCGACCACCACTGCGTACACTTCCTCGTCGACAAACCCAAGGCACCCAAACCAGCCCCACGCCCACCTCGAAGGAACTGGAGTAAAGTCACCGACGAGCAACTCAACTACACCATCATCCGAGACAACCACACCACCGCACCAGACGCCAACCTCGCAGCCAGGGAGTTCCACACTTGGATCGCCAACTGCTCGGACAAGCTTGCCCGCTACGCAACCCCGACAAACAGCGCCCCAGGAAAGCCGCCTGGTTCACCACCGATCTCCAAGAAGCCAGACGGACCTGCAGATGCCTGAAGAAGAACTGGAGAAACAGTAAGACACCCGGAAACTACACCACCTACAAGGACGCCATGAAGGACTACCACCAACGAATCAGAACTACCAAAAGGACCTTCATTCACAACAAAATCCTCGCCAACTCTAGCAACTCCAAGGAACTCTTCTCTGTCATCCAGGAATTCACCAACCCCCACAGCGAAGCCATGGACATTACCCCCTCCCAGGACCTCTGCGACAAGCTCGGATTCTACTTCCACCTGAAGATCAAAAACCTCTACAACAACTTCGTCAACCATACGCCCGACTCTGCAGCCGGCCCTCCCTCCAGCCACACCAGCCAGCCCACCATCTCCACCTGGACAACCCGATCACGGCCGAAGAGACCACCTCGACCATGAAAGGCATCCACTCAGGGGCCCCCACCGACCCATGCCCACCGCACATCTACCACAGAGCCGCCACCGCCATTGCGCCCGAACTACAACGCACCATTAACACCACCTTCGAAACCGGCACCTTCCCAGACAACTGGAAACTCGCAGAAGTCAGGCCCCTGCTCAAGAAGCCATCAGCAGACCCCACGGACCTCAAGAACTACGACCCATCTCGATTCTCCCCTTTGCTGCTAAAGTCGCGGAGAAAAAGTCAACGCGGAACTGGCGAGATACATCGAAAACAACGCCGTCCTCGACCCGTCTCAATCCGGATTCCGAAGCAACCACAGCACCGAGACCGCCCTACTCGCCGCCACAGACGACATACGCACCCTCCTCGACCAAGGCCACACCGCAGCCCTGATCCTACTCGACCTATCAGCAGCATTCGACACCGTCTCCCATCGCACACTCATGGCCAGACTACACGACGCCGGCATACAAGGAACCGCCCTCGACTGGATACGATCATTCCTCACTGGCAGAAGCCAAAGGATCAGACTGCCGCCCTTCCTCTCCGACCCCACGGAAATCACATGCCGGGTCCCATAGGGGTCATCACTCAGCCAGACCCTCTTCAACGTCTACATGGCCCCCATCGCCACCATCGTCCGACAACATGGCCTCAGCATTGTATTGTAAAGGGGAGAATCGACACCCAGCTCATCCTCTCCCTCACCCAAGACCCCACCACCTCCAGACTCAACTTCCAGAAAGGAATGCAGGACGTTGCGGCCTGGATGACCAACAGCTGCCTAAAGCTCAACTCTGAGAAAACAGAAGTCCTCGTCCTCGGAACTACCCCTTCAGCATGGGACGACACCTGGTGGCCCACCGCCCTCAGCAGCCCACTGACCCCCACGGAGCACACCAGAAACCTCGGCATCACACTCGACTCATCCCTCTCCATGAACCGACAGGTCAACGCTGTAGCCTCCAGCTGCTTCAACACCCTCCGCATCCTCCGTAAGACATTCAAATGGATCCCCCCCGAGGCAAGGAAGACAGTCACCCCTGCACTCTGAACACCAGCAGGCTGTACTATGGAACCGCACTCTACGCCGGCATAAACAAGGCCCTACTCCGCAAACTCCAGACGATACAGAACACCGCCGCCAGACTCGTCCTCGGCATCCCTCGACACGAGCACATCAGCCAACACCTACGGAAGCTCCACTGGCTCCCCGTGGAGAAGAAAGTCACTTTCAAGATCCTCACCCACGCCTACAAATGCCTACACAACACCGGACCCAAATACCTCAACGACAGAGTCACCCTCCACATACCCCAAAGAAACCTCCGATCTGCCAACATCGTCCTCGCCAAAACCCCGCGCATCCACAGAGCTAAAGCAGGTGGAAGATCCTTCTCTTACATCGTGGCCAAGACCCGGAATGAGCTCCCGACAGCCATCAGACGTGCCCCCTCCCTGAACACCTTCAGGAGGACCCTCAAGACCTGGCTCTTCGGCTGAACAGCACAGCTGACCCCCGCCCCCAGCGCCTTGAGACCCTCACGGGTGAGTAGCGCGCTTACAAACCCCTGATTGATTGATTGATTGAGGGTATAAAATGGCTTACCTGTGGGTGTGTCCTCAGATTCGTTGTGGGACAAGACTTAAGCCTGAAACCACGTCACTCTTCGACTGTCTGGACACTTGGATTTCGTCTGCAACCAAGACTGCATCAAGGAAGACTCCTGCTGCTCCTGGTCTTGCTATTCTGCAAGTCTTCTTCATCATCTGTGTTTCTTTCAGGATCTTCAACAGACCTGTGGGCATCAAGGAGCCCCAAAGTAATCTTCCTTTGAGTGAAGGGGTCACTCCCCTGCATCTGCAGGCACCGCAACAAAGCTGACCGGTCTGCTGCGCCTGACGTCCCATGGACTTCGAAAGGCTCAGCAACACAGGTGGTGGTTCTGCAACTCCCCCGAGGTCTGACCTGTACTCTCTGCTATTTTGAGGCTAGTATCCCTCGTCAGAACCACTTGGAACAAACCCCTATGCAACACGCAGACTTGCTAAGGCTTGTTAGCTCTGCACTCCAGAGATCTTCGGCTACAAGAAGCTCCAGCCTCCAGCATCTGTTCCAGCCAAGATCATCATCCTCACCGCATCCTCTGCACCGTGGGCCTTCATCTTTGGTGAGCTGCTTGAGGTCCTCTTGTGACTCTCCTGCGCCTACGGCCTGTGGGTCCTCTCAAGGGTCTTATCCTGCTTCAGTGGGCTCCCCTGCTTGCTCGGGGCCTGCTCTGACTCACCTGCACTTGGTGAGTCACTTGGACCTTTGCTGGTCCCAACGCTGCTCCTTCATCGTTTTCCACGCCTGTTGCTGCTGCCAAGGATTGTTGGTGCTCCTGTCGGATACCGACCCCCTGGTTCTTGACTTCTGGTGTGGGACAGCTCGTGCACGGCTCCTGGTCTTCCTTAGCATCGCGTGGTCCTTACAGCTGCAGCAAAAAGGTCACAGTCATCACTGCTGCATCTTCCAACATCGGTGGGCATTGCTCTTTGTGCCTCCTGGTCACCTTCGAGTGGCATAGACTCTGTCCCCTCTGCTTGCAGGTTTTTCTCTTCAAGAATCCACCCTTGGATTCCACCGGACTCTTGCACCATCTTCGCCAGCGGCATCTTTACTGAAGTCCTCCATTGTGGTCTACGGCGGTTTCCAACATCACTTTGCACCTATGCACCCGGCTTCCCTTGTGTAGGTATCCTAGTTCCTGGGATATCCACGGGGAGTGACTCTCCAACCTTCTGTATTCTACAGGGTTCCTTCAGGGTCCACTGGGAAGGGTCCTTTTTCTTCAAAACTGCAACTGCCACTTTCCCATTGATTTCTATTGAGTACGCAGATGTGCTTCCACTCTGCACACAGCCTCCCTGGAGTTCCTGGGTACTTACCCTGGATAGTTCCTTGTGTCCCCAGCTCTTCTGAGTCTCCTGGTCCAAGTCCAGACTTCAGTCACAGCTCACATTCCACTTTTTTAGTATATGGTTTTGTCTCCCCCTGGAGACCACTGTGTATTGTGCTTACTTACCTCTTGCACTTGAGGATTTGTGTTGATATCTCCGGATAGGAGATATACCAATGTGTTAGTGAGTGTTGTGTAATAAATAGACATATTTTTATAACTACACTGTGTGGTTCTTTTTCGTTAAATCTACACTACATGATTAGATCTGGTACAACAATCTATTTAACACTCCTTCTGGATAAGCCTGAAGGCTGCTCTCCACAGCTGCCACTTAGAGAGCTTTCTAAGGTTGTCTAAGACCACTAAAACTACCATAGATTAGTGCAAACTGCTTCACTTAAATAAGTGTGCACCATATACTAAGCCAGCCTCCTACATTGGTGTGCAGCGGTAGGGATTTAAGCCTGCACTGTTTTACCAGCTAATGTAAGTGGGGTTAGATGAAAAACCATTAATAGCATAAGACACATAGAAATACTTTTTGTAAAGTAGTAAGTTCTACTGAACTTTTTGGATTGTTGAGGGTCTAGCACAACCCTTTAAAAAAATCCTTTTTGAAGTTTAGTTTCCACTAGGGTAGGTAGGTGTAACACCACACTACACATAGTTTACCATATCTTTAGGTGGGGAAGCCAGTGGGTCCCAATCTTCTAGATTCAGTGGTCTTAAGTTTGAGGAACTTAGGACCCTGTCTGCATCAAAGAAGTTAAAGGTAGGTAGCAACCCTTGCGCTCAGCAACTCTTAGAACTGCTGCTGCAGGATGACCTCCAGAAATCTGAGAGGTCAGAAGGGCAGAACAATGTGGGTGATGTAGCTCCAGAAGGTGGGTCAGGGGTGGTTCACCCAAGTGACACTAATTATGAGCATGACTAGGACATAGTACAGAGGGAGTCCCAAGAGGTAGGTGCTCCTTTATTCCTCTTGGGAGGGTTCAGAGAATGCAGGGACGGTCTAGATCCTCCTCTGTCAATTCCAAGGCCTCTAACAATTACATAGGGACCTCCATCTCTAGTCAGAGGTGTAGGAAGCTGGCTCTGTATATTCTATACCAATGGGATGTATAGTGTGCACAGAGTCCAGGGAGTCCTCAGAGGTATAGCAGAGGCTAAATTAGGTAAGGACTAACAGCTCTCTTTGTGGTAGTGTGGGCGAGCAGTTAGGCTTACCCAGAGGGTGTGTTAAGCATTTATTGTATTCACTCAATCAAGACTAATGGCACACACTCAGAGACAGAATCCAGACCAATTAGATAAGTATAAAAAGGTATACTTACGTTTTATTTCGAGAACCAAGCAGGACTTGGTACAGGTAGGTAAAATGTACTTGCAGTTGTAAAACTTTAGAAGGTACTGCAAATGGGAATGGGTTTGCAATCGTTATAGGTTTGTATATGCTCTAAAAACAGTTTAAATTACATAAATATTACTTTGGAATACTTTTGGATTACATCGACTACTCAGGGTGATATGCCTAGATATCACACCGTGGATCCTACGATACAATGTAAGTAAGGCTTTTTCAGGTTTAAGATACAGTTACTTTTTCTTCCATACAAAAACACAGGTCAAAACAGATCTTTTAAGGAACAGAAAATTCGTAACATTTCTTTCTATGTGTAGGAGGCTGGCTTAGTATATGGTGCTCACTTATGTAAGTGTAGCACCCTGCATTAATCCAGTAACCCTTTTGGTGATTTTAGTGCTCTTAGACAACCTTAGAAATATCTCTAAGTGGTAGCTGCGGAGAGCAGCCTTCAGGCTTACTCCAGAAGGAGTATAAAGCAGCTTGTTTTACCAGTTCTGATAATATAGTGTAGGTTAAGTCAAAAAGAACCACACAGTGTAGTTATAAAAATATGTATTTATTACAAACACTCACTAACATATTGCAATATCTCCTATCCGGAGATATAATCACAATACACATAATACTTTGATAATAGAACATGGAAGTAGCACTAATACACAGTGGTTGCCCAGGGGAGACCAAACCATATACTAATAAAGTGGAATGCAAACCACGACCTAAGTCGCGACTGGACCCAGAAGACGTAGAAGAGTTGGGGACCCAAGGAACCACTCAAGGTTAAGTATCCAGGAACCCCACGCAGGCTGTGTGCAGAGTGGGAACACAACTGCGTCCTCAATACAAGTCAATGGGTAAGTCGCAGTTGCCAGAGGACCCTAAAGACACCCCGTGGAAGATGGAAGGTTGGAGAGTCACCCCACCCGTGGATACCCCAGGAACCAGAATACCTACACCAGGGAAGCCGGGTGCATATGTGCGAAGTGACGTTGGAAACCGCCGTAGACCACAATAGAGGACTTCACTGAAGATGCCGCTGGCGAAGAAGGTGAAAGAGTCTGGTGGAACCAAAGGTGGATTCAGGATGAGAGCTACCGGCAAGCAGAGGGGATAGAGTCTAAGCCACACAGTAGTGACCAGGAGGCACGGAAGACAAATGCCCACTGATGTCGGAATTGCAGGAGAGTTGACGGAGACCTTGGCGCTGCAGCTGTGCGGACCAGGCGATGCTGTGGAAGACCAGGGGCCATTCACGAGCTGACCCACGTCGGATGTCAAGAGCCTGGGGGTCGGTGTCCATCGGGAGCACCAACAAGCCTTGGCAACGGCAACAAACGTATTAGACGAAAAAGGCGCAGTGTCAGGACCAGCAAGACCCAAGTGACTCACCATGAGCAGGTAAACCAGAGCAGGGGAGCTCACTGGAGCTAAAGAAGACCCTCAAGAGGACCCACAGGCAGGAGGCAAAGGAGTCGCAAGAAGACCTCGAGCAGCTCACTAATGAAGAAAGTCCACGGTGCAGAGGATGCAGTGAGCATGAAGATCTTGGTTTGATAGAGATACTTGAGGCTGGAGCCTATTGGAGCCCAAAAATCTCTGGAGAAGAGAGTCAACAAGCCTTGGCAACGGCAAGTCGACACAGTGCACAAGGGTACTGCTACAGCGGTTCCGACAAGGGATACTGGCTTCAAACTTGCTGTGAAGACAGTGCAGGCCTCGAGGGAGTTGCAGAACCACCACCTGTGTTGCTGAACCTTTCAGATTCAGTGGGAGCTCAGGAATAGCAGACCGGTCAGCTTGGTTGCGGTGCCTGCAGATGCAGGGGAGTGACTCCTTTACTCCAAGGGAGATTCCTTTGAGTGTCTTGGATGTCCACAGGCCTTTAGAAGAACCTGTATGAAGCACAGGCCCAGACGACGCAGAAGACTGGCAGGACGACAAGACCAGGAGCAGTAGGAGTCTTCCCAGTTGCAGTCTCGGTTCCCAAAGCGAAGTCCGACGAAGTCCACAGTGCCCAGTCAGTTGAAGATGAAGTAGTTTCGGATCTGAATCCTGTCCCACAACGAATCTAAGAAACCACACAAGGTAAGCCCTTAAGTACCCTAAGGAAACGGTTGGACGATTCAGGGGTCCCTCCCACAGGAGGGGCTGGACAGTGGGGAGGATACTCCCATTGTCCTTTGTCCAGTTTCACGCCACAGTGGGGGTCAACGGCTCCCTGAACTGGTTTCAACTAGAGTATGCAAGGAGGGCACCAAATGTGCCCTTCAAAGCAGTCTAGTGACGCTGGCAAGTGCCCCAACCCTGGCCCAATACACTAAGTCCTGTCTGGGAGGTGGTCACACCGTCGTGTGACAGGAAACCTATTGTCCTGCCTTCCCCTGCTCGAGCTTGGCTCAGCAGCAGGAGGGCAGAATCGTGCCGCTGGTCGGCAGCAGCCATAGTTTGCTGTCCAGGTCTAGAAGACTGGTACCGGGAGCACTGAGGGCCTCCCGGAGGAGCTTTACAGTGCATGGAATCATGCCTCCAACACCGTTTACGGTGTTGAGGTATAATTCCAACATGTTTGATACCAAACACGCCAGGGTACGTTACAGCCAGTTTAGAGTTAGCCATCGCGTAATGACGCATGGCCACTATGTATTGTAATGGCTGATGCACTAACAACCCGGGAGAATGGACTCTGTGGATTGTAGGGGTGTCCTGCTCATGCAGGGGCACCCTCACACTTATAACCAAGCACCCTGCCTTCAGGATTGAAAGGCCTGCCTTAGGGGTGACTTAAAGGTTTTAAGTGCAGTGACCTCAGATATAAGAAAACGTATATCTTTCGTAAGTGGTGCTAGCACCAGCTTACACAGGCTGCAATAGCAGGCGTGTAGACACAATTTGAGTGGGCTCCCATGGGTGGCATAATACAGGCTTTAGTCCATGGGGGACCCCTGGTGTACCTATGCCCTGGGTACCTCAGTACCATATACTAGGGACTGATGAGGGTACACCTGTGTCCAATCTGGGATCTACCCAAGTACTTACCATATACTAGGGACTAACAAGGTGTGAGAAGCTGGCTTGGTATATGGTGCGCACTTATGTAAGTGGGCACCCTGTGTTAGAATTGAAATGTATTAGTACAATATTACTCGTATTTTATTCGATACTATGTTAGCATTTATGTGGCTAATTCATTATATATTCTCGCTGTATGCATACGTAATCAGAAAGTGCAGATGTTATGTTAGTTAGGTTGACATATGTGCCACCATTTTAGTTTTCGAAGACGCCATGTTGTATTATAATCGAAACTGTTACTTGATCATTTACGAGAAATGGTCCTTGGTAAGTTTCGTTTCTTCAATGTCGAATCTTGCTCATTAACGCATGCCTTTCCTGTTACATAGAGGCCTTCTCCCACCTGTCTAGTAGGGAGGATAAACCAGACGACCTTGGGCAGTAGATAGCTTGTGCCAGGCTGCGGAATTGAAACTTGTGCTCTGTACCCCCATTGTATTATGACAGCTACCAGTATTTTTCATAGTAGGCAGGTCTTTGTGGGCTCCGCAACCTACATAATGTAACTTTATGTTCGTTAGAGGCAGTCCCTCGTCAGCCATCATAGGAGGCTGGTCAGATTGGACTCCACTGCAGTGTACCTTGTGAATAAACTAGTTTGCTTGTGTTCTCTACTGCGTCACTAACTCTTCATTGAATGGAAGGCTAGAGGAGGTCGAGAGTGACCCGGGTGAGCCTATTTGGGTCACTTCCTTCACCTGCACCAATCCAGACAACTCTTATGGTGATTTTAGTGGTCTTAGACAACCTTAGAAAGCTCTCTGAGTGGTAGCTGTGGAGAGCAGCCTTCAGGCTTAGTCCAGAAGGAGTGGAAAGCAGCTTGTTTTACCAGAACATAATCTTATAGGTATAGGTTAAGTGAAAAAGAACCACAAAGTGTATTTATAAAAATATGTATTTATTATAAGACACTCACTAAATCATACAGATATATCCTAGCCGGAGATATACACAATGCACACAATACTTTTCAACAGAAACAGGTAAGTAGCACGAAATACACAGTGGTCACCAGGGGAAACCAAACCATATACTAAAATAGTGGTATTCGAACCACGACTCGAGTCAAGACTATACCCAGAAGACGTAGAAGTGCAGGGGACCCAAGGAACCACCCGAGGTAAGTAACCAGGAGCCCCACGGAGACCGTGTGCAGAGTGGGAACACGACCGCGGGATCAATGCAAGTCAATGGGTAAGTCGCAGTTGCAATTTTAAAGAAGAAGGACCCTTCCCAGTGGACCCTGAAGAAACCCCGTGGAAGACAGAAGGTTGGAGAGCCACCCCATCTGTGGATACCCTAGAAACCAGGATACCTACACCAGGGAAGCTGGGTGCATAGGTGTGAAGTGGCACCGGAAACCACCGTCAAACTCAATGGAGGACTTCAGGAAGATGCCGCTGCTGCAGAAGGTGAAAGTGTCCGGTGGAACGCAAAGGTGGATTCAAGTTGAGAAGTACCTGCAAGCAGAGTCTAGGCCACTTGGAAGTGACAAGGAGGCCCAGAAGACAAATGCCCACCGAAGTCGAGTTTTGCAGGGAAGTTGACGGTGACCTTGGAGCTGCAGCTGTGAGGACCAGGCGACACTGTGGAAGACCAGGAGCCGTTCACGAGCTGTCCCACGTTGGATGTCGAGAGTTGAGGGGTTGGTGTCCGTTGAGAGCACCAACAAGCCTTGGCAACTGCAAACAACGTGGAAAGCGAAGAAGGTGCAGTGTCGGGACCAGCAAGGTCCAGGTGACTCACCTCAAGCAGGGGAGTCAGGGCAGGCCCCAAGCAATCAGGGGAGCCCACAGAAAGCAAAGAAGACCCTCAAGAGGACCCACAGGCCGGCTCGAGCAGCACCAAAGATGCAGGCCCATGGTGCAATTGTGATGCAGTGAGGACGAAGATCTTGGTCACAGGAGATGTTTGAGGTGGGGGCTACTTGGAGCCCGAAGATCTTGATGGAAGGAAGCCAACAAGCTTTTGCAACAGCAAGTCGACGCGGTGCACAGGGGTCCGGTTCCTGCGGCTCCTACGAGGGATACTGGCCTCAAACTTGGTGAGAGGACAGGGCAGGCCATGAGGGATGTGGAGAACCACCACTTGTGTTGCTGAGCCTTTCGGAGTCTGTGGGAGCCCAGGATCAGCAGACCAGTCGGCTTAGTTGCGGTGCCTGCAGATGCAGGGAAGTGACTCCTTCACTTCAAGGGAGATTCCTTCAGGTGTCTTGGATGCCCACAGGCCTTGGAAGGTTCCTGTATGGAGCACAGGCACGGACGTTGCAGCAGACAAGCAGGGCGATGAGATCAGGAGCAGCAGGAGTCTTCCCAGTTGCAGCCTTGATGCTCAGAGCGAAGTCCAGAGAGCCCAAACGGTCGAAGTAGAAGTGGTGTCTCAAAATGAATCTTGTCCCACGACGAATCTAAGGACCCACCCTCAGGTAAGCCCTTAAGTACGCTAAGGAAAGGGTTGGGATGATTCAGGGTTCCCTCCAGGGTAGGGGTCAGACAGTGGGGAGGATACTCCCATGTGTTTTGTCCAGTTTCGTGCCAGAGCGGGAGCAAATGGCTCCCAGGGCTGGTTTGAACTGGACTATGCAAGGAGGGCACCAAATGTGCCCTTTAAGCAGACTCTGTGGCGCTAGCAAGCGCTCCCACACGGCCCCAAGACAACAAACCCTGTCTGGGAGGTGGTCGCACCCCCCTGTGACAGGATACCTATTATTCTGCCTTCCCATGCTAGAGCTTGGCTCAGCAGCAGGAGGGCAGAATGGTGTCTCTGGTCGACAGCATCCATGTTGTGCTGTCTGGGTCTAGAAGACTGGTACCAGGAGCACTGAGGGCCTCCCGGAGGAGCTTTACAGTGCATGGAATCATACCTCCCACACGTTTAAGTTGTGGGGGTATGATTCCAACATGTTTGATACCAAACATGATAGGGTTTGTTACAGCCAGTTTAGAGATGGTCATCGCGTAATGACGCATGGCTGCTCTATATATTGTAATGTCTGATGCACTTACAACCCGGGAGAATTGACTCCGAATGTTGTAGGGGTGTCCTGCTCATGCAGGGGCACCCTCACACTTAGAACCGAGCACCCTGCCTTCAGGATTGAAAGGCCTGCTGTAGGGGTGACTTATAGTTTTAAGTGCAGTGACCTCAGATTTAGGGAAACCTATATCTGTCGTAAGTGGTGCTAGCACCAGCTTACACAGGCTGCAATGGCGGGCCTGTAGTTACAGTTTAAGTGATCCCCCATGGGTGGCATAATGCATGTTTCAGCCCATGGGGGACCCCTGGTGTACCTATGCCCTGGGTACCTCAGTACCATATACTAGGGACTGATAAGGGTACACCAATGTCCATTCTGGGATGTACCTAAGTACTTACCATACAAATTTAAGGGAGAAAGCACAGAGACAGGGATCCTGGTTAGCAGGATCCCAGCCAGACTAGACAGAAACCATAACACCAGGCAAAAAGTGGGGGTAACCATGCAGAAGGATCCTACCTTCCTACTTAACCCCCCCCCCCCCCAAAAAAATAAAAGGAGATAAGGCTAACCTTGCCCAGTTGAGTCTTTATTTCCTACGTGGCCATATAAGGAAGGTCCTGCACTAGCATGGATACTCCCTATCTTATGGTCCACTGAGAAGTTTCTCCCCTGTAGGGGCTTGGATCCTCTCAAAAGTTTGGGGCTTCTACCTGCCAGCTGTTTGAACCAAGAGACAGGCTTGTGGGGTTTCTGATTAGGGAAGTGAGGCCCTAACAGGGTTCCTCAGAGCACTGGCCACAATAGAGCCCTTTCTCTCCATGACTGGCCTTTACTTATCCCTAGGGTTCAACCTTTGGTTGCTTACAACTTTTGGTTGATCCTGTCTGGTTGGAACAATGGAGGGCCAGTGAAGGTTTGGGACAGCCTTGTCCCAGGTTTTACTTTGCCCAACAGAGTCCATTTGGGGAATGTCATTTGCTAAGGGTAAAAGGGATCCCTCAGATTGCTGAGGATTATCCACCTGGCTAGTACTATTAGGCTGGGGGTCCCCAATCTGTGTAGGAGGGGATTCCTCTTGGCAGTGGGCCCTGTGGGGTCCACTGACATCCCTGGCCTCTCCAGCCCTAGGCTGACTGAGGCCTGGTAGAGATGGGCAGGATACCTGCTCCAGACTGGGTACCTACTTGGAAAGTTCCCCTGCCCTCAGTGGCTCTGCCAGGACAGGCCTGACCTCCTCTGGGGCAGTTTCTTCACAAGGGGTAGGATCAGTTCCCTGAGGAGGCTGACCCTCACCTAAAGTCTGGGGGGGAAAAGACTGGTCTTCCTCCCCTGTGCTCTCTATTGGAGTAGAGTGGGTCATTCTTTCAGGCTCTACTGCTCTGAACTTCCCTGTGGTTGGACTGGGGCCCTAAGGGTCACACCAACTTTCTCAGGGAGGCCTAACATTTCTAGATGGGTCTTCAGTTCCACTTCAGCTTAGGCTGAAGTTTCCAAATCATTGCCCAGGAGGCAATCTACAGGCAAGTTTGGGCACACTGCAACCCTTTTAGGGCCAGTGACCCCTCCCCAGCTGAGATTGACTATGGCCATGGGATGACCTGTCCTAACACCATCAGTGTTGGTCACCTGGTACATGTATCCAGGTGAAAGTTGAAGTGGGGACACCAGCTTTCCTGTCACCATGGTGACACTAGCCCCTGTATCCCTACAGGCTACATCTTTCTGACCATTAATCAGTGGCACCTGTCTGTACTTGCCCAAGGTATTAGGACTTACAGTAATAGTGGTAAACCCCATGCCACCATCACAGACTAAGGTGGCCTGTGTGGGGGGACTGGCTAGGCCAGTATCCACCTCAGTACCCCATGAGAACCCAACTAAACTTTAGGGTGTGCTATTACCACCTGGGGGACTACTACTTGGGGCACTAGTGGGTGTTGTAGTAGTAGTAGTAGCAGCAGCATCCTTATTGTTGGCCTTGGGACAATTAGAGCCATATTTCTTGTGACCTTGCTTTTTGCAAACATAGCAATAAGGTTTCTTTCCAGGGGAAGGAGGAGTTTGGGACCCATCCCCAGATGAAGACTTTTGGGGACCTTCAGAGGACTTCTCTTTAGAGTTATCCCCACCTTTCTCTTGGGTTTTGGAAGTATCTTTCTTCTGTCACCACCACCACCCTGGTTCTTCTGCTTGACCCTGGTGCGGACCCATTTGTCTGCCTTCTTTCCCAATTCTTGGGGAGAGGTCAGATCAGAGTCCACCAGGTACTAGTGCAGTAATTGGTTCTGGCAGTTAAGGATGTGCTCCCTCGTGATCAAATTGTACAATCCTTCATAGTCCTGTACCCTGCTTCCATGAAGCCAGCCTTCCAGAGCCTTAATAGCACTGTCTACAAAGTCTACCCAGTCCTGGGTGTGTGCTTTCTGGGTGTCCCTGAAATTAATCCTATACTGTTCAATGGTTAAGCCAAACCCATCTATGAGAGCACTCTTCAGTACTGAGTAATTGCAACATCCTCTTCTCTAACATCGAAGAGCTTATCTCTACCTTTGTTGACAAAGGAGAGCCACAGGATAGCTGCCCACAGCTCTTGAGGGACCCTCTGAATTTACAGGCCCTCTCCAAAGCAGTGATCCATTTATGGATATCATCCCCCTCCTGGTAAGGAGGGACTATCCTGCTCAGGTTCCTATTGTCAAAAGAAGTTTCTCTGATTTTAGGGACACTGTTGCTGCCACCATGGGACTCTAGTCCCAGTTTCTTCCTAGCCTTCTGTACTCCCAGGGACTCTTTTTCAAGGGCCAACTGATCTTTCCTGGGCCTAAGCCTAGCTTTCTCAAGTTTGAGCAATTGGTATTCCCTGTCAAAAGAGCTGTCCCTCTTACTAGATATGGAGGTCCCTATGGAAGTGTCTGAAGTACGGGATTCTCTAGAGGAGGATCTAGACCTCCTTGGTCTACTCTAAACCCTCCCAGGAGGAACAAAGGGTATCTCCTCGGTGCCATCTGCACTATTGCCTGAGAGGTCGGAGTTGAACAGGTTGGATTCATTTGAGTCCTCCCGTCCATACTAAGAATTGAGATCACTAGGGAGAGCTCCTGATGCTCCCTATTCAGGAGTATCCCGACCCACATGATCCTGTTCTTCTGCCTCTACAGGATGACCATCATCCTTATGTGGCAGCTCTAAGAGCAGCTTAATGGTGGGGCTGCCACCTGTCTTTATCTTTCTAAGGCTACACAGGGTCCTTAGTTCCTGGAACTTTAGACCACTGTACTTGGCAGACTGGGGTTACATCTACCTAACCTAGTGGGAACTAAACTCTCTGAGGTTGGAGAAAGGGTTGTGCTAGAATCTTAACTACCCAACCCTACGTTCAGTAGAACTTACTTATTCTAAGCTGTATTATCTGTGCCCAATATTAGTGATGGTTTTTCAATTAATCCACACCAAGATTATCTGGTAAAACAACGCAGGCTTGAATCCCAACCACTGCACACCAATGTGAGAAGATGGCTTGGTATATGATGCGCACTTATGTACGTGAGCACCCTGCACTAATCCAGACAACCCTTATGGTGATTTTAGTAGTCTTAGACAACCTTGGAAAGTTCTCTAAGTGGGAGCTGTGGAGAGCAGCCTTCAGGCTTAGTCCAGAAGGAGTGTAAAGCATCTTGTTTTACCAGAACATAATCTTATAGATATAGATTAAGTGAAAAAGAACCACACCGTGTATTTATAAGAATATGTATTTTTTATAAGACAAACACATACAGATATCTCCTAACTGGAGATATACACAATGCACACAATACTTTTCAACAGAAAAGGGTAAGTAGCAGGAAATACACAGTGGTCACCAGGGGAGACCAAACTATATACTAAAATAGTGCTATGCGAACCACGACTCGAGTCAAGACTATACCCAGAAGACGTAGAAGTGCCGGGGACCCAAGGAACCACCGAGGTAAGTAACCTGGAGCCCCACGGAGACCATGTGCAGAGTGGGAACACGACCGCGGGATCAATGCAAGTCAATGGGTAAGTCGTGGTTACAATTTTAAAGAAGAAGGACCCTTACCAGTGAACCCTGAAGAAAACCCGTGGAAGACAGTAGGTTGGAGAGCCACCCCACCCGTGGATACCCTAGGATCCAGGATACCTACACCAGGGAAGCCGGGTGCATAGGTGTAAAGTGGCGTTGGAAACCACCCTCGAACTCAATGGGAGACTTCAGGAAGATGCCGCTGCTGTAGAGGGTGAAAGTGTCCGGTGGAAGCCAAAGGTGGATTCAGGATGAGAAGTACCTGCAAGCAGAGGGGACTGAGTCTTTGCCACTTAGGAGTGACCAGAAGGCACGGAAGACGAATGCCCACCGATGTTGAGTGTTGCAGGGAAGTTGACAATGACCTTGGAGCTGCAGCCTGTGAGGACCAGGCAACGCTGTGGAAGACCAGGAGCCATTCACAAGCTGTCCCACATCGGATGTTGAGAGTTGAGGGGTCGGTGTCCGTCGAGAACACCAACAAGCCTTGGCAACTGCAAACAATGTCACAAGCGAAAAAGGTGCAGTGTCGGGACCAGCAAGGTCCAGGTGACTCAGCACAAGCAGGGGAGTCAGGGCAGGCCCAGAGTAATCAGGGGAGCCCACAGAAAGCAAAGAAGACCCTCAAGAAGACCCACAGGCCGGCTCGAGCAGCTCACCAAAGACGCAGGCCCACGGTGCAAGTGATGCGGTGAGGATGAAGATCTTGGTCACAGGAGATGCTTGATGTGGGGGCTACTTGGAGCCCAAAGATCTTGATGGAAGGAAGGCAACAAGTCTTTGCAACAGCAAGTCGACGCGGTGCACAGGGGTTCGGTTCCTGCGGCTCCGACTAGGGATACTGGCCTCAAACTGGGTGAGAAGACCGGGCAGGCCTCGAGGGATGTGAAGAACCACCACCTGTGTTGCTGAGCCTTTCGGAGTCCATGGGAGCCCAGGATCAGCAGACCGGTCAGCTTAGTTGTGGTGCCTGCAGATGCAGGAAAGTGACTCCTTCACTTCAAGGGAGTTTCCTTCAGGTGTCTTGGATGCCCACAGGCCTTGGAAGGTTCCTGTATGGAGCACAGGCACGGATGTTGCAGCAGACGAGCAGGGCGACGAGATCAGGAGCAGCAGGAGTCTTTACAGTTGCAGCCTTGGTGCCCAGAGCGAAGCCCAGCAAAGTCCAGAGTGCCCAAACAGTCGAAGAAGTGGTGTCTTGAAATGAATCTTATCCCATGACGCATCTAGGGACCCACCCTCAGGTAAGCCCTTAAGTACCCTAAGGAAAGGGTTGGGACGATTCATGGTTCCCTCCCAGGGGAGGGGTTGGACAGTGGGGAGGATACTCCCATGTCCTTTACCCAGTTTCGTGACAAAGCGGGAGCCAACGGCTCCCTGAGCTGGTTTGAACTGGACTATGCAAGGAGGGAACCAAATGTGCCCTTCAAGCAGACTGAGTGGCGCTGGCAAGCGCTCCCACCCGGCACCAGTACACTAAACCCTGTCTGGGAGGTGGTCACACCTCCCAGTGACAGGATACATATTGTTCTGCCTTCCCCTGCTCGAGCTTGGCTAAGCAGCAGGAGGGCAGAATCGTGTCCCTGGTTGGTAGCATCCATGTTGTGCTGTCCAGGTCTAGAAGACTGGTACCGAGAGCACTGAGGGCCTCCTGGAGGAGCTTTACTGTGCATGGAATCAAACATGATAGGGTTTTTTACAGCCAGTTTAGAGATGGTTGTTGCATAATGATGAATGGCCACTCTATATATCGTAATGGGTGATGCACTTACAACTCGGGAGAATGAACTCCGAAGGCTGTAGGGGTGTCCTGCTCATGCAGGGGCACCGTCACACTTAGAATCGAGCACCCTGCCTTCAGGATTGAAAGGCCTGCTTTAAGGGTGACATAGGTTTTAAGTGTAGTGACCTTAGATATAGGGAAACCTATATCTTTCGTAAGTGGTGCTAGCACCAGCTTACACAGGCTGCAATGGCAGGCCTGTAGTTACAGTTTGAGTGGTTCCTCATGGGTGGCATGATACATGCTTCAGCCCATGGGGGACCCCTGGTGTACCTAAGCCATGGGTTCCTCAGTACCATATACTAGGGACTGATAAGGGTACACCAGTGTCCAATCTGTACTTAAGTGCTTACCATACCAATTTAGGGGAGAAAGCACAGAGACTGGGGTCCTGGTTAGCAGGATCCTAGCCAGACTAGTCAGAAACGATCACAGCACCAGGCAAAAAGTGGGGGTAACCATGCAGAAGCATCCTACCTTCCTACAGGTTGTTTGGATTAGTGCAGGGTGCTACACTTACATAGGTGTGCACCATATACTAAGCCAGGCTCGTACAGTGTGCTATTTAAAGGTGCAGTGATACATTTGCCTCCTCTTGGGAGTGCCGAGTTTAGGTGTGTCCTATTGTTTTAAATCAAAAGCAATTCAGCACCTTGCACTAATTAGGACAACCCTTATGGTGATTTTAGTGGTCTTGGACAACCATAGAAAGCTCTCTAAGTGGTAGCTGTGGAGAGCAGCCTTCAGGCTTAGTCCAGAAGGAGTGTTAAGCAGCTTGTTTTACAAGAACTAATCATATAGTGTAGATTAAACGAAAAAGAACCACACAGTGTAGTTATAATAATAGTTATATTTATTATACACACTCACTAACACATTGGTATATCTCCTACGCGGAGATATCAACACAATACACACAATATTTCAAATGTAAACAGGTAAGTAAGCACAAATACACAGTGATCTCCAGGTGGAGACCAAACCATATACTAAAGAAGTGGAATGCAAACTTCGACCAAAGTGAGGACTTGGACCAGAAGACTCAGCAGAGCTGGGGACACAAGGAACCAGCCGAGGTAAGTACCTAGGAACCCCATGGAGGCTGTGTGCAGAGTGAAAACACAGCCGCATACTCAGTGCAAGTCAGTGGGAAAGTCACAGTTGCAGTTTTTAAGGAGGACCCTTCTCAGTGGACCCTGAAGAACCCGTGGAAGACAGAAGGTTGGAGAGTCACCCCACCCGTGAATACCCCAGGAACCAGGATACACAAGGGAAACAGGGTGCATAGGTGCGAAGTGACGTCGGAAACTGCCGAAGACCACAATGGAGGACTTCAGATAAGATACATGCAAAAAGAACAATTGATGGACAGAATGCAGAACAATGTCATACATTCACCCCAGTACAGAGATCTGGGCCTAAATCCATCGTTTTTTTGCTCACCATGGCATTCCAGTTCAGACCCAGCCATATGCAAATCAGTCTTGACCCTGCGCCCAATGGGAACAGTCCAGACCGAACTGCCAGACCAGGTCGTCCCTGGACTGGAAACAAGCATCCTAGGACCGGTTTCGGGGGTTCACCCCTCATCAGTCAGGATAGCTTGACTCCAGAGGCATGGAGAGCAGAGGACGCACGTCTGGGCATACCCGTCCCACTCGGGGTGACAGATGCAAAAAGAACAATTGATGGATAGAATGCAGAACAATGTCATACATTCAACCCAGTACAGAGATCTGGGCCTAAATCCATCGTTTTTTTGCTCACTATGCAATTCCAGTTTGGACCCAGCCATATGCAAATCAGTCTTGACCCTGCGCCCAATGGGAACAGTCCAGCCCGAACGGCTTGTCAGTTCAGGCTGGACTGTTCCCACAAGGAACAGGGTCAAGACTGATTTGCATATGACTGGGTCCAAACTGGGGTGGGGTGGTGAGCAAAATGAATGAATGAAGAATGAATGAATGAATGAGTACTTGTAAAGCGCACTGCTACCCTGAGGCATCCTGCCGCTGAACGCATACCGCTGTGGAACCCTTCCTGGCTTTTCCCTGTGAAATGTCCACTCCTGGGCACCCCCAAGGTGAAGCCAGGCATCCCAGCGCTGGTGGGGCCGTTGTGGAGATTAAGCAAGCTATTGCCCAGAGTTGCAGAGTGGGACCCATGATTAGAATAGGCACCGAGGCGAGAATTATCAGGTCTGAGGAAGTTGAGCCCAAGACCCGCCGAGGCGGGAATTGAACCCTGGTCCCGGGCCAGATCTCTGCATCAGGGTCTGCCGCTCTAACCATTGAGCCACACTTCTCCACAAAAGAATGATGGATTTAACCCAGATCCTTGTGACTGGGGGTGAATGTTTGCATTGTCCAGCATTCCGTCCATCTATTGTTTCTTTTGCATATGTCGCCCTAAATGGGAAGGGTATGCCCAGACGTAGGTCCCGTGCTCACCAAACCACTGGATTCAAGCTAGCCTGGCTGATGAAGGGTGATGCCCTGAAACCAGTCCCAGGATGCTCGTTTCCGGTCAAGGGAGGACCTGGCTTGGTAGTTCGGGCTGGACTGTTCCCACAAGGAACAGGGTCAAGACTGATTTGCATATGGCTGGGTCCAAACTGGGGTGGTGTGGTGAGCAAAAGAATGATGGATTTAACCCAGATCCTTGTGACTGGGGGTGAATGTTTGCATTGTCCAGCATTCCGTCCATCAATTGCTTCTTTTGCATATTCAGATAAGATACAGCTGGCGAAGAAGGGGAAAGAGTCCGGTGGAATACAAGGATGGATTCTTGAAGAGAAGTACCTGCAGGCAGAGGGGACATAGTCTATACCACTTGGAAGTGACCAGGAGGCACGGAAGACCAATGACCACCGATGACGGAAGATGCAGGAGTGAAGACAGTGACCTTGTCGCTGCAGCTGTGAGGACCAGGCGGCGCTGTGGAAGACCAGGAACCGTTCACGAGCTGTCCCACATCAGAAGTTAAAAACCAGGGGGTCGGTGTCCGACGGGAGCACCAACAAGCCTTGGCAGCAGCAACAGTCGTGGTTAACGAAAAAAGTGCAGCATTGGGACCAGCAAGGTCAGAGGGACTCACCAAGTGCGGGAGAGTCAGAGCAGGCCACGAGCAAGCAGGGGAGCCCACTGAAGCCAAAGAAGACCCTCACGAGGACCCACAGGCTGGAGGCACATAAGTCGCAAGAGGACCTCGAGCAGCTCACCGATGATGCAGGCCCACGGTGCAGATGATGTGGTGAGGACAAAGATCTTAGCAGGAAGAGATGCTGAAGCTGGAGCTTCTTGTAGCCCGAAGATCACTGGAGGACAGAGCCAACAATCCTTGGCAACGGCAAGTCGATGTGTTGCACAGGGGTTCTGTTCAGCGGTTCCGACGAGGGATACTTGCCTCAAACTTGCTGAGAAGACAGTGCAGGCCTCGAGGGAGTTAGAGAACCACAACCTGTGTTGCTGGGCCTTTCAGAGTCCGTAGGATGTCAGGAGCAGCAGACCGGTCAGCTTGGTTGCGGTGCCTGCAGATGCAGGGGAGTGACTCCTTCACTCCAGGGGAGATTGCTTCGGGTGTCCTTGATGCCCACAAGCCTGAAAAGGAACTTGGATGAAGCACAGGCACAGATGACGCAGAAGACTGGCAGGACGACGAGACCAGGAGCAGCAGGAGTCTTCTTTGGTGCAGTCTCGGTTCTTAGGCGAAGTCCAACAAAGTCCAAAGTGCCCAGACGATCAAAGTTGAAGTGGTTTCGGGTTTGAATCTTGCCCCACGACGAATCTGACGAGCCACCCACAAGTAAGCCCTTAAGAACCCTAGGGAAAGGGTTGGGACGATTCAAGGATCCCTCCCAGAGGAGAGGCTGGACAGAGGGGAGGATACGCCCATGCCCTTTGTCCAGTTTCGTGCCAGAGCGGGAGCCAACGGCTCCCTGAACTGGCTCAAACTGGAGTATACAAGGAAGGCCCCAAATGTGCCCTTCAAAGCAGTCTGGTGGCACTGGCAAGCGCCCCCACCCCAGCCCAATACACTAAGTCCTGTTTGGGAGGTGGTCACACCTCCCTGTGGCAGGAAACTTATTGTTCTGCCTTCCCTTGCTCGAGCTCAGCTCAGTAGTAGAAGGGCAGAAACGTGTCTGTGGTCAGCAGCAGCACTAGCTTGCTGTTAGACCCTAAAAGGCTGGTACCGAGAATACAGGGGTGCACCCTAGTGGAGCCCCCCATACATGGGATCCTACATCCAACAATGGAATCGGTGTTTGGGTAGGATTCCAACATATTTGATACCAAACATGACCGGTTTCGGTGCAGCCAGTATATAGTAAGACATCTCGTATTTGACTTGATTTATTATTATTTTTTTTAAATGTGTTTTATTGATTTTTCCCAACATCTAACATCTGGCATAAACAATGCACAAGTGAATAGCAATACACATCTTAGTCCACGTTCTATATTACTGCCTGCAGATGCTCCTACTTATGCAGTTATACATTAACATATTCCATTACTTGGGCCCATCACTCCTCCTCCCTGAGCCTTATACCTTTCTACAATCACATTTATAATTATCGTCTGCTCAGTTACAAAACATGTCTCGATAGTTCGCCTGTAATTCGCATCGCTATAAAAAAACCCGAGCCAGTCCCAGTCCTGTTACCCTCCCCACCCCTTGCCACCGGTGTGTCCATCATGCATATAAAAGGTACAACAGTGTGCGGTATTTATTTAGAGTTATGTAGCACATCAACCTCCGGGCCACTCAGGCCCATCTAATAATCCCCAATGTTGCAGCAGTGCTACCTAAGAATGTCAGGGGTCCCCTCTATTTTCCATCTGTTCAGGGTGCTCCCCCCGGCTCATTCAGTACTGAGTCTCCATCTGAGTCCGTGTCGGGGGTCTGCAGTAAAACAACCAAGGCCTCCCACGCCTTCGCAGTCTCCAATGCTCTTTCATTATTAGTTCTCTTTGCTTGCTGGAACCTAACTGTGCTCTCACTGGTTGCTCATTTAAGTAATTCTGCCTTCCATCTTATAATGCAGGGACCTTGCCTGGATTTCCAATGCGCCGTAAGATCCCTCTTGGCTAACAATAACCCCAGGTCCAAAAACGTACTCGTGACTTTTGTTCTAGATGTATGTGGAAACCAGTGTAATAGACACGTACCCATGTCCGGTTCTATTTGTCGGTCTGTAACTTCGCAGAGCATGCCAACCACCTCTTCCCAATATGTTCCCAGCTGCGGACAGCTCCACATCATATGGAGAAACTCTGCTCCAACTAAGTTGCACCGCGGGCATTGGGCTGTGTCTATTTTAAAATACCTGTTAATCTTATCTGGAGTTAGGTACGCCCTATGTAATATATAGAACTGAATCAGTTGGAACCTGGCATTTCGCGTACTCTTCCACGCTCTCTCTACTAGTCGGGTCCACGTTGTCTCGGGGATCTCCTTGCCAAGGTCTGCCTCCCATTTCCGCTGTAATTGACTCAAGGGCTTCGTCCCCTCACTCACCATTCGTCTATATAAACACGTGATAGCTTTGAAGGTTCCCGCTGCCATCACCACATATTGGCACACCACAGATGTCTGCGGTTCCAACAACCCCCCTCCCCAATGACGCTGAATTGCAGACACGAGGGCTGAATGCAATAAGAAATCTCCCCTGGGAAGGCCATACCTATCCTGCAGGGCCTGGTACGTTAAGAGGACGCCATCTTCATATAAGTCTCCCAGTACTTGCACTCCTAACTCCTCCCACACGGCCAAAGCTGCCCAATCTCCCCTATGTGGAAGAGCAGTACCCATACCCAAAGGAATCTCCGGTGCGTATGGTCGGGCAATCCCACCTCTATTGTGGCTCCGGTTCCAACACAGCCTCAGCGTCCGTTCTTCAGGAGATAGCGACCCAAGGTGCAACCTCTGATGAAGTATAATAAAGGACAACACATGACGTGGAATCCACCGACCCATCGGGCCATCCGGGCCCCTAAACTCCCTAGCCACTGCTTGGGTAAACCACTGCAGCTGGGCCGCCAAATAGTACAACTCGAAGTCTGGGACTGCCCACCCTCCCTCAGCTCGCGGTCGCATCATTGTGACCAAAGCCACCCTCCGTTTGCCGGACCCCCATAGAAATCCACCCACCATTGATCTGAGCGCTTTGAAGAATGAGCTCGATATCCAGATCGGCAGCGTTCTAAAATAATACAACAACCGGGGAAGCGCCACCATCTTCAAGAGTGCTACCC
Organism: Calotriton arnoldi; assembly: GCA_963921515.1. NCBI lineage: Eukaryota > Metazoa > Chordata > Amphibia > Caudata > Salamandridae > Calotriton > Calotriton arnoldi. The sequence continues at coordinate 467,578 of CAWUFW010001733.1, read as the reverse complement.
GACCCGCTACCGATAACGGCAGAGTACTCCAGAACGCTAGGCTACCCTTAATCCCTCTCATAGCTCTACCTATATTACCCTCTACCAGGTCTTCCTGCTTATGATAAATATTAGTTCCAAGGTAAGGCAAGCAGTGAGGTTCCCATCGTATACCCTCCATCTGGGTAGTGCCCGTCATGGACGCATCTACAGGAAACAGGCAGGTCTTCGCCCAGTTCACCCATAGTCCTGAAGCCGCACCGAATGCATGCAATAAAGACGTCGCCCCCTTCAGAGCTCAGAGCTTCCCCCGTGTTGGCCAGGAACATGAGTAAATCATCTGCATAAAGCGATATATACTGTATGTCCCCGCGCAATCTCAGACCAAGGTAGTGCCTCCCCGACCTAGCTTGTGCAGCCAACGGTTCGATGGCCAATGCAAATAGCAAAGGAGAAAGTGGGCACCCCTGTCACGTGCCCCGTCCAACCGAACAGGAAGCGGAAACCGTCGCTCCGTTCGCACTCGAGCCGTCGCCGACCTATAAAGGATCTCTGTCCATCCCACGAATTCCTCTCCCAAACCCAGGACTCGCATACCTGGAACAAGTACGGCCATTCCAGGCTATCAAAAGCCTCAATGTCAACCGAAAGGACCGTTGCAGACGGCATATGACTGTGATCTTCCCCCAGAATGCGAAGCAAACGTCTCACGCTAATTGACGTATTCCGTGTGGGAATGAATCCCGCCTGGTCCTGGTGGATCAGCTGCACCATGTACGGGAGGAGCCGGGTTGCAAGTATCCTACTCAGGATTTTATAATCAGTGGTTAACATTGATAATGGGCGATAAGCCGTCTTATCAGAAGGATCCCTCCCAGGCTTCAGTAGCGGTATAATAATAGCCTCCCGAGTAGTTGCCGGCAACTTCCCCACACTGCGTGCCTCTAGAAAGACCGCTAACAGCCTTGGTGCCAAACAGTCAACGTACACCGAATAGAACTCAATGGGCAGCCCATCCACTCCCGGTGCTTTGTTACGCGCCTTATGCTTAATTGCGACCCGTATTTCTCCTATCGTAATCTCCCTCCCTAGTAGGTCTGCCTGCTCCTCATCCAGTCGGGGCAACCTCAACTCTGACAAGAAATCCCCCACAGCATCTCCTGCGCCGTGCAATTTGCTGGAGTAGAGTTCAGCGTAATATTCCAAGAACAACCCATTAATCGCTTGTTGCGTATACATCAATTCTCCTGTCGGGGCCGTCAGACCCAATATAGGAGAGCCCCGGGGGTTTGGGTTAGCCAACCTCGCCAATAACGGACCCGCCTTATCCCCTTCCGCATGCACCCTCGCTAGATATGACCTGTGATCAGCGCAGCCTCTCCACCTGCGCAGCTACTGCCTCCCTAGCCTCCAAAACCTCCTCTTGTGCATCTAAGTGCTCTATGCGGGCTCTCTCAGCCGTTCGTAGTCGTTGTTCTGCTATCTCTATGTCACTCAGAAGTGTCTTCCTCACCCCCACCATTTTTGTGATACATAGGCCCCGTACCACCACCTTAAAAGCATCCCACTCCAGTGCCAGTGTCGATGTTGTGTTCTCGTTCTCGCTAAAATATTGAGTTATACCTGCCCCAATTTCCCCGCGGAAGACAGGGTCCTCTAGTGTCTCCGGCCGTAACCGCCAGGTCGGTACCACAGGTCTCTCCCGGGCCCAGTGTATCTTAATCAATAAAGGGTTATGGTCTGACAATGTTCTGGTGAGATATTCACTGTGGCCCACTCTAGCGTGGATATCAGGGGTGCATAGCATCGCGTCAAGCCGCACATGCAATTCGTGTAGAGCAGAAAAATAAGAATAATCCCGCTCCTCCGGGTGGTGTGCACGCCATGTGTCCACCAACCCCCAGCCACTTTGCCACTCGCGCCTAGCCTTGGATAGTCTGTGTATAGGGGCTTCAGGCATCGGGGGATGGGACCTATCCATCTCGATGTCCACTATGGAGTTGAAGTCCCCTCCCATCAATACTGAACCAGTCAAATACGGTGCCAGTTTCCCCGATAGGCTACTAAAAAAGGATACCTGGTCCACATTAGGGGCATAAATACTACACAGTGTCACGTCTACGCCATCAAGGCGGCCCGTCACCATCACAAACCTCCCGTCTGGATCTACCAATTGTTGAATCATCTGGAATGGGACTCCCGCCCTAATCCATATCAGGGCCCCCCTCGCAAATGCTGAGTACGTTGTGTAATAAAGTTGCCCTCTCCATCTGCGCTTCAATGCCAGCCCCTCAGTTTGGTTAATGTGAGTTTCCTGGAGAAAGGCTATATGAACCCCCCTCCGTACTAAATAAGCATGCACCTTATGGCGTTGTGTCATCGTGTGAAGCCCCCGTACATTCCAGGTAATGCATTTCAAATCAAGTGACGTTCCCATGTTGAAGCCTAACTCTCCCAGACAACTGTGCCCAACGTTCAAACACACCGGTGGCTCTAACTACCCCAAAAACAACACAAAAATTCCCCAACATCCCCACCCCAGAACAGGCTCTACGAATCTAGCACCCATCCAAACTCACACTCTAAGCGTTCCTCTGACTACTACTGAGGAACCGCAATCACACAAAAATAGGGGAGGCGGCCTAGAGCCGTAGAGGACCGACCCACCAGTTCCACATCATCTCGCGCCGTACCCCCAGAGATAAGTGAGCCTCGACTTCTCTGGAGGCGATATTTTAGCAGGGACCACATATTTCAAACACCCATCCGTCCCTATCGACTCGCCTAACCTCCAGCCATCAGCCACCTACATGAGGGTGAGGAGGCAGCAAGGAACAATACCAACCCCCCCGCGTGCACTCATAATAAATCCTGCAACATTAAGCATCTGTAATCTCGTCCGCTGTCTCAGGTGTGACGTGAGGCAATCGAACACTTCCCGTGTCCGATACATCAGTGTCTGACCCCAAAGAGCCCTTTTCCGATTCCGTGGCCGCCAGCGATGCCGTTCCTTTCTCCTGAGATATTGCCGTGACGGCCTGCAACGCGGCAGCTCGTTCTCTCTCCGTTTGAGTCTCCGTGGGCTTTTGCTTAGCAGGACGGCGCCTACGGATGCGCCGGGATCAGCGTGGCAGTCCCTCTGCTGGTGTGTTCATGGCGCGTCCCGCTTTGCCCGCTCCTGCTCTGTACGATTCCAGTCACGTCCAGGCTTCCTCAGGACTGTCGTGGAAATACGTCCTACCATCCAGTGCCACTCTTAAGCGCGCGGGGAACAGCAGTGAGTATTGGAGACCCTCGTCCCGGAGCTCCTTTTTGACTGCTAAGAACGAGGCCCGGCGAAGCTGTACATCAAATGTATAATCTGGGAACAGTGTCACATTACAGTTGTTCACTTTGTAGGGTCCCGATGTCCGAGCTTTATGCAGCAGGAGATCCCAATCTTTGTAGTGGTGTAATCTAGCCACCACCGGTCTGGGTGGCCTACCAGGGGCCAGTGGCCGAGCTGGCCCTCTATGAGCCATTTCCAGGGTGTAAAAAGAGGTCAGGCCTTCCGGGGCAACCTTCGTCTGAAGCCAATTCTCTAAGTAGTCCACCATGTTGGCCCCTTCCACTCCTTCCGGCAGCCCCACCACGTGGATGTTGTTTCTACGGTTCCTCCCTTCAGCGTCTTCCGCCCTCCGCTCCAAGGTTTGCAGTCGTTGGCGGACCTCCGTCATCTGAGCTTCCAATGCTTTTTGGGCAGGTTCCAGAGTCCCCACGGTCGCTTCCGTCTACTTTACTCTATCCGCCAACTTAGCATGATCTGCCCGAAGAAGTCCCAGTCCCTGTGCAACATGCGCAATGTCTTGGTGGAGAGCGTCTCTAGTGTCAGTAATGGCTTTGAGAATCTGATCCACTTGTTGCTGCATCATCCCCTCCGGTGGTGGTGTAATCATTTCTTGCTTGTCTTGCGCACCTGTTTCTTCTTCCAACTCCGGGGGCGCTCCCCCTTGCTTCCCCCACGGTTTCCCCATTATTGGTTGTGTTGCCAGTCCCAGCACCAGTACAGCCCCTCAGCCGTCCTCCAACTCTACCCGTGCCTAGCGCAAATGCCGAACCAGTGCCTGTACCAGCAGAGTCTCTCTCCAGTGCCTTGGTGCACTTTTCTCACCGCATATCCGGTTGCTCTCTGTGGCTACCCTCCAGCATCTCCCAGTCGCGTTCTGCGTGATACACCAGTGCCGCCCGCAGCCGTCTCCCAACACTGAGTGCCCGGGTTCAAATCTGTTTCCCACACCGATCCAGTTCACATCTCCCAGGAATTAACCGCATTCAGCAGCGGAAGGTAAGTTCCAAGGTTCGTGCTCGGCCGCTGCGACTCACTCCAAGGCCACCTATGTCCGCCAATGCGCCGCTGTGCCGTCCCCTCCTCTGCTGCGTTATCGCAAGTGGCTTACTTCAACATGGGGCGTCTCAGGGCCCACGGTCATCCCTCATCTCCCTTAGTGGCATGTTTCCCCCAGGAAACGAGCCGGGCAGCCGCACACAGAGATCCCAACCACGCCAAGACAGGCAGTAACACAGGTCCCCCGAATGGGTCTGCCTGTGGCGTCTCTCGCCGACCTGTTTTCTCGCGGCCCCGCTGATGCTCACCCCACCGCCTGGTCGTCTTCACACTCCCTTCTACTGGTTTAGCAGGCTACTCCTGTGCAAGGTCTCCGCTCCTTGGCGGTGCCCCCAAAGTGTCGTTGCTACTATCTGCACTCCAAGTTCCTCAGCGAGGGCAGAGGTAGGCTGGCATCGCTCTATCCGCTGTCCGCCACGCTCTCAGCCGCAATCGGGAACTCCCACTGATGTGCCGATAGTTGTGGCGCCCTCCCGTCGTTCAAGTGTCCGAGATGGCGGATCCGGCCCCAAAATGGCGGTTCACCCACAAATCCAGTGCTTCCCCGTGACACTTCAGTGCCGCATCAGCAGGGCAAGACCTCGCTCGATCCCGTACAGATTGCCGCTGCACAGCTCAGTCACCTCCAAGTTTCGGAGCAGTTGCTAGCGAGGCGTCGTCATGCCGCCAGTCCCCTCTTCAACATTGCGGCCGCCACCATCTCCAGTATTGCAGGGGCCCCCAGAGTATCAGCGCGGCGGGAGTACCTCCTTAATGCCGCTGGCAAGCCGTTCCCTCCGCACTCCTCCACACCCTCGGTGGCACCAAGATTCGTCCTCCAATGCGGCGCTCAGTTATTCAGTGTCGCCATCAGCTCCATCTTGGTCGCTCCGCGGACGATCTCACCGCCTCTTCAGCTCGCCGGTCATTGAGGGCGCCCAGCCTTATAATCATCAATGGCGGGTGCTCCCAGCTCCTACTAGCACTGTCGCGGGTGCTCTTTGGAACGATTCCTGGTCCCGTAACAGGATAACAATCGGTGTCAGCGCGGAGCTTCAGGCTCACGCGTCTTCCCTCATCGGCTCCTTGGCCACGCCCCCCTCATATTTGACTTGATGTCCACTATATGTATTAAATGGCTGACCGCACTTACAAAGCCTGGAGAATCTACTCCGGGGTTTGTAGGAGATGTCCTGCTCATGCAGGACACTGTCACACTTATAACCTAGCACCATGCCTTCAGGATTGAAAGGCCTGCATTAGGGGTGACATAGGTTTTAAGTGTAGTGACCTCAGATATAATTAAACTTATATCTGTAGTAAGTGGTGCAAGCACCAACTCACACAGGCTGCAATGGCAGGTCTGTAGTCAAAGTTTGAGTGGTCTGTCATGAGTGGCATAATGCATGCTGCAGCGCATGGGAGACCCCTGGTGTACCTATGCCTTGGGTACCTCCGTACCATATACTAGTAGCCAATTGTGGAGGTACCAAAGTACTTACAATAACAAGTTTAAGAAGGAAGCACAGAGACTGGGGTCCTGATTAGCAGGATCCCAGTCAGACTAGTCAGAAAACAGAATAACACCAGCAAAAAGTCGGGGTAACCATGAAAGCAGATTCTACTTTCCTACTGTAACAAAATCCCATCCAATGTATACAACTCAGAGTACCTGTACTGTCCTAGGGACAAACGAACAAGTCATTCATATGATGTTATTCAGACACAAATATGTTAGATCATATACATGATTTTTGTGTGGTATACATTATTACAAACATTCAATGGTGGGTAGCAAATAAGAAGAACAAGTTACTTACCTTCGGCAACAATGTATCTGGAAGAGACATATGTTGGCTATAGATTGCTTACCATAGAATTTCCCCCAGGCGTCAGTCTGGATCCGGAGATTTTTTCTTCAATAGTACCCCTGAGCGTCATTAGGTGGCGTCGGTCGGCTCCGCCGGGATGACGTTGAGGACCTACATAGGCGCCGCCGATGTGTGCTGACGTCAGTTCTTAATACAACTTTCCATGCCAGAAGCACAGAGCCATGAAAGACACTGACCACTGGTGCGTCTAAACTAGGGCCCTTTAGGGAAGTCCCTATCCCTAGAAATCAGTTCGCAGAGCGGGGAGGATGGGTGGGGTGATAAGGAATCTACAACTAACATATGTCTCTTCCAGATACATTGTTAACGAAGGTAAGTAACTTGTTAATCTGATAGAGACAGTTAGTTGTAGATTCCTTACCTTAGAATAGATACCCCAGCAATACCATCCCCGGAGGAGGTTTTGCAAACCCAAATCTTACCAGAAAATCCTGGAGGACCGAACGAGCAAAGTACCCATCCTTCCGGATTTGGGTGTCCAGGCAGTAGTGTCTAGTAAACGTGTGCAAGGATGCCCACGTTGCTGCCTTACAGATGTCAAGGACTGGAACTCCACGTGCTAATATCGTGGTTGCCGCCGTTGCTCTGGTGGAATGAGCCCGCAACCTCACAGGATGGTTCTCCTTCACCAAAGCATAACATATTTTGATGCAAAGGACAACCCATCGGGAGATGGCCCATTTTTGAACAGTCGACCTTTCTTGGCACCCACATAGCCAATGAAGAGTTGATCATCCACCTGGAAGTCTTTTGTGCGATCAAGGTAAAAAGACAATGCACGTTTTGGCGCCAGACAGTGGAGTCTCTCCTCCTCCTTGGAGGGATGCGGGGGTGGATAAAAGGTGGGCAGAGTGATAGAGTGTCCCACATGAAAAGGCGTGACGACCTTAGGAAGGAATGAAGGCTTGGTCCGAAGCACCGCTTTATCTGGACAGACAGATAGAAAAGGGGGCTTAGAAAATAAAGCCTGCAGCTCGCTCACCCTGCAGCAGAGGTGATGGCAACAAGAAAGGCAGTTTTGAGAGTCAGCAACCTGAGGGGACAGTTATGAAGAGGCTCGAAGGGAGCACACATAAAGGTGAGAACCAGATTTAAGTCCCATTGGGGATGGAGGGAACAGATGAGTAAGGCCCTTGAGGAATCTGTTAACAATAGGAGATTTGAATAAAGAAGGCTGATCAGGCAGCCGAGGAAAAGCAGAGATGGCTGCAAGATATCCTTTAAGAGTACCCAAGGCAGAACCCTGCTGGGCCAAAGAAAGTATATACAAGAGAACCTCTGAAAGAGGAGCAGAAAGGGGATCAACAGCCTTTGCTGTGCAACATGCCACAAATTTGTTCCATCTACATGCGTAAACTGTTTTAGTGGAGGGACGCCTGGCTGCCAAGTTGACAGTATAGACTTTGGGAGGAATGTTGAAAGCTGTCAACTGTCGTCGCTCAATCTCCACGCAAGGAGGTGGAGACTGGACAGGTTCGGGTGGAGGACCGTCCCCTGCTGCGACAGAAGATCCTCCCGAAGAGGCAGTCTGATCGGAGGATTGATGGCCATGCTCAAGAGCTCGGGGTACCAGACTCTTCGTGCCCAGTCCGGAGCCACAAGAATTACTTGGGCCCGGTCGCGCTTGATCTTCTTCAGCACTCTGGGTAGAAGTGGTACAGGCGGAAAGGAGTACAGGAGGCCACATTTCCACTTGCGACGAAAGGTGTCGCCGAGCGAGTGCCGCCTTGGAAATTCCAACGCACAGAACTGCTGACATTGCGCGTTCTCTTCGGTGGCGAATAGACCTAACCAAGGCTCTCCCCACTGCTAAAAGAGACCTTGCACCACCTCTGAGTGAAGATGCCATTCGTGATCCATCATGCATCGGCGGCTGAGTTTGTCCGCCCTGGCGTTCAGGGAACCTGCCAGGTGTTGAACCACCAGGGATACGCCCTGATGTTCCAGCCATGTCCAAAGGCGAAGAGCCTCTTGAGATAGGGTCCACGACCCCACCCCGCCCTGTTTGTTGCAGTACCACATGGCGGTAGTGTTGTCGTCCTTTGACAGAGGGAAGGAATACCTTCAGTGCAAGACGAATCGCCAAGAGCTCCAGAAGGTTGATGTGGAGCCCAGACTCCGCCGTAGACCAGAGGCCTCCCCCATGTGGCTGCCCCATCCCAGAACTACTGTGAACTCTGGGTGGGGAAGGGAGAGGGATCTGCCGCTGACCCAGTTCTGGTTCATGAGCCACCACTGCAATTGACTTGCAGTCCCCCCCGAGATCTGGACGACATCGGAAAGACCCCCTGATGCTGCGCCCACTGGAACTTCAGGTCCCACTGCAGAGCCCGCATATGCCATCTGGCATGATCCACCAGCAGGATGCAGGAGGCCATGAGGCCCAGCAGCCTCAGGGTCATTCTCACCGAAATCCAGGATAGAGGCTGAAACATCAGGATCATAGCCCGAATATCACGGACTCGCTGCTCGGGAGGATAGACCCAAAACTGCGCTGTGTCCAGAACAGCTCCGATGAAAAGGAGCTTCTGAGAGGGAATCAGGTGCGACTTCGGCACGTTGATAGAGAACCCCAGCGAATGCAGGAGGTCCGCCGTAGTCTGGAGGTGGGAGACGACAGCCTGGGGCGAGCCCGCCTTCAACAGCCAGTCGTCGAGATAGGGGGAAGACTGGAACCCCTGATCTGCGCAGATGAGATGCTACCACCGCCATCACTTTTGTGAACACCCGAGGGGCACTGGTAAGGCCAAAGGGGAGCACGGTGAACTGAAAATGCTCGTGGTCCACCATGAACCGTAGGTAACGCCGGTGGGCAGGCAAGAAGGGGATGTGAAAGTAAGCGTCCTGCAAGTCCAACACTCCCATCCAGTCTCCAGGGTCGAGGGAAGACATGACCTGAGCCTAAGTTAACATCTTGAACTTCTCCTTCCGGAGGAAGCGGTCGATGTCCCTGAGGTCTAAGATTGAACGCAGGCCTTTGTCCTTCTTGGGTACCAGGAAGTAGTGGGAGTAGCAACCACGACCTACTTCCGGCACAGGGACGCGTTCGATAGCTCCCTTGGTCAGGAGAGCCGTAACTTCCTGGCGGAGAAGGGCCAAATGATCCTCCGATATGCAATGGAGTGTTGGTGGCATGGAGGGAGGGGTAGTCTCAAAGGGGAGGGAGTAGCCCCTTCGGACTATCTGCAAAACCCACCTGTCCGACGTGATGTTTTGCCAGTGGGGGAGGTGATGGCGGATCCTGCCGCCCACTGGCAACTGGTGGCCCTGAAAGGTCAGACTAGGAAGGCTTGGAGGCTGCTGCAGGGGTGGCATTGGTGGACTGGCCTGCCCGCTGGCCCCCAGACACATGACGTTGGGTCCACCGGCTGGGTAGCTAGCGCAGGCCTGTGGCTCTGGGTGGAGCGCGGTGGGGCACCCCTTCCGTAGCCACGAAAGGGGCAAAAGGCAGACTGCATTGGACGAGGGGTGGCAGCGAGGCCCAAGGATCTGGCCGTAGCCCTAGAGTCCTTGAAACGCTCAAGCGCATTGTCCGTCTTGTCGCCAAACAGGCGACGGCCATCAAAGGGCATGTCCATAAGGGTCGATTGAACAGCCCCAGATTAGCCAGTGGATCTCAACCAGGTGGAACGCCTCAGGGCTACTGACGTTGAAATTGTTCTACCCAGCGAGTCGGCGGTATCCAGCGCACACCGGATGGCGAACTTTGCTGCGTCTCTACCCTCTGCGACAGCGAGGGTGAGCACGGCTCGGGGCTCCTCCGGGCACTGTGGCAGCACTTGCGCAACCGTGTCCCACACAGTGTGCGTGTCTATTGGCCCAAGAGACATGCGGTGTTCACTGACCGCAGTCCTAAGCTGGCGGAAGAAAACATCTTCCCAAGATGGTCCAGCTTCTTGTATTCCCTATCTGGGGGAGCAGTAGGGAAAGCGCCTTTGGATGTTGAGGCTTGGACCACCAAGTTCTCTGGGGTAGGATGTTGGGAGAGGAAAAGTGGGTCGCCCGGGGCCGGGCGTTGGGCAATCATCCTATCCACAGGAGCCCCTGTGCTGGGCTTGGACCAAGTGCCCAGAAGGATGTCAGTGAGGGCCTCATTAAAATGCAGCAGGGGCTCCGAAGATGCTGCTGCCGGCTGAAGCACCTCAGTCAGGAGGTTAGTCCTGACTGCCACCATAGGAAGCTCAAGGCCCAAGGCCTCAGCTGCCCTACGCAACACCACAGCGTAGGAGGCTCCCTCCTCCATAGTCACGGTAGGGGGAGAAAGCATACCAAGGTCTCGGGAGGTATCCAGACCACTGGCATCACCCAACTCCTCTCACCAGTTCAGCTCCTCAAGTTGGTCTGCTAGAGGGTCACCAGACCCCTCCCAGTCCTCCTCACCCTCCTCTGGCTGCCACTCAGGGCGGCAGGGATGAACAGCGGTACAAAAGTACCCTCCGGCACCGGCACGGACGTCGGTCCGGCGCCGTGTCCAGGTCGGGGTGAGGCTGGGGTCGATGCCAGCTGGGGGCGCAGCCGGCGTCGGGGGCACCGCCACTGGAAACGGCGCCGGGGAAGGTACAGTGAGGTTGACCGGCGCTGATCAGTATCCAGGCCTGGATCCATGGGGGCCCCGAAGGCGCGCCGGCGGAGTCGGACTGCCCAAAGATGGAGTGGAGTGCTTCATAAAAGGCACGAAGCTGGGCAGGGGAGGCTCCAACTCTCGGAAAGGAAGGGAAGCGTGGAGCCGTCCTAGCGGGCTCCGGAGCAGGGGAGCGGCGACGCACCGGGTCCCGCATCGCGTCGGCCGACGGATGGCGCGAAGAGCGACGATGCTTCTCCACCTTCTTCTTGTGCTTCAACTTACCCGATGAGTGCGAAGACTTTGACGATGAATGGTGATGGGTCCGCGACTGGTCCTGCAACCTTCACCTCGACAGGGACCTCGAATGAAGCGGAGCAGACTGCCGGGCCTCCAAAAGCTTTCGGGACTGCTCCCGCAAAGACTTCGGATTCAGGGCCCGACAATCTGAGCACGACTTTGGGTCGTGGTCGCCTTCCAGGCACCAAAGGCACACGAGGTGCAGATCAGTTACCGACATCAACTTGTGACAGGAGTCACAAGGCTTGAAACCGGGCCGACGGCTGGACATCCCTCATGCACCATGAGTCGTTCGACTCAAAAAAGATGTGGATAAAAGTCGAAAAACAGTTAGTCAAAAAGTGACTAGGGGCACGCGTTCTCCGGATCTGCGCTGGCTGGCTCGGAGAAGGAAGAACTGACGTCAGCGTGAAGGGGTGGCGTCTAAGTAGACACTGCAACGTCATCCCGGCAACCACGACGACGAACGCGGAGTCGACCGATGCCACCTACCGACGCGCAAAAAATGTCTCCGGATCCAGTCTGACGCCTGGGGTTAATTCTAAGGTAAGGAATCTATAACTAATTGCCTCTTTCAGATAGCCCCCTCACAATAGAGTTTGAGGCGGTTCACAAGTATCACCCTTTTGGAGGACCTGCTAGTGCCCAGGTCTACCAAGTAGGTGACCTCGCTCTCATTTTCTAGCATAGGGTAAGGGCCACTCCATTTGTCCTGGAGAGCCCTTGGTACCACTGCCTCCAAAACCCACACCTGTTGCTCTGGTTGAAATTCAACCAGTGCAGCTTTCTGGACATACCAGAGCTTCTGGAGCTCCTGACTGGCCTCAAGATTCTTTAATGCTTTCTGCATGTACTCTGCCATCCTGGAAGGAAGGTCTAGTACATAGTCCACCACATCTTGTTTTGGTACATGATGGGGTCTCTCCCATCCGTCCCTCACAAGTGAGAGTGGTCTCCTTACAGGGTGGCCAAACTTAAGTTCAACGGGTGAGAACCCTACTCCCTTCTGAGGCACCTCCCTGTAGGCAAAAAGCAGGCAGGGCAACAGAAGATCATATTTCCTTTTGAGTTTTTCAGGGAGTCCCATTATCATGTCCTTTTAATGTCTTGTTGAATCTTTCAACAAGACCATTGGTTTGTGGGTGGAAAGGTGTTGTGAACTTGTACATCACTCCACACTCATCCCACATGTTTTAAGTATGCAGACATGAAATTGGTACCTCGTGCTGATACTACCTCCTTAGGAAACCCTACCCTGGTGAAGACACCAATGAGGGCCTTGGCTACCACAGGGGCTGTAGTAGTCCTAAGGGGAATTACTTCAGGATATTTAGCAGCATGATCCACTACTACTAGTATGAACTTGTTTCCTGAGATTGTGGGAGGTTCAAGAGGACCCACTATATCCACTCCTACCCTCTCAAAGCGTACCCCAACCACTGGTAGTGGAATTAAGGGGGGCTATGGGTGTCCTCCTGTCTTGCCACTGGCTTGACAGGTAACATAGGAGCTTACAAACTCCTTCCCTTTTTGGGACATCTTGGGCCAATAGAAGTGGGTGACCAATCTTTCCCAAGTTTTGGTCTGGCCCAGATGCACAGCTAGGGAGATGTCATGAGCTAGAGTGAGTAGAAACTCCCTATACAGCAGAGGTACTAGCACTCTCCTAGTGAAACCAGGTTTGGGGTCTCTGGCCTCAGTGTACAGGAGTCCTTCCTCCCAACATACATTGTGGGAGCCACTGACATCTCCCTGCTCCTGTGCAGCAGCTTGCTGCCTCAGTCCTTCAAGCGTGGAGCAGACCTGCTGCCCAAGACACAGCTGTTCCTCAGAGGGTCCCTCTGGTCCCAAGAGCTCTACCTCGTAAGGTTCAAGCTCCATGGGCTCAGTTCCCTCTGGGGCTGACAAGTCCTCTCCCTGAGGAGAGGGGTGCTGATCGTTTTGCTGCATGGAAGCTGTATCACCACACTTCCTACCTTTCCTCTTGGGAGGTTGGGCCATCATTTCAGGCTCCAACTCTCTTTTTCACCGTGTGCTAGGCATTGTTCTCTTGTTTTCACATACCCTATCTCAGGGATTTGCAGCATTTTATTTATTTTACAGAGTTTTATATAGCGCGAACTTGACCCGAATCGGGTATCAGAGCGCTTTACATAGCACCAGTTGCATTACATGAGCACACATTCATTTAAATGTTAGGCATGGGGATATTAAGTGATTTGCCCAGAATCACAGGATGTTCAGCGTCATTGCCGAGACTCGAACCCAGTTCCTCAGACTCGACTTCGACCGCCCTAGCCGTTAGGCCAACTCCTCTCCCATGTCTGCATGTGTCTTTCATTCTACCTCAGCCCATGCTGAGGTTTACAGATTATTTCCAAACAGACTGGCAGCTGTGAGCTTTGGCGAGACCACTACCTGTTTCAGGCCAGTAACCCAACCCCAGTCTAATATCACCATAGTCATGGCATGGTTAGCAGTGACACTGTCAGCATTGGTAACTGGATAGGTTTTCCCAGTTAGGTATTGCTCTGGGGGAACCAGTGTATCTCTCACCATGGTGACACTGGCACCTGTATACCTCAGGGCTTCTATCTTAGTCCCATTCACTAAGTGGTATTGCAGGTATTTCTTTAAATTAGGATGCCAGACAGCCAAAGTGGCCAAACCTCCCTCCCTTCAGAGACTAAAACAGCATCAGTGTGGACCCTGATTTGATCTGGGCACACTATTGATCCTCCCATCTGGAGATTTGACATACCAGTAGACTGGGGGCTGGTTAGTTGGGACAGGCAGGATCTCCAGTTTTGTGTCCCTTCTTGTTACAGTGGAGACACCAGGCCTTTGAAGGATAAAGATTTTTCCCCTTGTACCCACTAGTGGGCTGGGAAGAGTTCTTGGGCCCACCCCCCTGGCCAGGATTTTGGGGGCCTTTAGAAGACTCTTGTATTGTCTCTTTGGGTTTCTCACCCTCTTTCCCCTGGGGAGGCTTTGTGACCCCTTTCTTTTGGTCACCCTCAGTGGTTGTCTTGGTTACCCTTGTCTTGACCCAGTGGTCTGCCTTCTTTCCTAATTCTTGGGGAGAAATTGGACCTAGGTCTACCAGATACTGATGCAACTTTTCATTGATGCAGTTACTTAAAATGTGTTCCTTCATAAACGAATTATAAAGTCCTTCATAATTCTGCACTTTACTTCCAGTCAACCAGCCACCTAATGTCTTTACTGAGTAGTCTACAAATTCCACCCAGGACTGACTCTGGGATTTCTGAGCCCCCTGAATTTAATTCTGTACTCCTGAGTTGTGAGTCCAAATCCCTCAATCAGGGTGCCCTTCATGCGTTTCATAGGACTCTGCTTCTGCCCCACTAAGGGTCAGAAGTCTGTCTCTGGACTTACCAGAGAACAGTTCCCAAAGGAGTGCCCCCCAGTGAGATGTCCTCACCTTTCTAGCTTCACAAGCCCTCTCAAAGGATGTGAACCACTTAGTGATGTCATCACCATCCTCAAATTTAGGGACAATCCCTTTGGAGATTTAAGGATCATAGGATCCTTTCTTTTTTTGACTTTTTAAATTGCTGCCACCATTGATGGGTCCTAGGCCCATCTCTGCTCTCTCTTTCTCTAGAGCTAGGAGCCTTGTTTCTAGGTCTGGTCTTTTGGTCATCCTTGCTAAAAGGACATCCTCCTAGGTGAAGTTGTCCTCACTGTCTGGTATGGAGTTGGCCCTACCTCTGTAGAAGCCAGCCCGTGTACCTATTGGGTGCGGAGGGTAGGACACAAAGTTTCCTTCCTCCCTAAGTAGTTGAGGTGGTTGATCTAAGACTTCATCATCTTAACTACTTACCCATTCTCCTGAAGGTCTTCACCTTTTTCTGTGGGGTGGTCCGTTGCATACCCTGACAGAAACTCCTGGAGTTGTATTCTGGTATGGGTGGACCCAGTTCTTACTTGCTTAGCCTTGCAGAGAATCCTTAACTCTCTAACCTGTAGGTTGGTGTAAGGGGTGAGGTTGAGCTCCTTAGCCATATACCCTGTGTTGCTCATTAAATTTCTAAAGTGGGGTTCTTTTTAGAAGACCTACACTAACAGTTCTTCCCTCCCTAAGTTCAGTGACTTTTTCTAAAAAGGCTACAGAGATTTTTATTATTTGGAAAAAAATAGTCAATTCAAAAAAATGAGTTGAACTAAAGTCAATTTTGGGATTCTTGTCATGTGATCAGAGGTTGACTAAGTTAGTCCAATAAATGCAACGCTTTACATCCCACCGCTGCCACCAATGTAGGAAGCTGGCTCTGTATATACCATACCAAAGTAATGTATAGTGTGCACAGAGTCCAGGTAGTCCCCAGAGGTATACCAGAGGCTAAATTAGGTAAGTACTAACAGCTCTCTTTGTGGTAGCGTGGGCGAGCAGTTAGGATTATCCAGAGGGTGTGTTAAGCACTTATTGTATTCACTCAATCAAGACTGAAGGCACACACTCAGAGACGGAATCCAGACCAATTGGGTAAGTATAAAAAAGGTATACTTAGGTTTTATTTTTAGAACCAAGCAGGACTTGGCACAGGTAAGTAAAATATACTCTCAAATGCAGGACCTCAGAAGGAAATGCAGCTGTGGTTGAATTTGAAATAGTTACCGGTTGGTATTGATTCAAAAAGCAGTTTACATTACACAATAATTACTTTTAGAATACTTTTCAGTTACTTTTAGATTACTTTGAGTACTGGGTGTGGTATGCCTAGATACCACACATAAGGATCTCACAATACAAGGTTAGTAAGACTTTTCATGGCTTGAGTTAAAGTTACTATTTTCCCTATACAAAACAACAGTTCAACACTTAGAACATTTTAGGCCCAAAATCTTATAACATGGGTTGCTATGGGAGAAAAATGGTTATCAGTTTCACAGGTAAGTAAAAGTCTTACAAGTGTGAGTTTTGGGGGTTAGGACCAAGGTTTCCCAAGGTCTAGGTGGGCACTTGAGTTGCACCACCAGCATCACTGCAGCAGCCGGGTGCAGGGGCCCAATGTTAGCCAATGGGGCCTTCGGTGAAGGGCTGCTTATGAGCAGGTCACTCAGGTATGGGAGCAAATGTCAAGTACCTGTACCAAAAACCTCGACCTTCCGCAGGAGCAGACGACAACTCCTCAATTCCCAAACTCCGCAACTGAACTGAACTGAACTATGCTCACGAGCAGCAAAGAGGGGGAAAGGGGATTGAGAAAAAAAAGAGAGACCGCCACTGCTTCACTTCTTCTGGACTGGAATGCGAACAATGTTCCTAGTTGTCTTCCTGAAACAAAGAACACCATGTAACAACTTTAACCTTATTCCTTCCTATAACATTTCAAATTATCTCTAAATTACCTGTCCTTATTTGATGGCTAGCTGCTCTCTTGTATTTTAAATCTACAGGTTAATCTTGCACTGGTGCTTCGCCCTACTCGTGATATTAACTTCTAGTAGGAATCTGTAAGAGAGAATGAGTTGTAACTACTGATACTTGCTTTTACTCGACACCTCTCTCTTTCTAATTATACTCCAAGTTACCTGCTTTTAACCTTGTACTGCTCTCAATTATATCCAATGAAAATTTGTTCTCTTTTCTTTTTCTGTATGTAGATGAGAGTTGGAGTCCGAATTTCCTTACTGCTCCACGTCTGGACTCAAACGAAGAATTGGACGTTGATAACGTTGGTAAGTACAATTATATATATATATATATATATATAACTATATCTACTTGATGAATTTCTCTGTGCAGAACTGTCTTTCTGAATTGGATGCTCTCATTAATAACGCAAGCAGTCTCTGATAGAATAGTTTTAATAGACTGGATATTGAATTCTTTATCTTAAATAAATACACAGGCAATTCCTTATAAATTGTCTCTCACCCTAAATGCGCTGAGTAACTGAAACTGGATAATACTAGATATAATCTCTAGCCTTAATTCTGGACTTCTCAGGAAGCAAATGAGGAATAGTCTTTTAAAGAAATAAACTTGCTATTCTCCGAAATTTCAGGCTTTCTCCAATGCGAACTGTAAACGATGAAATCCACTGGAAAACTCCTCTTCAAACATAACGCGGTAAATGGTCTAAACAATAACTTACCAAGAACCGCTGAAAACCTACTCAGGTTCTTGCTTCAAAACCGATAGCTTCTTACCCAACTAAAATCAGAAATATTTCAAATTGCCGTCGCGATATGGAAAACGCTACCGCTCACAGCAATACCTCAGGTGAAGTGCGCAATGAGCAGCGCGAGCACAGCTGCGCTTGAAACGCTGCCAAAGACTAGACTGACAACCTTACCAGGCGGCCATCTTGGAATACCACGGCGGGAAGGAGTGCAAGCACCGAAGCAAAAAGGAAACCAGGCTGCATGGCAGGACTCTACAGAGTCTGGGGTAGTAACTCTTACGCCATCTACAAACTACAGAGCCTAGATGACTGAATCTCGGGGCTCTAATCGGAACGGACCTGACAGTTACCCCCCCAACAAAACTCCTCTCTCCACCTCTTTGGGCTTACTTGGGTGCGCCTTATGAAATTCTCTAATTAGCCTTGGAGCATGCAAATTAGTTTTAGGCTCCCAGGTTCTTTCTTCAGGGCCAAAACCTTTCCAGTCCACTAGATAGAACAACTTCCCCTTCTTAATTTTAGAGTCTAGAATTCGTTTGACCTCAAACTCTTCTTCAGACTGAATTCGCACGGAAGTTGGTGGACCCTTTACCCTCAAATCTGGGGGACTCTTCTTCAGGAGGGAAACATGAAAAACTGAATGTATCTTTAACCTAGGGGGAAGACGAACCTTCACACTCACTGGTTTAACCATTTTCTCAACTTGAAAGGGACCGATATATCGAGGTTGAAACTTTCGGTTTACCTTTAACCGCAGAATTCGAGTCGAAATCCACACCTTATCTCCTAACTCATAAATCGGGTTAGCACGTCTCTTCTTGTCTGCTTGTTTCTTATAAGAATCTTTTGCCTTAATGAGATTGTTAGTGGCCAACCGATAAGCCTTTTGGAGTTCCTGAACCACTACCTCAACTGCTGGGACATCACTCTCCTGCTTTCCTACAAATGTGTTTGGATGTCTACCTGAATTTAGATATAAAGGAGAAAACCCTGTTGAAGAATGCTCAGCATTATTATAAGCAAACTCTGCCGCCCAAATAAAATTTGGCCACTCCCCTTCATGTTCCATCAGAAATAAACGCAAATATTGCGCCAACTCCTGATTTACTCTTTCCGTCTGACCATCAGTCTCAGGATGGAAACTAGAAGACAAACGAGAGTCTACATCCAATCTTTTCAAGAAAGCCCTCCAAAAATGTGAGATGAACTGAGGACCCCTATCGGAAATAACAATCTTTGGAATACCATGTGCTTTGACTACATGCTGAGTGAAAAGGGCAGCTATTTGAGTTGCATTAGGGATGGACTTCAAAGGAATAAAATGACTCATTTTAGTGAAGTGATCTACCACCACCCAAATGGTTGTGAAACCTTGACTGGAAGGAAGTTCCACAATAAAATCCATGGAAACTGTATGCCACGGATAAGGAGCTGGGGGCAGTGGGAGCAACAAACCTTGAGGAGCCATCCTAACTGACTTTCCCTTTATGCACTGCTCACAAGATGAATGCATATTGTCCCACCAGAGTCTCCATAGCCGGCCACCAGAATTCTCTCTGAATCAATTCCAAGGTTTTCTTTACTCCCTTGTGACCAGCCAGTAGATCATCATGAAAATGTTGAATAACCATCATTCGAAGCTCATCATTAGGAACGAAAAGATTTCCTTTGAAATAAGGTCTGCTGTCCTTAACTTCTCTTCCAGTGCCTTCCTTGACCCACTCACTGAGTTCCAAATTGTTGAGGGATTGACGCAATTTGTCTTCAAATTCAGGAAACAAGATGACTCCAATTATCTTTTCCTTTGGAATGATCAACTCTTTCTCAATTGTCTGTGCATCTTCACCAGTGTCTAAACGAGACAAGGCATCAGCCTTACCGTTGGCAGAACCAGGCTTATAAGTCAAAACAAAATTGAAGTCAGCAAAAAATAAAGACCCCCGCAGCTGCCTGGGGGTAAGTGTACGCGCTGATTTTAAAAATTGAAGATTCCGGTGATCCGTAAATACTGTCACTTCATGCCTGGCACCCAACAAATAGTGTCTCCACTCTTGAAAAGCATCCTTAACTGCCAATAACTCCTTATCAGCAATTGAATAGTTCATCTCGGCAGGAGTCAATTTACATGATCGATAAGCCACTGGGTGAAGCTGACCCGTGCTTCTGTGTCTCTGCGACAATATTCCCCCAATGGCCAAATTGGAAGCATCTGCTTCAACAAAAAAAGGTTCTTCAGGATGTGGATGTAAGAGGATCGGGGCTGAGATAAATGTTTTCTTCAAGTCATTAAAAGCCTCCTCAGTATCTGCTGTCCAAACAAACTTGGAACCTTTCTTCAATAGACGAGTAAGCGGGGAAACCTTTTCTGAAAAGTTTAGAATGAAACGCCTGTAGAAATTGGCAAAACCAATGAAACTCTGCACGAGGAGAGGGCCAATCTCTAATAGCCTTCACCTTAGCATCATCCATTGAGACTCCTTCGGGAGGCAGTACAAAACCCCAAAATTCCACTTGAGTGGAATAAAAACCACATTTTTCCAGCTTCACAAAAAGTTGATTTTCCAGTAGTTTACTCAAAATTGCTTGGACATGCTGGATATGTTCTTTCATGTTTGCAGAAAAAATAAGAATATCGTCAATGTAGACGACTGGAAAACGGTCCAAAAACTCCCTCAAGACATCATTTACAAAATGCTGAAAAGCAGCAGGAGCATTACACAGGCCAAAGGGCATGACCTGGTATTCGAACAAACCTAGTAGAGTTCGGAATGCAGTCTTCCATTCGTCACCTACTGCCATGCGCACCAAATGGTAGGCTCCTCTTAAATCTAATTTCGTATAAACCCTTGCTCCTTTGACTTGATCTAACAATTCGGAAATTAAAGGCAACGGGTATCTGTTCTTCTTTGTGACCAAATTTAGAGCGCGATAATCAATACACGTTCTCAGATTTCCATCTTTTTTAGGAATAAAAAAAAGTGGGGAAGAAACTGGTGACTGAGAAGGGCGGATAAATCCATTTGCAAGATACTGGTCTAAATACTCCTTTAAATGCTGATTCTCATTTTCTGAAAGAGCGTAGATCAGACTGCAAGGCAACGAAGCCCCTGGTTCCAATTCAATCTTGCAGTCATAATCTCGATGAGGGGGCAATTTATTTGCTTCCTGCTCATCAAAAACCGAGGCCAAATCTAAGTATTCCTGTGGAATCTCTTGAGTTTCCATAACACAAATCGATTTGGAATGACTGGCCAAAAGCATGGGTGGAGAGGCAGGAGGAAAATCGATACTCAAATCATAACAATGTTTCTTACAGTAATCAGAGTCTATATCAATTGATCTCTTAGCCCAGTCAATCCTTGGATTATGTTCCGAGAGCCAGGGTAAACCCAAAATAAGCTGGAATTGGGGTGCATCTATGAGACAATCTCAAAATGCTGACATGACTACCTGGCCCTTGCAACGAAATCTCCTCAGTGTCATGAACAATGGGCCCGGAGGATAGGTTAGTTCCATCGACAGCACGAACAGATTCTGGTCTTTCTTTCTTTCTTGACAAATTGGATCCCCAACGATTTGGCAAACCCAATATCGCAAAAATTGCCCGTAGCTCCAGAGTCTATCATTACCGAAATTCCATCCACTTCTGAACTTCCGAATTTAATCAAGCCTGCAATAATTAAATGAGGAGCTGAGGATTGTAGAGTATTGGCAATGAGTTGAGAGTCGGGAGTTGCCAGGTAGGTCGCTCCCCCACCACACAGCTCCGCCTGTGTTGTCTGCCCGCTGCTCCTGCAGGTAAGATCGCCCTCCGCTTGTGGCCCCGGTGCCCGTATTTCTTGCCTGTCTCCCCATTTTCCTTCTGTGCCCCTCGCTGCCCCATTAGCGTTGTGATCGTAATTTGTCTGTTTTATCTCCCATTTTTTCCTTTCTGTGCCCCTCGCTGCCCCATTAGCGTTGTGATCGTAATTTGTCTGTTTTATCTCCCATTTTTTCCTTTCTGTGCCCCTCGCTGCCCCATTAGCGTTGTGATCGTAATTTGTCTGTTTTATCTCCCATTTTTTCCTTTCTGTGCCCCTCGCTGCCCCATTAGCGTTGTGATCGTAATTTGTCTGTTTTATCTCCCATTTTTTCCTTTCTGTGCCCCTCGCTGCCCCATTAGCGTTGTGATCGTATTTTTGTCTGTTTTCTCTCCCCTTGTACTTTGTGCCCCCGCTGCCTCTCTCCACTCCCGCCGCTGCGTCCCTGCGGCCCCGCCCCCTGACTGCCCATTCGCTGCCCCTGCCTCCCGCCTCCCAGCTGCTCCTCCCTCCCACCTCCCCATAAATGGCGGCCGCTGCGCGGCCGCGCCGAGGCGCGCCTAAGGCAAGCCCGTCTGCGCCCGTCCGCGACTGGACCGCGCCCAGCGCCAGAACCCCTGGATCCCACCGATGCAACACTACTCGACGGACCTACGACGCCGCCACCCTCACCGCACTCAATGCCGGCCGGAACCCAGCCTGCTACCGAGCCTCACTGAGACGCACCCACGGACCCTTCACCTGCCAAACCTGCCGATACACCTGCCCCCGGACGTGCACCACCCCCGCCAAGACGTGCACCAGCAGCAACCACCTGAAATGCATCCTGTTGAACACCCGCTCCGTCCACAGGCACGCCGTGGAACTCTGGGACCTGCTCGACGCAACAGCACCGGACGTCGCCTTCCTCACCGAAACCTGGATGAACGCCTCCTCAGCGCCCGACATCGCCATAGCCATCCCGGACGGATACAAGATCACCCGGAGGGACCGCGTCAACCAGACGGGAGGAGGCATCGCCATCGTACACAAGAACACCATCCGCATCTCGACTAACTCCGACGAGACCTTCACCGCCGCCGAACACCTACACTTCCAGATACACACTGACCCCAAGACCACCCTCCGAGGCACCCTCATCTACAGACCCCGGAACCACGCACACTATTCAGCGAAGACATCGCAGACTTCATCAGCCCGCACGCCATGCCCTCCGCCGACTACATCCTCCTAGGGGACCTCAACTTCCACCTGGAGAACAACAACGACAGAAACACCACCGCCCTGCTGGACAACCTCGCCAACCTCGGACTCAAGCAACTGGTGAACACGCCCACCCACTACGCCGGCCACACGCTTGACCCCGTCTTCTCTTCCAGCAAGCACATCTCCTTCAGCCACGCCACCGGACTCCACTGGACCGACCACAGCTGCGTCCACTTCAGCTTCAAAAAGACTGCGACCCACCACCACCCGCAACAGGCTCCCCGCCGGAGCTGGAGCAAGATCACTGCCGAGCAGCTCACCGCCTCCCTCAGCCAGAACACACCCACCAACACAACGGACCCAAACGAAGCAGCCAGCAACCTCGCCAAGTGGCTGACCGCCTGCGCCGACGACCTCGCACCACTAAAAAACCCTCCCAGCAGACCCGGAAGCAAGAAAACCCCTTGGTTCACCAACGAACTCAAGGAATCCAAGAAGAACTGCCGCACTCTCGAGAAAACCTGGCGACTCGACCAGACCACAGACAACAGGACCGCCCTCAAGCACGCCACCCGCAAACACCACCAGCTGATCCGTGCCACCAAGAAGTCGGCACTCAAAGAACGACTGGACAACAACGCCCACGACAGCAAGGAACTTTTCAGCATCGTCAAAGAGTTCTCCAACCCCAGCGCCGGAAACAACGACATCACCCCCTCGCAAGACCTCTGCAACTCACTCGCCGCGTTCTTCCACCGCAAGATCACCGACATACATAACAGCTTCGACGCACAAACCACGCACCCTACCGCCGAACCAACGCCCGCCACCACCACCCTCTGCAACTGGACCCCGATCAGCACCGAAGACACCACCCGCACGATGAACTCCATCCACTCCGGATCACCAACCGACCCCTGCCCACACCACGTCTTCAACAAAGCCGACGCCACCATCGCACCCCATCTCCGGGACATCATCAACTCCTCCTTCCACACCGCCACCTTCCCGGAGAGCTGGAAGCACGCCGAGCTTACCGCCCTCCTGAAGAAACCAACGGCGGACCCCACCGACCTCAAGAACTACCGTCCCATCTCGCTCCTTCCGTTTCCGGCCAAAGTCATCGAGAAGACCGTCAACAGACAGCTTGCCGCCTTCCTCGAGACGAATGGATCCCTCGACCCCTCGCAGTCCGGGTTTCGGGCCAACCACAGCACCGAGACCGCCCTTATCGCAGCCACCGACGACATCAGAACCCTAAACGACAACGGGAAACAGCAGCCCTCATCCTCTTGGACCTCTCCGCGGCGTTCGACACCGTCTGCCACCGCACCCTAGTGAAGCGCCTCAGCAACATCGGAATCCGAGAGAAAGCACTGGAATGGATCATCTCGTTCCTCGCCGGAAGAACCCAGAGAGTCCGCCTCCCCCCGTTCAGATCCGAGGCCACCGAAGTCATCTGCGGCGTTCCACAAGGATCTTCACTCAGTCCAACCCTCTTCAACGTCTACATGAGCCCCCTCGCAGCCATCGCACGCCAACACAACCTCAACATCATCTCCTACGCCGACGACACCCAGCTGATCCTCTCCCTCACCAACGACCCCACCACCGCCAGAGCCAACCTACACGACGGGATGAAAGACGTCGCCGACTGGATGAGGAACAGCCGCCTTAAACTGAACTCAGACAAGACGGAAGTCCTCATCCTGGGCTCATCACCCTCCGCCTGGGACGACTCCTGGTGGCCCCCGGCCCTGGGCACCGCGCCCAAGCCAACGGACCACGCACGAAACCTGGGCTTCATCCTGGACTCCTCCCTGTCGATGACCAGACAAGTCAACGCCGTCTCATCTTCGTGCTTCAACACCCTGCGCATGCTCCGCAAGATCTTCAGATGGATCCCCACTGAAACCAGGAAGACCGTCACCCAGGCACTCGTCACCAGCCGACTGGACTATGGGAACACCCTCTACGCCGGAACCACAGCCAAACTTCAAAAAGACTCCAGCGCATCCAGAACGCCTCCGCACGACTCATCCTGGACATCCCCCGACACAGCCACATCACCGGACACCTGAAAGACCTGCACTGGCTCCCCGTCAGCAAGAGAATCACGTTCAGACTCCTCATCCACGCACACAAGGCCCTCCACGACCTGGGCCCAAAGTACCTCAACGACCGCATGACCTTCTACACGCCCACCCGCCAGCTACGATCAACCAGCCACGCCCTCGCCACCGTACCACGCATCCGCAGAACCACCGCCGGAGGAAGATCCTTCTCCTACCTGGCAGCCAAGACCTGGAACTCCCTCCCCACTCACCTTCGGCGAACCCAGGACCATCTCTCCTTCAGGAAGCAGCTCAAGACCTGGCTGTTCGAGCAGTAACTTACCCCCTCCCCCAGCGCCTTGAGACCCTCCCGGGTGAGTAGCGCGCTCTATAAATGCCGTGATTGATTGATTGATTGACTTGTCAATCGCTTCCACCAGGGCAACCCCTTTTACTGGTGGAGCCTGTCTTTTACCCAGGAATTATTTTTGGGTTTCTTGGGACATTCTTTGACAAAGTGCCCCGGGTTGCCACAATACATGCACAGTTTGCCAACCCGTCTCTTCTCTCTTTCCTCCTTAGATAAAGGTCCTCGAACCGAACTGATTTGCATAGGTTCTTCCTCAGAAGAAGTTTCTTTAATCTTAGCATTGTCGGACCTAATACGGTCAAAACGTGGAGGGAAATACTTAACATCTTTCCGTCGTTCACTCTTTCTTTCGCTTTGACGCTGATCAATTTGCAAAACTAGATCAATTAATTCAGAGACATCTATCGGTCGTTTGGGTATCTGTGCCAAACCGTCTTTTAACTCGTCTTTGAGTCCCCTATAAAAAATGGAGGCTCTCTTGGCTTCAGGCCAGTTAGTCTCGACAATTAATTTATTGAATTGTGCCAAGTATGCGACCAAATCTCGATTGCCTTGCTTCAAATCTAGAAGTTCATTGTCCGCAGTTTGAGAAATGGATCTTCTATCAAAAATTCGCAAAAATTCTCTTTTGAAATCCTCAAACTCGTACAAAATGTGATCATTGTTATTCACTAACGGCATCGACCAAGCTGCAGCGTCACTGCTCAGGTAGGACAATATGAAGGCCACCTTGGCCTGATCCTCTTTAAAAATAATGGGTCTACAAAGAAAGTGTAGGGAGCATTGTGTGAGAAATATCTGGGCCTTATGGGGATCCCCACTGAACCTTTCAGGAGCTGCCAAAGGGATAGTGGGTGATATTGCATGAATAACCTGAGTGGTTAATTCTGCAGCCAAGGGGGCAGGAGTAAATGACGGGGACTTATTTTCCTTGGAACCTGAGATTGAACTAGCTGTCTGTGCAGGTCACTCTGCTATCCTGCCGTGAGGGGAACGGCCATATCTCTACCTACTCACCTGCTGTGAGGGAAACGGCTTCAGGCACTCTTCGTCCATCTCGCCGTGAGGGGAACGGCAAACTACAATCCCCAGCAGCCCCTGTAGCCCCTGTAGCGGCGACGCTGATTCTCGCGCCTGGAGGCGCGTAAAGGAGCGGCCAGGCCACCCGCAGCGCGGGACATCGTGTCTGTGCAGGTCACTCTGCTATCCTGCCGTGAGGGGAACGGCCATATCTCTACCTACTCACCTGCCGTGAGGGAAACGGCTTCAGGCACTCTTCGTCCATCTCGCCGTGAGGGGAACGGCAAACTACAATCCCCAGCAGCCCCTGTAGCCCCTGTAGTGGCAACGCTGATTCTCGCGCCTGGAGGCGCGTAAAGGAGCGGCCAGGCCACCCGCAGCGCGGGACGCGCGCGGGCGTGCCCGGGCCGTGCCCGGGCGAAGCCCGGGCCAAGGGCGGGCCCGTCTGCGCCCGTCCGCGACAGGACGTGGCTGGGCAGGGCCATTCCCCTTTGCGTTGCTATTCGGTGGAGACACAAGGTAACGGTAAGAATATACCCATACTGGAATAGTGACTGTGTATTTGAATAGCCTGCCATTATGGGTAAAAGAAAGTTACCACAAGAAGGGGGGAAGAAGTCCATGAATACTACAAAAAATGCACCAATAACGAAATATTTAACAAATGCAGTGGGTCTTATAAATGATGAAATTATACATGTGGAGGAACAACTGGCAGCCACAAAGACAGCCCTTGACGCGGTCTTAAAGGAATCGATACTAGAGGGAGAAACGGAGCCCCTAACATCTGAAAATATTGCGAGCGACAGGGACACGGAGCAAGCTACACATGAAATAAAGGCTCGTACTAGTTTGGATAAACATAAATCCTTTAATCCCTGCATTCAAAACACATCCCTGGAAATTTTAGATCTAACAGATGATATGTCTTTGATATCCCCTCCAGCAAAAAGATGAAACAACCAGGCCAACTTGTAGATAGCCCTGTGGAAAAACAAAAGTGTACACCCAAAGCTAAGCTAAAAGCCAAGCGTAAAAGGGAGGATGTATCCCTGGACCGATTAGCAAGGAACTTGACCAAACAAAACAGAAAACTCCAGATTTGGAAATGTTATGCAA
This sequence comes from Calotriton arnoldi, assembly GCA_963921515.1. Classification (NCBI taxonomy): domain Eukaryota; kingdom Metazoa; phylum Chordata; class Amphibia; order Caudata; family Salamandridae; genus Calotriton; species Calotriton arnoldi. The sequence continues at coordinate 440,759 of CAWUFW010001733.1, read as the reverse complement.
AAAACTACATGGCAAAATGGACTGTATTGAAAGACGTCTAATGCAGGAGATTAAACAAATCCAGAAGGATGTGGTACACCTGACGGACATGTTTTCTGAATTTCAATTAATGAAAAATATAGGCAAAACATCTAATAACTTTAAGTTAGGACAAACCCAAACGGGATCTGTTAAAGGAAACTCCAGTCCGGTCATTAGAATCATCCCTGCAGTACATACAGAAACGGAGCCACTTTTATCAGTTACCTCAAAAATTACAAGTCAAAGTAATAAAGATATGGAAGATAAATATCAGGACACAACAGTATTTAAAAAACCGCTATTACATATGGAGAATAGCTATACATTAGGTGCAAATTACTACAAGGGGACACTAAATCTCCCCCGAGGCAACACCTTATGTCATAGTTTTAAAGAATGTGCCCAAACTATTGGGAAATCAGAAGGAAACATATGACACTATGAAGAATCAAGTGGTCCATTGGTTTTGTATAAATACAAATGTTGGGGCGCATATTTTATATCAGGACATAATCATGTTGAGGAGAACGAATTGGCTGGGTACATCGCGGAAATCATGTCAGGGAGACTGCATTGTGGTGAACTTCCGAAATAAAAAATTAGTGGGCGATATATTGAAATATCTTATGCATTGTGGAAAAGGAGATTGTTCGGACATAAATAATATCATAATAGCTGTTCCATTAGGCTTTTTTTACAGACCAAATCCAGATAGTCCTAACACAGTTTCTAGATTTAATCCATCCTTGCACATGCCGCTGTATAATAGATATGCACCACTGCAGAGTTGTGGAGACATAGATTGACATACAGCTGTTGATCAACTATATGGAAGAAAGGTAGAAGTAAATGCTGAAGGCCTGCTAGATGTTGGTATTATAGATCCGATTAAGGAAATTAGTCCAGAAGACCCTCTTTTAAGCACTGCGGGAGATGTTAATCTCCATACCCCGAGTTCACCTATGGAAAATTGGATAGGTACTCGGTATATGGGAATTTCAGACATTCTTATAGGTGATTATAGTAATAGTATTCCCATTAGTAACCTGAAGAAAGATGAATCTAGATTATATCACAGTGAGTCTCTGAAAATCATGACGTGGAATATAGCAGGCATTAAAAACAAATTACGTGATACAAACTGGTTGCAAATGTTGGATGGTTTTGGAGTAGTAATGTTACAGGAAACCTGGAGTACTGATTCTTTCTGTATAAATGGTTATCAGACAATTTGTACCAATGCTTCACCGTCCAGAAAGGGAAGGGCAAAGGGTGGCCTAGCCACATTAATAGCTGTTACCTTACCATTGATTTTAAAGAAAACTTTTATTACATCCAAATATTACCAGTTTGTATATCTTGAATCTAATGGAAAAGAATCAATTGTTGCTATAAATTTTTATAATAACTTGTTTGATAATACAAAGAGTAAGGTAATTAGCTTATTAGAAAAGGACTTGGACTGTTTCCTAAAGGGAGTGACAGGAGAATATGTTTTAGTGTGGGCGGGGATTTCAACTCTGTTAGATGTGAATATGAAGTAGGTGAACCCTGTGGATATTGTGATGATTATGGTGATAAGATTACACACTTTGTGCATGACATATATGGGGAGGCCATTAATATGGTGACACACAAATATTATCTAATTGTTTTAGAACCTAATATACTAGAAGGAGAAACTAAATTACATACCTTTGTAGGAGCTAGGTCCTCGTCAAACATAGATCATTTTATAATATCAGCAAATGGTAGAAAATTGGTTGAGAGAGTCCTGATTAATGTTAGCCTGTTTAGTGATCATCATCCTTTGAGCTTGATATTGAATATAGACTTGCCGACCAAACTACGAGGAAAAAGAGTAGATGCTGATATTGACGTCCAAGGAAACAATGGTATATCCATAAAATGGACGGGCGTTAACCCAGTTATGTTTATGGAAAACATTAGAGAGAGAACACAAAAGGACTTAGAAATCTGTTTAGATAGTTCTTCGAGCAAAATAGCTACCATAAATGCTTTTAGTAATATTGCGAAGGAAATTGCTGGTAATCTAATAGTAAAAAGAAGAAGAAAATCTGTGATCTTAACCCAAGATGGTTTAGTCATGAATGCACGAAGTTGAATGGGGAATTGAAATTTGCCCTCAAACAAAAACCTAGGGATCCAGATATGATTAGTACCGCAAGAAAAAATTATAAAAAAACCTTGGACAATAGAAAAAGGGAGATTCGTGAGGGTGCATGGGAGAAGCTTAAGCAGGCAGCTGAGATGAAAGACTCTATTCTTTTTTGGAAGACAATTAATCATCCGTATTTCAAAGGATGCAATGAAGTAGGGATTGATACTGTGGTTTCGCCCGAAGACTGGGTGTTACATTTTGAGAAGATTTTTAACCCCGATGGCCTAAAAATAATTGACTGTAAAAGAGATAAGTTTATAATAGTAAACCCAGTAAAGGCAATACCTATAACTACAGAAGAAATCAAATCAGCCCTTGAAAAATGTGCTAATGGAAAAGCTGCTGGACCTGAAGGGGTGCCCATAGATGTTTTTAAATGCAATACAGATTTCTGGATACCTATTTTATTGAATGTTTTTAACGTGGTCTTGGGTGGCGTATTACCCTCAACCTGGGTACAAAGTATTATTGTTCCCATCTTTAAAAAGGGGGACAGAGGGAAGGCAAACTGCTACCGCCCAATATCCCTTCTTGACACCTCATCGAAGTTGATGGGCCGAATTATGCTAGAAAGGCTAGAAGACTGGGCTAGTGATGCACAAGTTACTAACTTGTGTAACGATATATCTGTAAGAGACAGTAGTTAGTGACAGATTCCTTACCTTAGAATATCCCCAGGCGTCAGGCTGGATCCGGAAAGTTTTGCGTAGCAGTACCCTTGCGCGTCGGTAGGCGGCGTCGTGCGGCTCCGCGTCCGTCGTTGGCGTCGTGATCGCCGGGATGACGTCGCGGGCAGTACTTAGACGCCGCCCCTGCGCGCTGACGTCAGTTCTGTACACGACTTTCCGCGCCAGGAACGCAGAGCCATGCAAGAAGCTGACACAGGTGTCTGAAAAATACTAGGGCCCTGAAAGGGATGTCCTTAACCCTAGAAATCAGTTCGCAGAACGGGGAGGATGGGTGGGGCGGTAGGAATCTATCACTAACTACTGTCTCTTACAGATATATCGTTACACAAGTTAGTAACTTGTGCATCTGAAAGAGACACGTTAGTGACAGATTCCTTACCTTAGAATAGATACCCCAGCAATACCAACCCCGGTGGTGGGTCTGCGAACAAAGATCAGACAAGGAAGTCCTGGAGGACAGAACGGCCAAAGAAGCCGTCCCTCCGGACCTGACTGTCAAGGCAGTAATGCTTAGTAAACGTGTGCAGCGAGGCCCACGTAGCTGCCTGACAGATAACCGGCAGCGGAACACCGCGGCCCAAGGCCGTGGTAGCAGCCGTTGCCCTGGTGGAATGGGCACGCAGCCCAACAGGAGGCTCCTTCTTAGCCAAAGAATAGCAGGTCTTGATGCACAAGGTAACCCAGCGGGAGATGGTCCTCTTGTGCACCGCCCGACCTTTTTGGCGCCCACGTAGCCAACAAAGAGCTGGTCATCCACCCGGAAGTGTTTTGTGCGGTCGATATAGAAGGAGAGCGCACGTTTTGGGTCCAGACGGTGGAGCCTCTCTTCCTCTCTGGAAGGATGCGGAGGCGGAAAGAAGGTGGGCAAAGTGATGGTCTGCCCAATGTGGAAAGCAGTAACCACCTTTGGCAAGAAGGACGGACGCGTCCGAAGAACAACCTTGTCTGGATGAACAGACAGAAAGGGAGGTTTGCAAGAAAGAGCCTGGAGCTCACTCACCCGCCGAGCGGAGGTGATGGCCACCAGAAAGGCTGCCTTTAGAGTCAGAAGACGAAGAGGACAGTTATGCAGAGGCTCAAAGGGAGCGCACATTAAAAAGGTAAGAACCAAGTTCAAGTCCCACTGAGGCATTACAAACGGAACAGGAGGGAAGAGGTGAGTAATGCCTTTTAAGAACCTGTTAACAACAGGGGACTTGAAAAGGGAGGGCTGATCAGGGAGCCTGAGGAAGGCCGAGATAGCACAAAGATAACCCTTGATGGTACCCAGGGCAGAACCCTGTTGGGCCAGAGAGAGAAGGAACAGAAGGACCTCAGAAAGAGGGGCAGAAAGGGGATCCACAGCCTTTGCTGTGCACCATGCCACAAATTTGTTCCACCTGCAGGCGTATACCACCTTAGTGGAGGGACGCCTGGCTGCCAGAATCACATCACAAACTTCGGGAGGCAAGTCGAAAGGAATCAACTGCCGCCGCTCAATCTCCACGCAAGCAGGTGTAGACTGGACAGGTTCGGGTGGAGGACCGTCCCCTGCTGCTGCGACAGAAGATCCTCCCGAAGAGGCAGACGGATCGGGGGATCTATGCTCATATTGAGTAGCTCGGGATACCAAACTCTTCGAGCCCAGTCCGGAGCCACAAGAATGACTTGGGCCCGGTCGTGCCGAATCTTCTTCAACACTCTGGGTAGAAGTGGTATAGGCGGAAAGGCGTACAACAGACCGCAACTCCACTCGCGACGAAAAGCGTCGCCGAGCGAGTGCCGCCTTGGAAATTCCAACGCGCAGAACTGATGACATTGCGCGTTCTCTTCGGTGGCGAATAGATCTAACCAAGGCTCTCCCCACTGTAGAAAGAGTCCTTGCGCCACTTCCGAGTGAAGACGCCATTCGTGATCCATCATGCACCGGCGGCTGAGTTCGTCCGCCCTGGCGTTCAGAGAACCTGCCAGGTGTTGAACCATCAGGAACATGCCCTGATGTTCCAGCCATGTCCAGAGGCGCAGAGCCTCCTGACAAAGGGTCCAAGACCCCACCCCGCCCTGTTTGTTGCAGTACCACATGGCGGTGGTGTTGTCTGTGAACACCTGCACTACCTTCCCTTTGACAGAGGGAAGGAATGCCTTGAGTGCAAGCCGGATCGCCCGGAGCTCCAGAAGGTTGATATGGAGCCGGGACTCCGCCGGAGACCAGAGGCCTCTGATCTCCGCCTCTCCCAAGTGACCGCCCCATCCCAGAAGGGACGCGTCCGTCACAACTGTATGCTCTGGCTGGGGAAGGGAGAGGGATCTGCCCATGACCCATTGCCGGTTCGAGAGCCACCACTGCAACTGTTTTGCAGTCCCCTCCGAGATCTGGACGTGATCGGACAGGTTGCCCTGGTGCTGCGCCCACTGGAACTTCAGGTCCCACAGCAGAGCCCGCATATGCCATCTGGCATGATTGACCAGCAGGATGCAGGAGGCCATGAGGCCCAGCAGCCTCAGGGTCATCCTTACCGAAACCCAGGATAAAGGCCGAAAGATCGGAATCATAGCCTGAATATCCCGGACTCGCCGTTCGGGAGGATAGGCCCGAAACTGCGTCGTGTCCAGAACTGCTCCGATGAAAAGGAGCTGTGGAGAAGGAATCAGATGCGACTTCGGCACATTGATGGAGAACCCCAGCGAGTGCAGGAGTTCGGCCGTAGTCTGGAGGTGGGAGACGACTGCCTGGGACGAGCCCGCCTTCAGCAGCCAGTCGTCGAGGTAGGGGAAGACTGAAACCCCTGCCCGGCGCAGATGAGCCGCGACCACCGCCATCACTTTCGTGAACACCCGAGGGGCACTTGTAAGGCCAAAGGGGAGCACGGTGAACTGAAAATGCTCGTGGCCTACCGTGAACCGAAGGTAACGCCGGTGGGCCGGCAGGACGGGGATGTGGAAATATGCGTCCTGCAAGTCCAACGCTACCAACCAGTCTCCAGGGTCGAGGGCAGTCAAGACCTGAGCTAGGGTGAGCATCTTGAACTTCTCCTTCCGGAGGAAGCGATTGACGTTCCGGAGGTCCAAGATAGGACGCATGTCCTCCTTGTCCTTTTTGGGCACCAGAAAGTAGTGGGAGTAGCAACCACGCCCTACTTCTGGGGTCGGAACATGCTCGATGGCCCTCTTGGTCAAGAGGGCCGTGACTTCCTTCTGTAGAAGCACCAAGTGATCCCCTGACATGCGGTGGAGTTGAGGTGGCATGGCTGGGGGGTGGTCTCGAAGGGGAGGGAGTAGCCCCTTCGGACAATGTCCAAGACCCACCTGTCCGAGGTGATGGTGCGCCAGTGGGGAAGGTGATGGCGGACCCTGCCCCCTACTGGCGTGCCGTGCACCTGAAAGGAGGGACTAGGAGGGCTTGGAGGCCGCGGACGGGTTGGAGGTGGTGGCCTGACCCGCACGCTGGTTGCCCGATCCGCCACGGCGGAATCCACGTCCTCGGCCACGCGAAGACGCCTGCTGCGCGGGCCGGTGGCTGGGCTGCTGACGTGAAGGGGCGCCCCTACCGTGGCCACGATAGGGGCGAAAAGCAGAAGGCAGCGGAGGGCGTGTAGCAGAAAGGCCCAGGGACTTGGCAGTAGCCCGTGAGTCCTTAAAGCGCTCCAACGCATGGTCTGCTTTGGACCCAAAAAGACCGACTCCATCAAAGGGCATGTCCATGAGAGTATTCTGGACATCCCCTGAAAAACCAGTGGTTCTCAGCCAGGCGTGGCGGCGGAGCGCCACCGTCGTTGCAATCGACCTGCCCAGCGAGTCGGCGGTGTCAAGGCCACAACGGATAGTGTATTTGGCCGCATCCCTTCCTTCCGCAATGGCGCGGGAAAGCAGTGCCTGGACCTCCTCAGGGCACTGGGGCAAAACATCCGCCACCGAATCCCACAGAGAGTGGGTATAGCGGCCCAAAAGACAAGCGGTGTTAACGGACCGCAAGCCAGCACTGGAGGAAGAAAAACCTTTCTTCCCAAACTGATCCAGGCGTTTGGATTCCCTATCCGGAGGAGCGGTAGGGAAGGCGGTTTGGGAAGCGGAGGCTTGGACAACCAAGCTCTCAGGAGTGGGGTGGACAGAAAGAAACAGGGGTCGCCCGGAGCGGGGCGATGGCGTCGTGACACGTTCCGATCCACAGGAGCCCCTGTGTTGGGCTTGGACCAGGCGCCCAAAAGAACGTCTGTGAGGGCGTCGTTAAACGGCAGCACAGTCTCCGCAGAGGAGGCTGCCGGCTGAAGCACCTCTGTCAAGATGTTAGGCTTGACCGTCAAAGTAGGGAGCTGGAGACGTAAGGCCCCAGCAGCCCTACGCAACACCGTACCAAAATTGGCCCCCTCCTCCGTAGCCACGGGAGGAGACAGCATGCCAGTGTCAGGAGAAGTATCCAGACCACTGGCCTCCCCTAGACTCTCTGTCCAGTCCTCATCATACTGACAGTTGCGAGTCAGAGGGTCATCAGACCCCTCCCAATCCTCCTGGTCCTCCTCTGGTTCAAAATAAGGAGGAGGAGGGACATTTGGGACCCAAGGGCCCATCGGCGCCGGAGCCGGCGTCGAGCGACGTCGCTCCGGGTCCATGTCCGGAGCCGGAAGGAACTGGGGGACGACGCCGCCCGGAGCCCAGGGCGGCGTCGAGAACGGCACCGGAGACATCGGCGCCGGCGGAGGTGTCGTGAGGTCGACCGGCGTCGATGGGGGTTGTGGAGCCGGGATCGAGGCCGGGGCCGAAGCCGGAGCCGGGATCGAGGCTGGAGTCCCGGGCGACGCCGGGGCCGGAGCCGCCGGCGACGCCGGAGCAACCCCATCAGGGCCCGCGGGGCCCGAAGGCGCACCGGAGGGGCCTGAAGGCCCGAAGAGGCGGGCCATGGGCGACAGGAACTCCTGTACCTTGGCCGGATCCGCCCCGAACCCGGGAAGGGCGGGTATGACGGGGGCGACTCCACAGGCAAGTCCGGGGCCGCGGGGGCGGGGACGGTGCCGGGAGGGGCCTCAGCCGAGTCGCGAGACCGGCGAGGCGAAGTCCGAGAGCGACGATGCTTCTTGGACTTCTTGTGCTTAGACTTACCGGACGAAGAAGACTTCGACGCCGACGACCGGTGTGCACTCCGCGAGCGACCCCTGGACCTCTCACGCGACCGGGGCCTCCGTGGAGCCGAATGCCGGGCCTCGAGGAGCTTTCGAGACCGCTCTCGCAAAGCTTTCGGGTTGAGGGCCTGGCATTCGGGACAAGACTCGGTGTCGTGGCCTCGGCCGAGGCAGAAGAGACACTCCCAATGCGGGTCGGTGACGGACATCATCCGCGCACAGGCGCCGCATCGCTTGAAGCCGGGCATCCCTACGACACCTTAAAGATGGAAAAAACAGTGAAAAAATCACCAAAAAGTATGGTCAAAAATTGACCAGGGCACTGCTCTTCCCGGATCTGCGCTTGCTGGCGCGGAAAAAGAAGAACTGACGTCAGCGCGCAGGGGCGGCGTCTAAGTACTGCCCGCGACGTCATCCCGGCGATCACGACGCCAACGACGGACGCGGAGCCGCACGACGCCGCCTACCGACGCGCAAGGGTACTGCTACGCAAAACTTTCCGGATCCAGCCTGACGCCTGGGGATATTCTAAGGTAAGGAATCTGTCACTAACGTGTCTCTTTCAGATAGTAAAATCTTGACTGAAGCCCAGTATGGTTTCAGAAGGGGTATTGGGACGGTAGAGCAGTGCCTAAATTTAGAATTGTTAATAGGGAAGTATACAAAGGCTAGGGAAGGGGTACTCCACCTATGTTTTGTTGACCTAACTAGCGCCTTCGATTTAGTGAATCATCAAAAGCTTTGGCAAACATTGAAGGGGCTAGGGGCACCAATTGAAATAATTTCATTTTTATCACAAATTTATGCCTTTTTAACTACTAGGGTACGATATGGGAAGATGGGAGAATGTACACCTGATTTTATGGTAAAGCGGGGGATTAGACAAGGATGTGTTTTAGCTCCGATTTTATTTTCATTATACATAAATAATGTGGATCCATTTTTACAAAAGTTAGCTGCAGATGCCCCAAAAGTAGGAAAACGCCCCACACCTGTTTTATTATATGCAGATGATGCTGTTTTAATGTCCAGGACTGCAAATGGCCTGCAAATTTTGATAGAAAACTTTGCCCTATATATGAAGGACATTGATCTGCAGTTAAATTTAAAGAAAACTTTTGTAATGACATGTGGGGGAAAAAGCTAAAGCATAGACAACATCATGTGGGTGGGGTTTTTATTAATAGAGTATCTACCTTTTCGTATTTAGGGATGTTGTTCTGCAACAATGGTTCTTGGGAAAAGCACATTGAATTATGTAAAATGAAATTTGTAAGAATCACAGAAGGTATATTTAAATTTGCGGCAAAAATAGGAAACAAACCCATATTGGAAATGTTATCGTTGTATAAGAGCAAGTGTGTTTCAGGAGTATGCTATGGTGCAGCGATATGGGGGAGAACAAATACGGCTGCATTACAAATAAAGGAGAACAAGTTTTTAAAAAGGCTGTTGGCGGTCCCTAGTGCTACTGCGAACGCTATTGTACATAAAGAGTTATTTGTACCATATTTATGTGATACAATAAATATGGTAGGTCTCACATTTTGGCGAGGGCTTTGGGCAAAGGAAGAAACTAAGTTCACAAGGGATTTAATAATGGACTGCCTAGCCCTTGACCATAGTTCCAAAATACCCTGGTTGGAGCATATTTTTAAACTTTTAATGAAATGTAAAGTCGAGATTGTTAAAAACAATCCCACTACAATACAGGCCTTTTCCAAAAATGATTTGAAATCAAAATACTTAACTGTAATGGAGCAGGAAAGGGAAAGTGCTGATATCAAAAAAAAACTGTAGCTAGCTATTGTGAAGGTCCACCTACAAGGGGTATTCAGCCATATTTGACATTAGTAAGGAATACCCAACACAGATTCTATTTGACTAGGTTAAGGCTGGGCACTTTACACCGTTTAATTGCCTTTCCAAGTACTGAAAAATGGTGTCACATGTTACCACCTTGCCCATGTGATGGTAAAACTTCACAATCAACTATGCATTTTATACTTTTTTGTCCTTTTTATATGGGTATCCGGAAATCAATTTTAAAACCCCTTTTTTAAGAAATACACTTTATAGTTATAAAAATGCGTTTGACTTTGTTTGTAGCCTGGATAATATAAAAGTAATAAGTTCTGTTATACGTTATATACAACTTTCAATTGGGAAAAGAAAAAAACTTGTACATTTGGACGCATTATTATATGAAGAACAAGATTATTAATTGTATATTATTATATATGTTTACATATATGCATTTATAAGCACTAGCACTTTATCGTTTATATTGTGGTAGCATGTATTCTGTACCAAGAACTCTCCATGCATTGACACTTTATTAACTTTAGATGGATTTGAATGTATTAGCATTTTATTGCACAAATTGCGGATGCCGTACTAACGTATTATGATCTATTCATGCAATGATATTTTAATAATTTTATAATTGAATAAATTTTTATGTAAAATCTAATTTGTAGAATCAATTTTAAATTTTGAATATTAAGTATGATGTATAAATGTGTATGTGTATTAGTATGCTTTTATGGTGTTTGTTGTATTTACACCGAATAAAGCTTTTTGACTTTGACTTTGAACTAGCTGACAATTCTTCAAACCTTTGACGCAAAACTGGGCTTCTTGACTAGATTTTATAACCTCCTCTCTAAGAGATTTGTTCTCCGACATTGTATCACTCAATTGCTTTTGTATCCCATCTAGAACTGTCGCCAAGGCCTTTACATCTATTCCCTCTGCCATTCTGCTCGGGCGGAAGTTATTTGGGGGGCACTTCAGTCTGTCAAGTACCTGTACCAAAAACCTCGACCTTCCGCAGGAGCAGACGACAACTCCTCAATTCCCAAACTCCGCTACTGTGAACTATGCTCACGAGCAGCAAAGAGGGGGAAAGGGGATTGGGAAGAAAAGAGAGACCGCCACTGCTTCACTTCTTCTGGACTGGAATGCGAACAATGTTTCTTCCTGAAACAAAGAACACCATGTAACAACTTTAACCTTATTCCTTCCTATAACATTTCAGATTCTCTCTAAATTACCTGTCCTTATTTGATGGCTAGCTGCTCTCTTGTATTTTAAATCTACAGGTTAATCTTGCACTGGTGCTTCGCCCTACTCGTGATATTAACTTCTAGTAGGAATCTGTAAGAGAGAATGAGTTGTAACTACTGATACTTGCTTTTACTTGACACCTCTCTCCCTTTCTAATTATACTCCAAGTTACCTGCTTTTAACCTTGTACTGCTCTCAATTGTATCCAATGAAAATTTGTTCTATCTCTTTTCTTTTCTGTATGTAGATGAGAGTTGGAGTCCGAATTTCCTTACTGCTCTACGTCTGGACTCAAAGGAAGAATTGGACGTTGATAATGTTGGTAAGTACAATTATATATATATATATATATATATATATATATATATAACTATATCAACTTGATGAAGTTCTCTGTGTAGAACTGTCTTTCTGAATTGGATGCTCTCATTAATAACGCAAGCAGTCTCTGATAGAATAGTTTTAATAGACTGGATATTGAATTCTTTATCTTAAATAAATACACAGGCAATTCCTTATAAATTGTCTCTCACCCTAAATGCGCTGAGTAACTGAAACTGGATAATACTAGATATAATCTCTAGGCTTAATACTGGACTTCTCAGGAAGCAAATGAGGAATAGACTTTTAAAGAAATAAACTTGCTATTCTCCGAAATTTCAGGCTTTCTCCAATGCGAACTGTAAACGATGAAATCCACTGGATAACTCCTCTTCAGACATAACGCGGTAAATGGTCTAAACAATAACTTACCAAGAACCACTGAAAACCTACTCAGGTTCTTGCTTCAAAACCGATAGCTTCTTACCCAACTGGAATCAGAAATATTTCAAATTGCCGTCGCGATATGGAAAACGCTACCGCTCACAGCAATACCTCAGTTGAAGTGCGCAATGAGCAGCGCGAGGGAGCGCGAGCACAGCTGCGCTTGAAACGCTGCAAAAGACTAGACTGACAACCTTACCAGGCGGCCATCTTGGAATACCACGGCGGGAAGGAGTGCAAGCACCGGAGCAAAAAGGAAACCAGGCTGCATGGCAGGACTCTACGGAGTCTGGGGTAGTAACTCTTACGCCATCTACAAACTACAGAGCCTAGATGACTGAATCTCGGGGCTCTAATCGGAACGGACCTGACAGTACCCCCCCCACCAAAACTCCTCTCTCAACCTCTTTGGGCTTACTTGGGTGCGCCTTATGAAATTCTCTAACCTGCCTTGGAGCATGCAAATTAGTTTTAGGTTCCCAGGTTCTTTCTTCAGGGCCAAAACCTTTCCAGTCCACTAGATAGAACAACTTCCCCTTCTTAATTTTAGAGTCTAGAATTCGTTTGACCTCAAACTCTTCTTCAGACTGAATTCGCACGGAAGTTGGTGGACCCTTTACCCTCAAATCTGGGGGACTCTTCTTCAGGAGGGAAACATGAAAAACTGAATGTATCTTTAACCTAGGGGGAAGACGAACCTTCACACTCACTGGATTAACCATTTTCTCAACTTGAAAGGGACCGATATATCGAGGTTGAAACTTTCGGTTTCCCTTTAACCGCAGAATTCGAGTCGAAATCCACACCTTATCTCCTGACTCATAAATCGGGTTAGCACGTCTCTTCTTGTCTGCTTGTTTCTTATAAGAATCTTTTGCCTTAATGAGATTGTTAGTGGCCAACCGATAAGCCTTTTGGAGTTCCTGAACCACTACCTCAACTGCTGGGATATCACTCTCCTGCTTTCCTACAAATGTGTTTGGATGTCTACCTGAATTTAGATAGAAAGGAGAAAACCCTGTGGAAGAATGCTCAGCATTATTATAAGCAAACTCTGCCGCCCAAATAAAATTTGGCCACTCCCCTTCATGTTCCATCAGAAATAAACGCAAATATTGCTCCAACTCCTGATTTACTCTTTCCGTCTGACCATCAGTCTCAGGATGGAAACTAGAAGACAAACGAGAGTCTACATCCAATCTTTTCAAGAAAGCCCTCCAAAAATGTGAGATGAACTGAGGACCCCTATCGGAAATAACAATCTTTGGAATACCATGTGCTTTGACTACATTCTGAGTGAAAAGGGCAACTAATTGAGTTGCATTAGGGATGGACTTCAAAGGAATAAAATGACTCATTTTAGTGAAGTGATCTACCACCACCCAAATGGTTGTGAAACCTTGACTGGAAGGAAGTTCCACAATAAAATCCATGGAAACTGTATGCCACGAATAAGGAGCTGGGGGCAGTGGGAGCAACAAACCTTGAGGAGCCATCCTAACTGACTTTCCCTTTATGCACTGCTCACAAGATGCAACATATTGTCCCACCGGAGTCTCCATAGCCGGCCACCAGAATTCTCTCTGAATCAGTTCCAAGGTTTTCTTTACTCCCTTGTGACCAGCCAGTAGATCATCATGAAAATGTTGAATAACCATCATTCGAAGCTCATCATTAGGAACGAAAAGATTTCCTTTGAAATAAGGTCTGCCATCCTTAACTTCTCTTCCAGTGCCTTCCTTGACCCACTCACAGAGTTCCAAATTGTTGAGGGATTGACGCAATTTGTCTTCGAATTCAGGAAACAAAATGACTCCAATTATCTTTTCCTTCGGAATGATCAACTCTTTCTCAATTGTCTGTGCATCTTCACCAGTGTCTAAACGAGACAAGGCATCAGCCTTACCGTTGGCAGAACCAGGCTTATAAGTCAAAACAAAATTGAAGTCAGCAAAAAATAAAGACCACCGCAGCTGCCTGGGGGTAAGTGTACGCGCTGATTTTAAAAATTGAAGATTCCGGTGATCCGTAAATACTGTCACTTCATGCCTGGCACCCAACAAATAGTGTCTCCACTCTTGAAAAGCATCCTTAACTGCCAATAACTCCTTATCAGCAATTGAATAGTTCATCTCGGCAGGAGTCAATTTACGTGATCGATAAGCCACTGGGTGAGGCTGACCCGTGCTTCTGTGTCTCTGCGACAATATTCCCCCAATGGCCAAATTGGAAGCATCTGCTTCAACAAAAAAAGGTTCTTCAGGATTTGGATGTAAGAGGATCGGGGCTGAGATAAATGTTTTCTTCAAGTCATTAAAAGCCTCCTCAGTATCTGCTGTCCAAACAAACTTGTACCTTTCTTCAATAGACGAGTAAGCGGGGAAACCTTTTCTGAAAAGTTTAGAATGAAACGCCTGTAGAAATTGGCAAAACCAATGAAACTCTGCACCTCTTTAACATTACGAGGAGAGGGCCAATCTCTAATAGCCTTCACCTTAGCATCATCCATTGAGACTCCTTCGGGAGACAGTACAAAACCCAAAAATTCCACTTGAGTGGAATGAAAAACACATTTTTCCAGCTTCACAAAAAGTTGGTTTTCCAGTAGTTTACTCAAAATTGCTCGGACATGCTGGATATGTTCTTTCATGTTTGCAGAAAAAATAAGAATATCGTCAATGTAGACGACTGCAAAACGGTCCAAAAACTCCCTCAAGACATCATTTACAAAATGCTGAAAAGCAGCAGGAGCATTACACAGGCCAAAGGGCATGACCTGGTATTCGAACAAACCTAGTCGAGTTCGGAATGCAGTCTTCCATTCGTCACCTACTGCCATGCGCACCAAATGGTAGGCTCCTCTTAAATTTAATTTCGTATAAACCCTTGCTCCTTTGACTTGATCTAACAATTCGGAAATTAAAGGCAACGGGTATCTGTTCTTCTTTGTGACCAAATTTAGAGCGCGATAATCAATGCACGTTCTCAGATTTCCATCTTTTTAGGAATAAAAAAAGTGGGGAAGAAACTGGTGACTGAGAAGGGCGGATAAATCCATTTGCAAGATACTGGTCTAAATACTCCTTTAAATGCTGATTCTCCTTTTCTGAAAGAGCGTAGATCCGACTGCAAGGCAACGAAGCCCCTGGTTCCAATTCAATCTTGCAGTCATAATCTCGATGAGGGGGCAATTTATTTGCTTCCTGCTCATCAAAAACCGAGGCCAAATCTAAGTATTTCCGTGGAATCTCTTGAGTTTCCTTAACACAAATCGATTTGGAATGTCTGGCCAAAAGCATGGGTGGAGAGGCAGGAGGAAAATCGATACTCCAATCATAACAATGTTTATTACAGTAATCAGAGTCCATATCAATTGATCTCTTAGCCCAGTCAATCCTTGGATTATGTTCCGTGAGCCAGGGTAAACCCAAAATAAGCTGGAATTGGGGTGCATCTATGAGACTGAATCTCAAAATGCTGACATGACTACCTGGCCCTTGCAACGAATTCTCCTCAGCGTCATGAACAATGGGCCCGGAGGATAGGTTAGTTCCATCGACAGCACAAACAGATTCTGGTCTTTCTTGACAAATTGGATCCCCAACGATTTGGCGAACCCAATATCGCAAAAATTGCCCGTAGCTCCAGAGTCTATCATTACCGAAATTCCATCCACTTCCGAATTTAATCAAGCCTGCAATAATTAAATGAGGAGCTGGGGATTGTAGAGTATTGGCAATGAGTTGAGAGTCGGGAGTTGACTTGTCAATCGCTTCCACCAGGGCAACCCCTTTTACTGGTGGAGCCTGTCTTTTACCCAGGAATTATTTTTGGGTTTCTTGGGACATTCTTTGACAAAGTGCCCCGGGTTGCCACAATACATGCACAGTTTGCCAACCCGTCTCTTCTCTCTTTCCTCCTTAGATAAAGGTCCTCGAACCGAACTGATTTGCATAGGTTCTTCCTCAGAAGAAGTTTCTTTAATCTTAGCATTGTCGGACCTAATCCGGTCAAAACGTGGAGGGAAATACTTAACATCTTTCCGTCGTTCACTCTTTCTTTCGCTTTGACGCTGATCAATTTGCAAAACTAGATCAATTAATTCAGAGACATCTGTCGGTAGTTTGGGTATCTGTGCCAAACCGTCTTTTAACTCGTCTTTGAGTCCCCTATAAAAAATGGAGGCTCTCTTGGCTTCAGGCCAGTTAGTCTCGACAATTAATTTATTGAATTGTACCAAGTATGCGACCAAATCTCGATTGCCTTGCTTCAAATCTAGAAGTTCATTGTCCGTAGTTTGAGAAATGGATCTTCTATCAAAAATTCTCTTTTGAAATCCTCAAACTCGTACAAAATGTGATCATTGTTATTCACTAACGGCATCGACCAAGCTGCAGCGTCACCGCTCAGGTAGGACAATATGAAAGCCACCTTGGACTGATCCTCTTTAAAAAATAATGGGTCTACGAAGAAAGTGTAGGAAGCATTGGGTGAGAAATATCTGGGCCTTATGGGGATCCCCACTGAACCTTTCAGGAGCTGCCAAAGGGATAGTGGTATTGCATGAATAACCTGAGTGGTTAATTCTGCAGCCGAGGGGGCAGGAGTAAATGACGGGGACTTATTTTCCTTGGAACCTGAGATTGAAGTAGCTGACAATTCTTCAAACCTTTGACGCAAAAACTGGGCTTCTTGACTAGATTTTCTAACCTCCTCTCTAAGAGATTTGTTCTCCGACATTGTAACACTCAATTGCTTTTGTATCCCATCTAGAACTGTCGCCAAGGCCTTTACATCTATGCCCTCTGCCATTCTGCTCGGGCGGAAGTTATTTGGGGGGCACTTCAATCTGTCAAGAACCTGTACCAAAAACCTCTACCTTCCGCAGGAGCAGACGACAACTCCTCAATTCCCAAACTCCGCTACTGTGAATTATGCTCACGAGCAGCAAAGAGGGGGAAAGGGGATTGGGAAGAAAAGAGAGACCGCCACTGCTTCACTTCTTCTGGACTGGAATGCGAACAATGTTCCTTCCTGAAACAAAGAACACCATGTAACAACTTTAACCTTATTCCTTCCTATAACATTTCAGATTCTCTCTAAATTACCTGTCCTTATTTGATGGCTAGCTGCTCTCTTGTATTTTAAATCTACAGGTTAATCTTGCACTGGTGCTTCGCCCTACTCGTGATATTAACTTCTAGTAGGAATCTGTAAGAGAGAATGAGTTGTAACTACTGATACTTGCTTTTACTTGACACCTCTCTCCCTTTCTAATTATACTCCAAGTTACCTGCTTTTAACCTTGTACTGCTCTCAATTGTATCCAATGAAAATTTGTTCTATCTCTTTTCTTTTCTGTATGTAGATGAGAGTTGGAGTCCGAATTTCCTTACTGCTCTACGTCTGGACTCAAAGGAAGAATTGGACGTTGATAATGTTGGTAAGTACAATTATATATATATATATATATATATAAAACTATATCTGTTAGCGCTAGATGTAGTTGGACTATACACTAGTATCAAACATGAAGACGGAATCATTGCTACACAACATTTCCTGTCTCGACGTCCCACACCAGATCTTGAACATAGCGAGATGCTTATCTCTATGATTGAGTTTTGTTTGAACAACAACATCTTCATGTTCAACAATTTGTTATATCAATAGACTAGGGGGGTTGCAATGTGGGCCAGCTTCTCCCCCAGCTATGCGTGTCTTCACATGGGCTGGTGGGAGGAGCTGGTCCTCAACATTGAATTTAAACACATAGTAGAGAGCAGCATTAGATTATGGCTCCGCTATATTGACGACCTCCTAATAGTGTGGCAAGGGACAAAGGAGCAGGCACAAGAGTTTGTCACTCAGATCAATTCGAATCATCTTAATCTTGAGTTTACAGCTACCATCAGCAAGACATCAGTCAACTTTCTTGACACACAAGTCTACATTCTTGATAACAAGGTGGAGACTTGTCTGTATAGAAAGGAAACAGCAGGCAACTCTACCTTACATGCGCGTAGCTCACATCCTCGTCATTTGATTAACAGCATACCGTATGGCGAGATGCTTCGCCTCAGACGGATATGCAGTAATGAGGTTGATCTAAAAAAGCTCAGAATCTCAGTAAATCTAGATTCCTAGAGAGAGGTTATACTGTTAATATTATCAATCAGGCCATATCAAAATCTATGAATATGACCAGGGATGACCTTCTCAAAGATAAACAACCCTATACAGCTTTAAACACCTCAGAGTCAACTCGGATTACCAATGAGTTTCGCATGATATTGGGTTTCAGTCGACAACACAAGGCTATTCAAAAATTTTTACAATCGAATTGGCCTCTTGTCCTTAATGACCCTGTGATTGGACCCCTGCTACCGCAGAGGGTGTCCATCACATACAACAAAGCTCCTTCAATGAGAGATAGTCTAGTCACTACCAATCCTGAAATCATTGAAAATACTACATGGCTACAGACACACAAGGGTTTTTATAAATGCAAGACGTGTAAAGCGTGAATCCATGGTGTTAATACCAGCACAAATTCCACCTCGTTTAGTGACAGGGAATATAAAATCCAAAAACTTTTGACGTGTAAGACTGAATTTGCTGTCTATGTACTCATGTGCCCTTGTGGCCTTAGGTACATAGGCAGCACCAAGCTACCAGTCCATAAACGGGTTCTTCAACATCTTTGTGCAATCACAAATCAAGATAATACCTATCCAGTAGCTCGTCACTTTAGGGAATTCCATCAATCTAATAATAAGGATCTTAGCTACTTTGTGATTGACACAATATCACCCATTAGACGTGGTGGTGACAGAGACCATAAATTAAGAAAACTGGAGACTAGATACATTTTACAACTCGATACAAAAAGTCCAGGAGGTCTTAATGTCACTGAGGATCTTTACACATGTCTTTAAACATCAAATTTATAACACCATGACGAGTAGGTACAATGTGGTTTTAGGTCTGATTTTAATATTACTGTGCTTTGTTATATATAGGTTTGGTCTCCACTTACATAGGTAGATCAACTCATGTGTTTTATTTTTGTCATATTGTATTTTATCTACTCTTTCTTGGATGCATTTATGTGTAGATTTTATATGTATTTATATTGGTATATTTATATATTTATATACATATTTATTATCATTTAGAACTATATTGAGATGTATTCTTGTATTTATATTTGTATTTATTCACATATTTATTGAGTAGTATGTGTTTTAACATATGAATAATGTTTACACTATGATATGATTCATATAAGGCACCTTTGCACAGCACATTTGAACTTTAACATTTGCACATTTACATAGCAATCTTTGCACTTTATTACTGAATGTGTACATTTGTACATATTTATCAGACCAATAGGCAAGTTGTACCTGAATGATACATGCAATAGATGGTATATCATTTTTTTCAATTCAGTCTTGCAGCCAAAAAGAGATCTTGGCATATTTACCTCATAATTCCATTGTGATATATATATGGAATCTTTGTTCAGCATTTTTGCACATCAACATTTGCACAGCATTTTTTGCACTTTGTCACTCATGGTATATAGCTGTATACATCAATTAGATCAACAGGCAATTTGTACTTAAATGTAACATGCAATAGATGGTATTTGTCTTTTATTAATCTTACATCTGATCTGGAACGGATATTTCATTAGTCTCATTAGTCTATTTGGCACCGTTCGCATTTAATTGATACAATTTGTATATACACTGTAGCCCCATAAGTGATGCATCTGTATGAGGGCGAGCAGATTTGGTGATAACTGAGTAATTTATCACATAGAGAGCGATATATAATAGCTCAGCTCTCTACTTGCAGTAATACATTTTTCCAATGTATTTTATTATTATACATTGGCTCATTGCACTTAAAGCACAATTTGCACATCAGGTTTTTTTCCACATCACAACATGACCGATGATATCGCAACGAATGTTGTTTGTTTAAAGCCAAAATACGTAAAAAATGAAAAAAGTAACAAATATGGGCATTATGCAGTATTTAAGTTGTAAATGTTGTTTTACACTTTCAAAATGTCTGACGTTTATTCAGAGATTGTTTCTATGTCCATTGAATGAAGGTCATGTGATGTTTTAATTGGTAGCATTGTTTCTTTAAAATTCACACAACTCGCATTTCGTCATGTCATGTGAACAAGGCTCGCGAGAGCCGAAACGCGTTATGGCGACTAACGGAGTAAACTAAAATTTGAACACTTACTTTGGGTCCGTGTCCGTTTGTTGGGGAAATTTATTGTCCTGATACGGAAGAAAAGTGATATATATATATATATATATATATATATATATAACTATATCTACTTGATGAATTTCTCTGTGTAGAACTGTCTTTCTGAATTGGATGCTCATTAATAACGCAAGCAGTCTCTGATAGAATAGTTTTAATAGACTGGTTATTGAATTCTTTATCTTAAATAAATACACAGGCAATTCCTTATAAATTGTCTCTCACCCTAAATGCGCTGAGTAACTGAAACTGGATAATACTAGATATAATCTCTAGCCTTAATACTGGACTTCTCAGGAAGCAAATGAGGAATAGTCTTTTAAAGAAATAAACTTGCTATTCTCCGAAATTTCAGGCTTTCTCCAATGCGAACTGTAAACGATGAAATCCACTGGAAAACTCCTCTTCAAACATAACGCGGTAAATGGTCTAAACAATAACTTACCAAGAACCGCTGAAAACCTACTCAGGTTCTTGCTTCAAAACCGATAGCTTCTTATCCAACTGGAATCAGAAATATTTCAAATTGCCGTCGCGATATGGAAAACGCTACCGCTCACAGCAATACCTCAGTTGAAGTGCGCAATGAGCAGCGCGAGGGAGCGCGAGCACAGCTGCGCTTGAAACGCTGCCAAAGACTAGACTGACAACCTTACCAGGCGGCCATCTTGGAATACCGCGGCGGGAAGGAGTGCAAGCACCGGAGCAAAAAGGAAACCAGCCTGCATGGCAGGACTCTACGGAGTCTGGGGTAGTAACTCTTACGCCATCTACAAACTACAGAGCCTAGATGACTGAATCTCGGTGCTCTAATCGGAACGGACCTGACAGCAAACCTCCTGGGGTTAAAGTCAGCACTGCAGGGGCCAACAATCAGCACATGAGCTGCACCACAAGCGGCAATGGTGAGGCCGGGTGCAGGTTTCCAAAGAGACATCGGAGACCCTGTGCTTGTCAATGGAGACCTTTGGTTAGGCAAAGTTGATGCAGGCTTGGGCAGGGAGGCTTCCTGAAGGTGACCAAGGACTTGAGAGGTAAGTTGGATTCTTGGGGGATGCCTGAACAACGTGTTGGGCCACCCAAGGCCATTGGGGAGTCGGGTTATCTTACCAGCTTGAGGATGCAGGCCTCGTCTTGAGGGAGGTGGGGATCACCATATCTCAGGATCGCTGGGGAGACCTCCTCGTGGTGTTGGGCCACTCAAACTCGGATCGTGGGCGTCGGGTGCAGAATTGCGGAGTCGCTAGAATCCGGATTCTGGTCTTGGAGCCTTTGTTGAGCAAATCCAGTGCGCATGGGAGAGTGTCTGTAAGATGAGTGCAGGGCAGGTCCTCCAGGCTCTGGGGGGCTTCTGGACACACCAGGTTCTTCGCTGTAGGCAGGTCGGAGACAGGACAGGCCGGTAGGGCTGGGGTCAAAGCAGTAGGTGTCCTCTTCTTCCTGGGTCAGCAAGGCGCTTGGGTCCGTCTTCTTTCTTCCTGGAATCTGAGGAGGCAAGGTTCAGGGTAGCCCCTAAATACTAGATTTAGGGGCGTTAAGAGGGGTGTGCAGGTTAGGACCAATGGGTCCCTTCCTTGGGGTGGGTACACCCCCTATTATGCCATCCTCCACAAGGAGGGGGGCGTGAGCCTCTTCCTGATTGGTTGGGTCCACTCATCTTCAAGATGAAGGGGACTAAGATGTGTGCTTCACCTCGCCTCCCTCACCTGAGGGGTGGGGTTGGCTAAGGTGGGAACACCTCTCCTCCTAGCTTGGTTTTCCTGCCGATTCTCCTGCCCAAAGTGGGGGGGCAGAACCGGTGGTAGCCAGTTGCTGGGGGCAGCAAAAGGCAGGGACAGCTCACACAGGCGGAGGGCCTTTGAAGCTTCCCCTTTGTGTACCCAGCCCATCCTGGGGGAGGAGGCATGACACCTCTGCCCAGGATGGGCTTTGTTTCTGGACCCAGAGAGCGGAGGCTCTCTACCCAGGGATCCAGAAACCAGTCTGGTGGTGGCAAATATCGGGCAGCTATTTGTTCTGTAAATAAAATGATTCAAAATGTCAATTGTATGTTGAATAACCACTTCTTAAGGCCTCAGAGTGACCAAAACTGCCATTTCTTTTTTAGACTTTTCCTCCTACTCAGAAGCTTGTATATTCCCAATTTCGAGCATGAAAATGACTCTAAACACTTATTTTAGTTCGAAAAATGACAATTCACATCAGACTGTCAATTACAGTCAAAATATTAAACATTCAAAAAATCATTATCACTGACCATTTGGAGAAAGATCCTAAAGTCCGGGGTCATAGTTTTTCATCAGAAAATTGATTTTTTGGACTGTACGAAAAATAATTCAAAATGTCAATTGCCTTGCGCCTCATGTTGAATAAACACTTTTTCAGGTATCATTGTGACCAAAATTGCCATTTTTATAGACTTTTCCTCCTACTCCGAAGCTTGTATTGTAATGAACTTGCACCACCATTGTTGAAATCACCTGATGTGACCTCCCCCTCAACCCTGAGTCAGAAGTACGTGGTCAGGCAGGCCCTGCGACCTAGGCCCGAAGCAACTGATTGACAGATCCCAGGTGGGGCAACACGTTACCCTTAGACAAAAGTTCAAACAGGAAAACCCAGATCGATCCCACAGATCAGCAGCGACACCACAATGGTCTTAGGTGACTGCTCCAATAAAGCACGTTTGGCCGTAGTGGCACGCGTTCCCAAAACACCATAAAGTCAGATGCCACACTAAGTTAGGAACCCTCAGCCAATCAGAACACAGCATGCACACTTCACAGCGTGATCACGTGCTACCCATGTTGGACATTTGGACACATACCCACTGGCCCTGCATTGTGTCCATCCAGGGTCGAGGCCGACCTGTGCTTATCAAATGACCAGATTTATGGCCTTGTGACTAGGCCCAGATTCCTGTTCTAAAAAGAAGGTACAAATTGCTTTATTAAACTTTGTGAAATGTATAAAATGATGACCAAAACCAATGTACTTGGAGACAGTCATCCGACCCAGACTCTGTTGCCTGCTCTCCCGGCCGCTGTGTTTAATGAACAAGTTACTTACCTTCGGTAATGATATATCTGTAAGAAAAATAGGTTAGTTATAGATTCCTTACCTTAGAATTACCCCCAGGCATCAGTCTGGATCCAGAAAGTTTTTCGTCAGCAGTACCCGTGCGCGTCGGAAGGTGGCGTCGGTCGGCTCCGAGTTCGTCGTCGGCGTCGCCGGGATGACGTCGCGGTAGCTACATAGACGCCGCCCTCGCGCACTGACGTCAGTTCTGAACACGACTTTCCACGCCAGAAGCGCAGAGCCATGCAAGACACTGACCACTGGTGCACAAAACTAGGGCCCTAAAAGGATGTCCTTAACACTAGAAGTCAGTTCGTAGAATGGGGAGGATGGATGGGGCAGTAAGGAATCTATAACTAACCTATGTTTCTTACAGATATATTGTTACCGAAGGTAAGTAACTTGTCCATCTGAAAGAAACAGTTAGTTATAGATTCCTTACCTTAGAATAGATACCCCAGCAATACCAACCCCGGTGGTGGGTCTGCGAACCAAGTTCACAGCACAAAGTCCTGGAGAACAGAACGGCCAAAGAAGCCGTCTCTCCAGTCTTGGCTGTCCAGGCAGTAGTGTTTAGTAAACGTGTGCAACGATGCCCACGTAGCTGCCTGAGATGTCATTTAGGGGGACTCCTCGTCCCAAAGCAGTGGTAGCTGCCGTCGCCCTGGTGGAATGGGCACGCAGCCCCACTGGAGGCTCCTTCTTTGCCAAAGAGTTGCAGGCTTTGATGCACAGAACAACCCACTTGGAGATGGTTTGTTTGTGCACGGTCCGACCTTTCTTAGCGCCCACGTACCTAACAAAGAGCTGGTCATCCACACGGAATTGTTTGGTGCGATCCAAGTAGAAGGAAAGCGCACGTTTTGGATCCAGACGGTGGAGCCTCTCTTCCTCTTTTGAAGGATGCCGAGGCGGAAAGAAGGTGGGCAAAGTGATGGTTTGGCCAATGTGGAAAGAAGTAACCACCTTGGGAAGAAAGGAAGGTCGAGTTCAAAGGACGACCTTGTCTGGATGGACAGCCAGAAAGGGAGGCTTGGAAGAAAGAGCTTGTAGCTCACTCACCCTGCGTACAGAGGTGATGGCCACCAGAAAGGCAGTTTTCAAAGTGAGAAGTCTGAGAGGACAGTTATGTAGCGGCTCAAAGGGAGCGCACATGAGGTAGGTAAGAACCAAGATCAAGTCCCACCGAGGCATTACGAAGGGAACTAGAGGAAAAAGATGAGTAATGCCCTTAAGGAATCTATTTACAACAGGGGACTTGAAAAGAGAAGGCTGATCAGGAAGCCTAAGAAAGGTAGCCCTTAAGAGTGCCCAGAGCAGAGCCCTGCTGGGCCAAAGAAAGGAGGAACAAGAGAACCTCAGAAAGCGGGGCGGAAAGGGGATCCACAGCCTTTGCTGTGCACTATGCCACAAATTTGTTCCATCTGCAGGCGTATACCGTCTTAGTGGAGGGACGCCTGGCTGCCAAGATAACATCGCAGACTTTGGGAGGCAGGTCAAACAACGTCAACTGCCGCCACTCAATCTCCACGCAAGGAGGTGGAGGCTGGACAGGTTCGGGTGGAGGACCGTCCCCTGCTGCTGCGACAGCAGATCCTCCCGAAGAGGCAGTCTGATCGGAGGATCGATGGCCATGTTCAGTAGCTCGGGATACCAGACTCTTCGTGCCCAATCCGGAGCCACAAGAATGACTTGGGCCCGGTCGGGCTTGATCTTCTTCAGCACTCTGGGCAGAAGTGGTATAGGCAGAAAGGCG
The DNA here is from genome assembly GCA_963921515.1 of Calotriton arnoldi. Lineage (NCBI taxonomy): Eukaryota > Metazoa > Chordata > Amphibia > Caudata > Salamandridae > Calotriton > Calotriton arnoldi. Next base: position 415,811 of record CAWUFW010001733.1, on the reverse strand, counting down.
TAAAGAAGACCGCAACTCCACTCGCGACGAAAATCGTCGCCTAGCGAGTGCCGCCTTGGAAATTCCAACGCGCAGAACTGCCAACATTGCGCGTTCTCTTCGGTGGCGAATAGATCTAACCAAGGCTCTCCCCAATGCTGAAAGAGGCCTTGCACCACCTCCGAGTGAAGACGCCATTCGTGATCTATCATGCACCTGCGGCTGAGTTCGTCCGCCATGGCGTTCAGAGAACCTGCCAGGTGTTGAACCACCAGGGATATGCCCTGATGTTCCAGCTATGTCCAGAAGCAGAGAGCCTCCTGACATAGGGTCCACGACCCCACCCCGCCTTGTTTGTTGCAGTACCACATGGCGGTGGTGTTGTCCGTGAACACCTGCACTACTCTTCCCCGGACAGAGGGAAGGAATGCCTTGAGTGCAAGACGAATCGCCTGAAGCTCCAGAAGGTTGATGTGGAGCCCGGACTCCGCCGGAGACCAGAGGCCTCTGATCTCCACCTCCCCCATGTGGCCGCCCCATCCCAGAAGTGATGCATTGGTCACCATTGTGAACTCTGGTTGAGGATGGGAGAGGGATCTGCCTTCGACCCAATCCTGGTTCGTAAGCCACCACTGCAATTGGTGTGCAGTGCCCTCCGAGATCTGGACGCAATCGGAGAGATTCCCTTGATGTTGGGCCCACTGGAACTTCAGGTCCCACTGCAGAGCCCGCATATGCCATCTGGCATGATCCACCAGCAGGATGAGGCCATCAGACCCAGCAGCCTGGGGGTCATCCTGACCGAAACCCAGGATAGAGGCTGAAAGATCGGAATCATAGCCCGAATATCCCGGACTCGCTGCTCGGGAGGATAAACCCGAAACTGCGTCGTGTCCAGAACTGCTCCGATGAAGAGGAGCTTCTGAGAGGGGGTCAGGTGTGACTTCGGCACGTTGATGGGGAACCCCAGCGAATGCAGGAGGTCGGCCGTAGTCTGGAAGTGGGAGACGACAGCCTGGGGCGAGCCCGCCTTCAACAGCCAGTCGTCGAGATAGGGGAAGACTGGAACCCCTGATCTGCGCAGATGAGCTGTAACCACCGCCATCACTTTCGTGAACGCCCGAGGGGCGCTGGTAAGGCCAACGGGGAGCACGGTAAACTGAAAGTGCTCGTGGCCTACCGTGAACCGCAGGTAACGCCGGCAGGACGGAGATGTGAAAGTAAGCGTACTGCAAGTCCAACACTACCATCCAGTCTCCAGGGTCGAGAGCAGACAAGACCTGAGCGAGCGCCAACATCTTGAACTTCTCCTTCCGGAGGAAGCGGTTGGCGTTCCTGAGATCCAAGATAGGACGCAGGCCTTTGTCCTTCTTGGGCACCAGAAAGTAGTGGGAATAACAACCACGACCTACTTCTGGGGCAGGAACACGCTCGATGGCACCCTTGGCCAAGAGTGCCGAAACTTCCTGTTGGAGAGGGGCCAGATGATCCTCCGACATGCGATGGTACTGAGGTGGCATGGATAGAGGGGTAGTCTCGAAGGGGAGGGAGTAGCCCCTTCGGACTATTTGCAAAACCCACCTGTCCGACGTGATGGTGCGCCAGTGGGGGAGGTGATGGCGGATCCTGCCACCCACTGGCGTTTGGTGGCCCGAAAGGTCGGACTAGGAGGGTTTGGAGGCTGCTGCAGAGGGGGCTGTGGTGGACTGGCCCGCTCGCCCCCCGAACCACGGCGGTTGTTCCCATGTCCCCGGCTGTGCTGGGGCTGAACAGCCTGCGCCGGCCTGTGGCTCCGGGCGGGACGTAGCAGGGCACCCCTTCCGTAGCCATGAACGGGGCGAAAGGCAGACTGCGCAGGGCGGGTGGTGGAGAGGCCCAAGGACCTGGCCGTAGCCCGAGAGTCCTTAAAGTGCTCTAGCGCGTTGTCTGCCTTGTCACTGAAAAAGCGACGGCCATCAAAGGGCATGTCCATAAGTGTGGATTGGACATCCCCGGAAAAACCAGTCGAACGCAACCAGGCGTAGCGTCGAAGGGCTACCGACATGGCAATCGTCCTGCCAAGTGCGTCGGAGGTATCCAGCCCACAGCGGATGGAAAACTTCACTGCGTCTCTCCCTTCAGCAACCGCTCGAGAGAGCACGGCCCGGGCCTCCTCCGGGGACTGAGGCAGCATTTGCGCAACAGTGTCCCACACGGAGTGGGTGTAACGGCCCAATAGACATGCAGTGTTTACCGACCGCAGTCCCAAGCTGGAGGAAGAAAACATCTTCTTCCCAAGATCAATCAATCAATCAATCAATCAATCAGGGTATTGTAAGCGCGCTACTCACCCGTGAGGGTCTCAACGTGCTGAGGGGAAGGGGGGGGGCGGGGTCCGCAGATCTGTTTAGCCGAAGAGCCAGGTCTTGAGGGTCTTCCTGAAGGTGTTCAGGGAGGGGGCGCGTCTGATGTCTGCCGGTAGCTCGTTCCAGGTCTTGGCTGCAATGTGAGAGAAGGATCTTCCGCCTGCTCTGGCTCTGTGGATGCGTGGGGTTTTGGCCAGTGCAAGGTTGGAAGATCGGAGGTTTCTTTTGGGTACGTGGAAGTTGATTCTGTCGTTGAGGTATTTGGGTCCGTTGTTGTGCAGGCATTTGTAGGCGTGAGTGAGGATTTTGAAAGTGACTCTTTTCTCCACGGGGAGCCAGTGGAGACTTCGTAGGTGTTGGCTGATGTGTTCGTGTCGGGGGATGCCGAGGACGAGTCTGGCGGCGGTGTTCTGTATTGTCTGGAGTTTGCGGAGTAGGGACTTGTTGATGCCGGCGTAGAGTGCGTTTCCATAGTCCAGTCTGCTGGTGATTAGTGCGTGGGTGACTGTCTTCCTTGACTCAGGGGGGATCCACTTGAAGGTCTTGCGGAGGATGCGGAGGGTGTTGAAGCAGCTGGAGGTGACGGCGTTGACCTGTCGGTTCATGGTGAGTGATGAGTCGAGTACGATGCCGAGGTTCTAGGCGTGGTCTGAGGGGGTAGTGGGCTTCCGAGGGCGGTCGGCCACCAGGTGCTGTCCCATGCAGAAGGGGTGGTACAGAGGACGAGGACTTCTGTCTTCTCGGCGTTGAGCTTCAGGCAGCTGTTGGTCATCCAGACTGCGACATCTTGCATTCCTTTCTGGAAGTTGAGTTTGGCAGTGGTGGGGTCTTTGGGGAGGGAGAGGATGAGCTGGGTGTCGTCGGCGTAGGATACGATGTTGAGGCCGTGTTGTCGGACGATGGCTGCGAGGGGGGCCATGTAGATGTTGAAGAGGGTGGGGCTCAGTGATGAACCCTGTGGGACTCCGCAGATGATTTTCGTGGGGTCGGAGAGGAAGGGTGGGAGTCTGATCCTTTGGCTTCTTCCGGTGAGGAATGATCGGATCCAGTCCAGGGCTGTTCCTTGTATGCCTGCGTTGTGTAGTCTGGCGACTACTGTGCGGTGGGAGATGGTGTCGAAGGCTGCGGATAGGTCGAGTAGGATGAGGGCTGCGGAGTGGCCTTGGTCCAGGAGGGTGCGGATGTCGTCTGTGGCGGCGAGTAGGGCGGTCTCTGTGCTGTGGTTGCTTCAGAATCCGGATTGGGACGGGTCGAGGACGGCGTTCTCTTCAATGAATCGTGTCAGTTTCCTGTTGACTGTTTTCTCTGCAACTTTGGCTGCGAAGGGGAGGAGCGAGATGGGCCGATAGTTCTTGAGGTCGGTGGGGTCAGCTGTGGGCTTCTTGAGCAGGGGTCTGACTTCTGCGTGCTTCCAGTCGTCTGGGAAGATGCCCGTTTTGAAGGTGGTGTTGATGGTGTGTTGTAGTTCGGGTGCGATGGCGGCCGCGGCTCTGTGGTAGATGTGAGGGGGGCAGGGGTCGGTGGGGGCCCCCCGAGTGGATGCTTTTCATGGTCGAGGCGGTGTTTTCGGCCGTGATCGGTGTCCAGTTGGAGATGGTGGGCGGGCTGGTGTTTCTGGGGGGCTGGGGGCCGTCTGTGGCGCCTGGTGGATGGTCGATGAAGTTGTCGTAGAGGTTTTTGATCTTGAGGTGGAAATAGGTTCCAAGCTTATCGCAGAGGTCTTGGGATGGAGTGATGTCTGTGGCTTCGCTGCGTGTGTTGGTGAATTCTTGAATGACACTGAAAAGTTCCTTGGAGTTGGCCAGGATTTTGTTGTGGATGAAGTTCCTCTTGGTGGCTCTGATTTGGTTGTGGTAGTCCGTCATGGCGTCCTTGTAGGTGGTGTGGTTTTCGGTTGTCTTGGTGTTTCTCCAGTTCTTCTCCAGGCGTCTGCAGGTGCGTCTGGCTTCTTGGAGAGTGGTGGTGAACCAGGCGGCTTTCCTGGGGCGTTGTCTGTCGGGGTTGCGTAGCGGGGCGAGCTCGTCTGCACAGTTGGAGATCCAGGTGTGGAGTTCTCTGGCTGCATCGTTTGCCCAGGTGTGGTTGTCTTGGGTGAGGGTGGAGTTAAGTTGCTCGTCGGTAACCTTGCTCCAATTCCTTCGAGGTGGGCGTGAGGCTGGTTTGGGTGCCTTGGGTTTGTTGATGGCGAAGTCTACGCAGTGGTGGTCGGTCCATGGCGGCTGCGTTGTGTGGCTGAATTGGACGCTGTTTCCTGACGTGAAGATGGGGTCGAGGGTGTGTCCTGCTCTGTGGGTCGGTGTATTGACGAGTTGTTTAAGTCCGATGCTGGCGAGGTTGTCATGAAGGATAGTGGAGTTGGGGTCGCTGGGGTTGTCGAGGTGGAAGTTCAGGTCTCCAATGAGTATGTAGTTTGTTGAGGCGATGGCGTGGGGTACGATGAAGTCGGTGATGGTGGCGGCGAAGGGTGTTCGGGGGCCGGGGGGTCTGTAGATGAGGGTTCCTCGGAGTGTGGCTTTGGGGGTGGTCTGGATCTGGAAGTGCAGGTGTTCGGCGGAGGGGAAGGTTTCGCTGGAGGTGGTGAGGCGGAGGGTGCTCTTGTGGGCGATGGCGAGGCCCCCTCCTGGGTGGTTAGGGCGGTCTTTCCTCTGGATCTTGTATCCGTCTGGGATGGCGGTGCTGATGTCGGTGGCGGAGGATGCGTTGGTCCAGGTCTCTGTGAAGAAGGCGATGTCGGGCGAGAGAGAGTCGAGTAGGCTCCAGATTTCCATGGCGTTTTTGTGTACGGAGCGTACGTTGATGAGGATGCATTCTAGAGTGTCGCTGGTGCTGGCGTCAGCGGTGTTGGAGGCCGGGGTGGCGGTGAGGGTCTGGCGGCAGTGGACGCAGGAGAACTGGCCGTGGGTCGTGTTCGGCGAGGCCTGTTGGCATTCTCTAAGTCTTCCAGGGTTGAGTGCGAGGAGGGTGGTGGTGTCGTAGCGATGGGTAGTGGGAGGTCCAGGGTTCCTGGCGCTGGCAGGGGCGCAGACGGGCTTGCCTGTGGCGCGCCCGCTGCGCGCAGCCGCCATTAAGTAGGGGAGGTGGGAGGGAGGAGAGGCTGGGAGGCGGGAGCGGGGGAATTCCAGGGGGGGAGGGGTAGCAGCGGCGAAAGGCAAAAGGAACAGGCAGGCACGAGAAAATAAAAACAGTGGTGGAATTAGAGCAAGACACAGATTGGCACAACAGGGAAAAATTAAGAAAAAAAACAGCTGAGAAAGGTTACGGTGGTTGCAGGCAGTCTGGTCCCAGTTGGAGCGGGCAGCAGGAGCGGGCAGCAGCCTCGAACCTCCCAAGGAGGAGGTCGGGGTCTGGAGGCAAGAGACGGCACAGCGGAGCTGCGGGGAGAGAGTGGACCTAGACCGAGGGTCGGAGGTCTTACTCCGACCCTGATCCAGCTTTTTGGATTCCCTGTCTGGGGGAGGGGTAGGGAATGAGCCCTTGGACGTGGAGGCTTGGACTACCAAGCTCTCAGGGGTGGGTGGGGGTGTTGGGAGAGGAAAGTGGGGTCGCCTCGGGCCGGGCGGTGGCGTCGGGCAATCATCCTGTCCACAGGATCCCCTGTGTTGGGCCTGGTCCAGGTGCAGAAAAGGATGTCTGTCAGGGCTTCATTAAATGGCAGCAGGGGCTCCGAAGAGCTCGCTGACGGTTGAAGTACCTGTCAGGAGGTTAGTCCTGACTGCCACCGTAGGAAGCTCGAGGTGGAGAGCCTCGACTGCCGTACAAAAACACCACTGTGTATGACGCTCCCTCCTCCGTAGCCACGGTAGGAGGAGACAACATGCCAAGGTCTGGTGAGGTATCCAAACCACTGGCTTCCCCCAGTTCCTCTCTCCAGTCCTGCTCATACACCATCTGGTATGTTAAAGGGTCTCCAGACCCCTCCCAGTCCTCCTCAACCTCCTCTGGCTGCCAATCTGGTCTCAAAGAGCCAGGGTAGAACAGGGGCACAAAAGTACCCGCCGGCGTCGGTCGACTCCAGTCCGACTCTGTGTCTACTTCGAGGTGGACGCCAGGGTCGACGTCGGCTGGGGACACAGCCGACGCCAGTGGCGGACGTGGTGAAGGTGGAATCGTTGCCGGGGGAGGCGTAACGAGGTCGACTGGCACCGATCCGGATCCAGGCCTGGATCCAAGGGGACCCTGCGGCGCCGAAGGCCCAGGGTCCCCAGCTGAGTCCGCGGGGCCCGAAGGCGCCCCGGCGGAGTCGGGCTGCCCAAAGATGGCATGCGTCGCTTCGTAGAAACTCCGAAGCTGGGCAGGGGTCGCACCGGGTCCTGGAAAGGGGGGGAAACCCGAAGTCGACCCAGCAGGCTCCGCATGCAGAGCCGCAGGAGTGGCACAACCCGCATCCCTAGTCCCGTCGGCCGACGGATGGGGAGAAATCGAAGAACGACAATGCTTCTTCGACTTCTTTTTGTGCTTCGACTTACCTGACCCAGAGTGTGAAGACTTCGACGAAGAATGGTGTTGGCTCTGCAACCGGTCCCTCGACCTCCTCCGCGACCGGGACCTCGAGCGGTGCGGAACCGACTGACGGGCCTCGAGTAGCTTTCGGGACCGCTCCCGCAAAAACTTCAGGGCCATGGTCCGGCAGTCGGAGCACGACTTGGGGTCGTGGTCGCACTCCAGGCAGCAGAGGCACACGCGGCGCAGATCCGTCACCAACATGAGTCGGTTACAGGAACCGCAAGCCTTGAAGCCGGGCATCCCTCGTGCACCAGGAGTCGATGGACTCAAAAAACAACGAAGTCGACAAAAGTCGAGAAAAAGCTCAGTCAAAAAATGACTGGGGGTAGCGCTCTCTCCGGATCTGCGCTTGCTGGCGCTGAAAAAGAAAGAACTGACGTCAGCACGCGAGAGCGGCGTCTATGTAGCTACCGCGACGTCATCCCGGCGACCACGATGCCGACGACGAACGAGGAGTCGACCGAAGCCACTTTCCGACGCGCAGGGGTACTGCTGACGAAAAACGTTCCGGATCCAGTCTGACGCCTGGGGGTAATTCTAAGGTAAGGAATCTATAACTAACTGTTTCTTTCAGATTAAACTAACTGTTCCTGTTTTGCAAAATGCCTCGTCTCATTTTTTCAAGGTACATTCATATTCCAGCAACACTAGACATAGTGGACTATGTGCTTGGTCTTCGGTCCAGGATGGGTGAATACATGGAGAAAGCACACCACAAACTTGAGGTAAGCCAGGAGCTCCAGAAGCAATGGTATGACCAAAAGGCTGCAAAGGTTGAGTTCTAACCAGGGCAAAAGGTATGGGTTTTGGAGCCTGTGGCACCTAGGGCCCTCCAGGACAAATGGAGTGGTCCCTACCATATCCTTGAGAGAAAAGGGGAGGTCACCTAGTTGGTGGATCTAGGCACTTCCAGGAGCCCCCACAGGGTCATCCATGTGAATCGCCCGAAACCCATTTATGTCAGGGCTGATGTGACTAGGCCCATGGTCACTGATGAGGGACAGGAAGAAGAGAGTGAATCTCTCCCTGAAATCCTCACTGTCCAACAGCAAGCTGACTGCAGGCAAGTCCTGCACTCTCTTCGTTAACCCCTGCTCAGACAACCTGGTGTACAGATGATGTGGACATTGGGGAAAGCCTTCCTGTCAAAAACAAAATTTACAGGCAGTCTGCCCAAGTTAAGGAAAGCTTCAGAGCTGAAGTCAGCAAGATGCTGGAGTTAGGGGTGATTGAACCCTCTGAGAGACCCTGGGCAAGCCCAGCGGTATTAGTCCCCAAACCTCATTCAAAGGGAGGTAAACCAGAGCTGAGATTGTGTGTGGACTACAGGGGTCTCAATGCAGTCACAAAGACTGATGCTTACCCTATTTCAAGAGCAGATGAGCTTATTGAGCGGTTGAGTGCAGCAAAGTTTCTCAGTAACTTTGATTTAACATCAGGGTACTGGCACAGTGATCTCACCCCAGGATCCAAAAAGAAATCCTCATTCTCGACCCCAGATGGGCACTACCAGTTTACTGTGATGCCATTTGGACTAAAGAATGCTCCAAAGGCTGGTGAACAAACTTCTGGCTGGGCTGGAGTCTTTTAGTGCAGCATATCTTGATGATATTGCGGTCTATAGCTCCACTTGGCAGGATCACGTGATCCACCTTGGAAAAGTCCTTGAGGCCCTGCAGCAGAAAGGACTCACTATCAGTGCCAGATAGGGCAGGGATCAGGTGTATACTTGGGTCACCTAGTAGGTGGAGGCCAAGTTCAACCCTTACAGCTCAAGAACCAGACTAGTCTGGATTGGGTGGTTCCAACAATTCAGACTCAAGTCAGGGCATTCCTTAGCTTGACTGGGTAGTAAAGGAGGTTTGTGAAGGGGTATAGCACTAGTGGGACCTCGGTGTATAGGGGCTAAGCCTTCCCACCACCTTAGTGCCCACGAACCCAGGACCGACTAGCTATAGTGTCTCACTCGCTCTCCTACACACTCATGAAGAAGCAAATGATTAGACACCCCAGAACACAACACTCGGATCTCTCGGAGATCGCGGTAACAAGACACACTTTTTCGCTCACGCTTTCGTACTTGTCCACAAAAAGAACTGAATGAAACACGAATATATTTTAAAATATTTATTTTAACTATCGTGCTCTAAAATGCAGTATACGAGCCACAACCAGCAGAAAAATGCTTAAAACTAATACAGTTAGCATTGTGGCTAGGCCATAAATCATAAAGGGAGATGTCATCATATAAAGACTGTGGAAAAAGGACTATAGAGCCTAACCACCCTCCCCTTGGTAAGAATGTGTATTATTATATAATAGAAGATCTCTGGGTTTTGTCAGCAGACCCCATACCTTAGTGCCTAGATGGTAGATCTACATCATAGGAACTGCATTGCTCTTCTCCCTGGAAAAGTCCCTCTCCAAGTGCCCGTTACCTAAAACTGTATCCCCATAATATCAATGTACGAGTTTCCAGCAGCCGCTGTGTTAGCATGTTTTGTCTAGGTGCTAGGGACTGACCAGAACAGAATAACAAGGGGCATTGTTTATCGACCTTGCTCACAGTGTTCAGTCTAAACTCCAGGAACAGGCAGCAAACGAACCAAGCAGACGGTTATCATGTGAAAGGCATAAACAGAGTCGTGCAAAAATAAAGCCATGTAGTAACGTGCGCAAAAGCAGCTTCATGGCTGCTGGGCTCATGCTAACTTAGAGATGCCGACAATGCCCCTATCGGCCACATAATACTTCCTTGTTAAAACTGACCACAGGTCTATCAGATGGCTGATGCAAATGAACGGTGAAAACCCCAAACTGCTGAAGTGGTCTATTTCCCTAAAGGGAATGGACTTTACGTGGAGCACAGACCTGGGACTGACCATGTCAATGCAGATGGCCTTTCCAGGTTTTTCCACTTAGAAGATGAAGACTCTCTTGGGAAACTTTAGTCTCATTCTGTTTTGTTGGGGGTGGGGGGGATTGTGTACGAAAGTGCCACTTTTTGACATGGTCACCCCCATTTTTTGCTCACTGGTACTGATGTTGATCATTGGTAGTGTACTGGGTCCCTCCTAACCAGGCCTTAGTGCCTGTGATCTGTCCCTTAAAACATTAGCAAATGTTCAATTATAACCCAATTGGCAAAACTTTAGCACCCCTGTAAGTCCCTAGTAAATGGTACCCAGGGCATGGGTACTTAAGACGATCCCTAAGGACTGCTGCAAGTATTATGCACCCTAAGGGACCCACACAAAAACCGCAAGCAGATTGCCATTGCAGAATGTGTAAAATAGTGAAAACCATTCTGAAAAACTCTGTGTGTGCCATGCCCCTGTACACTGCATGTACTATATATAAGTCACCCCTAAAGTAGGCCTAAGACAGAGTGCATTATATTACACGTGAGGGCACATCTACATGTGCAGATGTGTCACCGTGGGACAAGATACTTACCTTCGGTAACTCCTTATCTGGTAGAGACATGATCGAGCCGCAAATTCCTTACCTTTGAACTTCCAGGCGTCAGTCTGGATCTGGAAGATTTTTGATAGCAGTACCCCTGCGCGTCGATAGGTGGTGTCAGTCGACTCTGCGTGACGTTGGTGTCGTGACGTCCCTGTCGTCTATATAGGCGTCACCCCGGTGCGCTGACGTCAGTACATTTCATGACTTTCCATGCCAGAAGCGCGGAGCCATAAAGTGACTTACCATGGTGTGTCAAAAAACAACTAGGGCTCTCAAGGGAAACAGCCCTGACACAAACTAATCCGCAGTGCTGTGAGGATGGGTGCGTCGGTAAGGAATCTGCAGCTAGATCATGTCTCTACCAGATAAGGCGTTACCAAAGGTAAGTAACTTGTCCATCTGATAGTAACATCTAGCTGCAGATTCCCTACCTTTGGACAGATACCCAAGCAAAACCATCCACAGAGGTGGGACTGGGTAAAAGCTTCAAACCAAAAAGTCCTAAAGACAGAACAGCTAAAAAGGCTCTCCCTGCGGACCCGATTGTCCAGGCAGTAATGTCTGGCGAACGTGTGCAGAGATGCCCATGTGGCTGTCTGGCAGATGTCAAGAACCGGAACACCATGCGGAAGAGCCTTGGTGGCTGCCTTCGCCCTGGTAGAAGTAGCCCTAAGGCCTTCAAGCAGCTGTTTCTTTGCCAAGGCGTAACATATTTTGATGCAGAGGATGACCCAGGGAGAAATGCTCCTCTTCTGTACAGCGTGCCCTTTCTTTGCACCAACGTACCCTACAAAGAGTTGGTCATCCACCCGGAACTCTTTAGCGCGATCAAGGTAGGACGATAATGCTCTTTTTTGGATCCAGGCGGTGGAGATGCTCCTCTTCCTTGGAAGGATGCGGAGGTGCATAGAAGCTGGGCAGGGTAACAGACTGTCCCAGATGGAAAGGCGTTACTACCTTAGGGAGAAAAGACGGCTTAGTGCGGAGCACTACTTTGTCCAGAAAGACGATCAGGTAAGGAGGCTGAGATGACAGAGCCTGCAGTTTGCTCACCCTCCTGGCAGATGATATTGCAACTAAAAGGCTGTTTCGATAGTGAGCAGCTGGAGGGGACAGGTGTGCAGTGGGTCAAAAGGTGTACACATCAAGAAGGCGAGAACCAAATTAAGGTCCCACTGGGGCATAATAAAAAGTGAAAGGGGAAACAAATGGCTAAGCCCCTTCAAAAACCTCTGTACAAGAGGTGATTAAAAAAGCGATGGTTGATCTGGCAACCTGAGAAAAGCAGTCAGGACCGAGAGGTAGCCCTTCAGAGTGCCCAGAGCAGAGTCCTGTTGGGCCAGAGAGAGAATAAAAAGAAGGATATCCGATAGGGAGGCAGACAAAGGGTCAACAGACAATTCTTTACAGTATTTACAAAATCTTTGCCATCAGCAGGCGTATACTGACTTTGTGGAGGGACGCCTGGGTGCCAGAATAACTTTAGAGACTTCGGCTGGAAGGTCAAAAGCTGTCAACTGTCACTGCTCAATCTCCATGTAAGGAGGCGGAGAGTGGACAGGTTCGGGTGGAGGTCCCTCCCCTGCTGCTGTGCCAGAAGATCCTCCCGAAGGGGCAGCCTGATCGATGCTCATTTGCAGAAGCTCGGGATACCACACTCTCCGTGCCCAGTCTGGAGCCACAAGGATGACTTGGGCCTGATCGTTCATGATCTTCTTGAGCACTCTGGGCAGGAGTGGTACAGGCGGAAAGGCGTACAGGAGAACTGTGCTCCATTCACGACGAAAAGCGCCGCAGAGCAAGAGCTGCCTTGTAAACTCCAATGCGCAAAACTGCTGACATTGTGCCTTCTCTTCGGAGGTGAACAGATCTAACCAAGGCTCTCTGCACTGTTGAAAGAGACCTTGCACTACCTCCAGATGGAGACCCCACTCGTGCTCCGCAAGCATAGACGGCTGAGTTTGTCCGCTCTGGCGTTCAGAGAACCAGCCAGATGTTGAACCAACAGGGATATGCCCTGTTGTTCCTGCCAAGTCCACAGACGCAGGACCTCTTGACAGAGAGTCCATGACCCCACTCCGCCATGTTTGTTGCAGTACCACATGGCGGTAGTGTTGTCTGTGAACACCTGAACTAGCCTTCCCTTGAGGGATGGTTAAAAGGCTTTCAGTGCCAATTGGATCGCACGAAGCTTCAACAGGTTGATATGGAGCTTGGCTTCTGCCGGAGACCAGAGTCCTCTGATCTCCACCTCTCACAGATGGCCGCCTCATCCCAGAAGAGAGGCATCCATCACTACTGTGAGATCTGGGAAGGGAGAGGTGTCTGCCTCTGACCCAAACGCGGTTTGTCAGCCACCACCGCAGGTCGTTCGCAGTGCCCTCCGATATCTGAACCAGGTCGGTGAGATTTCCCTGATGCTGTGCCCACTGGAACTTCAAGTCCCACTGCAGAGCCCGCATGTGCCACCTGGCATGGTCCACCAGCAGGATGCAGGAGGCCATGAGGCCCAACAGCCTCAGACTCATTCTCATCGAAATCCAGGATAGAGGCTGAAACATCGGTATCATAGCCTGAATATCCTGGACTCGCTGCTCGGGAGGATAAGCCCGAAATTGCACTGTGCCCAGAACTGCTCCGATGAAAGGGAGCGTCTGAGAGGGAGTCAGGTGTGACTTCGGCACGTTGATAGTGAACCCCTGCGCATGCAAGAGGTTCTCCGTAGTCTGGAGGTGGGAGACGACTGCTTGGGACAAGCCCGCCTTCAACAAGATGATCTCCGCAGATGGGCTGCGACCACCGCCATCACCTTGGTGAACACCCGAGGGGCACTGGTGAGGCTGAAGGGTAGCATGGTGAACTGAAAGTGCTTGTGGCGCACCGTAAACCGTAGGTAGGGGCGATGGGCTGGCAGGACAGGAAGATGGAAATAGGCGTCCTGCAAGTCCAACGCTACCATCCAGTCTCCCGGGTCCAGGGCAGACAGGACCTGAGCAAGGGTGAGCATTTTGAACTTCTCATTTTTGAGGAAGTAGTTGAGGGCCCTGAAGTAGAGGATAGGACAAAGGCCTCCGTCCTTCTTTGGAATCAGAAAATAGCAAGAATAGTAACCACATCCTATTTCTGGCCCTGGAACCCTCTCTATAGCTCTCTGGGCCAAGAGAGTCTTGACTTCCTCGCGGAGTAAAGCAAGGTGATCCTCCGTCAGCCGATCGTAAGTTGGAGGCATTAGGGTGGTAGTCTCGAAAAGGAGGGTGTAGCCCCTTTGGACTATTTGCAACACCCACCTGTCCGAAGTGATATCTCGCCAGTGGTGGAGGTGATGGTGTATCCTGCCACCAACTGGACGTCCATGATCCGGATGGATCGGACTAGGAAGGTTTTCCAGTGGAGGAGGGGTTTGTTTGCGCGTCCACGGCCCCGCAGAGGTTGCTGGACTTGCGGAGTCCTCTGGCTGGAAAAGGGTTGGCGCGGTTGGAAGCCCCTTCCGTAGCCACGAAAGGGGCGAAAAGCTGACAGAGGCCAGGATGACATGGTAAGACCCAAGGACTTGGCCGTAGCCCGTAAGTCCTTAAAGTGCTCCGAAGAGACATCAGCCATCAAAGGGCATGTCGGTAAGATTAGCTTGGACATCCACTAAAAAACGAGACGTCCTCAGCCAGGTGCGGCGCCTTACGGCCACTGTCGCGGAAATCGCTCTGCCTATTGAGTCTGTTGTTTCTAAGCCACAGTGTATGGCAAACCTCACTGCATCTCTCCCGTCTGAAATAGCTTGGGAGAGGAAAGCCCGGTCCTCCTCCGAGACTCTTGGCAGCACTTGCGCAACCATTTCCCATGGGAATAACGGCCCAAAAGGAATGCAGTGTTTACCGACCGCAATGTGAGGCTGGGGGAAGAAAAGATCTTCTTACCAAAGCTCTCCAGCCTTTTGGATTCCCTGTCCGTGGGGGGCGTAAGGGAGCGTACCACGGGAAGTGGATGCTTGGACCACCAAGCTTTGTGGGATGGGAAGGGTGGAGAGAAAAGCTGGGTCACCTGGTGCAGGGGGGTGGCGGCAGGCAATGATTCTATTCACAGGAGCCCCTGTGCTGGGCTAGGACCAGGTGCCCAGAACGTTGACCAAGGCCTCGCTGATAGGCTGCAAGGGTTCTGAGGTGGAGACACCAGGCTACACCACCTCCGTCAAGACATTAGTCTTGACTGCCACTGAAGGAAGCTGCAGGTCCAAGATCTCCCCCAGCCCTGCGCATCACCATTGCAAACGAAGCCCCCTCCTCCATAGCTAGGTTAAGGGGAGACAGCATGCCAGAATCTGGAGAGGTGCCCAGGCTCTTGGCATCACCAAGGTCCTCATACCAGTCCAGGTCTTGATTTGGTTGCGGGATTTCGAAGAGAGCCTGCTGCCCCTCCCAATCATCATCCTCCATTACTAACCCTTCAGAATAGGGTAGGGTGAATGGAATGGAGCCGTACAGCTCCATTGGCGCCGGTCTCAGCGTCGGTGGATGCCCAACCGGCTCTGTGTCGCGCGGAATGATGGGGGAGGCGCCGGCGATGCAGAGAGTCTCTGCGTCATACGTGGTGCACGGGAAGGTCGCAGAGGTACGACCGGCACCGGTCCGGATCCAGGAACGGATCCAAGAGGAGGCTGTGGCACCAGAGGCACAGAACCCACTGGATCTCCTTCTGCTGCGTCTGCGGGGCCGAAGGCGTGCCGGCAGGGTCAGGCTGCCCAAATATGGCGCACATGGCATCATAAAATTCTTCTAATTGGGCAGGGTCGCTCCCGGCCCCGAAAAGGAAGGGGAACGCGGAGCTGACCCAGGCACCCGCTCCACGGAGCAGGTCCTCAAAAGCCGAGGCTCCTCCGTCTCATCGCGTAACGGACGGGGTGAAGTAGAAGCACACTTCAACTTCTTGTGCTTTTTATGGTGCTTCTTACCTGACTGCAATGACTTCGACTGGGAGGAAGAAGATTTCGACACCTCAGAGCAGCGCTCGGACCTTCCTCTCGACCGAGATCGACGAGGGGACCTCAGTGGCGCGATACACCGGGCCGCGATAGCTTTAGGGACCACTCCCTCAAAGCTTTCAGTGCCATGGCACGGCAATCGGAGCACTACTTTGTGTGGTGGTCGAGCTTCAGGCACCAAAGACACGACAGGTGGGGGTCTGTGACCGATATGGCGCGGTGACAGGTGCTGCACGGCTTGAACCCCGAGGTCTTCTTGGACATACCTATACACCAAAAGGACTCGCCAAAATGTAAAAAAAAAGTCAGTCAAAAAGTGACAGGGAGTAGCTCTCTTCAATGGATCTGCGCTGGCTGGCGCCTATATAGACGACATGGATGTTGCAACAACGACGAACCTGATGCCTATGACGTCATGCGCAGTTGACCGACACCACCTATCGGTGCACAGGGGTACTGCTATCAAAAATCTTCCGGATCCAACTTGATGCCTGGAAGTTCAAAGGTAAGGAATCTGCAGCTAGATGTCTATCAGATATGCCTAGTTCCATTGCTAGACATTGCAAGTGATCAGGGAAGCCATCTTAAGGACATGTATAGGGCACTGGTCATTAGGAGTTACCCAGCTACATGATGGCTCCACTGAAAATAACGTGTTTTAGTATCAAACACCTTGTCTTGATAAATCCATACTGATGACAGTATCAGATTTATCATGACATGCACTCGGAGGGCACCTTGGAGGTGCCCCCTGAAATCCTACTAGTCACATAGTGTGCGGCTGACTGGTATCTGCCAGCCTGCCACCACAGTTGAGTGTCTAACCCCCTGCAGGTGAGAGCCCGCGCTCTCTGAGGCCAGAAACAATGCCTGCTTCGACGGAAGGTGATCACATCTCCTCCAGCAGTATGGTTAGTGATTTAGCATATCAAGGCCAAAGGCTTCAAAGCCTCTGCCGACTGTGATATACAACAACCGCTCCGCTCCAAACCTCTGGAATGCCACCTCCTGCTCTGGGGCACATTTGGCAACAGAGAAGGCGCGAAATTAGATACTCAGAAGGTGTGCAACACAGGCTAAAGACACACAAATGATGGACGGAATGAGGAACAAATCAAACATTCACCCCCAGTCAAGAGCTCTGGGTAAAATCCATTGTTATTTTGCTCACCATGCCATCCCAGTTTGGACCCAGCTATATGCAAATCAGTCTTGACCGTGCTCCGTCCAGCCCGAACTGCTAAGCTAGGTCCCTCCATGGACCAGAAACAAACATCCTGGGACCAGTTTCGGGGTATCACCCATCATTATGAGGAGCAGGGTCAAGACTGATTTGCATATGGCTCGGGTAGTGTGGTGAGCAAAACAACGATAGATTAAACCCAGATCTCTGTGACAGGGGGTGAATGTTTGCATTGTTCAGCATTATGTACATCATCTGTTCTTTTAGCTTTTGTCGCTCTAGGTGGGAAGGGTATGCCGAGACGTGGACCCCGTGCTCACTGTATTCAAGCTAGCCTGGCTGATGAGGGGTGGTACCTCGAATCCGGTCCCAGGATGCTTGTTTCTGGTCCAGGGAGGACCTGGCCTGGCAGTTCGGACTGGACTGTTCCCATGAGGAGCACAGTCAAAACTGATTTGCATATTACTGGGTACAAACTGGCCTGGCGTGGTGAGCAAAAGAACGATGGATTAAACCCGGATCTCTGACTGGGGGTGAATGTTTGCATTGCTCGGCATTCGTCCATCATCTGTTTTTTTTGCTTTTGTCACCCTAAGTGCGTAGGGTATGCCCAGACGTGGGTCCCGTGCTCACTGTGCCACTGGATTCAAGCTAGCCTGGCTGATGAGGGGTGATTCCCCGAATCCGGTCCCAGGATGCTTATTTCATTTCGGCCTAGACAGTTCCCATGAGGAGCACACTAACGACTGATTTGCATATGGATGGGTCCAAAATGGGCAGCCCTGGTGAGCAAAAAACAGTGGATTAAACCCAGATCGGGGGTGAATGTTTGCATTGTTCAGCATTCCGTCCATCATCGGTTCTCTTTACATTTACAGGCTAGACACACTCCTAAGGTGGGCCACCTAAAGTGGACAGTCGAAGAAGGGTTTCACCGTCTTGATTTTGGTGAAACTAGGAACTCTGGTTCGGGTTAAATGTGCCTACTCCTCATAGGAAGTGGTCATATAGGGGGTGTAGACATCCCAGAGGTAAGTAGCCCATTGGCTACTACCCTATACTCCCTTAAACGCCCCAAAATCAGTATTTAGAGTCCCCTCTACAGCAGACCAACAGATTTGTCGACCTGGAATCAGAAGGACGACAAAGAAGAGCCATCAATGCGAGAACTGAGAACCTGCTCCGAAATTGGTGCCAAACCCTGCCTGGCTGCTGGTACCTTGATAATTGCAAAGTCTGACTCGTCCAAAAGCTGCCCATCCTCCCCAAAGCCTTGAGGATCGTCCAGCGCTTTAACAACCACTTATCTCCCTTGAGGTGTAGGAGCCATCCCCCAGCATCTGCAGGCACCAACCGCACTTGTCTGGTACAACGTTTTGCTGGCCAAATCGGCCCATCGAGGGAGCATCATGCCAGGAAGAGGTTTCTGTGATTCCAGGAGGTCAGCCCCATCTCTCCAACGAGTTTCGAGACACTAGACCCTCCAGGAGTCCCCCTGAATCCTGGAGCACTTGCAGCAACCAAGGCTTGTTAGTGTCCAGCCTGGACACAATCACCGCCAAAACCAAACTGCACGTCGAGGGACTTCAGGACCAATGAGGCTCACACTGAGCGTGGCCCTGCTATCTTGCTTTCCTCCCCTCTACAGGATAAGCCTAGAACGTGACAGCCTCCAATGCAAGTGGCCAGCCGGCCAAACACCTCTGCACTCGAGCCCCACAGCCCGGGTTCACAACAACCAACTGCGCCCCATTGCTCCAAAGACCCTCACGAGCCGAGCCCCCTCTTTGGATTCTGCCGGACTTCTCCCCAAGTGCCCATTGCTTTCAACGTTCGATGCTACCAACACGTCCAAAACCTGTGCACCCAGACAATCCAGGGCAGGTAAACTAAAACTGCTGGTGGTTCTTTGGACCATGGCCACCTTGCACCTTAAGTTCCAAAGGGCATCCCCGAACTTCAACTAGAAGTGTATGTGTGCAGTATATGTCTTTCCTCCCATAGGATAACATTACTTTGTTTAAGGGTCATACCTCAAACACCGCTATTTGTGTTTTTTACTGTTTTCTTGAAATATCCATAACTCTGAATGTACTTACCTGATTCCGAAGATCTTGGAGTCAAAAATTAAATAAAAATCTGTGTTATATTTTTAACTTGGTCTCGGATTTCTTCTTAAGTGTGTGAACCATTTATTGACTCTGTGTGTGCAACAAATGCTTAACACTCTCCTCTGATAAGCCTAAGCTGCTCGACCACACTACCACAAATAGAGCACTTTGGATTATTAAAGCAAGCCCTGTAAACCTAATGAGGGTCGTCTGGACTTTTTTTCATGGAGTGCCCTTACACTGGCATTATTACATAAAAAGCCAGCTTCCTACACTTTAAAAAAAAAAAAAAATGATTTTTATTAATTTCCATAAAGTAACATCAATAACATCTGCATGACGATTCATTCTGGCTTTTAACATTATAGAATAATAATAAATTCAAGTGCCATGGGTAGGGGTATAAGGGAACACTCATTTAGGTAACATTAAGTGTCCGTTGTACTGGCTGGCTGGCTTGCTGCTTCACTCTGCAGCGCCGCACAGCCGTACGCAGTCAAATTATATCAGGAGCACCAAAGAGAGAATCGGCCATTGTTCCTCAAAACCATTTCCACAGTAGGTTGCATACAGTTGCAAAATAAATTTTAAACTTGAACAAGAGGAACACAACAAGGAAGAAAGATGAAAGGAATGAAGAATAATACAAAGAAAAAGAGAAAATAAGAACCGATCTCTACATGGAAGTACAGTCGTGGGTGCATTGATTAGTCTGATGCAACAATGGGTAGTATATGTATAATTGTAAGGGCGTGGTAAATAGTGTAGTAGTGTGTGTATCTAGGGTGGGGGTGGGGGGGTGCTGACGTGGGGGGGGAGAGAGCAAAGAGTAGAAGAAGCAACGGGCCACGACAGGGCAAGGAGCAGGCGGAGCGAGCAAATGTAGGAGAGAGGTGGATCTGCAGAGAGTTTAGCCTCGATCACGGACAAATATCCCTGCCATTGTATAGGGGTTTGTCTCAGGGGGGGCAGACGACCGTGCCGCATTCTCTTGCTGATTTGTGCGCTCCGAGATCAGTGCCGTACGAAGATCAAGTAACCATGCATTAATCCTGAGACCTGTTTGTGCCTTCCATGCCATGGCAATCTTACGTTTGGCCATGCCCAAAGCTAGATCCAAAAATTTGTTCAGGCCCTTGCGAGATGAAGTACGTCTCGTGACTCCCAATATAAAGTGAAGAGGTTCCACCTCCACCCGCGCGCCTGCTGCTTCTGTAAGCACAGTGGCTACCTCAGACCAGAATGTTTGAATGGTAGTGCAGTTCCACACCATGTGCGTGAATGTGGCTCCTTGGTCCCGACATCTGGGGCATATGTCCTTGGTGGCGGTGTACATGCAAGCTAGCCTGTTAGGGGTTAGATACGTGTTGTGTAAATAATTAAATTGAGTATATTTTACCCTAGCGTTGACCGAGATAAATTTTGGTTGGTTAAGACATTGCAACCACTGCTTGTCAGTTAGGGTAGTGGACAGTTCGCTATCCCAATACGCATGCAGTGTCGCCAATACAGGGGGATCGTCCAATCTGATGGATGTATAAATGGCTGTTATGGCATGTCGGCCGCGGCCGTGTGTGAGCAGTGTGTGTAGGAGGTGTGATGTGGTGGGCTCCGCTCGGTCACTGTCCCATGCTTGCAAGAATTGGTGCGTCAGCAAGGCGTGTAGTAAAAAGGAACTCTGTGGCACTCCATATGCGTCTACCAATTCCTCGAAAGTTTGCAGTTGCGAGTCCGCATACATGTCCCCCCATGTTTCCAACCCACTCTCCTTCCATACTCCCAGCGCCCATGACGGGTGTACGTGCCGGGGAGGAGCTCCAAAGGCAAACTGGGAGCGTAAGGCGCTGGACGATTCCTGGGCATCACATATCTAGACCAATGCCGTCTGGCCGCTACTATTAATATGTTACTTCGCCACTTCTGGATCGGGGCAGTCGTTCCCGACATCCACTCCAATAGTGTCTGGAGATCCCAGGTCATGGCTCCTGTGGTCACCTCAGTGAGGTTACTTTTGGCAAGCCACCGCATCGGCCATTGCAGTTGAGCTGCAGCATAATACGCTCATAATTTGGGGCGCCCAGTCCGCCCTCCGACAGTGGGAGGTATAGTTTATGGAGCGCCACCCTGGCCCGCGAGCCTCCCCATATCTAAGACCCCAGCAGTGAGTCCAAATCCCGGAAAATTGTCCGAGGTAGGCGGTAGGGGAGTTTGTAAAAAAAGTATAAAAGGCGGGGAAGGACTAACATCTTTGAAATGGCTACCCGGCCCATAGGGGATAGGGGAAGGCCCAACCAGAAAGGGAGGGTCGATCGGGCACGTGTTATGGCCCGGCAGAGATTCCCATCCACTGTATCTGTTCCTAGGTGGTAGATCTGGACCCCCAAGTATTTAAAAGTGTTGAATGCCCACTTCAACGTTGTATCCGGTGCCATTTGTCTCTGTGCCGGTGTCATTGGTGACATTAGGAACACCACTGACTTAGTCCAATTGACCTGAAGTCCGGAGACACTTGCGTGCTCATTCAAGAGGGCCATAATCGCTTGCAGTATCTCAGTCTTGCCGCGCAGATATATTAACGCGTCGTCCGCGTACGACACGATATGCCATCGCCGATCTACCTTTAGGCCCCAGTCCCTGACATGCTGCCGCAATTTGCACGCCAACGGCTCCATGGCAACGCGAAAAGAATCAGTGACAGGGGACAGCCCTGACGCGTTCCCCTTGCTATCGAGAGAAGCAGTGAAAAAATGCGACCTGTCTTCACTCTAGCCTGCGGCCGAAAATACAACAACCTTATCCATCGCATGAAATTCGGGCCAATGCCAAACCCCACCAATGCCGCCTCAAGATATGCCCAGCTTAAGATATCAAATGCCTTCTCTATGTCTAAGGAGGCGACACAAGGTTTCTCCTCCTCACCCTGCGTCCAATCCAGTAGTGCAAACAACCGTCGTAGATTCAGACCTGTGTTGCGGTCTGGAATGAAGCCATTTTGGTCTTCATGGACCAACAGGGGAGCAGTAACGATTAACCTATTCACTAATAGTTTCCCCAAGATCTTGTAATCGACATTCAGCATCGACAGGGGACGATGTGAGGCCATTTGGAGAGGGTGTCGACCCGGCTTAGGCAAAATTACTAGCGTCGCTTCCCTCAAAGTGGGTGGCAGCGCGCCCATCTCGTAGGCCTCAGTGTACACCTTGGCTAGCCCTGGCGCCAATTGCGCGGAGAAGGTGGAATAGAATTCCGCTGGCCACCCGTCTGTCCCCGGTGTCTTGCCCGTTGCCAACTGTCTAATTGCGTCTGTAACCTCATCAAGTGCAATGGGATCTTCTATGGTATCATAGTGAGCCGGGGTGACCTGTGGGAGTTGTATCCCCGTGAGAAATTCCTGGATAGAGGTAGGGTCCTGTATGACCGGGGTCGCGTACAGCGTTGCATAGTAGTCATAAAAGGATTATTTGATGGCATCTTGCGTGTTTACTAGGGTCCCAGCAGTCGTGTATATGACAGTGATAGGGGGTTGAGCAGTGTCAGATTGCAGTAGCCACGTCAGTAGCTTCCCCGCCTTATCGCCCTCTCTGTGTCTACGCACCAAATACGTTCTATAGTCTAACGCGCAAAGATCGTCCATCGTGCTTTTATATGCTAAACGAGCCTGGGCGAGTGAGGGGCCTATCTGGGGATCAGTTGGGATATGCTGCTCGCAACTATGTATTGTTGACTCGTGTGTATGAAGTGCGGCAGTCAACGTTTTGCGGGCGCCGTACGTAGTCTTAATAGCCTGCCCTCGGAGAACAGACTTGAAGCCATGCCATTCCACCCCCAATGATGAAGCCAGTTCCCTCATTCTCCATAAAATAGGATGTGATGGACTCTAGGAGAGTGGCTCGGTAGGATGAATCAGCAAGCGCGGTGCCGGGCAGGCACCAGGTCGAGATCTCGGGGCGCTTCACGCCCCAGGCCAAGTTCAGTTGCAGCGGGGCATGGTCAGAGAGCATATGCGCCAGATAGTCAGCATGCACTACACTATGGAGAGCATTATCGGAGCAAAACACCATGTCTATCCGTGTGTATATATCGTGTAATGCCGAATAGTGTGAGTAAGTGCGTGTCTGGGGATGTAACCTGCGCCATACATCACGAACCTGTACATTGGACGCCCATTCCGACATGTGTTGCGCTAATTTAATAGATTGCGCCCCTAGGAGAGGGGGGCGAGAGCGATCCAAGTCAAGGTCCCGTATACCATTAAAATCGCCACCCCAGTACGTGGGGACTGTGGGGTCCGTAATCAAGGATGGTGTGAGTGTTTGTAGGAAGTTGGACTGTCCCGAGTTTGGGGCGTAGAGGGAAACTAACACCAGGGGGGATCCATTCAGGAGACCCTCCATGGTAACAAAACGTCCCTGTGTGTCCACCCTGGAATGTATAATTTGTAGTGGAGTCCCCGGAGCAACCCATATGAGCGCCCCTCTGGCGTAACCTGAGTATGTCGTGCCCAGGATTGTGCCCCGCCAGCGCTTACGAAGCGATGCTAACGTCAATGTAGTGAGATGAGTTTCCTGCAGCAGCGCAAACGTGATCCAGTGACTGCGCAGATATTGATATACTTTGTGTCGCTTAGCGCAACCCACCAGCCCCCTCACATTCCAGGTCAATAGAGAATAATCCCCATGTGCCATCTACGTGATTGCAGGGTATAACACTGTGTGCAGCCCGCCGTTGATTGATAATCTCCACCCCCTCTGTTGCACCCCCACCCCCATGCAATATGGCCCAAGTATAGTCCAGCACCAGACCCTGCTGTTTGCGAACATAAAAAGAGATCAACATAGTAAACAGAGGTTCCCCAACTTCCCACCCCAGGCCTGGTTGCCAACGGGCAATGGGCCATTCGCACTAAATTGCGGGTCTAATAAAACACCAAGTATAACATAAAGCAAAAAAGAACAAATAATGTGCTATATCAGCTACTTATCACTCATTGGGGAGGGTAGTGCAGAGTCTGTATATATTGCCGCCTCCTGTGACTCAGTCTGGCGCACAGCAGGCGTGTGTAGGCCAACCGGCCGCTACAACGGAAAACAAGTCTGAGTTCGGAGTCAGCAGCCCAATGCATCTGCTGTTTGTGGAGTGAGGGCTGGGCCATCCCCCGTCAACGCCTCGAGCTGCGAGGCCGTGAGCTGCAGTGTTCGGTCCATAAGTGTGTCGGAGTCCGAGTCCCATCTAGAAGGAGAGTCAGGGGATCCCAGATGTTCAGCCGTTTTGATGGCCTGCGCCCGTTCCTGGCTGCCTGTGCTTTCGTTGGGTGGCGCAGCCGACCCCTGTCACGGCCCCTACGCATTGCAACTAATGTCCATGGTTGAGAGGGGTCCTTCGTTAGTACAGGAGGATCATGTGCCAGGCCCTGCTGATCGATCCAAGTCCAGGCCTCGTCGGGCGTGTTACAGAAGATCGTACTCTCCTTGTGGCGGATACGGAGACGTGCCGGGTATTGGAGGGAGTATTGAACATCGTGGTCCCTCAGGCATTTCTTGACCTCCAGGTACGAGGAGCGGAGGCGTTGCACAGCCAGGGTATAGTCTGGGTAAATGTGAACTGTGGCGTTGTCGATTTGCCAGGGGCCCCCGGCACGAGTGACCTGCAGTACGAGATCCCTATCACGATAGTTGAAAAATCTGGCCACCACCGGTCTAGGAAAAGCGCCCGGGAGAGGGGGGCCCCCTGGTACCCTGTGTGCCCGCTCAATTGAGAAGAACTTCGACATCTTGCCTTGTAAAACATCTCGTGAGAGCCAGTCCTCAAGAAAGAGCTCCATATTGAGGCCCTCGGCCCGATCGGGAAAACCCATGATATGTACATTGTTTCGGCGCGAACGCCCTTCCTGGTCCTCCACGCGCGCCTTAAGGAAGTCCACCTCTTGTTGGAGGGACTGCAGCTGTGTGGTCGCCGCTTTCAGCGTGGGTTGCATTGTCGCTAGCGCGGATTCAGTTTCGTCTACTCGTTTCTTCTGGTCCTCCCACAAGTGTCCCATATCAATGCTGAGGGAGTCAATTTTTGTGCCCAGGGTGGTTTTAATGTCAAGTATTGCCGCTAGCAGTTCATCGAAGCGATGCGAATGATCACTGCGGTCTCCCAGAGCAGAAGGCCATGGAGGGTTCGTATTCCTTTGGTCCGAGGATGTTGGTTCCACCTCCGGAGGTTGTGCCTGGGACTTTTCTGCCCTGGGTTTACCCATTGTGTCGCCTGCGGTAAAACTACAGGTCGGATGCTGGTTTATGCGTCCAGCGGGAGAACGGGGACAACCAGTAGTCCCGGAACTGTATCTCCACGGGGTGCAAGATGAGGCGCGTGGATAAGTGGTTGGGACGTTGCAGGCAGCTAGGGCAAAAACCCGTGTCTTGTTGGGTTCAAGGCGTCCCGCGCCGCAGGCCCCCACAGCAGCAGACCCAGTGACTGTATAATGGCCAAGGTATCCTGCACTCTACGATGTCAGCAGCGAGTCCAGAGTACAAGGAACTCACAGGTCCCCCAGTCGCACTCAAATCAGCCCATTGTCACCGCACTGAATATCGACATGCGTGCCCTCCTATGGACCCCAGGGGAGGCAGTTGGGCCGTGGCTCACCGGGGGGCACGTGTCCCCTGCAAGGTCCCTCTTGAGTATGTCAGTGCGTGTAAGGGCCCGGTCCCAATTCGCCTCCCCCACTCCAGGATCAAAGGGGGGACCGGGGGGTTCAGACGTACCTTCTCCACCTGCAAGGGAGAAACCACAGTATTCCGACAGGTCTCGAAGTCCTCTCCAATTCAGAGCAGCTCACTAGGTCCGCGCTCGTCTCAAAATGGCGGCCCCGGACTCACTGTACTCCACGGACCGAGGTTCAGAGGCCCAGGAGTCCAGCCGCAAAGCGCTCCACGCACTCCAGGATCCGAGGGAGGGCCAGGGGGGCACAAGCAGGTGGGCCCACATCCAGGTGAGGGCCCACCGTGGTCCGCTAGGCTGTACCAGTCCCGCAGCTCCTCCGCATCGGGACAAGCCGCCGCAGGTCGTCTGGCACAAAATGGCGTCCCAGGTCTCATAACCCTCCTCGGGCCGGGGATGGCGGGCGCCTCGAATTAGGCTCCGGTTTCCAGGCGGCTGAGCCAGCAATATCCGGAGAAGTAAGGCTCGTGCACTAAAGCACAAGTTACTAACTTGTGTAACGATATATCTGTAAGAGACAGTAGTTAGTGACAGATTCCTTACCTTAGAATATCCCCAGGCGTCAGGCTGGATCCGGAAAGTTTTTGCGTAGCAGTACCCTTGCGCGTCGGTAGGCGGCGTCGTGCGGCTCCGCGTCCGTCGTCGGCGTCGTGATCGCCGGGATGACGTCGCGGGCAGTACTTAGACGCCGCCCCTGCGCGCTGACGTCAGTTCTGTACACGACTTTCCGCGCCAGGAACACAGAGCCATGCAAGAAGCTGACATAGGTGTCTGAAAAATACTAGGGCCCTGAAAGGGATGTCCTTAACCCTAGAAATCAGTTCTCAGAACGGGGAGGATGGGTGGGGCGGTAAGGAATCTGTCACTAACTACTGTCTCTTACAGATATATCGTTACACAAGTTAGTAACTTGTGCATCTGAAAGAGTCCCGTTAGTGACAGATTCCTTACCTTAGAATAGATACCCCAGCAATACCAACCCCGGTGGTGGGTCTGCGAACAAAGATCAGACAAGGAAGTCCCGGAGGACAGAACGGCCAAAGAAGCCGTCCCTCCGGACCTGGCTGTCAAGGCAGTAATGCTTGGTAAACGTGTGCAGCGAGGCCCACGTAGCTGCCTGACATATATCTTGCAGCGGAACACCGCGGCCTAAAGCCGTGGTAGCAGCCGTTGCCCTGGTGGAATGGGCCCGCAGCCCAACAGGAGGCTCCTTCTTAGCCAAAGAATAGCAGGCTTTGATACATAAGGTGACCCAGCGGGAGATGGTTCTCTTGTGCACCGCCCGACCTTTTTTGGCGCCCACGTAGCCAACAAAGAGCTGGTCATCCACCCGGAAGTGTTGTGTGCGGTTGATATAAAAGGAAAGCGCACGTTTTGGGTCCAGACGGTGGAGCCTCTCTTCCTCTCTGGAAGGATGCGGAGGCGGAAAGAAGGTGGGCAAAGTGATGGTCTGCCCAATGTGGAAGGCAGTAACCACCTTTGGCAAGAAGGACGGACGCGTCCTAAGAACAACCTTGTCTAGATGGACAGACAGAAAGGGAGGTTTGCATGATAGAGCCTGGAGCTCACTCACCCGCCGAGCGGAGGTGATGGCCACCAGAAAGGCTGTCTTCAAAGTAAGAAGACGAAGAGGACAGTTATGTAGAGGCTCAAAGGGAGCGCACATTAAAAAGGTAAGAACCAAGTTTAAGTCCCACTGAGGCATGACAAACGGAACAGGAGGGAAGAGGTGTGTAATGCCTTTTAGAAACCTGTTAACAACAGGGGACTTAAAAAGAGAGGGCGGATCAGGGAGCCTGAGGAAGGCCGAGATTGCACAAAGATAGCCATTGATAGTACCCAGGGCAGAACCCTGTTGGGCCAGAGAAAGAAGGAACAGAAGAACCTCAGAAAGAGGGGCAGAGAGGGGATTCACAGCCTTTGCTGTGCACCATGCCACAAACTTGTTCCACCTGCAGGCGTATACCACCTTAGTGGAGGGACGCCTGGCTGCCAGAATCACATCACAAACTTCGGGAGGCAAGTCGAAAGGAATCAACTGCCGCCGCTCAATCTCCACGCAAGCAGGTGTAGACTGGACAGGTTCGGGTGGAGGACCGTCCCCTGCTGCTGCGACAGAAGATCCTCCCGAAGAGGCAGACGGATCGGGGGATCGACGCTCATACTGAGTAGCTCGGGATACCAAACTCTTCGAGCCCAGTCCGGAGCCACAAGGATGACTTGGGCCCGGTCGCGCCGAATCTTCTTCAACACTCTGGGTAGAAGTGGTATAGGCGGAAAAGCGTACAACAGACCGCAACTCCACTCGCTACGAAAAGCGTCGCCGAGCGAGTGCCGCCTTGGAAATTCCAACGCGCAGAACTGATGACATTGCGCGTTCACTTCGGTGGCGAATAGATCTAACCAAGGCTCTCCCCACTGTAGAAAGAGTCCTTGCGCCACTTCCGAGTGAAGACGCCATTCGTGATCCATCATGCACCTGCGGCTGAGCTCGTCCGCCCTGGCGTTCAGGGAACCTGCCAGGTGTTGAACCATCAGGAATATGCCCTGATGTTCCAGCCATGTCCAGAGGCGCAGAGCCTCCTGACATAGGGTCCACGACCCCACCCCGCCTTGTTTGTTGCAGTACCACATGGCAGTGGTGTTGTCTGTGAACACCTGCACTACCTTCCCTTTGACAGAGGGAAGGAATGCCTTGAGTGCAAGTCGGATCGCCCGGAGCTCCAGAAGGTTGATATGGAGCCGGGACTCCGCCAGAGACCAGAGGCCTCTGATCTCCGCCTCCCCCATGTGACCGCCCCATCCCAGAAGGGACGCGTCCGTCACGACTGTGTGCTCTGGCTGGGGAAGGGAGTGGGATCTGCCCATGACCCATTGCCGGTTCGAGAGCCACCACTGCAACTGTTTTGCAGTCCCCTCCGAGATCTGGACGTGATCTGACAGGTTGCCCTGGTGCTGCGCCCACTGGAACTTCAGGTCCCACTGCAGAGCCCGCATATGCCATCTGGCATGATCGACCAGCAGGATGCAGGAGGCCATGAGGCCCAGCAGCCTCAGGGTCATCGGTACCGAAACCCAGGATAGAGGCTGAAAGATCGGAATCATAGCCTGAATATCCCGGACTCGCCGTTCGGGAGGATAGGCCCGAAACTGCGTCGTGTCCAGAACTGCTCCGATGAAAAGGAGCTGTGGAGAAGGAATCAGGTGCGACTTCGGCACATTGATGGAGAACCCCAGCGAGTGCAGGAGTTCGGCCGTAGTCTGGAGGTGGGAGACGACTGCCTGGGACGAGCCCGCCTGCAGCAGCCAGTCGTCGAGGTAGGGGAAGACTGGAACCCCTGCCCGGCGCAGATGAGCTGCGACCACCGCCATCACTTTCGTGAACACCCGAGGGGCACTTGTGAGGCCAAAGGGGAGCACGGTGAATTGAAAATGCTCGAGGCCCACTATGAACCGCAGGTAACGCCGGTGGGCCGGCAGGGCGGGGATGTGGAAATAAGCGTCCTGCAAGTCCAACGCTACCATCCAGTCTCCAGGGTCTAGGGCAGTCAAGACCTGAGCTAAGGTGAGCATCTTGAACTTCTCCTTCCGGAGGAAGCGATTGATGTTCCGGAGGTCCAAGATAGGACGCATGTCCTCCTTGTCCTTTTTGGGCACCAGAATGTAGTGGGAGTAGCAACCACGTCCTACTTCTGGGGTCGGAACGCGCTCGATGGCCCTCTTGGCCAAGAGGGCCGCAACTTCCTTCTGAAGAAGCACCAAGTGATCCCCTGACATGCGGTGGAATTGAGGTGGCATGGCTGGGGGGGGGGGGGTGGTCTCGAAGGGGAGGGAGTAGCCCCTTCGGACAATGTCCAAGACCCACCTGTCCGAGGTGATGGCACGCCAGTGTTGAAGGTGATGGCGGACCCTGCCCCCTACTGGCGTGCTGTGCACCTGAAAGGAAGGACTAGGAGGGCTTGGAGGCCGCGGACGGGGCGGGGTTGGTGGCCTGACCCGCACGCTGGTTGCCTGACCCGCCACGGCGGGAGCCACGTCCTCGGCCACGCGAAGACGCTTGCTGCGCAGGCCGGTGGCTGGGCAGCGGACGTGACTGGGCGCCCCTTCCGTGGCCACGAAAGGGGCGAAAAGCAGATGGCTGCGGAGGGCGTACAGCAGAAAGGCCCAGGGACTTGGCCGTAGCCCGTGAGTCCTTAAAACGCTCCAGCGCATGGTCTGCCTTGTTCCCAAAAAGACCGACCCCATCAAAGGGCATGTCCATAAGAGTGTTCTGGACATCCCCCGAGAAACCAGTGGTTCTCAGCCAGGCGTGACGGCGCAGCGCCACTGTCGTTGCAATTGATCTACCCAGCGAGTCGGCGGTATCAAGGCCACATCTAATGGTAAATTTAGCCGCATCTCTTCCTTCCGCAATGGCGCGGGAAAGCAGTGTCTGGACCTCCTCAGGACACTGGGGCAAAGCTTGCGCCACCGAGTCCCACAGAGAGTGTATATCGGCCCAAAAGGCAAGCGGTGTTGACAGACCGCAAGCCAGCACTGGAGGAAGAAAAGACCTTCTTCCCAAATTGATCCAGGCGTTTGGATTCCCTATCTGGAGGAGCGGTAGGGAAGGCGGTTTGGGAAGCAGAGGCTTGGACAACCAAGCTCTCAGGAGTGGGGTGTTGGGAGAGGAACAGGGGGTCGCCCGGAGCGGGGCGATGGCGTCGGGCCACGTTCCTATCCACCAGGTGCCCAAAAGAACGTCAGAAAGTGCGTCATTAAACGGCAGCAGTGGCTCCGAGGAGGTAGCCGCCGGCTGAAGCACTTCCGTCAGGTGGTTAGTCCTGACGGCCACTGTAGGCAATTGGAGGTGTAAGGCCCCAGCTGCTCTACGCAACACTGTTGCAAAGTTTGCTCCCTCCTCCGTTGCCACGGAAGGAGGAGACAGCATGCCAGGGTCAGGGGAGGTGTCCAGCCCACTGGCATCCCCAAGTTCCTCAGCCCAGTTCTGTTCGTACTCACACTGCCGTGTGAGAGGGTCCTCCGACCCCTCCCAGTCCTCTTCGTCCTCCTCAGGTTCAAAATAAGGAGAAGGAGGGACACGCGGGACCCAAGGTCTCAACGGCGTCAGAGCCGGCGACGCTGGTCCGGCGCCGTGTCCGGATCCGGAGAGAACCGGGGAACGACGCCGCCCGGAGCCCCGGGCGGCGTCGGAAACGGCACCGGAGACATCGGCGCCGGCGGAGGTGTAGTTAGGTCAACCGGCGTCGATGGGGGTTGCGGCAGCACCGGAGCCGGGATCGAGGCCGGGGCCGGGACCGAGGCTGGTGTGACAGGCGGCGCCGGGACCGGAGTCGTCGGCGGCGCTGGGGAAACCCCATCAGGGCCCGCGGGGCTCGAAGGCGCACCGGGGGGACCTTGAGGCCCGAAGAGGCGGGCCATGGCCGACAGGAATTCCTGTATCTCGGCCGGAGTCGCCCCCGAACCCGGGAAGGACGGATAATGCGGGGGCGGCTCCACAGGCACTCCCAGAGCCGCGGGGACGGTGCCGACAGGAGCCTTAGCCGAGTCGCGAGACCGGCGAGGCGAAGTCGTGGAGCGATGACGCTTCTTAGACTTTTTATGCTTCGACTTACCGGAGGAGTGCGAAGACTTGGACCCCGACGACCGATGAGGACTCCGCGACCGGCCCCTCGACCTCTCACGTGACCGGGGCTTGGTGTGACGCGGAGCCGACTGCCGGACCTCGAGGAGCTTTCGAGACCGCTCTCGCAAAGCCTTCGGGTGCAAGGCCTGGCAGTCGGGGCACGACTTTGTGTCGTGGTCGCGGCCGAGACAGTAGAGACACTCTAAATGCGGGTCTGTGATCGACATCATACGACCACAGACGTCGCAGGGCTTGAAGCCGGGCATCCCTACCGACACCTTCGGAGTCGATAGACTCGTGAGAAAAAAACTGTGAAAAATCACCAAAAATATAGTAAAAAAATGACTAGGGCACTGCTCTTCCCGGATCTGCGCTTACTGGCGTGGAAAAAGAAGAACGGACGTCAGCGCGCAGGGGCGGCGTCTAAGTACTGCCCGCGACGTCATCCCGGCGATCACGACACCGACGACGGACGCGGAGCCGCATGACGCCGCCTACCGACGCGCAAGGGTACTGCTACGCAAAAACTTTCCGGATCCAGCCTGACGCCTGGGGATATTCTAAGGTAAGGAATCTGTCACTAACGTGTCTCTTTCAGATCAGTCGGATCACGGTCCGAGTCGAGTCGCCTCAGTCGCGCCCGGCAGTGCCGGACCTCCGTAGTGCTCCGCTCGCGTAACTAGGGACCGAGGCTCGTAGTGGTCCCGTGAAGCCTCCAATATTTCCAAGAACAGCGAGGGCCGATGCCGGTGACCTTCCACGGCAGTATCCGTGTAGGATATTGGGCCAGGCAAAGGGGAATCAGGATGTTTCTGGCGGGCGCAGAGCGGAGCTCAGAGCTCTGCGACCGTTCTTGCCGCCATCTTAGCCACGCCCCATAGCTTCCTACACTTAAGTCTCAAGCAGGAGGGGGGCGTGGCTTGGCAGCCAACAATGGCGGACGCGTGAGCGAGTAGCTCCGCACCGACCGTCTAATTATTGAGGAAAAACGCTGTTTCCTGCCATCGGCCGCGCTCGCTAGCGAGACCGGAGTACTCCTGGTGTCCCGCTGCCTCCGATGATGACATTCCGATGCCTGCGGGGCCGGGACTTGGTGATTCTCCCGGGACCTGCGTAGCTGTAGGACGGGGCCTGCGGAGACTTCTGGCGGCTGACCCGGGGGGCTGGACTGAGGCTGGATAGAGGTGCCCGCGAGCCCTACATCCTGAAGGAGACGCGCTGCACCAGGTCAGAGTAGTGTGGCACGGACGCGGACCCTGTGGCATACTCGGCACACCGACGGGGACCGGATGCGCCTTGAGGTGTCGCGGGCGGCCGGAGGAGCGGTGCCCGGAGCTGCGAGCGGCCCGAGAACCCCCCTCTGGAGGCGGATTGCTGGTTGGCGGCTGGGCGGACCCATGGGACAGCCCGCTTGGTGATCTGAGCGGGGCTTCCTTGGCGCCCCACCTGCAGTGAGTAGCTGATCACGGTGCAGACGCTCGCACCCTTCCGTTCTCTGTGTCCCTCTGCTATCACGGCTGGCGCTGGTGGACGGTGAGGGATTGTGAGAGGTGTGCTGGGCCCGGTCTTACCGCTTCCCTCTTGGCACTGAACTGGCTGGCTGTATCGGAGGCGGATCGTGGGCTATTGAGGGGTGGGTGTGCCCTGGTGTTTAGAGGCGTGCACTGACGTGTGGCTGGACACGGCCCGAGTTACGTGGGCTTAATGCTTTTGGAGGCCTCTGGCCCGGACCCCTACTGTGGAACATTGCCCGGCTGTGGGAAGCTAGTTCTCTGAATGGGCCCTGAGGGATCTGGCGCAGATGTTTGTAGCCTGCTGTGTGGCCCCCCTCTAGACTTGTGGATCCAGTGTTGGCAGAGAATACCTGCATGCCCCTGGATGATGATGATGATGGGGGAGTTAACCACGGAGCGGTGGGTGCATGGTTCATGGCGCTAAGGCGACCCCCAGACGCGCTACAGATTCTCGCTGGGGAATAGTGGCTTGGGCCGTGACTGACGTCGAGGAGAGTGTTCCACATGAGGTGACACCACTGCGCTCTACAGAGGTTGGGGGTTGCATGTCCGGGGACCCTGCCTGCTGTTCCTACAGTGCCTGGCTTTGTGGTGTTTGGACTGAGGAGCGTTTTGGGCCGCACTAGGGTGCTGACGGCCTTGTGGCGCAGCCATGGGTAAACCCAGAGCGAAAACCCAGGAGTCAGTCCCGGAGCTGGGAGAGAGCCAGAGGGGGCCGACTCGAAACGCCCCGGAGACGCAAGGAATAGAAGACCCTCTAAAGCAACAGTTGGCAAAGATCCTGGAGGCAATTTCGGACACTAAGGAGACACTGCATCAAGATATCAGCACAGTGCCTGTGGGACTGGGACTCTTGTGTGCTGAACATCAGAAACTCAGTGACCGGGTGAAGGTAGTGGAATCCTCCCTTGGGGATCTGTCCCCGGCACACCAGGCGACGATTAAGCAAATGGCGGACCTCACCGACAGGGTTAAATTACTGGAGCGTAGAGCGGAGGACAGTGAAGGGCGCAACCGGAGGAATAACATTCGCGTCCTGGGTCTCCCGGAGGGAGTTGAAAGTGGAGATATGATGTCTTACCTGGAGCCCTGGCTGCGCACAGTTGTAGCTCCGGAGGCATTAACGCAATTCTACACTTTGGAGAGATCACATCGGGTCCCGGCGAGGGCGCCGGGCTGCCCCCCCGAGACCGGTGGTGGCCAAATTGCTGCATTACAGGGACAGGGACATCCTACTCCAGAGAGCTCGCTCCAATGGTCCATTTGAGGTGAACAACAGCAAGGTCTCAATATTCCCGGTCTATACCCTTGATGTACAACGGAATCGAGCCTCTTTTCTGGAGGTCAAGAGGGCGTTGAGAAGGGAGGGTTCTCCAGTATTCTCTTATCTTCCCTGCTCGGCTACGCATCATCGAGGATGGCAAGACACACTTTTGTGATACTGCCTCTGCGGCCTGGGATTGGTTGGAAGAGTACAAGACTGGGGTACCTCGGACGGCACAAGAGCAAGTGCCGCCTCGCCAGATTCGGCGAACTGTAAAACGTTCCAGAAGACCGCAGCGGAGCGCCCCAAAGAAGCAGAGCCCTTCGCAAACGGAGCGCAAACGAGCGGCGGCACTACAGGCGGTGGCAGAGATGATGCAGGACGACAAGCAACAGTCTGAGGTGGGCTCGCGCTCGCCGAGGGGCACGGAGGGATCGGACACAGACTCCTCTAATGCAGACAGTTTAATTTTGCCAAAGATCACCCCGCAATCAGCAGATGAGATCATATAGAGGGGAATGCCACGTGGGGTGGACCTGCTTGTGGAGTTTGGGCTTCGGGAGGTGGCGGGGCCGCATGAGAACAATAAGGTAATATGGTCCAGGTTTGATTAAAGAGACGGTCGGTGCTCTGCACGTTTCCCTGGTATACTATCCAAACATCTGATACTTTTGCCTGGGTCACGACCCCCCCCCCCCTTGTAGGACCATACCATAGGTGGTTTGGGCCTCGACTGACTATATAAGATGCGGAGGGTTTGGTTGGGTGGCCGTTGCCATGCTGCTCTGGGGTTGGTCCATGTTGGGATCTATTATTTCTCTTTACCCGTTACTCGTTTTGCTTTGGTTTCTTTTTTGCGTAAGACAGGTCTTGTCTATGATGTGGGTGCTGTGTTATATTCCTGGCCGGGGGGGGGGGGGGGACACTTAATTGGTAATGGCTACGCAACACCAGACGCTGAAATTTCTTACGTGGAATGTTAGGGGGCTGGGATCCATGTCTAAGCTCCATAGTATTCATGATTATCTTAAAAGGCGGGGGTTCAGGTAGCCTTCCTGCAGGAAACTCATTTGCTTCAAAAGGAGGTGGAGAGGCTACGTAGACGATGGAGGGGGCAGGTGTATGCCATGTCTTTCTCGGCCTACGCCCGAGGGGCCTTGATTTGGATTCGAGCAGGAGTGCCTTTTGAACTTATACGATCTGTTATAGATAAAGAGGGCAGGTATGTCTTTCTATTGGGGAGACTGTATGGAAGGGAGGTTACTTTGGGCTGTGTGTATGCCCCCAATCAGGACCAATTGGCCTATATGGCTGACATCTCGACTCGTATGGCAGACATGATGGTAGGCCCAGTAATTATAGGTGGGGATTTCAATGGGGTAATCGATGTGAACCTAGATCGATCGCATCCCCCTCTGCCCGGAGCCCAGACCCACAGAGTGGCGGCTGGTCTGTTTGATTGGATGTCCCATTGGGGGCTGAATGATGTCCGGAGGATACAACACGGAGACATGCGAGAATACTCCTTCTATTCCCCCATGCACCAACTTCACACCCGCTTAGATGCCTTTTGGTGCTCCCCCAATGTTAGTGACTCCATCACACATACAGAATATCTGGGGCGCACCTTGTCTGAACATAGTCCATTGTTGTTGACGTTCCGCCCACATGGGGACAGATCCCCAATAGCAACATGGAGCCTCACTCCAGGGTCCCTGTGACTACTTTGTTGATAATGAGCGCTCGGCCTCAACTGCTTTGATAGAGTGGGAAGTGTTTAAGGTGGTGGTGCGGGGACATTGCATGGGGCAAACTGTGGGTGTGCGTAGGGAGCTGCATCGTGAATTGTTAGAACAGGAGGGGGAAATACGGGAGTTGGACAATCTCCAGGGACACCACGCGCAGGTCCATGCACGCCTCTTGGATAAACGCGAGCAACACGCCTCTACATTGGAACGGCTTAAGTCCCACGACTACAGGTCTTATATGGATGGTGTACTAGGAGAGGAGGGACGGGCTGGTCGCTTGCTGTCCTGGCTGGTCCGGCCGAAACGCAGGGATCTCCGATTATGCGCACAAGGAGGATCGATGGTGTGACCCTGCATGACCCAAGGGATATCAATAATTTGTTTAGGGATTACTATAAAGCCTTATATGCTGCCCCCCCTGGGGCCCTCCAGTACAGCTGTTGAGGCTTTTCTAGAGCCGCACGGTCTTCGTACACTAGACGAGGAAACGAGCGCGGAATTGGGTGGGCCAGTGACCCTGGAGGAAGTGCAGGGTGCCATCGCCGCTATGGCCAATGGGAAAACTCCCGGCCCAGATGGCTTGCCGGGGGAATTCTATAAGAAATATGGGAGTGAGTTGGCGCCAAGGCTGGTGACACTGTATGAGGAGTCTCTTCAAGCGGGTTACCTGCTGGATACTACGCGCGATGCGTTGGTGGTCCTGCTTCCTAAGACGGCGTCCTTGGACGCTGAAGTGACATATTTTAGGCCCCTCTCCATGCTCACCACTGATTTTAAGATCCTTAGCAAAGTGCTAGCGTTTCGGCTGCTTCCGCACATGCGGGACCTGGTCCACCCGGACCAAAATGGATTTATTCCCTCCCGCAACACCTCGTACAACCTCCGTCGATTGTACTCGGTACTTTATCACCCTGAAGCGCCCGCTCTTCAACGGGCTGCTATTTTATCAATTGACCTAGAAAAGGCCTTTGATACTGTAGGATGGGAATATCTGTTGGCGGTTATGAAGCGTTTTGGTATGGGGGATGACTGGGTGGCTTGGGTGCGATTGTTGTATACTTTCCCCACGGCCAGGGTCAGGACTGGTAAAACTATTTCCTACACGGTAGTGGTAGAGACGAGCGATTCAGCCACAGCTTACCTTGACGAAAGTGTGACTATAGGGAGCTGTCCTCTCTCCCCTTCCAGTTCAAGTGTAGATTGTAAATAAACTCGGTTCCATTGTGGAGAGCAAGACGCTCTTTTTGCATGTGTTTGGAGTAAGTTACCCAACATAAATGTTTTTTTCCCCTCCACCTTTGATTTATGGTGCTTTGGGTGAGAATCGGGGGGTCATACATTAGTGCAGTCCTGAGGAAAGCCGGGCAATTTGACAACTCCGGCTGAAACATGTCGACATTTTTTGCATAGTGGAGGGGATGGTGACTCATCATAGGTTTCCCATACTACCATCCACAGGTCCTGTTTTTTGACCGTTTAAATATATCTGGACAGGGTACCCGATATTACATTAGATTAGGGACTCCCTGGATCCAGTTTTAACTCACTGTTTATGCTTTTGTTTTCACTTTTTGATCCCTTGAGCTGTTTTTCACATTCTTTGTTGTGTTGTATTGTCTTCCCCTCCTTATTGCTCCACCCCCAGCGTTGGTCGGCGCGGGGGTGTTGTTAGCAGGCCCTATGATGAAGCATGACACAGATTTCTGTGTGTGAGGGCAGTTTTAATAGTTTTGTATGATTCCCTCAATTATATACTTTATTAGCATTCTTTTATTGTTCATATAGTCCCTCTTCTAATTAGTGGTTTCAAAACTATTTCCTCCCAATATCATGTGGCGCGAGGCACCTGTCAGGGCTGCCCCCTGTCGCCACTCTTATTCGCCTTGGCGATAGAACCTCTGGCTGAGTTGTTTCGGCAGGGAGGAGAGGGCATGGGGTTGACCCTAGGGGGAAGGACACACATTATCTCCCTATACGCAGATGATTTTTTAGTGTATCTCTGTGATGCGGCTAGGGGGGGGCAAATACGGCTCTGCGACACTTGGAGATGTTTGGGGACCTGTCAGGACTACGAGTCAATAAACGCAAGACATATCTCTTCCCCGTGGCTGGACCTGTAGTGCGCCCGCTGGAGGTGCCTGCAGACATAAATTGGGTGTCAGAAACCTTCCGATATCTGGGCATCCAGATCTTCCATTCCATGGAGGACCTGAGAGAAAGGAATTTGGGGAAAGCGCTGAGATCCCTCAGTTCTAGTGTCCAGTTTTGGGGCACGTTGCGCCTCACCATCATGGCCAGGATATCCTTGATAAAAAATGATTATGCTCCCTCGGGTGTTGTATTATATTCCCAATATGCCAGTGCTATTGCCCACGGCTTGGTTTCGTACCTTGGACTCCCTAGTGAGAGACCTGGTATGGGGGGATGGCAGGCGAAGAGTGTCACTTACAATATTGAAACGCACTATAGATGCGGGAGGTTTGGGAGTTCCTGACTTCGAGCTGTATCAGCTTGCGGCCCAGATGCAGTGGCTGGCCCAATGGCTGGAGGGCGTGAATGTAGACGGAACTTTTTTAACAGAACCTGGCCAGAAACCTAGTCTGTTGTTGGCGAAACTCCTACTGCGCACGACAAAAGTTCCCTACACATCGGTATTGCAGACCACGGCGCTGCAATGTAGGAGGCATAGCATCAAGAGGATACCCGACACTCCGAAATATTCCCCAGAGCTGCCCCTAGTGGAACTGCCCCACGGCGAACCACAGCAGGTTATGACTGCAGAAGAATTGGCCCCTTGGGCGGAGGTGGGCCTCGAAACCGCGGGGGATTGTTACCAAGAGAAGATTTTGCTTCCCTTTACAGAGTTGGTGGAGGGGTGTGGATTGCCTGCGGGCCAATTTCTAGTATACGAGACGCTGCAGAGGACGTTTGCTCAGTTATGGGGCCAGAATAGGGAAGAGCCGGAAACGCATGCCGTGCTGCATTCCTTGATTACTCTGGGCACAGCGAGACACCAAATTAAATGGTACTATGCATCCTTGCGCGAGGCCTCGCTGACCCCC
Source organism: Calotriton arnoldi (assembly GCA_963921515.1). Lineage (NCBI taxonomy): Eukaryota > Metazoa > Chordata > Amphibia > Caudata > Salamandridae > Calotriton > Calotriton arnoldi. The sequence goes on along the minus strand of CAWUFW010001733.1, from coordinate 377,331 downwards.
TTGACCCGGCTGCGTGAGAAATGGGAAAGTCATTTGGAGAAGGACCTCACAGACGCAGAATGGGGCAGGATCATGGCGTCCCCTAAGAAAGTAGCACGGAGCACACGGTTGAAGTATATACAATTCAATTATGTGCACATTAACTCTGCCCCGGATTTTTGTAATTTTTGGGGGAGAGCTAAGGCGTTGCCGGAGATGTAACTGGGAGGATGCAGATTTCCTTCATATGACCTGGGCGTGTGGGGTCACACAGGCATTTTGGCACATAGTGCTCCCGGCGCTCAATGCTGCATTAGACCGTGCGCTTCCTTGCACTGTGGCAGTCTGCCTGCTGGGACTCTTTCCTAGGCCACCCAAACATAAAGCTGGAAATAAGTTCATAGACCTGGCCCTGGCGTTGGCAAGATGGCGCATAGCAATTACATGGAAAGCACCAGCGGGACTGCAGGCCACTGTGTGGCGGAGGGAGGGAGCGACGTGGGCTGGGGCAGAAGAGAGAGCGCTGCGTAGGGAAGAGCTGAGAGGGCTGCGACTGCGTCAGATAGCAGACCAATGGAGGGACATATTACACGCCTGGGAATGCCCGGACTCCCCAGACGCCACGAGGAGAGGCAGCGACACCCCCCGGAGTCCGGAGGGAATGACTGATTGGAATGGATTCTCCCCCCCCTTCTCCCCCCTCCCCCTTTCTTTCTTTCACCCCCCCTTAAGGGGGGCTGGGTTTGATCCACGGGAATGACTGGTGGGACGGGTCAGTTCTCCCCCCGCCTGTCCCTTCCCCCCTCCCCTTTCCCCTCCCTACCCAGGCACTAACTGAGACTTACGACGCGCTATGTATATATAGTACCCTAATGGACACTGTCAGGCAGCTAACAACCCAGTTTTTAATTCCCCGTTTGACATGTTTACTTTTACGACTATAGGGTCTTGAAGTGGTGGAGACTCTGCAAACCCGGACATAAACACGTTGCATGCTTCCGGGAATGTATGCTTATATGGGACCAGGGAGGCAAAGGAGCAGACACCTGAAGTTAGGGTCCTGCAATGTCCGAATGGGGTACCCATAGCTGTTAGTACACAGATCTACTGGACCAGTCAAATGTTGATATGAATATGAACCGGAGCATTTGGCCACTGTACTGACCTTTGTAATAACTCTTCTCCAAGGTTGATTGTATCATACATGTTGTGGACACTATATTATGGAGAAAATACTAATAATGTATGTGGATTAATGTATGATAAAATGTTAATAAAAACATGTTTAAGAAAAAAAGTCTCAAGCAGGACATCAATAAGTGCCTCACTGAAAGGGAGAAGCGGTTCTGATGGGGACACTCCTGGCTGAAGCACTTCCATCAAGAAATTAGTCTTGATTGCCACCAAGGGCAAGCTAAGGTCAAAGACCTCAACTGCCCTCTGCATCACCATTGCGAAAGAAGGTCCATCCTCCACAGCCACAGTAGGGGGGGAAAGCATGCCAGTATCTGGAGAAGTATCCAGTCCACTGGCTTCACCCTCATCCTCAGCCCAGTCCAGTTGCTCTTCATAAGGCTGGTATTTTTCAGGGTCCAGCCACCCCTCCCAATCCTTCCCGAGTCCTAATCTGCAAGAATGGGGCTCAGGCTTTGGCCCAGAAGAAATGGCTCTAGTCGGTGCCGAATCCGGCGTCGGGCGACGCCCTTCCAGCTCTGTGTCAGAGTCAGGGTTAAGAATGGAGATGGTGCCAGTGGGAGCGTCAGCCACAGGATCGTCGTTGGGGGAAGATCGAGGTGACACAACCGGTGCTGATCCGAATCCATCTGTGGATCCTTGGGGCCCGACTGGCGCCAGGGCCGAAGCCACCGGCCTAGATCCAGTAGGGGCCACTCCTAAACCCACGGGGCCTGAAGGCGCACCGGATCCAACGAGCCACCTAAAGATAAGGTGCTTGGTCTCATCAAATTCTCTCACTTCGGCTCCCGAAAACTCGGGGAGGTGTGCAGCCAACCCAGACACTGGCTCAACTGCAGAGCCAGGCCTCGAGTGGCAACGCTCTCTCGTCTTGTGGGCCGACGGACAAGGTGAAGTTGAAGCGTGCTTTGACTACTTTTTGTGGGACTTGGATTTACCCGAATGGCTTCACTACGAATGCAATGACTACCTTGGGCTATGCGACTGCTCCTGGGACCTTCCTCTCGACCGGGAAAGTTGTGGCGTTGAGCCGCCATAAGCTTGAGGATTCGCTCCCTCAAGGCCTTCGGGTGCATGGCGCGGCAGTCGAGACAGGCCTTTGGGTCGTGGGCCCGCTCGAGACACTAGAGAGATACAATGTGCAGGTGCGTCACCACCAACTGCCTGTGACAGGCGCCACAAAGCTTGAAGCTGGCCTTCTTCGATGACATTCCCGCCACACCAGGAGGTAAACCTCAAAAACAACTTCGACAAAACATCGAAAAAACCTAGTCAAAAAGTGACTAAGGGGTAGCTCTTCCCAGATCTGAGCCGGCTGGCACGGAAAGAAAAGAACTGAAGTCAGCATGTCTGAGTGGCACCTATATAGGCACTGCGAATGTCATGTCTGGCGTGGACGATGTCAAGCTGAGCTGAACGACACCGTCTACTGGAGCGCAGAGGTACTGCTCACGAAAAAGTTCTGGATCCAGTGTGACACCCGAGGATAATTTTAAGGTACAAAATCTGTGGCTAGAAGGCTCTATCAGATTTCTACAGTCACACCGTCAATTATAGTTCATGGCATTTGCGGTTTTTACATAAAATATATATATATATTTTTTTAACTATTATGAAGGAAAATCACAATTTAATTAAAGGTAGGGAGGCAAATAATAACCCTACAATGTTTTCCCACCTTGATTGAACTGCTGTGATTTACTTCAGGATGGAACAGCTAAGAGTTAGTAAAGAGTAAGCGATAGTGGTTAACTGCTGAGGAATATGAAGACCCTTAATATAGTTGGCTTGTTTTTGTGTGAACTGCTAGTCGAGTGTTTCTGGCAAATTTGCCTCCTTATAGTCATTTTTTTAAAACACAGTTTATTGTTTAATACAAGGCTAGCTTAAAAGACAACAGGTTGCAATAGTAAAGCATATACATATAACATTATTGGCCAACATTTTCCCTGATAACCACCACATAGGAGGCAGGTTCTCTTTGCCTTCATTAAATCATAATTAATTGTCATCATGGTTTACAAAAAATCAACAATATTCTATTAAACAAACACAACAATCTTTTTAATCTAATATGCTACAACGGACTTTAGTATTTCAAAGGCACACTCTTGCAAGGGAACACAATTATGAATTACAAATCAGAATGCTTCATATTCGTATCTCAAAATAGTTTACAAAAAATCAACAATGCCATATTGCCTAAATGTAAGTCTCTTTTTGGCCAATATTCCACAAGATCTTTTATCATTTAAATTGTATATCCATGCAGCACAACATGGTGAATTAAAAATCAGAACCATGCACGTTATTTAAAACTGGAACAAAATATATTAAAAATAAAAGTATATCTTATTACATAAAAGTAGATTTGATTTTTGTTGCAATGCACAGGATCCTCTAGAAGATGAAGTTTCAATCAGGAATTCATTTATACTGCTAGTTGATTAATTGCGATTTCGGAAAAATCTGTTGGGGGGAAAAAAAGAACATCATTTGAAACCTTTATGTATGTCGACTTGTAGGAGAGAATATGAAATACTGTTTTAACAATGTATGGATTTAAAGCCTTTGCTTGTTTAATTCTATTCTGAATCAACTGATTATTTTTTAGATGATAAAGCGGACTTCTGTGAAATGCTAGTTTATTTTGAACTAAACCGTTCTCCCCAAACTCCCAAAATGTTAGAATTGTTGGTGACAGTAACTCGGTTTCTCAGAAGGGGTTCCAAGTAACATCAACAAAGAAAAGCTCTACTTGGCTATGCAACCACTGGGGGCCCCAGAATTGCAAAAATTCCCTGCTTCGGATACCTTCTCTATATTCAATATTACTTTGTGTATGGTGCATCTCCATTCCCCATGGACACCCAGGGAAGGAGGTGCCTTGAGTGAGCCATAAACTAAACACCCTAACTCAATGTCATCAACCTCACTCAGGCTGCCACCCAACCGGGCAAAATATTATACCTGACGCACAAGTTACTACTTGTGTAACGATATATCTGTAAGAGACATTAGTTAGTGATAGATTCCTTACCTTAGAATATCCCCAGGCGTCAGACTGGATCCGGAAAGTTTTTCGTCAGCAGTACCCCTGCGCGTCGGTAGGTGGCGTCGTGCGGCTCCTCGTTCGTCGCTGGCGTCGTAAGCGCCGAGATGACGTCACAGAGACTACTTAGGCGCCACCCATGCGCGCTGACGTCAGTTCTGTACACGACTTTCCGCGCCAGGAACGCAGAGCCATGCAAGAAACTGACCACTGGTGCCATGAATCTAGGGCCCTGAAAGGGATGACCTTAACCCTAGAATCAGTTCGCAGAACGGGGAGGATGGGTGGGGCGGTAAGGAATCTATCACTAATGTCTCTTACAGATATATCGTTACACAAGTAGTAACTTGTGCATCTGAAAGAGACACGTTAGTGACAGATTCCTTACCTTAGAATAGATACCCCAGCAATACCAACCCCGGTGGTGGGTCTGCAAATAGATTACACCAGAAAGTCACGGAGTACAGAACGGCCAAAGAAGCTGTCTCTCCGGACTTGACTGTCAAGGCAGTAATGCTTGGTAAATGTGTGCAGCGAGACCCACGTGGCTGCCTGACAAATATCCTGCAAGGGAACGCCGCGTCCCAAGGCAGTAGTGGCTGCCGTCGCCCTGGTAGAATGGGCACGCAGCCCCACAGGAGGCTCCTTTTTAGCCAACGAGTAACACGCTTTGATGCACAAAACGACCCACCGAGAGATGGTTTGTTTGTGCACGGCCCGACCTTTTTTGGCGCCCACGTAGCCAACAAAGAGCTGGTCATCCACCCGGAACTGTTGTGTGCGCTTCAGATAGAACGAGAGCTCACGTTTTGGGTCCAGACGGTGGAGCCTCTCTTCCTCTTTTGAAGGATGCGGAGGCGGAAAGAAGGTGGGCAAAGTGATGGTCTGCCTGATGTGGAAGGGCGTGACAACCTTTGGCAAGAAAGAAGTACGGGTCCTTAAAACCACCTTGTCCGGATGAACAGAAAGGAAAGGAGGTTTAGAAGAAAGAGCCTGGAGCTCACTCACTCTTCTGGCAGAGGTGATAGCTACCAGGAAAGCCGTCTTTAGAGTAAGAAGACGTAAAGGACAGTTATGAAGGGGCTCAAAAGGAGCGCACAATCAGATAGGTCAAGACAAGATTTAAGTCCCATTGAGGCATTATGAAAGGCACGGGAGGAAACATGTGAGCAATGCCTGTCAGGAAACGGTTAACAACCGGGGACTTAAAGAGAGAAGGCTGATCTGGAAGCCGGAGAAAGGCGGAGATGGCCGAAAGATAACCTTTGATAGTGCCCAGAGCAGAACCCTGCTGGGCCAAGGATAGTAGGAACAGAAGGACCTCAGAAAGAGGGGCAGAAAGGGGATCCACAGACTTCGCTGTGCACCATGCCACAAACTTGTTCCACCTGCAGGCGTATACTGTCTTAGTGGAGGGACGCCTGGCTGCCAGAATGACATCACAGACTTCGGAAGGAAGATCGAAAGCTGTCAACTGTCGCCGCTCAATCTCCACGCATGGAGGTGGAGGCTGGACAGGTTCGGGTGGAGGACCGTTCCCTGCTGCTGCGACAGAAGATCTTCCCGGAGAGGCAGTCGGATCGGGGGATCGATCGCCATGTTGAGTAGCTCGGGATACCAGTATCTTCGTGCCCAATCTGGAGCCACAAGGATGACTTGGGCCCGGTCGCGCCGAATCTTCTTCAGCACTCTGGGCAGAAGTGGTATAGGCAGAAAGGCGTACAACAGACCGCAGCTCCACTCGCGACGAAAGCGTCGCCGAGCGAGTGCCGCCTTGGAAATTCCAACGCGCAGAACTGATGACATTGCGCGTTCTCTTCGGTGGCGAATAGATCTAACCAAGGCTCTCCCCACTGCAGAAAGAGACCTTGCGCCACGTCCGAGTTCAGACGCCATTCGTGATCCATCAAGCACCGGCGGCTGAGTTCGTCCGCCCTGGCGTTCAGAGAACCTGCCAGGTGTTGAACCACCAAGGTAATGCCTTGATGTTCCAGCCATGTCCAGAGGCGCAGAGCCTCCTGACATAGGGTCCACGACCCCACCCTGCCCTGTTGCACAAGTTACTAACTTGTGGAACGATATATCTGTAAGAGACAGTAGTTAGTGACAGATTCCTTACCTTAGAATATCCCCAGGCGTCAGGCTGGATCCGGAAAGTTTTTGCGTAGCAGTACCCTTGCGCGTCGGTAGGCGGCGTCGTGCGGCTCCGCGTCCGTCGTCGGCGTCGAGATCGCCGGGATGACGTCGCGGGCAGTACTTAGGCGCCGCCCCTGCGCGCTGACGTCAGTTCTGTACACGACTTTCCGCGCCAGGAACGCAGAGCCATGCAAGAAGCTGACATAGGTGTCTGAAAAATACTAGGGCCCTGAAAGGGATGTCCTTAACCCTAGAAATCAGTTCGCAGAACGGGGAGGATGGGTGGGGCGGTAGGGAATCTGTCACTAACTACTGTCTCTTATAGATATATCGTTACACAAGTTAGTAACTTGTGCATCTGAAAGAGACACGTTAGTGACAGATTCCTTACCTTAGAATAGATACCCCAGCAATACCAACCCCGGTGGTGGGTCTGCGAACAAAGATCAGACAAGGAAGTCCTGGAGGACAGAACGGCCAAAGAAGCCGTCCCTCCGGACCTGACTGTCAAGGCAGTAATGCTTTGTAAACGTGTGCAGCGAGGCCCACGTAGCTGCCTGACAGATAACCGGCAACGGAACACCGCGGCCCAAGGCCGTGGTAGCAGCCGTTGCCCTGGTGGAATGGGCACGCAGCCCAACAGGAGGCTCCTTCTTAGCCAAAGAATAGCAGGTCTTGATGCACAAGGTAACCCAGCGGGAGATGGTCCTCTTGTGCACCGCCCGACCTTTTTGGCGCCCACGTAGCCAACAAAGAGCTGGTCATCCACCCGGAAGTGTTTTGTGCGGTCAATATAGAAGGAGAGCGCACGTTTTGGGTCCAGACGGTGGAGCCTCTCTTCCTCTCTGGAAGGATGCGGAGGCGGAAAGAAGGTAGGCAAAGTGATGGTCTGCCCAATGTGGAAAGCAGTAACCACCTTTGGCAAGAAGGACGGACGCGTCCGAAGAACAACCTTGTCTGGATGAACAGACAGAAAGGGAGGTTTGCAAGATAGAGCCTGGAGCTCACTCACCCGCCGAGCGGAGGTGATGGCCACCAGAAAGGCTGTCTTCAGAGTCAGAAGACGAAGAGGACAGTTATGTAGAGGCTCAAAGGGAGCGCACATTAAAAAGGTAAGAACCAAGTTCAAGTCCCACTGAGGCATCACAAACGGAACAGGAGGGAAGAGGTGAGTAATGCCTTTTAAGAACCTGTTAACAACAGGGGACTTGAAAAGGGAGGGCTGATCAGGGAGCCTGAGGAAGGCCGAGATAGCACAAAGATAACCCTTGATGGTACCCAGGGCAGAACCCTGTTGGGCCAGAGAGAGAAGGAACAGAAGGACCTCAGAAAGAGGGGCAGAAAGGGGATTCACAGCCTTTGCTGTGCACCATGCCACAAATTTGTTCCACCTGCAGGCGTATACCACCTTAGTGGAGGGACGCCTGGCTGCCAGAATCACATCACAAACTTCAGGAGGCAAGTCGAAAGGAATCAACTGCCGCCGCTCAATCTCCACGCAAGCAGGTGTAGACTGGACAGGTTCGGGTGGAGGACCGTCCCCTGCTGCTGCGACAGAAGATCCTCCCGAAGAGGCAGACGGATCGGGGGATCTACGCTCATATTGAGTAGCTCGGGATACCAAACTCTTCGAGCCCAGTCCGGAGCCACAAGAATGACTTGGGCCCGGTCGTGCCGAATCTTCTTCAACACTCTGGGTAGAAGTGGTATAGGCGGAAAGGCGTACAACAGACCGCAACTCCACTCGCGACGAAAGCGTCGCCGAGCGAGTGCCGCCTTGGAAATTCCAACGCGCAGAACTGATGACATTGCGCGTTCTCTTCGGTGGCGAATAGATCTAACCAAGGCTCTCCCCACTGTAGAAAGAGTCCTTGCGCCACTTCCGAGTGAAGACGCCATTCGTGATCCATCATGCACCTGCGGCTGAGTTCGTCCGCCCTGGCGTTCAGGGAACCTGCCAGGTGTTGAACCATCAGGAACATGCCCTGATGTTGCAGCCATGTCCAGAGGCGCAGAGCCTCCTGACAAAGGGTCCAAGACCCCACCCCGCCCTGTTTGTTGCAGTACCACATGGCGGTGGTGTTGTCTGTGAACACCTGCACTACCTTCCCTTTGACAGAGGGAAGGAATGCCTTGAGTGCAAGTCGGATCGCCCGGAGCTCCAGAAGGTTGATATGGAGCCGGGACTCCGCCTCGGAGACCAGAGGCCTCTGATCTCCGCCTCTCCCATGTGACCGCCCCATCCCAGAAGGGACGCGTCCGTCACAACTGTGTGCTCTGGCTGGGGAAGGGAGAGGGATCTGCCCATGACCCATTGCCGGTTCGAGAGCCACCACTGCAACTGTTTTGCAGTCCCCTCCGAGATCTGGACGTGATCGGACAGGTTGCCCTGATGCTGTGTCCACTGGAACTTCAGGTCCCACTGTAGAGCCGCATATGCCACCTGGCATGTTGCACTAGCAGAATGCAGGAGGCAATCAGGCCCAGGAGCCGGAGGGTCATCCTGACCGAAACCCAGGATAGAGGCTGAAAGATCGGAATCATAGCCTGAATATCCCGGACTCGCTGCTCGGGAGGATAAACCCGAAACCGCGTTGAATCCAGAACTGCTCCGATGAAGGGGAGCTTCTGAGAGGGACTCAGGTGCGAATTCGGCACGTTGATGAAGAACCCCAGCAATTGCAGGAGGTCGGCCGTAGTCTGAAGGTGGGTGATGACGGCCTGGGGCGAGCCCGCCTTCAACAACCAGTCGTCGAGGTAGGGGAAGACTGACACCCCTGACCTGCGCAGATGAGCTGCGACCACCTCCATCACTTTTGTGAACACCCGAGGGGCGCTGGTAAGGCCGAAAGGGAGCACGGTAAACTGAAAATGCTCCTGGCCTACCGTGAACCGCAGGTAACGCCGGTGGGCCGGCAGGACGGGAATGTGAAAATATGCGTCCTGCAAGTCTAACGCTACCATCCAGTCTCCAGGGTCGAGGGCAGCCAAGACCTGAGCCAGAGTCAACATCTTGAACTTCTCCTTCCGGAGGAAGCGATTGACGTTCCGGAGGTCCAAGATGGGGCGCAAGCCCCCTTTGTCCTTCTTGGGGACCAGAAAGTAGTGGGAATAACAACCATGTCCTACTTCTGGCCCAGGAACGCGCTCGATTGCCCCCTTGGCCAAGAGGGCCGTGACTTCCTGTCGGAGAAGCGCTAACTGATCCCCCGACATGCGGTGGAACTGAGGTGGCATGGACGGGGGGCAGACTCGAAGGGGAGGGAGTAGCCCCTTCGGACGATTTGCAGCACCCAGCTGTCCGAAGTGACAGAGCGCCAGTGGGGGAGGTGATGTTGAATCCTGCCGCCCACCGGCGTGGGGTGCACCCCAAAGCGTGGACTAGGAAGTCTTTGAGGCGGATGCTGCGGGAGCACGCTGGCCCCCTGTGCCGCCACGGCGGCGCCCGCGGCCGCGCTGAGGCTGGTTCTGCGCAGGCCTTTGGCTGAACGGACGTGTAGGGGCGCCCCTTCCGCGGCCACGAAAGGAACGAAAGGTAGACGTGGCCGGGCGTGTGGTGGAGAGACCCAAGGACTTGGCTGTAGCCCGAGAGTCCTTAAAACGCTCCAGCGCACTGTCTGCCTTATCGCCAAATAGGCGAGTACCATCAAAAGGCATGTCCATGAGGGAACTCTGGACATCCCCGAAAACCCCGTGGACCGCAGCCAGGCATGTCGCCGCAAGGCCACTGTTGTGGAGATGGCTCTTCCCAAAGAGTCCGCGGTGTCCAACCCACACCGAATGGCGAACTTCGCGGCATCCTTCCCCTCTGCAACAGCTTGGGAAAGCACAGCCCGAACCTCTTCCGGGCACTGGGGCAGAGTTTGCGCCACCGTGTCCCACACAGCGTGAGAATAGCGGCCCAAGAGGCATGCGGTGTTGACTGACCGCAGCCCCAGGCTGGCAGAGGAAAACAACTTTTTGCCAAGCTGCTCCAGCTTTTTTGATTCCTTATCCGGCGGAGCGGTAGGGAATGCAGTTTGGGAAGTGGAAGCCTGAATGACCAGGCTCTCCGGTGTCGGATGAGTCGTCAAAAAGGCAGGGTCACCCGGTGCCGGGCGGTGACGCCTGGCCACGTTTTTATCCACAGGAACCCCTGTGGCTGGCCTAGACCAGGTACCCATTAAAACATCCGTCAAGGCCTCATTGAACGGAAGCAGAGGTTCCATAGAACTTGCCGCCGGCTGAAGCACTTCAGTAAGGAGGTTAGTCCGGATGGTAACAGTAGGCAATTCAAGGTCAAGAGCCTCAGCTGCTCTACGGCGCACCACAGTGTATGTTGCGCCTTCCTCCATGACAGTGGGAGGAGACACAAACCCAGGCTCAGAGGAGAGGTCAAGGCCACCTGCATCCTCGGAGTCTTCTGCCCACTCCTGTTCGGACTCACACTGCCGTGCAAGAGGGTCCTCCGACCCCTCCCAGTCCTCCCCCTCCACAACAGCCCGAGGCACAGGCTGCAGCGGCGGGGGAGGCACAGGGGAAAACAAATGCTCCACCGGCACCGGGAACGGAGCCGGTCGACGCCGCTCCGGCTCCAAGGCCCAATCAGGGTCCCAAGCCGGAGCAAAATTGCCCGGAAACTCGGGCAAGGGCGGAGGTGGGACGAACGAGACCCAGGGCGGCGCCGGGAAGGGAGCCGCAGGGGGCGCCAGGGCCGGAGCCGCCGGCGGACGACCCTGCGGTGCCGGAGCCGCCGGCGGAGGGCCTTGCGGCGCCGCTGCCGGCAACCAAGGGCCCTCAAGAGGGACCGCGGGGCCCGAAGGCGCGCCGGCGGGAGCCCTAGGCCTGAAAAGGCGCTCCATGGCGGCAAGAAAGTCTTGCACCTGGGCTGGAGTCGCCGACGGACCCGGGTATGGCGGGTAGGCCGCAGGACTGACAGGCTCCAACAGAGCCGCGGGGGAAGAACCCCGGGCCCCTTCGTCCGCGCCCGAAGACCGACGGGGGGAGGTCGGAGAGCGTACGCGCTTCTTCGACTTCTTTTTGTGACGTCGCTTACCCGATTCCGAGGGCGAAGACTTGGACCCCGAGGAGTGATGATGATGACTCCGCGGCCGGTCCCTTGAGCGACCCCTGGACCTGGAACGGCGCGGAGACAACTGTCGGGCCTCCAGCAGCTTTCGGGACAGCTCCCGCAAAGCCTTCGGAGCCATGGCCACGCTCCAGACAGTAGAGACAGACGCCATGGGGGTCGGCCACCGACATCGTACGGCGGCAGGCCCCGCAGGATTTAAACCCAGGCATCCCTACGTGGCACCAGGAGTCAAGATTTAAGAAGTAGAGACAAAAGTCCCAAAAATAACTAGTCAAAAAGTGACTAAGGTACGTGCTCTAACCGGATCTGCGCTTGCTGGCGCGGAAAAAGAAAGAACAGAACTGACGTCAGGGCGCATGGGTGGCGCCTAAGTAGTCTCCGTGACGTCATCTCGGCGCTTACGACGCCAGCGACGAATGCGGAGCCGCACGACGCCACCTACCGACGCGCAGGGGTACTGCTGACGAAAAACTTTCCGGATCCAGTCTGACGCCTGGGGATATTCTAAGGTAAGGAATCTATCACTAACGTGTCTCTTTCAGATAGAGAAGTTACTTACCTTCTGTAAGAATATTTCTGGTGGATGGCTAATCATCCCATGGATTTACCACCTCATTAATATCACTCAGGTGCCAGAACTGTTTTGAAACTTTTCCCCCCCAAAAACTCTCCAGCATCGCCAGGTTGCTCCATGTGGCATCAGCTGTGACACTACCTTCGCATGCGATGACATCAAAGAATACTAGGTGCCAACTGGTATGCTGGCATTACCCCATGGTACTGTTTCTGCGCCCCATTGAGGCAAGGAAAAGAGAACGTATCAGTGACACTGACAATAACAGAACATAAGATGTTTGTATAACATGGGATTGTATCATTGCACACAGGACCCACTCATCAGAGAAGGATGGAGGGTGGTGAGGAATCTGCGAAAGATTATCCATCAGAAGAACAAGTTACCTTCCTTCGGTAATAATCATTCTGGTGGATGCTGTCTCAGAAAATTGCTCATTTTTTTAATTCCTTGAGAGGCCAGTCTGGATCAAATTTTGTAAAAGCACTCTAGCATCAGTTAGTGGTGCCATAACTCCGACTCCGCTCCGGAAACCACGTTAAACATGACTTCACAGAATCGTAAAAGTTACCCCACCAGCACACTGATATCAGTTTCCATCCATTTTTGCATGCCCTCTGAGATGGTCATGAGTTCAACAAGACTGACAAAAGTTGCAGGGTATCGAAACTACACTGAGACTCTAAAATGAACAGTTGCATGACCACTCCTTAGGATGAGGGTGAGGAAGGAATCTGTGAGGAATCTGCAGGGTCACAGAGAAGCCACGAGAAAGATCGTTACTCAAGGTAACTTGTTGCTCTGATGGATACTTCTAACTAAAGATTCCTCTTCTCATAACTCAATACCCAAGCAGTAACCCAAGTTAGAGGGTCTGAGGAAATGGCCAAACCAAGTCATGCAACACATCTGGTGAGGTCACTGTTTCTCCGCAATTCTAAGTTTAGGCAATAGCGCCTAATGAAGGTGTGGTTTTAAGCCCATGTTGCCGCCCAGCAGAGAAGGAAAGAAGGCCTTCATCATGGTGAAATGGGTGGAATGAGAAATTATTCCCTCAGGAGGCTCCTCCTTTGCAAGAGCAAAGCAGTTTTTGATGCACATCACAAGCCAATGGTAAATCGTCTGCTACTGAATCGTCTTGCCCTTCTTGTAGCCACCATAGCCAAAGAAGAGCTGATCATAAACTTGGTGCTCACAGGTCCTGTCACTACTTAAGGTGAGGGCCATCTGAGGATCCAGGTGGGGCACTCTCTCCACTCTTGTGGCATGAGTTGGCAGGTAGATTGTTGGAAGAGTAATGCTCTGACCCACATAAAATGGGTAGCAGACTTCAACAAAAAGGAAATCTTGGTCCTAAGAACCAGTTTGTCTGGAAAAATATGGTAAAAGGAGGACGAATAGACATAGCTTGCAGTTCACTAACACTCTGAGCTGTGGAAATGAGGATCAAAAGCACAGTCTTTAAAGTGACTAACTGGATAGTACACCAGTACATTAGCTCAAACGGTGAACCCAATCAGAACATGCACACCAAGTTAAAGTCTCACTGAGGCACAACGAACAAGTTACTTACCTTCGGTAACGCATTATCTGGTAGAGACTATCTAGCTGCAGAATTCTTACCGTTGAATTTCCCAGGCATCAGGCTGGATCCGGAAACTTTTGCTGAGCAATACCAAATGTGCGTGACGTCGGGTGGCTCCATTCGGCTCCGCGTGACGTCGTTGGCGTCGGTAGTGTCGGTTATGACGTTGCGATGCCTACATAGGCGCCACCCATGTGCGCGGACGTCAGTACTTTTCGTTTTTTTACGCCAGAAGCGCAGAGCCATGAAGTGACTGACGAAAACGTGTGCAAAACTAGGGCCCTGAAAGGGGAGAAACCCTAGACCTACAACATCAGTCCGCAAAGCGGGGAGGCATGGGTGGGGCTGTAAGGAATCTGCAGCTAGATAAGAGTCTCTACCAGATAATGCGTTACCGAAGGTAAGTAACTTGTTCATCTGATAGAGACTTCTAGGTGCAGATTCCTTACCTTTGAATCAGAAACCCGAGCCATACCATCCCGGCGGTGGGTTGCGGACTCATGAGCTAGACTAAAAAGTCTTGCAGGACCGAGCGGGCAAAGTGCCCCTCCCTGCGCACTTGACCATCAAGGCAATAATGTTTTGAGAACGTGTGCAGTGAAGCCCACGTCGCTGCCTGACAGATGTCTTGAACTGGGACACCCCGTGCCAAGGCCGTAGTCGCAGCCTTTCCCCTGGTGGAATGGGCCCTTAATCCCTCAGGGGGCTGCTTCTTCGCCAAGGCATAACAGATTTTAATGCAGAGAACAACCCAGCGAGAGATGGTTCTTTTCTGCACTGCCTTTCCCTTCTTTGCTCCCACATACCCCACAAAGAGTTGGTCATCCACCCGGAACTCTTTTGTGCGGTCAAGGTAGAACGACGAGGCTCTTTTTGGGACCAGTCGGTGGAGACGCTCCTCTTCCTTAGAGGGATGTGGGGGAGCAAAGAAGGTGGGCAAAGTAATGGACTGACCCAGATGGAATGGGGTCACAACCTTTGGTAAGAATGAAGCTCTGGTGCGAAGCACCACCTTGTCCGGAAAGGACATAAGATAAAGAGGCGAGCTAGATAACGCCTGCAATTCACTCACCCTCCGGGCCGATGTAATCGCCACTAAGAAGGCTGTTTTGATGGTCAACAGCCGGAGGGGGACAATTGTGCAAAGGCTCGAAGGGAGCGCACATCAGATAAGTGAGGACCAAATTAAGGTCCCATTGTGGCATAACAAAGGATGTAGGTGGAAATAAATGAACCAACCCTTTCAGAAATCAATTTACAATAGGAGATTTAAAGAGAGAAGGCTGGTCTGGCAGCCACAAAAAAGCAGACAGAGCAGAAAGGTAACCCTTCAGAGTCCCCAAAGCAGAGCCCTGCTGGGCAAGGGTAAGAATGAACAAAAGGACAGTAGAAAGAGGAGCAGAAAGAGGGTCAATAGACCTTTCTGTACAGTATAATACAAATTTCTGCCAACGGCAGGCGTATACCGACTTAGTGGAGGGCCGTCTGGCCGCCAGAATAACATTACAGACTTCGGGAGGAAGGTCAAAAGCCATCAACTGCCGCCGCTCAATCTCCATGCATGGAGGCGCAGAGTTGACAGGTTCGGGTGGAGAACCCTCCCCTGCTGCTGCGACAGAAGATCCTCCCGAAGGGGTAGCCTGATCGGAGGATCGACACTCATGCTCAGAAGCTCTGGATACCAGACTCTCCTTGCCCAGTCCGGTGCCACAAGGATAACTTGTGCCCGGTCGCTCCTGATCTTCTTCAGAACCCTGGGCAGGAGTGGTATGGGCGGAAAGGCGTACAACAGGCCTGAGCTCCACTCGCTACGAAATGCGTCGCCGAGCGATAGCCGCCTTGGAAACTCCAGCACGCAGTACAGCTGACATAGCAGGTTCTCTTCGGAGGCGAACAAATCTAACCAAGGTTCTCCACACTGTTGAAAGAGACCTTGTGCCACCTCTGACTGGAGATGCCATTCGTGATCCTGAAGGCATCGACGGCTGAGACCGTCCGCCCTGGCGTTAAGAGAACCTGCCAGGTGTTGAACCACCAGGGTTATGCCCTGCTGTTCCAGCCATGCCCAGAGACGCAGGGCCTCTCGACAAAGGGTCCACGACCCCACCCCGCCTTGCTTGTTGCAGTACCACATGGCGGTGTGTTGTCCGTGAACACCTGCACTAGCTTCCCCTTGACAGAGGGAAGAAATGCTTTCAATGCCAACCGAATCGCTCGAAGCTCCAACAAGTTTATATGGAGGCCCGTCCCCGGCGGAGACCAGTGACCCCTGATCTCCGCCTCTCCCATGTGGCCGCCCCATCCCAGAAGAGACGCATCCATCACAACTGTGAAATCTGGTTGGGGAAGGGAGAGAGGTCTGCCGTTGACCCAATCGCGGTTCGCTAACCACCACTGCAGATCCTTCGCAGTTCCTTCCGAGATCTGAACCACGTCGGTGAGATTTCCCCAATGCTGTGCCCATTGGAACTTCAAGTCCCACTGCAGAGCCCGCATATGCCACCTGGCGTGTCTTACCAACAGGATGCAGGAGGCCATGAGACCCAATACCCTCAGAGTCAAACTCACCGAAATCCAGGATAGATGCTGAAACATCGGAATCATAACCTGAATATCCTGGACTCGAACCTCGGGAGGATCAGCCCGAAACTGCACTGTGTCCAGAACAGCTCCGATGAAAGGGAGCCTCTGAGAAGGAGTCAGGTGTGACTTTGGCACGTTTATAGAGAACCCCAGCGAATGCAGGAGGTCTGCCGTAGTCTGAAGGTGGGAGATGACCGCCAGGGGTGAGGACGCCTTCAACAGCCAGTCGTCCAGGTAGGGGAAGACTGAAACCCCTAACCTGCGCAGATAAGCTGCAACCACCGCCATCACCTTGGTGAACACCCGAGGGGCACTGGTAAGACCGAAGGGGAGCACGGTAAACTGAATGTGCTCGTGGCCTACCTTGAACAGCAGGTAACGCCTGTGGCCCGGCAGGATAGGAATGTGAAAATATGCATCCTGCAGGTCCAACGCCACCATCCAGTCTCCTTGGTCTAGGGCAGACAAGACCTGAGCCAAAGTGAGCATTTTAAATTTCTCCTTTTTGAGGAAGAGATTGACGGTCCGAAGATCTAAAATGGGCCGAAGCACCTTCTTGTTCAGAATCAGAAAGTAGCGGGAATAACAGCCACTGCCTACTTCTGAAACTGGGACCTTTTCTATAGCTCCCTTGGCCAAAAGAGCTGTAACTTCCTCTTGGAGCAGCTTCAAATGATCCTCCGACAGCCGTTCCTGAGTTGGAGGAAAGGAAAGGAAGAGAATAGCCCTCCTGGACGATCTGCAAGACCCACTTGTCCGTTGTTATAGATATCCAGCGGGGGAGATGATGACAAATTCTCCCACCCACTGGAGTAGTGTGGTCCTGCAGAATCAGCCTGGGAGTGCTTGGAGGCTGCGGCTGCAGTGTGGTTGACGACTTCTGGCCTCCATTCCAAGGACGGAATGTACCGCGTCCACGTCCATGCACGGCTTGGGCAGTCTGTGCGGGACGGTGGATGAGATAGGGCTGACGCGGCTGGAAACCCCTTCCGTTGCCACGAAAGGGGCGAAAGGAAGACTGGCCACGAGGAGTGGAGGAGAGGCCCAAGGATCTGGCCGTAGCTCGAGAGTCCTTGAACCTGACCAGGGCCGAATCTGCCTTTTCCCCAAAAAGGCGGGTTCCATCAAAGTGCATGTCCATCAAATTGGCCTGGACATCCCCCGAGAAGCCAGTTGTACGTAGCCAGGCGTGGCGCCTCAAGGCCACCATCGTTGAAATTGATCTGCCCAGCGAATCGGTCGTATCCAAACCACACCGTATGGCAAATTTTGCTGCATCTCTCCCATCCTTGACAGCTTGAGAGAGCACAGCCCGGGCCTCCTCCGGGACTTGTGGCAGCACCTGAGCAACCATTTCCCAAAGAGAGTGGGAGAAACGGCCCAATAAGCATGCAGTATTCACCGACCGCAATGCCAGACTGGAGGAAGAAAACATCTTCTTCCCAAATGAGTCCATTCTCTTGGATTCCCTATCCGGAGGAGCGGAAGGGAATGCGCCCTGGGAAGTAGAGGCCTGCACCACCAAACTTTCTGGGGTGAGATGTTGGCTGAGGAACTTTGGGTTGCCCGGAGCTGGGCGATGGCGGCGTGCAATCGTCCTATTCACAGGAGCCCCTGTGCTAGGCTTAGACCATGTTCCTAGAAGGACGTCTGTAAGTGTCTCATTAAAGGGCAATAGGGGTTCAGAGGTGGAAGCCCCAGGTTGAAGCACTTCGGTCAGGAGATTAGTCCTGACCTGCACTGAGGGTAACTCCAGTCCAAAGACCTCAGCTGCCCTCTTAACCACCATGGCATAGGGCGCCCCCTCCTCCGTTGCCACTGTAGGAGGAGAGAGTATGCCAGTGTCTGGGGAAGTATCCAGACCACTGGCTTCCCCAAGTTCCCCATACCAGTCCATAGTCTCCTCAGAGACATCCTGGTTCTCTAATGTGTCCCCAGACTCCTCCCATTCCTCTCCTTAGCCCAGCACGTCCACAAAGTGCTCAGGCGACAACATAGAACCCCTGGGTTCTGTCGACGTCGGAATCGGCGTCGCTCGACGCAGTTCCGGCTCCGTGTCATCGGGTATGAGGATGGGGCTTGCGTAACCAATCGGCGACGTCGCAGGCCCTGACTTCGAGTTTGACGCTGGGGGAGGTCGCGTTGGCACGACCGGCGTCGAAACGAATCCGGGATCGGATCCCTGAGGCCCCACCAGCGCCGTGGTCGAAGCCGACGGCGTTGAACCCAATGGGGCCCCATCCGACCCCGCGGGGCCAGAGGGCTCACCAACGGGATCGTTCCGCTCAAATACGCAGTGCATGGCCTCGTAAAATCTCTCATTTGAGCGGGAGTCACTCCGGCTCCCGGAAAGGGAGGGAGACGCGAAGTCGACTCAGGCTCCGGCTCCGCAGAACTGTGCCTTGAGCGTCGGTGCTCCTTACCTCTCTCGACGGACACCAGTTGAGGTGAAGTCGAAGTCCGCTTGGACGACTTCTTCCTCTTGTGCCTCTTCCCCGAGTGTCCAGACGACCTCGAATGGGAGGAAGAGGACTTAGGGCTCCGTGAGCGGTCCCGCGACCTCCTCTTCTTTGAACCGGACCGTGACCTCCACGGAGTCTTGCTTGACGGTGTCGACTGCCGGGCCCCGAGCAACTTCATCGCCCGATCCCTCAAGGTCTTCGGGGCCATCGCCCGACAGTCTGAACACGACTTCGAATCGTGGTCGCGTTCAAGACACCACAGACATATGCGGTGGGGATCGGTAACCGACATCATGTGGGAACAAGTCCTGCATGGTTTAAAACCTGTCTTCCTACCAGACATCCCTCGCACACGAAGTCGCTACTCAAAAAATGTCGACAAAAGTCGAGGAAAAAACCTGCCAAAAAGCGGCAGAGGGGTAGCTCTTCCCGGATCGGTGTTTAACTGGCGCGGAAAGAAAAGAACTGACGTCCGCGCGCCTGGGTGGCGCCTATGTAGGCACCGCGACGCCATAACCGACACCAACGACGTCACGCGGAGCCGATTGGAGTAACCCGACGTCGCGCGCAAGGGGTATTGCTCAGCAAAAGTTTCCGGATTCAGCCTGACGCCTGGGAAATTCAAAGGTAAGGAATCTACAGCTAGATAGAGTCTCTATCAGATAAAGGGATACGTGGGGAACACATGGATCGACACCTTCAGAAAACGTACAACTATAGAAGAGTTAAACAATGATGCCTGATCTAGTAAAAGAGGAAAAACAAAAGGAGGCTCAAATAGCCCACAACAAAGACTTGCAGGGCAAAGGAAAGTGCATAAGGCAACCCATCCCAACAATAATGAATTGAGAGGTCAACTTTCACCTCGGCACACCAAAAGACAGCTCGAAATCTGCTACTGTTGGCAGAAGAACACAGATGAAGATTCCCGATTTTAAGCAACCTCTTGAAGACTCATAAATATTGTGGACTTGCAAGGGATTATTTCTTAGCCTACAAGCTTTTCAGTTCAGATGACAGCTTGTTTCATTCTTCAACTTCTCAGCTGCATTTCTCTTGTACTTCCTCAAATTTGGTGTCAGTTGGTATTTTGTTGGCATAAATGGTGCAATAAATCTTTTCTGGGGTGTTCCTCCTAGTGCCATATCCACGGCCATCAAAGACTGCTTACAGTTTTCAAAGTCAGACAGGAAACTTAATGTACTTCTGCATTCCCTCCACCTCCTTGCCCGAGGTGACCTGCAGGACCAGGAAGTTAACCTGTGATTCCTTCAGCTGATCATCACGGGCAATCTTCTATCTTTGCTTTTTCATCATTAGCTCAAACTTCAATCAAGCACAGATGTGTTCTTTTCAAGGCAGTTGCCGCATTTCTTTGTCAGCCTTCTGTTTTTCATTCTGAAAGCAGCTTCAAACTGAAACTGTCTTTGCTACCATTCTTTCAAGTGCCTCTAACTGACTTTCCAGACGCTTAAATTTATTAAAGGCTTTCACTGGAAGGCTATTTTTCCACTGCCCAGCTCATTTTTTTTTCGTTGTTATGCAACAGACATTACAGTGCAGGCATGATTCAGTCGATGATCCTCTGCCGACCAGTACAGTCAGTAGTAGGCTACAATGACGGAGGAAATTACATTGCATACAGCTGTTGTCATGAGCCCAGATTCCAAGTTCACACTGAGAGGCAAAACGGTACCATCACCCAAAATAAAATAATCTGCTAGATGGGGGACAAGCTGACAAAAACACATCCAAAAGTTCAGAAGTTCAAACGACCCCCTCTGGTAACTTCACCCCCCATGTCACTCTCCCCCTATCCTCCTCCAACTCCCCCAGCCCCCCTCTTTTGCCCATCTCGCCCTCACGGCGTTGGGATATGGGCTCTTGACGGATGAGTGTCTTCACCCGGAATGTGATCATGCAGAACGCTGCTCCCCTCTCCACCACTCCGTACCCCCACTCTCCATGCGTTAGCCCTGGTCCACTTGATTCAGCGGTCTCCCCTTCTCGACCCTTGGCTAGAGAGATGTCCTTCCTGAAGTCCGATTCCCCTCCTGTGATTTACTCCAACACCTTGGCGTCTCCAGACATCTTAATAGACCAGCTTAATAGCTCTCCCGTACCCCCCTACCATCTAAATAACATTTCCTTATCAACCAACCTTGACCGGGAGCTCACTGGCCATCAACTCACGACCGCTCCCATCAGTACTCCTTCTCAGCCTTCGGGTTCCCTGATTCACTCCTCGGAGTCTCATCTGCACTCTGTACCCTCTTCCGCTTTGGATACTATCTCGCTTGATATTCAACAACTCAAGGCTGACTTACAAAAGCTCATTCTCATCACCACTAAAGCACAAGTTACTAACTTGTGTAACGATATATCTGTAAGAGACAGTAGTTAGTGACAGATTCCTTACCTTAGAATATCCCCAGGCGTCAGGCTGGATCCGGAAAGTTTTTGCGTAGCAGTACCCTTGCGCGTCGGTAGGCGGCGTCGTGCGGCTCCGCGTCCGTCGTCGTGATCGCCGGGATGACGTCGCGGGCAGTACTTAGACGCCGGTACAGTCCCGGGCACACGTAACGAGGATATAATATCAGGAGAAATGTCTCATACTGCAGAAATGTAGAGGGTCTACACCAGAATGATAATCATAGGTGTTTAATATAGTAACAGAGCACAAGCAACCAGCCAAAACAAAAGCAACCAGCCGACACGTGTTTCGTCACAAAGGGTAGTAACCCGTGACTCTTCAGGGACACAAAATGACAATGAAAGATCTTTGCACCAAGATCAAAAGGTCGAGCTGAAAGGCGGTGCCAACAAGGTGGATTCAAGTGACCGTTCAAGAATCCAAAACGGCAATGAGGAGCAGTGCGAACCACGGTAGGTGGACTACTGCCAAATGTAAGGAAAGGAAGACGGATATCGCCGGGCGGCGGATAAGCCAATGAGGACTATTGACCTTCAGAAAAGTCGATGCAGTCTGTGGCGACGAGATTAACCAAGTGCTAAGTAGCACAGGGGGGAATATAGAATTGGGCGTGGCAGGTCAGTAGTCCAGTAGTCCAGGACGACAACGGCGCCATCTTCCGGAACCATTTTCCTTCCTGAACAACACTTCTCCCAGTTTCCTGTACTCCGGCGCATCTGCCGTTGTCGTCCTGGACTACTGACCTGGCACGCCCAATTCTATATTCCCCCCTGTGCTACTTAGCACTTGGTTAATCTCCTCATTGCCGTTTTGGATTCTTGAACGGTCACTTGAATCCACCTTGTTGGCACCGCCTTTCAGCTCGACCTTTTGATCTTGGTGCAAAGATCTTTCATTGTCATTGTCATTTTGTGTCCCTGAAGAGTCACGGGTTACTACCCTTTGTGACGAAACACGTGTCGGCTGGTTGCTTTTGTTTTGGCTGGTTGCTTATGCTCTGTTACTATATTAAACACCTATGATTATCATTCTGGTGTAGACCCTCTACATTTCTGCAGTATGAGACATTTCTCCTGATATTATATCCTCGTTACGTGTGCCCGGGACTGTACCTACTTCATTTGTGTGGATTTCTATCCATACCATCACAGGGGTTTTAGGTTATATCCCCTGACCTGGTTTGCACCGTTCACACTCCTAGTATAACATAAACTCAGCGCGAATTAGCTTGAGCGCCATTATTCCTGTCAATACTAAAAACCCCACACTGATTAGTACTTAGACGCCGCCCCTGCGCGCTGACGTCAGTTCTGTACACGACTTTCCGCGCCAGGAACGAAGAGCCATGCAAGAAGCTGACATAGGTGTCTGAAAAATACTAGGGCCCTGAAAGGGATGTCCTTAACCCTAGAAATCAGTTCGCAGAACGGGGAGGATGGGTGGGCGGTAAGGAATCTGTCACTAACTACTGTCTCTTACAGATATATCGTTACACAAGTTAGTAACTTGTGCATCTGAAAGAGACACGTTAGTGACAGATTCCTTACCTTAGAATAGATACCCCAGCAATACCAACCCCGGTGGTGGGTCTGCGAACAAAGATCAGACAAGGAAGTCCTGGAGGACAGAACGGCCAAAGAAGCCGTCCCTCCGGACCTGACTGTCAAGGCAGTAATGCTTTGTAAACGTGTGCAGCGAGGCCCACGTAGCTGCCTGACAGATAACCGGCAGCGGAACACCGCGGCCCAAGGCCGTGGTAGCAGCCGTTGCCCTGGTGGAATGGGCACGCAGCCCAACAGGAGGCTCCTTCTTAGCCAAAGAATAGCAGGTCTTGATGCACAAGGTAACCCAGCGGGAGATGGTTCTCTTGTGCACCGCCCCGACCTTTTTGGCGCCCACGTAGCCAACAAAGAGCTGGTCATCCACCCGGAAGTGTTTTGTGCGGTCGATATAGAAGGAGAGCGCACGTTTTGGGTCCAGACGGTGGAGCCTCTCTTCATCTCTGGAAGGATGCGGAGGCGGAAAGAAGGTAGGCAAAGTGATGGTCTGCCCAATGTGGAAGGCAGTAACCACCTTTGGCAAGAAGGACGGACGCGTCCGAAGAACAACCTTGTCTGGATGAACAGACAGAAAGGGAGGTTTGCAAGATAGAGCCTGGAGCTCACTCACCCGCCGAGCGGAGGTGATGGCCACCAGAAAGGCTGTCTTTAGAGTCAGAAGACGAAGAGGACAGTTATGTAGTGGCTCAAAGGGAGCGCACATTAAAAGGTAAGAACCAAGTTCAAGTCCCACTGAGGCATTACAAACGGAACAGGAGGGAAGAGGTGTGTAATGCCTTTTAAGAACCTGTTAACAACAGGGGACTTGAAAAGGGAGGGCTGATCAGGGAGCCTGAGGAAGGCCGAGATAGCACAAAGATAACCCTTGATGGTACCCAGGGCAGAACCCTGTTGGGCCAGAGAAAGAAGGAACAGAAGGACCTCAGAAAGAGGGGCAGAAAGGGGATCCACAGCCTTTGCTGTGCACCATGCCACAAATTTGTTCCACCTGCAGGCGTATACCACCTTAGTGGAGGGACGCCTGGCTGCCAGAATCACATCACAAACTTCGGGAGGCAAGTCGAAAGGAATCAACTGCCGCCGCTCAATCTCCACGCAAGCAGGTGTAGACTGGACAGGTTCGGGTGGAGGACCGTCCCCTGCTGCTGCGACAGAAGATCCTCCCGAAGAGGCAGACGGATCGGGGGATCTACGCTCATACTGAGTAGCTCGGGATACCAAACTCTTCGAGCCCAGTCCGGAGCCACAAGAATGACTTGGGCCCGGTCGTGCCGAATCTTCTTCAACACTCTGGGTAGAAGTGGTATAGGCGGAAAGACGTACAATAGACCGCAACTCCACTCGTGACGAAAAGCGTCGCCGAGCGAGTGCCGCCTTGGAAATTCCAACGCGCAGAACTGATGACATTGCGCGTTCTCTTCGGTGGCGAATAGATCTAACCAAGGCTCTCCCCACTGTAGAAAGAGTCCTTGCGCCACTTCCGAGTGAAGACGCCATTCGTGATCCATCATGCACCTGCGGCTGAGGTTCGTCCGCCCTGGCGTTCAGGGAACCTGCCAGGTGTTGAACCATCAGGAACATGCCCTGATGTTCCAGCCATGTCCAGAGGCGCAGAGCCTCCTGACAAAGGGTCCACGACCCCACCCCGCCTTGTTTGTTGCAGTACCACATGGCGGTGGTGTTGTCTGTGAACACCTGCACTACCTTCCCTTTGACAGAGGGAAGGAATGCCTTGAGTGCAAGTCGGATCGCCCGGAGCTCCAGAATGTTGATATGGAGCCGGGACTCCGCCCGGAGACCAGAGGCCTCTGATCTCCGCCTCTCCCATGTGACCGCCCCATCCCAGAAGGGACGCGTCCGTCACAACTGTGTGCTCTGGCTGTGGAAGGGAGAGGGATCTGCCCATGACCCATTGCCGGTTCGAGAGCCACCACTGCAACTGTTTTGCAGTCCCCTCCGAGATCTGGACGTGATCGGACAGGTTGCCCTGGTGCTGCGCCCACTGGAACTTCAGGTCCCACTGCAAAGCCCGCATATGCCATCTGGCATGATTGACCAGCAGGATGCAGGAGGCCATGAGGCCCAGCAGCCTCAGGGTCATCCGTACCGAAACCCAGGATAAAGGCTGGAAGATCGGAATCATAGCCTGAATATCCCGGACTCGCCGTTCGGGAGGATAGGCCCGAAACTGCGTCGTGTCCAGAACTGCTCCGATGAAAAGGAGCTGTGGAGAAGGAATCAGATGTGACTTCGGCACATTGATGGAGAACCCCAGCGAGTGCAGGAGTTCGGCCGTAGTCTGGAGGTGGGAGACGACTGCCTGGGACGAGCCCGCCTTCAGCAGCCAGTCGTCGAGGTAGGGGAGACTGAAACCCCTGCCCGGCGCAGATGAGCTGCGACCACCGCCATCACTTTCGTGAACACCCGAGGGGCACTGGTAAGGCCAAAGGGGAGCACGGTGAACTGAAAATGCTCGAGGCCTACCGTGAACCGAAGGTAACGCCGGTGGGCCGGCAGGACGGGGATGTGGAAATAGGCGTCCTGCAAGTCCAACGCTACCAACCAGTCTCCAGGGTCTAGGGCAGTCAAGACCTGAGCTAGGGTGAGCATCTTGAACTTCTCCTTCCGGAGGAAGCGATTGACGTTCCGGAGGTCCAAGATAGGACGCATGTCCTCCTTGTCCTTTTTGGGCACCAGAAAGTAGTGGGAGTAGCAACCACGCCCTACTTCTGGGGTCGGAACATGCTTGATGGCCCTCTTGGCCAAGAGGGCCGTGACTTCCTTCTGTAGAAGCACCAAGTGATCCCCTGACATGCGGTGGAATTGAGGTGGCATGGCTGGGGGTGGTCTCGAAGGGGAGGGAGTAGCCCCTTCGGACAATGTCCAAGACCCACCTGTCCGAGGTGATGGGACGCCAGTGGTGAAGGTGATGGCGGACCCTGACCCCGACTGGCGTGCTGTGCACCTGAAAGGAGGGACTAGGAGGGCTTGGAGGCCGCGGACGGGTTGGAGGTGGTGGCCTGACCCGCACGCTGGTTGCCCGAACCGCCACGGCGGTATCCACGTCCTCGGCCACGCGAAGACGCCTGCTGCGCGGGCCGGTGGCTGGGCTGCTGACGTGACTGGGCGCCGCTTCCGTGGCCACGATAGGGGCGAAAAGCAGAAGGTAGCGGAGGGCGTGTAGCAGAAAGGCCCAGGGACTTAGCAGTAGCCCGTGAGTCCTTAAAGCGCTCCAACGCATGGTCTGCTTTGGAACCAAAAAGACCGACTCCATCAAAGGGCATGTCCATGAGAGTATTCTGGACATCCCCTGAAAAACCAGTGGTTCTCAGCCAGGCGTGGCGACGCAGCGCCACCGTCGTTGCAATAGATCTGCCCAGCGAGTCGGCGGTATCAAGGCCACATCGTATGGTGTATTTGGCCGCATCCCTTCCTTCCGCAATGGCGCGGGAAAGCAGTGTCTGGACCTCCTCAGAACACTGGGGCAAAACAGTCGCCACCGAATCCCACAAGGAGTGGGTATATCGGCCCAAAAGACAAGCGGTGTTAATGGACCGCAAGCCAGCACTGGAGGAAGAAAAACCCTTCTTCCCAAATTGATCCAGGCGTTTGGATTCCCTATCCGGAGGGGCGGTAGGGAAGGCGGTTTGGGAAGCGGAGGCTTGGACAACCAAGCTCTCAGGAGTGGGGTGGACAGAGAGAAACAAGG
The DNA here is from genome assembly GCA_963921515.1 of Calotriton arnoldi. NCBI lineage: Eukaryota > Metazoa > Chordata > Amphibia > Caudata > Salamandridae > Calotriton > Calotriton arnoldi. The sequence goes on along the minus strand of CAWUFW010001733.1, from coordinate 350,993 downwards.
GGTCGCCCGGAGCTGGGCGATGGCGTCGGGACACGTTCCTATCCACAGGAGCCCCTGTGTTGGGCTTGGACCAGGCGCCCAAAGAACGTCAGTAAGTGCATCGTTAAACGGCAGCACAGTCTCCAAGGAGGAGGCCGCCGGCTGAAGCACTTCTGTCAAGAGATTAGTCTTGACCGTCACCGTAGGGAGTCGGAGATGTAAGGCTCCAGCTGCCCTACGCAACACCGTTGCAAAATTGGCTCCCTCCTCCGTAGCCACGGGAGGAGACAGCATGCCAGTGTCAGGGGAAGTATCTAGACCACTGGCATCCCCTAGTTCCTCTGCCCAGTCCTCATCATACTGACACTGCTGTGCCAGAGGGTCCTCAGACCCCTCTCAGTCCTCCTGGTCCTCCTCCGGTTCAAAATAAGGAGGAGGAGGGACATCGGGACCCAAGGTCCCATCGGCGCCGGAACCTGCGTCGAGCGGACGTCGGTCCGGCTCCATGTCCGGAGCCGGAGAGTACATGGGGACGACGCCGCCCGGAGCCCGGGCGGCGTCAGGAACGGCACCGGAGACATCGGCGCCGGCGGAGGCGTGGTCAGGTCGACCGGCGTCTATGGGGGTTGCGGTACCACCGGAGCCGGGATCGAGGCCGGGGCCGAAGCCGGAGCCGGGATCGAGGCTGGAGGCACGAGCGACGCCGGGACCGGAGTCGGCGGCGATGCCGGGGCAACCCCATCAGGGCCCGCGGGGCCCGAAGGCGCACCGGAGGGACCTTGAGGCCCGAAGAGGCGGGCCATGGCCGACAGGAATTCCTGTACTTGGGCCGGATCCGCCCCCGAACCCGGGAAGGACGGGTATTGCGGGGGCGACTCCACAGGCATGTCCGGGGCCGCGGGGACGGTGCCGGGAGGGGCCTCAGCCGAGTCGCGAGACCGGCGAGGCGAAGTCCTAGAGCGATGATGCTTTTTGGACTTCTTGTGCTTAGACTTACCGGACGACGAAGACTTGGATCCCGACGACCGGTGAGGACTCCGCGACCGACCCCTCGACCTCTCACGCGACCGGGGCTTGGAATGGCGCGGAGCCGACTGCCGGGCCTCGATGAGCTTTCGAGACCGCTCTCGCAAAGCTTTCGGGTTGAGGGCCCGGCAGTCGGAACACGACTTCGTGTCGTGGCCTCGGCCGAGGCAGAAGAGACACTCCAGATGCGGGTCTGTGATGGATATCATCCGAGCACAGGCGTCGCAACGTTTAAAGCCGGGCATCCCTACGACACCTTGGAGTCGATTCGAAGAAACAGTGAAAAAATTCACCAAAAAAGTTAGTCAAAAAATGACTAGGGCACTGCTCTTCCCGGATCTGCGCTTGCTGGCGCGGAAAAAGAAGAACTGACGTCAGCGCGCAGGGGCGGCGTCTAAGTACTGCCCGCGACGTCATCCCGGCGATCACGACGCCGACGACGGACGCGGAGCCGCACGACGCCGCCTACCGACGCGCAAGGGTACTGCTACGCAAAAACATTCCGGATCCAGCCTGACGCCTGGGGATATTCTAAGGTAAGGAATCTGTCACTAACGTGTCTCTTTCAGATCTGGCTAATGATAGATGTACAGATAGGTCGTCTGGGATCCACAGACACAATCGTACTCCTGTTACTTCCCTTCATTCCAAGCTGCCATTCCCCCCCTTTATCTATGGTCGTTCTCAGTCCCCTCGTTGGAGAACCATTCCCTTGCCGAACGCCGCTTCTAGACCCTCTAGATCCAAGAACTCGTTCTCAGGGAGCGATATAGACACTCTCCTGCGCTCTTATAATCCCTCTCTCCTTGACAAGCCATATAATCATGAACACATTCTACCCATTCTTCCGAACCCTCTCAGAATACCCAGTCACAACACCAATACTATAAATCACTCTAACCTTAAGCCAGTTCCCATGTCACAGCCCGCTACCTCCATTGACTATTCCCACTCCGTTGGCTTGTGCTCAACTGCTGTTGGTTTGTTGCTCGTATATGCTACATTATTTCCTCCTGCATATTTTACTGTTCCTCTATCGTTTGCAGTACCCTGCTTATCATTGTTGTTGTTGTTTTACCTGCAACTCTGTTTTCACCTTTGTACAGATGTAAAGCACTCTGATACCCGCTTGGGTCACGTTCGCGCTATATAAAACTTTATAAATAAAATAAAATAAATAAATGAGGCAAATCGAAGGAACTCCAATTGCTCCACTCAATCTACAGTCATTATATTGGAGGTTTGGAGGTCTGGATGCGGAACCTTCCCCTTGTACTGTTACAGAAAGTCCACCCTGAGCAAAAGTGGGAGACAAAGACATTGGAACAGGTGAAAGAAATCTAGATACTACACCATCCACGGGCAGTTCACTGCAATCACAATCATCTACACACAAGTCCCTGAGGTAGCATCTTCAGAACCCAAGGAATCAGAGGGATGGGAGGAAATGTATAGTGGAGACAAAAGTCCCATCTCAGACTAAAACAATCTACTACGGCTCTGTGCTGCAGAAACTGCTGGGCACAGAACTGCAAGCACTGCCTGTTCTTGAGTGGCAAAAAAAAAAGCGACTCGTGTGCCCCAGAGGGGAAAGATGGATAGGACCACCTCTGTATAAAGATGCTTCTCATGGTCACCAAGAGGGTACCAGCTGAGATTGTCTGCCAGCAAGTTCACGGAGCTTGTCTGATGGTTCACAACTAGACAGATATCATGAGTTTGAGTCCAAGACCATAACCTCAATGGCTTCAGACACGGGGAATGAGCCCAAACTCCCCTTGCTTTTTGGTCCACATCTCCTTGAGGCCCAGGCAGACCACATAAAGCTCCAGCAGGTTGAGATGAGACTTGAGTTCAAATCAAAGGCCTCTGATCTCCTGCACATGAAGATGACTGCTCTTACTAAGGAAGGAGCCACCAGTCACCACATTGACTGTTGGTGGAGGCCAAAACAGTTCATGTGATGTGATCCATCACCAGTCATCACTGTAGATCGCAACCCACTGCCAAATAAATCCAGATGTTGTCTGTGAGGACTCCCACTGGAAATACAGACACCACTGGAGTTCATGCATGTGCCACCAAGAATGAGTTTTAGAAAGAGAAGTGAAGCAGGACTATCAAGGCCAGAAAAAGCATACCCTTCTGAAACTTCAGGTACATAGACTGAATATCTCAAACCTGTGGGGAGGACGGAAGGCCTTGATGAAGACAATATCCAGGCTGGCACTAATGAATAGGAATAGGAAATGCTGGGAGGGCTAGAGGTGTGACTTGGGTAGGTTGGTGGAAAACCCCAAGGTGAAAAAGCACGGAGATCATGGTCAACAGGTGGTTCCACACCAATTACAGTGATCCTACCATCAGAAAGCGGTCCTCAAGATACAGGATTACCTAGATTCCCTACCTACAAAGATGAGCCACAACCACCAGCATCACTTTTGAGAAGGCTCTAGGTGGAGATATTGATCCAAATGGTAGGACTGTGAACTGATAGTGGGTGGAAGAAAACACAAAGCACAGGTAACCCCTGTGTGACTCCATGATCGGTACGTGTCTTGCAAGTTCAGGGACACCATTGGATCTTTCAGCTCCAAAGCCAAGACAACTGTACGACAGACAGCATTTTGAACTTATCATTGCGGGGAAATGCCTTCAGTAAACAAAAGCCCAGAGGGGTCTGAAGATCCCCTTCTTCCATGGGAATATCTAGAATATCACCTCAGCCCTATATTGTTCTCAGGAGCCAAATCAACAGACCCCTTGCTTAGAAGAGCCTGAACCTATTGCTGCTGTTGCAAAGGATGATATATAACTATATGGTCCTAATGGCAGAAGCGAAAAGGAAAATACAATATTAATTTATGTATCTTAATTAACACAAATTGATCATTGTGAGAGAAAATAGACCAACCACAAATACAATTTGCGAAATAAATTCAATTTATATTTGATCAATCAGTAATGCATACATTTATTGAACGTTATCGCGGATGCTCCATATAGTGCAGGAAAAAAGTGCTCATAGAGGTGCTCATGTGTAAAGTGATAGGTAAGAGGATGGAATATGTAATAACAATAGTACAAAACAAATTGCAATAGAGACTGCAGCGTTCTCAGGCCATTGCGATAAGCCGGTTTGAGAGTACTTTCTAATATTCAAGATATGTCCATGCTAAAGATAGATGGCCGATAAATCAATGCACACCCTCCATAAGGATCTAAATATTCAATCCAGGCTTGCAAAAGTATGTCGACGTTTCGACCCGACTTTTAGTTGAGGTGAATTATGACCTTATATGCTGGTCTTCATCAGGATAGAAAGGAAAAGGGGGGGGGGTAACCTTCACTGGTGCATAGATGAGACTTGGTACGGAATCCAATAGTAGTCTGTCCGTATAAGAGCTCAAGCTCCTAGTCCACAATTCAAAGTTCATTTTCGCTTCTGCCATTAGGACCCTTCTGTTATGTGTCAAACTATACCCAGGTCCTTTGGCCATTTGGGTGACCCCATTAGTTTGTAATGGCTGCTGCAAAGGATGTCTAAGGTGACTGAAGTAACAAGGGGAAAGGGAGAGGGCATATCCTGGAAAGGATAGACATAGCCTTGCCCGACAATTTGCAGAACCCAGCAGTCTAATGTGATGAACTACCAGCGTGACAAGTGATGGCACACCCTTCCCCCCCATAGGCCACAGTATACCTTCAACGATCGACTAAAGAGGTCTGCATGGAGTGGGGGAGGAAAAGATCTGTTGCTGCTGAGAAAACTCCAAACCACGCCCCCAGAAGCTTAGAAAGAGCTTGTTGGGCTCCAGTGCATGCCTCGAGGGTTGATGCCTTCGAATCAGCAGAACTTGGGAATAACCCTTGAATTTGCAGTACTGCAGGTGCAACTGGTGTGTGGGGAAAGTTAGCCTCAAGGTTAAGGGTGTACCCATACCTGCTTGAATTGTTCCAGTGCTGAGTCTGCCTTGCAGAAAAAGCAGACATGGTTGAAGGGAATGACCATAAGATTCACTTGAACACCACCTGAAATCCACCGATGCACATTTAAGCTCGATGGAGGATGGCAATGGAAGAGAGTACGGACTGCAGTACTGAGTCCACTGTATCTAATCAATACTGCAGTATTTTTCTTTTTTTTTTTCATACTCAATTTTTATTGATTTTTGTGTAAACAAAAAGAGAACAATACAGCACAGGTAAGCCATAGCAAATGATACAATTAAATAGTTGTTGATGTAGTCATGCGCGAACACACATGTCGCTCCCATTTTGCCATCATAATCTGAGCAGAGACAGGATACTCATACTTCATAATTGGTTCAACCATTTGTCCCAGACCTTTGAGTGTTTGGTTGGGCATCCTCTCGCCTCAAACAGTGATTTCTCTTGCACTGTGCACCAGTCCACTCCCTTCCGCCATCTAGATAAACTTGGGGGGTCAGACTGTTTCCATGCCGCTGCGATGTCCCGCTTGGCCACCATGGTGGCAGTACCTAGGAAGAGCTTGTCTGGCCTGGACCCTTACAGGCAATCCATGACACCCAGGAGGAGGTTCAGGGGGTTACGTGGCACCTCCCAACCCAGGACACCCGTGAGTTCAGCCTCTAGTGCTTCCCAGTAAGGGGCAAGGCGGGGGCAGGACCAGACCATGTGATAGAAGTCAGCCGGCTCTAGTCTGCAGCGCGTGCAGGATGCGAGGGTCGCAGACCTGCCTTATAAAGGCGGTCTGGGGTTAGGTAGGCGTTATAAAGATAATATAGCTGAAATAAGCGAAATTTAGCTGAGGTAGTTATGATCTTAGGGGCCATTAAAGCGTCCCGCCAGTCCTCGTCCTCAAGGGGACCCTGCCACCCCTCCCATCGGTGTCTAAGTGAGTCAGGCGATGTTGGGCTGTTGTTGGTTAGAGAACGGTATGTCCGCGACATCCCACCCTTTCCCAAGTCCCCCATCATGATTTGTGCTTCCATTGGACTGAACTCTGGAAGGGTAGTACCCATTGCAAGATGTGTATTGAGAGCGTGGCGTAATTGTAAATACTTGTAGAACTGTGATTGGTGGAGGGTGTAGCGATTCTGTAGGTCTTGAAATGATTGTATGTGGTCCCCCACCCAAACGTCCCCCAATTGTGATATACCAATAAGGTCCCAGCCTTTGAATCCCTCCAAAGCTTGCACGTCCCTCAGCCTATCTCCCTGTCAAAGGGGTGTTTGTTGAATTAATTTGTTATCCCACTGAGTATGGCGCAAGGCCGCACGCCAGGCCAGCAGAACCGCACGGGTCACCGAGGGCAAGGCTCTGGGCACCGGGCTTCCATACATCATAGCCTGGATTTGTGAAATACCCAGATCCCTCAACTCGGTCCTGTAAGCTGGATCAGACCAGCCGCCAGTAAACCAGTCGTGTAAGACGAGCAATCGGGTGGCTAAGTAGTATAGATAGAGATCAGTCACACCCATGCCCCCATCAAAAGGCAGGATCCGGCAGTGGACGAGAGCTATACGTGGTCTCTTGCCCCCCCACAGTAACTTTGTGGCCATGCTGTCTAATTCTCTAAACCAGGTCCGCGGGAAGTGAAATGGGGTATTTTGGATAATGTAAAAGAAACGGGGGAGGATCATCATTTTAAATAGGGCCACTCTACCCAACGGGTTAAGTGGTAATGTTTTCCAGCCCCGGAGATCCTCTTTAGCCTTCTTGACTAGTGGGGTGAGGTTTAGTGCCCATTCTAAGTCGGGAAGTAGAGCAATCCATATTCCAAGGTATTTGAATGACTGCCGCCTAATGGGTATATTTGAATGCGAGTCAAAGCACTCCCTTGAGAGACGAAGGGGCACCAAGGTCTACTTGGTGGGGTTGAGGCGAAGGCCGGAGACCTGCTCAAAGGTATGGAGGACCTGGAGGCATCGGGGCCCAGACTGGGCTGGGTCTGCAAGAAAAAGGAGTACATCGTCAGCATATAGGGCAATTTTGTCAACGTGGGCGTCATCCCATTTCCAGCCCCAAGGATCTGAACGTCGGCCCGGATGTTGCATGCCAAGGGTTCTATCGCTAGGGCAAAGAGGAGGGGCGAGAGGGGCAACCTTGTCTTGTACCCCTCCTAATCGGGAACGCCTCTGAGAGAGCCCTATTTATGAGTACTCTCCCTCTTGGTTTGGAAAAAAGGACACGGACGAGACGGCGGAAGCACTGCCCCAATCCTGTTGCGGCTAACCCATAGTCTAGGTATTGCCAGTCTACTGTGTCGAAAGCTTTTTCGAAATTGACTAAAAGGAGTGGTAGGTAGGGGGTAAGCAACTTGCGATTTGCTAGGGCTAGGTGTAAACGCCGCAGGCAATGCCTTGTACTACGTGCTGGCATGAAGCCGCATTGGTCCGGATGAACCAGTTTATTGAGGATTGGTCGCAGGCGTTGGGCCAGGATCGTGGCGTATATCTTTATCTCCGTGTTGATCAGTGAGATTGGACGGTAGTCTGTGCAGGCGGGTGAGGGGTTTGAGTCTTAGGGATAACTACGATAGCAGCGATGTCTGTTTCGGGAGGAAATGTCCCTGTCTCCGCGGCTTCTTGAAACAGCGCCAGAAGGTGGGGGACCAGAATGTCTCGGTATGAGGCATAGTATTCTTGCGGGAGCCTGTCGGGCCCCAGCATTTTTCCGGCGCCCATGAGGAAGATGGCATCGCCTATTTCCTCTGGGGTGAAGGGGAGCTCTAGGTCCGCCGCCTCGCCAGTGGGGAGGCGGGGAAGATGAACATCTCATCGGGTAATCAAGTCGGGAAGCGAGGCGTCAGGCCTTTGGGCTGAGTACAGCCTGGAACAGTAGTCGGCAAAGGCTTGGGCTACTGCGGTTGGCGTCCGGTGGGTGACGTCAGAGAGATCCCGCACCTCTGGGACAATACGTTTAGCTAAGGGGTACGACGCGAGCCTATGTGATATTTTCCCGTTCTTGTACCCCCAACCATATACTTTGGCAATGGAGGATCTCCATAACAGCTTGGCTGACTCAAGTGAGATTTGTTTAATCTCTTACCTTAGGATCTCGAGTTGCCTATCTCGCGGACCGTCTGACATCCCTGGGGAGTTCCTTTCCAGGGGAGTTGCCTCTGCCTCGAGAAGAGCAAGCCGGCTGTCCTGGGACCGTCGCTGTGCCTTAAACTGGCCTTTGGCGAAGCTGCGAATAGTGGCCTTACTCGCCTCCCAAAGGGTGCCCGGAGAGGGGACAGAGTCTTGATTAGAGTGGAAGTATTGTCGGAGTTCCTTCCCTATCGCTTTTTAAAAATCTTTGTTCTGGAGGAACCAGGCATTCAGCCTCCAGATGGGGCGAAGAGCACCAAAGGAGTCACCCAGGTAAAGGAGAAGGGGAGAGTGGTCTGAAATGCCTCAGGAAGGATATTGACTTCAGACACTCTCTGGCAATCGGGGGCTGGCATAAAGACCATGTCTATACGTCCATGTGTATGGTGTGCCGCCGAGGTGTGGGTGTATTGGGTTTCCCGGGGGTTCCAAACTCTCCAGATATCGCAAAGGCCCAGGTTGGTCGCCCAGTCCGCCAGTCGTTTTGCCTGCGAGATCCTACCAGGGGAAGGTATGCCTGTGGTGTCAAGGTCTGGGCGCATGACTGCGTTAAAATCACCCCCTATCACTGTTTCTCCCAGGGGCAAGGCGGAAACAACATCCGCGACCTGTCTCAGCGATGAAGTGAGTGTGGCTGGTGGGACATACACTGACATTAGGTTTAGGGTGTCTCCCCCTAGCGTCCCGAATAGGGCCACGAACCGGCCTTGAGAGTCCCTCATGACGTGACTGAATACGAAGGGGAGGCTGCGCTTCAGGAGGACCGCCACCCCTCGTGAACCCCGCTCGAAGCCAGAATGCCACACCCTATCAAACCCATGTCTTGCAAGGAAGGGACATTGGTTCCCCAGGAGGTGAGTTTCTTGGAGTAAGAGTACTTCCGGGGTGTATCTTTGGGCGTACTTCAGGACCGCTGTACGTTTGATCTTTTTGAGCATACCATTAACGTTCCATGACAGGGGGGCGTGGCCGAGCCGAGCAGCAAGATGGCCGCTTGATAAAGGGGCTCTGCCGGCCGAGCACAATATCCGGCATGAATCCTTCTTGAAACAACCCATCCTGCCCACGACGAGTCAATATTCGGAAGCCACATACTGAGCTGTGTCTGTTGAAGCGTCCATTGGCTCGGAACTCGGCGGGGAAATGCCCTAATCGCCGACGAGAGCTGGCGGCCTGGCCGGGGCTGAGGGGCGCTGAGAGTGTGGCCCCAGCGGCACCCGGACTACGAAACACCGTCTGCAGGTACGCCGCGGAAATTGCCCATCCGCCGACGATAGATACTGGCAAATTAAGAGGGGGCGAAGAGAATCGGTGCGGACTACCGCTGAAACGCAGGGGGAAGACTCCGAGGCCTGACTCCGCCCCTGCGGCACCATCGGCTCAGTGAGGGCCCGGGACGCGGCCCCGGCGCCCCTTCCTCTCCCCTGCGTGGCGATAACTGGCTTGGACGCACCAACCTCGGTGTGAGAGGAGAGGGGGTGCGCGTGTGCCCGGGTGCTGCGCTGGCCCGCGGAAGACCTGCACAGAGAGAAAGCGACCGGGGCCCCGCTGGGAACGGATGAAGATGCCGGTGAATTTGCACCTGCTGTCCCGCTGAGCTGGTGGGTGACAGCGTGCATCGGCTGCCACATTGCCGTTCATGCCCCTGACATCGGCACCTGGGGCCCTGTCACTACTGGGATATTAACGTTAGGCAGACAGGACCTCGGATCAAGGAGTCCCTCGTCACCCCGAGGCAGAGGCCCGTAATCCTGTTGTGGAGGCCGTGCGCTGGGTGGTAGGCCGGACCAGACGAAACGCATTGTGGCCCGCTGGGGGTGGCGCCTGCTACAGACCACGTACTCATAATGAATGGAGTTACTACAAAAAGCCTGCTCAACTGGGGCGCAGCGGCTTGTGGAGACTGCAGCTGGTGACAGAATTAGGCCGCAGGGCTACACAGCGATCCGTCTGAAGGCCAGATATCAACCCTTGCGGGTGCGCTTGTGGTGTGGGTTACCTGCTGTTTGGGAGGTGTGTGTCCCCCCTCCCTCCCCCCGCTCTACTCGCAAAAAAAAAAAAAAAAAGACGCCCTGGGGAGCAGCACGGAGTGTGTGCCGCAGTCTCTGTTCCCTCTCTGCGCCCTCACCTTTCCGGCCAGCCTACCCTAGATGGTAGTACCACAGCGGAGGAGCACAATGGGGAAGACAGATAATAAGCAGCCAAAGATAACCTTCGACAAACGCAGCACCCGGCAGGTGGATGGCGAGTCGATGTCACAAATGGTGGTACCGGAAACAAAACTAGAGCAGGAACAAGAAGAGGACATAAAAACCTTGCTACGTGACATGAAGGGCTGCCTGAAAGAAGTAGACGCCAAGATCGACTCCCTTGCAGCCCGAATGGACCAGGTATCACACAGAGTGGACAAACACGAGACACGCCTGACTGAGTTGGAAAAACGATTCTCTGACACTGATGACCGCCAAGTCGAGACACAAGAACACCTCCTACGTATGGACAAGGTACTGGAGGTCCTAAAAGCGCGGAATGAAGACCTTGAAGCGCGCTCGCGGAGAAACAACATCCGCATTATTGGTGTGCCGGAGTCTACAGCGATATCCAACATGGAGAAATACGTAGAGGGCCTTTTCCAGGACCTGTTCGGGCCTGACCTATCTGCCATGTTCCTGGTGGAACGGGCCCACCGCACCCTGGGGCCTCGACCGCCGCCGGGTGCCCCTCCGAGACCGATACTGGCCCGGCTGCTCAACTATAGAGATAGAGACACAGTTCTCCGCCTGGCTCGAGAACGTGGTACATTACAATATCAGAACAATGCCATTTCACTATATCCCGACTTCACACAGGCGGTTCAGGCTGCGAGGAGGGAGCTCCTTCCGGCTAAGAGACTACTCCAACAAGTCGGAATTAAGTATGCCATGCTCTACCCAGCCAAGCTCCGGGTCCACACAAATGGCAAGCCCTCCTTTTTTTTTTTTTTTACAGATGCCAGTGCCGCAACGAAATTTGCCAAACAACAGGCACGGCAAAGACGAGACAAAGACCACGACAAGGACAACTCGTCACAAAGTCAGCTAAGTGACAATGACTAGAATAGCATTCTGATATCGAGTCCCATGCGGCTCTGCCATCAACTTCTCCCCTGAGTGGGAGTGAGTCTTTCATCTGTTCTTTAGTCATGCTTCTGACACGGGGGATAATAACAATATTATGGTAGTTTAATACGCTCGGCCACCCTGTTACGTTGTGACGGGGCAGTATGCCGGCAACCTCACCCCCCCTCTGGGATGATTCCCTACTGCTAAGAGTTATTGGGTTATTAGAATCTCAAGGGTGGTTAGTTCAGAATCTCAACCTGATTGGGGGGTTGGAGTGGGTGGGGGGTGGGAGGGGACTGTTTTTTAATTGTTTGTTGTTCATTGCAATGTGCTTCATATTTCACTACTGGCAAGATACGACATGGCCGCGTCATGCACTGCCCCGGGGTCGCTGTCACGCACTGGAGGAGACCATCCGGAGGGCCGCCAGGGTCATGTTCGGAGGCAGAATTGATAACTACTAGGGACATATATTCTCTCACGTTAGCCTGTCTACTTTAACATGCCTAACCTGGAATGTACGCGGGCTCAATGGTCACAGAAAGATGCGCCTAATACACTCCCACCTCTCGAGGCACTCGGCTGCGATCTGCCTCCTCCAGGAGACACATTTAAGGGGCACGGCTTGTGACAGACTGAAGTCCAATAGATGGAGTGAGGTTTTCACCTCATGCTACTCAAACTACGCCCGCGGGGTTGCCACTTTAATTAAGAAGGGGATCCCCTGGCGAACAATAAAGGCAATAAGCGACACAGAAGGGCGTTACATGCTGGTGCTTGGGGTGTTGTTTAACCAAAAGGTCTTAATCGCCAACGTATACGGACCAAACATAGATGACCCCTCCTTCTTCCAGCAAGTATGGCACACTATACAGTCAATGGGAAGTGACTTCAACACAGTAATATCACTGAGCATGGATAGGGCGGTAGCCTCGCTCACACACCACCCACAGGCTGCAGCAGTTTTAAAACAAATAATGGAAGATTACGGTTTGATAGACACCTGGCGAAATCTCCACACTGGCTCTCGGGAGGGCACATGCATTACGCAACAACATAACGCATGGTCGCGCTTAGATTTTTGGCTCACCTCCCCCGACCTACACTCCTGGGTCTCAGCTGTGTCCCATCATGCTCGCACGCTTTCCGACCACTCTCCAGTCACCTTGACACTCCAGATACCCAAGCCTTATAGACAGCCCTTCACGTGGCGCCTCCCACCCAGTGCTCTACTGGACTCTGCCTCCAGGGAGGAGTTACACTCGCATATCACAGAATACTTTGATAAAAATACAGGGTCCGTAAAATCAGTGGGGATATTATGGGAAGCTTTCAAAGTGGTAATACGAGGACACTGTATAGCGGGGCAAAATAGGGTACTCAGGGACATACATGGCTGTCTCGACCGTTTAGAAACGGAATTGCACACACTTGAGCAACAATACTACACGGCGCCGTCGGCAGGAACGTTGGGGCAAATCCGTAGTAAATTGACCTCCTACCAGGAGGAGGCAGACAGGGAGATAAAGTTTCTACACAAACACGCGATTGCGAGGAGATATGGTGAGGGGGTCCGACCCGGGAGGACACTCACGAACCTATTGAAACCACCCAGGGGTGCCACGTATGTCACGACACTTCATACCACAGACAATGACATGGTACACTCCCCCCCCCCGATATCCTAAATACTATGCGTGATTTTTACACACAGTTATACACATCCCAAACGACTCCCTCTAACTCGGTGCTGGAGGACTACTTTGACTCCATTGCACTTGTATGGTTCAGCAATGCACATCGGGAGTATCTTGATGTACCGTTCACGGTTGACGATGTACGTCGGGTCATTGGCAGTATGCCGACAGATAAGGCGCCGGGAGCGGATGGCCTCACAGCGCAATTTTATAAGGAATATTCTGAGGAGCTCGCCCCCCGCCTCCTTGCGGTATACCAAGAGGCGTTACAGGAAGGAATCCTCCCTGACTCGATGAGAGAGGCAATAATAATCACCCTTCTTAAACCAGATAAGGATCCCCAGCAATGCGAGTCATATCGTCCACTTTCATTGATCAATTTGGACGCCAAAATTTTCGCAAAACTCCTGGCTACCAGACTCCAGCCTTTACTCCCATTGATAGTCCTACCGGACCAATCCGGATTTGTACCAGGTAGAGCAACTTCGCACAATCTTAGAACTTTATTTGGGCTGTTACATTATATAGCACCGCACGTGCCTGCTGCTGCCGCGCTTTTAGATGCCTCTAAGGCTTTTGATTCGTTAGAGTGGGGATTTATTTTTCCTTTGCTCAACAAGATAGGTCTAAGCCCGATCTTCATCAAGCAAATCCAACTTCTATACACACGACCCACGGCGCGCCTATGAGTTAATGGGCTGATCTCCGAGCCGCTAGTAATAACGCGAGGGACCAGACAGGGGTGTCCTTTGTCGCCGTTGCTATTCACGATAGAACCGCTGGCGGCGTGCCTGCGTCAACATCACGCGAATAGGGGGATTGGTTTTACAACTAGGGCGCTCACCGTGTCCATGTATGCGGATGATATCACACTTTATATGGTGCATCCCAAGGAGAACCTGTCACCCCTGACGAGAGAGGTGGTTCGATTCGGTGGGATGTCAGGAGTTAATATCAACTGGAGCAAATCCGTGATTCTTCCACTAACACCCGGTACTCAGGCCTTTGACACCGACTACCCTTTAGTGTGGGCCTCCGGCCCCATTCGCTATCTTGGTGTATGGTTTAGCAACGATCTACAGGAACTATGGACCGCCAACTATGGGAGGGTGGTGGCTTGGATGGAAGATAGGATAAGACGGTGGAAGACTCTTCCTCTATCCCTGGCAGGCCGTATAGCCGTAGCCAAAATGATAATATTGCCAAAACTACTTTATCTTTTTGTAAATGTGCCACTTCCGCTCCCGGTGCATTTTTTCAAACGGCTGAGATCTCTCATGGTGGACCTGGTGTGGGCAGGGGGTCAGCCAAGGATCGCCTGGGAGGTTCTGACTCTGCCGCAGGAACAAGGGGGAATGGCAGCCCCGGACTTCGTCTTATATGCATACAGCGCACAGGCGCAATTTTTACACTTATGGGCTCACCCCACACCCTATCAACCGCACGTGTCCGTAGAAATAGATCAAGCAGCCCCCTTGCCACTATCAACAGCATTATTCCACCCTTACAAGCGCCCTCGCGGGGAGTTAGATACTGTACAAGTCATGCGATGGGCATGGGAGGGTCTTCGCAAACGGGCGCACCTTGATGTGTTATATGCATCGACCATGCCCCTCATCAATAACCCCATGTACCCCCCTCTCATGGAACGTAAGGCACGAGAGCGTGCGAGCGCACATGGCCTCGTAGTTAGTGGGGATCTCTACCCTAATGATACCTTTCTCACACTACAACACATGTGTTCCCCCGCAGAGCCTACGGCACTCGACATGCTGTTGTATTACCAGCTCCGAGCATCCTGTAAAAGTAAGTTTCCTACATTTCCAGCGCCTCCGCCGTCTCTGCCGGCGCTTGAAAACCTGCTGTCGGTGGAGTCTGGACGAAAACTTATCACACACATTTACAGACACACACAAAAGGCTTCACCGATAACGATTCCCCCATCGAAAGTGGCCTGGGAAGAAGAATTAGGAGTACCCCTAACAGATGAACAATGGAGGTTGAGCTGTAAACAGTTGGAGCGGCTGTCGCCCAACTACCGCCTCCGGCTGATTCACTTTAAATACCTTCATCGCCTATATCGGACCCCACTACACTTACATAGAATGGGACTACGTGCAGATGACTGTTGCTGGAAATGCAGCACCCCACGTGCAACCTTTTTACATTTAGCCTGGAGCTGCAGGCCCATAGCGAACTTCTGGCTTGAAGTCTTCCAACACATAAAACACATTACAGGGCTGGACCTCCCCTGCACACCACTTACGTCCCTGCTCGGGGTGCTAGAGACAGTGGCCCCAAAATCTCGCAAGTTGCCCGAAATGCTTCTCTTGATGGCAAAACGACAGATAGCTTTACACTGGGGAGTGGCCAGACCCCCGTTGACTAAAGATTGGGTCATAAATGTTACTTATTGTAGGATACAGCTGTCAACCTATTGGGAACTCCAGCCGACCAAAGGATATTTGGCAACCGTTTACAACTTGGTTAAATTCAAGGGCGGGAGAGGATTAATGCACTGATACAATGATATGTGCCCTCGAAGGTGATACCCATTGGACTGTGTTGTGAGGCATTGGGAGGGAAAGTCAGGATGTTACACTGGGGAAATTTAAGCTGACTGTCGTTTCATATTACAAGATGTATATTGAGGCCCGCATACTGGGTTGGACTACCCGGGTTATTGTTATGTCAGGTCTAATTATCTAAAGTGCAGCATTGCAATGTATGTTTTTTGTTGTTTTGTTATGAAAATGCAAATAAAAAGCAATTAAAAAAAACAAAAACGTTCCATGACAGAACTCGGAGGGGGTTGCCCTTATTTAACTTCTGCGTCATGGTCTATGTGTGGGGTCGGTAGACAACTGGGGTCCAAACTCTCAGGGAAGCCGGGCCAGTCTGCGGGCTGTTGTGATCTGGGTCTCTGTCTTCTAGGTTGTGGGATTGACTTGTGTCTGCGCTGGTATGAGGATGCTGTGCTCTGAACACTTAACATTAGAGAACTAAAACATAGGACAACTGTCCCAACCCCCCCCCCCCACCTCCCTCCACCGTATATTTCTGGAACTGAAGCATCTGTCGCCCTATTAAATTCAAAACTAACTTCCTAAACTAAAATGCTTAGCTGGGAGGTTGCATGGAGGACCCCTCTCATAGTTAGGATGTGTCTGACGCATCGGCAGATTACTCTGATTTTTGTAGCACGTTGAAACTTCTGCCTCGAACACCAGGCGGAGCTTGGACATCTTGCCGGAGTCTTTGGGTTGGACTATTCTTTGTCAGATCGCTGGGCTCCGGGAAAGGTCCGTATCAGTGGAGCCACTGCTCAGAGTCCTGGGGGGGGGGGGCTTCCCTCTATGGTTGGGCCCTCCAAGGGGTCAGGTTGCTGCTGGGACCGAGAGTCAGGTAGACCGGACAGATTCCGGAGGTCCGGGGCGGCCAGGGTGGGCGATCCTGATGTGTCTCTGCACTTGCCACGACCCCTGCGTGATTGTGTGCGCCTTCTACGCTCTTTAGGGGATGTCGGCCGAACCGCTTCAATCCTAGATCTCGAGGGTGATGACGTGATTCGAGGCCTGAGGGGGCGCTCTTCGGTCAGCCAGGTCGAGGCCACCTCCGGGGACTCGAAAAAGTATGGTTTGTCTTGAAATACTACGCGGAGGTGGGCTGGGAATAGTAATCTGTATTGGAGGCCGAGGGCGTACAGTTTTTGTTTGACGTCATTGTATGAGCGCCGTTGAGCTTGGACCTTCTTAGTGTAGTCAGGGAAGATCAATATGGTGTGGTTTTGATGGGTCAATGTGGTTTGGGTTCGTGCCTCCCGTAGGATTGCATCTCTATCTTTAAAGTTCAGGATCCAGGTAATGATGGGTCAAGGTGGTGCACCAGGAGGAGACTTGGGCGCCAGGGAACAATGGGCCCGTTCCACCACAAACCATGCTGACAGAGTGTCTTTTGGCACCCACGACTCCAGCCATTGTTTTCTAAGAAGGATGTCATCTGGCCTTGCTCTACCCCCTCAGGAAACCCCACCAAGCGGAGGTTGTTACGCCTTGACCGATTTTCGGCGTCTTCAGCCCATCAGTGTAATTCTTTGGTGTGGGTCCGTAGGTTGGTTACCTGATCTTTCAATTGGCGAACGTGGTCTTCGACCGTAGAGATACGGGATTCTGCTTCGGAGATGCGGGCCGTGGCGTTGCGGAGGTCTTGCAGAATGAGGGTCATATCTACCCTGACCTCGCCAATTTTGTTCTCTACTGAGGCCTGCGACATACTGATGGCTTGCAGGACCGTGGTGAGGTCCCCTCCAGGGAGGGCCGATTTACCCAAGGCACCTTCTGCGGGTCTGGAATCATTTGTGGTGAACTGGTCCATCTTGCTTTGCGTTTGGGTTGTTGCTGACTTCGGGCCGCGGTCCTTCCCCATGTTGTTTAGAAGAGGGGATAGTTGGAACCAGCGCTGGCACCAGGTCTCTCAGTTGGTCCTGATGTAGGGCTGAAGGCCGGTCACCACTTCGTCTCCAAAATGGCGCGGAGGGAGGCCTGTCTCTAGGGCAGTCGACTGGTCAGGTGCCTTAACCTTCCTTATGTAGGGGTGCCAGGGCTTCGCGTGGGGATGCTTCCTCGTTGGTCAAGGTGAGTAAGAGCTTGTGCAGACAGTCTTTTAATTTCTGTACTGGTGGGTGCCAGTTGGGATGTACAGAGTGGGAGGAGTGCCACCTTCAGGACCGGTATGTTCAGTTATTCTGGAAGAGGCACGATCTGTGTTCAGAGGTTGCACTGCTTGGGTCTGCGTTACACCCGGATGCAGTGGCCATCAGGGCTGGAGCCTTTCAGGGTTTGGTGATTGTATGACGTGCAGGGCTTGTGCCAGCACCCTCCGCAGGGGCCTACAGTGGGGGGCCGATAAGATGTTTGCAGCCCCAGTCAGCGGCCTCCTGGTGGAGCTCAGGGGCCGGGGGGCAGAGAAAGGGTACAGTCCGCGAGAGTCTGACCCCCCGGACCCCCCTCTTCCCAGCAAGGCTGACTCGGGGCCCAGCTCACCTCAGGTTCAGTCCAGACGACGGCGCCCCTGGCAGATCAGAGTACACCTCGGGCGACGGAGGTCCGTTCCTCAGGCCGTCTGCTCCGCAGCCTCCAGAAGAAAAGAGGCCTCTCGGTGCCGGCGTGTCCGGCTCCGAGCCAGCAGGCCGCAGACCACAGGCGGCAAGCGGAGGGGTTGGGGGCCGTCCGGTCGCCGCCTCACCACTTGTGGCTTCGCAGGTTCTTCAGCGGGGTGCAGGGTCAGTGGGTGCTGCGGCCGGACGATCAGCTTGAGGGGGGCTCGCCAACCACACCAGGATTCCTCCGACACGGAGGTCGGTCCGCCATCTTGTGGGAGCCTCTCCGCAGGGCGCCGAGCAGGCGTCTCAGGAGTTTAGCTGGACTCTGGAGCTTGCCGCCACTATGGTGAGTCGACATCTGCCATCAAGGGTGACAATGTTCAGCCGATGGGCTAAGCAGCTTACAGCAGATGACGGAGGGGTCCAGAGCACTCAGAGTGCGACCGCCATCTTGACGCTCCAAGCCACGCCCCGCAGTATTTGTTTTTGCAGCATCCTGCATATGTCTCACAACCTCTGCAAAAATGGTGACAAACATGGTTGCAACTGCACCATTTCACAAAGTGCATGGGCTAGAATGTAAGTCTTATTTGCAGATCAAAGGACAAGACACTCCCTGAAAAAAATATCTTCTTCCACATAGCCTCAATTTCCTATTGGATGCGAATTAGGAAAGGAACTGGGGTTGTATTTGGTGAAAGAAGACACCTGAACCACAAGGCTCTCTTGAAAAGAGTGAGCCATCAGAAACTTTGGATCCCTAGGTGCCGGATGCTGGCGTCAGGCAGCTTTGGCAGTTCTCCGCCAGGGCAGATGCAGGCTTATCCCATGCCATTATGATAGGGTCCATTAATGCCTCACTGAAAGAACCAACAGCTTGACTATAGAGGAGGTAGAGTGCAAAGTACTGGTGAGCAAGCTGGCCTTTTTCTATTCCATGGGTAATGGCAGCTCGAGGACCACAACAGCCTTGAGCAAGAACGCAATGAAGGAAGCAACTTCCTCATTGGAGGGGGGCTGTGAGGGGTACTCTAGGTCCAACTTTAGAGAGGTGTCCAGGTCACCAGCATCAGTGCTTGAAGACCATGGCTCACCTCACCACTGTCTTCATGACCGGTGATATTTGGCATTTGAATATGATACGAGTTCGAATCAAAAAGCTACCCAAAATGTTTGTCGTATTTGCCTGTAAGAAGCCTCCTCCAATAATGTGGTAGGCAAAGTGATCGTTTGTCCTATGTGAAAAGGTGTAACCACTTTAGGAAGGAACGAGGGCCTCGTCCGAAGCACCACTTTATCTGGATGCACAGAGAAGAAAGGGGGCTTGGAAGAGAGGGCTTGTAGCTCACTCACCCTGCGAGCAGAGGTGATGGCAACAAGCAAGGCAGTTTTCAGAGAGAGGAGCCTGAGAGGACAGTTGTGAAGAGGCTCAAAGGGAGCACACATAAGGTAAGTTAAGACAAGGCTCAGGTCCCACTGCAGAGCCCGCATATGCCATCTGGCATGATTCACCAGCAGAATGCAGGAGGCCAAAAGTCCCAGCAGCCTTAGGGTCATTCTCACCGACATCCGGGATAGAGGCTGAAACAACGGTACCATAGCTTGAATATCCCAGAGTCGCTGCTCGGGAGGATAGGCCCGAAAATGCACTGTGTCCAAAGGCCAAAGGGGAGCACGGTGAACTGAAAATGCTCGTGGCCTACCGTGAACTGCAGGTAGCGCCTGTGGGCTGGCAGAATGGGACTATGAAAATAGGCGTCCTGCAAGTCCAGCACCACCGTCCAGTCTCTAGGGTCGAGGGCAGACAAGACATGAGCCAACGTGAGCATTTTGAACTTCTCCTTCCGGAGGAAGCGGTTGATGGCCCGGAGGTCTAAGATAGGATGCAGGCCTTTGTCGTTCTTGGGCACCAGAAAGCAGCGGGAGTAGCAACCACAAATTACTTCTGGCATCGGTACCATCTCTATTGCTCCTTTGGCCAAAAGAGCAGAGACTTCCTGGTGGAGAAGTGCCAAATGATCATCCGACATGCGGGCGAAAGACGGTGGCATGGAGGGAGGGGTAGTCTCGATGGGGAGGGAGTAGCCCCTTCGGACTATTTGCAAAACCCAACTGTCTGACGTGATGGAGTGCCAGTGGGGGAGGTGATGGCGAATCCTGCCGCCCACTGGGCGTTGATGGGCCTGAAATGTCAGATTAGGAGGGTTTGGAGGCTGCTGCAGGGGGGGACAAGGTGGACTGGCCCGTTCGCTGGTTTCCAGACCCGCGAGGTCGCTGGGTCCTGCATCCGCAGACACGCAGAGGCTGGGTAGCTTGCATGAACCGGTGGCTAGACTGGGCCGGACGTGGTTGGGCGCCCCCTCCGTAGCCAAGAAAGAGGCGAAAAGCAGACTGGGGTGGTCGGGAAGATGCAGTGAGGGCCAATGATCTGGCCGTAGCCCGTGAATCTTTAAAGCGCTCCAGCGCCGTGTCTGCTTAGTCGCCAAAAAGGCGACGGTCATCGAAGGGCATGTCCATGAGTGTTGACTGGACATCCCCCCGAAAAAAACAGACGTCCTCAAGCAGGCATATCGCCTAAGGCATACCGACGTGGCAATCGTTCTGCCTAGTGAGTTGGCGGTATCCAGTCCACATCGTATCGTGAATTTGGCTGCATCTCTCCCATCCACCACTGCCTGGGAGAGAATGGCCAGGGCCTCCTCTGGGCACTGAGGCAGCACCTACGCAACCATATCTCAGATGGTATGAGAGTATCGGCCCAAGAGGCACACAGTATTCACGTACCGCAGCGCCAAGCTGGAGGAAGAGAACATACGCTTCCCAAGGTGATCCAGCTTCTTGGATTCCCTATCTGAGGGAGCAGAAGGGAATGCGCCCTTTGAAGGCGAGGCATGGACTACCAAGCTCTCAGGGGAAGGATGTTGGGTGAGGAAAACTGGGTTGCCCGGGGCCGGGCGGTGGCAGCGGGCAATCGACCTTTCCACAGGAGCCCCTGTGCTGGGCCGGGACCAGGTGCCCAGAAGGATGTCAGTGAGGGCTTAATTGAAGGGCAGGAGGGGTTCCGAAGAGGAAGCCGCAGGTTGAAGCACCTCTGTCAGGAGGTTAGTCCTGACTGCCACTGAAGGGAGCTTGAGGCCCAAGACCTCGGCCGCCCTTCGCACCATCACAGCGCAAGACGCTCCCTCCTCCGTACCCACGGTAGGAGGAGAAAGCATGCCAAGGTCTGGGGAAGTGTCCAGGCCACTGGCATCACCCAGTTCCTCTCTCCAGTCCGGTTCTTCTAACTGGTCTGCCAAAGGATCCAGTGACCCCTCCCAGTCCTGAACACCACCTTCTGGGTGATAGGGAACACCAGGGATGAACAGGGGAACAAAAGTACCCTCCGGCGTCGGATTCGACGTCGGTTCGGCTCCATCTCTGGGGTGAGGATGGGGACGGCATCGACCAGGGGCACGGTCGGCACCGGGGAGTCGTCGCCGGGATCAATGCGGGAGAAGGTCGGGTAAGATCAATCGGCATCGATCCGGATCCAGGCCTGGATCCGCGGGGGCCCTCCGGCATCGAAGGCCCAGGACCCCCGACCGGGCTCCGCGGGGCCCGTAAGCACACCGGCGAAGTAGGGCTTCCCAAACATGAGGTGGATGGCCTCGTAGTACTTACGGAGTTAGGCACGGGACACCCGGCTCCAGGAACTGGGGGGAGGCGCAGAGTCATCCCTGAAGGAGGCACCGGAGACGGAGCCTTAGAGCGACGACGCTCTGGGTCCCGCGTCACATCAGCCGACCGACGGGGAGAAGGTGACGAGCGCCTGTGCTTCTTCGCCTTCTTCTTGTGCTTCAACTTACCCGAAGACTTTGAGTGCGAAGAGGTGTGGGGGCTCCGGGAGCGGTCTAGAGACCTTCCCCTCGAACGAGACCGGGAGCGACGCAGAGCCGACTGTCGGGCCTCCAAGAGCTTTCGGGACCGCTCCCGCAAAGACTCTGGATTCATGGCACGGCAGTCAAAGCCCGACTTTGGGTCGTGGTCGCGCTCCAGTCACCAAAGGCACACGAGGTGCGGGTCTGTCACCGAGATCCATCTGTGACAGGCCTCGCAAGGTTTGAACCCGGTCCGACGGTGGGACATCCCTTGCGCACCAGGAGTCAAAGACTCAAAAAAACAGTCGACATAACGTCGAAAAAGTTTAGTCAAAAAGTGACTAAAAGGGTGGCTCTCTCCGGATCTGCGCTAGGCTGGCGCAGAAAAAGAAAGAACGGACGTCAGCGACGTAGACACTGCGACGTCAGCCCGGCGACCACGACGCCGACCCGACTGACGCCACCCACCGACGCGCAGGGGTACTGCTAAGAAAAAAATTCTCCGGATCCAGTCTGACGCCTGGGGGTAATTCTAAGGTAAGGAATCTTTAAGGAACAGTCTCTTTCAGATACCTTCTTTTAGGGTCAACATGGGCAGAAACATATTGACCTTATGGCGCAGGTAGAATTATTCCCCACTATTTTTATTCTGCCACAAGGGGACTCATTAAATTGTGCTTTTCCACCTAGTATGTAGTTTTATTCATTTTTTCCTCGCAGACACTTTCCCATCAGCACATCCTCACACCATCCCAGATTCGATGAGTGGCATAGCTTGCCTACTACATACAATCCCCCTAAGCTTCCCTATACTTTGAAGGGTAGTAGCTTGTACCTACTCCTTAGGAGAAATGCCAATGATGAAGCATGTGACCCATCGGGTGGGTCAGAGCCGTCTTCATTATCCATGAAGAGTTGCCCATTAAACTATACTGGAATTAGGATCTAGTTTATGTGTTGGCAGCCTGTTCTCTATGTAGTTATGTTAAATGGTGGCATGGTCTGCCAACACCCAGCCACAAACTGGAGGAAAACGGAAGGGGTGGACAGAAAACCAATCTGACTTATCCAGTGGTTGGACGAAACTGCACACCAGCCAGATAGGCAACATCGAATCCTGCCCCCCAATAAGTCCCATATGACCATGTAAGGGGAAACTAAAGCAGCTTGATGGCGGCTACCGCAGGTGAGGAACAGGACTGCTGCATCTGCTCGTGGCCTTGGACCCTGCCACCATCACTTTCTTTGGTTGGAGCCATGAAAAAGTTGGACATGCTGTGAGGGCTGCCTCTTCCTGCAGGCAAGACCCATCCAAGTGGGAAAAAGTAACCCTGGAGAGCTAGCCAAGCACA
Organism: Calotriton arnoldi; assembly: GCA_963921515.1. Classification (NCBI taxonomy): domain Eukaryota; kingdom Metazoa; phylum Chordata; class Amphibia; order Caudata; family Salamandridae; genus Calotriton; species Calotriton arnoldi. The sequence continues at coordinate 327,801 of CAWUFW010001733.1, read as the reverse complement.
GCAACCTCTAAAGTGCTCTAGAGTAAAACCCACCTTCTCACTCTGTCAGACGTCATGAATGTTTGGAAATTCTCAGAAAACCTGGTAGCATGACCTGAAGAATGCTACCTGATGACTATGCTGGTACCCATGGCATGGCCAATGCAGTCCGTAGTGTCCCGACCCACCCTCAGAATGTATTTAACCACATCTTGGCTCTCATATATGGTTTGGACAAAGGGAGGGCAAAATACTTCAAGGGGAGAGGACTAGATGTAGCTCACCATGCTTCAAAGCACAGTTGCTTAATGGCCCAGGAGGTATACAGCGTCCAATGACCATAGGGTTAAAACTAGTGCTAGAGAAAGCCCATTTGCCTAGGTTGGTAATCTTTGGAACTCCAATGACCATAGGCTTATAACTAGTGTTAGAGACAGCCCATTAGCCTAGGGTGGTAATCTTTGGAACTCTGTACCGGGAGGAAGAGTAGGAAAAGCATTAGGGTTCTCCTTCCCACTGAAACCTGTACGATATGACTCAACAGATTCAGATATTGTTTCAGGAACTAAGGATACCTAAGAGGAGGAGACTCTCCACGGAGCAATCAGGCGACATACACGTGGCGCAGAACAAGGTTTGATCCGGGTAGTCACAAGAGCCTTAGTCAGGGCTCTGTTTAATAGCAGTCAAAGTCTCAATCAGCAAGTTTGCCTTGGTCTCCACTATGGACAACTGTAAATTCAAGACCTATGCTACCCTCCATATGACCACTGCAAAGAATGCACTCTCTTCAGTAGTGGGGTCGAAGAGTAAATGTAAGTCGATTTCAGGCAAAGTGTCCAAACCACTGGCATTCTGAAGGTCAAGATGGAGACCGGCATCAGAAATATCAGTGGGGTAAAATATCCATGTCTTCCTCTTTATTATGAGGAACCTGTTCGTCCTCCTGGAATGACTTCCAACCTCCGGTAGTACTGGCACTGTTGCGAGGAAACATTGCCAAGCCACAGGCTTCACTGAAGTTATTTCATAGCATGACAAAGGCAAACAAGTTACTTACCTTCGGTAACAATGTATCTGTAAGAGACATATGTAGTTATAGATTCCTTACCTTAGAATTACCCCCAGACGTCAGACTGGATCCAGAGAATTTTTTTCCGTAGCAGTGCACCTGCGCATCAGTAGGTGGAGTCGGTCGACTCCGCATTCATCGTCGGCGTCGTGGTCACCGGGATGACGTTGCAGTGTCTACTTAGACGCCGCCCCTGCACACTGATCACTGGTGCACACAACTAGGGCCCTAAAAGGGAGTCCCTATCCCTAGAAGTCAGTTCGCAGAACGGGGAGGATGGGTGGGGCAGTAAGGAATCTATAACTACATATGTCTCTTACAGATTCATCGTCACCAAAGGTATGTAACTTGTTCATCTGAAAGAGACTGTAGTTATAGATTCCTTACCTTAGAATAGATACCCCAGCAATAACAACACCGGAGGTGGGTCTGCGAACTAAGTTCACACCAAGAAGTCCTGGAGAACAGAACGGCCAAAAAAACCGTCTCTCTGGACTTGGCTGTCCAGGCAGTAATGCTTTGTTAACGTGTACACGGATGCACACGTGGCTGCCTGGCAGATGTCAACCAACGGAACACCACGTCCCAGGGCAGTAGTGGCTGCCGTCGCCCTGGTAGAGTGGGCACGTAGTCCTACTGGAGTTTCCTTTTTAGGTCTTGCAGACCTAGCGCTGGAGCGTGCATGCGCTCCTCGCTCTGCGAGGCTTATTGTCATCGATACGCTTTCAGAAGGGGACTTGAAGCCCCGCCCATTTTTTTGATTGGCTGGCGTTATCCTCCATGCTAAACGCTGGCTCCCGATTGAAAAGGAGGCTTCTTAGTCCCTCCTTGTTACCGCCCTGTCTTCTTTTGGGACGGCCCATCCCGACTGGATCTTTGACTTGCGGCGTTACACGGTCTCCTTCATTACTTGGTGTAGGCACTTTGTTTTTTCATTAAAGTGAAAGCACGATGTTAACAAGCGTCTGCCGTTGCGCAATGGCGACAGCTTGTTTTTAAATGAAGGTGATCTCGGAGGAACCGGCGGGCAGCGATCATTTTCCTTTCCACCAGGGAACAAGAGTTTGAACACTTACAGTTGAGCTGATTTAAACTCGCATTTCATTTATTAAAAAAAAAAAGTATAGCGCCAGCAGTAAACTAATTAAGTTTCACGCTTTATTAAAGGGAGAGTAGAATTAAAGTTGGGACTTCTCCTTGTGATGTAGCCTTTGCCATTACTTCCTATAATCGTGCTTTAAGCTAAAACAGATTTTTAAAACATGTTATGTTTAAGATTTTTATGTACGTTTTAATGATATTAACTTGGTATTTATTCTTGCTGGGCGTGATTGCGTTGATGGCTTGAACGTTTTGTATTTGAGCAGGTTGTCGTTGTTTAATAATCCGAATAAAAATGTATATGTAGGCCAAAACATGCAATTCTTGTGGGACATTAAAGATGTGTGTGTTTTGTGTGTGACAGTGACTATAAACAGCGTGAGCTTAGAACTTACAATACTCAAAATGCGTGCATGAAAATATTAATACTGTATGCTGTGTAGTGTGTGAGCGCGCGCTCACGTACGTGCAGTTAAAACTACAGGCAGCTGAGAAGGCATTATTATTATTCTAGCTTGCAAAGCTCCTTAAAGGAGCAGTGCAGCCTAGCCAACCTTGTTGCAAAAAGAAACATGTAAGAGGAGTAGTGATAAAACGTTAGACGCAGGTTCCTCAGTATAAGATTCCTACGGGAATTTGATGTTCCCACGCGATACTGTCGGGAGCAGCGACTGTCTTTGTGCTGGCTGGCACCTGGGTTCGTTCTGGGGAATCCCCTCCTGGGGCATGCCCTAACATAGGCTGCTGCGCCGGTCTCCTTAAACTCCATTGGGAGCAGTTCGGCCTCTATCTGGCGCTAAAAGGCCCTTGGAATGGCGAGGCCGCATCTGTTGCCGCTCGCCATGTCTGCCAGGTCATGTCTCTGTTCTCTTCTACTTAAAAATGCAAGGCCTTGGTGACGCGCGGGCTCGTGCTCCGGCTCCTCTGTGATAACGTTCTTGTGATAGGAAGAGGTTGTACCTATAACCTGATTGACAGGAATGGCGTTCTCTTTACATCACTGCAGGAAGCACACTTTCAAGTGCCTGTGTCAGAATGCAGAGGTCACATCAGGGAACGCGCTCAGCAGAAGAAGAATAACAAGCATTTTCAATGCAATAGGTATCGCATTTACGCGAGTTTAAGCTATTGGCATTGTAAATGACAATGCCTTTTATTTATGTTTTAAAAATGAAAACAAAAATAAAAGGCATGGTCATTTATGTCAATAGCTCAAACTCGCGTAAATGCGAGACCTATTGCATTGCAAATGCTATTTTGCCAAGGAATAGCAGATCTTAATGCATAAGACAACCCATCGAGAGATGGTACGTTTGTGCACTGCCCGACCTTTCTTGGCACCCACATAACCCACGAAGAGTTGATCGTCTACCCGGAAGTCTTTAGTGCGGTCAAAGTAGAAGGACGGCGCACGTTTTGGGTCCAGACGGTGGAGTCTTTCCTCCTCTTTGGAAGGGTGCGGAGGCAGGAAGGTGGGCAATGTGATGGTCTGGCCTATGTGGAAAGAGGCAACTACTTTGGGCAGAGAAGAAGACCTAGTACGAAGGACCACTTTGTCCGGATGGACAGCAAGAAAGCAAGGTTTGGAAGAAAGACTCTGAAGCTCACTCACCCTGCGAGCAGATGTGATGGCAAGCAGAAAAGCAGTTTTCAAAGAAGACGAAGAGGACAATTATGTAGTGGCTCAAAGGGAGCACACATAAGATAGGTGAGGACAAGATTCAAGTCCCACTGGGGCATTACGAAAGGAGAAGGAGGAAAGAGATGAGTAATGCCTTTCAGAAATCTGTTAACGATAGGGGACTTGAAAAGAGAAGACTGATCAGGAAGGCGAAGAAAGGCCGAATGGCCGAAAGATAGCCTTTAAGGGTGCCCAGAGCAGAGCCCTGCTGGGCCAAAGAAAAAATGAAGAGGAGAACCTCAGAAAGAGGATCCACAGCCTTTGCTGTGCACCATGCCCCAAATTTGTTCCAGCTACAGGCGTATACCGTTTTAGTGGAGAGACGTCTGGCTGCCACGATGACGTTACAGACTTCGGGAGGAAGGTTGAAAGCTGTTCACTGTCGCCGCTCAATCTCCACGCAAGGAGGTGGAGGCTGGACAGGTTCGGGTGGAGAACCGTCCCCTGCTGCTGCGACAGAAGATCCTCCCAAAGAGGCAGTCTGATTGGAAGTACGATGGCCATGCTCAAGAGCTCGGGGTACCAGACTCTTCGTGCCCAGTCCGGAGCCACAAGAATGACTAGGGCCTGGTCGCGCTTGATCTTCTTCAGCACTCTGGGTAGAAGTGGTACAGGCGGAAAGGCGTACAGGAGGCCGCAATTCCACTCGCGACGAAAAGCGTTGACGAGCGAGTGCCGCCTTGGCAATTCCAACGTGCAGAACTGCTGACGCACAAGTTACTAACTTGTGTAACAATATATCTGTAAGAGACAGTAGTTAGTGACAGATTCCTTACCTTAGAATATCCCCAGGCGTCAGGCTGGATCCGGAAAGTTTTTGCGTAGCAGTACCCTTGCGCGTCGGTAGGCGGCGTTGTGCGGCTCCGCGTCCGTCGTCGACGTCGGGACCGCAGGGATGACGTCGCGGGCAGTACTTAGACGCCGCCCCTGCGCGCTGACGTCAGTTCTGTACACGACTTTCCGCGCCAGGAACGCAGAGCCATGCAAGAAGCTGACATAGGTGTCTGAAAAATACTAGGGCCCTGAAAGGGATGTCCTTAACCCTAGAAATCAGTTCGCAGAACGGAGAGGATGGGTGGGGCGGTAAGGAATCTGTCACTAACTACTGTCTCTTACAGATATATCGTTACACAAGTTAGTAACTTGTGCATCTGAAAGAGACACGTTAGTGACAGATTCCTTACCTTAGAATAGATACCGCAGCAATACCAACCCCGGTGGTGGGTCTGCGAACAAAGATCAGACGAGGAAGTCCCGGAGAACAGAACGGCCAAAGAAGCCGTCTCTCCGGACTTGGCTGTCAAGGCAGTAATGTTTGGTAAACGTGTGCAGCGAGGCCCACGTAGCTGCCTGACATATATCCTGTAACAGAACACCGCGGACTAAAGCCGTGGTAGCCGCCGTTGCCCTGGTGGAATGGGCACGCAGCCCAACAGGAAGCTCCTTCTTAGCCAAAGAATAGCAGGCTTTGATACACATAGTGACCCAGCGGGAGATGCTCCTTTTGTGTACCGCCCAACCTTTTTTGGCGCCCACGTAGCCAACAAAGAGCTGGTCATCCACCCGGAACTGTTGTGTGCGGTTGATGTAAAAAGAAAGCGCACGTTTTGGGTCCAGACGGTGGAGCCTCTCTTCCTCTCTGGAAGGATGCGGAGGCGGAAAGAAGGTGAGCAAAGTGATGGTCTGCCCAATATGGAAGGCAGTAACCACCTTTGGCAAGAAGGACGGACGCGTCCTAAGAACAACCTTGTCTGGATGAACAGACAGAAAGGGAGGTTTGCATGAAAGAGCCTGGAGCTCACTCACCCGCCGAGCAGAGGTGATGGCCACCAGGAATGCTGTCTTCAGAGTAAGAAGACGAAGAGGACAACTATGTAGAGGCTCAAAGGGAGCGCACATTAAGAAGGTAAGAACCAAGTTCAAGTCCCACTGAGGCATTAGCAAACGGAACAGGAGGAAAGAGGTGTGTAATGCCTTTAAGAAACCTGTTAACCACAGGGGACTTGAAAAGGGAGGGCTGATCAGGAAGCCTGAGGAAGGCCGATATCGCACAAAGATAGCCCTTGATGGTACCCAGGGCAGAACCCTGTTGGGCCAGAGAAAGAAGGAACAGAAGAACCTCCGAAAGAGGGGCAGAAAGGGGATTCACAGCCTTTGCTGTGCACCATGCCACAAACTTGTTCCACCTGCAGGCGTATACCACCTTAGTGGAGGGACGCCTGGCTGCCAGAATCACATCACAAACTTCGGGAGGCAAGTCGAAAGGAATCAACTGCCGCCGCTCAATCTCCACGCAAGCAGGTGTAGACTGGACAGGTTCGGGTGGAGGACCGTCCCCTGCTGCTGCGACAGAAGATCCTCCCGAAGAGGCAGACGGATCGGGGATCGACGCACATACTGAGTAGCTCGGGATACCAAACTCTTCGAGCCCAGTCCGGAGCCACAAGAATGACTTGGGCCCGGTCGCGCCGAATCTTCTTCAACACTCTGGGTAGAAGTGGTATAGGCGGAAAGGCGTACAACAGACCGCAACTCCACTCGCGACGAAAAGCGTCGCCGAGCGAGTGCCGGCTTGGAAATTCCAACGCGCAGAACTGCTGACATTGCGCGTTCTCTTCGGTGGCGAACAGATCTAACCAAGGCTCTCCCCACTGCTGAAAGAGACCTTGCGCCACCTCCGAGTGAAGACGCCATTCGTGATCCATCATGCACCTGCGGCTGAGTTCGTCCGCCCTGGCGTTCAGGGAACCTGCCAGGTGTTGAACCATCAGGAATTTGCCTTGATGTTCCAGCCATGTCCAGAGGCGCAGAGCCTCCTGACATAGGGTCCACGACCCCACCCCGCCCTGTTTCTTGCAATACCACATGGCGGTGGTGTTGTCTGTGAACACCTGCACTACCGTCCCTTTGACAGAGGGAAGGAATGCCTTGAGTGCAAGTCGGATCGCCCGGAGCTCCAAAAGGTTGATATGGAGCCGGGACTCCGCCGGAGACCAGAGGCCTCTGATCTCCGCCTCTCCCATGTGACCGCCCCATCCCAGAAGGGATGCGTCCGTCACAACTGTGTGCTCTGGCTGGGGAAGGAGAGGGATCTGCCCATGACCCATTGCCGGTTCGAGAGAAACCACTGCAACTGTTTTGCAGTCCCCTCCGAGATCTGGACGTGATCGGACAGGTTGCCCTGGTGCTGCGCCCACTGGAACTTCAGGTCCCACTGCAGAGCCCGCATATGCCATCTGGCATGATCGACCAGCAGGATGCAGGAGGCCATGAGGCCCAGCAGCCTCAGGGTCATCCGTACCGAAACCCAGGATAAAGGCTGAAAGATCAGAATCATAGCCTGAATATCCCGGACTCGCGGTTCGGGAGGATAAACCCGAAACTGCGTCGTGTCCAGAACTGCTCCGATGAAAAGGAGCTGTGGAGAAGGAATCAGGTGCGACTTCGGCACGTTGATGGAGAACCCCAGCGAGTGCAGGAGTTCGGCCGTTGTCTGGAGGTGGGAGACGACTGCCTGGGACGAGCCCGCCTTCAGCAGCCAGTCGTCGAGGTAGGGGAAGACTGAAACCCCTGCCCGGCGCAGATGGGCTGCGACCACCGCCATCACTTATGTGAACACCCGAGGGGCGCTGGTAAGGCCAAAAGGGAGCACGGTGAACTGAAAATGCTCGAGGCCTACCGTGAACCGCAGGTAACGCCGGTGGGCCGGCAGGACGGGGATGTGTAAATATGCGTCCTGCAAGTCCAACGCTACCATCCAGTCTCCAGGGTCGAGAGCAGTCAAGACCTGAGCTAGGGTGAGCATCTTGAACTTCTCCTTCCGGAGGAAGCGATTGACGTTCCGGAGGTCCAAGATAGGACGCATGTCCTCCTTGTCCTTTTTGGGCACCAGACAGTAGTGGGAGTAGCAACCATGTCCTACTTCTGGGGTCGGACCGCGCTCGATGGCCCTCTTGGCCAAGAGGGCCGCAACTTCCTTTTGAAGAAGCACCAAGTGATCCCCTGACATGCGGTGGAATTGAGGTGGCATGGCTGGGGGGATGGTCACGAATGGGAGGGAGTAGCCCCTTCGGACAATGTCCAAGACCCACCTGTCCGAGGTGATGGCACGCCCCCGTCTGCACAGCTCCAGGCTCCCATTTAAAGGCCCTGCAGTTCGTTTTCTAAAAGTAAGTGGTTTCAGCACGCTATGGCCATAAAATAATTTCACCAACTTGTAAGCCTTTATTTTTTAAAAACCTACCCTGTGCCCTTCTTGCCTTAGAATACAAAACCAATCATCCCGGCCAGCTGCCTTTCCATCCCGGGTTCCCTCCAAATAAGTAAGTGTTCCCTTGATTTCTTGCTCCAGCCCCCACGCTCACTGTCAAATGCAAGACCCCATTAATTTTCTCCTTTTCTTCAGGCAAACAGAGTCCTGGACAGACATTCCCACTCAGTTCTTTGGCGCCATTAATTCACGCCTTCAGCCCATTTTAAAAGTATGTTCACTCCTGTAACCTTTTGCTAAACACTAAGCTGTTACTTTAATAGATTCAAGCTTGTGCTTAGATTCAAGTTTGTGCTCTAATCTAATTACTGTCTCGTTCTCACTGATTAGATCAGTACCAGCTGCCCACATCATTAACAGACGAATGGGCCTAGGATAATTTTCCTTTCTTCTAGTAAGTCCACAACTCTTTCCTTAGCATTAAGCGCCTTGCTATCAATGCACCAGTCTCCCTTTTCCATGATGCCTCCAGTTTATAATGGGCTAGGGACCATGTTAAATAACAGCTGCAGTAACTTTCTACTCTCACCTCCTTGACTAACTTAATGTCTCATAGCACCAACTCAGTTGTACAAGGAGCCATTATGTTTCATAGCGCGCGCTATTCTTAACTGTTAATTTTATTTCACATTAATTGTGTTTTACCCTGCTGCCTCAACCAAATGCATGGTTTATGCTGATTAGTTGCATAATAGGGAGCCCCAATCAATGCATTAAATTGATTGTTTGTATACACAGAGGGTCTTTAAATTAATTATATTTCCCATTCCACTACCTCCTATTTAGATTCAGCTTGCTCACCCTTGTCCTGAAGATGAACCCCACTTATTGGGTTCGAAACGCCGTCGACCACCATACAACATGAACTCCTATTACTCCTTGTAAAATAACTGTGGAGCTCATTATACTGTTGTCAATGCGATGCCTTTTTAAACCTCACTATCACCCTGCATGTCACGCTCCTTTCACCTAAATGTATGTGAGCACCTGAATACTATACAAAAAGTTGTAAAATAAATGTCTATCATTTATCTGACCTACATGACTCTCCTCTGATCTTTCCTTTGCTCCCTCATGAATTAATTTCAAAATCTTAGAACCAAGTGTTCCCTGCTGGGTCACTTTCTCGCTTTGGACCATTTAGGCCACACCTGAACCACTGTTTCCTTAATATATATGGTGAAGGTGATGGCGGACCCTGGCCACGAAAGGGGCGAAAAGCAGACTGTTGCGGAGGGCGCACAGCAGAAAGGCCCAGGGACTTGGCTGTAGCCCGCGAGTCCTTAAAGCGCTCCAGCGCATGGTCTGCCTTTGTCCCAAAAAGACCGACTCCATCAAAGGGCATGTCCATAAGAGAGTTTTGGACATCACCCGAGAAACCAGTGGTCCTCAGCCAGGCGTGACGGCGCAGCGCCACTGTCGTCGCAAGCGATCTGCCTAGCGAGTCGGCGGTATCAAGGCCACATCTGATGGTGTACTTTGCCGCATCTCTTCCCTCCGCAATGGTGCGGGAAAGCAGTGTCTGGACCTCCTCAGGACACTGGGGCAGAACTCGCGCCACCGAGTCCCACAAGGAGTGGGAATATCGGCCCAAGAGGCAAGTGGTGTTGACTGACCGCAAGCCAGCACTGGCGGAAGAAATTCCCAAATTGATCCAGGCGTTTGGATTCCCTATCCGGGGGAGCGGTAGGGAAGGCGCTTTGGGAAGGAGAGGCTTGGACCACCAAGCTCTCAGGGGTGGGGTGTAGAGAGAGGAACAGGGGGTCGCCCGGAGCAGGGCGATGGCGTCGGGCCACGTTCCTATCCACAGGAGCCCCTGTGGTGGGCTTGGACCAGGTGCCCAAAAGAACATCTGAAAGCGCCTCGTTGAACGGCAGCAGTGGCTCCGAGGAGGTAGCCGCCGGCTGAAGCACTTCCGTCAGGATGTTAGTCCTGACAGCCACTGTAGGCAACTGGAGGTTTAAGGCCCCAGCTGCTCTACGCAACACCGTTGCAAAGTTTGCACCCTCCTCCGTTGCCACAGAAGGAGGAGACAGCATGCCAGAGTCAGGGGAGGTGTCCAGACCACTGGCATCCCCAAGTTCCTCAGTCCAGTCCTGATCAAACTCACACTGCTGTCTGAGAGGGTCATCAGACCCCTCCCAGTTATCTTCGTCCTCCAATGAAGGTTCAAAATAAGGAGGAGGGACATGTGGGACCCAAAGTCCCAGCGGTGTCGGAGCCGGCGTCGAGCGACGCCGGTCCGGCGCCATGTCCGGATCCGGAGAGAACCGGGGAACGACGCCGCCCGGAGCCTCGGGCGGCATCGGGAACGGCACCGGAGAGATCGGCGCCGGTGGAGGTGTCGTCAGGTCAACCGGCGTCGATCGGGGTTGTGGCAGCACCGGGGTCGAGGCCGGGGCCGGGACCGAGGCCGGTGTGACATGCGGCGCCGGGACCGGAGTCGCCGGCGGTGCCGGAGAAACCCCATCAGGGCCCGCGGGGCCCGAAGGCGCACCGGGGGGACCTTGAGGCCCGAAGAGGCGGGCCATGGCCGACAGGAACTCCTGTATCTCGGCCGGAGTCGCCCCCAAACCCGGAAAGGACGGGTAATGCGGGGCGGCTCCACAGGCACTCCCGGAGCCGCGGGGGCGGGACGGTGCCGACAGGACCCTCAGCCGAGTCACGAGACCGGCGAGGGGAAGTCGCCGAGCGAGGACGCTTCTTTGACTTCTTATACTTCGACTTACCGGAGGAGTGCGAAGACTTGGACCCCGACGATCGTTGAGGACTCCGCGACTGGCCCCTCGACCTCTCACGTGACCGGGGCTCGAGGAGCTTTTGAGACCGCTCTCGCAAAGCCTTCGGGTGCAAGGCCCGGCAGTCGGAGCACGACTTCGTGTCGTGGTCGCGGCCGAGGCAGTAGAGGCAATCCCGATGCGGGTCTGTGATCGACATCATTCGACCACAGGCGTCGCATGGCTTGAAGCCGGGCATCCCTACCGACACCTTCGGAGTCGAGAGACTTCGAGAAAACAGTGAAAAATTCACCAAAAAACGTAGTCAAAAAATGACTAGGGCACTGCTCTTCCCGGATCTGCGCTTACTGGCGCGGAAAAAGAAAGAACTGACGTCAGCGCGCAGGGGCGACGTCTAAGTACTGCCCGCGACGTCATCCCGGCGGTCCCGACGCCGACGACGGACGCGGAGCCGCACGACGCCGCCTACCGACGCGCAAGGGTACTGCTACGCAAAAACGTTCCGGATCCAGCCTGACGCCTGGGGATATTCTAAGGTAAGGAATCTGTCACTAACGTGTCTCTTTCAGATATTGTGCGTTCTCTTCGGTGGCGAATAGATCTAACCAAGGCTCTCCCCACTGCTGAAAGAGACCTTGCACCACCTCCGAGTGAAGACGCCATTCGTGATCCATCATGCACCGGCGGCTGAGTTCGTCCGCCCTGGCGTTCAGGGAACCTGCCAGATGTTAAACCACCAGGGATATGCACTGATGTTCAAGCCATGTCCAAAGGCGAAGAGCCTCTTGACATACGGTCCATGCCCGGTTTGTTGCAGTACCACATGGCAGTGGTGTTGTCCGTGAACGCCTGCACTACTCTTCCTTTGACAGAAGGAAGGAATGCCTTCAGTGCAAGACGGATCGCCCGAAGCTCCAGAAGATTGATGTGGAGCCCGGAGACCAGAGACCTCTGATCTCCGCCTCTCCCATGTGGCCGCCCCATCTCAGGAGTGACGCATCAGTCACCACTGCGAACTCTGGTTGGGGAAGGGAGAGGGATCTGCCGCTGACCCAATCTTGGTACGTGAGCCACCACTGCAACGGACTCGCAGTCCCCTCCGAGATCTGGACGACATCAGAAAGATTGCCCTGATGCTGCGCCCACTGGAACTTCAGGTCCCACTGCAGAGCCTGCATATGCCATCTGACATGATATACCAGCAGGATGCAGGAGGCCATGAGGCTCAGCAGCCTCAGTCATTCTCACCGAAATCCGGGATAGAGGCTGAAACATCGGTATCATAGCCTGAATATCCCGGACTCGCTGCTCAGGAGGATAAGCCCGAAACTGCACTGTATCCGGAACTGCTCCGATGAAAAGGAGCTTCTGAGAGGGAATCAGGTGTGACTTTGGCACATTGATAGTGAACCCCAGCGAATGCAGGAGGTCCGCCGTAGCCTGGAGGCGGGAGACAACAGCCTGGGGCGAGCCCGCCTTCAACAGCCAGTAGTCGAGATAGGGGGAAGACTGGAACCCCTGATCTGCGCAGATGAGCTGCGACCACCATCTCTCTCGTGAACACCCGAGGGGTGCTGGTAAGGCCAAAGGGGAGCACGGTAAACTAAAAATGCTCATGGCCCACCGTGAACCGTAGGTAACGCCGGTGGGCAGGCAAGACAGGGATGGGAAAATAAGGGTCCTGCAAGTCCAAGGCTACCATCCAGTCTCAAGGGTCGACAGGACCTGAGCCAAGGTCAACATTGTGAACTTCTCCCTCTGGAGGAAATGGTTGACGTCCCTGAGATCCAAGATAGGATGCAGGCCTTTGTCCTTCTTGGGTACCAGGAAGTAGTGGGAGTTACAACCACGACCTACTTCCGGCACAGGGACCCATTCGATAGCTCCCATGGCCAAGTGATCCTCCGACATGCGATGGAATGGAGGGAGGGGTACTCTCGAAGGGGAGGGAGTAGCCCCTTTGGACTATCTGCAAAACCCACCTGTCCGACGTGATGTTGTGCCAGTGAGGGAGGTGATGGCGGATCCTGCCGCCCACTGGCAACAGGTGGCCCTGAAAAGTTGGACTAGGAAGGTTTGGAGGCTTTCCCTTAAAGAGAGTGCCCTCAGTCGCTCAACTGTTTTCAACTGCCAAACCCCCTGCACCTAAAAAACCAAACTATAATTTCAGCAGGGGGGAAAGATGAGGCTACGGGTGGGGGCACCCTAGCACAATTAGAAATACAAAACACGCAAGGGTCCCAAGGGGCTACCCCTAGTGAGCAACTGGTGGACTTGGAGGGTGTAGAGCTGGTTACTAAACTTGGGAACTTTGAATCCTCCTCTCAAACTCTAGAGGGTAACCTATTGATCACCCCAGCCATAATATTGGGAGATCTGGACCACGACAACTCAGAGGGAGGGGCCACTGGCTCAACAAACCCTGAATTAGATATCAACTATTATCCAGCAACAGTACTCCCCCACTCTCCGGATTCTATTGGGAAGAAAACTCCTCCAGCTCTACTGATGGGGCATTCATGGACCTTAACGGTAAAACTCTCTCTAATGAAACCAGGACAGTACAGCGGTCGAAAGGTGGGCGTAGTAACGCCAAATGGCGCAGCCAACTTAAATGTGACTATTCCGACTCTCACGCTGCTCTATCCTTCGGGGAGGAACCAACCTTAAATCCTGATCAACCGAGAACTCCCGCACTTCCCATTGGTGACACCATTGTAGAACCCTCCCTGATAGACATATTAGCCTCCATCAAACAGTTTCAGGAGGAGGTTAGATCTGAAAACCTGCCTGCAGCGAAGAAGCTACAGGGGGGCATGAGGAAGCTGAACAAAATTTGCTCAGACATAGGTGATCGGGTTACCCAGATCGAAAGTCGCACTGAATGCTTGGAATCTGAAGTTACTTCCCTGAAAGAACTTGGTTCATCACAAAGCAGTCTTATGACGGATGTAATGTGGAAACTGGAAGATCAGGAGAACCGCCAGCGGCGGAATAATCTCCGCCTCCTTGGGATCCCTGAAGGGGCAGAAGGGGATGACCCGCGACGCTATATTGTGAAGCTACTCCAGGGGGCCTTTCCAAATCATCCCGAATGGAACTGGGACCAAGAAGTTCAACGCGCCCACCGTTTCCCTCTTAATTTGAAAAAACGCCTGGAGGGTAGTAATAACAGTGGAGAAAAACCTAGGGCTTTTCTTGTCTTTTTTGGCAATTTTTTATTGAGACAGTTAGTTTACGACCAGGCCAGGCCTAACTCCTTAAAATGCTTTGAGGGGGTGTCTTTTTTTGCGAAGCCTGATTTCTGCCACTCCACGGTGGAGCGGAGGTGGCGTCTTAGTCAGCTTTTTGCACCCTTCCAGCAGCTGGGAGCTCAAGTTTTCTTGATGAACCCGGCCAGGTTGAAAATCATTGTAAACGGGTTTACTCGCACTTTCACCTCAGAAATTAAAGCTCAAGAATACTTAGATGAGATAAAGTCTAGAAAATAATCACAAAAAAAAAATATATATAAATAAAATAAAGGTATAGAACTTCAGGGATTTCTTAAAGGTTGTAGCTGAGATTTTTAGGCTTTTTGTATTAGCTAGGGGTTTGCGCTGTCTCTATGGGCCAAAGCACCTGTTTTATCTAATTTTTAATGTTTCACATGGTGTGGGTGGGTGGCGGGGACCAATCGCGAGCTGTAATCACTCAGGGTCTCCCTGATTGCTCTAAGAAAGGGGGTGAGGGAGGGTGGGGAGAAAGGGGGGGAGACTGTATTTTTTTAGCCACGTAGATCTCTGTGTACAGATAAAAAGGGGAGAAAACGGGGAGAGAAAAAAAAGAGAAAAAGGCAAAAAGGGATTATGAAAATACTGAATAAGTAACTAGAAGGAATATGTTTGGCCGAGGGGCTCAACTACAAAGATAGTCAAGGGTTATTGATGATTAATGCAGTTTGGCATAGGAAATTCAGATGTGTTGAGGAATTATTCAAGTTTAAAACATCTTTATGACCATGACATCTCATTTTAGATGTATTAGTGTTAATATCTGTGGCCTTAATGACTCCCGAAAGAGACAGAAGGTGGCTCATGGGCTGCGTCTGCTGGGGGCCGACATTGTCTGCCTCCAGGAAACGCATATTGAGGGCTCACAGCTACATCTTTTAAACACACTTGGATATAAATTAGTTGGGGGGACTTCTCAAGGGGCACGGGTGAAAGGGGTGGGGATTTTGATACAATATAGATCATCACTACAACCCATCCGCACTAAGGTTGATCCACGAGGCAGATGGGTTTTGGCAGAATGCCGGCTATCTTCAGGGCTCTTATTCACCCTCTGTTCAGTCTATGGATGTACTGTTGACGATCCTGAAGTATTTTACTGGCTTAACAATGAATTAGTTCACTGGCCCCTTCCTGTGATTCTGAATGGAGATCTGAATATCAATTTATCCAGTGACTGGGGGGGGAGCAATCAATGGAAATACACAGGCCGGAAACCTAAGTTATTTCAAGCCATTAGGAGCCTAATGGATACACGCGGTCTTATTGATGTTTGGACCTCTCTGAAACCATCCCAGCCAGGCTATACTTACTACTCGGCCCCTCATCTTTCTCTAGCTAGGCTAGATTATTTCTTCGTTTCATCCTCTTTGATTGGCCAATGTGATATAGATATGGCACCCCGCTTTTTGTCGGACCACAATCCTTTAATTTTAAGCTTAGCAGGGTTACCCTCTCACAAGGAAATGCCTTCCTGGAGCTTTGAGCGAGCACTTCTGAAAGATGAAGGGTATCAGATCTATATGAGAGGATGGATTGAGAAATTCCTAGCTGAAAATATTGGGTCTGCCCCTGTAATGATTGTCTGGGATACACTGAAGGCATGTGTCAGAGGGGAAACCCTACAATTTTCTGCAAGGAAAAACAAACAGGAAAAAAAACAAATTTTGGAGCTCCAGGGCAAACTTGCAAAGGCAAAGGCTGAGAACAAATTAACTGAGGCGTTCCAAAAGGGGGACGACACGGCACTAGCACAATTAGAAGCGTTGGGCATTAGAGCCAAAATGGGCACGATCTTGGCCGAGAAAGCCGCGGCCAAGTGGGCCGCTTCAAGAGAAAAAATTCATGAATGTAGTGAGCTTATCGGCCATCAGTTGGCCGTTAGAACAAGACAACAAGTAACCCATAACACAATACAGGCCAAACAAATGCACACCGGGGAAACTACGGGTGATCCCCCTAAAATTCGATCAGCCTTTCACGAGTTTTATCAGAACTTATATTCTGAAAATGGTGTTGGAACGCAAGAACAGACGAGGGGAAAAATAGATAAATATTTAGATCTGGTTTCTTTAAAACAGCTGAGCCCCGAGGATCATGACATGTTAGAAGCACTCCCTGCATTAGAAGAAGTTACTATGGCTCTCTTCAAATTGCCAGATGGCAAAGCGGCTGGGCCTGATTGTATCCCCGTGGAATTTTATAAGCTTTTTTTTCCACAACTAAAAGATCTTTTTTTTACTATAATCGAGTGAATTTATAATGGCTCCTCTCCACCGGTGTCCTGGGCAACTGCGAAGATTGTCATCTTCCCTAAAAAAGATAAACCACCTCTACAAATGGGCTCTTATCGTCCAATCACTCATATTAATGGGGATTCCAAAATGTATGCCAAGATCATATCGTTTAGACTATCCTCTATTATTAAACATCTAGTCTCTAAATGGCAGCACGGTTTTATTCCCGAGAGAGGCACTACCGACCACATCCGTCGAACTATCACCTTATTAGACGCTGCTCAGACTACAGGAGACCCGTTCGCGCTAATACTGCTGGACGCTGAGAAAGCATTTGATCAGGTCTCCTGGGAGTTCTTGTGGAGAGTTATGGGAAGGATGCATTTTGGGGCTAAAGCTATACAAACAATAAAAGCCCTTTATTATAAACCTACAGCGTGTTTATCGATCAATGGGCAAGCAACTGAGAAGATAGTAATTTCACGAGGGACGAGACATGGCTGTCCCTGCTCACCGTTACTTTTTGCTCTATACATTGATCCCTTAATAAGGCGGGTACAAAATAATTTAGATATTAGGGCTATCACTAGATTTGGCTTAGACACTAAAATTATGGCCTATGCAGACGATCTGGCCTTGGTTACCTCTGACCCGGAAAAGGCTATAGCTGCAATTGAATCAGAAGCTCAAGAGTTTGGAAAAATATCTGGCTATGCTTTAAATAGAGATAAAACCCAGATTATAATTAATGAGAAAATAAGATGGTCTGATAAAAGAGTTGTTACCAGCGCTAAATACCTGGGGGTAAGCATAGCTGCAGATTTAGACTCTATTGTCTCAGGAAATTTGATTCCTCTGGCTGTTGAAAACAAAAGAGCTTTGAATAGATTGAACAACTTGCAACTGACCATAGTAGGACGCTGCAATGTGCTAAAAATGATCTTTTTCCCAAAGCTACTTTATTTTTTTAGAGCTATTCCTTTGGAGTTTAATAACGCATTGTTGCTGAAATTTGAACGTCTCTACTCTCAATTCATCTGGGCATATTCACAACCCAGAAGAGCGTTTAGGTATCTATCTCTCCCACGGGACAGAGGGGGCTGGGCACTCCCTAATATAAGATTATATTATTGGGCTACGGTTTTACAAAACTGTTCTATATTGTTACAAGAACAACTCTTGACTCCAACAATGCCGCTTCCGTCATCATTTGAATTGCTGCTCGGGCCTGAGGATGTCTGTGGCGCCAAGTGGAGTATGGGTATTATAAGAAGGTGAGATTTAAGTCTTTGTTAGGCACATTTAAAGTTTTTTCCTTGGTACGGAAACTTCTGGGCATAGGTAGGCTAAACTGCTATACCCCAATTAATCATAATCCTTACCTACCCACTATTTTTGGGAGATGTTATTTTCAAAACTGGCTTACCCTCGGTATTCTTAAATTAGGGGCCTTCTTCTCAACGGAAGGTATTCTTCCCTTTGAGGCTCTCAAAACACAATATAATCTGAGCCCTAATGAGGCTTTTAAATATCTCGCAATTAAGGATTTCCTGTCCCGTAAGACCGGTGGGCTCTCTGGGTTTATCCCCAATGATCTAATTAATAAACTATGTGGATCCCCTGTCCCTCACATTGGATATATTTATTCTACCTTGAACAATCTTATGCCGGACAATTTAGCTAGAGTTTCTCTCAAATGGCAACAAAAATTGGATACTACCGACAGCGATTTTAATATGGCATTATGTGCCGCCCAGAGTGATCTTCTTTCAGCTAAACTCCAGGCGCAGTTTTTAAAACGGTGTTTTTTCTCTATCTGACACCGAGTAGAATTGCAAAATGGGGGACAGGTCGAGGAACGCTATGCCCTAGGTGCGCGGAATCGGAAGCAGACTCTATACATATGTTTGCTTCTTGTGCTCTATTAGGGCCTTTAATCAAACAAATACAGGACTTCTTTAAGAAGATCTTAAAACAGGATGTTTTATTAACACCTACAACCATCCTGTTGGGCATCCAGGACACTGTTGACAGTAAGAATGGAGGGGCTCTGGTATTCGTCGCTATGACAATATATAGGCTATGCATTACGTCAGCATGGATCGATCCAAACCCTCCATCATTCTCTCAATGGTTAACCCGCCTTATTGCGACATGTAACCTAGAGAAAGCCATATATTCCAAAAAAGGTAGGCGGGCCAAAAGAAAGGGTTTAATAATCTGGGAACCCTTATCAAGGTGGCTGGTTCAAATCAATGGTTAAAGAAAAGGCTGGTATTGTATACTTTCTGCCAGAGAACGGCAAATATTGTTTTAAGTCTAAAATAATCTGGAAGGCCGAGTTGTGTGATCTAATCTGCTTAATCTTGCATTAGAGCACATATCACTTTAAACTGTCTTTATTTAGGGCATTGCCCCTGACAATTAGGGACTTATATTTGACGCACTTTAAAGCATTTGCATTTTTATCGATATACCCTTTACAAACACAAGAATGAACTCTAGCCATACGTGAAGAAACATTGTTTTATAAAATCATGTCTGATATTACGATGTATAGGAATTATTTCTCTACCTATTTTCCAATTTATTATGTGGCTAATTTATTATTCCGATGTTTGGAGATACTAGGGAGGTTGGGGGGGGGGGCGGTCAAGATGTTTAACACTGCTATGTTGTTTATTTGGTGTTTGTATTACTTTGAATAAAAAAAAAAAGAAAAAAAAAAGGAAGGTTTGGAGGCTGCTGCAGGGGGGGGGGGGTCATTGGTGGACTGGCCGGCCCGCTGGCTCCCAGACCCGCGACACTGGGTCCCACGTCCCCGAAAAGGCTGGGTAGCCTGCGCGGCCCTGGCTGGAACGTGGGCATCCCTTCTGTAGCCACGAAAGGGGCGAAAGGCAGACTGCAGGGGGCGAGAAGTTGCTGGGAGGCCCAAGGACCTGACCGTGGCCCTAGAGTCCTTGAAGCGCTCGAGCGCGTTGTCCGCCTTGTCACCAAACGGGCGACGGCCATCAAAGGGCATGTCCAAAAGTGTGGATTGGACATCCCCAGAGAAGTCAGACGTTCTCAGCCAGGCATAGCGCCTCAGGGCTACCGACATGGAAACCGTCCTACCCAGCGAGTCGGCGGTATCCAGCCCACACCAGATGGTGAACTTAGCTGTGTCTCGACCCTCAGCAACAGCGTGGGTGAGCACGGCCAGGGCCTCCTCCGGGCACTGTGGCAGCACTTGCGCAACCGTATCGCACACCGTGTGTGCATAACGGCCCAAAAGACATGCAGTGTTCACCGACCGCAGTCCTAAGCTGGAGGAAGAAAACATCTTCCCAAGATGGTCCAGCTTCTTGGATTCCCTATCTGGGGGAGCAGTAGGGAATGTGCCTTTTGAGGATGAGGCTTTGACCACCAAGCTCTCAGGGGTAGGGTGTTGGGAGAGGAAAAGTGGGTCGCCCGGGGCCGGACGGTGGTGTCGGGCAATCATCCTGTCCACAGTAGCCCCTGTGCTGGGCTTGGACCAAGTGCCCAGAAGGATGTCAGTGAGAGCCTCATTAAAAGGCAGCAGGGGCTCCGAAGAGGCTGCTGCCGGCTGAAGCACCTCAGTCAGGAGGTTAGTCCTGACAGCCACCGTAGGAAGCTCGAGGCCCAAGGCCTCAGTCACCCTACGCAACACCACTGCGTAGGAAGCCCCCTCCTCCGTAGCCACGGTAGGGGGAGAAAGCATACCAAGGTCTGGGGAGGTATCCAGACCACTGGCATCACCCAACTCCTCTCGCCAGTCCGGCTCCTCAAGTTGGTCTGCTAGAGGGTCAACCGACCCCTCCCAGTCCTCCTCACCCTCCTCTGGCTGCCACTCAGGGCGCTAGGGAACGCCAGGGATGAACAGTGGTACAAAAGTACCCGCCGGTACCGACATCGGTCCAGCGCCGTGTCCAAATCGGGGGTGAGGCTGGGGTCGGGGGCGTCGTCACTGGAATCGGTGCCGGGGAAGGTACCGTGAGGTCGAACGGCACCGATCCGGATCCAGGCCTGGATCCTTGGGGACCCTGTGGCACCGAGGCCGGAGCTGCTGGCATCCAAGGCCCAGGGCCCCCAGCCGAGTCCGTGGGGCATGAAGTCGCACCTGCGGAGTCTGGCTGCCCAAAGATGCCGTGCAGTGCTTCGTAAAATGCACGAAGCTGGGCAGGGGATGCTCTGGCTCCAGGAAAAGGAGGGAAGTGCAGAGCCGTCCCAGCAGGCTCCGAGGAAGGAGCCGGAGAGCGACGACGCTCCAAGTCCCGCGTCGGATGCTTCTTCGCCTTCTTCTTGTGCTTCGACTTACCCGAGGAGTGCGAAGACTTCGAGGACGAATGGTGATGGCTCCGCGACCAGTCCCGCGACCTTCCCCTTGACCGGAACCTTGAATGGCGTGGAGCGGACTGCCGGGACTCCAAAAGCTTTCGGGACTGCTCCCACAAAGACTTCGGGTTCAGGGACCGGCAGTCGGAGCATGACTTTGGGTTGTGGTCGCGCTCCAGGCACCTCAGACACACGAGGTGTGGATCGGTGACCGACATCAACTTGTGACAGGAGTCACAGGGCTTGAAACCGGGCCGACGGCTGGACATCCCTCGTGCACCAGGAGTCGAACAACTCAAAAAGATGTCAACAAAAGTTAAAAAAAAACTTTCGTCAAAAAGTGACTAAGGGTACCGCTCTTTCTGGATCTGCGCTGGCTGGTGCGGAAAAAGAAAGAAATGACGTCATCGAGCAGGGGCGGCATCTACGTAGATACCGCAACGTCATTCCGGCGATCACGACCCCAACGACAAACGCGGCGTCGACAGACGCCTCCTACCGACGCGCAGGGGTACTGCTGAAGAAAAATTCTCCGGATCCAGTCTGACGCCTGGGGGTAATTCTAAGGTAAGCAATCTATAACTAATAGTCTCTTTCAGATAAGATGCCTAGAAGGTGAGTTATCGTCAAAAGAAGAAACCTGCTTAAACTGCTGTACCGTGTGTCTAGTAGCCGACAAAAGTCAAAAAAGGGTTAGTCAAAAAGTGACTAAGGGGCATGCTCTCTCAGGATCTGCGCTAGCTGGCACGGAAAAAGAAAGAACTGACGTCATCGCGCAGGGGCGTCGTCTAAGTAGACACTGCGACGTCATCCCGGCGACCACGACTCCGACGACGAACGCAGAGTCAACCGACGCCACCTACCGACGTGAAGGGGTACTGCCACGAAATAATTTCTCTGGATCCAGTCTGACGCCTGGGGGTAATTCTAAGGTAAGGAATCTATAACTACAGTCTCTTTCAGATAGAGATATATCAGAAGTCAGTTCTGGATCCGACACACAAACCAGTGTCAAACTAGTGGGGTTTGCAGCAATGGTGTCTGGGATTTAGGCAGACAACCGGGGAGGGCAAGGATACGGCCAAAAGAAGTGAGTTGGAGCCAGGGAAAGGCCCACCAGCAAAAGCCCAACTGGATGCAAAGACGGATCCATGGGGCCTAAAGTACACCAGAGGAACCCGAAACACGTACATTATCACCTACTTAATGGCCTGGAGAAAATTGAGGCGCATCAGCTCAGATCATTGGAATCAGCTCTTAATGCTGCCGTCTCTTTCAAGTGCTGACTGCACAACTTCTCCCTGGAGAGGCAGAACAGGATCAAATCCAGCATTGCCTTCTTTTGCTTGGGTAGACACTTGGCTTTTGATTTCATCTTGAACTTACAACGGGATGGTGACTGGACGATAAATGGGAATAAACCTCAAGACGTTTCTTGTGCTCAGCAATTTAAAGCTTTGCTTCACACTCCCTGATGGTTTTTGAATGCATCAGGGAGCATTTGTTGCAGGACTTCGAGTTATGTTTGGAGCCAAGGCACCAAAGGCAGACATGGTCTGGGTTTGTGACCAACACTTGATGCCTACAGATGCAGAATGGTTTAGTTACTTACCTATAGTAATGTTCTTTCTGGTGGACACTTTCGAACAGCAGATTCCTTACCTTGTGAATATCATCAGGCACCAGACTGGATGCGGACACTCAAAAGGTAGTGCTCCTGCAAGCCAGTCGGTGGAGCCCTGCGGCCCACTGTCAAATCTATTCTGTTCCGGAAGTGAGAAGCGGAGCCGCATATAAGAGCCACCCATACGCACTGACGAACAAGTTACTTACCTACGGTAACGCCTTACCTGGTTGGTAAAGACTATCTAGCCGCAGGTACCTCACCATAGAATATTCCCCAGGTGTCAGACTGGATCCAGAAATGTTTCGTGAGCAGTACCCCTGCACGCCGGTAAGTGGTGTTGTGCGGCTCCATGCGGTGTCGTCCGTGCCGGAAAGGACGTTTTGAGGAGCTCATATAGGAGCCACCCATTTGCACTGATGTTAATTATTTTTCGTGACTTTCCACACCAGAAGCGCGGAGCCACGAAGTACACTGACCACTGGTGTGGAAAACTAGGGCCCTGAAAGTGGAGAACCCTGTCCCTAGAAATCAATTCGCAGAGCGGGGATGATGGGTGGGTCGGTAAGGAATCTGCAGCTAAATAGGAATCTCTACCAGATAATGCGTTACCGTAGGTAAGTAACTTATTCATCTGATAGAGACTTCTAGCCGCATATTCCTTACCTTAGAATATATACTCAAGCAATACCTCCCCGGAGGTGGGTCTGCGGACCAATTTCACATGAGGAAGTCCTGCAGGACCGAACGGCAAAGTGCCCATCTCTATGGACCGGACTGTCCAGACAGTAATATTTGGTGAACGTGTGCAATGAAATCCAGGACCGAAACTCCGTGGGCTAACGCAGTGGTTGCAGCCTTAGCTCTGGTGAAATGAACACGCAAACCCTCCAGGGGTTGCTTCTTGACCAATGCGTAGTTGATTTTTAATGCAGAGCACGATCCATTGGGATCTGGTCAGATTCTGCACGGCCCGTCCTTTCTTCGCTCTAACATACCCCACAAAGAGTTGGTCGTCCACCTGGAACTCTTTTGTGCGGTCAAGGTAGAACAACAATACTCTTTTTGGGTCCAGAAGGTGAAGTTGTTCCTCTTCCTTAGAGGGATGAGGCAGAGCGTAAAAAGGAGGCAGAGCGTAAAAAGTAGGCAGAGTGATGGTTGGCCTACGTGAAATGGAGTGACCACTTTTGGAAGAAAGGAAGCTCTCGTACGAGGCACCAGTTTGTATGGGTAGATGTTAAGATAAGGAGGCTTGGATGATCAGGCCTGAAGCTCACTGACCATCCAGGCAGATGCGATTGCCACGAGAAACGTCATCTTGATGGTAAGGAGCCTGAGTGGACAATTGTGTGTAGGCTCAAAGGGAGCGCACATAAGCAAGGTGAGGACGAGCGTGAGATCCCAGTGGGGCATAATTAAAGGGATATTAGTTGCAAACCTTTCAAAAACCTATGTACAACAGGGGATTGGAAAAGGGAAGGTCAGGCAACTGAAGAAAAACAGAAATTTCAGATAGATATCCCTTAATAGTGCCCAGAGAAGAGCCCTGCTGGGCAAGGGAAAGAACAAACAGGAGCACCTGAGAAATGGGGTCAGAAAGGGGATCAATGTGTCTTTCTGAACACCAGGCCACAAATTTAGCCCAAAGGCAGGCGTAAACTGTCTTCGTAGAGGGACACTTGGCTGCCAAGATAACATTACAGACATCAGGCGGAAGGTCGAAGGCTATCAACTGTTGCTGCTCAATCTCCACGCAAGAAGGCGAATTGTTGACAGTTTCAGGTGGAGGACCCTCCCCTGCTTCTGCAACAGAAGATCTTCTTGAAGGGGCAGCCTGATCGCAGGACTGATGGTCATGTTCAACAGCTCGGGATACCAGACTCCCCATGCCCAGTCCGGAGCTACAAGGATGACTTGGGCACAGTTGTTCCTGATCTCCTTGAGAACTCTGGGCAGGAGTGGCATGGGTGTTAAGGTGTACAGGAGGCCTGAGCTTCACTCGAGACGAAAAGTGTCTCCGAGCGAGAGCCGTCTTGGAAACTCCAGCATGCAGAACTGATGACATTGCACATTCTCGTCGGTGGCGAAAAGATCTAACCAAGGATCTCCCCATTGCTGAAAGAGACCTTGCACCACCTCCGGATGTAAATGCCATTTGTGATCCACTAGGCACCTTGGGCTGAGTTTGTCTGCTTTGACATTCAGAGAACCCACCAGATAATGAACCACCAGAGATATGCCCTGCTGTTCCAGCCATGTCCAGAGACGGAGGGCCTCTTGACAAAGGGTCCACGACCCAACCCCGCCCTATTTGCTGAAGTACCACATGGCGGTGGTGTTGTCCGTGAACACCTGCACTAGCCTTCCCTGGATGGAGGGTAGAAAGAATTTCAATGCCAATCGGATTGCTCGAGCTCCAACAGGTTGATGTGGAGCCGGATTCCGCCAGAGGCCTCTGATCTCCACCTTTCCCAGATGGCCGCCCCATCCCAGGAGTGATGCATCTGTCACTACTGTCAGATGTGGTTGGGAAAGGGAGAGGGGTCTGCCGCTGACCCTGTTGCAGTTCGTAAGCAACCACTGCAGCTCATTCACAGTTTCCCTATGAGATCTGGACCATGTCGGAGAGATACCCCAGACGCTGTGCCACTGAAACCTCAGGTCGCATTGCAGAGCCTGCAAATGCCAACAGGCATGCGTCACAAGTAGGATGCAGGAGGCCATGAGGCCCGCATCCTCAGTCAGTCTCACCGAAATCCCGTTCAGGAGGATAGATCCGAAACTGTACCGTATCCAGAACGGGTCCAATGAAAGCGTGTGTCTGAGAGGGAGACAGGTGTGATTTCGACACGTTGCTAGTGAATACCAGCGAATGCAGGAGGTCCGCCATATTCTGGAGGTGGGAGACGACAGCTTGGAGCGAGCCCGCCTTCGGCAGCCAATCGTCAAGATAGGTGAAGACTGGCGCCACTGATCTCCGCAGATGAGCTGCAACCACCGCCATCACCTTGGTGAACACACGAGGGGCGCTGGTGAGGCCAAAAGGGAGCACAGTGAACCGAAAATGCTTGTGTCCCACCATGAACCACAGGTAGGGCCTGTGGACAGGGAATGTGAAAATAAGCGTCTTGCAAGTCCAATGCTACCATCCAGTCTGCAGGGTCCAGGGCAGACAGGACCTGAGCCAGAGTGAGCATCTTGAATTTCTCCTTCTTGAGGAAGAAATTGAGAGAGCGAAGGTCGAGGAAAGGATAAAGGCCTCTGTCCTTCTTGGGCACCAGAAAGTAGCGGGAATAGCAACCACAACCTACTTCTGGCGCCGGCACTCTCTCTATAGCTCTTTTGGCCAAAAGAGCCATCACTTCCTGGCGGGAAAGAGACAGGTGATCCTCCGTCAGCCTGTGTTAAGTGGACAGCATGGAGGAAGGGGTAGTCTCGAAGGGGAGGGAGTAGCCCCTTCGGACAATCTGCAAAACCTACCTGTCCGATGTTAGGGACTGCCAGCTGGGCAGGTGATGGCAAATTCTTCCACCGACTGGGTGCCCATGATGACAAATGGGCAGACTAGGAGAGTTTGGAGGCTGCAGGGAGAATGGTGAACTGACCCGACCGCTAGCCACCTTTTGGCCCCCACATTTTTAACTACTCACTCCACAACCCTACACTCACTGCACCCTCACTTACACTCATCATCACAACATCTTACTCTAAAGATTTCCGACAAAGAGCCCCCTCGAGGGCCCATTGGGCTTTGCAGCACCAGGCCAACGAGGAGCTGCCCGATGATGAAGCATTACACCCTTCTGGGTGAGTGAGGGCTATTGCTTCTGATCAATCGGATCCCCCGATCCAGTTGATCAGCCCCTTTTACCGACTGACAGCTTCTCTCTTCTCTTCCTTCCTTTCATGTGGAACAGCACACTTTCATGGTTAAATGAGGACTGGACATCCCCAGAAAAGCCAATTGTTCTCAACCAGGCATGGCGTCGTAAGGCAACTGTTGAGGAAACTGCTCTCCCTAGTGAGTTGGTGGCATCAAGTTCACAATGGATGATGAACTTTGCTGCATCTCTCCCATCTGCGACAGCCTGTGAGAGCCCGGTCTAGGCCTCCTCCGGGACCATTGGCAGCACCTGCGCAACCATATCCCACAGGGCATGGAAATAGCGGCCCAAAAGAAATGCAGTGTTCACAGACCGCAGTGCCAGGCTGGTGGAAAATAACCTATTTTTTCCTAGACTGTCCAGCCTTTTGGATTCCCTGTCCGGGGGTGCAGTAGGGAATGCGCCAGGATTTAGGGGCAAGGAGGCTTCGACCGCCAAGCTCTACAGGGTAGGTCGAGGAAATGGGAGTCCCCTGTAGTGGGGTGGTGGCGGCAGGCAACTGTTCTGTTCACAGGAGCCCATGTTGGGCTTAGACCAAGTCTCAAGCAGGACATCAGTAAGGGCCTCATTGAAAGAGAGTAGCGGTTCTGAAGATGACACGCCCTGCTGAAGCACTTCCGTCAAGACAGTTTTGACTGCCACAGAGGGCAAGCTAAAGTTCAGGACCTCAACTGCCCTCCGAACCACAATTCCGAAGGAAGTTCCTTCTTCCGTAGACATGGTAGGGGGAGAAAGCATGCCAGTATCTGGAGAAGTATCCAGTCCACTGGCTTCACACAGATCCTCGGCCCAGTCCATTTGTTCCTCATAAGGCTGGTATTCTACAGGGTTCAGAGACCCCTCCTAATCCTTCCAGAGTCCTAGCACATAAGAATAGGGGTCTGGTCGGCACAAGATGACGTCCCTCCGGCTCTGTGTCAGAGTCGGGGATAAGATTGGTCATGGTGCTGCCACGAGCATCGGCCTTGGGGAAGGTCGAGATGACACTCTTTGCGCCGATCCGGATTCTTTTGTGGAACTCTGGGGCTTGACTGGTGCCGGTGGCATGGAGCCAGTAGGGGCCCCTCCTAAACCTGTAGGGCCTGAAGGCGCATCGGAGGGAACAGGCCCCCAAAAATGATGCAAATGGCCTCAAAAGATTCTCAGAATTGGGTGTGGATCGCTCCGGCTCCCCGAAACTCGAGGGAGGCGCGGAGCCAACCCAGATGCTGGCTCAACCGCGGAGCCAGGCCTCGAGCGATGACACTCACTCATCTTATCGGCCAACGGACAAGGTAACGGTAAAGCACGCTTCAATTACTTTTTTGTGGGACTTGGACTTACCCGAATGGCCTGATAACTTTGAATGAGACGACAACCTCTGGGTCCGCGACTGCTCCTGGGACCTTCTTCTCGACCAGAACCGTTAACGTTGCGGCGTCGCACGTCGAGCTGCCATAAACTTGAGGGACTGCTCCCTCAAGGCTTTCGGGAACAGAAGCAACCTAAGACTGGTTTTGCCATTGTTAGGGCTCTTCAGCCAGGTATAGCTTGGCTCCAATGGCACAGTATAGGAAAGTGCCCCTTTTTGCATGGTTACCCCCCACTTTTTGCTTGATACCTGATGCACTTTGACTGAGTGTGCCCTTGGTCTCTGCCAATCAGGTTCCTAGGGCCTGTGTTCTTTCCCAAAACTGTACCTTTATTTTCACAATTGCCACACCTCTGGCTCATATGCAAGTCCCTTGTAAAAGTTACCAGTGGTACCAAGGGCATTGCGACCAGAGAGGGTCTCTAAGGGCTGCAGAATGTATTGTGCCACCCTCAGTGGCCCCTCACCAAACACATACACACTGCCATTGCAGACTGTGTGCTTTGGGGCAGACAAAACTTAAAAGTTGACATGGCACACATCCCTGTGTGTTAATACTGCCAAAGCTGTTGATTCTTTGGACCCCACGAAAGAATATATCACAAAATAATTACAAAAGATTAATCTCCTTTCTCCTTTATGAATTATTTTTTTCAAAATCTCTAATCATGAGACAAGTAATATTTTCTGCTCTAGTACAAAGACCACTAATGTAGTCTACTGCTTTACTTCTAATAACATCTGATTGCTAGATGTCATATTGCTTCATACAATATATCATATATTGTTGTAATTACAATCGTTACAAAATGTAATTGCCCAATGCATTTCGGGATCAGAGCTTCCATCCGGACAACTAGCTGAATAATTTACCTTTTCGCAGTTTTTAAGAACCAGAAGAATTTCCTACGATCCAGAAACAGCCCTAAAGACTATCACAGAACACAAAAAGAAGTATTTACAAAGAAAGTATCCATCTAAACTATTGGAAGACACAGAATGGAAAGTCATGGACAATCATTACTTCAACAACAACCGAAAAAAGAATAAAAAAGAACAGTATTTGTTTCCAAATATTCCACACAGTCGAAAAACATCAAAAGAATTGTAAATCAGAGATGGGAACTTATACAACACGAACCGGATTTTAAGGGTCTCTTTGAAGATAAACCCATATTTGCTTACATGAGAACGAAAAATTTGAAGGAAAGATTGAAATTCTCCAAGGCAACACCAAAAACAAATATGACACGCATGTGACGATGTTACAATTGCATACACTGTAATAATGCTATAATCTGAGTAGCATCACACACCACAGATCAGGCAAAGGTCATCAAATTACGACATTCACTACTTGCAATACACACAATGTAATATACAGCATAAAATGTCCATGTGGTTTGTTATATATTGGCAAGACAGAACGGAAAGTGAAAATTCATATCATGGAACACAAAAGCATGATACGTAACCAGAATGTTATCTCTAATCTAGTGGTACATTGGTTGGACTTCAAACACACGATCTCACAATTGAGGTTCCAAATTATTGAAGCTTTAGAGTCATATACAGGCTGTAACAATTTTCAGGTGTTATCGCAAGGAGAAATTTATTGGATAAAGCGCCTTGATACATTGCTTCCTAAAGGCCTTAATGATGAGATTGCTATGAGCTGCTTTCTATAATGTAAAATTCTTTGCGGTGAGCAGAGCGACATATGAAAAATTTTCTCCATTAATCTTTACCATTCTTTATTCCTTCACTAACAGTGCAATCATCTTTTCACTTTATATTGTTTTTTAACAGACTTGTATACTCAACTAACCCATTGAGCAATAATATTTAACGGCATAAGAATAGGTCGCGGACTAGTGTTTTTTCAATTTGCATTGATATAATCACAGGAAAAGGGACTGTTATTCATCTAGTCAATTTTTGCTATTATTTTCAGGAAGGTGTCCATTAGATAGCCAGCACAAAGGGCCCTAATAGCAATTTCACAAATACTAACTCACGATATCACATGGGCATCTTTCATTAGTGCATGGTAACATGTGGAAAGTCAGTATAATGCGTCCACGCATGATAGTTAACGTTGTTACATACTTATTGGGGTATTTAGCTGACAGTAAAGGTCACGACGTAGAGCAAAAATTATAGTCACACAGGGATTATTGCAGCGACAGAGTTAACAGGAAACGGTATAATTTTGTTAAATTCCAAATACGGTCTGTTTGATTAATGATCAACATATTAGAAGTATTGTCCATTTCAACATGGCGGCCATACAAGTTAAAGATCGATCTTGTATTAGGTCAGTTTGAGTCCTATTTTTATGTTCATGTTAAGGTGGTTTAAATGGAGGTGCCTCACGACGCAGTAAGATTCTCCGACACAGAAGAGTTTTTGGTTTTTGGACGGACTCCATGAGAGCAGAGGTATTTTTGGAATGGGCATCTTATAGTTCAACTTAGAAATTTACGGCTTCATTCATGGAAGTAGTCATGGTGCTTATGCAGTATTCTTTCGTTGCATATTAGGGTGAGCATATTCCATGATGAGCATTGAGAACATTAATCAGTTAACGGGTCCCAGGAACCAGTGGATTTTGAGTCTAACCTCGAACGGGTAGGCTATATTACAGTAGCAATGCTAGACAGTATTAACAACAACGTTATCATGGTGAGACATTTTAATGGTTATTGCTGGGTCTTTGTTTCGTACAGGCACCAACAGTATAGAGTGCTCGCAGGATTTAAGTAATCGGTAAACGTAAATCTACAACATTGTGTGGTTATCACGAATCACTGGGTGTGAACAGGACATGCTTGCAGGGTTATCAGTTAGGGCACTGTTTGTTATGCACCTTTTCCATTATTTTTCTTTGCTTCATACTTGTCATATAGAGGACAGTTGAGCAACATGTAAGAAGGCAGATTTTTTCTGGTTTTCTTCGAAGATGCATGAGCACAGTGGGATTTGGCTCATCTTTAACATGGATTCCAATCATTTATTGTATGTCTCGGGTAATCTCTCTCTCTTTTTCGATTGTCTTGACAGCAACTCATTATCTCTATCATTTTCTCTATGATATATAACATTTATGTAAACAAACAACTAAAACGCCCAGCAGCTGCTTGTTACGTAGGCAGTGGACCTACTTGCTAATTTTTGTTTGTTTTACTCTAGTTACAATCATCGGCCCCTGAAGAAGGGAGTGCATCCTGAAATGCATTGGGCAATTCAGTTTTGTAACAATTGTAATTACAACAATATATGATATATTGTATGAAGCAATATGACATATCTAGGAATCAGATGTTATTAGAAGTAAAGCTGTAGACTACAGGAGTGGTCTTCGTACTAGAGCAGAAACTATTACTTGTCTCATGATTAGAGATTTTGAAAAGACGAATTCATAAAGGAGATTCATGTTTTGTAATTATTTTGTGATATATTCTTTCGCTGTGCTCGTGGGGTCCAAAGATTTAACATCTTTGGCAGTATTAACAGTTAAGCATGTGTAGGATCGACAACATACACACCCACAGAAGCATGCACTTGTTTTAAACTTTAGCATATCAAGATTAACAAAGAGTGCACGATAATTTACAGAAATCAAAACACATCCCTGTGTGCCATGCCCACCAACCACTGCCTGCGGCATAGGTAAGTCGCCCCTCTAGCAGGCATCACAGCCCTAAGGCACGGTGAACTATACCACAGGTGAGGGCATAGGTGCATGAGCAATATACCCCTACAGTGTTCGGGTCCATTCACAGACATTGTAAGTGCAGTGGAGCTATATCAAGTACATTCGAACTCCACAGCTCCATGATAGCTTTACTGAATGCTAAGGAGTTTGGTATCCAACTCATCAGCATAATAAATCGACACTAATGCCAGTGTTGGATTTGTTACAAAATGCACTGAGAGGGCAGCTTAGAGATGCCCCCTGAAAAACAAGCAACTCCCTCGTGTCCAGCTGATTGGTCTGCACCAGCCTGCAACACGTAGACATGTTTCTGACCCCCTGAGGTGGGAGCCCTTGTGCTCTCGTGGGTCAGGGACAAAGGCTGCTTGGGGTGGAGGTGCTTCACACCTACCCCAAGCAGGACCGGCATTCAGGGCGGTGAGCCTCAAAGGCTTCCTGCACGTTGATATGCTAGCCAGGGCCTCTCCACATAGTGGAGATGCCCGCTCTCCATGACCAGGCCCCACTTTTGGCGGCAAGGTCGGCGGAAAAATTAGTAGTCAGGAGAGGTGTGTCCCCTCTCTGCCAGGACCACTCCTCAGGTGCCCTGGACCGAGGTGCCCCCTCCTTAGGAAATCCTCTATCTTGAATCGAAGGATTCAACCCAATCAGGTTAGGGGGATGACCCCTCCTCAAAGGGAGGAGACATTCTAAAGGTGTTGTCACCCTGAAGGCAAGTAGCCCATTGGCTACCATTTGTCAGTCCCCGTAACGCCCCTAACTTCAGTATTTATGGGCACCCGGAACCTTGATCCTCAGATTCCTGCAACCTAAGAAGAAGATGGATTAAGAAGACACCATGCAGCAAAGCAAGAATACACCTACTGCCTTGGCCCCAGCCCTACCGGCCTGTCTCCTGCTTCTCGAGCCAGCCAAGAAGAAGAACGCCTGACCCGTGGCAGCGATTTCCAAGAACCCCAGGAAGACTACCACTCTTCAATAAAGACCAGATCTCTTGAGGATGACGGCCCTGTCCAGAAAACCTCCAACACCAAGGATTCCGGATCTAGGTGGATCCACAACACCTGCCCACTATGCACCCGATGCCCATGGCCCGAGTGGCTCACCTGTCCAGTGAAGTCTCCCTGACGATCCAGACCTCGTCTCCATCGGTGGCCGACTTCTCCTGGACTCCACCAAGTCGCGTGCAGCCTCTACACGAAGGGTCTCCCTGACCGTGACTGGCTCCAACCCAGAAGATCCAACACCAAAAGGTACCCCTGCATCCTCAGCCCTCTGGCCTTAGGGAGTTCAACCGACAGTGCCTCAACCTCCCCAAGCCCACCAACTTACCTGCCCAGCCGCTGGTGGTGAGAAGTTGGCCTGGTATATGCTGTCCACTAATTAAAGTGGGCACCTTGCACCAGTCCAAACGACCCTTATTGATGATTAGGTCAAAGATAACCTTTATGAAAGCAATCCTAGTGGTAGCTATGGAGAGCAGCCTTCAGGCTTAATCTTGAAGGAATGTAAAGCAGCTTGTTTTACCAGAATATCACCTCCAGAATGACTAAATGAAAGGAGAACCACAAAAGTGTTATATAAAAATATGTATTTATTACTAAAACACTCTCTACTAATCTCTACCCGAGATTAGAATATACAGTACACAATATTAAATCAATAGAACGACGGTAAATAGCACAATACACAGTGGGCTCCAGGGGGAGACCGAACCATATATACAAAGAAAGTGGTATACCAACCACGACTTCAATAGACACAGTGCCTAAAGCACATAGAATTGCTGGGACCCCAGGG
The DNA here is from genome assembly GCA_963921515.1 of Calotriton arnoldi. Classification (NCBI taxonomy): domain Eukaryota; kingdom Metazoa; phylum Chordata; class Amphibia; order Caudata; family Salamandridae; genus Calotriton; species Calotriton arnoldi. The sequence goes on along the minus strand of CAWUFW010001733.1, from coordinate 294,739 downwards.
AACCACCCACAGGAGTGACACAGGGAGCCCACGGAGGACGGGTGCAGTGTGGGAACACAGACACGAGCTCCGTACAACTCTATGGGAAAGTCGCGGTTGGAAAATCACAAGTTGAGGACACTTCGGAGAGGACTTCAAGCAAACCCTTTGGAACATAGAAGGCTCTAAGGCCAGCACCCTTGTGAGTACCGAGGTACCCGTGTTACCTATCCCAGAGGAGCCGGATGCATAGGGGTCAAGTGGTGTCGGAAACCCTCGTCGTTTTCAATGGCGTGATGCGAAGAAGTACTGCTGCCGGAAAGATGAAAAGTGTCCGGTGGAATCCAAGCCTGGATTCGGAGTAAGAAGAACCTGAAAGCAGAGGGGACAGAGTCTGGGTCACTTCGCGTGACCAGGGGCTCGATAGACGAATGCCCACCATGTCGGGTGCTTCAGGTGTGAAGATAGGATGCTCGACTCTGCAGCCACGGGGACCAGGAGACGTCGACGACGACCAAAGTCCGGAGGTGAGCTGTCCCACGAAGGATGTCGAGTGCTGAGGGGTCAGTGTCCGGATTGAACACCAACAAGCCTTGGCAAAGGCAACCCACGCGGGCAGAGGAAACAAGTTACAGTATGGACCAGCAAGGTCCAGGAGACTCTCCAATCTGTGAAGAGTCAGGGCACGTCTGGAGCAATCAGGGAGGCCCAAGGAAAGTCAAAGTGACCCTCGCCAGGACCCACAGGCCAACGGACCAGGGATCGCGAAGGGACCTCGAGCTGAATCACAAAGCACCAGCCCACAGAGCACTCGTGGAGTGGAGGCCGGAGATCTTTGGTGGAAATGCTGCTCGGGGTCGGGACTACACGTAGTCCAAAGCACAGCCTCAGGGATCGCCGAAAAGCATATGCTGCTGCAAGAGTACACGGTGCACAGGGGTTCGGGTTGCACGGTCCCCACGAGGGATACTGGTCTCAGGGTTGCTGAGAGAGCAGATCGACCTCAGGGACGCTCGGGAACCCACCTCCTGTGTTGCAGAAATCTTCGGAGTCCTCAGGAGCTCGGGAGATGCAAACCGGTCAGATGCGTTTAGGTGCCTGCTGCTGCAGGGGAGTAACTCCTTTACTCCAAGGGAGATTCTTCTGTCGTCCAGCGAAGTGTAGACCGTCAAAGTACTTGGTTTCTGCTTGCTTTAGTCCAGGTAAAATCTAAAGTCCTGTACTCAGGTTTCCTACTTTATACCCAAGGAAGGCGTTGGATTAACTCTGGGGACCCACCTAGGGGAGGGTCAGGACAGAGGGGTGGCTACACCCATGTCCTGTGTCCAGTTTCGCGCCAGAGCAGGAGCAAATGGCTCCTGCAACCGGTTTGAGCAGGACTATGCACGGGGACACCAAATGTGCCCCCAGTGCAGACTTTCTGGCACTTTAAGAGTGCACCCACCCAGCCCCAATACACTAAAGCCTGTCTGGGAGGTGGTCACACCTCCCTGTGACAGGGAAACCTATTGTCAGGCCTTCCTCTGCTCGAGCTTGGCTCAGCAGCAGGAGGGCAGACTCGTGTCTGTGGCTGGCAGCATCCATTTTGTGCTGCCCAGGTCGAGAAAGCTGGTACCGGGTAGACCGGTGCCCCATAGTAGTGGTACTACAAGGGAGGAATCATACCTCCCACACCAGTTACTGGTGTGGAGGTACGATTCCAAGGTGTTTGACACCAAACACGACATGTTTCTAAGCAGCCGTTTTAAAGTTAGCATTTACCGCAAGGTTATAATGCACTTAAGTATATATGGTTGGCTGCATCACTGACAACCCCGGAGAATAGATTCCGAAAGCTGCAGAGGGGCTCTGCTCATGCAGGGGCACCCTCTCACACAAAACCCAGCCCCCTGCCTTCAGGATTGATAAGGCCTGCCTTAGGGGTGACTGATAGGTTTATATGTGTAGTGATTTAGAATAGATATAGGTAACCTATATCTAAGTAAGGGGTGCATGCACCTCCTTACACAGGTTGCAGTAGCAGACCTGCGGTGTCATTTTGAATGGCCTCTCAGGGGTGGCATAATACATGCTTCAGCCCCTGGGAGGCCTCTGGGGTACCTATACCCTAGGTACATGGTGTACCATATACTAGGGACTGATAAGGGTACCCCAGAATCCAATCTGGAGTGTACCTAAAGTACATGCAATCAATTTATAGGAGAAAGCAGATAGACTGGGGTCCTGAATAGCAGGATCCCAGTCAGACTAGGCCAAAAACAGTGAGACATCAACAAAAAGTGGGGGTAACTATAAGAAGCAGATCCTACTCTCCTACACAACCCCCCCCAACCCCCCCAACATAGGGACATTAAACTAACCTTGATCAGTTGAGTCTTCATGTTCTAAGTGGAAATATCTGGAGAGTCCATCTGCATTGGCATGGTTACTCCCAGGTCTATGTTCCACTGTATAGTCCATCCCCTGTAGGGAAATGGACCACCTCGAAAGTTTGGGGTTTTCACCCTTCATTTGTTTTAGCCATAAGAGGGGCTTATGGTCTGTCTGAACAATGAAGTGAGTACCAAACAAGTATGGCCTCAGCTTCTTCAGAGCCCAAACCACAGCAAAGGCTTCCCTCTCAATTGCTGACCAACGTTTCTCTCTGGGGGTCAACCTTCTGCTTATGAAAGCTACTGGCTGATCCTGACCCTCTTCATTCAATTGTGATAAGACAGCCCCTACCCCCAATTCTGATGCATCAGTTTGAACAATGAATTGTTTGGAATAATCAGGACTTTGAAGAATGGGAGAAGTACACATGGCCTGCTTCAGGTCATCAAATGCCTTTTGACAGCTAACTGTCCACTGAACTTTCTTAGGCATTCTTTTGGAAGTTAAGTCATTCAAAGGGGTCACTATGGATCCATATCCTTTGACAAACCTCCTGTAGTACCCAGTCAGGCCCAAGAAAGCTCTGACCTGAGTCTGGGTAGTGGGAGCAACCCAGTCCATGATGGTCTGGATTTTGCTCTCCAATGGTTGAACCGGACCTCCACCCACAAGGTGACCTAGGTATACAACCTTACTCTGCCCTATCTGACACTTGGTGGCCTTGATAGTGAGGCCTGCTTTTTGCAGGGCCTTCAAAACATTTCTCAGGAGGACCAGGTGATCCTCCCAGGTGGAGCTAAAGACAGCAATATCATCTAGATAAGCTGCACTATAGGCTTCAGACCTGTAAGGACTTTGTTCACCAACCTTTGAAAAGTGGCAGGTGCATTCTTCTAAGCCAAAGGGGCATCACCACAAATTGGTAGTGCCCACTAGGGGTTGAAAATGCTGTTTTTAGTTTTGCATCCTCAGCTAATCTGATTTGCCAGTAACCAGCTGTCAGGTCAAATGTACTCAGAAACTTGGCAGAGGCCAAAGTATCTATAAGTTCATCTGCCCTAGGTATTGGATGGGCATCAGTCCTAGTGACTGAATTGAGACCCCTGTAGTCCACACAATCTCATTTCTCTCTTACCACCCTGGGTGTGAGGTTTTGGTACAAGGACTACTGGACTAGCCCAAGGGCTATCTGAGGGTTCAATTACTCCCAGTTCCAACATTTTCTGGACTTCTGTCCTGATACAGTCCCTGACATGGTCAGGTTGCCTGTAAATTTTATTTTTAACAGGCAGACTGTCACCTGTGTCCACTTCATGAGTGCACCAGGTAATCTGACTTGGAGTCAGTGAAAACATATGTCTGAACTGATTCAGGACGTGCCTACAATCAGTTTGCTGCTGGTCAGTGAGGCTGCCTGCCAAGGCTACACCATCAACTGAACCATCATCAGGGTTCTGGGAGAGCAGGTCAGGGAGTGGATCACTCTCTTCCTCCTGTCCCTCATCAGTAGCCATGAGCAAGCCCATGTTGTTGTATTCCTCTTAGGGTGTCCATAAACGGGCTTTCCAGTATCATGTCCTTATATAGGCACAATTCGCCCTGCCCTTATATAGGCATAAAATCCCAGCCCTTATTTAGGCATTAACCGAGCACTGCAAATACAGGCATGGTCTCCGACATCCGTCCACCCTAACGTCACAACGAGTTCTTGAAGAACAGACCCTTAGGCTGCAGGAGTTTCCCTAGTCCAGGACTATTGATTTCTTCAAGGACTCATATATTATGCATGAACCATTATTCCTTAGGGGTTCATTCATGATGTCTTCCGCTGTCCGACTCACGTCAATGCTAACATTCTGAGGTAATTCTCAGGTATAAATATACCTTCCCTAGCCCCTGTAAATCAGAGGAGACCTCGACTTCAGAGGAGCCCGTTTCCCGGCCTGACGCACTGACAAGACGCTGTCATCCCTGCACGCAGAGAGTCCAGCTTCCAGTGATCTAACTTCCCTTGCGGGGTGTTGGAGTTCGAGTCTGGCAAAGAGATTCCTACCTCTCTCATTCTTCAGGTATGGAGCAGACTAGAACCTAGAGGGACTCTTGGCATACTAGGCATACTAGGCTTAACATACTTAGTATACCACAGTAAGGAATACTTCACCTACTTCATACCTCGTCCTATACCTAGGTTAGGTACATTGGGGTAGAACTAGATTAGAACGCATCGTATAAGTACTCGCATTTTTAGTCTGTGTTATTTATGTAACAGCATATGTACTAAAAGATAATGCTCTCGCAGTATTATTTATTTCTACTGCTCACACTGTACATTATTTATCTCGCATACTGTCTTGTGATCGTAACAGCACATTTTACTTATACCAGAAACAAGACTGTTCAATAAATCCTTTATTGAAACGCCCGTCTATTTCTTTCTGTGTAACTTGGAGAAAACTAAGCATGTCCGACTGAGCTGAGTGAAATAGTTATCTATTGTTTCCACGACTCTGGGACACGTTCTGATTCTAAAGGGAAACACAGTGGTCATGTCTTTGCGGCTGCCAGAAACTACTCCCTTCTTGTTGTCAAGGAGTTTCTAGTGGCCTCTGAGCTAGCTGGCACAAGTAATTAAGTTTAATATACTCGATAGGGACATACTGACCTTAGTCCTATGTCAAACCTATAGGATATATTATTCCAATGCGCAGAGCCTATTAGGGAAATAGGAACTACACTACACATATGGCTTGAGCCTGTTCACATGGAGCACCCTATGGGGGCTCCTGGGAGTTCCAAGGTCCACCAGGTAGGTAACCTCTCCCTTTTGCTCAATGATAGTATGAGGTCCACTCCACTTGTCTTGGAGGGCTGCTGGGGCCACAGGCTCCAACACCCATACTCTCTGTCCTGGCTGATAAACAGTCACAACAGACTTTTGGTCATGCCAGGCCTTTTGCAATTCCTGGCTAGCCTCAAGGTTTTTGGAGGCCTTCTTCATGTACTCAGCCTTCCTGGAGCGGAGACCAAGTACATAATCCACAAAATCCTGTTTAGGGGGTTTGAGAGGTAAGTCCCATCCCTCCTTCACTAGACATAAAGGACTCCTCACTGGATGTCCAAACAGAAGTTCAAAAGGGCTGTAACCAACCCCCTTCTGAGGAACCTCTCTGTAGGCAAAGAGAAGGCAGGGCAAAAGGATGTCCCATCTACGCCTGAGCTTTTCAGGGAGACCTTTAATCATGCCCTTGAGGGTTTTGTTGAATCTCTCAACTAACCCATTGCATTGTGGGTGATAAGGGGTGGTAAATTTGTAATTTACTCCACACTCCTTCCACATAGCAGTCAAGTAACCAGACATAAAGTTGGCACCTCGGTCTGATACTACCTCCTCAGGAAAACCCACTCTGGAAAAGACTCCCAGGAGGACTCTAGCCACAACAGGAGCTGTGGTAGTCCTAAGTGGAATTGCTTCTGGATACCTAGTGGCATGGTCCACCACCACTAGTATGAATCTGTGCCCAGATGCAGTCTGAGGATCCATGGGACCAACTATGTCAATCCCAACCCTCTCAAAGGGAACCCCCACCACAGGTAGTGGTATCAGGGGGGCCTTTGTAGTACCACCTGCCTTACCACTGGCTTGGCAAGTGATACAGGAGCGACAAAACTCCTTTGTGTCCTCTGACATATGAGGCCAATGAAAGTGAGGAACAAGTCTGTCCCAGGTCTTGTTTTGGCCTAAGTGTCCTGCTAATGGGATATCATGTGCCAGTGTCAATAGGAAGCCCCTAAACTTCAGCGGTATAACCAACCTCCTGGTGGCACCAGGTTTGGGGTCTCTACCCTCTGAGTACAAGAGTCCATCATCCCAGTAAATTTTATGGGACCCACTGGCACTCCCAGCAGCCTCAGCAGCAGCTTGCTGTCTGAGGGGTTCAAGAGATGGGCAATTCAGCTGCTCCTGGCTCAGGTCTGCCCTGGAAGGGCCCCTGTCCCCAAGAACTCAACCTGATCAGGTTCAAGTTCCTCTGAGACAGTTCCTTCTTCAGGACTAAGATCATCTCCCTCAAGAGACTGATCCTCACTCTGAGGCAGGGGGAAGACACTGCCTTACCCCTACTGCTCCTTCTCTTGGAAGGCACCTGGTCCATTATTCCAGGATCCAGGGCCTGTTCAGTGGAAGACATTTTTGCCTGTGACCTAGTCATGGCAAACACATCTGCAGGGATGCCCAGCATTTCTGCATGTGTCCTGAGTTCCACTTCAGCCCATGCTGAAGTCTCCAAATCATTGCCCAATAAGCATTCTACAGGGAGGTCTGCACTTACCACAACCTTCTTAGGGCCAGTTACCCCTCCCCAGGTGAAATTCACAACTGCCAAGGAATGGTCTGTCCTGACATTGCTTGCATTGGTCACTTGGTACATCTCACCAAGTATGATCTGGTCAGGGCCCACAAGTTCTTTTGTCACCATGGTGACACTTGCACCTGTGTCCCTATATGCCATGGCCTCCTTACCATTGATCAAAGGCTGTTGTCTGTATTTGCCCAGATTACTGGGACTGACAAATAAGGAGGCAATATCCATGCCTCCATCACAGACTAACACAGCCTGAGTTGGAATTCTGACTAGGCCAGAATCCATCTCAGATCCCAGGGTCAACCCTACTACACCCTTATTCTGTGTACCACCACTTGGAACTGAGCTAGGGGGAACAGTTGCCTTAGGGGCAGTGGTGGCTGGAGTAGATTCCTTGGCCCTTGGACAATTGGCATCTTTTGTCCAATGGGTCTTCTCTTTACAGATATGACACCAAGGTTTCTTTTTGCCTTTAGCCTTGTTTGATTGTGACTCCCCCAGATGCAGGTTTTTGGGGCCCTTGTGAAGACTTCTGGTCTTTACCCTTCTCCCCACCCTTATCTGAGGTTTTAGAATCTTGCTTCTTAGAGTCACCACCTTGGTTCTGAGTTTTCTGCTTCACCCTGGTTCTGACCCATTTGTCTGCCTTCTTTCCCAATTCTTGGGGAGAGGTCAGATCAGAGTCCACCAGGTACTGATGCAACAACTGATTTTGGCAATTATTAAGGATCTGCTCCTCATAATTAAATTGTACAATCCTTTAAAATCACACACTTTACTGCCAAGTAACCAGCCTTCCAGAGCCTTAGTAGCACAATCTACAAAGTCAACCCAGTCCTGAGTCTGTGCTTTCTGGGTGTCTCTGAACTTAATCCTGTATTGTTCAGTGGTTAAGCCAAACCCATCAATGAGAGCACTCTTCAAGACTGAGTAATTGTCAGCATCCTCTTCTCTAACAGTGAGGAGCTTATCTCTACCTTTGTCAGCAAAGGAGAGCCACAAGATAGCTGCCCACTGCTCCTGAGGGACCCTCTGTACTTTACAGGCCCTCTCTAGTGCAGTTATCCATTTGTGGATGTCATCCCCACTCTGATAGGGAGGGACTATCTTGTTCAGGTTCCTATGATCATGAGAATACTCTCTAGTTCTAGGGACACTGTTGCTGCCACCATGGGACTCTAGTCCCAATCTTCTGGTTGCTCTCTGGAGCTCTAGGGATTCCCCGTCTATGGCCAATTGCTCTTTGTTGAGCCTGATCCTGATTCTCTCAAGTTCTAGTAATTGGCACTTCTTATCATAAGAGGATTCTCTCCTATGTGATACAGAGGTCCCTACAGAAGTACCTGAATGATTAGACTCCACAGAGGGAGTCCTGGATCTTCTAGGTAGACCCTGTACTCTTCCTGGTGGAGTAAAGAGAGGGCCACTGGGGCCTTCTCCCCCACCTGAAGGAAGAGTTGGATTTTCCAGGTTGGAATCATCTTGATCCTCCTGGCCATGGTGTGAGTCCAGATCAAAGAAGTGTTCACTTCCTGCTCATTCCTCATCTCCTGTCCCACCCACTCTTTCTACTTCATCAGACCCTGGGGTCTTTCTGAGGTCATCTAGGAGTAACATCTCTATAAGACGTTGGGTGTTTGCATTTCTCCCTGTCTTCAGCTTCCTAGAGGCACACATGGCTTTCAGATCCTGAAAGGTGAGCCCATTGTATCTAGTAGGCAGAGAGCCACTGGCTTCTCCTACAGAAGACATACTAGTGTGGTGTGGTGTGTGCACCTACCTACCCTAGTGGAGACTAAACTCTCTTGAGTTGGAGAAAGGGTGTGCTAGACCCTTGACTTACCCAACTCCAAGTTCAGTAGAACTTACTTATTCTAATCTTGATTATATGTACCTAGTACTTTTAGTGGTTTTCAGTTAATCACTCAATGAGATTTATCTGGTAAAACAATAGCAAGCTTGAATCCCAACCGCTGCACACCAATGTGAGAAGTTGGCCTGGTATATGCTGTCCACTAATTAAAGTGGGCACCTTGCACCAGTCCAAACGACCCTTATTGATGATTAGGTCAAAGATAACCTTTATGAAAGCTATCCTAGTGGTAGCTATGGAGAGCAGCCTTCAGGCTTAATCTTGAAGGAATGTAAAGCAGCTTGTTTTACCAGAATATCACCTCCTGAATGACTAAATGAAAGGAGAACCACACAAGTGTTATATAAAAATATGTATTTATTACTAAAACACTCTCTACTAATCTCTACCCGAGATTAGAATATACAGTACACAATATTAAATCAATAGAACGACAGTAAATAGCACAATACACAGCGGGCTCCAGGGGAGACCGAACCATATACTAAGAAAGTGGTATAACAACCACGACTTCAATAGACACAGTGCCTAGAGCACGTAGAATCGCTGGGACCCCAAGGAACCACCCACAGGAGTGACACAGGGAGCCCACGGAGGACGGGTGCAGTGTGGGAACACAGACGCGAGCTCCGTACAACTCTATGGGAAAGTCGCGGTTGGAAAATTACAGTTTAAGGACACTTCGGAGAGGACTTCAAGCAAACCCTTTGGAACATAGAAGGTTCTAAGGCCAGCACCCTTGTGAGTACCGAGGTACCCGTGTTACCTATCCCAGAGGAGCCGGGTGCATAGGGGTCAAGTGGTGTCGGAAACCCTCGTCGTTTTCAATGGCGTGATGCGAAGAAGTACTGCTGCCGGGAAGATGAAAAGTGTCCGGTGGAATCCAAGCCTGGATTCGGAGTAAGAAGAACCTGAAAGCAGAGGGGACAGAGTCTGGGTCACTTCACGTGACCAGGGGCTCGATAGACGAATGCCCACCGATGTCGGGTGCTTCAGGTGTGAAGATCAGGATGCTTGACTCTGCAGCCACGGGGACCAGGAGACATCGACAACGACCAAAGTCCGGAGGTGAGCTGTCCCACAAAGGATGTCGAGTGCTGAGGGGTCAGTGTCCGGATTGAACACCAACAAGCCTTGGCAAAGGCAACCCATGTGGGCAGAGGAACCAAGTTACAGTATGGACCAGCAAGGTCCAGGAGACTCTACAAGCTATGGGGAGTCAGGGCACGTCTGGAGCAACCAGGGAAGCCCAAGGAAAGTCAAAGTGACCCTCGCCAGGACCCACAGGCCAACGGACCAGGGATCGCGAAGGGACCTCGAGCTGAATCACAAAGCACCAGCCCACAGAGCACTCGTGGAGTGGAGGCCGGAGATCTTTGGTGGAAATGCTGCTCGGGGTCGGGACTACACGTAGTCCAAAGCACAGCCTCAGGGATCGCCAAAAAGCATATGCTGCTGCAAAAGTACACGGTGCACAGGGGTTCGGGTTGCACGGTCCCCACGAGGGATTGCTGAGAGAGCAGATCGACCTCAGGGACGCTCGGGAACCCACCTCCTGTGTTGCAGAAATCTTCAGTCCTCAGGAGCTCAGGAGCTCGGGAGATGCAAACCGGTCAGATGCGTTTAGGTGCCTGCTGCTGCAGGGGAGTAACTCCTTTACTCCAAGGGAGATTCTTCTGTCGTCCAGCGAAGTGTAGACCGTCGAAGTACTTGGTTTCTGCTTGCAGAGTTTAGTCCAGGTAAAATCTAAAGTCCTGTAGTCAGGTTTCCTACTTTATACCCAAGGAAGGGGTTGGACTAACTCTGGGGACCCACCTAGGGGAGGGTCAGGACAGAGGGGTGGCTACACCCATGTTCTTTGTCCAGTTTCGCGCCAAAGCAGGAGCAAATGGCTCCTGCAACCGGTTTGAGCGGGACTATGCACGGGGACACCAAATGTGCCCCCAGTGCAGACTTTCTGGCACTCTAAGAGTGCACCCACCCAGCCCCAATACACTAAAGCCTGTCTGGGAGGTGGTCACACCTCCCTGTGACAGGAAACCTATTGTCAGGCCTTCCTCTGCTCGAGCTTGGCTCAGCAGCAGGAGGGCAGACTCATGTCTGTGGCTGGCAGCATCCATTTTGTGCTGCCCAGGTCGAGAAAGCTGGTACCGGGTAGACCGGTGCCCCATAGTAGTGGTACTACAAGGGAGGAATCATACCTCCCACACCAGTTACTGGTGTGGGAGGTATGATTCCAAGGTGTTTGACACCAAACACGACATGTTTCTAAGCAGCCGTTTTAAAGTTAGCATTTACCGCGAGGTTATAATGCACTTAAGTATATATGGTTGGCTGCATCACAGACAACCCCGGGGAATAGATTCCGAAGGCTGCAGAGGGGCTCTGCTCATGCAGGGGCACCCTCTCACATAAAACCCAGCACCCTGCCTTCAGGATTGATAAGGCCTGCCTTAGGGGGTGACTGATAGGTTTATATGTGTAGTGATTTAGAATAGATATAGGTAACCTATATCTAAGTAAGGGGTGCATGCACCTCCTTACACAGGTTGCAGTAGCAGACCTGTGGTGTCATTTTGAATGGCCTCTCAGGGGTGGCACAATACATGCTTCAGCCCCTGGGAGGCCTCTGGGGTACCTATGCCCTGGGTACATGGTGTACCATATACTAGGGACTGATAAGGGTACCCCAGAATCCAATCTGGAGTGTACCTAAAGTACATGCAATCAATTTATAGGAGAAAGCAGATAGACTGGGGTCCTGAATAGCAGGATCCCAGTCAGACTAGGCCAAAAACAGTGAGACATCAGCAAAAAGTGGGGGTAACTATAAGAAGCAGATCCTACTCTCCTACAGTGGTCACCTTCAGCCAGCCTCTTGGTCCGAGCCTGCAGCCTCTTTGTACAACCGAAAACCTCCATTAAAACGCATTGGGCGACCAACGCTGATTTTGCACCCTGCTGCCCCCAGGAGGCTGGTGGTGTAGCTTTGGTGCTGCTTTGAGGCCCCTCCAATGCTGATCTTAACCCCCAGGGTCTGAGCCCTGAACCTGCGGGTACTTACCTGCAAACCATGCCTCTTCGAGGTGCCCCCAGCCTCCATTGATTTCCATTGGGACCAGTGACGTCAGCACCCGGGCGCCCCAGTCTGCTGGTGGTGCATTACCTACCTGAAACTGAACCTGCCCGGTGTTGGTCAAAACCCCCGAGGACTGAGATTGTAAGTCGAATACTTTCCTGCTAATGCATAACATTGTTTTCCTCCCATAGGATTGCATTGCATGTGCAAACCCCATTGCATACAAAAGTCTATCTACTTCTATTGCAAAGTTCTACTGTTCTAATCTGATTCTACAAAAGTAATTTTAATCCTGTAAAGCATTTTCTACTGCCTTGCAAAACCATTCTTACTGTACTTGAAAAGTATTATTGCTTCTAAAACTGTAACTTACTTGCAACTGAGTTCCTCTTGTTTCTAGAAATAAAATAACAAAGTAATAACTTTTAATACAAAACAATTGGTCTGGATTCAGTCTTTGAGTGTGTGCTATCATTCCTTGCCTGAGTGTGTACAATAAATGCTTAACCGCGGCGCGAATTCCGCCGCGGTGCGGTGGTTTTAATCAGTGGGCGGTGCTGCGTCGGCCAACGGACTTGCGCAGCACTACGGAGGTAGTGCTCGCGACGGCCGTTGGCCGACGGGCGCATGGAAGGGGTTAACACTACCCTCTGATAAGCCTAACTGCTGGACTACACGAACCACAAATAGAGCTTTTAGTATTATCTACCTGAGCCTCTGTAAGCCTCTGGGGATTCATTGGACTCTGTGCACACTATACCTTGCTTTGGTATAGAATATACAGAGCCAGCTTCCTACATACAGTGAACCAGGAACCCACATCTGGGCATCCCATGCGCACTTAGGGAATCAAATGCAAAAACAACAAGGTGATGGATGGAATGCTTGAATTAATCTCAGTCACTGGCAATCGCTTGGGCTGCATCCCAATGCGTTTTTCGCCTCCCATGCCAACTCAGTGTGGACCCTGCCATATGCAAATCAGTCTTGATCTTGCACGACATGGAAACAGTCCAGCCTGAACTGCCAGGCCAAGTCCTCCCTGAACAGGAACACAAGCAACCTTGGACTGGTTTCGCCCTAGTTAGGGCTCTTCAGTCAGGTATAGCTTGGTTCCAGTGGCACAGTGAGCCTGGGATTCACGTCCGGGCATCCCCAGCGCACTTAGGGCATCAAATGCAAAAACAACAAGGTGTTGGATGGAATGCTTTAATTTATCTCAGCCACTGCAAATCGTTTGGGCTGCATCCCAACCCATTGTTTTTTTGCCCCCCATGCCACCTTTGTTAATGATGGATTGGCATGCGGCCTGAGTAATTACCAGTGGCTGAGATTAATTCAAGCATTTCATCCATCGCTTATTTGTATACTTTAGTGTGTCGCCCTAAGTGGGATGGGTATGCCCAGACGTGGGTCCAGTGCCCACTGTGTCACTGGAACCAAGCTGTATCCGGCTGATAAGCCCATAACTAGGGCGAAAACAGTCTTGGGTTACATGCGTTCCAGTTCAGGTAGGACCTAGCTTGACAGTTCGGGCTGGATAAACAAGTTACTTACCTTCGGTAACGCTTATCTGGTAGAGACTATATTTAGCCGCAGATTCCTTACCTTTGAATTCTCCCAGGCGTCAGACTGGATACGGAAGATTTTCGTGAGCAGTACCCCTGTGTGCCGGTAGGTGGCCTCAATCAGGACTGCGTGCGTCGTCAGTGCCGGAAGCGACATCGTGGTACCTATAGGCGCCACCCAGGTGTGCTGACGTCAGTTACTTTTCACAACTTTCCACGCCAGAAGTGCGGAGCCATTAAGATCACTGACCATTGGTGTGTAAAACTATGGCCCTGAAAGGGTGCAGCCCTATCAATGGATATCCGTTCGCAGAGAGGGGAGGATGAGTGGTGCTGTAAGGAATCTGCTGCTAGATATAGTCTCTACCAGATAAGGGGTTACCGAAGGTAAGTAACTTGTTCATCTGATACAGATTTCTAGTCGCAGATTCCTTACCTTTGAATAGATTACCAAGCAATACCTCCCCAGAGGTGGGTCCGCGGACCAATTTCAGGCTAGGAAGTCCTGCAGGACCGAACAGGCGAAGTCCCCATCTCTGCGGACCTGACTGTCCAGACAGTAATGTTTGGTAAACGTGTGCAGAGATGACCACGTTGCTGCCTGGCAGACATCCAGGATTGGAACTCTGCGTGCTAACGTAATGGTCACATCTTAGCTCTGGTGGAATGAGCTCACAAGTCTTCAGGAGGTTGCATAGCAGATTTTGATGCACAGCACAATCCATCTAGAGATGGTTCGCTTCTGCAGCGCCCAACCTTTCTTCACACCAACATAACCCAAGAAGAGTTGGTCTTTCACCCGGAACGCTCATGTATGGTCAAAGTAGAATGACAACGCTCTTTTTGGGTCCAGGCGGTGAAGTCATTCATCTTCTTTAGAGGGATGTGGAGGAGCATAAAAAGTAGGCAGTGTGATAGAGTGGGCTACATGAAATGGGGCGACCACTTTCGGTAGATAGGAGGCCCTTGTGCGAAGCACCAGTTTGTCAGGATAGACAGAGAGGTAAGGCGGCTTAGATGATAAGTCCTGCAGCTCACTCACTCTGTGGGCAGATGTAAATGCCACAAGAGAGGTTGTTTCTAATTTCAGAAGCCTAAAGGGACAATTGAGGAGAGGCTTGAAAGGAGCACACATTAAGAATGTTAGGACCAGATTAAGGTCCCATTGAGGCGTGATAAATGGTGAAGGAGAAAAAGATGAACAAGACCCTTTAAAAATCTATGTACAATAGGAGACTTAAACAATGAGGGTTGTTCAGGGAGCCACAAGAAGGCAGATATAGCAGACAGATAGCCCTTAAGAGTGCTCAGAGAAGCCCTGCTGGGCACGGGAAAGAATGAAGAGCAAGACTTCAGAAAGAGGGACAGAAAAAAGATCAATATGTTTTTCTGAACACCATGCCTAGGATTTTTTCCAGCAGCAGGCTTATACTGTAGGAAAGGGCCACTTTTTGACATGGCCACCTTCACTTTTTGCTCACTGGTAATTATGTTGCTGATTGGTAGTGCACTGGGTCCCTGCTAACCAGGCCCCAGTGCCAGAGCTCTTTCCCTTAAAACAAGACAAACTGTTCAATTGTAACCCAATTGGCAAGGACTTTAGCACCCCTGTACATGGCTAGTAAATGGTACCCCTGGTATCCAGGGCCTGGGTACTAAAGAGGGTCCCTAAGGGCTGCAGAATATATTGTGCCACCCTAAGAGACCCACACACAAACTGCATGCAGACTGCAGGATGCATGAAACGGTGCAAACCATTCTGAAAACACAACATGGCACGCTCACTGTGTGCCATTCCCCTGTACAGTTCATGTACTATATGTAAATTACACCTACAGCTGGCCTTAGAGCTCTAAGGCAGGTTGCATTATATTACATGTGAGGGCATATCTGCATGAGCAGATGTGTCCCTGCGATGCCTAGTTGCATTACTAGGCATTGCAAGTGGCCAGGAAGTCATCTTAAAGGTATGTATTGACACTGGTCATTATGAGTTACCCAGCTGTAGAAAGGTAGGATCCTTCTAGCATGGTTACCCCCCCCCCCCCCTTTTTGCCTGGTGTCAGTGTGTTTTTGACTAGTCTGACTGGGATCCTGCTAATTAGGACCCCAGTCACTGTGCTTTCCCCCTAAATTTGACCATGGTAAGTACTGCTGTACCTCCACAATTGGCTACTGGTGTACGCTTGTAAGTCCCTAGTATATGGTACTGAGGTACCCAGGGCATAGGTACACCAGGGATCCCCCATGGGCTGAAGCATGCATTATGCCACCCATGAGGGACCACTCAAACTGTAACTACAGGCCTGCCATTACAGCCTGTGTAAGCTGGTGTTAGCACCACTTACGAAAGATATAGTTTTCCCTATATCAAAGGTCACTGCACTTATAACCTATAAGTCAACCCTAAAGCAGGACTTTCAATCCTGAAGGCAGGGTGCTCGGTTCCAAGTGTGAGGGTGCCCCTGCATGAACAGGACACCCCTATAGCCTTCTGAGTCCATTCTCCGGGGCTGTAAGTGTATCAGCCATTACGCTATATAGAGTGGCCATGAGTCATTACGTGATGACCATCTCTAAACTGGCTGTAACGAACCCTATCATGTTTGGTATCAAACATGTTGGAATCATACCCCCACACCGTAAACGGTGTGGGAGGTATGATTCCATGCACTGTAAAGCTCCTCTGGGAGGCTCTCAATGCTCCCGGTACCAGTCTTCTAGATCCAGACAGCACAACATGGATGCTGCCGACCAGAGACACGATTCTGCCCTCCTGCTGCTGAGCCAAGCTCGAGCAGGGGAAGGCAGAACAATAGGTATCCTGTCATAGGGAGGTGTGACCACCTCCCAGACAGGGTTTAGTGTATTGGGGCCAGGTGGGAGAGCTTGCCAGCGCCACTCAGTTTGCTTGAAGGGCACATTTGGTGCCCTCCTTGCATAGTCTAGTTCAAACCAGCTCAGGAAGCCATTGACTCCCGCTCTGGCGCGAAACTGGACAAAGGACATGGGAGTATCCTCCCCACTGTCCGACCCCTCCCCTGGGAGGGAACCCTGAATCGTCCCAACCCTTTCCTTAGGGTACTCAAGGGGTTACCTGAGGGTGGGTCCCTACATTCGTCATGGGACAAGATTCATTTTCAAGACACCACTTATTCTTTGACCATCTGGGCACTCTGTACTTCGCTCTGGGCATCAAGGCTGCAACTGGGAAGACTCCTGCTGCTCCTGATCTCATCGCCCTGCTCGTCTGCTGCAACGTCCGTGCCTGTGCTCCATATAGGAACCTTCCAAGGGCTGTGGGCATCCAAGACACCTGAATGAATCTCCCTTGAAGTGAAGGAGTCACTTCCCTGCATCTGCAGGCACCACAACTAAGCTGACAGGTCTGCTGCTCCTGGGCTGGCCCGGACTCCGAAAGGCTCAGCAACAGAGGTGATGGTTCTTCACATCCCTCGAGGCCTGCCCTGTCCTCTCACCAAGTTTGAGGCCAGTATCCCTCGTCGGAGCCGCAGGAACCGAACCCCTGTGCACTGCATCGACTTGCTGTTGCAAAGGCTTGTTGGCTTCCTTCCATCAAGATCTTTGGGCTCCAAGTAGCCCCAACCTCAAGCATCTCCTGTGACCAAGATCTTAGTCCTCACCGCATCACTTGCACCGTGGGCCTGCATCTTTGGTGAGCTGCTCGAGGTCCTCTTGCGACTCCAGTGCCTACGACCTGTGGGTCCTCTTGAGGGTCTTCTTTGATTTCTGCAGGATCCCCTGATTGCTCGGGGCCTGCCCTGACTCCCCTGCTTGTGGCGAGTCACCTGGACCTTGCTGGTCGCCATCTCGGTGCCTGCAGGGGTCTGGGCCACCCTCCACTTTTTATTCCCCTGGGGCGGGGTTGGGGGTCCACACACCCCTTATGGAGACAGTCTGACGAGGGAGCAGGGAGGTCCTGTAAGAAAGTGCACCTTTTTGCATGGTTACCCCCAACTTTTGCCTGACATCTGATGCAACCTGACTTGATGTGCCCTGGGTCCCTGCCAACCAGGTTTCCAGGGCCTGTGTTCTTTCCCAAGACTGTACCTTTGTACCCTCAATTGGCACATCCCTGCCACAGGTAAGCCCTTTGTAAAAGGTACCAAAGGCACTGTGACCAGGGAAGGCCTCTAAAGGGCTGCAGCACCTATTGTGCCACCCTTAGAGGCCCTGTACCTTAACACCCACACACTGCCATTGCAGGCTGCCTGTTTTGGTGCAGAGAAAAGTGAATAGTCGACATGGCACACATCCCTGTGTGCCCTGCCTGCAATCCACTGCCTAAGGCCTGGGTAAGTCACCCCTCTAGCAGGGTGCACTAGCTCCAAGGTGAGGGTACAGAGGCATGAGCCCTCTACCCCTAATGTGTCTAAGTCCATTCTTAGACATTGTAAGTGTAGTAAAGCCATAAAGAGTATATGGTCTGAGGGATTTGGCCATTAGGAACACCACAGCTCCATAATGGCTTTACTAACAAGCATTGAAAATGCAATCAGTCTCGCCTTTAATTAAGTTAAAGCCATTTGCTTTGCTAATGGTATTGTATAGCAAAGCAAATGGCTTTAACTTAATAAAAGGCGAGACCTATTGCATTTTTAATGCTTTTTATTTTATTTTTTTAAGCACAGGCTATGCAGAATAACAGTGTGAGGAGAACAATAAACATATTTAGCTTGTGTGGAAAACCTTTCTGTACGTATTGCATAGCTTAAAGCTCTCTTTTTGTACGTGTTAACACGGGTGCAAAATAAAAGTTTCACCGTTTTCTAATTTTAAAAAATGTACTCGTTCGTTCAGTGCAGCTTTAAAGGTATCCTACCTGCCACCAAGGGCATTACTTGCCCACTGGCACCTTGTGACGTTGAGACACAACGCGCACTAGTTGGCTTAAAAGAGGGGTGTCATGTTTGGGGTGTACACTTTGGAGGCGAGGTGAGTATGGTAAAGTTTTGGTGCAAGTAAGTACCGTAGAAAGGATGCCCTGGGCTCTGGTGCAAACATGGAAAACGGGCCCCGTCACTGCTGGGGCGGTAGTAAAATGAGCGATTATCAGGGTTTAATTGCCGCTTGTGATTGATGAGAGGATGGGGCGCAAAGGCCGTTGGCTGGGAGGCAGGACTGCGCCACCCCGAGGGGGGTGGGTGTAAGCAGGGCAGAGGAGAGGGGCCGTTTGTAAGCAGGGCAGGTGAGAGATGGTGGTTGTAAGCAGGGTAGGGCAGCCCTGATGCCCCTGCACCCCGCGCACAGCGCCGGGTTTACCAACGCGGAAGAGATGCTGCAGCAGAACAGCGCCTTCCGTTGTCGGACAGATAATTGGATGTGGGAGGGGATGATGAAAAGGGAGCTGGCTGCTTTGAGGCAGGGCTTTGAAGCTGCGAATCCTGTGAACTTCTCATCACTAACAGGCCACAAACAGAGCTGTTTACTCCCCCTGCCTGCTGTCACCCGCAAGGGGGGGGGTTATGTGCTGTGCGTGGGGGCACCAGAGCCCCGCATAGCCCCTTCTGGCCTCTGCTGGCCACCCAGTACCCGTGCTGGCCTACGAATGGGGCAGCAGTTGTGATGTTGGGGTGCAAGCGTAACATTGTAATTGGACTAATGGTTGTTTCCGTCTGTGTTTACCCGCTGAGCACCTCGACAGATTTGCTGCAGAGAGCGAGTAAATGATCTGTCTTTGGACGCTGGAATTATGCGGCAGGGGACCACCAAATTATGTGGCAAGAAAAGGCAGATTATGCGGAATAATGCAGCACTTTTTTTTATAGTATTACTTCATTATTATGTAATGTTTACACGTGCTAATACTGTCTGGGCAAATATTTCGCCTCATTGATACTAGTTTAACAACCCAATACAAACAGAAGCAACTGAAAAATAGCCAGTTAAACTTGGCGAAGGGACCCTCACGGCGTGCAAACACATGTGGCCACGTTTTTAGTAGCTTTTGAACCTCTTGAGTATGAAACATTTTTTTTGTTACAATCTGCAGATTTTTAAGCAGATGATGGATTATGTGGCAAATGTGGTAAATCCATAATTATGTGAAAAAAGCCGCAGCCAGAGAAATCGCATAATTCCAGTGGTTCTGCCCATAAGGCACGTTGGGGGCTTAAGTTATTTGTATGAATGAGGGATGGCGTAGAGGAAGCAGTCTTGGAGTGTGAGTGATCAAGTAGAAATAGATGTCTGAGAGGGAGGGAGGGAGTGAGTGATGGTACAGAGGTAGAGGTCTTTGAGTAGGAGTGAGTGACAGCGCAGAGGTTGAGATCTTGGAGTTGAAGCGTGTGATAGCACACATGTACAGGTCTTTGTGTGGGGGATGGCGCGGAGGAAGAGGTTCTTGAGTGTGAGTGGGGGAGGGCTCAGAAATAGAGGTTTTTGGGAATGGAGAGGAGGTGGGATGACGTTTCAAGAAAGAAATGCCGCGAGAGTTTTAAGAATACTGAGGAGATAGTGGACTTGCCATAAGATGGGTCCCAGCTAAGGATAGTGTCCACCTATGTAACACTCCCTCCGAGCCTTGCCAGCTTCCCGGCGACCTTCCCACCCGGGCTGACAGCCTGTGTGATCCACGCGCCCTCACTGTGGCAGACAGCGCCGTTGATGCACTGCTGATTTATAATCAGGTTACTTTCCCTGGTAATGCCTGACAGCAGGGGGCCGAGTGCTCTAAACCCCGCAGTTGCTTCCCGCCAAAAGAGTAAAGCAACGGGGGCGACTGCCTGGCTCCTAGTCTGGAATGGAATCGATGATAAAAATAAATACCAGGAAGTAATAGAGATTGACGGTCCTACTAGCATTCTATACTCATTGTAAGCAAACGGTATAAAAGACCCTTTCCCAGCGGTGACCTAGCAAAATGTTGATTTACTGCAATGTATGTGAGTGGAAATCACAGGTTGGTCCAGAACGTCACTGTTGGCAGACAGAACCCGTGAGTGCCATAGGATTTAAAACGAGGGATAGGAGTGGCTCAGTGTTGGCTATGTTGAAGGGCGGATGGGGGTGGGTCAGTGTTGGCCGGGTTGAAGAGTGGATAGCAGTGGGTCAGTGTTGGCCGGGTTGAAGAGTGGATAGCAGTGGGTCAGTGTTGGCCGGGTTGAAGGGTGGGTGGATGGGTGTGGGTTAGTGTTGGATGGGTTCAATTATGCAACAGGCCACGCTAATCTGATGTTTTTATGGTCAAGAAAGAACTTAAGGTATGTCGCTTTGTTAATCCCCGGATGTCCATACATAACAGAGAGAGCCAGGCCTGCAATTCCACAGACACTCGGTCATCAGAGATGTGGCTTGAACATGCAGATGAGGAGAGCCGAGGGAGTCCCTACAGTGTGTAGACAGAGCCAGATGCCATGTTCAGAACTAGCATCTTTCAGCATAAATATTTCAGTTTAAGAAGCTGTACCGGGCCCTTCCACTCCAGCAGGTCCCTGCTTCACCGCTGCTTGCATCCTTTAAGATGAACATGCGTCCTGGAGACTTGGCGGTCTGTGTGTGCCTTTAACAATGCTTCACCACGTGACATGCATCATTATGCGGGACTTAGAGTAATGAAATCTGCAGGGAAACAGACACACAGCAGGCCTGCTAATGTCCCCGCTGGCGCCTGAAGTCTGCGCCGGCCGGCCTGCCTCGGATGCACCGGACACGGATGGGAGGGGGTGAGGAGCGGGAAGGGGGCAGCGTGGGGGCCGGGCAGAGGAAGTTTGGGGAGGGGGCGTCCCTCACGTCTGCTGCTGTTATTCTGGAGCATGAGAAATGCAAAGGCATTGTTTGCACCCATTCACAGAGCAGAGTGGGTCGGCGTGAGGCGGGTTAACTCTGGGTAACTAACTTTAGGAAAAGTCCGATTTAAGAGACAAGGCGCGCAACAGAAGAGCAAACTTGTGTTTTTGTGCAAATATGTTATCCAGACTACAGCTCCTAATGAAGGCATCAGCTGCTGAGCTGCGCGAGGGCAATCTATCACTCTTCATTACTGTCAAATTTCAAAACTCGGGGACAGCGAGCCGCAAGGGGGTCAGCCGCGACGCCAATAAATCACCCTGTCTCTCTAAGTTGGGGAAAGTTTCCTCGCCTTCCCGAGCACAAGTACCCCCCCCTCAAGAGCCATAATCCACAATTAAAGGCGGCATTGAGGCCGGGGTATACAAGTGTATGTTGTGGGGGCGCACGGCATGAACTGACCTTTGTGGCTTAGGCAGGCAGGTCCGGTGGCCGGTCAGTGGATGACAAAGCAAACACCCGAGGGCGTGAAGTAGAGGCGCCATGGGGCCCCCTTTCCAGCCGCCAGCCACCTACATTGGCTCCGCTTCGGCGCTGCGTGCGGATGCCAGCAAGAGCTGAAAGAGGTGCTGCGGCCGCTAGCGCTGCGTTCCTTCCGGCTGCCGCTGACGAGGCCGGGCCTGGGCGCTCCTCCTCGCAGCCAACAGCACAGCCCTACCGAGGCACGTACAGTCAGACACACAGACAACCACACACCCGACACCCGCAAGACCTCACACCCAATCTGGCGGGCTAGAACTGTCTCCTTTTAATGGTCAGAGAGAGCTGCGAGGGAGGAAGTGAGGGGGCCACAGCGGGCGGGAGAAACTAAAAGGGACAAGAGAGGCAAGAAAGCACCAGGACAGGAGAGAAGAGGAAGAGACAGAGTGAGAGCGGAGGGTGTCAAAGGGGAGCGGGGATAGAGTTTCAGAAGAAGGGTAGGTGTGAGAGAAAGGGAGGAGGAAGCCCCAGATGATTGTGTGTAGCGAGGGGAGGGAGGGAAACAGAAGACGCGCGTAGCGTCTGTTTCTCCTGAGGGGCGGGGGGAAGGGAGCCGCGAGACCTAAAAGGAATAGGCGCCGTTGCTGCCCTTGGGACAGCGAGTCTACAGCGTGTCTTGCTCAAGCTGCTTGCACGCGCCAGTACGCTCTGTGATTGGTTGACAAGGTCCACCAATCACACTGCTTATTTGCAAGTTGCCAACCAATCACAGAGCGTACTGGCGCGTGCAAGGCAGCGTGACGAAGCTTCTGATAAGAAACTTCGTCACGACAGCCGTAATGCAGGCGACCGAGTCCTTGGGGGCCGTCCAAAAAAGCCAAAGGGCGGCAACCGAAAACCCTCCTTTTCAACGGGAAGCCAGCGTTTAATATAAACGCTGACGCTACCCAATGAAAAGGAGGGGCGGGGCTCCAGTCCCCTTCTCGAAACTGACTTGTTTACTATAGCTCTCGCAGGCGAGAAGCGCATGCGCGCTCCAACGCCAGGCGAGACCTAAAAACTGGGAAGTTTGGTAGCAAACTTCTCAGCACATTAAATCCACACTGATGCCAGTGTGGGATTAAGTGTAAAAAGCACTCAGAGGGCATCTGCCCCCTGAAAATCGACCAGTCGTGGTGTGGTTCCTGAATGGCTGCCCGCCATTTGCCACCACCAGACAGTTTTCTGGACCCCTGGGTAGATAACCCCGACTCTCTGGGTCTAGAAACAAAGCCCATCCTGGGCAGAGGTGTCATGCCTCCTCCCCTAGGATGGGCTGGGTCCACGCAGGGGGAAGCTTCAAAGGCCTGCCACCTTTGGATGCTGTCCCTGCCTTTTGCTGCCCCCAGCAACTGCTCCCACCGGTTCTGGCCCCCACTTTGGGCGGGAGAATCAGCAGGAAACCCAAGCTAGGAAGAGAGGTGTGCCCAACTTTGCCAACCCCACCCCCCTCAGGTGGGGGAGACGAGGTGAAGCACACATCTCAGTCCCCTCCATCTTGAATACGAGGGGACTCAGCCAATTAGGAAGAGGCTCATGCCCCCTCCCACTGGAGGGTGGCATAATAGGGGGTGTACCCACCCCAAGGAGTGGAATCATTGTTCCCGACCTGCACACCCTTTTAACGCCCCTAAATTTTTTATTTATGGGTGTCCCTGAACCTTGCCTCCTCAGATTTGAAGAAGAAAGAAGGAACGAAGAGCTGTGCTGACCAGGAAGAAAAAGAGGACACCAACTGCCTTGGCCACAGCCCTACCAACCTGTCCCGTCTACGATCTGCCTACAGAGAGAACCCCGGCGAGTCCAGCAGCCAGCAACCCCCAGAGCCTGGAGGCCCTGCCCTGCGACCTTCCCACAGACTCTCTCCCATGAGCACCTGATTTGCTTAACCAAAGACTCACCTCCAGAATCCGGATTCCGTCGACTCCGCGATTCTGCACCAGACGCCCACGGCCCGAGTTCGAATGGCCCAACACCCCAAGAAGGTCTCCCTAGCGATCCTGACCTGGGATCTGGTGATCCCCGACGTCCCTTAAAAAATCCGTTGACGTCTGCAGCCTCAACCAGATGGGTCCCCCTGACCGCGACCGGTGCTGGCAAGAAAAAACCTACGCCAGAAGACACCCCTGCACCCGAGGCCCCACGGCCTTGGGTGGCCCAACCGACGGAATCCAGGCATCCCCCAAGATCCCAACTTACCTCTCCAGCCGGTGGACGCCTTCAGGAAGTCTCCCTGCCCGAGCCTGCAGCATCTTTCCAAAACCGAAGGTCTCAATTAGAAAGCACAGGGTCACCGACGTCCGTTTTGCACCCTACACCCGGCCGCCCGAGTGCCACTGGTGGTGCAGCTCCTGTGCTGGTCGTTGGCCCCTGTAGTGCTGACCTTAACTCCAGGAGCTTGGCTCCCACAATCGAGTGGCCTGGTTGGCAGCAGACCCTAACTAAAGGCCCCCTTAGCCCCGTAGGCTAACATTGTGCCCCTGCACTGTGCACCCGGCCGCCCTAGTGCCGCTGGTGGTGCAACTTGAGTGCCCTCCTAGACCTTGGGGAACCTTGGTCCTAACCCCCCAAAGCTCACCCTCGTGATCGAGTACTTACCTCCAAAACCGATAACCATTTTTCTCCAATAGGAACCCATGTTATAAGATTTTGGACCTATAATTGTTTTAAGTGTGGAACTGATAATGTATGGAGAAAAGTGAATTCAATTGCAAAGTATAAAAAGTCGCACTTACCTTGTATGCAGACATCTTAAGGTGTGGTATCTAGGGGAACATGGCGGCCAGCTAGCAGTTGGGGAACATGGCGGCCAGCTAGCAGCAGGTCGCGAGTCGGCCGTTCTCCCGTCCGCTAACTCACATACCGGAGCTGATGCCGCTTGCAAATTCTAAAACTGGAACTAACCTAAGAGGACAATCTTTTTATTGAAATTTGCCGGGTTTAGGCCGGATTACCCTTCTGTTTCTTTTTTTTTTCCTACCGTTTTCTCCTCCCTCTCTGACGGGTGATTGCCGGCGTCCGGAGGAGCTGCTTCGCCTTGCCTCGGGCTCCACTCTCGATTCTTGCGATCCGCTGACCGGGTTCCGACTTTGCCTGCTGGAGCCTTCCGGGATCTGGCAAGGTGCTTGAGGGCTGTTCCTGGCGTTGGCTCGGTGTCTGCTTCGAGTGAGAGCATCGGGGTCAGATCCGGGTCTGGCTTGAGTCATGGTGCACGGGCGAGGTAGGACTGCCGGTCAAGGGGGACTGGAGGAGTTGTCTTTCGTTTGATTTGTCTGTCTCCCCTCCAGCCGAATGTGCGGTGGGACCGTGGCCTCATTACCAAGGGCATTTCCAAGGGCAGTGGGAGTACTGGCTGAATGTAGAAATTTGAATACTCACAGCACCCCGGTCATATGTCGGTCTGACCTAGTGAATTCTCTCTTAAATTAGTCGCCCCTGCTACTGAAGACTGCAGTCTCCCCCCAAACTACAGCCCAATTCATTCCCCTGATTTCTGCTCTAACGTCAAAGTAAAAATTGTCCCGGGCCTAACTAGAGTTTGGGGGAACTCGATCATCTATAGGGGTAAACCAGATACCGCAGTTAGTTTAGGGAATGACTCTTTCCACCATCTCATGGAGGGAGAAAACCCGCATTTAGGACAGCTACTCGATCAGCCTGTAGGAGTTATAGGGCAGTCAAGGAAAAACTCACATGAGGGGACACTGCCAGGGTTAAGCTCTATTGATTTGCCACCTGCTGGGTCTACTTTTGAGTCTACGCAGGGTAGGAGATATAAATTAAGATCAAGAAACCTCCTGGGGAAAGAGCTTCTTTCACAACCCTCCATACAGTCTTCACAACTAACACAGCGGGTACAGCCCCCCCAGTCTTCTGAGTCTTCAATAAATAGCCGTAAGAAACCCTTAAACAAACCAGTGAAAACAACCCCCGTGAAAGGTAGAAAGAGAGATAAAAATCAAGCCCTCCTAAAGATAACGCCCTCGCTTAAGTCTTATTTTACGGCTAAAATACAGACTAAGAGAGAATACGATAAACAGGTCATGGCAGAGGGAGGTAAACCTTTGGCCTCAAGCTCTGCTGTCCTTCTATCAAACAGATTTTCTGTATTAAGCGAGAAGGCTTCTGAGACTTGTGGGACCGGGGGAGGTAATCATGTACTGGAAGAAGAGACAGGGGGTGCTCTTCTAGATGGAACAATATCGAGCCCTGAGGGGGCAGAGCAGAGTCCAGCTACATTACAAGGAATGCTAAAACAGTTATCGGCAGAGATTGGTGCTCGTTTCTCCACCTCAGAGGGCAATCAGAGGAAGATTCAAGAGACCTGCACTAGTTTAGAGGAAATTTTAACAGCATTAACACATCGGATGGAGGTACTGGAAAACAAAGTGGGAGATTTGGGTTTGGAGGTAAAGGATAACTTACAGGAAATGAAGAGGCTTAAGGAGAGAGAGCGAGACCTTGCTGAGAGACTGGAGAGTCTTGAAAACACCTCAAGAAGGAATAATACAAGGATACTAGACTTAAAAGAAGGAATGGAAGGCGATAATTTAAAAGCCTACATCACTGACATTCTGATGAAAGCATTCCCCCAGTTTGCCTCACTATCAGTTTGGGAAACGGAAATTCAGCGGGTTCACAGAGATCCCTTCAAGTTGAATCCCGCACGAAAGAAACCAAGAAAGATTCTAGTATTTATTCAGTCCTACTCTCTGAAAGAACAACTCCTGGGGGCTGCTCAAACTTAAATCCATACAGGCTGGGGATGCTTCTTTCAGAATTCGTTCTGATATATCTAGGGTAACAGAGGACAGGAGATGGGAACTAGGGAAGCGAATGGATGCCTTAAGAGAACAGGGTGCGCAGGTGCAGTTGAAGTTCCCGGGCCTTTTGAAGGTCCTTTGGGCCAATAAGATGCATAATTTTAGGTTCCCGGAGGAAGTAGATAATTTTTTGGCACAAATTAAAACCAGTTCGTAGTTTGCAGGTACTGATAAGAGATTAAGAGAGCTCGGCCCTGTGGGTTTAGTTCTTCTTTACTTTTAGGACGGGAGAACTCTGTCTCATAAGGCAATAGATATTGCCAATGGTTAGAAAGGGAGGGTTCCCAGGGGAGGGCAGGAGGGGTTTAGGGAGGGTTGGGTGGGGTGGGGGGGTTTTGCACGATTTTTGGTGGGGAGCATTGGGAAAAAATAAAAAAAATAGTGTAATAACTTACTCATGTGACATAATAGCCTCCGGTATCCAGAATAATGAGTGGGATCAGGCCAAAGATGGTGGGTAGTCTTCAGCATGGAACAAAACAGACTTTTGGGCTCTTAACTTGGAATGTTAATGGCCTGAGAGTTAGAAGAAGACAGCGTTTAATCCTTCAGTATTTAAAAAGTTCCTCAGCTAGTATCATTATGATACAGGAAACCCATCTTATGCTAGCGGAGTGTAAAGCGTTGTTTGGAAGACTACGATGGGTGGATAAGATTATAGCCTCAGATCAGTTATGTTGCTCAAAAGGGGCTGCTATTATTCTTAAATCTAACGCAGGGATAGACCTTATCAAATCACAAGTAGATGATAGAGGTCGTTGGGTTATTGCTGAGATTAAAATATTGGGCTGTAAATACACCATAGTCTCCTTCTATGGCCCTAATGAGGATGACGTGGGCCTTTGAACAACCTTTGCCTTGCGCTGGCAGATTTTGAATCACCTTTGATAATGGGAGGAGATTTTAATGTACTTTTGGATAATAATTTAGATAGATCTTCCCCTCGGGTGCAGATTTCTGCACCTCGTGTCAAAGCCTATCTTGTGGCTACTCTTAAGAATTTAAATCTGAGTGATGTGTGGCGGGAAAGAAATGGCCAGAACAGGGAATATTCCTTTTTTAGTAAAAAGAACTCACACTACTCTAGGCTCGACTATATATTTCTGGACCATTCTGAAATTGATAGAGTCAGTCTAATTGAATATTTGCCTATCCTTATCTCTGACCATGGCGCTGTAGCCCTTATTTTAGACCTCCCCCAAGAGCTTCCCTTGAGGAGGTGGACCCTAAATAGGAGATTTTTATTGCAGTCATCTACACCAGGTCTCTTGAAGCTTGCAACAGTGGGTTTCTTAAAAGATAATGTGGGATCAACACCTCTGGACAATGTCTGGGACTCCTTTAAGGCCTGGCTGAGGGGAATACTAAAGGGCGCAATATCAGGCTGGAATAAGGCAGAGAGGAAAGGTTTGGAGGATTTAGAAGCCCAAATAAAACATACTGAGGGAGTCTTAAAGTTTAGGACCCCCCACGGGATAGAATATGAAAATTTGGCGAAGAGGCTGGAAGAGCTGCAGTTACAATTTAGACTTAAGTCTGAAGAGATCTTGCTCCAAAAATGGGAAGTCAGTAAGATGAGAGAATTCGAACAGGGGAGAACTGTGGAAAAATATTAGCCATGAAGGCTAGAATGGATAGGGCTATCAATTATATAAGGAAGATCAGAATAAATACACAAGTAATTGAGGTTAAAGATAAAATAGAGCAGGCTTTTGCGCAGTACTTCCAAGAGCTTTATCATGAAGAAGAAGTTGCTCCAGAGCAAGATATCGACAGATGGCTTATAGATAAACAATTGCCGAAACTAACCGAAGTCAATCAAGAATATCTTAAGGCTGAAATAACAGGGAGTGAGATACTGACAGTACTAGACAGAGCTAAGAATGGTAAAGCTCCAGGTCCCGACTCAATTCCGATTGAGGTTTACTCCGTATTGAGGGAAGAGGTTCTCCCTGTCTGGTTGGTGTTATTTAATGATATCCTAGCAGGAAAATCTCCTATGCCAGTTTCTTGGAGTGGGGCGGTTATATCACTGATATTAAAACCTGGGAAGGACCCAATGCAGTGCCAATCATATCGGCCTATTTCGCTGTTAAATGTCGATTATAAGGTTTTTGCGGGAATTTTAAATAATCGGCTAACTAAGATAGTAGGTTCAATCATACACCAAGATCAGAAGGGCTTCCTCCCAGGCAGACAGATGTCGGAATTAGTATACTCCGCAATAGGGGCGACGGACTTGGCAGTTTCACAGGGTTTACCTCTTTCTATCATTACTGTTGATGCTGCCAAAGCCTTCGACCGTGTGAACTGGGGTTTTCTGGATAGGACTCTGAAGGTTTTGGGTTTGTCGAGGAGTTTAGAGAAGTTCTCAAAAAAATATATAAGACGCCCACAGCTCAGATCCTAGTAAATGGTAGTCTTTCCCCCACGGTTAGAATTGGTCGTGGAACTAGGCAGGGCTGTCCACTATCCCCTATCCTTTTCGATTTATATATTGAACCTTTTGCCCAGAGCCTACGGCAGAATATGAAGATAGTGCCTTTCGTAGTGAATGGGTTCAAAAGGAAAGTAGCCCTATATACGGACGACCTGGTCTTATTCTCCTCAAATGTTAATGTCACTCTCCCAGAGCTCCTGGCTGAAGCTCAGTCCTTTGGGAAACTCTCAGGTTATGAGATCAATGAAGACAAAACCGAGATCATGGCCTGGAATATTCCTGATCATGGGAACACTTTCGCAAGACAGCTTAGATATCTTGGAGTTATAATTACTCAAAACCCCGATAATATTCCAAAAACCAACTTAGATAGGGTTTCCAAAGAGGTGGATGTCCTACTGAAAAGGTGGCAGAGTATACCGCTTTCTCATTTTGGAAGAGTCAATCTTGTTAAAATGTGTATACTCCCAAAATATACCTACTTATTTAACACCATCCTGTTAGAATTTGCAACGGTAGACCTGCTTAAAATCCAGGGTAAGATCTCCTCCTTTATCTGGGCAAGCAAAGGAATCCGGTTGTCCTGGAAGAAATTAAGGCGCTAACTGCAGAGTGGAGGTATGGGCCTGCCGGACTTACAGTTATATTCATGGGCTTACCAACTGAAAAACTGTAGGATGCTATTGCAAACCCCGGACGATTCATTAATCGGGAATATGTTCAAAGCTATGTTAACTGGCATAGTGGAATCCGGGTTCATGTATAAATTTGGGTCTCCTAAATTCTTCAAGAAAGTACGCCTGAAGACTCTGCTTGCGGTGGCTAAGTTATGGTCGGTTTGTCGAGGCTGTTTGGGACTTCCCTTTTACAGTGACTGGGCCCCGGTGTGGGACTCCCCCGGAACTCCGGAGTGTTTATTAGATGCTTTAGCCCGTCCCTTGGTCGAGATCGGAGTTACGTACTGGAAAGACATTATTTCGGGAAATGAATGTCATCCCTGGGAATACTGGAATACCATCACCGGAGGTGTTCTTTCGAGGTTTAAATTCTATCAGATCTCGTCATGGTGTAGGGCTCAAAGCTGGCCTTCTTCGATTAATGATTCAATGGAAAGGGATCTACAAAACCCCGCACCGAGGAAAAAAGAAGTGGCGTTATGGTACAACTACCTCCTCACCGCAGTAGACAGCAAGATGAAGAAGCCAAACCGAGTCTGGGAAAATTACTTGCCGAGCGAGGAGCTGGATGACATATGGCAAGTATCTATAGATACTCTTTACCCGTTAGTAAAATCTGCTGCACTCAGGAAGAATCATTTTTTTACAATACACAGGTTATATTGGTCCCCCTCAAAATCTCAAGAATAAAGGCGGTGGAGAAGCGAGATGCCTCAGGTGTGGTTCTCTGAATGCAGACGACATCCACATATTTGCCTCCTGCCCCAAGCTGCAGGAATTTTGGGGAAGAGTGGGTAAGACTATCGCCTGGGTGCTGGGTTCCGCTGTAGAGGTAAGCCCAACTTTAATTCTTTTTGGTGTAGCTTCTAAAGTTATGGGTGCGCACAGTTTAAACGGGACACAACAGAAGTTAGTATTCTATTTGATACTTCTGGCTAGGAGAGAGATATGTAAGCTGTGGCGTCAGGAGACACCCCCCTCATGGAGCGCCTGGTGGAATTCTGTTAGATATTTTAGAGCATTAGACCAGAGGGTAAATACCCACAGAGAGAGACCGGATACTGGGTTATTTTGGAATCTATTAGATAATGTACATAGTGATCAGTCTGGGATACATTAAGGCTATGGTTTGCCTCCAATGATTAAAACCTCTGGGTCAGCTCAAGTTGAGTATTTCGGGTGGTTCACGGAAAAAAATAATATACCGGCTGAGACTGTATTCCACCAAGCTATCAGCAACAGAGGTGGAACAGGCCGAGAGGTTGCCACAGCTATGGAGGTCATATGAGGAGAAAAAAAAAAAAAAGGTGTGGTACCTAGCCATACCACCCCCAGTACTCAAAGTAATCCAAAGTAACTCAAAATTAATCCAAAAGTATTTACTGTATCATACAAATTGCATTTAAAAGTGATACAAACCTGTAACAATTGTAATTTCAAGCACAACTGCATTACCTTGAACAGTCTTGCATTGTGTGAGTATCTATTATTCACCTGTGTCAAGTGCTACTTGGTTCTAAAATAAAAGAGAAGATATATTTTTTTATTACTTACCTAATTGGTCTGGATTCTGTCTCTGAGTGTGTGTATCAGTCCTTGATGGAGTGAATACAATAAATGCTTAGCACACCCTCTGGATAAGTCTAACTGCTCGCCCACACTACTACAAAGAGAGCTGTTAGTACTTACCTAATTTAGCCTCTGCTATACCTCTGGGGACTCCCTGGACTCTGTGCACACTATACCTTACTTTGGTATAGTACATACAGAGCCAGCTTCCTACAGGCCCCTACTGGTGCATAAAAGCAGGCACCCTGATCCCTTTGCCCAAGTCACTAGGGCGTGCCCCAGATCGAAAGGACTGCATTCTTCAACATTTTTCAGGCCTCCATCAAATGGAGGCCCCCTTTTGGGTTCCAAAACGAGACAATGCGCCAGTGCCGGAAGCCATGTTTCCTGTGCACTTGGGGTGTTGAGGTGACCCATTGAACTCCATAGTCCATGCACAAGTTTGTCACCAAGCCATTAGAGAAATTCACCCGGGCAATCAGTCGTCTCAGCTCATTACTCACAGCACGACAAGTCCCAGCCACGCACCTGACTCCCATCGTAAGCTGGACATTCTGCCTTCTCCTCCCCCCTAATGCTTCCAAAGTCGTCAGCCCATCGGATCATGCCCCTCCAAAGCAGCAGGCAGGGCCGGACTGCCCATAGCGGTTTTAGGCCCTGGGTGGCCGTTTTTGTTACCGGGGGTCGGCAATATCTGCCCCCTGTAACAAAATCGGCCGAAATCGGCTGTACCAAACAGCTCGAATGCACCCCCCTCCTCACCCCCAGGGGGGCCGGCCGAGCAGTTTGCCAAGGCCGGTTTCGGGTCCCAGTCCGGCCCTGGCAGCAGGAGTAGCATGGCACCGGGTGTAGGAGGCTGGCTTAGTATATGGTGCACACTTAAAGGAGTGATGCACCTTGTACAAATCCAGGCACCCTTAGGGGGATTTTAGTGGTATCTGATAACCTTAGGCTCTAAATGTGGTAGCTGAGGAGAGCAGTCCTCAGGCGTATCTTGGAGGAGTGTAAAGCAGCTTGTTTTACCACATTTAATCGACAGTGTAGATTAGATGAAAAAGAACCACACAGTGTTTGTGAAAATAAGTCTATTTATTACACAACACAATCACTAACACATTGGTATTTCTCCTACCCGGAGATATCAACAATACACATGAAAATACTCAAAGGAAATCAGGTAAGTAGCAAAAATATACACTGGTCTCCAGGGGGAGACCAAACCATATACTGAAGAAGTGGAATGCGAACTGCAAGGAAGAACGGGACTGGCAACAAGGACTCAGAGGAGCTTGGACAACCAGGAACCACCCGAGGTAAGTACCCAAGAACCCCAAGGGGGCTGTGTGTGTAGTGGAAACACAGTTGCGTGCCCAATGCAAGTCTAAGGAGGAGTCGCGTTGCAGTTTTAAAGAAGAAGGACCCTTCCCAGAGGACACTGAAGAAACCCTTTGGAGGACTGAAAATTAGAGAGCCACCCACCCATGGATGCCCCAGGAACCAGATTACCTGCACCAGGGATGCCAGGTGTACAGGGTTGAAGTGACGATGGAACCTCCCGTAGACAACAAAGGAAGACTTTGGAGAAAAGGTCTCTGGGGAAATTTTTGAAGCTGTCCGGTGGAATTCAAGAGTGGATTCTTGAAGAGGAGAAACTGAAAGCAGAGGGGACAGAGTCTATGCCACTCAGAGGTGACCAGGAGGAACGGAAGCGCAATGCCCACCCTTGGCAGGGAGCTCAGGAGAGTTGACGAGGACCTTGTCGCTGCAGCTGTGGGGACCAGGCGGTGCTGAGGATGACCAGGAGCCGTGCACGAGCTGTCCCACATCGGATGTCGGTCTCTAGGTGGTCGGTGTCCGGCAGGAGCACCAACTAGCCTTAGTAGCCGCAACTGACCAGGAAGACGACAAGGTCTAAGGGACTCACCAAGTGCAAGAGAGTCAGAGCAGTCCCCGAGCAAGCAGGGGAGCCCAACAAAGCAGAAGAACACCCCTCAAGAGGACCCACAGGCTGAATGCACAGGAGTCGCAAGAGGAACTCAGGCAGCTCACCAAAGATGGAGGCCCATGGTGCAAGGGATACAGTGAGGATGCTGATCTTCGAGGGATGAGATGCTGGTGTTTTTTGTAGCCTGAAGATCTCTGGAGAGCAGAGCCAACAAGCCTAGGCAATGGTAAGTCGACGTGGTGCACAGGGGTTTGGTCCCAGCGGCTCTGACGAGGGATACTGACCTTCAAATTGCAGGGGAAACAGGTCAGGCTTCTGGAGAGCCAAAGAACCACCACCTGTGTTGCTGAGCCTCGGAAAGTTTGTAAGACGACAGGAGCAGCAGACCAGTCATCTTCGTTGCGGTGCCGGCAGGGAAGTGACTCCTTCACTCCAAGGGAGATTTCTTCTGATGTCCTTGATGCTCACAGGTCTTCTGGAGAACCTGAGCGCAGCACAAACACAGACGAGGCAGAAGACTTTAACAGCAAGACCAGGAGCAGCAGGAGTATTCCTTGATGCAGTCTCTGGTCCAGTCGAAGTCCAAGTGTCCAGACGGTCAAAGTGTGTCTTGGTCTTAGAGGTGAGTCTTGTTCCACGACGAATCTGAGGACCCACCCACAGGGGAGCCCTTAAATGCCCAAGGAAAGGGTTGGAACGACTCCGGTCCCTCCCAGAGGAGGGGCTGGACAGAGGGGAGGACACTCCCCTATCCTTTGTCCAGTTTCGTGGCAGAGCGGGAACCAAGGGTTCCTGAACCGGCTCAAACCGGAGTATGCAAGGAGGGCACCAAATGTGCCCTTTATTGCAGTCTGGTGTCGCTGAAAAGCTCAGCAGCAGGAGGGCAGAACAGTGTCTGTGGTCGGCAGCAGCACTAGCTTGCTGGCAAACCCTGAAAGGCTGTAACTGAAAGTACAGGGGGCTCCCCAAGCGACCCCCCCAGGTACATGGGATCATACCTCCAACAACGGAATCGGTGTTGGGGTATGATTCCAACATGTTTGATACCAAACATGACCAGGTTTGGCACAGCGATTATAAAGTGAGACATCTCATAATGACGGATATCCACTATATATCTTAAAATGGCTGACCGCACTTACAAAGCCTGTAGAATCGACTCCGGGGATTGTAGGGGTGTCCTGCTCGTGCTGGGACACCCTTACACTTATAACCAAGCTCCCTGCCCTCAGGACTGAAGAGCCTTCCATAGGGGTGACTTATAGCTTTTAAGTGTAGTGACGTCAACTATATAGAAACTTTTATCTGTCGTGAGAGGTGCAAGCACCACCTCCCACAGGCTACAATGGCAGGCCTGTAGTCTGAGTTTAAGTGGACTCCCATGGGTGCAGCCCATGGGAGAACCCTGGTGTACCTATGCCCTGGGCACCTCAGTACCATATACCAGGGACTTATAAGGGTACACATGTAGCCAATTGTGGAGGTACAAAAGTATTTACCAAAGCCATTTTGGGAGAAGGAGCACAGATGCTGGGGTCCTGATTAGCAGGATCCTAGGAAACTACAGTCAAAACACACTGACACCAGACTAAAAGTGGGGGTAACCATGAAAGCAGATCCTACTTTCCTACAGTACAGAACAGTTCCAATGAAAGGGAGCGTCTGCGATAGGGCCAGGTGTGACTTCAGCATGTTGATTGTGAACTCCAGTGAATGCAGGAGGTCTGCTGTAGCCTGGAGGTGGGAGACAACAGTCTGGGGTGAGCCCGCCTTCAACAGCCAGTCGTTGAGATAGGGGAAGACTGACACCCCTGATCGCCGCAGAAGAGCTGCAACCATCGCCATCACTTTTACGAACACCCGAGGGGCGCTGGTAAGGCCAAAAGGGAGCATGGTGAGCTGAAGTGCTCGTGTCCTACAGTGAACCGCAGATAATGCCGGTGGACAGGCAGGACGGTTGTAGGAAGGTGGCTTTTTATGTAGTGTACCAAAACAAGGTATATTATGTAGAAAGTCCAGACGACCCTTATTGGTTTACAGGGCTTAAATTAATGATCCCAAACACACAAGTTACTACTTGTGTAACGATATATCTGTAAGAGACATTAGTTAGTGATAGATTCCTTACCTTAGAATATCCCCAGGCGTCAGACTGGATCCGGAAAGTTTTTCATCAGCAGTACCCCTGCGCGTCGGTAGGTGGCGTCGTGCGGCTCCGAGTCCGTCGCTGGCGTCGTAAGCGCCGAGATGACGTCACGGAGACTACTTAGGCGCCACCCATGAGCGCTGACGTCCGTTCTCCACACGACTTTCCGCGCCAGGAACGCAGAGTCATGCAAGAAACTGACCACTGGTGCCATGAAACTAGGGCCCTGAAGCACAAGTTACTAACTTGTGTAACGATATATCTGTAAGAGACAGTAGTTAGTGATAGATTCCTTACCTTAGAATATCCCCAGGCGTCAGGCTGGATCCGGAAAGTTTTGCGTAGCAGTACCCTTGCGCGTCGGTAGGCGGCGTCGTGCGGCTCCGCGTCCGTCGTCGGCGTCGTGATCGCCGGGATGACGTCGCGGGCAGTACTTAGGCGCCGCCCCTGCGCGCTGACGTCAGTTCTGTACACGACTTTCCGCGCCAGGAACGCAGAGCCATGCAAGAAGCTGACACAGGTGTCTGAAAAATACTAGGGCCCTGAAAGGGATGTCCTTAACCCTAGAAATCAGTTCGCAGAACGGGGAGGATGGGTGGGCGGTAGGAATCTATCACTAACTACTGTCTCTTACAGATATATCGTTACACAAGTTAGTAACTTGTGCATCTGAAAGAGACACGTTAGTGATAGATTCCTTACCTTAGAATAGATACCCCAGCAATACCAACCCCGGTGGTGGGTCTGCGAACAAAGATCAGACAAGGAAGTCCTGGAGGACAGAACGGCCAAAGAAGCCGTCCCTCCGGACCTGACTGTCAAGGCAGTAATGCTTAGTAAACGTGTGCAGCGAGGCCCACGTAGCTGCCTGACAGATAACCGGCAGCGGAACACCGCGGCCCAAGGCCGTGGTAGCAGCCGTTGCCCTGGTGGAATGGGCACGCAGCCCAACAGGAGGCTCCTTCTTGGCCAAAGAATAGCAGGTCTTGATGCACAAGGTAACCCAGCGGGAGACGGTCCTCTTGTGCACCGCCCGACCTTTTTGGCGCCCACGTAGCCAACAAAGAGCTGGTCATCCACCCGGAAGTGTTTTGTGCGGTCGATATAGAAGGAGAGCGCACGTTTTGGGTCCAGACGGTGGAGCCTCTCTTCCTCTCTGGAAGGATGCGGAGGCGGAAAGAAGGTGGGCAAAGTGATGGTCTGCCCAATGTGGAAAGCAGTAACCACCTTCGGCAAGAAGGACGGACGCGTCCGAAGAACAACCTTGTCTGGATGAACAGACAGAAAGGGAGGTTTGCAAGATAGAGCCTGGAGCTCACTCACCCGCCGAGCGGAGGTGATGGCCACCAGAAAGGCAGTCTTCAGAGTCAGAAGACGAAGAGGACAGTTATGCAGAGGCTCAAAGGGAACGCACATTAAAAAGGTAAGAACCAAGTTCAAGTCCCACTGAGGCATTACAAACGGAACAGGAGGGAAGAGGTGAGTAATGCCTTTTAAGAACCTGTTAACAACAGGGGACTTGAAAAGGGAGGGCTGATCAGGGAGCTTGAGGAAGGCCGAGATAGCACAAAGATAACCCTTGATGGTACCCAGGGCAGAACCCTGTTGGGCCAGAGAGAGAAGGAACAGAAGGACCTCAGAAAGAGGGGCAGAAAGGGGATCCACAGCCTTTGCTGTGCACCATGCCACAAATGTGTTCCACCTGCAGGCGTATACCACCTTAGTGGAGGGACGCCTGGCTGCCAGAATCACATCACAAACTTCGGGAGGCAAGTGGAAAGGAATCAACTGCCGCCGCTCAATCTCCACGCAAGCAGGTGTAGACTGGACAGGTTCGGGTGGAGGACCGTCCCCTGCTGCTGCGACAGAAGATCCTCCCGAAGAGGCAGACGGATCGGGGGATCTATGCTCATACTGAGTAGCTCGGGATACCAAACTCTTCGAGCCCAGTCCGGAGCCACAAGAATGACTTGGGCCCGGTCGTGCCGAATCTTCTTCAACACTCTGGGTAGAAGTGGTATAGGCGGAAAGGCGTACAACAGACCGCAACTCCACTCGCGACGAAAAGCGTCGCCGAGCGAGTGCCGCCTTGGAAATTCCAACGCGCAGAACTGATGACATTGCGCGTTCTCTTCGGTGGCGAATAGATCTAACCAAGGCTCTCCCCACTGCAGAAAGAGACCTTGCGCCACTTCCGAGTGAAGACGCCATTCGTGATCCATCATGCACCTGCGGCTGAGTTCGTCCGCCCTGGCGTTCAGAGAACCTGCCAGGTGTTGAACCATCAGGAACATGCCCTGATGTTCCAGCCAAGTCCAGAGGCGCAGAGCCTCCTGACAAAGGGTCCAAGACCCCACCCCGCCCTGTTTGTTGCAGTACCACATGGCGGTGGTGTTGTCTGTGAACACCTGCACTACCTTCCCTTTGACAGAGGGAAGGAATGCCTTGAGTGCAAGCCGGATCGCCCGGAGCTCCAGAAGGTTGATATGGAGCCGGGACTCCGCCGGAGACCAGAGGCCTCTGATCTCCGCCTCTCCCATGTGACCGCCCCATCCCAGAAGGGACGCGTCCGTCACAACTGTATGCTCTGGCTGGGGAAGGGAGAGGGATCTGCCCATGACCCATTGCCGGTTCGAGAGCCACCACTGCAACTGTTTTGCAGTCCCCTCCGAGATCTGGACGTGATCGGACAGGTTGCCCTGGTGCTGCGCCCACTGGAACTTCAGGTCCCACTGCAGAGCCCGCATATGCCATCTGGCATGATTGACCAGCAGGATGCAGGAGGCCATGAGGCCCAGCAGACTCAGGGTCATCCGTACCGAAACCCAGGATAAAGGCCGAAAGATCGGAATCATAGCCTGAATATCCCGGACTCGCCGTTCGGGAGGATAGGCCCGAAACTGCGTCGTGTCCAGAACTGCTCCGATGAAAAGGAGCTGTGGAGAAGGAATTAGATGCGACTTCGGCACATTGATGGAGAACCCCAGCGAGTGCAGGAGTTCGGCCGTAGTCTGGAGGTGGGAGACGACTGCCTGGGACGAGCCCGCCTTCAGCAGCCAGTCGTCGAGGTAGGGGAAGACTGAAACCCCTGCCCGGCGCAGATGAGCTGCGACCACCGCCATCACTTTCGTGAACACCCGAGGGGCACTGGTAAGGCCAAAGGGGAGCACGGTGAACTGAAAATGCTCGGGGCCTACCGTGAACCGAAGGTAACGCTCGGTGGGCCGGCAGGACGGGGATGTGGAAATACGCGTCCTGCAAGTCCAACGCTACCAACCAGTCTCCAGGGTCGAGGGCAGTCAAGACCTGAGCTAGGGTGAGCATCTTGAACTTCTCCTTCCGGAGGAAGCGATTGACGTTCCGGAGGTCCAAGATAGGACGCATGTCCTCCTTGTCCTTTTGGGCACCAGAAAGTAGTGGGAGTAGCAACCACGCCCTACTTCTGGGGTCGGAACATGCTCGATGGCCCTCTTGGTCAAGAGGGCCGTGACTTCCTTCTGTAGAAGCACCAAGTGATCCCCTGACATGCGGTGGAATTGAGGTGGCATGGCTGGGGGGTGGTCTCGAAGGGGAGGGAGTAGCCCTTCGGACAATGTCCAAGACCCACCTGTCCGAGGTGATGGTGCGCCAGTGGGGAAGGTGATGGCGGACCCTGCCCCTACTGGCGTGCCGTGCACCTGAAAGGAGGGACTAGGAGGGCTTGGAGGCCGCGGACGGGTTGGAGGTGGTGGCCTGACCCGCACGCTGGTTGCCCGATCCGCCACGGCGGAATCCACGTCCTCGGCCACGCGAAGACGCCTGCTGCGCGGGCCGGTGGCTGGGCTGCTGACGTGAAGGGCGCCCCTACCGTGGCCACGATAGGGGCGAAAAGCAGAAGGCAGCGGAGGGCGTGTAGCAGAAAGGCCCAGGGACTTGGCAGTAGCCCGTGAGTCCTTAAAGCGCTCCAACGCATGGTCTGCTTTGGACCCAAAAAGACCGACTCCATCAAAGGGCATGTCCATGAGAGTATTCTGGACATCCCCTGAAAAACCAGTGGTTCTCAGCCAGGCGTGGCGTCGGAGCGCCACCGTCGTTGCAATCGACCTGCCCAGCGAGTCGGCGGTGTCAAGGCCACAACGGATAGTGTATTTGGCCGCATCCCTTCCTTCCGCAATGGCGCGGGAAAGCAGTGCCTGGACCTCCTCAGGGCACTGGGGCAAAACATCCGCCACCGAATCCCACAGGGAGTGGGTATATCGGCCCAAAAGACAAGCGGTGTTAACGGACCGCAAGCCAGCACTGGAGGAAGAAAACCTTTCTTCCCAAACTGATCCAGGCGTTTGGATTCCCTATCCGGAGGAGCGGTAGGGAAGGCGGTTTGGGAAGCGGAGGCTTGGACAAC
Source organism: Calotriton arnoldi (assembly GCA_963921515.1). Lineage (NCBI taxonomy): Eukaryota > Metazoa > Chordata > Amphibia > Caudata > Salamandridae > Calotriton > Calotriton arnoldi. The sequence continues at coordinate 255,257 of CAWUFW010001733.1, read as the reverse complement.
CAAGCTCTCAGGAGTGGGGTGGACAGAAAGAAACAGGGGGTCGCCCGGAGCGGGGCGATGGCGTCGCGACACGTTCCGATCCACAGGAGCCCCTGTGTTGGGCTTGGACCAGGCGCCCAAAAGAACGTCAGTGAGGGCGTCGTTAAACGGCAGCACAGTCTCCGCAGAGGAGGCTGCCAGCTGAAGCACCTCTGTCAAGATGTTAGGCTTGACCGTCAAAGTAGGGAGCTGGAGAAGTAAGGCCCCAGCAGCCCTACGCAACACCGTACCAAAATTGGCCCCCTCCTCCGTAGCCACGGGAGGAGACAGCATGCCAGTGTCAGGGGAAGTATCCAGACCACTGGCCTCCCCTAGACTCTCTGTCCAATCCTCATCATACTGACAGTTGCGCGTCAGAGGGTCATCAGACCCTCCCAGTCCTCCTGGTCCTCCTCTGGTTCAAAATAAGGAGGAGGAGGGACATTTGGGACCCAAGGACCCATCGGCGCCGGAGCCGGCGTCGAGCGACGTCGCACCGGGTCCATGTCCGGAGACGGAAGGAACTGGGGGACGACGCCGCCCGGAGCCCAGGGCGGCGTCGAGAACGGCACCGGAGACATCGGCGCCGGCGGAGGTGTCGTGGAGGTCGACCGGCGTCGATGGGGGTTGTGGAGCCGGGATCGAGGCCGGGGCCGAAGCCGGAGCCGGGATCGAGGCTGGAGGCACGGGTGACGCCGGGGCCGGAGCCGCCGGCGACGCCGGAGCAACCCCATCAGGGCCCGCGGGGCCCGAAGGCGCACCGGAGGGGCCTGAAGGCCCGAAGAGGCGGGCCATGGCCGACAGGAACTCCTGTACCTTGGCCGGATCCGCCCCGAACCCGGGAAGGGCGGGTATGTCGGGGGCGACTCCACAGGCAAGTCCGGGGCCGCGGGGGCGGGGACGGTGCCGGGAGGGGCCTCAGCCGAGTCGCGAGACCGGCGAGGCGAAGTCCGAGAGCGACGATGCTTCTTGGACTTCTTGTGCTTAGACTTACCGGACGAAGAAGACTTCGACGCCGACGACCGGTGTGCACTCCGCGAGCGACCCCTGGACCTCTCACGCGACCGGGGCTTCCGTGGAGCCGAATGCCGGGCCTCGAGGAGCTTTCGAGACCGCTCTCGCAAAGCTTCGGGTTGAGGGCCTGGCATTCGGGACAAGACTCGGTGTCGTGGCCTCGGCCGAGGCAGAAGAGACACTCCCAATGTGGGTCGGTGACGGACATCATCCGCGCACAGGCGCCGCATCGCTGGAAGCCGGGCATCCCTACGACACCTTAAAGTTGGAAAAACAGTGAAAAAATCACCAAAAAGTATGGTCAAAAATTCACCAGGGCACTGCTCTTCCCGGATCTGCGCTTGCTGGCGCGGAAAAAGAAGAACTGACGTCAGCGCGCAGGGGCGGCGCCTAGGTACTGCCCGCGACGTCATCCCGGCGATCACGACGCCGACGACGGACGCGGAGCCGCACGACGCCGCCTACCGACGCGCAAGGGTACTGCTACGCAAAACTTTCCGGATCCAGCCTGACGCCTGGGGATATTCTAAGGTAAGGAATCTATCACTAACGTGTCTCTTTCAGATAGGGATGACCTTAACCCTAGAATCAGTTCGCAGAACGGGGAGGATGGGTGGGGTGGTAAGGAATCTATCACTAACTAATGTCTCTTACAGATATATTGTTACACAAGTAGTAACTTGTGCATCTGAAAGAGACACGTTCGGGATAGATTCCTTACCTTAGAATAGATACCCCAGCAATACCAACCCCGGTGGTGGGTCTGCGAATAGATTACACCAGAGAGTCACGGAGAACAGAACGGCCAAAGAAGCCGTCTCTCCGGACTTGGCTGTCAAGGCAGTAATGCTTGGTAAACGTGTGCAGCGAGGCACACGTAGCTGCCTGACAAATATCCTGCAAGGGAACGCCGCATCCCAAGGCAGTAGTGGCTGCCGTCGCCCTGGTAGAATGGGCACGCAGCCCCACAGGAGGCTCCTTCTTAGCCAACGAGTAACACGTTTTGATGCACAGAACGACCCACCGAGAGATGGTTCATTTGTGCACGGCCCGACCTTTTTTGGCGCCCACGTAGCCAACAAAGAGCTGGTCATCCACCCGGAACTGTTGTGTGCGCTTCAGATAGAACGAGAGCGCACATTTTGGGTCCAGACGGTGGAGCCTCTCTTCCTCTTTTGAAGGATGCGGAGGCGGAAAGAAGGTGGGCAAAGTGATGGTCTGCCCGATGTGGAAGGGCGTGACAACCTTTGGCAAGAAAGAAGGACGGGTCCTTAAAACCACCTTGTCCGGATGAACAGAAAGGAAAGGAGGTTTAGAAGAAAGAGCCTGGAGCTCACTCACTATTCTGGCAGAGGTGATAGCTACCAGGAAAGCCGTCTTTAGAGTAAGAAGACGTAAAGGACAGTTATGAAGGGGCTCAAAAGGAGCGCACATCAGATAGGTCAAGACAAGATTTAATCCCATTGAGGCATTATGAAAGGCATGGGAGGAAACGTGTGTGGAATGCTTTTCAGGAAACGGTTAACAACCGGAGACTTAAAGAGAGAAGGCTGATCTGGAAGCCTGAGAAAGGCGGAGATGGCCGAAAGATAACCTTTGATAGGGCCCAGAGCAGAGCCCTGCTGGGCCAAGGATAGTAGGAACAGAAGGACCTCAGAAAGAGGGGCAGAAAGGGGATCCACAGACTTTGCTGTGCACCATGCCACAAACTTGTTCCACCTGCAGGCGTATACCGTTTTAGTGGAGGGACGCCTGGCTGCCAGAATGACATCACTTCGGGAGGAAGATCGAAAGCTGTCAACTGTCGCCGCTCAATCTCCACGCATGGAGGTGGAGGCTGGACAGGTTCGGGTGGAAGACCGTCCCCTGCTGCTGCGACAGAAGATCCTCCCGAAGAGGCAGTCGGATCGGGGGATCGATCACCATGTTGAGTAGCTCGGGATACCAGTATCTTCGGGCCCAATCCGGAGCCACAAGGATGACTTTGGCCCGGACGCGCCGAATCTTCTTCAGCACTCTGGGCAGAAGTGGTATAGGCGGAAAGGCGTACAACAGACCTCAGCTCCACTCGCGACGAAAAGCGTCGCCCTAGCGAGTGCCGCCTTGGAAATTCCAACGCGCAGAACTGATGACATTGCGCGTTCTGTTCGGTGGCGAGTTCGTCTGCCCTGGCGTTTAGAGAACCTGCCAGGTGTAGAACCACCAAGGTAATGCCTTGATGTTCCAGCCATGTCCAGAGGCGCAGAGCCTCCTGACATAGGGTCCACAACCCCACCCCGTCCTGTTTGTTGCAATACCACATGGCGGTGGTGTTGTCCGTGAACACCTGCACTACACTTCCCCGGACAGAGGGAAGGAATGCCTTTAGTGCAAGTCGGATCGCCCGAAGCTCCAAAAGATTGATATGGAGCCGGGACTCCGCCAAAGACCAGAGGCCTCTGATCTCCGCCTCTCCCAAGTGGCCGCCCCATCCCAGGAGGGACGCGTCCGTCACCACTGTGTGCTCCGGTTGGGGAAGGGAGAGGGATCTGCCATTGACCCAATCGCCATTCGTGAGCCACCACTGCAATTGTCGTGCAGTGCCCTCCGAGATCTGGACATGATCGGACAGGTTGCCCTGATGCTGTGCCCACTGGAACTTCAGGTCCCACTGCAGAGCCCGCATATGCCACCTGGCATGTTGCACTAGCAGAATGCAGGAGGCCATCAGGCCCAGGAGCCGTAGGGTCATCCTGACTGAAACCCGGGATAGAAGCTGAAAGATCGGAATCATAGCCTGAATATCCCAGGCTCGCTGTTCGGGAGGATCGACCCGAATCTGCGTCGTGTCCAGAACCACGCCGATGAAGAGGAGCCTCTGAGAGGGAGTCAGGTGTGACTTCGGCGCGATGATGGAGAACCCCAGCGAATGCAGGTGGTCGGCCGTAGTCTGGAGGTGGGAGTCGACAGCCTTGGGCGAGCCCGCCTTCAACAGCCAGTCGTCGAGATAGGGGAAGACAGGATCCCCGGATCTGCGCAGATGAGCTGCGACCACCGCCATCACTTTCGTGAACACCCGAGGGGCGCTGGTAAGGCCAAAGGGGAGCATGGTAAACTGAAAGTGCTCGTGGCCTACCGTGAACCGCAGGTAACGCCGGTGGGCCGGCAGTACGGGGATGTGAAAATAAGCATCCTGCAAGTCCAACGCTACCATCCAGTCTCCAGGGTCTAGGGCAGATAGGACCTGAGCTAGCGTCAACATTTTGAACTTCTCCTTCCGGAGGAAGCGGTTGACGTTCCTGAGATCCAAGATAGGACGCAGGCCTTTGTCCTTCTTGGGCACCAGAAAGTAGTGGGAATAGCAACCACGACCTACTTCTGGGACAGGAACTCGCTTGATGGCCCCCTTGGCGAAGAGTGCCGAAAATTCCTGTTGGAGAAGGGCTAGATGATCCTCCGACATGCGATGGTACTGAGGTGGCATGGATGGAGGGGTAGTCTCGGAGGGGAGGGAGTAGCCCCTTCGGACTATTTGCAAAACCCACCTGTCCGACGTGATGGTGCACCAGTGGGGGAGGTGATGGCGAATCCTGCCGCCCACTGGCAATTGGTGGCCCTGAAAGTTCGGACTAGGAGGGTTTGGAGGCTGTTGCAGGGGGGAAGTGGTGGACTGCCCGTCCGCTGGCCCCCAGAACCACGGCGGTGGTTCCCACGTCCTCGGCCGCGCTGGGGCTGAACAGCTTGCACTGGCCTGTGGCTCTGGGAGGGACATGGCGGGCACCCCTTCCGTAGCCACGAAAGGGGCGAAAAGCAGACTGCGCAGGGCGGGTGGTGGAGAGGCCCAAAGACCTGGCCGTAGCCAGAGAGTCCTTAAAGTGCACTAGCGCATTGTCCGCTTTGTCACCGAATAGGCGACGGCCATCAAAGGGCATGCCCATAAGGGTGGATTGGACATCCCCTGAAGAACAAGTTACTTACCTTCGGTAACGATATATCTGTAAGAAACATAGGTTAGTTATAGATTCCTTACCTTAGAATTACCCCCAGGCGTCAGACTGGATCTGGAAAGTTTTTGGCCCGACCTTCCTTAGCGCCCACGTAACCAACAAAGAGCTGGTCGTCCACCCGGAATTGTTTGGTGCGATCCAAGTAGAAGGAAAGCGCACGTTTTGGATCCAGACGGTGGAGCCTCTCTTCCTCTTTTGAAGGAGGCGGAAAGAAGGTGGGCAAAGTGATGGTTTGGCCAATGTGGAAAGAAGTAACCACCTTGGGAAGAAAGGAAGGTCTAGTTCTGAGGACGACCTTTTCCGGATGAACAGCCAGAAAGGGAAGCTTGGAAGAAAGAGCTTGTAGCTCACTCACCCTGCGAGCAGAGGTGATGGCCACCAGAAAAGCAGTTTTCAAAGTTAAAAGCCTGAGAGGGCAGTTACGGATCAGCTCCAAGAGAGCGCACATAAGATATGTAAGAACCAAGTTCAAGTCCCACTGGGGCATTACAAAAGGAACAGGAGGAAAAAGAGGAGTAATGCCCTTAAGGAAACGATTTACAACAGGGGACTTGAAAAGAGAAGGCTGATCAGGAAGCCTAAGGAAGGCTGAAATGGCCGAAAGGTAGCCCTTTAGAGTGCCCAGAGCAGAGCCCTGCTGGGCCAAAGAAATGAGGAACAAGAGAACCTCAGAAAGAGGGGCGGAAAGGGGATCCACAGCCTTTGCTGTGCACCATGCCACAAATTTGTTCCATCTGCATGCGTATACCGTCTTAGTGGAGGGACGCCTGGCTGCCAAGATTACATCACAGACTTAGGGAGGCAGGTCAAACGACGTCAACTGCCGCCGCTCAATCTCCACGGAAGGAGGTTGAGGCTGGACAGGTTCGGGTGGAGGACCGTCCCCTGCTGCTGCGACAGAAGATCCTCCTGAACAGGCAGTCTGATCGGAGGATCAATGCCATGTGTAGCAACTCGGGATACCAGACTCTTCGTGCCCAATCCGGAGCCACAAGAATGACTTGGGCCCGGTCGCGCCTGATCTTCTTCAGCACTCTGGGCAGAAGTGGTATAGGCGGAAAGGCGTATAGAAGACCGCAACTCCACTCGCGACGAAAAGCGTCGCCTAGCGAGTGCCGCCTTGGAAATTCCAACGCGCAGAATTGCCGACATTGCGCGTTATCTTTGGTGGCGAACAGATCTAACAAAGGCTCTCCCCACGTGCGAAAGAGACCTTGCACCACCTCCGAGTGAAGACGCCATTCGTGATCCATCATGCACCTGCGGCTGAGTTCGTCTGCCCTGGCGTTCAGGGAACCTGCCAGGTGTTGAACCACCAGGGAAATGCCCTGATGTTCCAGCCATGTCCAGAGGCAGAGGGCCTCCTAACATAGGGTCCATGACCCCACCCCCGCCTTGTTTGTTGCAGTACCACATGGCGGTGGTGTTGTCCATGAACACCTGCACTACTCTTCCCCGGACACAGGGAAGGAATGCTTTGAGTGCAAGACGAATCACCTGAGGCTGAAAGATCGGAATCATAGCCCGAATATCCCGGACTCGCTGTTCGGGAGGATAGACCCGAATCTGCGTCGTGTCCAGAACCGCTCCGATGAAGAGGAGCCTCTGAGAGGGAGTCAGGTGTGACTTCGGCACGTTGATGGAGAACCCCAGCGAATGCAGGTGGTCGGCCGTAGTCTGGAGGTGGGAGTCGACAGCCTGGGGAGAGCCCGCCTTCAACAGCCAGTCGTCGAGATAGGGGAAGACTAGATCCCCTGATCTGCGCAGATGAGCTGCGACCACCGCCATCACTTTCGTGAACACCCGAGGGGCGCTGGTAAGGCCAAAGGGGAGCATGGTAAACTGAAAGTGCTCGTGGCCTACCGTGAACCGCAGGTAACGCCGGTGGGCCGGCAGGACGGGGATGTGAAAATAAGCAACCTGCAAGTCCAACGCTACCATCCAGTCTCCAGGGTCTAGGGCAGACAGGACCTGAGCTAGCGTCAACATTTTGAACTCCTCCTTCCGGAGGAAGCGGTTGACGTTCCTGAGATCCAAGATAGGACGCAGGCCTTTGTCCTTCTTGGGCACCAGAAAGTGGTGGGAATAGCAAACACGACCTACTTCTGGGACAGGAACTCGCTCGATGGCCCCCTTGGCCAAGAGTGCCGAAACTTCCTGTTGGAGAAGGGCCAGATGATCCTCCGACATGCAATGGTACTGAGGTGGCATGGATGGAGGGGTAGTCTCGAAGGGGAGGGAGTAACCCCTTCGGACTATTTGCAAAACCCACCTGTCCGACGTGATGGTGAGCCAGTGGGGGAGGTGATGGCGAATCCTGCCGCCCACTGGCGTTTGGTGGCCCTGAAAGGTCGGACTAGGAGGGTTTGGAGGCTGCTGCAGGGGGGGCTGTGGTGGACTGGCCCACCCGCTGGCCCCCAGTACCACGGCGGTTGTTCCCACGTCCTCAGCCGCGCTGGGGCTTAACAGCCTGCGCTGGCCTGTGGCTCTGGGCGGGACGTGGCGGGGCACCCCTTCCGTAGCCACGAAAGGGGCAAAATGCAGACTGCGCAGGGCGGGTGGAGAGGCCCAAGGACCTGGCCGTAGCCCGAGAGTCCTTAAAGCACTCTAGCGCATTGTTCGCTTTGTCACCGAATACGCGACGGCCCTCAAAGGGCATGTCCATAAGTGTGGATTGGACATCCCCTGAAAAACCAGTCGACCTCAACCAGGCGTAGCGTCGAAGGGCTTCCGACGTGGAAATCGTCCTGCCTAGTGAGTCGGCGGTATCCAGCCCACAGCGGATGGTAAACTTCGCTGCGTCTCTCCCTTCGGCAACTGCCCGAGAGAGCACGGCCCGGGCCTCCTCCGGGCACTGAGGCAGCACTTGCGCAACCGTATCCCACACGGAGTGGGTGTAACGGCTCAACAGACATGCAGTGTTTACCGACCGCAGTCCCAAGCTGGAGGAAGAAAACATCTTCTTCCCAAGATGGTCCAGCTTTTTGGATTCCCTACCAGGTGGAGCGGTAGGGAATGCGCCCTTGGAGGTGGAGGCTTGGACCACCAAGCTCTCAGGGGTGGGGTGTTGGGAGAGGAAAGTGGGGTCGCCCGGGGCCGGGCGGTGGAGTCGGGCAACCACCCTATCCACAGGAGCCCCTGTGTTGGGCCTGGACCAGGTGCACAAAAGGATGTCAGTCAGGGCTTCATTAAACGGCAGCAGGGGCTCCGAAGAGCTCGCTGCCGGTTGAAGCACCTCTGTCAGGAGGTTAGTCCTGACTGCCACCGTAGGTAGCTCGAGGTTGAGAGCTTCGGCCGCTCTACGCAACACCACTGCAAAGGACGCTCCCTCCTCCGTAGCCACGGTAAGAGGAGACAACATGCCAAGGTCTGGTAAGGTATCCAGACCACTACGGTGCATATCCTAACTGGTCAGTTAAAGGGTCTCGAGACCCCTCCCAGTCCTCTTCACCCTCCTCTGGCTGCCAATCTGGTCTCAAAGAGCGGGGTAGAACAGGGGCACAAAAGTACCCATCGATGCCGGTCCGGCTCCGTGTCTACCTCGAGGTGGAGGCCGGGGTTGACGTCGGCTGGGGACACAGCCGACGCCGGCTGTGGACGTGGTGCCGGTGGAAGCGGCACCGGTGGAGGTGTAACAAGGTCGACCGGCGGCGATCTGGATCCAGGCCTGGATCCAAGGGGACCCAGCCGAGTCCGCGGTGCCCCAAGGCGCGCCGGTGGAGTCGGGCTGCCCAAAGATGACGTGCATCGATTCGTAAAATTGACGAAGCTGGGCAGGGGTCGCTCCAGGTCCCGGAAAGGGGGGAAAACCCGGAGTCAACCCTTCGGGCTCTGCACGCGGAGCCGCGGGAGGGGCACCACCCGCATCCCTCGTCGTGTCGGCCGACGGGCGGGGAGAAGTCGAAGAGCGATGATGCTTCTTCGACTTCTTCTTGTGCTTCGACTTACCTGACCCCGAGTGCTAAGACTTGGAAGAAGAATGATGGTGGCTCCGCGACCGGTCCCTCGACCTCCTACGCAACCGGGACCTCGAGCGGCGCGGAGCAGACTGCCGGGCCTCGAGAAGCTTTCGGGACCGCTCCGGCAAAGACTTTGGATTCATGGTCCGGCAGTCGGAGCACGACTTGGGGTCGTGGTCGCGCTCCAGGCAGAAGAGGCACAAGCGGGGCGGATCTGTCACCGACATCAGTCAGCTACAGGAACCGCAAGCCTTGAAGCCGGGCATCCCTCGTGCACCAGGAGTCGATGGACTCAAAAATGATGTTGACAAAAGTCGAGAAAGAGTCAGTCAAAAAGTGACTGGAGGTACCGCTCTCTCCGGATCTGCGCTTGCAGGCGCGGGAAAAAAAATAACTGACCTCAGCGCGCGAGGGCGGCGTCTATGTAGCTACCGCGACTTCATCCCGGCGACCACGACGCCAACGACGAACGCGGAGGTCACCGACGCCATCTTCCGACGTGCAGGGGTACTGCTGACGAAAAACTTTCCGGATCCAGTCTGACGCCTGGGGGTAATTCTAAGGTAAGGAATCTATAACTTACTGTTTCTTTCAGATGGTCTTGCCAATTGGGGAACGATTGCACAGTTGCCTTGTTTTAGGGAAAGTACACTGGCACCGGGGACCTGGTTAGCAGGAATCCAGTACACTTAAGTCAAAACTGCATCAAATACCAGGCAAAAAGTGAGGGTGACCATGTCAAAAAGGGCACTTTCCTACAATGGGGACATGTAAGTAAGCGCCCTTCAAGTCCACGCTCCCATCTAGTCTTGTGGATCCAGGGCAGACAAGACCTGAGCTAGCGTGAGCATCTTGAATTTCTCCTTTTTGAAGAAGAGTTTGAGGGCTTGGAGGTCTAGGATAGGACAAAGGCCCTTGTCCTTTTTGGGGACAAGAAATTAGCGGGAATAACAACCACAACCTACTTCTGGCCACAGAAACCTCACTATGGCTCCCTGGCCAAGAGAGCCATGACTTTCTTGAGGAGCAAAGACAAATGATCCTCCATCAGCCGGTTGTAAGATGGAGGCATAGAGGGAGGGGTGGTCTCGAAGGGGAGGGAGTAGCCCCTTCGGACGATCTGCAGGACCCACCTGTCCGATGTTATGGACTGCCAGCGGTAGAAGTGATGGCGGATCCTGCCACCAACTGGATGCCCATGGTCTAAAAGGGCAAGATTAGGAAGGTTTGAAGGCTGCAGCTGCTGGGGGGGAGGGGAGTTGGCTGGGCCAGACTGCTGGCTACCGAACCCACGAGGCCGGTAGGAGCCATGCCCTACTCCACGGGGAATGTCGAAGAGGTACGACTGGTGCAGACCCGGATCCTTTATCGGATCCACGGGAGCCCACTGGAACCAGGGTCGAAGCTGCCGGCACAGAACCAGATGGGCCACCCCGACCCCACGGAGCCTGAAGGGCCCTCAACTGGGTTGGGCCACTCAAATATGAGACGTAGGGCCTCATAAAACTCTAAGTAGGGCGTGGGTCGCTCCGGCTGCCGGATATTTGGGGAGGCGGAGAGCCAACCCAGGCAACGAACAACCAGGCCTCGATACCGATGCTCATTCGTCGTGTCAGCCGAGGAGTCAAAGAGTGCCTCAACTTCTTACTCTTCTTATTGTGCCTATTAAATGAATGTCCAGATGAAAGCGAATGGGACGAAGACGACTTTGGATTCCATGAACGATCCTAGGACCTTCCTCTCGACCAGGACCTTCAACTTACGTGCCGGGCCAATAGCAGCTTCAGGGGACGCTCCCTCAAAGCCTTTGGCCCGGCAATCGGAGCATGTCTTGGTGTGGTGGTCACACTCCAGGTACTACAGACAGACAAGGTGCGGATCAGTCACCGACGTCGCCCGGTGACAGGCTCCGCAGGGCTTAAAATCTGTCCTACGTGATGACATCCACTACACACCAGGAGTAAACCTCAAAAAAACAGTTAACAAAAAGTCGAAAAATTCCTGTCAAAAAACTACAGCGGGGTAGCTCTTCTCCGGATCAGCGCTGGCTGGCGCGGAAAGACAAGAACTGAGGTCAGTGGGCCTGGGTGGCGCCTATATAAGTAATGCAATGTCACTCCGGCGCAGACGACAGACGTGGAGCTGATCAATGCCACCTACCGGCATGCAGCGGTACTGCTCAAAAAATCTTCCTGATCCAGCCTGACGCCTGGGAAATTCAAAGGTAAGGAATCTGCAGCTAGAAGTCTCTATCAGATATCTTCGGGTAGGAGATATACCAATGTGCTAGTGAGTGTTGTGTAATAAATAGAAGTATTTTTATATAAACACTGTGTGATTCTATTTTTATTTAACTTACACTATTGATTAAACTGGTAAAACAAGCTGCTTAACACTCCCTCAAGATAAGCCTGAAGGCTGTTCTCCACAGCTACCACTTTAAGAGCTTTCTATGGTTATCTTATCAAGGACCACTATAATCACCAGATGGGTTGCCTGGATTAGTGCAAGGTGCATCAATTAAATAAGTGTGCACCATATACTAAGCCAGCCTCCTACAGCCTGTATACTGAAGTTTGTTGTGATTTACTTACTGACAAACTCATGGACAGGCTGGTTATGAAACTGGAGTCTCTGGTGGCCCTTTCTTTTTCATCTTGTGAGCAGAGACTTTCAAGAACTGAGGATGCGGTCATTAAACTTTCAGACCAATTTAAGACCTTTCTTATTAATGGTGGAGTAAGGGCAGCATCATCAGTTACTCAATAGCCTGATGAGAATACTGTCCTTGTTGTCTCTAACATCTGTTCAGTCTGCTGGCACGATGCCCTTATTCAACACTCATCTCCATTCTGATCTCATTCTGCCAGTTGGCTGTTCTCACTCAAGCGTAGATGTTAGGGCAACAAATAATGATGCTGAATCGCAGTTGCTACCGAAGCCAATTAATTCCAGTTTTCATGTTCCTTGGGGGGCCCTCTAGCTTGGTTCCGCCTTATGCACAAAACCATAGCATATTCCATGGTACCCTGCCCTGTGCCCTATAGTCTTGGTCTTCCCCCAGTCGCCACTCCTTATGTGCTTATTTTGATTAATGTTCCACCTCTGCTCTCAAATATTGTGGCGAACTACTTTCAGTTAAAAAAATAAAGCTGCTCACTGGATAAATAAGCAGCTGGGGAGGAGCACACAATTGTTTCAGTGCATAAATATAGTAAGTAAGGACCCATGGGAGGGTTCTCAACCTTGTGTTGTGATTAATTTTGACAACCCTAATTCTACAGGCTTTTTGTTATGTAATCAGGTGCCCGGTATTGTGTCAACCTCTGTCATCCTTCCAATTCCTTTAGGTTACTTCTATAAACCCTCCCTGCTAAGCGGTCCAGGCAATAGCATTGTTCGAGTCAACCCGATCGCCCCATCTGCTTTCAACATCAGGCTTTTGACTGAATGTAGCATATCCACTCCTAACAGATTTGCGTCCTTGAGTACTTTGCATGATAATGGGTGACTGCCCATTACTCATTATGAGAGCATGTCCTCTAGGGTGGGAGGCAACCCGTTGCTCCCAGAGTCTTCGGCCATCTTAACATTTTTAAGCTATAATATAGCTGGGCTTGCCAACAAAGTGGGTAAAGAGGTGTTTCAATCTTTCTTGCAAAAATGTAATACTGTGTGTTTTGAAGAAACTTGTGATGCAGGTTCAAATTTATTTTTTGATGATTATTCCTCTTTTTCTGTTCCTGCTATATGGGCGAGCCAGAGGTGGTCTTCTCATTTTGTTTGCATTGAAGAGCAAGTTACTTACCTTCGGTAACGATATATCTGTAAGAGACATAGGTTAGTTTTGGATTCCTCACCTTAGAATTACCCCCAGGCATCAGACTGGATCCGGAGAATTTTTTCCTCAGCAGTACCTCTGCGCGTCGATAGGTGGCGTCGGTCGACTCCGCGTTCGATGTTGGCGTCGTGGTCGCCGGAATGACGTTGCGGTATCTACTTAGACGCCGCCCTCGCGCGCTGACGTCAGTTCTTTACAGGACATTCCACGCCAGAAGCGCAGAGCCATGCAAGACACTGACCACTGGTGCACAAAAACTAGGGCCCTGAAAGGGGAGTCCCTTACCCTACAAATCAGTTCGCAGAACGGAGAGGAAGGGTGGGGAGGTGAGGAATCCATAACTAACCTATGTCTCTTACAGATATATCGTTACCGAAGGTAAGTAACTTGTTCATCTGATAGAGACAGTTAGTTATGGATTCCTCACCTTAGAATAGATACCCCAGCAATACCAACCCCGGAGGTGGGTCTGCGAACCAAGTTCACACCACAAAGTCCTGGAGAACTGAATGGCCGAAGAAGCCGTCCTTCCAGACTTGGCTGTCCAGGCAATAGTGTTTGGTAAACGTGTGCAGTGAAGCCCACGTAGCTGCCTGGCAGATGTCAAGAAGGGGGACTCCACGTCCCAAAGCAGTTGTGGCTGCCGTCGCCCTGGTGGAATGGGCACGCAACCCAACTGGAGGTTCCTTTTCGCTAAAGAATAGCAGATTTTGATGCAAAGAACGACCTATCTGTAGATGGTTTGTTTTTGCACGGCCCGACCTTTCTTGGCGCCCACATAACCAACAAAGAGCTGGTCATCCACCCGGAATTGCTTTGTGCAATCCAGATAGAAGGAAAGCGCACGTTTTGGATCCAGACGGTGGAGCCTCTCTTCCTCTTTGGAAGGATGCGGAGGCGGAAAGAAGGTGGGCAAAGTGATGGTCTGTCCTATATGGAAAGAGGTAACCACATTGGGAAGGAAAGAAGGCCTAGTGCGGAGGACAACCTTGTCCGGATGAACAGCCAGGAATGAAGGCATTAGAAGAAAGGGAAGGTAGCTCACTCACTCTGCTAGCAGAGGTGATGGCAACCAGAAAGGCAGTTTTACGGGTTAAAAGTCTGAGAGGACAGTTATGTAGCGGCTCGAAGGGAGCACACATCAAATAAGTAAGAGCCAGGTTCAAGTCCCACTGGGGCATCACGAAAGGAGTAGGAGGAAACAAATGAGTAATGCCCTTCAGGAAGCGATTTACAATAGGGGACTTGAAAAGAGAAGGCTGGTCGGGCAGCCGAAGGAAGGCCGAAATATAGCCTTTGAGAGTGCCCAGAGTAGAGCCCTGGTGGGCCAAAGAAAGAACGAAGAGGAGAACCTCTGAAAGGGGGGCAGAAAGGGGATCCACAGCCTTTGCTGTGCACCATGCCACAAATTTGTTCCATCTACAGGCGTATACCATTTTAGTGGAGAAACGTCTGGCTGCCAAGATAACATTGCAGACTTCGGGAGGAAGGTCGAAAGCTGTCAACTGTCGCCACTAAATCTCCACGCAAGGAGGTGGAGGCTGGACAGGTTTGGGTGGAGGACCGTCCCCTGCTGCTGCGACAGAAGATCCTCCTGAAGAGGCAGTCTGATCGGAGGATCGATGGCCATGTGTAACAGCTCGGGATACCAGACTCTTCTCACCCAATCCGGAGCCACAAGAATGACTTGGGCCCGGTCGTGCTTGATCTTCTTCAGCACTCTGGGCAGAAGTGGTATAGGCGGAAAGGCGTATAGAAGACTGCAACTCCACTCTCGACGAAAAGCGTCGTCTAGCGAGTGCCGCCTTGGAAATTCCAACATACATACATACATCATACACCTGCGGGTGAGTTCGTCCGCCCTGGCATTCAGAGAACCTGCCAGATGTTGAACCACCAGGGATATGCCCTGATGTTCCAGCCATGTCCAAAGGCGGAGCGCCTCTTGACACAGGGTCCACGACCCCACCCCGCCCTGTTTGTTGCAGTACCACATGGCGGTGGTGTTGTCCGTGAACACCTCCACCTCTCTTCCCCGGACAGAGGGAAGGAATGCTTTTAGTGCAAGACGAATCGCCCAAAGCTACAAAAGGTTGATATGGAGCCCGGAATCCGCCGGAGACCAGAGGCCTCTGATCTCCGCCTCGCCCATGTGGCCACCCCACCCCAGCAGTAAGGCATCTGTCACCACTGTGAACTCTGGTTGGGGAAGGGAGAGGGATCTGCCGTTGACCCAATCTCGGTTCGTTAGTCACCACTGCAACTGGCGTGCAGTGCCCTCCGAGATCTGAATATGAAAGATTCCCCTGATGCTGTGCCCACTGGAACTTCAGGTCCCACTGAAGAGTCCGCATATGCCACCTGGCATAGTCCACCAGCAGGATGCAGGAGGCCATGAGGCCCAGTAGCCTCAGGGTCATTCTGACCGAAACCCAGGATAGAGGCTGAAAGATCGGAATCATAGCCCAAATATCCCGGACTCGCTACTTGGGAGGATAAGCCCGAAACTGCGCTGTGTCCAGAACCGCTCCCATGAAAAGGAGCTTCTGAGAGGGGATCAGGTGTGACTTCGGCACATTGATGGTGAATTCCAGCGAATGCAGGAGGTCGGCTGTAGTCTGGAGGTGGGTGACGACAGCCTGGGGCGAGCCCGCCTTCAACAGCCAGTCTTCGAGATAGGGGAAGACTGGAACCCCTGATCTGCGCAGATGAGCTGCGACCACTGCCATCACTTTCGTGAACACCCGAGGGGCGCTGGTAAGGCCAAAGGGGAGCACAGTGAACTGAAAGTGCTCGTGGCCTACTGAGAACCGCAGGTAACGCCGGTGGGCCGGCAGGACGGGGATGTGAAAATAAGCATCCTGCAAGTCCAATGCCACCATCCAGTCTCCAGGGTCGAGAGCAGACAGGACCTGAGCCAATGTCAACATCTTGAACTTCTCCTTCCGGAGGAAGCGGTTGACGTCCCTGAGATCCAAGATAGGACGCAGGCCCTTGTCCTTCTTGGGCACCAGAAAGTAGTGGGAATAACAACCATGACCGACTTCTGGGGCAGGAATGCGCTCGACGGCTCCCTTGGCCAAGACAGCCGTGACTTCCTGTTGGAGAAGGGCCAGGTGATCCTCCGACATGCAATGGAATTGAGGTGGCATGGATGGAGGGGTAGTCTCGAAGGGGAGGGAGTAGCCCCTTCGGACTATCTGCAAAACCCACCTGTCCAATGTGATGTTGAGCCAGTGGGGGAGGTGATGGCGAATCTTGCCGCCCACTGGCAATTGATGGGCCTGAAAGGTCGGACTAGGAGGGTTTGGAGGCTGCTGCAGAGGGGGGCTGGTGGACTGGCCCGCCCGCTGGCCCCCCCGACGGTGGGATCCACGTCCCCGGCTGCGCAGAGGCTGGACAGCTTGCGCAGGCCTGTGGCTCTGGGCGGAACGTAGCGGGGCACCCCTTCCGTTGCCACGAAAGGGGCGAAAAGCAGACTGCACTGGGCGGGAGGTGTAAGCGAGGCCTAAGGATCTGGCCGAAGTCCTAGAATCCTTAAAGCGCTCGAGCGTGTTGTCTGCCTTGTCGCCAAACAGGCGACGGTAATCAAAGGGCATGTCCAAAAGTGTCGCTTGGACATCCCCCGAAAAGCCAGTGGACCTCAACCAGGTGTAGCGTCTAAATGCTACTGACGTGGAAAACGTCCTGCCCAGTGAGTTGGCGGTGTCCAGCCCACACCGGATGGTGAACTTCGCTGCGTCTCTCCCTTCGGCAACAGCACGGGAGAGCCCGGACCGGCCTCCTCCGGGCACTGTTGCAGCACCTGCGCAACCATGTCCCACACCGAGTGGGAGTAACGGCCCAATAGACATGTGGTGTTCACCGAACGCAGTCCCAAGCTGGAGGAAGAAAACATCTTCTTTCCAAGGTGGTCCAGCTTCTTGGATTCCCTATCAGGCAGTGCGTTAGGGAATGCGCTCTTGGACGTTGAGGTTTGGACTACCAAGCTCTCCGGGGCAGGATGGGAAGAGAGGAAAATAGCCCCTGTTTTGGGCTTGGACCAAGTGCCCAAAAGGATGTCCGTAAGGGCCTAATTGAACGGCAGCAAGGGCTCCGAAGAGGCTGCAGCTGGTTGAAGCACCTCTGTCAGGCGGTTAGTCCTGACCGCCACCGTAGGAAGCTCGAGGTTTAGGGCCTCGGCTGCCCTACGCAACAACACTGCGTACGATGCACCCTCCTCCGTAGCCACGGTAGAGGGAGATAGCATGCCAAGGTCTGGGGAGGTAACCAGACCACTGGACTCACCCAACTCCTCTCTCCAGTCCGGTTCCTCTAACTGGTCTGAAAGAGGGTCCACAGACCCCTCCCAGTCCTCCTCACCCTCTCCTGTGAGCCACTCAGGGTGGTAGGAAACATCAGTCGAACGACGTCGGTCCGGCTCCGTGTCCTCATCGAGGGGGAGGCCGGGGGTCGACGCCGGAGGCGGCGGTGGTGTCGTCACTGGATTCAGCGCCGGAGGTGTCACGAGGTCGACCGGCGCCAATACAGATCCAGGCCTGGATCCCTGGGGGCCCTGCGACGCCGAAGCCGCCGGCATCGAAGGCCTAGAGCCCCCAACCGAGTCCGCGGGCCCCGATGGTGCGTCGGCGGAATCGGGCTGCCCGAAGATGGAGTGGAAGGCTTTGTAAAAGCTTCGAAGCTGGGCAGGGGTCGCTCCGGTTCGGGGAAAGGGAGGGAAGGCCGGAGTCGACTCAACAGGCTCCGCGGGCGGAGCCGGATGACTACCTGGCGCGTCCCGCGTCGGCCGACGGACAGGGAGAACGCGAAGAGCGACAATGCTTCTTTGCCTTCCTCTTCTGCTTCGACTTACCCGAAGACTTCGATGACGAGTGGTGGTGGTGGCTCTGCGACCGGTCCCAGACCTCCCTCTCGACCGGGACCTCGAACGGCGTGGAGTGGACTGCCGGGCCTCGAGAAGCTTTCGGGACCGCTCCCGCAAAGACTTCGGGTTCATGGCCCGGCAGTTGGAGCACGACTTCGGGTCGTGGTCTCGCTCCAGGCACCAAAGTCACACGAGGTGCGGGTCCGTAACCGACATCAATTTGTGACAGGCGTCACAAGCCTTGAAGCCGGTTCGATGTGACATCCCTCCGTGCACCAGGAGTCGATCGACTCAAAAAAGGTGTTGACAAAAGTCGGAAAAAAGGAGTCAAATAGTGACTCGAAGTTCCGCTCTCTCTGGATCTGCGCTGGCTGGTGCGGAAAAAGAAAGAACTGACGTCAGCCCGCGAGGGCGGCGTCTAAGTAGATACCGCGACGTCATTCCGGCGACTACGACGCCAACGACGAACGCGGAGTCGACCGACGCCACCTATCGACGCCCAGAGGTATTGCTGAGGAAAAAATTCTCCGGATCCAGTATGACGCATGGGGGTAATTCTAAGGTGAGGAATCCATAACTAACTGTCTCTTTCAGATTTTAGTTTGTAAAGCCAAGTTGATTAATACAAACTCACCTAATTTAGCTGCGGTTGCACAGACTTTTCCCAATTCTTAAAGTTTATTTATAGTTAATTTTTATAATGCTTTTTCCCTGGACTGGATCACCTAATCAAGCACAGGTTCTCATAGATTTTCTTGATAGATTGCCAGTTTCTAATACCTTTGCTATTTTAGCTGGCTCTCAGGGAGAACTTATGAATTCGATTATTTGTGATTTTAATTTATCTTCTACCTACACTGAGATTTCTTTTGTATAGAATGCTCCCACTTTTTGTTGGTAGAGGTTGGACCAGTGTGATTATCTTTTTATTTCTTCACTTATGGTCCATTTTCTTTTAAAGTTTGAGGTTGTCTGCGTCCCATTGAATGATCACAACCCTTTAACAGCGTCTTTTATTTGGGACTTATGATTCACTTTGGATAATGTTAGCTCTCACCCGCAAGGGAGTTGCCTTAGGTGGAACAAGGTCCTTCCTGATGTTTTTTTATTATGATAACTTTAGAGATTGTCTGTCTAGTTTTGACACCTGTTTGAATATTAATTCTCCCGATGCCTGCATTATTAGTTCTTTTACCATTATTTGTGTCAAAATTAAATCCTTGTGGACACGTAATTCCTCATCATGTCCCAAGCCCCATAAATGGTTTGATAACCAATATTCTAGTGCTCACAGGGCACTGTTGTAGGCAGTGAAGGCTACCCCCAGACACCACAGATAGGTCGCTATTTGTCGTGCCTCTTATAAGAGAATTCTGAAGGAAAGTAAAAGTTTCTACATGAGGAGGCATGGGAACAACTGTTGTGTGCCAGCAGATTTAGGGATAGTTCCAAATTTTGGGTAATTGTCAATTGTCCTTCAAACAAGCCCTTCGTGGAGCCTCATTACTTTCTAAAATTTTACCCGAGCTTTGGGTCAGCCATTTTTAAGCTATATATGTGTCGTGTAGTTCCTACGAATCAATATATGATCTGCGCGTTTAGACAACATAAACTAAGGAATTGGTGTCCAGACTGATTCCAGACACCCCCAAAGGATATGTTAGCCTTTAGACCAGCTAGCTCACAGTGCCACCTTAAGCCCCCTCACCTTACTAAGGGGCGAATAGTTTCTGGCAACTATCGAACATGACAACCCTTGGTCCTTCAGGGATCGTGGAAACAGTACTGTACTTTTCATTCAGTCACTTGTGCTCACTTCTTCTCAGAGAGCTATATAGAATAAACGATGGGGACGTTTTCAATAAGCATTTATTGAACCAGCGTCATTCTAGTATAAAATACTTGTGCTGTGACAACCATTAGACAAAAACAGATATATATGATTGCAAACACCGGCAGAGTAAATAAAAGGTAGAATTCTACTGTGGTGCTAAAACAGTGAATATATGCAGGCATATAGATACATAGCAATAATCAAGTGTACTCCTAAAATGCGAAACCTAGCTAAGTGTACCTTAGTGTACCTAGCATGTATGTAGGTGTGAAGCCAAGAATCCCCCCTAGGAAAGAGCCAACCCTATTACCTGATGGGATAGAACGAAGGACCCTGTCTTGGTCTCGAGTTGGACACCCTGCAAGGGATGTCAGACCACTGCGTGCTGGAGTTTCTGCGTGTAGGGACTCCAGCATCTCATGTCAGCAGGGAAGCTTCTCCTCTGGTTCACCCAGCGAAGATGTGGTGCTTATATACACAAAAAGGTTCCCTCGGGGATTCTACCTAGATGTGTAATGGTACAGTGGGCCTGTCGTCCAAGGATGACAATAGCGGTGACTTTTGTACAGAGTTATTATATAGAAGATGGTAATCCTGTTGTGTGATAATAAGAATCCTCATGCATAATAAATGAGGCTAGTTTCCGAAGAAAACCACACGAAATTTATTCGGCACATAACTAGGCAAAAGGTCAGCGCCAGAGCCGTTATGTAGAGCAAGGTAGGAACAAATGTAGGTAAAAGGTCGTGCAGCTACCTAAGCCTATATTGGGGTACATTGGGGCTCATAACATATGATGTGCCCATCTCTGCTTTTGGCTCATCTCTACCTCTGGCGTATGAAGGTGCTACTGTACGTATTAATTTTACTTATGACGTTTACAATGCTATCCAAGAGCTTCCTTTGAATAAGGCCTGATTACCTTACATATTAATACTGTTGTTAAACAGTCTTTGCCTAAAACTTGGTCTACCTCTCTGACGGTGTCTGTTTTTAAGAAGGGAAATCGTGTTGATCGCAGCTATTTTCGCCCTATTTCTGATTAGTTCTGTGGTTACAAATTTTGGGTGCTTGTTGTTGAACAGGTTATTGGCCTGGGCTGATGATTGTAAAGTTTTATCTGATGTCCAGTACAGCTTTCGGACGGTTGATCAAGGTCTTAACCTGCATCTTATTATCTATAAATATAAAGTTGCCAAGCAAGGTGCCATACATTTGGCCTTTATGGATTTGGGCTCCTCCTTTGACAGGGTCTATGGCAAACAATTATGGAGTATTATACTGGGTCTTGGTGTGGATACCAATATAGTTACTCTGCTGCGTGATCTCCATTTTAACTTGTCTGCTTCAGTTCCTTATTGGCTTATTGGGTAATGCACTGAGCACTTTACATTGAATCGGAAGAGTCCGCCGGGGCTGCATTTTGGCACCGTTTTTATTCTCCTATATATATAAATCATCAGAAGAAGGTTCTTGCTGAGGGCGATAGAGATGCACAAGTTACTAACTTGTGTAACGATATATCTGTAAGAGACAGTAGTTAGTGACAGATTCCTTACCTTAGAATATCCCCAGGCGTCAGGCTGGATCCGGAAAGTTTTTGCGTAGCAGTACCCTTGCGCGTCGGTAGGCGGCGTCGTGCGGCTCCGCGTCCGTCGTCGGCGTCGTGATCGCCGGGATGACGTCGCGGGCAGTACTTAGGCGCCGCCCCTGCGCGCTGACGTCAGTTCTGTACACGACTTTCCGCGCCAGGAACGCAGAGCCATGCAAGAAGTTGACATAGGTGTCTGAAAAATACTAGGGCCCTGAAAGGGATGTCCTTAACCCTAGAAATCAGTGCGCAGAACGGGAGGATGGGTGGGGCGGTAGGAATCTGTCACTAACTACTGTCTCTTACAGATATATCGTTACACAAGTTAGTAACTTGTGCATCTGAAAGAGACACGTTAGTGACAGATTCCTTACCTTAGAATAGATACCCCAGCAATACCAACCCCGGTGGTGGGTCTGCGAACAAAGATCAGACAAGGAAGTCCTGGAGGACAGAACGGCCAAAGAAGCCGTCCCTCCGGACCTGACTGTCAAGGCAGTAATGCTTTGTAAACGTGTGCAGCGAGGCTCACGTAGCTGCCTGACAGATAACCGGAGCGGAACACCGCGGCCCAAGGCCGTGGTAGCAGCCGTTGCCCTGGTGGAATGGGCACGCAGCCCAACAGGAGGCTCCTTCTTGGCCAAAGAATAGCAGGTCTTGATGCACAAGGTAACCCAGCGGGAGATGGTCCTCTTGTGCACCGCCCGACCTTTTATGGCGCCCACGTAGCCAACAAAGAGCTGGTCATCCACCGGAAGTGTTTTGTCCGGTCAATATAGAAGGAGAGCGCACGTTTTGGGTCCAGACGGTGGAGCCTCTCTTCCTCTCTGGAAGGATGCGGAGGCGGAAAGAAGGTGGGCAAAGTGATGGTCTGCCCAATGTGGAAAGCAGTAACCACCTTTGGCAAGAAGGACGGACGCGTCCGAAGAACAACCTTGTCTGGATGAACAGACAGAAAGGGAGGTTTGCAAGATAGAGCCTGGAACTCACTCACCCGCCGAGCGGAGGTGATGGCCACCAGAAAGGCTGTCTTCAGAGTCAGAAGACGAAGAGGACAGTTATGTAGAGGCTCAAAGGGAGCGCACATTAAAAAGGTAAGAACCAAGTTCAAGTCCCACTGAGGCATCACAAACGGAACAGGAGGGAAGAGGTGAGTAATGCCTTTTAAGAACCTGTTAACAACAGGGGACTTGAAAAGGGAGGGCTGATCAGGAAGCCTGAGGAAGGCCGAGATAGCACAAAGATAACCCTTGATGGTACCCAGGGCAGAACCCTGTTGGGCCAGAGAGAGAAGGAACAGAAGGACCTCAGAAAGAGGGGCAGAAAGGGGATTCACAGCCTTTGCTGTGCACCATGCCACAAATTTGTTCCACCTGCAGGCGTATACCACCTTAGTGGAGGGACGCCTGGCTGCCAGAATCACATCACAAACTTCGGGAGGCAAGTCGAAAGGAATCAACTGCCGCCGCTCAATCTCCACGCAAGCAGGTGTAGACTGGACAGGTTCGGGTGGAGGACCGTCCCCTGCTGCTGCGACAGAAGATCCTCCCGAAGAGGCAGACGGATCGGGGATCTACGCTCATATTGAGTAGCTCGGGATACCAAACTCTTCGAGCCCAGTCCGGAGCCACAAGAATGACTTGGGCCCGGTCGTGCCGAATCTTCTTCAACACTCTGGGTAGAAGTGGTATAGGCGGAAAGGCGTACAACAGACCGCAACTCCACTCGCGACGAAAGCGCCGCCGAGCGAGTGCCGCCTTGGAAATTCCAACGCGCAGAACTGATGACATTGCGCGTTCTCTTCGGTGGCGAATAGATCTAACCAAGGCTCTCCCCACTGTAGAAAGAGTCCTTGTGCCACTTCCGAGTGAAGACGCCATTCGTGATCCATCATGCACCTGCGGCTGAGTTCGTCCGCCCTGGCGTTCAGGGAACCTGCCAGGTGTTGAACCATCAGGAACATGCCCTGATGTTCCAGCCATGTCCAGAGGCGCAGAGCCTCCTGACAAAGGGTCCAAGACCCCACCCCGCCCTGTTTGTTGCAGTACCACATGGCGGTGGTGTTGTCTGTGAACACCTGCACTACCTTCCCTTGACAGAGGGAAGGAATGCCTTGAGTGCAAGTCGGATCGCCCGAAGCTCCAGAAGGTTGATATGGAGCCGGGACTCCGCCGGAGACCAGAGGCCTCTGATCTCCGCCTCTCCCATGTGACCGCCCCATCCCAGAAGGGACGCGTCCGTCACAACTGTATGCTCTGGCTGGGGAAGGGAGAGGGATCTGCCCATGACCCATTGCCGGTTCGAGAGCCACCACTGCAACTGTTTTGCAGTCCCCTCCGAGATCTGGACGTGATCGGACAGGTTGCCCTGGTGCTGCGCCCACTGGAACTTCAGGTCCCACTGCAGAGCCCGCATATGCCATCTGGCATGATTGACCAGCAGGATGCAGGAGGCCATGAGGCCCAGCAGCCTCAGGGTCATCCGTACCGAAACCCAGGATAAAGGCTGAAAGATCGGAATCATAGCCTGAATATCCCGGACTCGCCGTTCGGGAGGATAGGCCCGAAACTGCGTCGTGTCCAGAACTGCTCCGATGAAAAGGAGCTGTGGAGAAGGAATCAGATGCGACTTCGGCACATTGATGGAGAACCCCAGCGAGTGCAGGAGTTCGGCCGTAGTCTGGAGGTGGGAGACGACTGCCTGGGACGAGCCCGCCTTCAGCAGCCAGTCGTCGAGGTAGGGGAAGACTGAAACCCCTGCCCGGCGCAGATGAGCTGCGACCACCGCCATCACTTTCGTGAACACCCGAGGGGCACTGGTAAGGCCAAAGGGGAGCACGGTGAACTGAAAATGCTCGGGGCCTACCGTGAACCGAAGGTAACGCCGGTGGGCCGGCAGGACGGGGATGTGGAAATATGCGTCCTGCAAGTCCAACGCTACCAACCAGTCTCCAGGGTCGAGGGCAGTCAAGACCTGAGCTAGGGTGAGCATCTTGAACTTCTCCTTCCGGAGGAAGCGATTGACGTTCCGGAGGTCCAAGATAGGACGCATGTCCTCCTTGTCCTTTTGGGCACCAGGAAATAGTGGGAGTAGCAACCACGCCCTACTTCTGGGGTCGGAACATGCTCGATGGCCCTCTTGGCCAAGAGGGCCGTGACTTCCTTCTGCAGAAGTACCAAGTGATCCCCTGACCTGCGGTGGAATTGAGGTGGCATGGCTGGGGGGGTGGTCTCGAAGGGGAGGGAGTAGCCCCTTCGGACAATGTCCAAGACCCACCTGTCTGAGGTGATGGTACGCCAGTGGGGAAGGTGATGGCGGACCCTGCCCCCTACTGGCGTGCTGTGCACCTGAATGGAGGGACTAGGAGGGCTTGGAGGCCGCGGACGGGTTGGAGGTGGTGGCCTGACCCGCACGCTGGTTGCCCGATCCTCCACGGCGGAATCCACGTCCTCGGCCACGCGAAGACGCCTGCTGCGCGGGCCGGTGGCTGGGCTGCTGACGTGAAGGGGCGCCCTACCGTGGCCACGATAGGGGCGAAAAGCAGAAGTCAGCGGAGGGCGTGTAGCAGAAAGGCCCAGGGACTTGGCAGTAGCCCGTGAGTCCTCAAAGCGCTCCAACGCATGGTCTGCTTTGGACCCAAAAAGACCGACTCCATCAAAGGGCATGTCCATGAGAGTATTCTGGACATCCCCTGAAAAACCAGTGGTTCTCAGCCAGGCGTGGCGTCGCAGCGCCACCGTCGTTGCAATAGACCTGCCCAGCGAGTCGGCGGTATCAAGGCCACATCGTATCGTGTATTTGGCCGCATCCCTTCCTTCCGCAATGGAGCGGGAAAGCAGTGTCTGGACCTCCTCAGAACACTGGGGCAAAACATTCGCCACCGAATCCCACAAGGAGTGGGTATATCGGCCCAAAAGACAAGCGGTGTTGATGGACCGCAAGCCAGCACTGGAGGAAGAAAACCCTTCTTCCCAAATTGATCCAGGCATTTGGATTCCCTATCCGGAGGGGCGGTAGGGAAGGCGGTTTGGGAAGCGGAGGCTTGGACAACCAAGCTCTCAGGAGTGGGGTGGACAGAGAGAAACAGGGGGTCGCCCGGAGCTGGGCGATGGCGTCGGGACACGTTCCTATCCACAGGAGCCCCTGTGTTGGGCTTGGACCAGGCGCCCAAAAGAACGTCAGGGAGGGCGTCGTTAAACGGCAGCACAGTCTCCGAAGAGGAGGCTGCCGGCTGAAGCACCTCTGTCAAGATATTAGTCTTGACCGCCACAGTAGGGAGTTGGAGACGCCCTACGCAACACCGTTGCAAAATTGGCTCCCTCCTCCGTAGCCACGGGAGGAGACAGCATGCCAGTGTCAGGGAAGTATCTAGACCACTGGCATCCCCTAGACCCTCTGTCCAGTCCTCATCGTACTGACACTGTTGTGTCAGAGGGTCATCAGACCCCTCCCAGTCCTCCTGGTCCTCCTCTGGTTCAAAATAAGGAGGAGGAGGGACATTTGGGACCCAAGGTCCCATCGGCGCCGGGAACCGGCGTCGAGCGACGCCGGTCCGGGTCCATGTCCGGAGCCGGAAGGAACTGGGGACGACGCCGCCCGGAGCCCCAGGCGGCGTCGAGAACGGCACCGGAGACATCGGCGCCGGCGGAGGTGTCGTTAGGTCGACCGGCGTCGATGGGGGTTGTGGAGCCGGGATCGAGGCCGGGGCCGGAGCCGGGATCGAGGCTGGAGGCACGGCGACGCCGGAGCAACCCCATCAGGGCCCGCGGGGCCCGAAGGCGCACCGGAGGGACCTTGAGGCCCGAAGAGGCGGGCCATGGCCGACAGGAATTCCTGTACTTGGGCCGGATCCGCCCCCGAACCCGGGAAGGACGGGTATTGCGGGGCGACTCCACAGGCATGTCCGGGGCCGCGGGGACGGTGCCGGGAGGGGCCTCAGCCGAGTCGCGAGACCGGCGAGGCGAAGTCCGAGAGCGACGATGCTTTTTGGACTTTTTGTGTTTGGACTTACCGGACGAAGAAGACTTCGATGCCGACGACCGGTGTGGACTCCGCGATCGACCCCTGGACCTCTCACGCGACCGGGGCTTGCGCGGAGCCGAATGCCGGGCCTCGAGGAGCTTTCGAGACCGCTCTCGCAAAGCTTTCGGGTTGAGGGCCCGGCAGTCGGAACAAGACTCCGTGTCGTGGCCTCGGCCGAGGCAGAAGAGACACTCCCGATGCGGGTCTGTGATGGACATCATCCGAGCACAGGCGCCGCAACGTTTAAACCCGGGCATCCCTACGACACCTTGAAGTCGATTCGAAGAAAAACTGTGAAAAAATTCACCCAAAAGTTAGTCAAAAAATGACTAGGGCACTGCTCTTCCCGGATCTGCGCTTGCTGGCGCGGAAAAAGAAGAACTGACGTCAGACGCGGAGCCGCACGACGCCGCCTACCGACGCGCAAGGGTACTGCTACGCAAAAACTTTCCGGATCCAGCCTGACGCCTGGGGATATTCTAAGGTAAGGAATCTGTCACTAACGTGTCTCTTTCAGATATGCCTAATATTGGTCATCGCTGGATTCAAGCGTTGCTTTATGCCGATGTCCTTATTTCTAGGACAGCTCTGGGGTTGGAACTCTTGCTTAGTTCTTTTGTGCACTTTATGAACTGCCTTGACCTGAGCATAAATTTAGCTAAGTCCCATATCATAGTGATTGGTCCTCGATTTACGTAACACCAGAACTTTTCAGGTTAAAGGCAATAATATCTGTTGTGTCATCATCATTCCCTACTTAGGAGTTTTGTTCGATTCATCGATGACCTGATCTGCCTTGTTTCCTGCCAAACGTAATAGTCTTGCTAGGAGTACTGCTCCTGTCTTTGATTTATCTACCAGGTTGGGGCACAAATCTATTAAGGTCAAACTGGACATCTACAAAGCCAAATGTGTTCCTATCGCAGCTTATGGAAGCGATATTTGGGGCTTTGCCAATCTCCGAGTGTTAAATGTAACTGCGATCAAATTCCTAAGAAGGCTTTTATGTCTCCCTCAAAGCTCCTCATCCTATATTATTCATGAGAAGTTTGGGTTTTTGACCGATATCCTGCAGATGCGTCCTTTGTTATTTGGCTATCTGTTTAGTTGGGACCTGAAAATAGTCTTACCTGCCTTATATTACAACACTGGAATGCTGAGAGCTCCATTGAAGACAATGGAGGAGCAGCAGCATATATGTACTGGTACAGGCCTGCTGCATTCAACATTTCAAAGTTCTAATAAACAGCCTCTGTCTTTCTCTTTCCCTGCCTCTCCAAAATACATGGAGTGGGCAGGGGAAAGTGAAAGGCAGAGGCTGTGTTGCAGGGCAAACCAGAGCCTTCCCCCTCCCTAGCTCAGAGTCACTTGAGCATCGGAAGGAGGGAGGGGGAATGCTGATCAGCTCCTGGCTTGGCTGAACTACAAAAAGCAGCTCAGCCAAGCCGGGGGGAACCACGGGCTCACTTCAGCCCTTTTTCACAGCTCTTGCTGTGAATGTTCAAAAGGTAACAGCCGTGGCCCTGCGCACAGCTGTTAGCTGTAGAACACTCACAGTGACAGTTGTGAACAAAGGCCTCACGGAGTCCAAGGGGATTTCACCTTTAACTAATTAGAATATTCTGACTTGATAAGGTTTTAAAAGCTTTATAGCTCGCAGTAGCTGGGCTACACCGGCCATTAAAAGCCTGCTTCCTTGTTAAAGGCCCTCGCCTTAAACGCTGGAGCGGGCCATAATGGTAGGTATAGCATGCTACGGCAGGCTATAAAGCTACATTAAAGGATTGCTTGGCCCTTGATCAAGGGTCTAGTATAACTTGGTTAAATTACATTAAAATGTGTTTTAGCAATTTGGAACAGCCTGAAATTTTTACCAATCCAGATTCCATAGTGGGTGGTGATGTCATGGACTAAGGCACAGACTTTTCCCCCCCGGAGTTTTATATAGCGCGAACTAGACCCGAAGGTATCAGAGCGCTTTACAGACAGACACACTTTAGTCTTGGAAAGTAAAGGAGAGATAACAAATTGAAATGGCAAAACGCTCCATTAGAGCTTACATACCATTACAATTGACGTTTGCAATTAAGACTTATCTAACTTTTGATATGTCAAACCATCATCGATTTCTTCTGACCTGATTTAGACTTAATTTATTTCATCACCAGCTGGCCATTCACGGGGAAGCTCGTTTCAGCCCAATTTTGTTCCTTGTAGATGTGATCATGTTTCCACCTACGACACTGCACTTCATCATGCTTTGTCCCTTTTATAAAAAAAACTTCAGAAGTCTTTTGATTTCCCTTTGCTGGCCTGCAAGCATTTTAAACAAGTTCGACTTGCTTTGTTTTATTTACAGCTTTTATCTGATGTGCACATCTGTTTTTATCTTGCTTGTTTTTTTTTTTAAACAGGAGCAGTCCGACAAAGAAAACTTTTATTGTATGATTGATGTTTTTAAATTTTTATTGTTTTTTATGGTTTTACATTGTACAAACCGAATAAAGACCATGATGATGATGAACAGTGTATTTTCATTAAGGTTAAAAGAAAATTGTCCACATATGCAGTGTGTTGAATTACTTCAAGTCCACAAATCCTATAGGACTGTACCAGAATGATTGTATGATGTCATCAGTGATGGCATTAATGGCATTTAACATGCCATAAGTGATGTAATATGTGACGTCATAAGCAGTGCATGGCAGGGGAATAAGGTATAGTTAGCTCAGCAAACAATAACTGGTGAATTTTAGAGGTTTTTTGGTTTTCAACATTTAACTATAACAAGACTAACTTTTGGGTTTTTCAGTGCACAAATGTGGGTGTCTGTGCGTGTGTGGTGAACACAATGCAGAAGCAATCATGTCACTGGGAACCGCGAAATATGGAAACTATTTTATGACCACCTCTGACATACGGAGTTCATCATCATTATGACAGCCCCCAAACCACTCTGCAGAGCTTTAACCTTGTCATGACTTGTAAGATTATGCTGCATGGAGGACCAAATTACTTGGCACATTTTCATTCCCATCCATTTGAGCTAGAAACATTTTTGGTGAAATCAGCAAAAATTGAAAATTATGTGTCAAATATGTTAGATCTATAATTATGCTGTAAACGCTGATGCCATGGTATCACCTAAATTCAGTAACTCTCACCATTGCCCACTAATTTATCAACAGTTTATTCAAGAAAGGTAAACAAAACAAACATTCTGTCACAAGTCAATGCACATTGCTAGCTGCACTTTGAAGAAAACAGCATTTTCAAGCTAACTACCCTTAAATAAATGTGAAAAATAAAAAAAAATAACTGGTAATATGTCTCATGGTTTATTATGTCACCAGAACCCCCCAATGGCAATACTGGACCACATTACACAGCTGCCCATTACGTATCCTCTATTCACCTCTTATCATTCGGAGACAATAAGCCAGACAATGTCTTCAGTGCTGCTGCATGTTATAAGACACTAAAATAGGTTTCAGGCTTTTCATATTTTTAAACGAATGTGAAATGAACATCGCAAGCATTTATATAAAGTATTAACATTAACCTCTAGTGCACACTTACTTAATACTTTGAATTGCAGGGCTGTATGAGTTGCATTTAAATTACTTCATCAACAATGATTTGTAGATTACTAGGGTATATTATCTTGTACTTACAGTTGGGTGCTGCTTATTGTGATGACCGTCAGGGCAGTATTCTTATAGCCATTTAGCACTAGAATGTAGATACGCTGGGCTCTTTTCTAGGTTAGGCGAGTTTACCCCACCGTATAAGTAGTTAACTATGTCACTGGAACTGAAGTTTACATTTCTGCTTTTTAATCTTTTCCCATTTGGCACTATGGGATCATCACCTTGAAAATCTGAGTTTCTTTTCACTTTCTTATAGAAGGGTGAGCTTATCAGTTCGTTTGACTTTTCCGACGAAACCAGAGTTTTCGTGCTTGAAGATGCTTTTTTTAAAAAGGGCACTTGTGAATTACTTTCTAAACACAACTTTCTATAAATCTTATCAAAGTTGCTTTCCTCTTTTTCATCCTTTAAAGAGCCGTTTTTCTTAATGTTTAAATACACTGTTGACATTTGTGAAATATCACATTTTGTACGCTGAATTTCTCCATCAAGACTTGGTGAGCAATACTGCTTACATGTGGTGTGCTTTGTCATTTGGAAGCCAGCCTGAATGTTATCTTCATTTCCTGTTAAATTCGTGTTTTGAGACACAACTGGAATGTTTACAAATGTTGTGTGTGTTGCACTTTGCATCAAATGTTGTGAATGTTTACAGCTAAGACAACCTGCACTTTCACTGCAACAGATTTCATGTGCCTGATTATCTGCATTTGAAGTAACAGCTGCTGCAAGAGAATGTTCGCAAGTGCTTGCTTGAATTATTGGACAACGAACATTAGTATACTGTGGTGTATCATCTAGAGTCTTTCTACTGGCGGCGTGTGACCCACACAAATCTGCCTCATACTGGTGATCTGTTTCCAGAGGTGGAGGATTCCTCATATCCCCTCTATTTTTTATTAGCCCCTCTGGCATAAGAATTGTCCTGGTTGTTGAAGAACTACCATCGGAAACCAAAGAAGTTCTTGATCCTTCACTTAGGGTAACAATAGTCTTTCCAAGAGATGACTCAGAACACGCATTTTCATCAGGTTTTGCAACCAAGGTGCTAGTGGGAAGAAAATACTTTTTACAGAAATAAACTGGTGAATATTCAAGGCTCTGCGCCCTGGACTTATTGTGCGTTGTAGCCAAGGTGCCACATTCACTGGCTGTCTTAACACTCGACTTCAAAATAGTTGAGTCAGTTGCCTTACGTTTGCATACGATTGATTTGGCATATTTACTCTTATAGGAGTTTCTTCTAGTGTGAAATGATGGCCTTGAAATAGGTCCTAGCATGGACCTGGCGATGCGCTTCACTAATCCCGAGTATACATCCCCGAGTGAGTAAGTGGTCTTTGGTGATGTGTTCAGTTCTTCATGAGCTGCCTGAAAAGAGGTGTTTACAATTTCCTCAACATTCGGCTTATCTATACATTCCAAAGATTCACAACAACCAGTGTTTTGGGAACGTATTTCACTTTGATCGCTGAGATGCCCCTTTTGTTTTCTGTTAGGTGAATCCATAACCATGAATGTTCTGCTATTCCTTAAAGATTCCATTCTGTTTAACTTCTCATGCTGATAATCTGCAAAGAAACAAAACAGGCAATTACCTTTTATGTTTTTTGGAGTGTTTACTAACAACGTGTCTGTTATGCCGAATAGCACCACGTGAATTAACAACTCTAGGACATGCGAATCAGCTCAAGCTACTGACGTAGGCTAAAGAAATTCATCTCTGTATGCTCTACAATGCGCAGCGGCAAGCGCCCATGAGACAGTTGCTGCGGCTGTACTCAGGAATATGCGCCAAACTGTTGCCTGAATTGTTTCTATCTGTGCCTTGGAACCTCAGCTGAACTACTATTTGTATTTGTATGGCATGATATGTTAAAGAACCAATAAAGAAAAAAAGAAAAAAAAACTCTAGGACTGAAATTAATCCTGGACAATAATACTAATCTGTGTAAATAACTAACAGTTGGAAAACACTTATTAATCAATAGAAACACAAACTGGAAGTATATGGGAATAAAGAGTCTGACTGGCCACCTAGACTTGGCCTCAGACTATAAGATTGACAAAACGACAAGGAGATTATGAATATCTCCTGTAGAATTCATCGACTAGGACATCTCCGAAAAGCCACTACGAGCAGAGATTATATTTGGATTACAATGTTCTTTTATCTCAAAACTGAACAGTAGAACGTACAGGTCAAGGGGCACTAATAGTTTGTGATACAACTGAGACAGTATGTTTAGGATCTTTTTTGCCCAAAAGAAAACATTACTTACTTTCAGTAAAAATATTTCCGGTGGATGCTATATCTTCATGCATCAGGTTACATATGGCACCCCCTGGAGTCAGCTCATAGCATTTTTTGCTGCAGTGCATCGAGGTGTGCGGAGAGGCAAGAATGCGCTTTCAGAACAGGGACAAAACAGCATAAATGCATTTGCACACATTGAGATCTTATTATGCCAGTCAGTACTTCATCAATGGAGAGGAAGGCTAGTGACGTAACTGCTGGAATATCAAGTGTCCTCCAGAAATATGGTTACGAAGCTAAGTCACTTTTTTTAGGACTCGCGCCTAGCGTTGCAGTGCGCAGCACTGCTCGCGCAGCGCGAGACCTCTTGTACGGGCTTTAGAAAGCTAACCACACGCTCGTGCGTGTGGTTTTGCTTTCGCCTGCTGGTATTGGCTTTCGCTTGTTTTTTTTTTATAAATACAGCACGCGATTGGGCAAAGGCGGGCGCATGTCCCGCCTTTGCTCCTCCCATTCCCACTGGTGGCTAGCACGCGCAGCAGCGCGCGTTCGCCTCGCTCCCTCCCCCCGCCCCTCTGTGGTGCGGCCGCGGCACAGACAACAGGCTCCCTCGCCCCCCCCGCTCCTCTGTGGTGCGCGCGCACCACTGGTTTTCATCCCACATAAACCCCTAGGGATGCCCCTTCTACACCCCCACCTAATTGACATTCGTAATGGATCGAGCAAGCTGGAAAGCCTTTTCTGACTCGCAAAATGCGATTAGTAGAGAGAAAAAAAAGTCCTTTCACGGTCTCAACCCCTGCAATATTGGTAGGTTTTGCGACCGCAAAACAGGCTTTGTATTATGGCCTTAAGTTCTGGAGATTACTGGTCCCCCATTTCCAAATTTGCAAAGATCACTCTTATTTTGATCTTCAAAAGCTGACAATTATGCGAAACCAGGCACGAAAAGGTACTGAAAGTCAGTTTCACTAACCTGCACTTAACCTGTATAGGGCGTCATGAAACTGCGGCTTTATTTTTCAAATAATCATAATAACAAAAGCCTGAGTGAGTTCATCTCGGACACACGAACACAAACATAAAATTCTAAAAAACACAACTTCGTCACGACAGCCGATCCGCGGATTGTTGCTAGAAAGAGCCGGTCACAACTGCTAACGTCATACCGCGCAGCTTTAGCTGTCGCCGATCGGGATTGGGCGCATGCGCTATGAGTCTGGTCGTCGTCAACGTTTGACGTGTCCGCCAGACTGTGCCTTCCTATTATCGGAAGTAGTCGCTACAGGTGTAAGGGGCTGCACTGTGTCTTGAAACCATGGCCGTTTCGGATAGTCAGCTTAAGAAGATGCTTGCTAAGGTAAGCTGGAGCGATCGGAGAATGGGTTCTTAGAGGATCCCTGCTTGGCACTACTAGCATCTTCCATATTAATAGGACCGGGGCTTCTGGCACCTGTTTACTGTCTTGCCAAAGAGCAGCTGGGAGTTGTTGTTAATAAGCGGGCGGAAGAAGAAGGGGAGGGGCTTTGACACCTGTCTGTTGACAGCCTGGTACTTTCTCTTCGGGCGACACTTATCCAGTGGTAGGCATATGGGGTGTAAAGACATGGTCCTTCGTTTTATAATGCGAGCTAACATCTGAAGACATTGATTTGTGAAAAGGAAAGTCCCAGCACGAAAACATGTTCCTGCTGACACCTGCCTCGTGATGGGCACCAGACACCCCATCAAGTATATACCTGTACTGTGGTTGGCCATCTGATGGAGTGCGCCTGACCAGTTGAACTCGCCTAATACCAGCTCAGGATTTCTTGGGATCTCTTGATTACAGCTTTAGAAGTAGTGGGCACTCTAATAGATATATGCCTTTAAGTACGTTCCCACATACCTCCTTAGAGAGCCCTTTAATCTCCACAAGGGACCACGGGCCCCTGCCTAGGGAGCACTTGCATAGTCCAAAGTGCAGCATGACTTTCACAGGGGACATTACTGCGCAATAACTATGTCACCTACTTCAAAATATCCTGTTTGAAGAGCTTTTACATTTGGCTCTTAACACCTTTTAGCACACTATGATAAAGGTAGACTGCGCAGTAATAGATTTTTCACACTTTATTACCTCAACTACAGATTTTAACCAGTGACTGTATTACACTAGGACTTCCCAGTAGTTCTATCACTGGTTGTATCAGGTGGAAAAAAAAACTAGGAAGATGTGTAACAAAACACCGTCACTATCTTATGTTCACTTATTTCCCCTCTTTTTCACTGAGCACCTAAATTCAGCATGGTAATTTAAATTTCAACTTCTGTGCGTAACAACTGGATTTATCATCTAATAATAAATGAATGAAAAGCCAAGCCAAGGAATCATAACATATTCCTGGAGAGAGATGGCTACTAGTACTTGACCGGAGTAGCCCTGACATCTGTTCAAGTAGAGGCTGATCCAGAAGCATAGCTTGAGGAGCTTCTCTCCCAACTGGCTGGAAAACACTGGATGCTAGAATTTGCAACTTTAAAAATGCCATCTCTTTGAGCAGTGGTCTTAAGACGTTTTAATGTCACGTGTCCTTGTGTAAAATAATTTAATTTGGCCCACCCACAAAATGGCACAATTTGATTTACACATATATTCTATAAAATGTTAAATGCTGCATTATTTAGCAATGCCAATAGCTCAAACTTTAATAATGCGAGACCTATTGCATTGCAAATGCTTGTTTTAAATAGATGCCTCTTCCAGCGGTTTCCCCACCTGAAAAATGAATCCCAGGCAATAGGATCCAGAAGGGGGGACTAATTAGTGCTGGTTAACCAAGAAAGTCATGAAACAAAGCCCTGGGAATGTATCGCTCGGTGCTTACCAGAGGTGTGAGATAAACAAATGACATATCTTTGGAAACGCCATACTGAACCTGGTAGTCTTAGGAGCAATTGGTCCTATGTGGCAGCAGGTGGCTCTGGAGAGACCTCGCACCACCTCAGGAAGAGATGGCGCTTAGTCACGTGTGGTGCCACCCGTGCGTGATGACATCAGTTTGTCTTGTATTTTTACGCACCCTCAGACGCAGATCAACCTTGACCGGCCATAGATGACAGTGTGCTGAATCTATCTTGGAACAGTTGTACAATTCTAAGAGTCCACTCTGTAGAATGGGGAGATAGAAGGGCAGTGAGGATGTAGCCTTACGGCTAGAGCGGTCGACGTCGAAGCTGGGGAACCGGGTTCGATTCTCGGCAACGACGCTCAACATCCTGTGATTCTGGGCAAATCACTTAATCTTCCCGTGCCTAACAAAAATGAATGTGTCCTTGTGTAACGAAACTGGTGCTCATGTAAAGCGCTCTGATACCTGATATCTTCAGGTTGAGTTCGCGCTATATAAGACTCTTTAAAAAAAAAAAAAAAAAAAAAGTGAGTAATCTTCGGTTGGATTAAGGTATCCACCAGAAAGAGAAAAGGTAAGAAACTTGCTCTTCTGGTGGATATTTCCAACTTCAAAATTCATCACCTTTTCAAGTGATACCAAGCAGTATGTCCCAAAGGAGGCGGGTCTGAGAAGTGCACTCAGGGCACGAAGAAGTACTGCCCCTGCCTGCAAACATGACTGTTGAAAAACTAATGCCTGGTGAAAGTGTGTACGATGCCCATGTAACAGTATGGCAACTGTCCACAATTGGCACTCCACTTGCCAATGTCTTCATGGCATCTTTGGCCATAGTGGAATGAGCCTACAGGCCTTCTGGGAATTCCTTCTTTGCCAGGGCATAGCATGTTTTCATGGAGAGGATGAGCCACCTGGCTAGACAGTGCTTCTTCATCACCTTCCCTTCTTAGCAATGGAAAACCATGAAAAGTTTATCATTAACAGCACTTTCTATTGTGCTCGATGTAAAGGCTAGGAGCTCTCTAACTCCTCCCGTGGGATGTTGCAGACGAAAAAAGTGGGGAGGGCAAAGGACTGACCCACATGGAGAGGTGATACAACTTTCAGCAGAAATGGAGCACAAGTCCTCAGCACCAATTTCTCTGGGAACGTGGTTGTGTAGGGTGTTGCACTGAAAGCAACTACAGCTCACTGACAGTGTGCATAAATAATCGCAATAAGAAACACTGTTTTAAAGGCTAGCGGTTGCAGACAACAGCTATGCATAGGCAAGAAAGGTGTGCACATTAGCATCGTCGTAAGGACCAAGTTATGGTCCCACTGAGGCATAATGAAATACATCTGCGGGAACATGTACCCAAGTCCTTTCAGAAATTGCATCACAACTGATTACTTGAATAACGGAGGTTGGTCAGGCAAACATAAAGAGGCCAAAAGGGCAGATACATAATCTTTAAAGGCACCCACTGCAAAGCCTTTCTGGGCCAGATATAGCACAAACAACAAAATATCAGATAACTTTTTTTGCACTAGATCACCTTGATGGTCCCCGCACAATGCCACAAATTTTGACAACATTTTGAATATATAAATTTGCTAGATGGGCGCCTAGCCGAAAATGCTTAGTGGTCACTGCTCAATCTCCACACATGGAGGTGTAATTTATGGACATTCAGATGCATGAACATGTCTTATTGCTGAGACAGAAGGTCCTCTTAAAGAGGAAGAATGATAAGAGGGTAAATGCTCAGGCTTAACAGATCTGGTATCACATACCACACTCTCCTGCCCCAGTGTGGAACTATCAAAATGATCTCAGCCCAGTCTTTCCTGATCCTCTTCAGAACTTTCAGCAGTAGACGTAGAGGTAGAAAGGTGTACAAGGAGACCAGTGCCTCACTGTAGAAGGAATGAGTTATCTAAGGAGCCTCCAGGTGGAACCTCTACTGCAAAGTTATCGTGACACTGAACCTGTTGGCAGTGGCAAAAAATAATAATAATAATAAAGGCACGCCCCGCTAAGCTAAGATGAACCACCTCAGAGTATAGACACTATTCAGGGTCCACCATTTGCGGTTGTGGTTCCGCACAAACCAGCAAAATGATTGGCTTATAGGGAGACCGCCTGACAGTTCAGCCATTTCCAAAAGCGCAATGCTTCCTGACTGTAAGTCCTAGACTCACCGCTCTTGTTACTGCAGTACCATAAGTTGGTCATGCTGTCCGTTAGGACCTGATCTGGTTTGCCTTTGATGGATGGGAGGAAGGCCTTTAGAGCCTGAGCGGACACGCTGGTGAAGGTATTGAAATGCTACAAAGTAGAGTTGCCCTCTTC
Source organism: Calotriton arnoldi (assembly GCA_963921515.1). NCBI lineage: Eukaryota > Metazoa > Chordata > Amphibia > Caudata > Salamandridae > Calotriton > Calotriton arnoldi. Next base: position 217,995 of record CAWUFW010001733.1, on the reverse strand, counting down.
CCCAAAAATGTCAAAAGGCATGGTCATAACCGATGCTTGCATGTCACAGAAGAAACCCTTATATGCTTCTGGACACTGATCACGACACTGGTGCCCATGGTGCAGTCCACAAAATCTACTGCATCAAGGAATGGCCCTCAACACATATTTAGCTGTGTCTGCAGTTCTTTAATTGCTTGGGTGAGGGAGTTATTGATTGTCAGCCCAGGAGACAGACAGCATTCTGGGTACCTAAAGACCAAGAAGGGGGGAGTAAAGACTTTTCCCAACCGCATCAATGCATTTTGATTCCCTATATGGCGGCACAGCAGAGAATGCATTGGGGTTGACTTTACTTATAGAAGTGTGAATCACCAAACACTCAAGAATTGGGAGTCACGTCAGAAAGGTCGGGTCTTTGGGGAATGGTCTACAACATCTAGTTACTGGGCAACTAACTGGGGGAGATGAACATGGCTTCATACATAACAGCCTCGAGGTGTCTATTAGAGCTGCGGTGGAGAATTAAAGAACAAGTTACTTACCTTCGGTAACGCATTATCTGGTAGAGACACAGTCTAGCCGCAGATTCCTTAACTTTTGAATTCTCCCCAGGCGCCAGAAAGGATCCAGTAATTTTTCAGCAGTACCTCTGCACACTGGGGGACGGCGTCGTACGACTCCGGTTGTGAAGTCAGTGGAGTCATATAAGTCACCTTGGGCGTGCAGTTGTCAGTTTTTTTCTATGAAACCCTCCGCGCCACAATGCGGAACCACTATAGAAACTGGCTGTAGAAACAGTGTGCCAAAAAAGATCAATGTATCTTTGAAAGAATAACTAGAAAACAGAAATTAATGATATAGTAATACCAAGTCAAGATCTATGAGGTAAGATAAAATGGTTCCCTAAATCACAAAACTATGTGAAACAGTGATCACTGGTGTATAAAACCAATGCTGAAAAAGGGTATTACCCTTACACTACAGGTTGTTCGCACAGCTTGGAGGATGGGCAGGGCGTTAAAGAATCTTCGGCTAGACTATGTCTCTACCAGATGATGCATTACAGAAGGTAAGTAACTTGTTCATCTGATGGAGACAACTAGCTGCAGATTCCTTAACTTTTGAATTAAATACCATAGCTATACCCACCCGGAGGAGGGTCTTCGAAGAACAAGTTACTTACCTACGGTAACGATATATCTGTAAGAAACATTAGTAGTGATAGATTCCTTACCTTAGAATATCCCCAGGCGTCAGATTGGATCCGGAAAGTTTTCGTCAGCAGTACCCCTGCGCGTCGGTAGGTGGTGTCGTGCTACTCTGCGTCCGTCGTTGGCGTCGTGGTCGCCGAGATGACGTCGCGGGCGCTACTTAGACGCCGCCCACGCGCGCTGACGTCAGTTCTGTACACGACTTTCTGCGCCAGGAACGCAGAGCCATGCAAGATACTGACCACTGGTGCATTGAAACTAGGGCCCTGAAAGGGATGACCTTAACCCTAGAAATCAGTTCGCAGAACGGGGAGGAAGAGTGGGGCGGTAAGGAATCTATCACTACTAATGTTTCTTACAGATATATCGTTACCGAAGGTAAGTAACTTGTTCATCTGAAAGAAACGCATAGTGATAGATTCCTTACCTTAGAATAGATACCCCAGCAATACCAACCCCGGTGGTGGGTCTGCGAACCAAGATCACACCAGAAAGTCATGGAGAACAGAACGGCCAAAAAAGCTGTCTCTCCGGACTTGGCTGTTGAGGCAATAATGCTTGGTAAACGTGTGCAGCGAGGCCCACGTGGCTGCCTGACAGATGTCTTGCAGGGGGACACCACGTCCCAATGCAGTAGTGGCTGCAGTAGCTCTGGTGGAATGAGCACGCAGCCCCACCGGAGGTTCTTTTTTAGCCAAAGAGTAACAGGCTTTGATACATAAGATAACCCAGTGGGAGATAGTTCTCTTGTGTACCGCCCGACCTTTCTTGGTGCCAACGTAGCCAACAAAGAGCTGGTCATCCACCCGGAACTGCTGTGTGCGGTTGAGATAAAAGGAGAGCGCATGTTTTGGGTCCAGACGGTGGAGCCTCTCTTCCTCTCTGGAAGGATGCGGAAAGAAGGTGGGCAAGGTAATAATCTGCCCAATATGAAAGGCCGTAACCACTTTTGGCAAAAAGGAAGGACGGGGCCTGAGCACAACCTTGTCCGGATGGACTGATAGGAAAGGAGGCTTACAAGAAAGAGCCTGGAGCTCACTCACTCGCCTAGCGGAGTTGATGGCCACCAGGAAAGCAGTCTTCAAGGTCAAGAGACGAAGAGGACAGTTATGAAGTGGCTCAAAGGGAGCACATATCAAGTATGTAAGAACCAAATTCAAGTCCCACTGAGGCATCACGAAAGGAATAGGAGGAAAAAGGTGTGTAATGCCTTTGAGAAATCTATTTACAACAGGGGACTTGAAAAGAGAGGGCTGATCAGGGAGCCTGAGAAAGGCCGAAATAGCAGAAAGGTAGCCCTTGACAGTGCCCAGAGCAGAGCCCTGCTGGGCCAAAGAAAGGAGGAACAGTAGAACTTCAGAAAGAGGGGCAGAAAGGGGATCCACAGCCTTTGCTGTGCACCATGCCACAAACTTGTTCCACCTGCAGGCGTATACCACTTTAGTAGAGGGACGCCTGGCTGCCAGAATGACATCACAAACTTCAGGAGGCAAGTCGAAAGGAATCAACTGCCGCTGCTCAATCTCCACGCAAAGAGGTGGAGGCTGGACAGGTTCGGGTGGAGGACAGTCCCCTGCTGCTGCGACAGAAGATCCTCCCGAAGAGGCAGTCTGATTGGGGGATCGATGCTCATACTGAGTAGCTCGGGATACCATACTCTTCGAGCCCAGTCGGGGGCCACAAGGATGACTTGTGCCCGGTCGCGCCTGATCTTCTTCAGCACTCTGGGCAGAAGTGGTATAGGCGGAAAGGCGTACAATAGACCGCAACTCCACTCGCGATGAAAAGCGTCGCCGAGCGAGTGCAGCCTTGGAAATTCCAACGCGCAGAACTGATGACATTGCGCGTTCTCTTCGGTGACGAATAGATCTAACCAAGGCTCTCCCCACTGCTGAAAGAGACCTTGCACCACCTCCGAGTGCAGACGCCATTCGTGATCCAGCATGCACCTGCGGCTGAGTTAGTCTGCCCTGGCGTTCAGAGAACCTGCCAGGTGTTGAACCACCAGGGACATGCCCTGATGTTCCAGCCATGTCCAGAGATGCAGAGCCTCCTGACAGAGGGTCCACGACCTCACCCCGCCTTGCTTGTTGCAGTACCACATGGCGTTGGTGTTGTCGGTGAACACCTGCACTACTCTCCCCTTGACAGAGGGAAGGAATGCCTTCAGTGCAAGCCGTATCGCCCGAAGCTCCAGAAGGTTGATATGGAGCTTGGACTCCGCCGGAGACCAGAGGCCTCTGATCTCCGCCTCTCCCATGTGGCCGCCCCATCCCAGGATGGACGCATCCGTCACCACTGTAAACTCCGGTTGGGGAAGGGAGAGGGATCTGCCGTCGACCCAATGCCGGTTCGTGAGCCACCACTGCAACTGTTGTGCAGTGCCCTTCGAGATCTGGACGTGATCGGACAGGTTCCCCTGATGCTGCGCCCACTGGAACTTCAGGTCCCACTGCAGAGCCCGCATATGCCATCTGGCATGATTGATCAGCAGGATGCAGGAGGCCATGAAGCCCAGCAGCCTCAGAGTCACTCTGATCGAAACCTGGGACAAGGGTTGAAAGATGGGAATCAGAGCCCGTATATCCCGGATTCGCGGTTCGGGAGGATAGACCCGAAACTGCGCCATGTCCAGAACCGCTCCGATAAAGAGGAGCTTCTGAGAGGGAATCAGGTGCGACTTCGGCACGTTGATGGAGAACCCCAGCAAGTGCAGGAGGTCGGCCGTAGTCTGGAGGTGGGAGACGACTGTCTGGGGCGAGCCCGCCTTCAACAACCAGTCGTCGAGCTAGGGGAAGACTGAAACCACTGATCTGCGCAGATGAGCTGCGACCACCGCCATCCCCTTTGTGAACACCCAAGGGGCGCTGGTAAGGCCAAAGGGGAGCACGGTGAACTGAAAGTGCTCGTGGCCTACCGTGAACCGCAGGTAACGCCGGTGGGCTGGCAGGACGGGGATATGGAAATAGGCATCCTGCAAGTCCAGCGCTACCATCCAGTCTTGTGGATCGAGAGCAGACAAGACCTGAGCTAGAGTGAGCATCTTGAACTTCTCTTTGCGGAGGAAGCGATTGACGTTCCGGAGGTCTAAGATAGGACGCAGGCCCTTGTCCTTCTTGGGCACCAGAAAGTAGTGGGAATAGCAACCACAACCTACTTCTGGCATTGGAAGGCGCTCGATGGCCCACTTGGCCAAGAGGGCCGCAACTTCCTGCTGAAGAAGCACCAAGTGATCCCCCGACATGTGGTGGTACTGAGGTGGCATGGCTGGAGGGGTAGTCTCGAAGGGGAGGGAGTAGCCCCTCCGGACTATCTCTAAAACCCACCTGTCCGAAGTGATGGTGAGCCAGTGGGGGAGGTGATGGCGAAGCCTGCCGCCCACTGGCGTTTCATGGGCCTGAAAGTTCGGACTAGGAAGGTTTGGAGGCAGGGGTGGCCGGGGTGGTGGTGGACTGACCCGCCCGCTGGCCCCTTGGTCCGCCACGGCGGGACCCGCGTCCGCGCCGGGATGCTTGCTGCGCAGGCCTGTGTGCGGGGCGCCCCTTCCGGTACCATGAAAGGAGCGAAAAGCAGAAGGCGGAGGAGGGCAGACTGCAGAGAGTCCCAAGGACTTGGCCGTAGCCCGTGAGTCCTTAAACCGCTCCAACACGCTGTCTGCTTTGTCGCCGAAGAGGCGACGGCCATCAAAGGGCATGTCCATAAGTGTGTTTTGGACATCCCCCGAAAATCCAGTGGTCCTCAACCAGGCGTGGCGGCGAACTGACACCGTCGTTGCAATCGATCTGCCCAGTGAGTCGGCGGTGTCTAGGCCACAAAGAATCATGAACTTAGCTGCGTCTCTCCCCTCTGCAACAGCCTGAGAGAGAGCTGGCCGGGCCTCCTCCGGACAGTGGGGCAGCACGTCTGCCACCGTATCCCACAGAGAGTGGGAATAACGGCCCAAGAGGCATGCAGTGTTCACGGAACGCAGCGCAGAACAGGTGGAAGAAATTTTTTTCTTTCCAAACTGATCCAGTTTCTTGGATTCCCTATCCGGTGGTGCGGAAGGGAAGGCGGTAGGGGAAGCAGAGGCTTGGACAACCAAGCTCTCGGGGGTGGGATGTTGGGAGAGGAAAAGGGGGTCACCCGGAGCCGGGCGATGGCGTCGGGCAACGTTCCTATCCACAGGAGCCCCTGTGGTGGGCCTGGACCAAGTGCCCAAAAGAATGTCAGAAAGGGCTTCATTAAAGGGAAGCAGCGACTCCGCAGAAGTAGCTGCTGGCTGAAACACCTCTGTCAGGAGGTTAGTCCTGACGGCCACCGTAGGAAGCTCGAGGTGTAGGGCCTCGGCCGCCCTACGCAACACCACAGCATAACTAGCACCCTCCTCCGTAGCCACGGTAGGAGGAGACAGCATGCCAAGGTCTGGTGAGGTATCCAGACCACTGGCACCCCCCCAACTCCTCAGCCCAGTCCTGTTCAGAGTCGCAAGCAGCTGCGAGAGGGTCCTCAGACCCCTCCCAGTCCTCCCCTGGCTCCTCAGGCTGTTCAACAGGTGTAAAGTAAGGAGCATAGACATGGGGATAGAAATCCCCGAGCAACGTCGAGAACGGCATCGATCGACGCCGGCTCGACACCGCGTCCACTTCGGGGCTGAAACCGGGGTCGACGTCGTCCCGAGGAGCGGGCGACGTCAAAAGTGGTGCCGGTGGGGTCGACGTCGGTGGAGGTGTTATAAGGTCAACCGGCGTCGACCGGGATCCAGGCCTGGATCCAAGGGGGTCCTGCGGCGCCGAGGCCGGAGCCGACAGCGACGCCGGAGCCGCCGGCGATGAAAGGCGAGGATACCCAGGCGGGACCGCAGGGCCCGAAGGCGCACCGGCGGGATCCGACGGCCCAAAGAGACTAGCCATGGCCGACAGGAATTCCTGTATTTGGGCCGGAGTCGCCGACGAACCCGGAAAGGGCGGGTAGTCAGGCGGCGACTGCATAGGCTCCGCCGGAGCCGCGGGGGAGGGACCACCCGCACCCTCAGCTGTGTCGCGCGACCGGCAAGGGGAAGTCGGAGAACGATGGTGTTTCTTCGACTTCTTGGGCTTCGCCTTACCTGACCCCGAGTGCGAAGACTTGGATCCCGAAGACCGATGGTGATGACTCTGCGCACGGTCCCTCGACCTCCCACGGGACCGGGACCTCGAACGGCACGGAGCCGACTGCCGGGCTTCCAGCAACTTTCGGGACCGCTCCTGCAAAGTCTTCGGCGCCATGGCTCGGCAGTCGGGGCACGACTTGGGGTCGTGATCGCGCCCCAGGCAGAAAAGACACACACGGTGCGGGTCCGTCACCGACATCATACGGTGACAGTCCCCGCAGGATTTAAAACCGGGCATCCTATCTGCACCAGGAGTGGAAGACTCGATGAAAAAACAGAGACAAAAAGCCTCAAAAAGTCAGTCAAAAATTGACTGGGGGTTCCTGCTCTTCCCGGATCTGCGCTTGCTGGCGCGAAAAAAGAAAGAACTGACGTCAGCGCGCGTGGGCGTCTAAGTAGCTCCCGCGACGTCATCTCGGCGACCACGACGCCAACGACGGACGCGGAGCCGCACGACGCCACCTACCGACGCGCAGGGGTACTGCTGACGAAAACTTTCTGGATCCAGTCTGACGCCTGGGGATATTCTAAGGTAAGGAATCTATCACTATGTGTTTCTTTCAGATCTAATCCTACAAACGTTCTCAGAGAAAACCAGCCGTTCAAAATTACCAATAGACCAGACGTACGTAGGAATTAGATGGAAAAAAAAGCACAAGCTCCTTATAAAAACTGTGGCAAGGACCACTGGCAATGTAAATTAAAACTACCCTACAGGCACGGAAAAAACCATGCCCCAAGGGCAGCTGAATAACACTGTGTCGGAAGACAACAGCCAGCAGTAGTACATGACCCCTAAATGGTGAAAAGAGCCTATGGACTAGAAGGGCCAAAGGCAATGACAAATGCCTTGTAAACTACAGTTCCTTACACCAGTAAGAAGGTATTCAAAATAACCTGTCCTCAGAAATCCAGACCAAAGAGCTTCCCGAACTCATCTACATTAGTGCCCAGATGAACAAACTCATTCATTGTAAAGTCGGAAAGACCAAACCAAGTACAAAAACTGATGCAAATCAAAGTCTATCCTTGAAGAAAACATCATTAGATAAAATGACCACTAGAAGGGCCCCACAACGCATAGAATCCTTAAAGACTGAAAGATGGCAATTATACAGATATGATCTGCCATAAATAATGATTAAAAAATGCCCAAATCTGTATAGTCTGTGCTCTACGTACATATATAGATCCATACTCGTAATACATATATATGCAAACATATATATATATATATATATACATACACACACAAACACACATAAACAAGGTATGACATACAGTCATAGATAAAACTTACAGTGAACAGAGAATCAAACTGCAACTCATAGTAAGATTTGCAAAAATATAATACATATCCTGCCTTATTATATATAGCTGAGCTATATGTAAATATGCACAACACCGATACATTACACCAGTGTATACGCCATATACCAGTATAGATAAAATGGAACTGAAAAACCAGTCCGATACCTACACAACAGAAAATTGAAATAGAAACAAAAAGAAAGGAAGATCACACCCTCAAAAACACATCCTGGGTGACTTAGCATTAAGATAATGCCGACTGCTCAAAAGTTTCCTGAAAGGCTGTTACTACCAAGCTAGCATAATCCCCTCATAGGGTAGCATAACCTTTGCAAAAATTACCTAATGCAAAAGCAATCTGTGCGCCACCTGAATTCAAAGAAAAGTGCACCCCGCCAAAGCTAGCAAAAAGGACTGCAACCAAATGAAAGACCGATCAAAAAAGAATGTCCTAGTGAAAACCTCGGTCAAACCAGACCCAAATTTGCACTGAAGTTGACATTCAGAGTAGGTGCAAAGAATAGCATGCTCTGTATAAAAGGTTTCCTATAGGGCATAAGCAAGATGTCCCTATAAGAGATTCTGAAAATCTAAAGTAATGCATACTAGCATACCAAACTGCTTCCAAAGAAGCAGGAGACATAGGTAAACTTCCTAACCATCAGAAACATCACAAGCAAATGACCTCTTGAGCATGAAGCCCATAATCAGAGGAAAAAAGGGAAGGGAAAATCCTATGCAATAGGTATCCTTGTACTACATATTCTGTCACAGACAGTATAACCACAGGAACACACATCAGCTGTCATCAACAGGCAGAACTTATACCACCATGGCACTGCCATAACATGGCCAGTCATGTAAGAAAAAGATTAATATCCCTCATACAACCCTAGTAGAGGGAAAAAATCAAAGAGGTAAATAATTAGAAAAAGAGAAATGAGGCCTCCGTTTCACCTTGTCTGTCAAGGAAAGGCCGTAAAGCTGAGTTGGCCTGAGCACCAAAAAGATGGCCAACATCAAAGGGCATTTTGACCGAAGCAGCCTGGACCGCCTCTGAAAAACCTAAGGTCTGTAACCAGGCACGACGCTGTAGTGCCACAGAGGATGCCATGGCCCGACCAACTGAATCAGTAGCATCCATGCCACATCTAAAAATCAGCTTAGCTACCTGTTGGCCATCCCAAACCAGCTGCTCAAGAATAGATTTGAGGTCATCAGGAAGTGATGGCAACATAGTCTGCAAGGAATCCCACAAAGCGTGAGAAAAACGTCCAAGAACACAAGACATGTTAGTGGAACTTAAAGCAGAACTAGTTGAAGAAAAAATATGTTTGCCACACAAATCTTGTCTCCTAGAATCTCTATCCCATGGAACATTAGGTAGAGAATCTATATTCTGTGAAGCTGAAGCAGCCTGAACTACCAAACTACGGAAGGGTAGGATACTTGAGGAGACGACCTGAATCTCCAGGAGCAGGCAGGTGTCTGCGAGATATGGCACGATCCACTGAGACCTCCGTATCAAACTTAGCCCAAGTGCCCAACAATGTGTTGTACAGGGCCTTACTATATGGGAGAACAGGCTCCACCCCTGTCTGACCTTGATAAAGGACATCAATCAGGGGATCAGTGGACTTCTCTACTGAAGGAAGAGATAATTCTAACACTGTAGCCACTCTCGTTTATATCTGCAAGAGAGGAACTTGCCTCAGTAGCAAAACTAGGAGGGGAAAGTAACCCTGAGGCTGTGGAAGACTCCAGCCCACTAGCCTCACCAAGTGTAGATAGTCAATTCTCCTCTATAAGAGAAGAAATAGTCTCAGAAATAGGCTGTAATAGATTCTTCTGCATTACCACCACCAGAGGGAAGCAGAAAAACAACATTCCCCTCAGTTGGTTCTACTGATTCGGCACCAGACGCCGTGAAGGCGATGCTTCGAGGTCAAGAGGAGGAGGAGAAATGGCTCTGATCGGCGCCACCGACGTCAATGCTGGAGTCGGCTGATCAAGTATGGACGCCGAAGGTGGAAACCCCCAAGGGCTGTGCACCGGCGTCGAAGCTAAGTCAGCTGACACCGACCGGTGCCGACCCAACGACCCAGATGGCCCAACTGACACTGAGGGCAAACCCACTGGCATGGCTTCTCTCACCTCCATGGCGTCCGACTGTGCTCCAGTGTAAGGTGGGGGCCCAAAGATAAGATGTAGAGAGTTTTAGTATTCTCTGATTTGGGCCATCGACGCCCCAGCTCCCGGAAAGACAGGGAGGCGCAGTGCTGAGTCGTGAATGGCCTCTTCAACTGGCGAGCGGTAGGAGCCGTGTGGGACAGAATCTACACGCAGCGAAGTTGGAGGGTAGCGCGACTTCAAATGCCTGCGTTTACCTTGGGACGTTGATGGAGAACAACGTCCCCGTGAGTGGCTCTGGCTCCTAGAACGCCCCTTGAACGGACCTCCAAATGAGAAGAAGACAGAGGCTGATGTGAACTCTCTGAAGACCGCGACAGACACGCCGCCAGGCATTTCATACGGAGTTCTTTGAGTGCCTTCGGCCTCAGTTACCTGCATGAGCTGCAAGCTTCGGAATCATGGTGTTCCCCTAAACACCAAATAAAAACTGAATGTGGGTCTGTAACCGACATTTGTCGAGTACAAGATCCACAAGGATTAAAGCCTGAAGACATGAGAAAAAGAACACTTTTTCCAACTGACAAAAACTGTCGAAGTAGGCCAGAAAACGGACTGAGGAACCGCTTCTCCGAATCCGCATTACAGCGCGGAAAACAGGAAAGTGACATCCGCACGCCTTAGGTGACTTATATGACCCCACTGACTTCACAACCGGAGTCGTACAACGCCGTCCCCCAGCGCACAGAGGTACAGCTGAAAAATTTCCGGATCCAGTCTGGCACCTGTGGAAAATTCAAAAGTTAAGGAATCTGCGGCTAGATGTCTATCAGATTTGCGTTTCAGGATAAGTTTCGGAATACTTGGATATTGTACACCTAGGTATAGTCTAGTATCAGTATAATAATATCCAAGTCCTTGAGGATCAGCCACGGAATGGTCTTGAAGTCAAACAACACCTACCGATTTGGGTCTTTGGAGTGCACCTTCTTCCCTGTGTGTGACTAGTGAGACTGAAAAGAGTTTCATTTGCTGTTTTTGCCTGACTTACACTTATCTGAAGACTTGAAGTGCAACTGCGACTTGGCACAGGAGCGGTCCCATGACTTAGAGCGGGTCCTTTGTTTGGAGTACTATCTGCTCCACTTCTTATGTTCTGTGACGTCTCACACTCTCGCTCTCTAATCGTTTTTGGGTGCCTCTGAAAGCATATATCGCAAGACTAGGGAGTCATGACCAGACCCTATACAACATAGGAAGACCATGCAGATCTGTTAAAAATATCTACTTCCTGCTGTCACAGCATGGCTTTAACCATGTTGTCTTCTGGGGAGATGTTTCCCTAGCACAGTCTAATTTTGAATTTGTGGCATCAGTGAAAACATACGGAAGTTGGGAGCTGAGCTCCAGATCCGGGTGGAAGAATCCAGAAACTATAGTAACTGACATTGTACATGGGTGGCACCTATAAACGGCTCTGCTCCATCACTTCCAGGGGCATTGCAAGGTCTCTGCTGAGTCCAATGGCACCTCGTGCCAATGTGTGGTAGCAATTGCCGTAGAGTTCTAGGTCCAGTCTGGTGCCTGGGGAAAAATTCAAAAGGTGAGGAATCTGCAGTTAGAAATATCCATCAGAAAGTAATGTTTTGCTACGGTTACTAACAAAGACTAACTGGTCATCAAGCAAATATCAGCCACAAATTTGTCACCTTACAAATATCTCTTCTAGGCACCAGACTGGTCCAGAAAACATTTCAGAGCAAATAGCTCTCCAGCACTGCCATGTGGCTTCAGCTGTGACTTCCTGCTGGACATATCATCAGCACATATCAGGCACCAACTGGTGTAAGTCACTGGTACTTTTTCTGCGCCGCTGCAAGGCTTGCGGTGATGAATCAAGAGAACAATAAATACACGATATAACATACTTAAATGAGTTGGCATCTTATTATTCCTGACACCAACTCATCTGGGGAGGACAAGGAGTGGTGAGGAATCTGTGGGAAAATGTATTACCCACCATAAATATTGTTACAGAAGGTAAATAACTTACCCATCTGATGGATGTATCTTCCCACAAATCACTTACTAAAGGAGTCTCAAAGCAATACTTCTCGAGAATGGGACATTGGGTACTGCAGATACGCCAAAGAATTATATAAACAAAATAACAGCAACTGAATATTCCTAGTAGGACCTCACCATTTATGTATAAGTAGAACAGCAGTTCACTAAGGACTCCATTCAAATTCATCATCATTTTTAAGGCAACACACATTGCACAGAAAATCAATACTGATCATAAATTGGGATACTATCCTGTTCAGTCAATTTAAAAAAAAATAAGTCTTCATAATACAGACACAATGACAAACAAGTGCTCGGTGTCACAATAGTGTGCAATAATGATAGTGATAAAAGGTGTGCAAGCATAAAAACAAACTAGGAGCACAATAATATAGGTGGGCATCTCATTAAATCAACTTCGACAGCGTAAACTTCCATTTAATGTAAGGGGGTATAGTCTATTTATTGCAGTGTTGATGACATATCAAACTTAACAATTACTTTAAGATTATCACCAAGACAGAATTAAAAGACACGTGAAACAAGCCAGATACTGGAAACGTTAGTGCTACACAAAAGAGATGCTGGGCTAGTAGCAGTATACAATCGATATACACTTGTACTACAGGGCAAAGAATTAGTCCTGTAATTGCAAGCCCCATCACAACTTTAAATAGGATGCGTAAGTGCCATACACCAGTACTAACAAGCAAGCTACTCAGAAATTCACTCAGAAACTAGACCAGGCTGTAGTTTAAGAGAGAGAACAGTACTTAGTCCACAGAAGTGCAAAACAAAACCCTACTAAGTAAACCTAAAGTAAACTCACTCCGGATGTTTTAGGATTTCAATCTGTCAATTCAAGGAATAATTAGTTGCCTTACAAAAAGAAGACAGAGAGGAGGGAGAAAGAGAAGAGAGGAGACAGAGACAGATATTTGTCCAGATGAACCTTGTAATATAACAATACAAAAATGTGCAGCTGAAGCAGTGTAAGTGGGAAGTCATCATAAACTGTAAATAGCCAACCACACACTGAAAATTCATAAATTCACTCAAAAGGGTACTTCTCTCTTACCAGTAGTGGCCTGCACCTCTCCACATATAAAAGCTTTTTGTATCAATTTTCCTTGTAAACAAAGTAATAAAATAAAAAATAAAAATATATTGTTTCAGAGAAACTAATATCCCTCATTTCTAGACACTGAAACAGAGTTAATCACCAGTGGATGTTTGAGTGCATATTGTATGAAGAGTGGTTTGAGGGGCAACACAGACCGAACACTGAAACATCTTTATCTGTCCCTACTGTGTGTCTGTAACCCAATAACACTACTTGTGAACCATGGACCTCACCGAACAGTGAGCAGAAGTAAGGTAACACAATCTTTCTCACTGACAGGGAGCAGAAAGGTATTTTAATTATTATCATGACACTTGCAATTGACACCTATACAAACTTAGGAACTTAGTAATAATTCCTAGACACCGTGGATTCATATGCCAAAAGTTGCAGGCCAAAAAAGTCATTAAGCAATCACTAATTGGCTGACATTCAAAATTAGTATTCTAAAATGATTAGTCTATGTTGTTATAGTGCTGCTGTTTATCTAAATTCATCATTTATGTAATGGTAGTTTGCCACATTTTCTTTATAAACCTGGTGACAACTGGTAATGGTAGGAAGCCTTCTAGCCCAAATCTCTATAAATATTCCTTTCCTGCTCAATTGTCACATATAACAAACCAGAGGAGGTGGACGATAAAATAAACCATATGGGTAGAATAGACATTTTTGGAATAAGGAAAGCACAGCTACATCATCTGGTTTGATAGTAATGCTATTAATTAAAAGCATACCTTCGGACTGTGAAGTAAAGGTGCACAGCTACTAAGCACCAAAGGTGTCTTAATTTTTTTCCATGCCTTTAATATTGATTGTAGACTTGAGTGATACTGGTATAACTGACTTCAATGATATGGGCCATTAGTTGTGTGGCTTGCACAAGTAATAGGTCCACAATCACCCCTTCACTTGGAACCAAACACCCCATTGTAGTGCTTGACTCTCTTAAAGTAGCGAAGCAGAGCAGTCCAAGGCCTACTCAGGGGAAGTGGTGTGGGATAGTAATCACCATTTGCAGGCACGCAGTAATACCATTCAATGAACAATTGTCCAGCTTGTGCTTTTTCTTTAGAAAATGAAAAGTAGATTTATTACACACACACTACTTAATATTATGCAGCAATTTACAAATATACATAATGCTGGTGGAAACACCTTTGATGACATTACCCTTGACCCTTAAGGGGTCAGGACCTTAAATATCACAGTATTCCCCTCCATGTACACTATAGCATATTCATTTAAAAGTTCTTTTTATTGAAATTTTCAAGAGAAGGACAAGGAACAGGGAAGGGAAGTCATAGCTGTTACAGGTAATTATGCTTACAGTTAGCAGTCTTGATTACAGCAGGGTACCCTCAGAGGGTAGCATTACATAGTCCTGAACAGCATAAGTGAGCCGAGGTCCTAGCCCTTGTTGCGTCCTGCTGCTGTCTGTAGCGTCCATCTTTCCAAGATGTGTTCCGGGGCTCGACATTGGCCCTAACGAAGAAAAGAAAGGGAGGGAGGGAAAGAGAGGGATAACAGGGGAGGGGGTAGTTCGACCTCTCTGGCTCGAGCATAGGTGTGATACTCCAGTTACGTCTGTATTCCCAACTGCCTATGGGTAGTAGGAGTGACCCAAATGCAGTGTCAAAACCTAAACAGCAACGCTGTCCTCAGTGTCGGGGGGTAAAGAGTCTAAATAGCCCTGCAGTGGCGCCCATATATCTTTGGGTCGGACTTGTGTAGGCATCAGCTCCCAGTATTCGGACAATTGATTGTGGCAGAACGCTGCGTCCTTGAGCCACTCCGCAGCTTTCGGACTGCGCCGTCGACCCCAGCAGATGGCAACCCTTCTCTTTGCTAGGAGTAGCAACATGGCGACCAGTTTCCTATGTTCTGCACCTATTTCACGCACATACGAGCCACCAGGGGGGGAAACTCAACCACAGCGCCCATCAGCAGGGCCAGCACCTCAAAAACTCGTTCCAGTACTGCGCCACCTCCGGGCATTCCCAGGCTAAATGCAAGAAAGAGGCCTCCGGGGCTCGACAAAGCACGCACCTCGCATCTTCACTCAGACCGGCCCTATGCAGCCAAGCAGGGGTCCTGTACAGCCTGTGGAGAAATTTGAAATGGATAAGGCGCAGTCTGTAATTGGGTGACAGTTCTCTCATTTGCGCGCAACAGTATGCCCATGTACCCTCCTCAATCGGGCCACCCAGGATCTTCCCCCACTCGCGCCGTGCAGGGGGGACGCATATCGGGGATGTGCGCTGCATACCTGAATACAGTCGAGTAATGAGCTTCCGCGGCGAGGGATTCACTAGGAATTCTTCCAATACCAGGAATGTTGGTGGTGCCACAGGGAAGGATTCATAGAATGTACGCAGCACTGCTCTGAGTTGATAGTAAGTGAACCTGTCCAGCAGCCCTGTGTGGTCCTCGCCCAGCGCTTCATCCATGGTAGCAAACACCCCGTTTGGAAATGCCTGTCCCAGTGTATGGAGCTGAAGCTGCCGCAGTCTTTTGCCTGCCCCCGCCTCTGTGGTCAAGGGCAGTCCTGGGTGTCTGATGAGTAGGATCGAGGGGGCAAATGTGTTTTCCAAACGCGCTCTGCGCCTAAGTTCCCGTCATGCCCACACCGTGCAGCCCACAGTGTCCACCCTGGCTCGGGGTCTTCTTTGGGGTCCAAACAGCACCATATGTAGAGGTATCGGGTCCGCCCTATCACTTTCCGGTGCGGTGTGTGCCATAAAGAGGGTCGGGAATACCAAGAGATAAGCGAATTGTGCCTGTGCACAGTTATAGTAAAGCTCCATATCTGGGGCCGCCATCCCACCCTGTTCAAACGGCAGTGTCAGGATCTCCCAGGCCACCCGGGGTTGTCTGCCCGCCCAAGCCAGCGTTATCAGGTTAGAGCGTAATCGGTGCCGGAATGCAGCAGTGAGGGGAAGCGGTAGATTAGTAAAGTTATATAAAAACTTAGGGAGGACCACCATTTTGGCGATGGCCAACCGGCCCGCTAGGGATAACGGGAGTGTTTGTTTTCCACCTGTTCAGTCTGCTCTCCAGCCACTCCATGAGTTTGCCATAGTTATGGCTCCATAGTTCGTCCACGTTCCGGCTCAGCCATATCCCCAAATACTTAACCAGGGAGGTCGCCCACTGAAGCGGGAATTCCGACCGAAAATGACTAGTGGCCCGAGTATGCGGAAAAATGATTGACTTTCCCCAGTTTATAGATACACCCGATATCCCTCCATAACGGACAACCTCCGGGATGAGTGGGTCCAAGTTCTCGGCGGGGTGTTGGACATACAGAGTCACATCATCTGCATACATAGAAACCAAAATCACCCTAGGGGTGAAATCTAGTCCTCGCCAAGCGTGATGCTGCCGGAGCCTGGCCGCGAGTGGCTCCGTCGCCACCGCAAACAGGGGAGAGAGGGGGCACCCCGGTCGCGTGCCTCGGGCCACCGAGATGGCAGGGGACACTTGGCCATTGACTCTCAACCTGGCCTATGGGGCCGAATACAATAAGGCAATTTTCTTGGAGGAAAAGGGGACTGATGCCGATGCGAGAAAGGAGCGCAAACAGATAAGGCCACTCCAAAGTGTCGAATGCTTTGGTAGCATCCAAGAACACAGCCGCAGCAGGAAGAGAGCTGTCAACCCCCTGCATGGTCGCGAAGAAAGTACGCAGATTGTGGGATGTACTCCGTCCAGGCACAAAGCCACACTGGTCCGGGCGGAGCACCGCCGGCAACAAGGGATGCAGGCGTGATGCCAGTAATTTGGCTAGGATCTTATTGTCCAGGTTAATCATAGATAATGGTCTGTAGGAGTCACACAGCTGTGGATCCTTATTAGGTTTGAGGATGGTGACGATTAGCACCTCCCGCAGAGAGGGGGGTAGCATACCCCGCTCCAAGGATTCCTCATACATGTTGAGGTGTGGGACCAGGAGCGGCGCAAATTCCTTATAAAATGAAGCAGTTAGCCCGTCCAGCCCGGGGACCTTGTCCTCAGGCATGGCCCGGATCACCGCGATCACCTCTTCCTCCTCAAAAGGCTCGTTGAGGTACTTTCGTTGCCCATCGCTCAACCAGGCAAGCTCAATCGAATCAAAAAGGGAAAGCAGATCCGGGTGAACCGCTGCCTGCTGAGTCGTATACAGGGAGGTGTAAAATTCAAGCATTTCTGCCTGTACTGCTTCCTGACCAGTAACTATCTCCCCGCTGTACCTTCGCAGCTCACTTATATATTCGCTGGCCCATGGCTTCCTCAATAGTCCTGCCAGTGTTTTCCCTGCACGGTCCCCCTCTCCGTAGTGGCGCGCCCACGCCTCCTTACCCAAGTAGTGCGTCTCCTGCTGCGCCGCTTCCTCGAACTCTGCTATTTTTCCTTTAATGCTGCCCAGGATTTCGGGGCTGTTACTTTCGAAGTACTCCAGTTCGAGCTTCTTAATATCCTCCTCCAAACGTCAGAGGTCTCCCCAAAGTGAGCGCAATACGCCCGCCTGCTTAGCAATACACTTGCCCTGAATTACCGCTTTAAAGGCCTCCCACAATACCGAGGGCGAGTCTACGGTCCCGCAATTTAACTTGAAGTACTCCGTTATATCGGCTCGAATCGATTCTCTAAATACCTGATTCCGGAGTGCCCCGGCAGGGAGTCTCCAACTGAATGGCGTACGTGGCACATTCAGCAGCGTGACTCGCAGTAGCACAGGACAGTGATCCGATAGAGATCGGGCTAAGTGAGCTACAGTGAGCACCCAGGTGTCCATATCACGTGACGTAAGCCAGTAATCAATTCTGGACCATGATGGGCCCGCTGTGGTGACGCAGGTGCCCTCTTGCCTTGATGGATGTCGACGTCGCCAGACGTCCACCAGCTCATGGTCTTCCATGATTGTGCGTAGCTGCTCTGCTGCCCTTGGATGTGGCCAACGAGAATCGCCAGATCTATCAATGCTCGCATCCGGCACTACGTTAAAGTGTCCCCCCCCCCCCAACAAGATTGTTCCGGGCCCAAGCGACTCTGCCAACCTCCAGACCTCACTAAAAAATTGTGGATCGTCCGCATTCGGCCCGTAGACCAATATTAGCCTAACCGGTTGCCGTCTTAAGTCCCCCGCTACAATGACATACCTCCTTGCGGGTCGCAAAGTGCAGCACGAGTTCTGCAGGGAAGTCCTTTTCTAAGAATTATAGCTGTGCCTCTGGCATAGTTAGAGTAGCCTGATACAAATTTTTCGCCCATCCATCCCCTCCTTAGTCGCGCGCAGTTATTTCTGGTTAGGTGCAATTCCTGCAAGAAGCAGATGTACGCGCCATGTCTCTGGAGATATGCCGCTACCAGTCTAGCCTTGCGACAGTCATTCAAGCCACGTACATTCCATGTCACTGCCTTGATCACCTCCCTCTCTTTAGTGGTGTCACCCATTCCCTGATACTTCTGGGCCATGATGTACTAGACAGTGTGGCGCACCTTGTTTGACGCTGCAGCAGAGCCAGAGAGGGGAAAGACGGGGATAGAGAAGGGGAAGAACAAACAAAACACAACAGCACACCAGGTGTGCACCCCACCCAACCAACCCACCGCTCTCCCACTTCAGCCCCCCCAACATGGCTGAGAGCTATACCCATTAAGCAAACTAGGCCCAGAACGGCCAACAATAGGAACATTCATGGAACTCATCCCTACGGGAGGCACTAGGTGCACGGGAAAACCCAGCGGTGATGAGCTGGGTGGCTGGACAGGATACAATCAGGAGGCAGTAAAAGGAAACCCCACCAGGTCCAGGCAGATTGGACAGGCGCGCAAGCCACAGCGGCGGGGCAGGCATCTGCCCCAATCCAGATAGGGAGTGTCTTGTGGGGCAGCCCCCCACAGTCAGGTGCACCGTTGTCTCACCGGCTCATTTCCGCTCTCTTGAGGCCTCAATCGTTTACGTCCAGAGGGCCTCCTCCTGCAGGTTCCCTGTTTGCCTGCTCAGCCGATGCAGATTGTCTGAGGGAGCGAGCATATTTAATGGCTGCCTTTGGATCAGTGAAGAACGCAGTCTTGCCCTGATGAAAAACGCGGAGCTTTGCTGGATAGAGAAGCGAATACTTTATATCCTGCTGCTGCAGCATTCTCTTCACTGGGACGAACTCCTTTCTAGCAGCCTGCACCGTTAAAGTAAAATCCGGGAAGAAGGAGACCGCATTACCTTGGTACCTTGTGTCCTGTAGGTCTCTGGCCTTGCGCAGCACAGTATCGCGATTCCTATAGTTCAGCAGGCGCGCTATTATCGGCCGGGCAGGGGCACCCGGCGGTGGTCTCGGGCCTAGGGATCTGTGCGCGTGTTCCACTATGCAGACCTTCGAAAGGGAGTCCCCAAACAGCGCCTTAAGCATTTCTTCAACATAGTCCTCAACTCTGGTCATGGCCGTAGTCTCTGGTACCCCCATTATGCGCAAATTATTGCGGCGCGATCACGCTTCAAGATCTTCATTTTTATTGCGGATCACCTCTAGAACTTTCTCCATGCGTAGCAGCTTCTCTCGGGTGGTGGTGCCCTCGCCCTCCAGTGCAGACGTGCGCTGTTCAACCTCCGTAAGGCGCTCATCATGATTAGAGACCTTGTCCCGAAGCCGGTCTAGTTGGTCCGACATTGAGTCGATTTTAAGATCTATAGTCGACAGTGACTGCTTCAGTTCCGTGAACATGTCGTGTATATTAGGTTCCGATGATTGCGTGGAGGACATGTCTGTCTCCAGTTGATCCTCTCCTGGCGGGATTCCTCCACGAGGGGTTTTGCGCTGCTCAAAGGAAAGCTTGGATTGCTTTGTGTCCGTTTTGCCCATTGTGGACCAGGAGAGCGTTGTGTGTCGCCGTTGTTCCCGCTCCGCCACCACAAACCTGTGGGTGACAAGTTACGACGCTGTGTCACCTTTGTGGCTCTATCCCCTGCGGCTCAACACTATGTAGCCCACTGGGCCTCTTTGTACTCTACATGAAGCAATGCACACTTGCTGGGTCGATCGCAGGAGATGGCCAGGTCCCGTCGTTGGTTACAGGGTCATCAGCCCAGGGCCGCTGCTACCGGGGACCACTGTTGTGCGCCCTCTTCACTCATGCGCCCCGTCGTGTTGCTACTCTCTGCCGTGGGAGAGCGGGGGTGGGGGATGCCAGGTCTTTTGGGGGTATGAAGGGGGGTCCGTCAATGCTCTCCTCTACCCCTGGCCCTCACTGACACCTCAGTCTGGTTCCCCGCTGTCGCTCACTGGAGGGGTAGCCGCAGCCCTGTCACAGCTCGGGTCTCAGGCGCTGCCGCCCGTGTTGCTTCACCTCAGCTTCCCCACACCCAGAGGATCGGTGTGAACCAGGTCGCAGGGCGCCTCCACTATGCTCCCCAGTAGCGCGCTACTCTTCCCTCCTCCTCTCAGCCACGGCCTGCCTGATTCCACCGGTCCTCTCGCTCCACAGCTTGCACACGTACCGGGGTCCGAGCAGAGCCACCTCGGCCAACAGGAGGTTTGTCAGGGGTTTGTCGGCCAGCGGCCCAAATGCCTCCGCCGAAACCGGGGGCTCGGCAGTCCTCCTCGTCTGCCGCGTGGGGTACGTATCTCAACGCAGGGGTGTGGAAGATGAAATGACGGTCCGTCTGGGCAGCACTCAGCAAGCAGCGGTGCACGGGGACGCCATTTTGCATCCCAGCTCCGCGATGGTAGAAAACTACGGCGTTTCTGCCGGGCACAGGGTCAGCAAGAACTCAAGATAATTTCACTGCGCTACGGTGTAGAGCGCTCCCTGCCCGTCTCCTCACCGCTACGGCCAGCCTACTTGCATCGGTCCTCCCGCTCCGCAGCTCGCAGACTCACCGGGGACCCGAGCAGGACCTCCTCAGCCCTCAGGGTGTTTGGCAGGATTTTGTCAGCTGGCAGTCCATGTATCCCCGCCGCAGTGGCGAGCTCGGCAGTCGTCCTCGCCTGCCTTGCTGGAAGTCAGCAGGGCGCTTTTTCTGGCGTCGGAGTCCTTCTGGGCAGCACTCAGCAAGCCGCGATGCGCGGGGCCGCCATTTTGAATTCACAGCCCCGCGGCGGAGGCACACTGCGGCGTTACTCCCAGGCCCGGGGTTTTCAGCCTTCCACCCGCGTCTGCTGATCCCAGGGAGGTTCCAATGCTCGTCCCCGCCGTCCGGAGTCCCCAGCACCCGCCCGCTCCGCTCGATAATTAGCGAATCGTCGATCCAGCCAGCAGAGCCTCACTAGGTGGCGGCCATTTTGCAGCCGGCACTCTAGCCCCCCCGTACACTATAGCATATAAGCAAACAGGGAGGTGTCACTTTAAACCAAGCAGACCAATTGGCCTTAATAATAACACAAGACCAACAGCACATTATAATGCATCACTATATCACTTACATCACCTCACGAATACTTAAGAGAAACTATGATTTGGAAGCAGGTTTTGTACTTTCTTCAATCCCCGTGTATAAGAGATAAGCATTCACAGTAAGAATGTTAGATGTATAGGTCTGTACGATTATTTACATGAATAACAATTTAAATAGCACTTTCTAAGTTTTTTCTCTATAATTCTTTTATACCGCTATTCATTCCAATACCAGGTGTCATAGTACTTTACAACAAATACACATATTATACATTGACAATAAGCAGGGGTCGAAGAGTATTAAAAAAAGTATGGAAACTCTGATGCTTTGCTACACTCCCAAGCTGTAGAACAAATGTTCCAGCCTTCAAAATGTTTAACTCTGGCTCTGTCTGTGGTGGCTTCCTGGCCACCACAGACAGCCAAAAATGTAGACAATTTCAGCCCCGCAGGGCATTAAGGAGCGCTCCCTTGCGGTAGCATGCATATTAATCAAGTGGCTCTGACCGCAGCTTATCATTTGTTGCTCTGAGCTCCTGCACCGTTACTTCTTTCCTTTATCATTTTTTTTTTCCTTGGGGATACCGGTCCTAGCAAAGCACCCGTACTTCCTTTGAGAGAGAGCTCGGGGAGCCCACCTCAAGCTGCTCCACCCGGCTCCCTGCCCGACTGGCAATCTCCTCTGCTGGTACAGGCACCAGCAGTGTGCTTCTCCCCTGCCCGCTCCATGCAGGCAGGGTGTTCTGTGTTGTGGTGGCCGCATTATCCCGACAGAGATCCCCCAGTAGTATCCAGACTTGTTGGGGACCTGAAGATGTGGTCCTGGGGCCGCTCCCTTCCTTTTCGGAGGAATGCACCGGGGGCCGGGAGCTAGAATCCCGACCCCTTTAGTTCTTCCTTTTGAAAGGGGGGGGGGGAGGGTGACAGCGCTCCCGCAGCTTTTTTGATGGAGTGGGCCCAAAAATGGGGTTCCGGCCCCCGTACATGAACCAGGCTAGGGGTTGGGCTCCACAAGCCTCCAGAACTCTGGGGAGGGTGCCCTCCCATGGTTCATTATTAGATAATGATCCCTTTCATCGACTCCCGGGCCCTGGATATCTCGGGGCGATTCTCGCAATCTTGGGCTTCTTTTGCCCCTGGCCTGGTGGTGAGCCCTAGCTACCCAGAGCCTTTTTCTCAGGCCTTGTGGCCTCTAAGGATGCACACTTTCCAGGGAGCTGGTTACACTGGCTCCCTGCAATGTATGCCTTTCTCCTTTTGCTTGTCATCTGGAGCTTCCTTTCTCCTGGATGGGCGCAGAAGTCCAGTTCTTCCAACAACTGATCGTTAGGGGGGTGTAAGGGGACCAACTTCCCTGTTCCTGGAGAGAGACTCACTGGTCTTGAGGTCAACTGAAAGGCAGAGTCCTTAGTCCAAGAGGGCATCAGGAGGTTTCTCCTCCCAGTTGTCCGTGGCTGCTGCCATCCAGGACGAATGTCCAGCTACAAAAAAAAACAAAGAAGCACTCCCTACCTTGGTGCAATACATCTTAAGTGGGGGTGGAAAGTTCTAGAAGCCTGGCACCCCTGGCCGATTCTAGGGTGCCACATCACTTCTCTTCCCCTGTCCCAACCCCCCTGCACAGAATGCTAGAACAATTCAAGATGGCGTCATCCAGGAGTCACTGGTCACATCTCCTCTGGGGGGCCTCAGCTCCGCCCCTCACTGCCATCACTGCAAGGGCCTTTCACACCAAAACGTCAAAGACGATTCCACTCATTTGTAGGCTGCATAGGTCTTGGCTCCCCCCTTTTGTTCAGTGTGCATGGTCTGTCCCAACCCTGGTACAATGTGACGCTAATTAACGGATGCAGATTGTCCTCCCCACTACGCCTTCCTCAGGAGCTGAGTGAAGCACTTTTGCTTAGCCTCTGGAGCTTCCCTTCTCCTGGGTGGGCGCAGAAGTCCAGTTCTTCCCCCAACTGGTCCTTAGAGGTGTGCAAGGGGACCAGAGTCCCTGTTCCTGGAGACCCACTGGTCCTGGGGTCAACTGCAGGCAGAGTCTTTAGTCGATGAGGCCATCAGAGGGTTTCTCTTTCCAATTGTCCATGGCTGGCGCCATCCAGGCCGAGTGTCCAGCTCCAACAAATAGCACTCTCTTCACCTTGTGCAAGACATTTTAAGTGTAGGTGGAAAGTTCTAGAAAGCAGGCACCCCTGGCCAATCCTAGGGTGCCACATCACCTCTCTTCTCCGGTTCCAACCCACCTGCACAGCATGCTGGGACAATTCAAGATGGTGCCATCCAGGAGTTACTGGTCACATCTCCTCCGGGGGCCTCAGCTCCTGCCCTTGCTGGCATCACTGCCAGGGCCTTTCCCACCAAAACTTCAAACAGGGGCACACTCCTGTGTAGGTTCCAGAGGTCTTGGCCCCCCCTTTTGTTCAGTGGGCATTGTCTATCCTAACCCTGGTGCAATGTGACAGCTAATTAACAGATGCAGATTTTTCTTTCCCACTCCTCCTTCCTCAGGAGCTGAGTGAAGCACTGTTAATTGCTCCCTTTGTGAGGGGAAGCCTTTGTTCCTGCTGCTGGAGAACAATGCAGTTAACTTGGGCCAGGAGGCCTCTGATCCCGAGCTGAGCTAGAGAAATATGACAATTTTGGATGACCCATAAGGTGTACATATATTTGCTAGGGACACGCATATTTGATCTTGGCACATACTTTTCACCCCAGTTCGATACCTCGCTGGTTTTTGTAGGCTAAAGGGAAGTGAAACTGCACTCTAAGGCAGATTTTCCCCTATGTCTATAATAAAGTGTCACTGCAGACAAAACAGTAAAACATCCTGACTTTCCCTTTGAGTGTCCACTAATAGAATAAGGCCTACCCCAGGTCAATATCTAACCCTGGAGGGGTCCCCTCTACACACATTGGTAGTCTCACAGGTAAAACCCTCACACGTGCGCACGTGTTTATCCACATGTTCACATGTAACCAGCCAAAAATCCAGGCGGATTAAATGGGAAGAACCAATTTCACTACACTGACACTTAACTTTTTTTTTTAAACAGATTGTACTTCAGAGGAGTCTAAAAAGTAGTGAACATTTCTCTTAAAACTCTTCTGCATTTTGCACATTTATAGGAATGTCTCTGGCTATAAAGCGGAATTATTAGCATTAGACGATATGCATAAAATCGTTTTGTAACTTTGTGGAATATTACAAAATGGATTTAAGCATGCCACTAGGTGGCACTGCGGCTACTGATAGACCTAGAAAACTAAATGGATAGGCTGTTTCGCAGAGGGAAATAAATGTTAGCATGAAGCTGCAATACTGTCTTCAGGCGCCACGGCATCTGAGATATGCCTCAATAGGCAGGGTGTGAAGAAAAATGAAAACCTACGGTGTAGCTTCAGGGAAGCCCATAATTTAGGCAACACTTTGCATGCCACCAAACCACAGTGAGCTGAGCTGATACCGAAACTCTTAGCAGATGATATTGGAGAAAAACATGAAGAGCTACATCACTCACAGGGCACGGGCACAACACAAGCACTAACATCATTTCCCTGAAGGGGCCTTTAATTAACAGAATTGCTTGACACTTCCTGATGACACATTTATTATTTTATTATTTTTGAGTGGTACTGCATGGGAGTTACCATCTGAGCTGTGAAGTGTATGCTTTTAAAAGACAGTTATAAGAAAATGCACTACATACAGTCTGGGTAATACTAAATTTTATATTTTGGAAGCACTTTATCTTAAACCTTTTAGAGGATTTTGTAGCAGCCTATCTTATAAGGTGTGTAATGGAAGTTGAAAATAATGTTTTATCTATTCATAGTATTTTATGTCATAGACTAACCTTATTCTCCACTGCACCAGCCTGATTTCAATTCTGTGGCTCTAGTTACGCACTCAGACCTATGCAGTGCATTAACTAATAGAGGTTTCATAATGTACAATAGAACATTATTTTATATGCAGTTACTTTAAAGTGAAAGACCGAAAAAAGTAACAATATTTTAGGGCCTTTGACTCTGCCCCTGCTCATTCGACCCCGCCCCACTGCGCAAAGCATTGCTGTTCCCATATTTTTTTTTATGCACTTCGACCCCTGCTTATTGTCAATGTATAATATTTGTTGTAAAGTACTATGACACCCGGTATTGGAATGAATAGCGGTATAAAAGAAGTATAGAGAAAGAACTGAGAAAGTGCTATTTAAATTATTATTCATGTAAATAATCATACAGACCTATACATCTAACATTCTTACTGTGCATGCATATCTCTTATACAGGGGGATTGAAGAAAGTCAAAAACCTGCTTCCAAATCGTAGTTTCTCTTAAGTATTCGTGAGGTGATAACAAGCTGTGTGTCTGTTTCCTCTCCACTGCATTGGCGTGTAGGTACAAGTTACTTACCTCCGGTAACAATGTATCTGGTAGAGACGATTCTAGCCGCAGATTCCTTAACGTAGAATTATCCCCAGGCGTGAGACTGGATCTGGAAAATTTTGCCACAGCATCCCTGCGCGCCGGGGCGGCGGGGGGGGGGGGGGGGTGATGCGTGGCACCACACGACTCCGCCCTGACGCGGTCCTCGGACGTGACGTCAGCGAGGTCACATAAGTCCCACCCCAGCGCGCTGACATCAGTTTTCCTTGGAGAACTTTTCCGCGCCACAACGCGGAGCCATCACAAACAAAACTGGGAAAGCATGGGAACAGTGTGCGAAAAGCAGTGAAACAGAAAGGGAAGGAAAGTAGCATGAGGGACAGTGCCAGGCACTGTGTCACTGAAAGGCATGTAAGGGAAAGAGCAGAGTACCGCCTCTGAGAAGCAACCCTGCAAAGCCAAAGCGATATCCACCCTGGAGACAGAAAAAACAGGTGAAAAATGCCATAACAGACGACAGAAAGGCTGCAACCACAAGCTAGAACAGTGAAGGGCAACAAGCCGGAACAGAGGAGGAACGACAAAGGCTCCCAAGACAACACCACCAAGGAGCGTCGCATCCCCTGTAAAGAATCAAGGGCTGAGGCACAGCCAAGAGACCCTAACCCAGAGGACTGCAGAGGAGTCAGAAAACCCCAGGAATGAGAGAGAGGAGAGCATGAGTAGACCCCACACTGGAACAACCAGGGTGGAGGGACGCAGAAAGACATGTAAACCCATCGTCCAAGTACCAGAAAGGAAGGGGTGGAACAAGAAACAGATCGAAGCATCCCGCCAGGCTGGAAGTGAAAGAGGAGACTCGCAAAAGACAAGCCACCCTGAGGGAGGCGATTGCAGAAGACCAAACTGAAGGTCCTCGCAGAACGGGGAGGAAGGGCGGGCCGTGAAGGAATCTACGGCTAGAATCGTCTCTACCAGATACATCGTTACCGAAGGTAAGTAACTTGTACATCTGATAGAGACTACTAGCCGCAGATTCCTTAACGTAGACTAGATACCCTGGCCATACCCAGAGGGGAGGAGGGTCTGCGAGAGAATCTCACCAGCTTGGAAGAACACAGGACCCCAACAGGGGATGTGTCACGGGGACAGGAAGGACGGCCCAGCCCCCACCAAGCAGCGGAAGAACAAGGAGAAGGGAAGGCCAGGATACCCCAAGCCTACCCGAAGGCCCAAGGGAGTCCGCCAGAGAACTCGGAGAGACAGGCGGCACCAAGAGAGTATCAAGAAGAAAGAACCACCCGCGAATCCAAGGAGAAGAGGTGGGAACGGGGGCAGAGCCCGCTCCAGGAGCAGGAGCGGCCCCCCACAGCCGAGAAGCGCAGACGTGAGAAGGAAGACACAGTCACGCAAGCCCCAGCAGAGCGACGGACAGGAGCACACGGTACACGCCAAGGCCCACAGGGGTGGACCATAACGTCCCGGCGTGCACAGCCGGCAGCTGGTACAGACCATGAAGAAGCGTCCAGAACAGGCCGAGCGCAAGACCAGGACCTAGGCAAGGGAGCCCCCCGCACAAGCCCCAAAGAAGGACCGTCCCAGTGGCACAATCCGGCCCACGAAGAGAAGTGGGAAACATGTAGCACAGACCCAAAGCTGTCAACCAGAACACAGGAGAACACCAGGAATAACCTGGCCCCCCTGGAACTCAAGGTAGAGGAAACACCAAGACACAACGCCGTAGACGGCATGACAAAAAGTCGGTCTGGCGATCCAGAGGCTGAGGAGGGAAGGCAAAACGCACCAGCGGATACTGAGCAGGACGGAACCTAGAGCAGCGGACGCCACGCGAAGGCTGAGGAAAAAAAGAGAGAGAGAGGGACTGCACCAAGCGGAAAACAGTGACGCCAGGAAACACGAGGAACCCAAGGAGGGATCCACGCCCACCCAGCTGAGGACAGGGCTATACAATAGCCAACAAGTACCCCACCTAGGGTATGGCCAAAACAAAACAGGGGAACACCTCTCAGGGAAAAACCCACAACAGAGGTCCAGAACAGAAAAACCTGTGGTTATCACCACAGATGGCTTACCAATCAGCCAAAAAAGGGGACACAAATGGCCCAACCTGAGGACCCATACAGCGTCATTAACCGCCAAAAAACACACACACAGCAAGCGAAAAGGCCGTACCCGCAACCAAAAGGACAGAGGGACCAACCGAAGGACCCGAAAGGCAGTCCTAGCCCCACACAGCACACAGAGGGGCCAACCGAAACACTAGGCCCAAGGAGAAAGGCGGGACAAACGCCTCCCAGAAGACACCTGAGGACCGACAACCCGAAGGTTACGGAGGGGGAGGAGGACGGAGCCTCGCAAGGAGTCGTTGAATAGCGGAGTCCGCGTGGGAGTTAAATAACAGAATCCCATCAAAGGGCAGGTCAACAAGACGCTCCCGAATATTCTCGGGAAAGACGCTATCCCGCAACCAAGCATGGCGGCGGAGGGCCACGGAACTCGCCATAGCGCAGGCGAGGGAATCAGAGACATCCAAGGCCGAACGGAGAATAAAAGCAGCTAACTCCCGACCATCCAACACATGGTGCCGCAGATCAGCATGGACACCGTCGTGGGAGGCGCGAGACAGAAGGGACTCCGCGGAATCCCATAGGTCAGAGGTAGCCCTGGCCAACACACAAAGGGTGTTGAGCGCGCGCAGAGCAGCACTAGTGGAAGCGAAAATGTTACGCCCCCAGGAGTCCAACCACCGGGCCTCCCGTGACGGAGGGAGCAACACCGAAGGCAAGGAGGGGAAAGCAGTTTGCAGGACAGGGCCCTGGGCAGAGGGGTGGGAGAAAAGGCAGACCGGATCGTGCGGGGCAGGACGGTGGCGGTGGAGGAGCGGCTGAGGCACCGGATCCCCCGTAGCAGGACGCCCCCTTTCCCCCAGAAGAGAGTTATGGAGCGAAGCTTCAAACGGAAGAAGAGGATCCCCTCCACCAGAGCCCTGGTGGAGAATCCCCAACAAGTGATCCGTTGGGAGTGGAGCAACCGGATTGCCCATCTGCAAAATGCCAGCGGCCGTGGAGATGGCCCGGACAAAGGCTACACTCGCCTCCGTAGGGCGACGTGGGGGAGAGAGCAACTCTTCCGTGGGCGAAGGCTGCAAACAAAGCCGCCCGTCCCCATGCCCTGCCGGAGGAAGAAACGGCCAGCCCCTGTAGGATGAAGGACCCACGGACGAGTGGGGAGCCTGAGGGGTCTCCGAAGAAGGCGGAGAAGCCTGCGGAGCCACCAACTGCAAGGTGCGGGAGAGCGGGTCCGGGGACGCGGAGACGGCATAGAGCCCGCCCCGGAAGCCGCCGGGGAAAAAGCAACGATGCGGCGTCTAGTCTCCGGTGAAGAGGAGACAATGAGATGACAACCCTCCGGAGAGGAGGAGTCGACGCTCCGACGCCGGGACGGCGCCGGAGAGTCCGCCAGCGGCACCGGTGTGTCCTCGCACGGCGCCGAAGTGTCCACCAGGGGTGCCGAGTAGACCTCCACCACCACACGCAGTCTAGGGGAAAGGGGCGGGGTGGGAGCCGAAGCGGCCAATGAACGGCGCCGAAAAGGCGCCGGCTCGACCCCCGACGAGGCAGCCGCCGGTGCAGGGGTCCGAGAGGAACTCGGGGAGGCACCCCGGGTCCCGGCCTCCACCCGCGGCGCCGCCAGGGCCGGGGAGGAAAGCTGTCGGCGCCGGCTCGGCCTCTGGTAAGACAGCCGCCTGCCCAGAGGACCGAGGGGGACTGGGGGACGAGCCGCGAGTCCCGGCGACCACCCGCGACACCACAGGGAGCCCCGCGGGGCTTTGCCGCGAGGCAGGGACGCCGTGGGCCGAAGAGGGGAACCCCGGAGGGCCGCACCTCGACGACACCACACCTCCAGAACCTGAAGCCGAACACGTCGGCGCCGGGGGTGAATCCGCCGGCGAGTCCGCGGAAGGCCCGCGCATGGCAAGGGATCCGCAGACGTCTCAGGAAGAGGAGGGGGGCCCAAAGAAGCCCGGAGAGCCGAAGCGTAGGCCTTCATTTGGGCCCTTGTCGCCCCAACGCCAGGAAATGGCGGATAGGTTGGCGACGGGCGAGGGCGCACGTCCCGAGAGGAACCCGCGCCCTCATCAGAACGAGGACAGGGCCTCGGTGACAAACTGCAAGACTTACCGGCGGGCGAGCGACGCCCGTGGGGCCTCGGCGAAGGACGATGCCGCAACCGGAATCGGCGGCTCCTGGACCCTTCCGAGGCAGGGGACGGACGCGGTGACGAGACCTATCTGGACAAGCGGGCCGAAAGCAACTTCATCCGGCGCTCCCGCCGGGACTTCGGCTTGAGATGCTGACAGGCGTCGCAGTCCGTAGAGTCATGGTGCTCGCCCAAACACCACATACAAATAGGGTGTGGGTCCGTCGCCGACATCTGACGCGCACAAGAAGCACACGTTCTGAAACCCGAAGGCATTGCACACTGTTCCCAAAGCAAAGCGTTAAAAGAGGCCTGAAAACAGGCCAAGGGAACTCACTCCGGATCCGCGTTGCACGCGGAAAAGAAGAAAACTGATGTCAGCGCGCCGGGGTGGGACTTATGTGACCTCGCTGACGTCACGTCTGCGGACACAGGGCGGAGTCGTGTGGTGCCACGCCCCTCCCCCCCGGCGCGCAGGGATGCTGTTGCAAAATTTTCCGGATCCAGTCTCACGCCTGGGGATAATTCTACGTTAAGGAATCTGCGGCTAGTAGTCTCTATCAGATGTGTTTGTCTCCAGATAGCTTCCAGCCCAGATTATACTAGAACAAAAGGAAACGGTCCTTTAAATTCGGCCTTTGCTTTGGGCCCACCTGGAATCTAAAACAAGAAACCCGCCTGCATGTTGCTGCTCCAACAGATAGCAGACAGACAACGCACGGGCGCCGCAGAATTATGTTCCGGTGTTGGCAAACTATAACGGGGCCAATTCAGCTTGTTTCTTGGTGCCAGACAGATTTCCCGATCTGGCTCAAAATAGCTGATTAATCCGGAAGGACCCTCTTTCATTCCACCACTGGGCTTAATTGTTTGGAAATAAAATATACAAATACAAAATTCATAAAGCCCAAGTACATGTAAGAGATACTCGTAACAAGCATAATACTTTGAAGGCACTTACATTTTTTTGATAAAATCTAGCAGACACCAGGTTTAAAAGGAGGACCTATTGGCCTGAAATCTTGATCTCTACTTGCGAGATAACGCT
Organism: Calotriton arnoldi; assembly: GCA_963921515.1. Classification (NCBI taxonomy): domain Eukaryota; kingdom Metazoa; phylum Chordata; class Amphibia; order Caudata; family Salamandridae; genus Calotriton; species Calotriton arnoldi. Next base: position 187,005 of record CAWUFW010001733.1, on the reverse strand, counting down.
GTAAACCTTTGAGACAGAGGGTAGATTATAGCTGTGCAGACTTTGCTTTTTTATGCGTGAGCTGCTGCCGAATACTTCCTGGGCGTGAACGTAACCGGAGTATTTTAACATAAGTGTTCTAAATGTAAAAAGTATTGTACTGAAAAAGCACACAGTTCACCGCCCCTACACTGAAGAGGGTGATTTTTTTTTTAGGTCGAGCATCAGCGGGCATGAGCTGTCTGCAAGACCTGCTGTAATCACTCTACGGAGTGTAATTACAGCTGCTGCTTGCCATTGGCTCACAACTCCATTGCTCTGATATCCTGGATCCTTATTGGCCGGTGCTCCCGATACATCACGTCTGTTTTTAAGCCAGGAGCACCGGCCAGCGACAGTTTTCTTACACTGTAGGTCTTTTTCTATTTCTGTATGGACTACTTATTTCTTTTTTTACAAGTGCCTCATTAGTTGCTTTACTTTTAATGGCGGCCGTGCCTCTTATTTTAGACACTGCCGTCTAAAGAAATGTGCGTGGCCACTATTAAAGTGAAAGTAGCATGGGGTGCTTTTACAAAAAAAAGCATTTGTTTGTCAACTTAAAAAACAACTGCTTTTTTTGTAAAAGCGCCCCATTCAGCGCTTTTTGTCTTGCAGCCGATATATATTGCTAACTTATTGCCAGGAGAGATGACGTGATTTTCCCAGAATCACAGGATGTTGCGGAACAGAGACTCGAACCGGGATCGCCTGCTCTCGAGTCAGCAGCGCCATAGCCTCTCCACTATTACGTGTTCTTTTGTCAGTGGCCTTTTATTTAATCTTATCTGGCAGCATGCATTTTTTTAAAGCCATCCATTCTGTGCTTTTTTGTCTTGCAGCCGATATATATTGCCAATTTATCACCGGGAGAGATTACGTGATTTTCCCAGAATCACAAGATGCTGTGGAATAAAGACTCGAACCGGGATCTCCCGCTCTCGAGTCAGCAGCGCCATAGCCTCTCCACTAATAAGAGTTCTTTTTTTTGTCAGTGGCCTTTTATTTAATCTCATCTGGCAGCATGCATTTTTTAAACCCATCCATTCCGCGCTTTTTAGGTCGAGCATCAGCGCGCATGCGCTGTCTGCAAGACCTCCTGTAAACACTCTACAGAGTGTAATTTCAGCTGCTGCCTGCTATTGGTTCATAGCTCCATTGCTTTTGTTTACTGGCTCCTTGTTGGCCGGTGCTCCAGATACATCACTTCCGTTTGGAAGCCACCAGCACCGGCCAACTACAGTTTCATTACACTGTAGGCCTTTATGTAGTTATTCATGGACTACTTTTTTTTTTTTTTTTTAAACAAGCGCCCCATTCCGCGCTTTATCTTTAATGGTGGCACGATACTTTCTTTAGACTGGGCTCGAAAGGTATGCGGCCGCAATTAAAGTGAAAGAGCGGAATGGGGCGCTTTTATTTTTTTTAAAAAAGCATTTGTTTGTCGACTTGAGAAACAAATGCTTTTATTTGTAAAAGCGCCCCATTCTGCGCTTTCACTTTAATAGCGGCCACGCACCTTTGTTCAGACGAGACCACCAGTACCACCACCAATGCCACCAGTACCACCACCAATACGACCCCCAATACCAGCAGTACCACCACCAATACCACCAATACCACCACTACCACCACCAATACCACAACCACCAGTACCACCAACACCAGTATCACCACCACCAGTACCCGTACCAATACCACCAGTACCACCACCACCACCACGAGCACGTGTCAAAAGCCACCGAGCTGTCAGTCTCTCACGGGCCAGATAAGCATGAAAATGCCTTTAGCATGGACTGCTACTGGACAGTGCATCATAAGCCAACGCTTTAAATATGACTCTTGCAAACACTGGGAGCAACCCTTTGAAAACGAGGCCCTCTTGCAAAAGGAGTTCACTTATTTTCATCCTGAAGTGCTCCTGTGTGAAGTGAGCGTGCCGTGTGATCTGCTGCAGGTGAGTTGTCGGTGTGTGAGGGTTGAAAACCGGGGAAGTTACTGAGTGAGCGGGGTTTGTTCCGTTCTCCTTCTTGCGATGTAATTTTGATTGCAAGGGCCTGAGCGGTAAGTTCGAGTCTGGCGTCTCTTCCATAACCTATGATTTTGGGCAAATCACTTACCCTCCCCGTGCCTGAAACAACAAGCATTGGCAATGCAATAGGTCTAGCATTTTCGCGAGTTTGAGCTATTGGCATTGTAAATGACAATGCCTTTTATTTATGTTTTGTATTTAAACATAAATAAAAGGCATTGTCATTTACAATGCCAATAGCGTAAACTCTCGCAAATGCGAGACCTGTTACATTCCAAATGCTTGTTTTTTTTTACACTGGGTGTTCACAAGCAAAATGTCCTCACTCGCAGTGACAGGCGCCAATGCTTGAAGTAAGCTGACCTGTTGCCCAGTGCAGTATGCATTGTAGGTCTGAAGCAAAATGTGAATGACAGATGAACAGACCAATGGATGAGGATGGCTACCTGAAAACGTATACATATATACACATATATATATATATACACATATATATATATATATATATACACATATATACATATATATATATATATCACAACACACACACTTTCAAGCAAAATCGAACAGTCTTACCTAATGCTAAGACCTAAAAATTCTGGAGTGCCACTTACCTGGAGCTCAAAAGCATGAGTCCGAAATATCATTCAAAAATGTATATACACTTGATAAGGCTCAGGAGCATAGTTAGGCAGAAGATTTCAAAGCTCGCAGACGATCACAAAAATATGTCACAAGCAACAGGGTCGGACTGGCCTATAGGACAATCAGGCAGTGCCCGATGGGCTTGTACCTCGCCGCCAAGTCCTGGAATGACCTCACACTCCACCTCCGAACCTCGCCCTCACTCGCCGACTTCAGGAAGGGACTCAAGACCTCAGGAAGGGATTCAAGACCTCTTCGACTAAGGCTATCCTCTCCTCAGAGCCTGGATACCCCCCCATGATAAGCCGCGCTATACAAATACGGATTGATTGATGGGCTGATCTGACAGATCAGTGTGAGTCGTTTTTTATCAGTTAAGGGCTGGTTTTATGGCCGGTGAGCCGGGTTTTACTGTTACTAGTTATCTGCTTCGCTAACGGGGCCATTTTTAGGTCTCGCCTACGCAGCGCGCATGCGCTGCATAGGAAAAAGACCTTTAGCAATCGATTCCGTTTTGCTGCCAAAAACGTGCACGCATTGCATTGAATGGCAACGCGTGCACGTTTGGCGATTCCCTTGCGGGAGCGAGCTTTCAAACCATCTGTTTGTAATTAACAGATGGTTCCTGCTCGCTCCCGCAAGGGAAACAGGCGCAGGCCCCCTCCTCTCTCCCCTCCCCCTGCTGCCTCTCGTCAAACTTTTTTTTTTTTTTTTACTTTGAGCGCGAGGCGCGCGCGCTTGTTTGTGAGTGGTCTTGGGTGTAGCTAATCGATGTCATAAAGCTTCAGCTTTCACTCGAATTATAGCGATGTGATAAAAGGCAGGTGGTGTTCTATTACGCGTGCATACAATTTGAGGCAAAGTAAAAAAAACTGCGATTTGTCTAGGATTATGGTGGTGAGATTGGAACCCTGATGTTTGAAGTCCGAGATCACGGCTATACCCTCCGCTCGAACCTACGTAAAAGTCCACTATGATGTCACAAATCAGCAGCGTCGATTCGCCCATAAACTGGGTATTCCTACACCTGTGTCCCTGGTCAGCATCTTACATCTCCAGGCGTTTCCGCCCGGGGATCTTGGAGATACCATATCACGCTGATGCGCGCAGCTGTGTTTTTAAGGAAGCCGCGTTCTGGCGTCTGGAGAGCTGCGAGCTGGAGCAGCCCAGGCCTGCGCCGCTCCCAGAGGCTGTTCGTGCGAAAAGTGGGAGGGTGTGTGTGTGTGAGGGGCCCGCCTTCCTGCTCCTCCACACACTTAGGAGGGAGCCGCTAAAAGGCAGCTGGAGCGCATAGCGCGCAGTCCTGCTTAGCTGAGGCGTACTCAGAACATGGCTGGTGGTGAGTCGGCTCCCTGCACATGCCTGCTCCACTGTGCGCGAGCTTCCGCTGAGCGGTGCGCGTTCTGCTTCTAACAGGTTTCATTGCTCCCGTTTCAGGGTATCCAGTACTTGTGGTCGCCGTACTTTTGAGTCTGTCACTGAGCAGCAGCGGGAAGAAATGCGCCTCTGCAGGTACACTTCTAACATGCGCTGCTTGTTGTGGTATCGGTTGTGTATTATAGCGCTAAAACTAGCGCTTGCCGGCCTCTTAGAAATACTTTGAGGAACTACGATTGCCCCGAAAGGCATAGTAACACAATTAAATAAACCATTGCAGCAATTCACTCTCAGCTGTACAGAAAATATGATGGGCGGGCTGTTTTGCAGAAATTTTGAACTGATGCACAAAAAAAGATGGGCTAATCCATTTGTATTACTTGTGCTGTTTGTGTAATGGCATGGAGGAACTAGGGGTGGTGTAAACAATTCACACCAAAGGGTATAAACCACATTTTCAGGCTGTTTTTGTTCTGCTTATGATATATATTTTTTCTTGACTTTTCAGATGGGAAAGATTTGACGACGCAGGAGGCAAAACCAGGTAGTTCCATTTTTATTCCAGAAATAAGCAAATCTAGTGCAAACGTGGATATCCTTTAACACGAATTGGAATGTATTTCTGAAAATCCCTGTTGCACCCGTATGATGATTTGCTGTTGAATAAGTGTATATCTATGTGTAACAACTGTTCCACAATCCAGGTTCTGTACTAAAGACCGGGGAGAATTTGGTTTTACTCCAGCCTATATCCATCAAAACGTGGATTTGTTTGTGCACAATACAAGGTTTATTTAACACACTCATTTGACAGTTAAAGGTGTCAACAAGACAGCTGGTGAGCGCGCGGCCATATGCGAATTAACTAAAGCTAGGGGTACTGAGCGGGGGTGGGGAGGCGCGCGGAGGTCAAAGAACCCCATCCTCACAGTGCCCGAGGGCTGTGATTCCAGGTGGATGTGTTCCAGAATAAGAGTATCATTTTAGCATCCCACTCTGTTTTTTTGAAGCGCCACTATGCCTGCCTCGTGGTGCTAAATGTACAGTTTACTTTGATAATTGCGCACTTCATTAATCTGGTGCCAAGTGCGGGTCTCGTAACTGCAGGTGTGCGTTTTGTGGGACCAGGTTGGCGCCGTACAGTGATAAACTCTCCGGGGAGGGAGATGCGAACCTCAGGGCGCAGAGTGCTTACATCGCGGTGTTAAGAGTGGGCATACTGGTGCCCGAGCTCGCCACCCGGCGAGAAGTCTTCACTGCGCGGCGCGCGCCTCGCGACATGCGTCTCGGGGTGCAGAGATGCACCAAGATGCCCACAGTAGTAGTATTTCCGAAAGCTTCTCACATACATTGTACTCATGAGGGATCTGAAATGTAAGATCCGCGAGTTGTCATGTGAGTGCTCACTGACTCCCTGTCTCGCGTGGAATGCGTGGCATGTGTAATTCGCGAACATGATGACACCAAACTGAAGAGATCCAGGCCCTTCCTGACTGCCCTGTGCCTACCCGGGCATTCCTGCCTCCAGGCCGAGCTAGCACCCTTTCGACTTTTTTTGAAAGCGAGAATTTCTCACCCTTTTGGCAAAATCGCCTGTTTCGCACCCCTTACATGGCCTCTTTCAAACACCTGTAGAAGAGAGACAGGGCACAAGAGAGCTAAATTCGACTGGAGGCTGGAATTCTACAACAGTTCCTGTGAAATACTCAATGCATCTGCGCGTTTTCTGCATTTCCTCCCTGTTTTGTATATTTTCAGAGGTCTGGCTGAGGCTGGGCACGGTGTGAGCCCGAGCTTGGCAGTGTCAAGTTACCTGAAAAAGCACATCTCCCACCTGGCAGTAGTCAGCAAGGCAGCCTCTCTTTCCAGGCTAAATCATGTTTCATGCTGTTTAACAGTCGTCAGGAGCTGGCCGGGCTCTGACCCCCAAGTGATGAATGCGTTTTTATAGTTCACTGACTTTTGTGGATTTCAAGCCTACCCCTGTATTCCAAGCAGTGGTGTAATACTAAATTATGCCTCCTCCCCACACCACAGAATGTTGAGGTCCCCTGAGTCTCTCATCACACTGCTATTTATTGGCCTTGGGCTTTAATCAATCAGGACTTATGAAGTGCTGCTAATCATGTGGAGAGCTGTTGGTTGTTGTCTGAGTTGGGTGTGGGGTTGTGGGAGGTGGCTGACTGGGGGGGTCGATGTTTTTAGGTCTCGCCCAGGCAGCGCGCATGCGCTGCTCTAGGAGATGACCTTTAGAAATTGGCCAGCTCTTTTGCACACACTCGTGCATGGCGGCATCGACCTTGCGGGAGCGAGCAGCGGCGCGCGCAGTGGCCATTTGTTTTTTTTTTAAACCCGTTCCGGGCGCGCGTCGGCCAACGGCCGTCGCGAGCACTACCTGGCTAGTGCTGCGCACGTCCGTTGGCCGACGCAGCCCCGCCCACTCATTAAAACTCCCGCACCGCGGCAGAATTCGTGCCGCGGTTAAGGAGTTAATGAGCTTTCACACGCGCGCGCTTGTTTACATTTCCCTGCTCGTGGTCACTTTCACTTTCTAGCCGGCTCGGGCGTTTGGAAGCAGTGGCGCGCGCAGGGGCCATTTGTTTTACAAAATTCTTGTATTTCATATGATGCATGTTGTCTGTCTTAAAAAAAAAAATGTTTTATACTTTTAAATGGCGAGCTAAATCGTCTCTTTTACTCTCTCTCCCCCTCACTCTCTCTCCCCCCCTCACTCTCTTGCTCCCCCCTCTCTCTCCACCCTCACTCTCTCGATCTCTCACCCCCCTCGCTCTCTCTCTCTCCTCATCTCAGCGTCTAGGGCGTGGCTGGCAGCTCACATTTCTCTGAAGATCTCTTCTTCGAGCTCTGCAGCATAGATCGTGTGATCATAGATATCTCATTCTTCTGGGGAGCCCCGCCCTCCCTGGGGCTCAGCCTGTAAGTTATAAATGGTTGAACTCACTTTTCGGCGTGACTTCCAACAGTAAATACGCGCTCGGCTTCCCTTGAATGTTGGCAGCGCCGCTGGAGCTCAGCTGGTGGTTGTGCTTCCTTGCCTCTGGTTTTCACGAGTTCTGCTGCCAACCAGGACAGTGCAACAGACTCCGCTTTACTCTGCCTGTTCCATCATGGCTGCGATCATGGGGTGCCCCCTCAGATATTTCATTCCCTCCTACGGTGGCGACGGCGATTGCTTGCCAGCTTGCAGAGGTTATGCGGCGCTGCGATGACATCCAAGTGGCAAACTGGGAGCTATGCACGTGCTAATTAACAAGAACAGTAATTGTGACTACCACTGAAGCCCTGTCAGTTCACACTCATCGCTTTGTTTTACTAGTGCACATTCGCTGTGTTTCACCGATGCACACAGAGTGACCGTGTTGATCAGTTCACAATCACCACTATGTTTCACAAGTGCAGGCACCGTCACATCGCGTTATCTTCCTGACGTGAAAGTCCGACTGCAAACCCACACAGTTTGTCCCCGGGCTTCTTTCAGATGTGCGCATGCCTTCTTGTTTTACTTGGCTTACACTTTTGCTCTGACCTGTACTGTGGCATCACCCCCTCCACTAGGGATATCGTGGGCTCTCTTACTTTGCTTATGCATTCTGTTGTGACCTTTTTAACTGTTGTGCGACATAAATTAGTTGTAACTTTCCGAGCAACTATTTGTAAAATGCTAGTATAGCTCCGGCTGTTGCAGGCACTATATAATACTGTAACACTAAAATAAAAGAGAAACTTTTGATTTAAATAAATGTGTTAAAGTTTTCACATACAATAATATAAAACATAACTAAAAACTTATAAGATCCCAAAGGCGAGACCTATTGGCTATGCCAATGCTTGTTATTTTGTTGCTAGGGCCTATTTTTTTCTCCCAGTTCGAACCTGACAACCAATTAAGAGAGGTATGGCACAAAGAGCGCGATGTGTATGAACAGACAGACGTGGACAAACTAGTGCGGTGCAGCTCACAGCTCATTAAATACAGGAGTAAATTAAGGTCTCCATTGCGCACACATGCCAACAGAGCTGGTACAGGCAGAAGACTCTTGGTTTCTGAAGCAAAAAAGGCTAAATTTTACCTATTCTACACCTAAAATTACCTTTGCTTCTATAGAAGTTAATGGGGAAGATACATTCCTCCGATTATTATTATTTTTATAAATCGCCCACTTTCCAAATTTTTGCATGTTTTGGCATGTAAAAGAGCGTGATCCATAGTTCAAATTATCTGCGGAGCGTTAACAAGAAAGAGACTTTAATGGTATCAGAAAACGGCAGGGCAGTGCCAGGGTTGGATTGGGGCCACAATATGGTGCAAAAAAGTGGCCCACATTCACAGATCGCAACCTTTCACAATAAACTGCTTGATTACGGTCACGGAGTTAAATGTTGGCAAACATTTGCGGTAATAAAAGTATTCTAAGGCTTATAGGGCCCAGTACCTAAATTGGAAATTAACATTCCAATGGAAAAAACATATGCTGGAAGCTCAGAATTATGAAAAATAGTAGGAACTCATGTTTAATTGCTTTTATTTCTATACGTTTGCGGTGAATGTTTAGATTAATGTCCACTGTGAAACAGGAAATGGCACAGACCTAGTCTGCCTTATACACTCACCCTGGGATTTTAGTTATTAACTTTTTACAGTACTTTAGAGAGGCCATCCAATGCTGAGACTGGTGAAAGGTGCAGCTGTTTTGTTTTTGCTTTACTGCCAACATCATGTGTAAGTTCCAATAAAGCGAATGATGCTAGTGTGTACATGCAAAAATAAATACAAATAAATAGTGTCATTTTCCTCAAATACATGCAGTTTTAGATACCCTGAAATTGGCCAAGAGGCGTTGGAGTGCTTTACATGAGCACCAGATAACATTACAGACAGTCAGACTCATTTATTTGCCTCATGAGGATTAAGTGATTTGCACAGAATCACAGGATGTTGAGCTGAAGCTGGGGCTTAAACCTGGTTTCCCAGTTTTAAAGTCAGCTAAGGCCTCAATCTCTTCCTGTTGATTTATGGCAGGCAAAGGAGAACAGCAGAGACTAATTTATCTCCGCCTGTTCCATGCAGCGAAGGGAGACAAAAATAACTGAAGCCCTCAGCAGCCTCCCACCGCCCGCTCCAGTCCTCTCCCTTGCCCAAGCCCCCTGCAAAGCAAGTGCTAATGGCTCCCCATCAGCAGCTTCTTGAGGCCCCTGTCACACCTGGGGGTGCCAGAGGGCAGACGCCTTATGCTGTGACAGCAGGAGCAGCCCATTGTCATTCTGCCTCTGACAATGCAGCAGCCTGACCTTAATGTGCATCAGGTCAGGCTCGTTATCTGGATGTAAAGACTTTAACTACAGGCCTTGACTTTGTTCCCTGTATGTGGAGACTGAGACAGCCATCAAAAAACCGGCCCACCAATTGTCCTCAACCACAGGCCCATCGGCCGGTGGCCGATTGCTCGCCTTGCCAAAATGAGGCTGGGCATGCCAGCATTCCCAGAGTCACACATAACCAATGTCCAGACAGTGCCAAAGCAATAGTGTTTGCCCTGACAAAATTAGCACAACATTCCCAAGAACACGTTTTTGTTTTTTAACTGAAGCCACCTGTTTCTGAACGCACTCCACTCCTTGGGACCCATGTATTCAGCGAGGATCAGCCAAACAAGACACTGCCAAAATCAAATGATATAAACATCCCACATAAAAACAGGGATTGAAACCCCTCCTTTCAATATATGCTAGGATACGGAAGTCGACAGCGGTTGAGGGCCCTGAGGTCTAAGATAGGACACAGGCCTTTTGTCCTTCTTGGGCACCAGAAAGTAGTGGGAATAGCAACCACGACCTACTTCTGGTGCAGGTACCCTTTCGATAGCTCCCTTGGCCAAGAGAGTTGAAACTTCCTGGCAGAGAAGCGCCAAATGATCCTCCGAAATGCGATCGAGAGACGGTGGCATGGAGGGAGGTGTAGTCTCGTAGGGGAGGGAGTAGCCCCTTTAGACTATCTGCAAAACCCACCTGTCTGACGTGATGGATTGCCAGTGGGGGAGGTGATGGCGAATCCTGCCACCCACTGGCCGCTGATGGCACTGAAAGGTCAGACTAGCAGGGTTTGGGGGCTGCTGCAGGGGGAAAAGGGTGGACTGGCCAGCCCGCTGGTTTCCGGATATGCTTCACTGGGTCCCATGTCCGCGGCCACGCAGAGGCTGGGCAGCTTGGGCGGGCTGGTGGTTGGACTGGGTGAGAGGTGGTGGGGTGCCCCTTCCGTATCCACGAAACGGATGAAAGGCAGACTGTGGGGGACGGGAAGATGCAGCAAGGCCTAAGGATCTGGCCGTAGCCCAAGAATCCTTAAAACGGTTGAGCGCCGAGTACACCTCGTTACCAAAAAGGCAACAGCCATCGAAGGGCATGTCCAGCAGGGTTGCCTGGACATCCCCAAAAAACCAGACGTCCTCAGCCAGGCGTAGCACTGAAGGGCTACCGACATGGCAATCGTTCTGCTCAGAGAGTTGGCGGTGTCCAGTCCACAGCGGATTGTGAATTTTGCTGCATCTCTCCCATCCGCCACTGCCTGGGAGAGAATGGCCCGGGCCTCCTCGGGACACTGAGGCAGCATCTGCGCAACCGTATCCCAGACTGTATGGGTATAGCTGCCCAAGAGGCACACGGTATTCACGGACCTCAGCGCCAAGCTGGAGGAAGAGAATATACGCTTCCCAAGGTGATCCAGCTTCTTGGATTCCCTATCCGGGGTGCGGAAGCGAATGCGCCCTGGGAAGAAGAGGCTTTGACCACCAAGCTCTCGGGGGAAGGGTGTTGGGAGAGGAAAATGGGATCGCCCGGAGCCGGGCGGAGGGGAATCGTCTGTTCCACAGGAGCCCCTGTGCTGGGCCTGGACCATGTGCCCAGAAGGACATCCGTGAGGGCTTCATTAAAGGGCAAGAGGGGTTCAGAGGAAGTTCCCGCCGGTTGAAGCACCTCTGTCAGGAGGTTAGTCCTGACTGCCACTGTAGGGAGCTCCAGGCCCAATGCCTCAGCTGACCTAAGCACCACCACTGAATAGGACGCTCCCTCCTCCGTGGCCACGGTAGGGGTAGAAAGCATGCCAAGGTCTTGGGAGGTATACATACCACTGGGGTTACCCAATTCTTCTCTCCAGTCAGGCTGTTCCAGCTGATCTGTTAAAGGGTCCAGCGACCCCTCCCAGTCCTCATCACCACCCTCAGGGCGATAGGGAACACCTGGGATGAACAAGGGAACAAAAGTACCCTTCGGAGTCGGATTCGTTGTCGGAAGACGTCGATCTGGCTCCATCTCAGGGATGAGGATGGGGACGGCGTCGGCCGGGGGTACAGCAGACGCCAGGATCGGCGCTGGGGAAGGTCGAGTATGGCCGACCGGCATCGATCCGGATCCAGGCCCTGATCCATGCGGACCCTGCGGCGCTGGGGCCGAAGCTGCTGGCATCGAAAGCCCAGGGCCCCCAACCGGCTCCGCGGGGCCCAAAGGCGCACCAGCGGAGTCGGGCTGCCCAAAAATGGAGTAGAGAGCTTTGTAAAATGCACGAAGCTGGGCAGGGGACGCCCAGGCTCCCGGAAAACGGAGGGAGGTGCGAGTCATCCCTGAATCAGGCACCGGAGACGGAGCCTTAGAGCGACGACGCTCCGGTTCCTGCGTCGCTTCGGCCGACCGAGGGGGAGAAGGCGAAGAGTGACGGTGCTTCTTCGCCTTCTTCTTGTGCTTCGACTTACCAGATGAGTGCGAAGACTTTGAAGAGGTGTGGTGGCTCCGCGACCGGTCTTGAGAACTTCCTCTCGAGCCAGACCGGGAGCGGCGCGGAGCTGACTGACTGGCCTCCAAAAGCTTTCGGGACCGCTCCGGCAAAGACTTCGGATTCATGGCCCGACTTTCGGAGCACGACTTCGGGTCGTAGTCGTGCTCCAGGCACCAGAGGCACACGAGGTGCGGATCCGTGACAGACATCAGCTTGTGACGGTAGTCACAAGGCTTGAATCCGGTCCGACGATGGGACATCCCTCGTGCACCAGGAGTCTTTCGAAGACTCGAAAAAAGACGTTGACTAAAGTCGAAAAAATGTTAGTCAAAAAGTGACTAAGGGGCAAGCTCTCTCCGGATCTGTGCTAGGCTGGTGCGGAAAAAGAAAGAACTGACGTCAGCGCGCAGGGGTGGCGTTTAAGTAGGCACCGCAACGTCATCCCGGCGACCATGACAAAGGACGTGGAGTGCACCGACGCCACCTACCGACGCGCAGGGGTATTTCTGAAGAAAAATTCTCCGGATCCAGTCTGACGCCTGGGGGTAATTCTAAGGTAAGAAATCTATAACTAATAGTCTCTTTCAGATTGAAAAATATATACCATTTATCTCCTCTCCTTTTGAAATATTACAGAGGAGCGTGGAGAAGGAACCTCCTTAAGACTATTAACAAGGAGGCAGCATTAATGGAGACCACGGAAGTATCTACAGAACAAGTTACTTAGCTTTGGTTGGCTTGTCCAGCAGAATTCTCAAGCTAATTGCACATTTTTCACCTTTTGAATCTCGTCAGGTAGGAGCTGGAAAACTGCAATAAGTCGCACACACGAGCAGGTGGCACCAATGGCTTCTTTCACAATTCCGTCCTGTTAATGGCCGTGTCGACATGTGGCAGCATAAAGGTATCTCATGTGTGCCCACGTCAATTTTTCCTTGACATTTTCAGCACTCTCATATTTGGAATGGCTAACACACTGAGGAAATGAACAGTGCGGAAAATATAGTGTGCAACCTTAATCCCTACAAAAGGTCTACTTTTGGAAATGGGGAGAAGGACAGGCAGGGAGAAATCTGCAGTTTGACTCCGTACTGACAGGGAAGAATGTTACCGAAAGTAAGTCACTTGTTCCTCTGACAGATACTTTTAGCTGCAGATTCCACACCGCTTGAATTGATACCAAACCAGTACCCCCACAAAGGGGGTACTGGTCTTTACACCAGGAAATCCTGCAGGTCCGAGCAGGCAAAAGAGCACTCGCTACAGACATGAGAATCAATACACTAATACCTGGTGATGGGATGGACAGGCACCAGCATAACAGCTTCCCAGATATCCAAACAAGCCTTTTGCTGAAGTCAAGGTAGCAGTCTTTCCTCCGTGGAATGAGCATGAAATCCCTGAGGATTGATACATAGGACAATCCACTGTGATAAAGTCAGTTTCAAGACTGCCTTCCCTTTCTTCCCACCAGTGAATAGAACAGAGTTGATAGTCTGCCTGGTGGTTGGTGTTCCTTAGTCCCATCAATGTAGGAACTAAGAGCCACTTAGGAACCAACTGGAGGAGCTTCCCCTCTTCCTTAAAGGGATGTGGTGTATAGAGGAACGAGGGGAGTTTGATAGACTCTCCTATTTGAAAGGGTGACACCATCTTTGAGAGAAAGGATGCCCAAGTCTGAAGCACCAACTTGTCAGGAAAAAAAAGGTTGTATATAGCGGCTAAACAAAAAAAGCTTCCAACTCACTGACGCAATGCAATAAGAAATACAGTCTTGAAAATCGGAAGTTCCAGGGTGCAACTGTTCGTAGGTTAAAAAGGCACACATCAGAAAGTTAAGAATCAAATTAAGTTTCCAATACAGCAGGTAGCAGGGGGAAACCTACACGAGAGCCCCTTTAAGAAATGCATTACAACAGGTGTCTTGAATAACAAGGAGTGATCAGGCAAAGAAAGGCCAATAGGGACAATAAGAAACTTTTAACACTTCCTACAGCAAGGCCTTGCTGGGACAGAGATTATACAAACAAAAACACCAAATAACTTAGCCTGCAGAGCGTCAACTTTGTTATCTTCACACTAAGAGAATCACTTAGACCAACCGCCAGCATAAATGGTCTTTGTGGCTAAGTGGTGAACAACTAAAATAACACCCATCACTTTTGACTAAAATCATGGAGATGTTGGTTTGAATGCATAACTCTGTGCTGCTGCTGGAAAAGCATATCCTCCTGGCAAGACGGACTAAGTGGAGGGCATGGGTCCAGAATCAACAGGTGAGGGTGCTAGGCTCTCTGAACCACGTCCGGGGCTATGAGAATGAGCTGCACTTGGTCCTTCCAGACCTCCTTTAGGACCCAAGGAATTAGCGGCAGAGGCAGAAATGCATGCAGGCGGCCGAAGTCCCATGAAAGATGGAACAAGTCTTTCAGCGAACCTCTAGGAGGAAACTCCAGGGCACCAAAGACTGGCCTTGCATGCTCTCAGAGATAGCGAACTGATCTCCCAAGGGCATGACCAACTGGGCGAAGACACCCTGTGCAACCTGTGGGTTCAGATACCACTTGTGACTGGAATGATGACACTTTTTGAGCTTATCCGCCCTGGCATTCAGTGCACCTGCAAGGTGGCTGACCATTAGCAATATACCAAGAAAATAAGGCCACTGCCTCAGCGACTCCAGATGGAGGGTATGGGACCCCACACCACCCTACTTGTTGCAGTACCACATTCTTGTCATGCTGTTTATTCGGAACTAGACAGGAAATGTTATGTTATTGCTTCATGTTGTAGTGCACATTAACCACTGGTTTCTTGGCCTGTTTGTTCTCAAATAAAGTGGGAGAGAGTTTCACGAAGAAGGTGCAAGGAAAGAGAAACTAGGACCTGCTATTATCATTTTAGCAAATCTAGGTATTTCAAGAAGATGAGCAGAAACAGGACACACAAAGGTTTGTATCTGCTGATTTTGCATGAGACTGTACTAGGAGCTAGCTCATGCAGAGCTTTAAATGCTAGGCACAGTACCTTAAACTAAATCCTATACTTTATGGATAACCAATGAAGTTGTTTCAATAAAGAAGAGGCATGGGCTATTCTATGACCATTGGTAATCAGTCGTGTTGCATTGTTCTGTACAGTCTGTAGCCGTCTTAGTTCTTTGGCTGGGAGGCCTAGATATAATTAGTTAGCATAGTCCAGTCTTGATCATATTAAGGCCACATTTGCTGATTTAGGGCATCTGTGGGTGATACAATGCAATTTTCGTTATCTGTCTAAGCAAAAAGATGCTTTTGGAGACCACCAGGAGATTTGTGTGTGCATAGAAAACTTCACATAAAAGGTCCTTTCTAGGATATTTATAGAAGGATTTCACAGAGGTTGCATTCCTAGCTCCATATAACAGTACTTGTTAGAGCTTAAGCCTACATTATTGTTCAAGACCATGACCTCAATTGTTTCTGCATAAAGGTTTAGGAGATCGACACTCATCCGTTATGTTTTAAAAGTAATTTGGGAAGACTGTTGACTTTCTAATTTCACCGTTATCTGCAAGTCATTGGCGCACATGAATAGTTTGAAGCCCAAGGTTGAAATGTCCTTTGCAAAAAGTTGAACAAAAATATGTGGGTACGAGGAAGATCCCTGGGGAACTCCACAAGTCACAGGACATCATTCTCTCATAAAGGAGGCCAACTGCACTGCTTGGAAGCAGTCAGTCAAAAACGACCGCAACTACTGTACCACCAGGCCTCTGCCCTACATGACATGATTAAGCAAACATCTGCAGTAACCGTGTCAAAGGCGACTGAAAGATCAAGTAAAACAAAGGCAGAAGTGTGTTAGGGATTGCAGACTCGTCTGGGGTCACCTAATACAGACAGCAAAGCTGATAATGTATTATGCTGTGGACAAACACCTGCTAAAAACAAATGAAGAAAAAATAGTTTCTTGTAGAAAAATGCTCGGTGAATTTGCTACAATGTCTGATTAAAGAAGTAGGGCTATTCTTTTTCAAAAAGACTGGGATATTATTAGGTTTCTTCAATAAGGGTAGTACTATACCCTCTTGAGGAGCTGCAGCACTAGACCGTCAGCCAAGGAGATATTAACCGATGTCTGTAAAGGTTTGCTTAATACCGGCCAAAGTTGGAGCAGAATAGAAGAGGGCAGGCAACAAACAGAGCCAGATTTGCTATTGCTTGCAATCTTGGATAAAGATGCCAAGTCTCGTTGGAGAAATGCACTTAAATGTCTCCTATTACCTGTATCTTTCCTGTGTACAGATGGAAAAGTACCTTAGGAAATTTCTTTCTTGATTTTAACAATTTTGTCAATGAAACCATCATTCAGCTGATTGCAAAATAATGGATTAGGGGCTTGCCAAACAGCTATACTGTCCATCAAGTAAATTAATCTACTGTTTTTAAAATCTTTTTGTTTATTAGGGGCATTTTTCATCCTGTCACTAAAGAAGGTCTTCTTAGCATTAAACACTTCATGTATGCAACTGCCAATCTCCAATTTAAATTTCTCTTCTGCTTCTATATCGTAATACTTGTACCACTTGTGCTCTACGCTTTGCAATTTCGTTTTAGTCTCGATCACCCCTGAACTAAACCAGGTGAGGATTAGAGGGTATGCGGTTAGCTGTATCCATCAGCACTACCCATTTTCAATTTATCTTCCCAAAATTTTACAAAATGACGAATTGAATGACCTAAGGAAAAGGTTTTAATTTGTATTCTCATGGAGATCAGACTAATTAACTATTTAATTAGAACTTCATGAGGCGATAGGTTATATTATATCACGGTGACGGCAAGCCTGACTGGACACTGGTTTCCATGTTTATGCCTTTGCTAGATATTTTAGGCACAGGTGTTTCAGTTTAAAAAAAAGTTACTTTGAAAAGTTTCGATAGATTTACACGTTTATTCTAATTTATCTAAAGGAGAAAAACAATCCTTGAAATGTGTGATACAAGAGGCAGGAGTTTTAATCATACAGTTGAATACAATGAATAAGTGGAAGAAATATTATCAGTCTATGAAAATGAGAAACTTAAATTTGACACTTCGAAAAACCTTCAAAAGAAGATCTAAAGTAACTCAGATACTCTACAAAGAGGAGAAATCAGTCAACAGAAATTCAACTTTGTCAAAATACCTATTAAAGAGTAGCTAAATTTTATGGCCTCCTAAAAACCCATAAAGATTAAAAGGATCTGCCCTTAATGCCCATCGTTTCATGGATAAATGCCAGCACTGAACCGTTGTTGTCAATTTGTTAAACGCTTTAGTAAGTTAATTGAAATCTATATTTTGAACATTAAAAATGTAATTAAAAACACAAACATGATCTTTTCAACTATGAAATATTGGCCGAGCTTGACATGGAAGATTTATATTCGAATATTCCCTAGAGAGAAGCAATAGACATCATAAGGGATATGCTTTCTCAAGTTCCTCAAAACTGTTCACATACATTCATTTCGGAATTCTTGGAGATTATTCTATCGAATAATTATTTCTTGCTCAATAGTTAACTTAAGGGCCTAAGCATGGGAGCTACTTGTGCATCAAGTGTGGTGAACATGTACATGGAGTCTTTAGAGGAGAAATTTATTTATAAGGAAATACCATGATCTTTGAATATATTCTATCTTAGTTGCACTCATGGATGACATTTTCTTTATCTAGAAACGGGAAGATAAGCAATTAGAATTTAATTACTAAATCAGTATCTGTAATAAGAAGAATTTTTTTTTTTTTTACCTTTAGTAACGTTCTCTTTAGTAGAGACTATCTACCTGCAAATTCCCTACCTTGTGAATATTTCCCGAGGCGTCAGACTGGATCCGTAAACTTTTTTAGCAGTACTTATGCACACCAGTAGGTGGTACCTTGCGACTCCGTACTGACGCCGTTCTGCTCTGGAAATGAGGTGTGGGGCCCTTATACGAACAACTCATAAGGAATACACATCAAATGTGTGAGGACCAAGTTAAGGTTCCACTGGGGCATGACAAAAGGAAAGGGAGGGAACAAGAGTTGAGAGACCTTAATAATAAAATAAAAAAATCACTACTGGTGAGTTAAGCAATCAGGGCTCATACGTGACTGCAAACGGGTCAAAAGAGCTGAAAGTTATCCTTTAACTGTGCGCAAGCAAAGCTTTGCAAACAACAGAGAGTCAGATTAATTTGGACCAGAGGGAGTCAATCTGGCATGTCCCGCACCAACCCACAAATTTGTCCATACTACAGGCCAACCCAGTTTTTTTTGGAGTGACACCTGGCTGCCAAGATGACATCAACCTCTTCAGGAGAAAGGTAGAAGCTGCTGCTCATTCTCCATGCATTAAGGGAGATATTGCGAAGGCCCAGGTGTAGAACTCAGCCCCGTTGCTACAACAGGTTTTCCCGGAGGGGCAACCTTATCAGACAACAGATACTCAAGCTCTGGATACCATCCTCTCTGTGCCAAATTCGGGGTCACTAGGATGACTTCGGCCTGGTCAGTATTGATATTCTTCAGAACCTGGGGCAGAAGGTGTTTTGGCATCGATGCATACAGAAGTCCCGAGTTCCACTCTAAGCAGAATGCATCTCCTAGCGAGAGACACCTTTGAAACTCTAACAAGTCGAACTGCTGACATTGAGTATTTATGCGGTGGGGCACAGATCAAGCCAAGGTTATTCCCATTCACGGAAGAGACCTTGAACAACTTCCAGGAGTAACTGACAACCGTGATCCGCTAGTCCTTTGATCTCCCCCTCTCCCAGATGGCCGCCCCAACCTAAATGCATCAGTGACCACTGTCACCTCTGGGAGGCTTAGGGAGAGATGTGTGCTACTGACCCAGTTGCGTTCCAGTAACCACCACCACAGATCTTTTGCAATCTCCTCCAAGATCGGGATGTGGTCGAGAAGACCCCCTTGATGTTGGGCCCATTGAGACTTCAGATTTCACTGCAGAGCCCACATATGCCACCTGGCGTGCTAAAACAGCAAGATGCAGGAGGCCATCAATCCCAGTAGCCTCAGAGTCGACCTCACCGAAATTCAGGAGTGGTTAAAAGATCGGGATTCATAGCCTGAATGTCCTGGAATCACCTTTCAGGGAGAAAGGCACAAAACAGGATTGTACCCACAATGGCTCAGATGAAAGGGAGAGTCTGAGAAGGAGGGAGGTGTGACTTCGGCATGTTGATAGTGAACCCTAAAGATGACAGGAGGCTCATCATAGTCTGGAGATGGTTAACAACTACCGGAGGCGAGCGTGGCTTCTGCAGCCAGTCATGGAGGTAGGAGAATGGAACCTCCGAAGGTGTGCTGCTACCATCGGTATCAATTTGTGAACACCTAAGGTGCGCTGGTGAGACAGAAGGGTAGCACAGTGAACTGAAAGTGCTCCTTGGGTCGGTAGGACTGGTGTATGGGAACCAGCATCCTGTAGGTATAATGTCACAATCCAACATCAAGGTTCAAGGGCAGCCCAGACCTGGGCTTGCGCTTCCTGCTGTAGGACGGATAGATGGTCCTCAATCAGTCACTTTAGAATGATTTGAAAGACTCATCTATCTGACATGCTGACTCTCTAGCAGGGAAGAAAATGTTGAATTCTGCCTCTTATCGGTACGGCATGGGTTACTGAGGTAAAACTAAAGATGCTTGGAAGCTGCTTTAGCAGGGGAGGATGTGTTGGAAGAATGCTGTCCCTACTGAGTCACACATATTCAGCCAGTCAAAGCTCACAACCGTGGAAGGAGTGAGATGGCTTCTGTATACCAGGCTGTGAGGGTTGATGCTGTTGATAAGCTAGCCCCTGGAGTAGCCCCAATTTCCTAAAAAGGTGAGGATATTGTTTCACTTGTGTGAACAAACCAAGGGATCATGCAGTTGCGCACTGGTGCGCACTGGTCTATGAATTGTTTCAGTGTTGAATTAGCCTTCTCCCTGAACAGCCTAGAGCAATCAGAGAGCGTATAACTGAGAGACGTTTGCAGGTCACCAGAAAATGGGATTGACCTGATTTAAGAATACCTTCTAAGCACTATGATACTGCCAATAGCCCTGCTGCACAAGTTACTAACTTGTGTAACGATATATCTGTAAGAGACAGTAGTTAGTGACAGATTCCTTACCTTAGAATATCCCCAGGCGTCAGGTTGGATCCGGAAAGTTTTTGCGTAGCAGTACCCTTGCGCGTCGGTAGGCGGCGTCGTGCGGCTCCGCGTCCGTCGTCGGCGTCGTGATCGCCGGGATGACGTCGCTGGCAGTACTTAGGCGCCGCCCCTGCGCGCTGACGTCAGTTCTGTACACGACTTTCCGCGCCAGGAACGCAGAGCCATGCAAGAAGCTGACATAGGTGTCTGAAAAATACTAGGGCCCTGAAAGGGATGTCCTTAACCCTAGAAATCAGTTCGCAGAACGGGAGGATGGGTGGGCGGTAGGAATCTGTCACTAACTACTGTCTCTTACAGATATATCGTTACACAAGTTAGTAACTTGTGCATCTGAAAGAGACACGTTAGTGACAGATTCCTTACCTTAGAATAGATACCCCAGCAATACCAACCCCGGTGGTGGGTCTGCGAACAAAGATCAGACAAGGAAGTCCTGGAGGACAGAACGGACAAAGAAGCCGTCCCTCCGGACCTGACTGTCAAGGCAGTAATGCTTTGTAAACGTGTGCAGCGAGGCCCACGTAGCTACCTGACAGATAACCGGCAGCGGAACACCGCGGCCCAAGGCCGTGGTAGCAGCCGTTGCCCTGGTGGAATGGGCACGCAGCCCAACAGGAGGCTCCTTCTTGGCCAAAGAATAGCAGGTCTTGATGCACAAGGTAACCCAGCGGGAGATGGTCCTCTTGTGCACCGCCCGACCTTTTTGGCACCCACGTAGCCAACAAAGAGCTGGTCATCCACCCGGAAGTGTTTTGTGCGGTCGATATAGAAGGAGAGCGCACGTTTTGGGTCCAGACGGTGGAGCCTCTCTTCCTCTCTGGAAGGATGCGGAGGCGGAAAGAAGGTGGGCAAAGTGATGGTCTGCCCAATGTGGAAAGCAGTAACCACCTTTGGCAAGAAGGACGGACGCGTCCGAAGAACAACCTTGTCTGGATGAACAGACAGAAAGGGAGGTTTGCAAGATAGAGCCTGGAGCTCACTCACCCGCCGAGCGGAGGTGATGGCCACCAGAAAGGCTGTCTTCAGAGTGAGAAGACGAAGAGGACAGTTATGTAGAGGCTCAAAGGGAGCGCACATTAAAAGGTAAGAACCAAGTTCAAGTCCCACTGAGGCATCACAAACGGAACAGGAGGGAAGAGGTGAGTAATGCCTTTTAAGAACCTGTTAACAACAGGGGACTTGAAAAGGGAGGGCTGATCAGGGAGCCTGAGGAAGGCCGAGATAGCAGAAAGATAACCCTTGATGGTACCCAGGGCAGAACCCTGTTGGGCCAGAGAGAGAAGGAACAGAAGGACCTCAGAAAGAGGGGCAGAAAGGGGATTCACAGCCTTTGCTGTGCACCATGCCACAAATTTGTTCCACCTGCAGGCGTATACCACCTTAGTGGAGGGACGCCTGGCTGCCAGAATCACATCACAAACTTCGGGAGGCAAGTCGAAAGGAATCAACTGCCGCCGCTCAATCTCCACGCAAGCAGGTGTAGACTGGACAGGTTCGGGTGGAGGACCGTCCCCTGCTGCTGCGACAGAAGATCCTCCCGAAGAGGCAGACGGATCGGGGGATCTACGCTCATATTGAGTAGCTCGGGATACCAAACTCTTCGAGCCCAGTCCGGAGCCACAAGAATGACTTGGGCCCGGTCGTGCCGAATCTTCTTCAACACTCTGGGTAGAAGTGGTATAGGCGGAAAGGCGTACAACAGACCGCAACTCCACTCGCGACGAAAAGCGTCGCCGAGCGAGTGCCGCCTTGGAAATTCCAACGCGCAGAACTGATGACATTGCGCGTTCTCTTCGGTGGCGAATAGATCTAACCAAGGCTCTCCCCACTGTAGAAAGAGTCCTTGCGCCACTTCCGAGTGAAGACGCCATTCGTGATCCATCATGCACCTGCGGCTGAGTTCGTCCGCCCTGGCGTTCAGGGAACCTGCCAGGTGTTGAACCATCAGGAACATGCCCTGATGTTCCAGCCATGTCCAGAGGCGCAGAGCCTCCTGACAAAGGGTCCAAGACCCCACCCCGCCTTGTTTGTTGCAGTACCACATGGCGGTGGTGTTGTCTGTGAACACCTGCACTACCTTCCCTTTGACAGAGGGAAGGAATGCCTTGAGTGCAAGTCGGATCGCCCGGAGCTCCAGAAGGTTGATATGGAGCCGGGACTCCGCCGGAGACCAGAGGCCTCTGATCTCCGCCTCTCCCATGTGACCGCCCCATCCCAGAAGGGACGCGTCCGTCACAACAGTGTGCTCTGGCTGGGGAAGGGAGAGGGATCTGCCCATGACCCATTGCCGGTTCGAGAGCCACCACAGCAACTGTTTTGCAGTCCCCTCCGAGATCTGGACGTGATCGGACAGGTTGCCCTGGTGCTGCGCCCACTGGAACTTCAGGTCCCACTGCAGAGCCCGCATATGCCATCTGGCATGATTGACCAGCAGGATGCAGGAGGCCATGAGGCCCAGCAGCCTCAGGGTCATCCGTACCGAAACCCAGGATAAAGGCTGAAAGATCGGAATCATAGCCTGAATATCCCGGACTCGCCGTTCGGGAGGATAGGCCCGAAACTGCGTCGTGTCCAGAACTGCTCCGATGAAAAGGAGCTGTGGAGAAGGAATCAGATGCGACTTCGGCACATTGACGGAGAACCCCAGCGAGTGCAGGAGTTCGGCCGTAGTCTGGAGGTGGGAGACGACTGCCTGGGACGAGCCCGCCTTCAGCAGCCAGTCGTCGAGGTAGGGGAAGACTGAAACCCCTGCCCGGCGCAGGTGAGCTGCGACCACCGCCATCACTTTCGTGAACACCCGAGGGGCACTGGTACGGCCAAAGGGGAGCACGGTGAACTGAAAATGCTCGAGGCCTACCGTGAACCGAAGGTAACGCCGGTGGGCCGGCAGGACGGGGATGTGGAAATAGGCGTCCTGCAAGTCCAACGCTACCAACCAGTCTCCAGGGTCGAGGGCAGTCAAGACCTGA
This sequence comes from Calotriton arnoldi, assembly GCA_963921515.1. NCBI lineage: Eukaryota > Metazoa > Chordata > Amphibia > Caudata > Salamandridae > Calotriton > Calotriton arnoldi. The sequence goes on along the minus strand of CAWUFW010001733.1, from coordinate 163,987 downwards.
GCTGGGGTGAGCATCTTGGACTTCTCCTTCCGGAGGAAGCGATTGACGTTCCGGAGGTCCAAGATAGGACGCATGTCCTCCTTGTCCTTTTTTTGCACCAGAAAGTAGTGGGAGTAGCAACCACGCCCTACTTCTGGGGTCGGAACATGCTCGATGGCCCTCTTGGCCAAGAGGGCCGTGACTTCCTTCTGCAGAAGTACCAAGTGATCCCCTGACATGCGGTGGAATTGAGGTGGCATGGCTGGGGGGGTGGTCTCGAAGGGGAGGGAGTAGCCCCTTCGGACAATGTCCAAGACCCACCTGTCCGAGGTGATGGGACGCCAGTGGTGAAAGTGATGGCGGACCCTGCCCTCTACTGGCGTGCTGTGCACCTGAAAGGAGGGACTAGGAGGGCTTGGAGGCCGCGGACGGGTTGGAGGTGGTGGCCTGACCCGCACGCTGGTTGCCCGAACCGCCACGGCGGTATCCACGTCCTCGGCCACGCGAAGACGCCTGCTGTGCGGGCCGGTGGCTGGGCTGCTGACGTGACTGGGCGCCCCTTCCGTGGCCACGATAGGGGCGAAAAGCAGAAGTTAGCGGAGGGCGTGTAGCAGAAAGGCCCAGGGACTTGGCAGTAGCCCGTGAGTCCTTAAAGCGCTCCAACGCATGGTCTGCTTTGGACCCAAAAAGACCGACTCCATCAAAGGGCATGTCCATGAGAGTATTCTGGACATCCCCTGAAAAACCAGTGGTTCTCAGCCAGGCGTGGCGACGCAGCGCCACCGTCGTTGCAATAGACCTGCCCAGCGAGTCGGCGGTATCAAGGCCACATCGTATTGTGTATTTGGCCGCATCCCTTCCTTCCGCAATGGCGCGGGAAAGCAGTGTCTGGACCTCCTCAGAACACTGGGGCAAAACAGTTGCCACCGAATCCCACAAGGAGTGGGTATATCGGCCCAAAAGACAAGCGGTGTTGATGGACCGCAAGCCAGCACTGGAGGAAGAAAAACCCTTCTTCCCAAATTGATCCAGGCGTTTGGATTCCCTATCCGGAGGGGCGGTAGGGAAGGCGGTTTGGGAAGCGGGGGCTTGGACAACCAAGCTCTCAGGAGTGGGGTGGACAGAGAGAAATAGGGGTCGCCCGGAGCTGGGCGATGGCGTCGGACACGTTCCTATCCACAGGAGCCCCTGTGTTGGGCTTGGACCAGGCGCCCAAAAGAACGTCAGTGAGGGCATCGTTAAACGGCAGCACAGTCTCCGTAGAGGAGGCTGCCGGCTGAAGCACCTCTGTCAAGAGATTAGTCTTGACCGCCACAGTAGGGAGTTGGAGATGTAAGGCTCCAGCCGCCCTACGCAACACCGTTGCAAAATTGGCTCCCTCCTCCGTAGCCACGGGAGGAGACAGCATGCCAGTGTCAGGGGAAGTATCTAGACCACTGGCATCCCCTAGATCCTCTGTCCAGTCCTCATCGTACTGACACTGTTGTGCCAGAGGGTCATCAGACCCCTCCCAGTCCTCCTGGTCCTCCTCTGGTTCAAAATAAGGAGGAGGAGGGACATTTGGGACCCAAGGTCTCATCGGCGCCGGAACCGGGGGACGACGACGCCCGGAGCCCCAGGCGGCGTCGAGAACGGCACCGGAGACATCGGCGTCGGCGGAGGCGTGGTTAGGTCGACCGGCGTCGATGGGGGTTGCGGAGCCGGGATCGAGGCCGGGGCCGGAGCCCGGATCGAGGCTGGAGGCACGGGCGACGCCGGGGCAACCCCATCAGGGCCCGCGGGGCCCGAAGGCGCACCGGAGGGACCTTGAGGTCCGAAGAGGCGGGCCATGGCCGACAGGAATTCCTGTATTTGGCCCGGATCCGCCCCCGAACCCGGGAAGGACGGGTATTGCGGGGGCGACTCCACAGGCATGTCCGGGGCCGCGGGGACGGTGCCGGGAGGGGCCTCAGCCGAGTCGCGAGACCGGCGAGGCGAAGTCCTAGAGCGACGATGCTTTTGGACTTTTGTGCTTGGACTTACCGGACGACGAAGACTTCGATGCCGACGACCGGTGAGGACTCCGCGACCGACCCCTCGACCTCTCACGCGATTGGGGCTTGGTGTGGCGCGGAGCCGAATGCCGGGCCTCGAGGAGCTTTCGAGACCGCTCTCGCAAAGCTTTCGGGTTGAGGGCCCGGCAGTCGGAACACGACTCCGTGTCGTGGCCTCGGCCGAGGCAGAAGAGACACTCCCGATGCGGGTCTGTGATGGACATCATCCGAGCACAGGCGCCGCAACGTTTAAAGCCGGGCATCCCTACGACACCTTGAAGTCGATTCGAAGAAACAGTGAAAAATTCACCAAAAAAGTTAGTCAAAAATGACTAGGGCACTGCTCTTCCCGGATCTGCGCTTGCTGGCGCGGAAAAGAAGAACTGACGTCAGCGCGCAGGGGCGGCGCCTAAGTACTGCCCGCGACGTCATCCCGGCAATCACGACGCCGACGACGGACGCGGAGCCGCACGACGCCGCCTACCGACGCGCAAGGGTACTGCTACGCAAAAACTTTCCGGATCCAGCCTGACGCCTGGGGATATTCTAAGGTAAGGAATCTGTCACTAACGTGTCTCTTTCAGATAATATAGTCAGTTGCATCTAGACCGGCAAAGAGCACATTCTTTGCAACATCCTGGGCATCATGAATAGTCTGGGATAATGACACCATAAGATCCTCTGAGACCACTGGCTAAATATCACTAGCCATGTACCATAAGGCATGTATGTAATGGCCTAGTAAGCAAACTGCATTGATAGATCTAAGAGCTAGACTGCCTGGAAAGGAAAAACCTTTTCCTAAAGACATCAATAACCACGTTACTTACCCTTGGTAACAACTTTTCTGGTGGGTCCTCTAACTGCAGATTCCTCACCTTCAGATCATCCACTGGCACCAGACTGGAACTGGAGAATGTTTCCGCAGTGCTCCCACGCACAATTGGGTGGCATCCTGTGGCTCTTCAGTGACTCAATATATTCCTGAAGTGATAATGCGGAGCAGTATAAAAGCGTCACCCCTGCATGATGACATCAGTTTCATGTCTTGTCCTTTCTGTGCCCTCAGACACGCAGTATAAAACCATTTTGGGTCCAGTGCTCTGATTGCTAACTTGGGACCTAAAAAGAGAATACTCCACAGAGCGGAGAGATAGGAGAGTAGTGAGGCAACTGCAGGTAGAATATTCACCAGAAAGAGCATTACCAAAGGAAAGTAACGTGTTCTTCTGATGGATAATTCTAACAGCAGATTCCTCACCTTTAGACTAAATACTAAAATAGTGCCTCCTAAAGCTGGAGAGTCTGAGTGGACTCAAATCATTACTTTCAGCAGAACCAGCCGGGTAACGCAATCTTGCCGCCTTATCTGTTTGTTAAGCCAGTAGTGCTTCGTGAACATATATACCTATATACCTTTGCCCATGTTTCAGCTCGGCAGCTATTAGGTACAGGGACCCCTCTCGCCACACTACTGTAGAGGCCTTCGCCCCGGTAGAATGGGCACCCAGACCCTCAGGGGGGTGCTTCTTGGCCACTGTGTAGCAGATCTTAATGCAGAGGATTATCCAGATCGAAAGGGCACTCTTCTGCACAGGCTTCCCTTTCTTTGTTCCAGAAAACCTTACTAAATAGTTGATTGTCCACTTGATGAGCCTTGGTATGATCAATAGAAAATCTCAAAGACCTTTTAATGTCTAGCCGATAGAGCCTCCAGTCCTGATTCGATCGTGAGCAAAGCACGTTGGCAAAATGATCGATTGCCCAAAGTGGAAGGGAGTCACAGTCTTTGGTAAGAAGGCTACTCAAGTGCTCAGCACCAATTTGACTCGAAAGAAGGTAGTGTAGGGTGGTTGCACCTAAAGTGCCAGCAGTTCACTCGTGTAATCACAATGAGAAGACAGTTTTCAGGATCAAGAGATGTATTGAGCAAATATTCAAAGGCTGGACGGTTGTATGCATAAGTATTACCAAGACCAATTATGGTCCCACGGTGGCATTGCAAACGGTTTGGGAAAACAATATGTCAAACCTGTAATGAACACCATCTCAACTGCTGTTTAAACTGGGACAACTAGCACGGCAAATACACAAAGGCCGAAAGAGATGACAAGCAACATTTTACAGTGTCCGTTTCAAGGCCTTGCTGTACTCAAGAAAGAGCAAACAAAAGAATGTCTGCAAGGTTAGCTTTCCCCAAAGAACATTTCCATCATTAAAGACGCTTGCAAGTCTCCTGAAAACCCAGATGATCCCATCTGGGCCTGCAGTCAAAGCAGAAAGCACACAAAAGATGATGAGAGTAATGTTTCCAAATAGTCTAACCACTGCCAATCGCTTGAGGTAGCTTTCCAACCCAACGCTACGGAGTAAACTACTTCATCGCCCTGACAAAGGTGCGGCCTGCCAAATTATGAAATCTCTGTTGGCCCAGCGGACAATTCAAGCATTGACAGGAACCACTGTCAAGGAAGTTCCTGCCAATGCATAGTAAGTTTGCCAGACGGCTCCATCAAACATGACGGGGTGTATGACAAAGTTTAATTATTTGGTCATTTTCAAGAAGAAAATCCCAAAGAGAGATTTTGTTTTTCAGGAAAACGAACAAAACAATGCTCCCCCCCCCCCGGCCATGGGAGTTTCCTCCCATGGCGAGGGCGCATATAGCCAAACCTCCGACAACACTTATTCCGTTGGAGGAGTTTGACCATGCAGAGACGGAGAAGTCTCCTCAGTCATTAAACTATTGTCCCCCCGAATTTAAATTGGGCAGGCATAGCTCTAGTGGGGAGGGTCCCTCTCACCCAAGATATAAACCAGGCCCTTAGTCAGGAAATTCACTGCTCAGGGGGCTGGGCTATGAGATCTAGCCACAGGTTCAGGCATTGAGGCTCGCAAGGCAGAACTGTAAAAGGCAAGTTAACAAAATAGGTGGGTGCGGTCGTAAGGGCGAGGGACTTGTTTGAGGGACTAAAAGAACAAGTTACCTATAATAAAGCTCTTTCTGGTGGACACTACCTTATTGCACATTCCTCACCTTTACAATGCTCCCAAGAGTCCGACTGGATCAGGCCACGCTACCACAGGACGTAGCACCACATGGCTCCATGGTGACACTGTACCGCTTTGGAAGTGACATAATGGAGCCGCATGTAAACGTCACTCTTAAGCACTGACATCAGTTTCTTAACATGTTCTGAGCTCTTTGATACAGAACACTTCAAACAAATTGTTGCTGATAGCATGCTGATTTCTAACCTGAGAACTTATGAAGATTTTAAGGAATCCCCTCCATAGAACAGGCAGGAGGGAGGGCAGTGAGGAATGTGTGGTTAGACTGAGTATCTATCAGAAAGAGCATTACCAAAGTTAAGTAACTTGTCCTTCTGAAGGATAATTCTAACTGTAGATTTTTGGTATGGCTAGGGCATGTGCCAAAGCCCGGCAGAAACCACCACTCTAGTCAGGATAAGGGAGTTACACTCCTAAAATAACCCCTGCTCACCCCCTTGGTAGCTTGGCACGAGCAGTCAGGCTTATCTTAGAGGCAGTGTGTAAAGCATTTGCACATAACCAACAGTAATATAATGTAAGCACTACAAAAGGACACCACACCAGTTTAGAAAAATAACCAATATTTTTATATACTCAAGATGAGACCAAATACGATACAAAATCCACAATACAGTACTTTAAAAGTGATTACGTTGCAAGATAACTTCTTCTTTGCAGGAATAGTTCAAAAACAAAGTTCGTACGAGTCGGTAGCTCCGTCCGAGTCTACCGCGATGCTGAAAACCACAGAATCTAACAGTTCCAGCCGACCGCGTCGATAAGGGCCAGCAGAGTCGTGAACAGACTCGGTCACAGTACCTTTTCTCGTTGTGGCGGGCACGGAGTGTGCGAGCCGGTCGGCGTACGTCGCGGTTGCGGTGCAAGATGGAAGCGGTGCAGGGCACGGTGTCCTCTCGATGCGGTGCAGGCAGAGGCTCGGTGACAATCGTGCAGACGGAGTCGGTGAGTCCAAGGCGTGCGGGGCAGGGCGAGACGGTGCTCGATGCGGTGCTGGCAGGTTGCGATGCAGGCGACCAAGCCGGAGTGCGGGAGCTGGCGTCGGACAGCGGTGCGAGTCGGAGCGGTGCGTCGCGAAGCGTGCGAGCGGTGCCCCAACTGCGATGCGGTCCCGATTGTTGAGCCAGTTGCAGCGACGGCGTCGGTCTGGTCCGGCTGGCACAGTGAAGCGATGCGAACTGCGGGGCCCACAGGTCACGGTGCAAGCAGCGGCTCAATGGCGTCGTCGTCGGTGAGACCAGGGTTGCGGTGCGAGATGCGGACGGTGTGGTCTGCGGTGCAAACAGGACACCGGGCCAGCGATGGAGTCGGTTGACGGAGTCGTTGCGGTTCCCTTTCCTCTGTGGGAACTGAAACAGCGGTTCCAGAAGCGGTACCCAGAGGGTGGTGAAGTCTTTGCAGTCCCTGAGACTTCTTAACAGGAGGCCAGCTCGGTTTCAGGCCCTTGGAGATTCTCAGCACAAGTAATAGAAAGTTCAGTCCAGTCCTTTCACTGCCCAAGGCAGAAGCAGCAACTGCAGGCCAACCCAACAAGGCAATAACTCAGCAAAGGGGCAGTACTCCTCCTAGCAGTTCTCCAGCTCTTCTTCTTGGCAGGTTCCTTGATTCCAGCGAGATCTAAAATTCTGGGGTTTGGTTCCCCCTTTTTATCCTCAATTTCTCTTTGTTCTCTGAAGGCAGAGAGGCCTTTGCCTAGTCCAAACCAGTTCTGGTCAGTCCTGGAGCACTTTGTTGACAAGTCTCCTTCTTTCCTTTCACAGTGCAGGCCAGGGACATCAGACGCACCACAGGAGGTGGAGCCAGCATTGTGGAGGGAAGGCCCAGCCCTATTCAGGTCCCAGGTGCATCTCCTCCCACCCATCTACATGTAGATCTTGCTATTCAGCCCTGTGCTGACTCACCCTGTCTCCTGGCATCCCCCAGCCCCTGTCACTCACACTCCAGACAAGGAATACACAACCTAGCAGAGGCAGGCTTGGATGGTTAGACAAGAAAATACCCACTTTCTAAAAGTGGTATTTTCGAACACAGAATGTTAAAACCAACTTCACTAAAAGATGCATTTTATCATTCTGAGTCCAGGCATACTAAACTCGAATTTCTACCATGTTCCCTGGGTCAGTTAGGATTATAAGCTGTAATAATCAAAACTGCCCATTCTGGCCTATGGGGAACAGGTAGCCTTGCAATAGTGAAAAACGAAATAGGCTGTAATTCACTATCAGGACATGCCACACACACCAGGGCATGTCCTACCTTTCACATACAATGCACCCTGCCCACAGGGGTACCTTGGGCCTACCTTAGGGGTGACTAACATGTAGAAAAGGGAAGGTTTAGGGACTTGCAAGTGTGTGCACTTGCCAAGTCGACATGGCAGCCCCAGGCTGCGCACAGGCTCTGCAATGGCAGGCCAGAGTTACACTTTACGGGCTGTTTGTGTGGGTGGCACAATCCAATGCTGCAGCCCACCAACAGCATTTGATCTATAGGCCCTGGCACTCTCAGTGCACTTTACAAGGGACTGACACATAAATCAAATAGGCCAATCATGGAAACACCAATCCATAACACATTTTATACAGAAAGCATATGCACTTTAGCACTGATTGGCAGTGGGAAAGTGCCCAGAGTCCTAAAACCAACACACACAGGGTCAAAAACAGGAGGCCAAAAAGCAAAAAGTCTGGGGGTAAACCCGCTGAAAAAGCCAAGTCTAACACAACCCCTCCCAGCCTAAGCCAGGGTAGACTAATCAATCCCTTGATGGACTTCCCTGCTTGGGGCGATAGAACATAGACCTGGCCCACAACAGCGGGGGCACGTTCTGGTTCTACGCCTTTCTAAACCAAGTTGGATCCCTCTATCCATACTCTCAGGGCCCACTAAGCTGACCCATGGGGTACCATTCTCTTCACCTGTGAACCCCATCTGTGCAGCGCCTAAACTTACTTTGCTCACAGATGTGTCCCAACAGGCCGACAGTGCCCACATGGCCAACACAGTGGTGTGGCCCAGTCCACCCCCGGGTGTGACTCCTGTCCCCCTCCCAGGGGCAACTCTGTCCACCAGGACAGTAAGCCACAGTGGCTACCGACAGTTGTCAGTGGGGAGACCCAGGCCTTATGCCTCTCAGGGCTCTCTAACCTCTGTGGCGTCAGAGAGTGGGGGGCGGTAGCCCCAGGTGCCTGGCACCCTTGGTCCACTCTCCCTCCTGTCAGGTCAGGTATGACATCCTGACACTGACCCACCAACCCCGGGCCTGTACCCAGCAGCTGGACAGGAGACTGGGGTGGCCTCCCCCACACCCGGTCCTCCTCCCTGGGGCTCTGTATCCTCCCACCTGGAGCGGTACCCCCTTCCAGAATTGTCAGGGCACCTGTGGCAGGTGTCCTGCACAATTTGCCCACCAGTTCAGGGGTTCTATCCTGCAACTGGGATTCCAGCTTAGGGTCTGTACCCTTAGGCTGGACAGGGGACTGGGGTGGCCTCCCCCACACCCAGTCCTTCTCCCTGGGGCTCTGTACCCTCCCAGCTGGAGCGGTACCCCCAAAAGACAAACTGGTAGGGGCACTGTTAGCAGTCGCCCCTCCCTCCAGGTCAGGGGGACACCCTGAACCTGGTCCTTCAACCCAGGGTCGGTACCCTTAGGTTGAACCTGTGCCTGGCAACCCAGGACTTCCGGGGAGTACACCAACCCTCCCCAAGGGAAACACACTCCTCATGAGTCGTGCGAGAGTCTGCCTGATGCAGGTCTCCAGCCTCCTGTCCACCTGACAGAGCATGAAGACCCCCAGGCCAGAAGTGGCCTCACCAGGGTCAGTCCTGGGGTGCTCTGACCTCAGAGCGGGCAACCCCTGACCCACTGGTCCTTCGACTGGGGACAGCGCCCCCTCACCCTTTTCTCTGGACTCATGCCCCCTCCCAACTGGAGCGGGGCTGCCAGACACCGGAAACGGTGGGATGCTCGTTACAGCAGTCCCCCCCAGTTCCTTAGACTCTAGGGGATCACCCTCAATGGATGGCCAGGACCAGGCCCTAGGCCATCCAGATGTCTCTGGTCTTTGCCAACTAACAGAGTGGGGGGCAGTAACCCCTGGTACATAGTAACCATACTCCACTCTTCCTCTCATCAGTGCAGTTCTAAAGAACCACTGATCCTCCAACCTAGGGTCTGCACCCTCAGGTTCACCAGAGGTCTCGGGCGAGGCTCTCCACCCCTTACCTCTCCTTCTGGGGTCCGGCCCTCTCCTCCCAGGAGAAGCACCCCCAGGATCAAAAACTGTCAGGATGCTGGAACCAGACCTCCTACACAATTCTTCCACCAGTTCAGGGCCTTGACCCTGCAACTGATTCACCACCCTTGGATCTAAACCCTCAGGTTGAACCAGGGTCAGAGGCGAGGACTCCCTCCCTCTGCACCCCCTCCAGAGTTCTGTACCCTCCCACCGGGAGTGGTACCCCTAGAAGACAAACCGGTCAGGACACTGCTTACAGTCGTCCTTCCCTCCAGGTCAGGCAGGACCTGAACCTGGCCTCCCAACCCAGGGACTGAACCCTGCCGCTGAGCACCTGCCTGGCGCACCAGGACTTCCTTGGGAGCACGCATACCCCCTGAGGGCAACACATGACTCATGTGTGGCGGGACAGTATGCCTGGCGCAGATCTCTCGACCACTGTCCACCTGACAGTGCGCAAAGATCCCCAGGACAGAAGTGGTGTCACCAGGGTCACTGCTAGGAGGCTCAGCCCTTCTGGCTGGCCTCTGACTCACTGGTTCTCCCACTGGGGAACACATCCCCCTCTCACACCTCACTCTGGACTTCTGCACCCTCCCAACTGGAGCGGTACTGCCAGACACCAGAACCACTGGAGCTCTGTTTACAGAGGCTCCAGGTTCTCCTGTCAGTAGGAGATCTCCCTCAACGGACGGCCTACCAGTACAGTCTAGGCTCCCCACCTGGGGTTCCCTCCTGGAACCACCCAGGCTCCGGGACCGGGTTTTGGGCACCTTGGGCCGCAGCCCATTCTCACTCCTTCTCCGCAGAGACAGGACGTGAGTCCCTACACCCTTCCCATGACACCGGGAGCTATCTGGGCTATTACAAACCTTTCCCACCACTCTTGGTTGGGAAATACCTAAGCCACTTCCTCCAGGATCACCCCCAGATGCTTCTCCCGACCCTCTGGAATCCACCAAAAGGTCTGCCTCCAGTGCAAGCTCCCTGGGGTCAGAGAACTCACACTCCACTGGGTGTTGGCATAGCTCTGGAAAACAGGGACTTAAAATATGCTCTCCAACAATTGAATCACACAGCCCCACACAGGTGTTAACCAAACTACCCTTCACCCAACCATCCAGTGCCTCAGAAAAGTACCCCACATCATTCTCACAAGACCGGTGAGACAGTGTCTGACTGTTGCTGTCTCTCAACCCATACTCTTCTGGCTGGTCTTCATACTCACTTACCAGGGCTTCTATCATGGGGAACCCCTCTCCCTGCACCTCTCATCTAGAGTCAGTAGAGTGTCCCTCCCACTACTAGGAAAATGATCCCCTGTGCCAGTTCCCCAATCCACCTCAGGGACACTGCGTACCACGGGAGTAACCTCACAATCCTGAACCCCCTGGCGTATGTCAACCCCCTCCTTGAAGTAGGGCCCCAAATCTGTGTGTGTGTGTACCTCATCCTCAGTACTAGATACTACATTTTTGCTGCCACCATCTGGGCTGGACAAAGCCCTACCGGCTTCCCAATCCAGCTCTCTCATTTTAAGCTCATGATCCAAGATCATCTTCTTTTCCTCCATCGCTATTCTTTTGTCTTCCCTCTCACTTTCCATCCTGAGTTTCTCTAATTCGAACTTCCTTGCTTCCCGCCTGTCCTCCAGCTCCTCTGGGGACAAGCTACTGCTGCCTTGCCTGGAGGGTCCCCCCCCTCCCAAAAGCACATCCATCCTAGGAATAGGCTCCTCCGCCTCTCCACTGAGATCACCAGGCTGCCCACTGGCATGTCTGGCTGCTACCCAGGCCCTCAGCGCCTTTTGTAGCTCCTCCTTCCTAGTGAGGCCTCTGATTTGGACTTTCAGGTTTTTACAAATCACTTTCAACTCCTTCCTGTTGTAGGATTCCAACCTATCCTCCTCAAAGGCAATTTCCCAGGATGCAACAGATGATGCTCTTGATTCAGGCATGTTGAAGTAGCAAGTTCAAACTGGCAAGATCAAAAATAGGCCAAAAAGAACCTGTATGTGGTACGTAATGGTCTGCGATATGGTAGTAGTGCACACCAATCACTGTAAGTCAAGTGCAAACACAAGTCCTATCCCACCGCTGCCACCAATGTTAGAAATGGGATTTTTGGTAGGCTAGGGCATGTGCCAAAGCCCGGCAGAAACCACCACTCTAGTCAGGATAAGGGAGTTACACTCCTAAAATAACCCCTGCTCACCCCCTTGGTAGCTTGGCACGAGCAGTCAGGCTTATCTTAGAGGCAGTGTGTAAAGCATTTGCACATAACCAACAGTAATATAATGTAAGCACTACAAAAGGACACCACACCAGTTTAGAAAAATAACCAATATTTTTATATACTCAAGATGAGACCAAATACGATAAAAATCCACAATACAGTACTTTAAAAGTGATTACGTTGCAAGATAACTTCTTCTTTGCAGGAATAGTTCAAAAACAAAGTTCGTACGAGTCGGTAGCTCCGTCCGAGTCTACCGCGATGCTGAAAACCACAGAATCTAACAGTTCCAGCCGACCGCGTCGATACGGGCCAGCAGAGTCGTGAACAGACTCGGTCACAGTACCTTTTCTCGTTGTGGCGGGCACGGAGTGTGCGAGCCGGTCGGTGTACGTCGCGGTGCAAGATGGAAGCGGTGCAGGGCGCGGTGTCCTCTCGATGTGGTGCAGGCAGCGGCTCGGTGACTATCGTGCAGACGGAGTCGGTGAGTCCAAGGCGTGCGGGGCAGGGCGAGACAGTGCTCGATGCGGTGCTGGCAGTTTGCGATGCAGACGACCAAGCCGGAGTGCGGGAGCTGGCATCGGACAGCGGTGCGAGTCGAAGCGTGCGAGCGGTGCCCCAACTGCGATGCGGTCCCGATTGTTGAGCCAGTTGCAGCGACGGCGTCGGTCTGGTCCGGCTGGCACAGTGAAGCGATGCGAACTGCGGTGCCCACAGGTCACGGTGCAAGCAGCGGCTCGGTGGCGATGGCGTCGGACGTCGCTCGTCGGTGAGACCAGGGTTGCGGTGCGAGATGCGGACGGTGCGGTCTGCGGTGCAAACAGGACACCGGGCCAGCGATGGAGTCGGTTGACGGAGTCGGTTGCGGTTCCCTTTCCTCTGTGGCAACTGAAACAGCGGTTCCAGAAGCGGTACCCAGAGGGTGGTGAAGTCTTTGCAGTCCCTGAGACTTCTTAACAGGAGGCCAGCTCGGTTTCAGGCCCTTGGAGATTCTCAGCACAAGTAATAGAAAGTTCAGTCCAGTCCTTTCACTGCCCAAGGCAGAAGCAGCAACTGCAGGCCAACCCAACAAGGCAATAACTCAGCAAAGGGGCAGTACTCCTCCTAGCAGTTCTCCAGCTCTTCTTCTTGGCAGGTTCCTTGATTCCAGCGAGATCTAAAATTCTGGGGTTTGGTTCCCCCTTTTATCCTCAATTTCTCTTTGTTCTCTGAAGGCAGAGAGGCCTTTGCCTAGTCCAAACCAGTTCTGGTCAGTCCTGGAGCACTTTGTTGACAAGTCTCCTTCTTTCCTTTCACAGTGCAGGCCAGGGACATCAGACGCACCACAGGAGGTGGAGCCAGCATTGTGGAGGGAAGGCCCAGCCCTATTCAGGTCCCAGGTGCATCTCCTCCCACCCATCTACATGTAGATCTTGCTATTCAGCCCTGTGCTGACTCACCCTGTCTCCTGGCATCCCCCAGCCCCTGTCACTCACACTCCAGACAAGGAATACACAACCTAGCAGAGGCAGGCTTGGATGGTTAGACAAGAAAATACCCACTTTCTAAAAGTGGTATTTTCGAACACAGAATGTTAAAACCAACTTCACTAAAAGATGCATTTTATCATTCTGAGTCCAGGCATACTAAACTCGAATTTCTACCATGTTCCCTGGGTCAGTTAGGATTATAAGCTGTAATAATCAAAACTGCCCATTCTGGCCTATGGGGAACAGGTAGCCTTGCAATAGTGAAAACGAAATAGGCTGTAATTCACTATCAGGACATGCCACACACACCAGGGCATGTCCTACCTTTCACATACAATGCACCCTGCCCACAGGGGTACCTTGGGCCTACCTTAGGGGTGACTAACATGTAGAAAAGGGAAGGTTTAGGGACTTGCAAGTGTGTGCACTTGCCAAGTCGACATGGCAGCCCCAGGCTGCGCACAGGCTCTGCAATGGCAGGCCAGAGTTACACTTTACGGGCTGTTTGTGTGGGTGGCACAATCCAATGCTGCAGCCCACCAACAGCATTTGATCTATAGGCCCTGGCACTCTCAGTGCACTTTACAAGGGACTGACACATAAATCAAATAGGCCAATCATGGAAACACCAATCCATAACACATTTTATACAGAAAGCATATGCACTTTAGCACTGATTGGCAGTGGGAAAGTGCCCAGAGTCCTAAAACCAACACACACAGGGTCAAAAACAGGAGGCCAAAAAGCAAAAAGTCTGGGGGTAAACCCGCTGAAAAAGCCAAGTCTAACACAACCCCCTCCCAGCCTAAGCCAGGGTAGACTAATCAATCCCTTGATGGACTTCCCTGCTTGGGGCGATAGAACATAGACCTGGCCCACAACAGCGGGGGCACGTTCTGGTTCTACGCCTTTCTAAACCAAGTTGGATCCCTCTATCCATACTCTCAGGGCCCACTAAGCTGACCCATGGGGTACCATTCTCTTCACCTGTGAACCCCATCTGTGCAGCGCCTAAACTTACTTTGCTCACAGATGTGTCCCAACAGGCCGACAGTGCCCACATGGCCAACACAGTGGTGTGGCCCAGTCCACCCCCGGGTGTGACTCCTGTCCCCCTCCCAGGGGCAACTCTGTCCACCAGGACAGTAAGCCACAGTGGCTACCGACAGTTGTCAGTGGGGAGACCCAGGCCTTATGCCTCTCAGGGCTCTCTAACCTCTGTGGCGTCAGAGAGTGGGGGCGGTAGCCCCAGGTGCCTGGCACCCTTGGTCCACTCTCCCTCCTGTCAGGTCAGGTATGACATCCTGACACTGACCCACCAACCCCGGGCCTGTACCCAGCAGCTGGACAGGAGACTGGGGTGGCCTCCCCACACCCGGTCCTCCTCCCTGGGGCTCTGTATCCTCCCACCTGGAGCGGTACCCCCTTCCAGAATTGTCAGGGCACCTGTGGCAGGTGTCCTGCACAATTTGCCCACCAGTTCAGGGGTTCTATCCTGCAACTGGGATTCCAGCTTAGGGTCTGTACCCTTAGGCTGGACAGGGGACTGGGGTGGCCTCCCCACACCCAGTCCTTCTCCCTGGGGCTCTGTACCCTCCCAGCTGGAGCGGTACCCCCAAAGACAAACTGGTAGGGGCACTGTTAGCAGTCGCCCTCCCTCCAGGTCAGGGGGACACCCTGAACCTGGTCCTTCAACCCAGGGTCGGTACCCTTAGGTTGAACCTGTGCCTGGCAACCCAGGACTTCCGGGGAGTACACCAACCCTCCCCAAGGGAAACACACTCCTCATGAGTCGTGCGAGAGTCTGCCTGATGCAGGTCTCCAGCCTCCTGTCCACCTGACAGAGCATGAAGACCCCCCAGGCCAGAAGTGGCCTCACCAGGGTCAGTCCTGGTGTGCTCTGACCTCAGAGCGGGCAACCCCTGACCCACTGGTCCTTCGACTGGGGACAGCGCCCCCTCACCCTTTTCTCTGGACTCATGCCCCTCCCAACTGGAGCGGGGCTGCCAGACACCGGAACCGGTGGGATGCTCGTTACAGCAGTCCCCCCAGTTCCTTAGACTCTAGGGATCACCCTCAATGGATGGCCAGGACCAGGCCCTAGGCCATCCAGATGTCTCTGGTCTTTGCCAACTAACAGAGTGGGGGCAGTAACCCCTGGTACATAGTAACCATACTCCACTCTTCCTCTCATCAGTGCAGTTCTAAAGAACCACTGATCCTCCAACCTAGGGTCTGCACCCTCAGGTTCACCAGAGGTCTCGGGCGAGGCTCTCCACCCCTTACCTCTCCTTCTGGGGTCCGGCCCTCTCCTCCCAGGAGAAGCACCCCCAGGATCAAAAACTGTCAGGATGCTGGAACCAGACCTCCTACACAATTCTTCCACCAGTTCAGGGCCTTGACCCTGCAACTGATTCACCACCCTTGGATCTAAACCCTCAGGTTGAACCAGGGTCAGAGGCGAGGACTCCCTCCCTCTGCACCCCCTCCAGAGTTCTGTACCCTCCCACCGGGAGTGGTACCCCTAGAAGACAAACCGGTCAGGACACTGCTTACAGTCGTCCTTCCCTCCAGGTCAGGCAGGACCTGAACCTGGCCTCCCAACCCAGGGACTGAACCCTGCCGCTGAGCACCTGCCTGGCGCACCAGGACTTCCTTGGGAGCACGCATACCCCCTGAGGGCAACACATGACTCATGTGTGGCGGGACAGTATGCCTGGCGCAGATCTCTCGACCACTGTCCACCTGACAGTGCGCAAAGATCCCCAGGACAGAAGTGGTGTCACCAGGGTCACTGCTAGGAGGCTCAGCCCTTCTGGCTGGCCTCTGACTCACTGGTTCTCCCACTGGGGAACACATCCCCCTCTCACACCTCACTCTGGACTTCTGCACCCTCCCAACTGGAGCGGTACTGCCAGACACCAGAACCACTGGAGCTCTGTTTACAGAGGCTCCAGGTTCTCCTGTCAGTAGGAGATCTCCCTCAACGGACGGCCTACCAGTACAGTCTAGGCTCCCCACCTGGGGTTCCCTCCTGGAACCACCCAGGCTCCGGGACCGGGTTTTGGGCACCTTGGGCCGCAGCCCATTCTCACTCCTTCTCCGCAGAGACAGGACGTGAGTCCCTACACCCTTCCCATGACACCGGGAGCTATCTGGGCTATTACAAACCTTTCCCACCACTCTTGGTTGGGAAATACCTAAGCCACTTCCTCCAGGATCACCCCCAGATGCTTCTCCCGACCCTCTGGAATCCACCAAAAGGTCTGCCTCCAGTGCAAGCTCCCTGGGGTCAGAGAACTCACACTCCACTGGGTGTTGGCATAGCTCTGGAAAACAGGGACTTAAAATATGCTCTCCAACAATTGAATCACACAGCCCCACACAGGTGTTAACCAAACTACCCTTCACCCAACCATCCAGTGCCTCAGAAAAGTACCCCACATCATTCTCACAAGACCGGTGAGACAGTGTCTGACTGTTGCTGTCTCTCAACCCATACTCTTCTGGCTGGTCTTCATACTCACTTACCAGGGCTTCTATCATGGGGGAACCCCTCTCCCTGCACCTCTCATCTAGAGTCAGTAGAGTGTCCCTCCCACTACTAGGAAAATGATCCCCTGTGCCAGTTCCCCAATCCACCTCAGGGACACTGCGTACCACGGGAGTAACCTCACAATCCTGAACCCCTGGCGTATGTCAACCCCTCCTTGAAGTAGGGCCCCAAATCTGTGTGTGTGTGTACCTCATCCTCAGTACTAGATACTACATTTTTGCTGCCACCATCTGGGCTGGACAAAGCCCTACCGGCTTCCCAATCCAGCTCTCTCATTTTAAGCTCATGATCCAAGATCATCTTCTTTTCCTCCATCGCTATTCTTTTGTCTTCCCTCTCACTTTCCATCCTGAGTTTCTCTAATTCGAACTTCCTTGCTTCCCGCCTGTCCTCCAGCTCCTCTGGGGACAAGCTACTGCTGCCTTGCCTGGAGGGTCCCCCTCCCAAAAGCACATCCATCCTAGGAATAGGCTCCTCCGCCTCTCCACTGAGATCACCAGGCTGCCCACTGGCATGTCTGGCTGCTACCCAGGCCCTCAGCGCCTTTTGTAGCTCCTCCTTCCTAGTGAGGCCTCTGATTTGGACTTTCAGGTTTTTACAAATCACTTTCAACTCCTTCCTGTTGTAGGATTCCAACCTATCCTCCTCAAAGGCAATTTCCCAGGATGCAACAGATGATGCTCTTGATTCAGGCATGTTGAAGTAGCAAGTTCAAACTGGCAAGATCAAAAATAGGCCAAAAACAACCTGTATGTGGTACGTAATGGTCTGCGATATGGTAGTAGTGCACACCAATCACTGTAAGTCAAGTGCAAACACAAGTCCTATCCCACCGCTGCCACCAATGTTAGAAATGGGATTTTTGGTAGGCTAGGGCATGTGCCAAAGCCCGGCAGAAACCACCACTCTAGTCAGGATAAGGGAGTTACACTCCTAAAATAACCCCTGCTCACCCCCTTGGTAGCTTGGCACGAGCAGTCAGGCTTATCTTAGAGGCAGTGTGTAAAGCATTTGCACATAACCAACAGTAATATAATGTAAGCACTACAAAAGGACACCACACCAGTTTAGAAAAATAACCAATATTTTTATATACTCAAGATGAGACCAAATACGATAAAAATCCACAATACAGTACTTTAAAAGTGATTACGTTGCAAGATAACTTCTTCTTTGCAGGAATAGTTCAAAAACAAAGTTCGTACGAGTCGGTAGCTCCGTCCGAGTCTACCGCGATGCTGAAAACCACAGAATCTAACAGTTCCAGCCGACCGCGTCGATACGGGCCAGCAGAGTCGTGAACAGACTCGGTCACAGTACCTTTTCTCGTTGTGGCGGGCACGGAGTGTGCGAGCCGGTCGGTGTACGTCGCGGTGCAAGATGGAAGCGGTGCAGGGCGCGGTGTCCTCTCGATGTGGTGCAGGCAGCGGCTCGGTGACTATCGTGCAGACGGAGTCGGTGAGTCCAAGGCGTGCGGGGCAGGGCGAGACAGTGCTCGATGCGGTGCTGGCAGTTTGCGATGCAGACGACCAAGCCGGAGTGCGGGAGCTGGCATCGGACAGCGGTGCGAGTCGAAGCGTGCGAGCGGTGCCCCAACTGCGATGCGGTCCCGATTGTTGAGCCAGTTGCAGCGACGGCGTCGGTCTGGTCCGGCTGGCACAGTGAAGCGATGCGAACTGCGGTGCCCACAGGTCACGGTGCAAGCAGCGGCTCGGTGGCGATGGCGTCGGACGTCGTCGTCGGTGAGACCAGGGTTGCGGTGCGAGATGCGGACGGTGCGGTCTGCGGTGCAAACAGGACACCGGGCCAGCGATGGAGTCGGTTGACGGAGTCGGTTGCGGTTCCCTTTCCTCTGTGGCAACTGAAACAGCGGTTCCAGAAGCGGTACCCAGAGGGTGGTGAAGTCTTTGCAGTCCCTGAGACTTCTTAACAGGAGGCCAGCTCGGTTTCAGGCCCTTGGAGATTCTCAGCACAAGTAATAGAAAGTTCAGTCCAGTCCTTTCACTGCCCAAGGCAGAAGCAGCAACTGCAGGCCAACCCAACAAGGCAATAACTCAGCAAAGGGGCAGTACTCCTCCTAGCAGTTCTCCAGCTCTTTAGCGAGATCTAAAATTCTGGGGTTTGGTTCCCCCTTTTTATCCTCAATTTCTCTTTGTTCTCTGAAGGCAGAGAGGCCTTTGCCTAGTCCAAACCAGTTCTGGTCAGTCCTGGAGCACTTTGTTGACAAGTCTCCTTCTTTCCTTTCACAGTGCAGGCCAGGGACATCAGACGCACCACAGGAGGTGGAGCCAGCATTGTGGAGGGAAGGCCCAGCCCTATTCAGGTCCCAGGTGCATCTCCTCCCACCCATCTACATGTAGATCTTGCTATTCAGCCCTGTGCTGACTCACCCTGTCTCCTGGCATCCCCCAGCCCCCGTCACTCACACTCCAGACAAGGAATACACAACCTAGCAGAGGCAGGCTTGGATGGTTAGACAAGAAAATACCCACTTTCTAAAAGTGGTATTTTCGAACACAGAATGTTAAAACCAACTTCACTAAAAGATGTATTTTATCATTCTGAGTCCAGGCATACTAAACTCGAATTTCTACCATGTTCCCTGGGTCAGTTAGGATTATAAGCTGTAATAATCAAAACTGCCCATTCTGGCCTATGGGGAACAGGTAGTCTTGCAATAGTGAAAAACGAAATAGGCTGTAATTCACTATCAGGACATGCCATACACACCAGGGCATGTCCTACCTTTCACATACAATGCACCCTGCCCACAGGGGTACCTTGGGCCTACCTTAGGGGTGACTAACATGTAGAAAAGGGAAGGTTTAGGGGCTTGCAAGTGTGTGCACTTGCCAAGTCGACATGGCAGCCCCAGGCTGCGCACAGGCTCTGCAATGGCAGGCCAGAGTTACACTTTACGGGCTGTTTGCGTGGGTGGCACAATCCAGTGCTGCAGCCCACCAACAGCATTTGATCTATAGGCCCTGGCACTCTCAGTGCACTTTACAAGGGACTGACACATAAATCAAATAGGCCAATCATGGAAACGCCAATCCATAACACATTTTATACAGAAAGCATATGCACTTTAGCACTGATTGGCAGTGGGAAAGTGCCCAGAGTCCTAAAACCAACACACACAGGGTCAAAAACAGGAGGCCAAAAAGCAAAAAGTCTGGGGGTAAACCCGCTGAAAAAGCCAAGTCTAACACTTACCTTTAGAATAGCTACCATAACAGTAACTCCCAAAGTGGGTGTGCACTTAGACCAGAATGTCCTGCAGAACTGAGTGGGCAAAGGGACCTTTCATGGTGGACATCGCACGGCGGTAATACATAGACACCAGATGTTCTAACCAGTACCCCGCACACCAATTTGGTCACAGCGGCCTTGGTGCTGGTGGAATGGGCCAGCAGGACATTAACGGGGTTGCTCCTTATCCAATCCATAGCGGATATTGGTGTAGAGAACTACCCACCTTGAAAGAGTTCTCTGCTGCACCACCTTTCCTTTCTTTGCTCCACAAAACTGTAGAAAGAGATGGTTTTCCACACAATGGTCTTTTGTGTGGTCATTATAGAAGGCCAGCGCCATTTCAGGACTGAGCTGAATGAACTTCTCCTCCTCTTTCGAGTGGTTAGGTGGGGCAAAATACATTGGCAGAGTAATGGATTGGCCATTGTGAAAAGGAGAAACACCGCTCAGTAAAAAGGCCACCCAAGATCCTCAGCACCAACTGGTCTGGGAAAAAGGTGGTTTGGGGTGGTTGCACCAAAAGCACCTGCTGCTCACACATGCGGTGCACTGAGGTAATAGCAATCTGGACTGTCTCGAACATCAAGAGTTACAACGAGGACCTGTGCGTTGGCTCAAAGGGTGCACACATGAGAAATGTTAAGACTAGGATTAAATCTCATTGTTGCATGACAATTGGCTTCAATGGAAGCTTGTGATTCAGACTCTACAAAAATCATCACAACCAGAATTTGACTAAAGAGGGTCTGTCAGGCAAACAGAAAAACTATGCAGTCTTACTGGGCCAATGAAAGAACAAATATTAACAGAGCGTAAATGAACTTCATGAAGGGCACAGGGAAGTAAGGATGGCATTAACAACCTTGGTCAGCAAGTCAAATGAATTCAACTGCTTCCCCTCAATTTCCACAAATTGAGATGTAGAATATAAACGCTTGGGTGCAGGGCCGTACCCTATTCCTGAGACAGACGGTCCTCTCAAAGCATTAGCTGAACCGGCAGGTAAATGCTGAACCGGCAGGTAAATGTTCAGTCGCTGTCCCAACCCAGTCTGGGGTGAATAAGATGAACTCGGCCCGGTCCAACCCGATTTTCCTCAGACCTCAATGCAGGAGTGGAGTAGTGGAAACGTATACAGGAGTCTTGCATCCTACCTCAGATTGAATGAGTCTTCTAGTGAGTGCCCTGGAGGAAACTTCAACGTGCAAAAGTTTGTATTCAGCATTTTTAATGGAAGCAAGGAGATCGAGCTAAGGTTTACCCTATTTCTCTAAGACAGCCTATACTACCTCAGGATTGAGACAAGACTTAAGACCACCAGTCAAATTCTTCTCAGCTCGTCTGCTCTGGCATTCAGGGACCCCACAAGATGTTAGGTAAGCAGAAAGAGGTTTTGGTGGTCCAGCCAATTCCAGAGACATAGCGTCTCCTGACACAGATTCCAGGACCCCATTCTGCTCTGCTTGTTCCAGTACCACATGGTGGTCGTGTTGTTTGTGCGGACCTGAACCACCCACCCCATGATAAATGGGAGGAAGGCTTTCAGGGCCAGAAAGATCAGTCAAAGATCCAGAATATTTATGTAGAGATGACTTTCCATTGGAGACCAGAGACCACTGATATCCACCTCCCCCAGGTGACCCCCCCCCCCAACCAACCCAGCAGTGTCATATCTGTCACAACTGTGGAATGTGGGTGAGGAAAGGAGAGTGGGCTGCCTGGGTAAGACTGGTGCTTGGATATTTTCAGATCCATAGGCATCTCCTGCGAGATCTGAATGGAGGCGAAAAGGTGGCCCTTATGCAGGAACCACTGGGCTTCTAGGTTCCACTGAGGGCCTACTTATGCCATGTGGCTTTCGGAGTGAGGAGGACAAGAGTCTAAGCAGTCTCAGAGCCATCCTCACTGAGACCCACAATTGAGCACGAAGCTTTAGGATCATATTCAAATTGTCCTGGACTTGATGCAATAGCTAAAAGGTCTTGTTAAGCATAGCACCAATGAAGGGAATCTTCTATGTGGGGCTCAGGTGGAACTTCTGCTCATTGATGGTGAGGCCCAAGAATGCCAGGAGTTCACCATCATTTGGAGATGGCCTACGACGGACTGTGACGAGTCAGCCCTGAGCAGCCAATCATCGCGGCACTGGAAAAACATTTCACCGACCTCAGAAAGTAGTCAGTAACCACCCACATAACTTTCTTGAACACACAAGAGGTTGAGGGGGAGCACAGAAAATTGGACGTTTTCTGATCCCACTGCTAACCGCAAGTAAAGCCTGCAGGATGGGTATATGAAAATAGGCGTTCTGCAAATCCAGGGACACCATCCAATCTCCCGGGTCCACAGCAAAAGCAATCAGAGTGATAATTTGTAATCTTTCTTTCCTCCGAAAGCCATTCAATGGATGGAGTTCCAGTATAGGCCTTAGTCCACTGTCCAATATCAATACCAGGAAGAAGCACACGTAGCACACTCACTGCTTTCCAAGTTTGGCACCCTTGGTCAGTAAGAGGCTGAGTTACTGTATCAAGGCTCCAGTTTCATCCCTTGAATGTCACTTTGGTGTGGGGGTAAAGAAGGGGTCGGGAGGAAAAGAAAGGCAGGGTATCACCCCTTTGAATGATTTGTAAGATGTATCGGTCTGATGTGATGCACCTCTCTACCCAGATAGGAAATGCCATATACTGCATTCTACTGGCTACCAGCTAGGATTTGCCTGGTCGGCAAACTAAAGCAGCTTGGAAACAGCTGCAGCAGGGGAGGACAAGTTAGAAGATTGGTATCATCACTGGTGCTAATGGCTCTGCTGCCACTAAATAGTCTACCCGAAAGAAGTGAGTCTGCTTCTTCTGTGCATGTTCGGAGGGATGGCGCTGCCTATAAGCTATGCCCCTGAACTCTCAATGCTGCTGGTCAAACTGCTTGACTGGGGACCACAGTTCCAAAGATCATGTTGTGGCATGACTTTATTTAAATAGTTCATGAGCCAAATCAGCTTTTTCTCCGATCAATCTGGATCCATCAAATGTCATATCCATTACAGGCGCTTGCATGTCTCCTGAAAACTCGGTTGGTCTTATTCAGGCGCGCCTCCTAATCACAACATTGGTCGCATTAACCCTATATATGCAGTCTGTAATGTCCAAGCAGCACAGTCTACATATTTGGTCATGTCCTAACCATCTTGAACTGGTTGGGCTAATGAGATCCTGCAGTCATCTGGGACAGCCGGCAAGGTCTCACTGGCACTGTCCCACAAAGTATGGGTGTACCTACCAAAAAGGCATACCGCAATGAGAGATTGGAGGGCCACACTGGTCAAGGAGAACATTTTCTTTCTGAAAGCATCAATTTGTTTTGACTTCCTATCTATAGGCTTGGTTGGGAAATAATTTGGGTTCACTTTACCAGTTGATGTCTGAACCATCAGGCTTTCAGGTGTAGAATGTTTAGTAGGGAAATCTGGGTTTTTGGAGACCTGCCCATGTCACCTAGCAGCAACCAAAAACCCAGAGAGCCAGAACTTGGCTTAACCCAAGTAAAAATTAAGGTATCCTTAAGAGCTTCACAACGGCAAGAGTGCTTCTGATTGAGCTACCCTTGGTAGGAGAATTTCAGTTAGAAAATTTGCTTTTATTTCAATAGTGGGCAATTTTTAGTCCAAGACTTCAGCTTTTCTTCGCAACATTATTGGAAAAAACCCTGCTCCTCTACTTGTAGTCCAGGGGAAGAGTCTAGCTCTGTCTCAGGGGATGTGTCTAGCCTACTCGCATTTTGAAAGCCTAATTTATTAACCATTAGCAGTATAATGAGGAACAAATAAGTACATTCGGAGTTGCATCAGAATTACATCCAAAGAGATCCTCTACCCTCTGTCACACCAGGCTTCAGATTGGTGTCCAACTGTATAATAACTGGTTGTGCTTTTATGATTTTGTAGCACAACATAGGCCTGGAGTGGGCCGACGTCTGTTTGGGGTTGGACACCGGCACTGGAATTGAATCTTGGGTCACTGCTAGCAGAGTTGGTACCGACACAGAGGTAACAAATGTGAAAGACTGAATGAAACGGATTTGGTATAGGCTCAGTACCAGGTCACAAAAGGTCAGTTGGTGTTGAGGCCCATGTAGGTCTGTGGGGCTCGACAGCAACATAGAGGGTCCACAAAGACATGAAATATTTGCAGCATGTGGCTTATTTGAAAGCAATAATCAGAGAGGAATGGATCACTTGTCCTGTTCACACCAGGGTCATGGGTACTGGCCGTCTAAAAAACCCTCATTCACGTGGTTGTCGTATGGCAGTATATCTTGGTTGTCCGCCTTTATCTGTTACGTGAACAGAATAATCATTGGGTCTTAGTCATGCTTTCCTCCACCAGGAGGGGGACCAACTGGTTATTCACAGTAGTGATCAGAAATGGTGATGGTGAGAGTGAAGTGAGCTTAAAATTGCCTCCATTCCTCTGATGCGGTTTTATTCTGTCAGGGATGGGGCAAGGTTTAAAACACAGTGCGGTGCGAAAAATAGAAGGGCTACTGTTCTATAGCACCTGTATCAAAAATGTAAGTGGTCATGTGGTCGACATGTTTCAGCCCCTTAGGTGCCCGAAAGGGTCGGGGGGCTTTCTTCAGGACCAGGATTGCAAGTCACAATTGTGTGATGTGCGAGGGAAGCTGTGCACTTACCCTTCTTCTTAATGCGTCAAATAGTACGTTTGATAGTTATGGATCACTGATACCTATAACTCATTGGAGATTGTTTGGGCTCCCTCGGAGTGCGTGCGGGATGAGCGCCCTTCTACATTAAGAAGTCTTCGTAATTGCTTGTGCTGTCTCCGTCTGCCGTGCTCCGGTGTCTGTTCGGGGTTGGACACTGGCACTGGAATTGAATCTTGGGTCGCTGCCAGCAGAGTTGGCACCTACACAGAGGTAACAAATGTGAAAGACTGAATGAAACGGATTTGGTATAGGCTCAGTACCAGGTCACAAAAGGTCAGTTGGTGTTGAGGCCCATGTAGGTCTGTGGGGCTCGACAGCAACATAGAGGGTCCAGAAAGACATGAAATATTTGCAGCATGTGGCTTATTTGAAAGGAGCCATTAACTAAGGAGCAAAAAAATGGCTTGGGGAATTTTGGGAATGCTGGGACCAATTGTGGGATTGGGTTGACTTTGGTGACACACAAGGTGTAAGATCTTTAGCTTTACATCCTTACACCTTCTCACCAGACTTCAAGAGGCGGGATAGGATGGAGTCTCACTTGTGCTTATGAAGCATTTTTGACTTGGAGTTACCAGGAGAGTTTGACAGAGTTGGATTTTTTACTGGAACAGACTTGTGATCGGGACAGCGAGCGACTCCGAGGCTAGGAGGGGTACTTGTGGTTCAACCTAGACCTCTTCTTACACTCTGCAACGTGGAGCTTTGTGTCTGGTTCCCATATCGCCTTTGAGTGATTAGGGCACAATTATGACACAAATTCGAATCGGAGTTGGGGCTATCATAATTGGAGCTCAAGCACCACAAGCGCACATCATGCGGGTCCAAGACCGACAACTGCTTCCTGCACTCTTGGCATGGCTTGTATCCTGTTGTATTTGGTAGAAGACTTCAAACCCTAGCACACTGTAGAAAAATTGGGAAATCATCTAAAGGCAGACAAGGTAACGGAGCTCGGGATCCATGTCCAAGGATGCGGAAAGAAGGAATAGACATCAGCGCAAGGGGATGGAGCTTTTGTGTGGCTGCACTTCATGACTTCAATGGAGTTAGAGTCAATGCAAAGTCACCTACCGTCATGAAGAAGCATTGCTTTAAAATGTCTCCGGATCCAGTCTAGTGAACAGGAGTATCCTAAAAGTGACTAATCAGAAGTTAGAAATGTATTATTTGTAGGCCTCAAAATAAGCCAAATTATCACTCAATCTTAGAAAGAAACAGCTTGACAGCTAAAAGTTAGTTTTTTAAATTTATTTATAATTTTAGCACCATTTGAAGAATTAGCACGCAATTTAGCAGATGCTTAAGAATTCTTACTTTTAGAATTTGTGCATTTCATCAAAAGGGGACACTATTAAATACAGAAGTCACATTTGCTAATAACAGTGGCATTGTTTGTCAGACATTTAGCATGTTTTATCTACCAGTAAAAAGAACAGTTGATGGACAGAATGCAGAACAATGTCATACATTCACCCCAGTACAGAGATCTGGGCCTAAATCCATCGTTTTTTTGCTCCCCATGCCATGCCAGTTTGAACCCAGCCATATGCAAATCAGTCTTGATCCTGCGCCCAATAGGAACAGTCCAGCCCGGACTGCCAGGCCAGGTCCTCCCTGGACTGGAAACAAGCATCCTAGGACCGGTTTCGGGGTTTCACCCCTCTTCAGCCAGGATAGCTTGATTCCAGTGGCATGGAGAGCACAGGGTCAAGACTGATTTGCATATGGCCAGGTCTAAACTGGGGTGGCATGGTGAGCAAAAAAATGATGGATTTAACCCAGATCTCTTGACTGGGGGTGAATGTTTTGATTTGTTCTGCATTCCGTCCATCAATTGTGTGTCTTTTGCTTATCTACCAGTAAGGCAAGTTTTCTGCAGATCAATCAAACTATTGGGGGGGATAACATATTTAGTTGTTGATGACCTTAGTGCTCTTTATTAAATATAAATTACATTTGGCAGGCTGTTAGCATGTTAAAACCAGTGCAGGAATCTCAGGTTTCAAGTTAATCTGACAAGGGAAGCCAAAGTTAAATGGGGTACAAAAGTATTTATTTGCTAATATCTTTGGAGCATTTTACGGACGCACAAAATTTGTCCGACTCAATGTTTATCTTACTATTGATATTTAGCGTTACATGCAAATCCATAGCAGGGGAGGACAAGTAAAGGGGTGGTCAAAAAAGCAGCATTTTTTCATTTTAACTCCAATAGGAATCTGTGCTCTCCACTACAGAAGGAAACCCTGAGATTCCTACACTCGTCTTAACATACTAACAGCCACTCAAATATAAAGCAGGATCAAAAACTAGTGGCCATTATTAGTACATAGCAAACACAAGGAGATGATGGACGGAGCGCTGAAACTTTTCAGACACTCACCCCCAGTCACAGTTCTGGGTTGAATCCATCATCGTTCTTTAGCTCACTTTGCCACCCCAGTTCAGACACAGCTTTATGCAAATCAGTCTTGACCCTGTGCCTCATGGGAACAGTCCAGCCCGAACTGCCAAGCGATGTCTTCACTGGACCGGAAACAAGCATCCTGGGACCGGTTTCGGGCTAACAGCCCTCGTCAGCCAGGCTAGCTTGAATCCAGTGGCAAAGTGAGCAAGGAACCCACGTCTGGGCATACCCTGCCAACTTAGGGCAAACAAAGCAAACACAAGGAGATGATGGACGGAACGCTGAAACTTTTCAGACACTCACCCCCAGTCACAGATCTGGGTTGAATCCATCATCGTTCTTTAGCTCACTTTGCCACCCCAGTTCAGACACAGCTTTATGCAAATCAGTCTTGACCCTGTGCCTCATGGGAACAGTCCAGCCCGAACTGCCAAGCCATGTCTTCACTGGACCGGAAACAAGCATCCTGGGACCGGTTTCGGGCTAACAGCCCTCATCAGCCAGGCTAGCTTTAATCCAGGAGCAAAGTGAGCAAGGGACCCACGTCTGGGCATACCCTGCCAACTTAGGGCGAACAAAGCAAACACAAGGAGATGATGGACGGAGCGCTGAAACTTTTCAGACACTCACCCCCAGTCACAGTTCTGGGTTGAATCCATCATCGTTCTTTAGCTCACTTTGCCACCCCAGTTCAGACACAGCTTTATGCAAATCAGTCTTGACCCTGTGCCTCATGGGAACAGTCCAGCCCGAACTGCCAAGCCATATCTTCACTGGACCGAAAACAAGCATCCTGGGACCGGTTTCGGGCTAACAGCCCTCATCAGCCAGGCTAGCTTGAATCCAGTGGCAAAGTGAGCAAGGGACCCAAGTCTGGGCATACCCTGCCAACTTAGGGCGAACAAAGCAAACACAAGGAGATGATGAAATATATATAACAAAGTGTTATTTTTTTTCTAAATTGGTGTGGATCTCCTTCTTGAGTATGTGTATCATTAATTGACTCGGTGTATGTAACAAATACTTAACACTTCCTTCTGGTAAGCCTAAGGCTGGCCGACCACACTACCACAAATACAGCACCCTGGGATTGTTAAAGCAAGCCACAATCCACTTATAAGGGTTACTTGGACTCTTTACACAGCATATCCTCATCAAGAAAATCAAACAAGGTTCAAGGCCTATTGCAACATGACAAAAGGATATGGTGGAAACATGTTTGCTAATCCCTTCAAAAATCCTTATTGTGATCAGTGGTTTGAACAGGGATGGTGGGACTGAAAGGCAAAGAAATACCAACAAGGCCACAACATATCCCTTGACGATGCACTGCAGGACCAGCTAGAGCTCAAACGTAAGGACCTCTGACAGGGATCACAACCATGGCATGAATGCTGGCGTTAAAAGGGATTTGAGCAGCAAGTCGCCCAAGCACAGGAATCACCTTGATGTTGACCCAAGATGTCAATGTACAAACGGGGAGGACCGCGAACTGGTAGTAAGTTCCTTCCCACAAAGTGCAGATATCTCCAGTTCAACTGCAGGATCAGTATGTGGCAATGTCCATCCTGCAAGTTGAGCGACATCATCTGATCTTCCTCTTTGAGCTCCAGAAAAACCAGAACCAGGGACAAAAACGTGAACTCTTCCTTGCAGAAGTAAAAGTTCAGGAGAATGAGGTCCAGGATTGGACAAAGGACACCTTTCTTCTTCTGTAACAAATACTACAGAGAAGAGCACCTGAGCCCAATTTCCTGTTCTGGAACAAAGACCACTGCTTCTTTGTGCAGCATGGCTGCCACCTCCCACAGCAGATAACGAGGATGGCCCTCTGACTAAAAGGACTGATGGGGGATATGTAAAGAGTCTACTGGAAGGGTAGGGCATATCCCTTTTCTACAATATGTAGGACACATTGGTGATCACAAGGAGTCTGCTGGAAGGATAAGGTATTCCTCTTTTCTAATATCGCTTTCTAGTATTAAAGATGTTGTGGCAGTTGATGTTCCCGAAAATGGTGACTGTTTGAGATCGGCAGTCACTTCGGAGCACGTTGGGAGATTTCCTTTCTCAAGATGGCGGCTGTTTTGCCCAAATGAAAACTAAAGTCTTAAGAATAATTTGGCAAAATATATGTAACTCTGTGATAGAGGTTGGAACTAAGTGCAGCCAATATGAATTGACTTCTTAGGATTTAGCAATGGCGAACTCTTCAGATCAGCAGTTGCCACGGAGGAACTGATTACGATTGATAGAGGGGAGTATAGTTTTAAGATGGTGGCCACTTTGAGGGAGTAAATAAGTGTCCTTTCTTGATGGCTGGTATTATTTGAAAGGGGCAAGATGGCGCCCTTGTTGGACGCCTATTTACATGAGGAGCATTCTAGGGCTGACAGCCACACGAAGATTTTAATACACTTCAAACAAGTGGGAGACTGTAGTGGTTACTAGCTACAGTTTTATCACATATGGACTATATAATTGTGAACTTGTGGTTATTTTTGCACACCTAAAATTAGTGGGTATTTATATGACTTATTTTCAGATTTCGAGATTTTGTGACATTACTTGTATGTGAAGGATTATTTTTCAATAGGTGAGTGGATATTTGGTTCTCACTATATGGTTTTCTTGGGTATGCTGAATTGGTTAGATAATTGGATAAACACCCTCCTCTCTATAATAATTTATTTCATTTTACACCAAGCAATTAGTGATATTAAGGTATGTGTTTGTTAACCTTTGTGTAGGTTGGGTTAATTGTAATTTTCACTATATTTTTGTACATGGTGACGGAGAGGCAAGCTTCATGTATCACAATGGGGTGAGCATGTATCTTGGACTTTTATTTATGATGTTTTCTGTGATACTGATAATTAGCAATGATACTTTACAAATTTTGTATTTAGGGTGCTGTGATTGAAATCTGTATCTTTACTGGTGTTGAAGGGTTTCTACAATGGGGAAACCGATATGGTATCTGTTTGAATTTTGGTTGCCTTTGGATTTTATCATCTTTATTATGCATAATTTTGTCACGAGGTATGGGATACTAGTGGCAGTGTAATGTGATGGATAGCTTGTGTAAATGGAGATTGTTTTATTTCTAGCCCTGACGAAGTCGTGGATGATACGCCTTCGTGATGAAACACATGTTGGCAGAGAAGTAATAAAGACTTAAAAGTGTGACAAGTGGAAACTGGACTTGTGATATGATTACAGTGGACTTCAAAATGATGTGTGCTCAAGGATTTCTCTCATTGACTGACCTTCTGGTCACAGCACAGGCCACAACAGCTGAAGAAGCCAGCTGGGGAGAGCTGGAAGCCCAGATTCCCGAATTGCCGCTCTTCTCCGCCGTGCAGCCCAAGGGACTAAGACATGACGCTCAAACGTTGTCTAAGAGTCTGCTGGACCCAGGAGACTAGTCGTAGTGCTGCTGAACAAGTTACTTACCTTCGGTAACGATATATCTGTTATATATTAGTTAAAGATTCCTTACCTTATAATTAACCCCAGGCGTCAGACTTGATCCGGAGAATTTTTCTTCAGCAGTACCCCTGCGTGTCGGTAGGTGGTGTCGGTCGACTCTGCGTTCGTCGTTGGCGTCGTGATCGGCGGAATGACGTCGCCGTATCTACTTAGACGCTGCCCCTGCACGCTGACGTCAGTTCTTTACATGACATTCCACACCAGAAGCGCAGAGCCATGCAAGCCACTGACCGCTGGTGCACAAAACTAGAGCCCTGAAAGGGAGTCCCTTACTCTAGAAGTCAGTTCGCAGAATGGGGAGGATGGGTGGGGCGGTAGGGAATCTATAACTAATATATGTCTCTTACAGATATATTGTTACCGGAGGTAAGTAACTTGTTCATCTGAAAGAGACTATTAGTTATAGATTCCTTACCTTAGAATAGATACCCCAGCAATACCAACCCCAGAGGTGGGTCTGCGAACCAAGTTCACACCAGAAAGTCTTGAGGAACTGAACGGCCAAAGAAGCAGTCTCTCCGGACTTGACTATCCAGGCACTAATGTTTAGAGAACGTGTGCAGTGATGCCCACGTGGCTGCCTGGCAGATGTCACTGAGGGGGACTCCACGTCCCAAAGCAGTAGTGGCTGCCGTGGCCCTGGTGGAATGGGCACAAAGTCCTACCAGAGGCTCCATTTTCACCAAGGAATAGAACATTTTAATGCAAAGGACGACCCATCGAGAGATGGTCCCTTTTTGCAGGGCCCGACCTTTCTTGGCGCCCACATAGCCAACAAAGAGTTGATCGTCCACCCGGAATTGTTTTGTGCGATCCAGATAAAATGATAACGCACGTTTTGGATCCAGATGGTGGAGTCTCTTCTCTTACTTAGAAGGATGTGGGGGCGGGAAGAAGGTGGGCAAAGTGATGGTCTGTTCTATGTAGAAAGAGGTAACCACTTTGGGAAGAAAAGAAGGTCTAGTTCGGAGGACAACCTTGTCCGGATGGACAGCAAGGAAAGGAGGTTTAGAAGACAGAGCCTGAAGCACACTCACCCTGCGAGCAGAAGTGATGGCAACCAGAAAGGCAGTCTTTAAAGTCAAGAGTCTGAGAGGACAATTATGTAGTGGCTCGAAAGGAGCACACATAAGATAAGTCAAGACAAGATTCAAGTCCCACTGGGGCATTACGAAAGGAATAGGAGGAAAAAGGCGAGTAATGCCCTTAAGAAATCTATTTACAATAGGGGACTTGAAAAGAGAAGGCTGTCAGGAAGACGAAGAAAGGCCGAAATGGACTCAAGATAGACTTGGCTGGGCCAAAGAAAGAATGAAGAGGAGAATCTCTGAAAGAGGAGCAGAGAGGGGATCCATAGCCTTTGCTGTGCACAATGCCACAAACTTGTTCCATCTACAGGCGTATACCGTTTTGGTGGAGCGACGCCAGGCTGCCAAGAAAACGTTACAGACTTCGGGAGGAAGGTCTAAAAGCTGTCAACTGTCGTCGCTTAATCTCCACGCAAGGAGGTGGAGGCTGGACAGGTTCGGGTGGAGGACCCTCCCCTGCTGCTGCGACAGAAGATCCTACCGAAGAGGCAGTCTGATCGGAGGATCGATGGCCATGCTCAAGAGCTCAGGATACCAGACTCTTCGTGCCCAATCCAGAGCCACAAGAATGATTTGGGCCCGGTCGCGCTTGATCTTCTTCAGCACTCTGGGCAGAAGTGGTATAGGCGGAAAGGAATCTAGAAGACCGCAATTCCACTCGTGTCGAAAAGCGTCGCCGAGCGAGTGCCACCTTGGAAATTCCAATGCGTAGAACTGCTGACATTGCGCGTTCTCTTCGGTGGCGAACAGATCTAACCAAGGCTCTCCCCACTCCTGAAAGAGACCTTGAACCACCTCCGAGTGAAGGCGCCATTCGTGATCGATCATGCACTGGCAGCTGAGTTTGTGCGCCCTTGCGTTCAGGGAACCTGCCAGGTGTTGAACCACCAGGGATATGCCCTGATGTTCCATCCATGCCCAAAGGCGAAGAGCCTAGCTGACAAAGGGTCCACGACCCCACCCCGCCTTGTTTGTTGCAATACCACATGGGGGTGGCGTTGTCCGTGAACACCTGCACTACCCTTCCTTTGACAGGGGGAAGGAATGCCTTCAGTGCAAGACGAATCGCCCGGAGCTCCAGTAGGTTGATGTGGAACCCAGACTCCGCCGGAGACCAGAGGCCTCTGATCTCCGCCTCCCCCATGCGGCCACCCCACCCCAGGAGTGACGCATCTGTCACCACTGTGAACTCGGGTTGGGGAAGGGAGAGGGATCTGCCGTCGACACAATCCTGGTTCGTTAGCCACCACTGCAATTGGTGTGCAGTGCCCTCCGAGATCTGGACGCAATCGGAAAGATTCCCTGATGCTGCGCCCACTGGAACTTCAGGTCCCACTGCAGAGCCCGCATATGCCACCTGGCATGGTCCACCAGCAGGATGCAGGAGGCCATGAGGCCCAGCAGCCTCATTCTCACCAAAATCCGGGATAGAGGCTCAAACATCGGTATCATAGCCCGAATATCCCGGACTCGCTGCTCCTGAGGATAGGCCCGAAACTGCGCTGTATCCAGAACTGCTCCGATGAAAAGGAGCTTCTGAGAGGGAATCAGGTGTGACTGCTGCACGTTGATAGTGAACCCCAGCGAGTGCAGGAGGTCCGCCGTAGCCTGGAGACGACAGCCTGGGGCGAACTCACGTTCAACAGCCAGTCGTCGAGATAGGGGAAGATTGGAACCCCTGATCTGCACAGATGAGCTGCGACCACTGCCATCACTCTTGTGAACGCCCGAGGGGCGCTGGTAAGGCCAAAGGGGAGCACGGTAAACTGAAAATGCTTGTGGCCTACTGTGTACCGTAGGAAACGCCTGTGGACAGGCAGGACAAGGATGTGAAAATAAGCGTCCTGCAAGTCTAACGCTACCATCCAGTGCCCGGGGTCGAGGGCAGACAAGACCTGAGCCAATGTCAACATTTTGAACTTCTCCTTCTGGAGAAAGCGGTTGACGTCCCTGAGATCCAAGATAGGACGCAGGCCTTTGTCCTTCTTGGGCACCAGGAAGTAGTGGGAATAACAACCACGACCTACTTCTGGCACAGTGACTCGCTCAATGGCTCCCTTGGCCAAGAGAGCCGTAACTTCCTGACGGAGAAGGGCCAAGTGATCCTCCGACATGCGATGGGAGTGTTGGTGGCATGGAGGGAAGGGTAGCCTCGAAGGGGAGGGAGTAGCCCCTTCGGACTATCTGTAAAACCCACCTGTACGACGTGATGTTATGCCAGTGGGGGAGGTGATGGCGAATCCAGCCATCCACTGGCAACTGGTGGCCCGAAAGGTCGGACTAGGAAGGCTTGGAGGCTGATGCAGAGGGGGCACTGGTGGACAGGCCTGCCCGCTGGCCCCCAGACCCACGGCGCTGGGTCCCACGTCCCCGGCCGTGCAGAGGCTGAGTAGCTTGTGCCGGCATGTGGCCCTGGGTGGAATGTGGTGGGGCACCCCTTCTGTAGCCACGAAAGGGGTGAAAGGAGGACTGAACGGGGCAAGAGGTGGCAGGGAGGCCCAAGGACCTGGCCGTAGCCCAAGAGTCCTTGAAGCGCATTGTCCGCCTTGTCGCCAAACAGGCGACGGGCAAAGGGCATGTCCAAAAGGGTCGATTGGACATCCCCGGAAAAGCTAGTGGACCTCAGCCAGGCGTAGCGTCTCAAGGCTACTGACATAGAAATTGTTCTACTTAGCGAGTCAGCAGTATCCAGCCCACATCGAATGGCGAACTTCGCTGCGTCTCTACCCTCTGCAACCGCACGGGAGAGTACAGTCCGGATCTCCTCCGAGCAGCACTTGCGCAACCGTGTCCCACACAGAGTGGGTGTAGCGGCCCAAGAGACATGCATTGTTCACCGACCGCAGTCCTAAGCTGGCGGAAGAAAACATCTTCCCAAGATGGTCCAGCTTCTTGGATTCCCTATCTGGGGGAATAGTAGGGAACGCGCCTTTGGATGTTGAGGCTTGGACCACCAGGCTCTCAGGGTAGGGTGTAGGGTGTAGGGAGAGGAAAATGGGGTGGCCCGAGGCCGAGCGGTGGCGTCGGGCAATCATCCTATCCACAGGAGCCCCTGTGCTGGGCTTGGACCAAGTGCCTAGAAGGATGTCGGTAAGGGCCTCATTGAACGGCAGCAGGGGCTCCGAAGAGGCTGCTGCCGGCTAAAGCACCTCAGTCAGGAGGTTAGTCCTGACTGAGGTGCCGTAGGAAGCCCAAGGCCTCAGCCACCCTACGCAACACCACAGCGTAGGAGGCTCCCTCCTCCGTGGCCACGGTAGGGGGAGAAAGCATACCAAAGTCTGGGGAAGTGTCCAGACCACTGGCATCACCAAACTCCTCTCTCCAGTCCGGCTCTTCTAGCTGGTCTGCCAGAGGGTCCACAGACCCCTCCCAGTCCTCCTCACCCTCCTCTGGCTGCCACTCAGGGCGAAAAGGAATTCCAGGATAGAACAGTGGTACAAAAGTACCGGTCGGCACCGGTACCGTTGTTGGTTGACACCGGTCCGGCTCCGTGTTCAAGTCGAGGGGGAGGCCAGTGTCGACGCCAGCCGGGGACACAACCGGCGGCGGAGACGTCGTCAAAGGAATCGGCGCCAGGGGAGGTGTCTTGAGGTCAGCCGGCGGTGAGCCGAATCCAGGCCTGGATCTCTGGGGGCCCTGCGGCGTCGGGGCCGGAGCTGCCAGCATCGAAGGCCTAGAACCCCCAGCCGACCCCGAAGGCGCGCCGGCGGAGTCAGGCTGCTCAAAGATGGAGTGGTGGGCTTCGTAAAATGCACGAAGCTGGGCAGGGGACGCTCCGGCTCCCGGGAAGGGAGGGAAGCTAGGAGCCGTCCCAGCAGGCTCCGCGGGCGGAGCCGAAGGAAGACGACCTTCTGCGTCCCGTCAGTCGACGGACGGGGAGAAGGCGAAGAGCGACGGTGCTACTTCGCCTTCTTCTTGTGCTCCAACTTGCCCGAAGACTTCGAAGATGAATGATGGTGGTGACTCAGCGACCGGTCCCGCGACCTCCCTCTCGACCGGAACCTCGAGCGGCGCGGAGCTGACTGCAGGGCCTCCAGAAGCTTTCGGGACCGCTCCCGCAAAGACTTCGGGTTCATGGCCCGACAGTCGGAGCACGACTTCAGGTCGTGGTCGCGCTCCAGACACCAGAGGCACACGAGGTGTGGGTCCGTGACCGACATCAATTTGTGACAGGAGTCACAAGGCTTGAAGCCGGTACGTCGCTGGGACATCCCTCCGTGCACCAGGAGTCGAACAACTCGAAAAGATGTTGACAAAAGTAAAAAAAAAAAACTTTAGTCAAAAAGTGACTAAGGGTACCGTTCTCTCTGGATCTGCGCTGGCTGGTGCGGAAAAAGAAAGAACGGACGTCAGCGCGCAGGGGCGGCATCTAAGTAGATACCGCGACGTCATTCCGGCGATCACGACGCCAACGACAAATGCAGAGTCGACTGATGCCTCCTACCGACGCGCAGGGGTACTGCTGAAGAAAAATTCTCCGGATCCAGTCTGACGCCTGGGGGTAATTCTAAGGTAAGGAATCTATAACTAATAGTCTCTTTCAGATAAGATGCCTAGAAGGTGAGTTATCGTCAAAAGAAGAAACCTGCTTAAACTGCTGTACCGTGTGACTAGTAGCCCAGTGGCGACTGGACTTCTAAAAAGCTAGAGAGGACTTCGAGGGATGTCGACCCCTATGGCCAGGATCCGATCACCAAGCCTGTGGACTGAGGAGTAGACCGAGGAAGGCTCCTGTTGACTGCACAACATCGTCAGCATCCTTGAGCATCTTCAGCATCTTGTATCCCTTGCATCAGGACCAGTCCATAGAAGTCAAGGAGGCACTAACGCTGGAACTGAACTGAAGATTGCTTTTCTTGGAGAGTTACCGGTTTCTGTGGATCTGGCTGGTTCCCCTGACAACTCCCTGCCAGAGTTGGTTGCCTAAAGTAATTCTAAGTAACCGCATTGATACTTAAACTTTTTCTTGAAAAAGTTTCTACGTATCAAGTTCGTTGAAATTGCCAATGCATGCCGTGGTTAAGTTAAAAGTGTTGATTTACTATACCTGGCAAATTCTGTATCACAGGAATCCTTTGGTGGATCTTTTTCTTCTTGGTGTCTAAAGATACATAAAATTCTAATCTGTTTTTAAAAATTGGTGTAGGATTTCTTGTGTGTCAAATATTTTTCCTCTATTGTTTTGATGCTATTTAAATTCTTTACACTTGTTGCACAAGTTACTAACTTGTGTAACGATATATCTGTAAGAGACAGTAGTTAGTGACAGATTCCTTACCTTAGAATATCCCCAGGCGTCAGGCTGGATCCGGAAAAGTTTTTGCGTAGCAGTACCCTTGCGCGTCGGTAGGCGGCGTCGTGCGGCTCCGCGTCCGTCGTCGGGACCGCCGGGATGACGTCGCGGGCAGTACTTAGACGCCGCCCCTGCACGCTGACGTCAGTTCTGTACACGACTTTCCGCGCCAGGAACGCAGAGCCATGCAAGAAGCTGACATAGGTGTCTGAAAAATACTAGGGCCCTGAAAGGGATGTCCTTAACCCTAGAAATCAGTTCGCAGAACGGGGAGGATGGGTGGGCGGTAAGGAATCTGTCACTAACTACTGTCTCTTACAGATATATCGTTACACAAGTTAGTAACTTGTGCATCTGAAAGAGACACGTTAGTGACAGATTCCTTACCTTAGAATAGATACCCCAGCAATACCAACCCCGGTGGTGGGTCTGCGAACAGAATCAGACAAAGAAGTCCCGGAGGACAGAACGGCCAAAGAAGCCGTCCCTCCGGACCTGACTGTCAAGGCAGTAATGTTTGGTAAACGTGTGCAGCGAGGCCCACGTAGCTGCCGGACATATATCCTGTAACGGAACACCGCGGCCTAAAGCCGTGGTAGCAGCCGTAGCCCTGGTGGAATGGGCATGCAGCCCAACAGGAGGCTCCTTCTTAGCCAAAGAATAGCAGGCTTTGATACACAAAGTGACCCAGCGGGAGATGGTCCTTTTGTGTACCGCCCGACCTTTTTTGGCGCCCACGTAGCCACAAAGAGCTGATCATCCACCCGGAACTGTTGTGTGCGGTTGACATAAAAGGAAAGCGCACGTTTTGGGTCCAGACGGTGGAGCCTCTCTTCCTCTCTGGAAGGATGCGGAGGCGGAAAGAAGGTGGGCAAAGTGATGGTCTGCCCAATGTGGAAGGCAGTAACCACCTTTGACAAGAAGGACGGACGCGTCCTAAGAACAACCTTATCTGGATGAACAGACAGAAAGGGGGGTTTGCATGAAAGAGCCTGGAGCTCACTCACCCGCCGAGCGGAGGTGATGGCCACCAGAAAGGCTGTCTTCAGAGTAAGAAGACGAAGAGGACAGTTATGTAGAGACTCAAAAGGAGCGCACATTAAGAAGGTAAGAACCAAGTTCAAGTTCCACTGAGGCATTACAAACGGAACAGGAGGAAAGAGGTGTGTAATGCCTTTAAGAAACCTGTTAACCACAGGGGACTTGAAAAGGGAGGGCTGATCAGGAAGCCTGAGGAAGGCCGATATCGCACAAAGATAGCGCTTGATGGTACCCAGGGCAGAACCCTGTTGGGCCAGAGAAAGAAGGAACAGAAGAACCTCCGAAAGAGGGGCAGAAAGGGGATTCACAGCCTTTGCTGTGCACCATGCCACAAACTTGTTCCACCTGCAGGCGTATACCACCTTAGTGGAGGGACGCCTGGCTGCCATCACATCACAAACTTCGGGAGGCAAGTCGAAACGAATCAACTGCCGCCGCTCAATCTCCACGCAAGCAGGTGTAGACTGGACAGGTTCGGGTGGAGGACCGTCCCCTGCTGCTGCGACAGAAGATCCTCCCGAAGAGGCAGACGGATCGGGGGATCGGCGCTCATACTGAGTAGCTCGGGATACTAAACTCTTCGAGCCCAGTCCGGAGCCACAAGAATGACTTGGGCCCGGTCGCGCCAAATCTTCTTCAACACTCTGGGTAGAAGTGGTATAGGCGGAAAGGCGTACAACAGACCGCAACTCCACTCGCGACGAAAAGCGTCGCCGAGCGAGTGCCGCCTTGGAAATTCCAACACGCAGAACTGCTGACATTGCACGTTCTGTTCGGTGGCGAACAGATCTAACCAAGGCTCTCACAACTGCTGAACGAGACCTTGCGCCACCTCCGAGTGAAGACGCCATTCGTGATCCATCATGCACCCGCGGCTAAGTTCGTCCTCCCTGGCGTTCAGGGAACCTGCCAGGTGTTGAACCATCAGGAATATGCCCTGATGTTCCAGCCATGTCCAGAGGCGCAGAGCCTCCTGACATAGGGTCCACGACCCCACCCCGCC
The DNA here is from genome assembly GCA_963921515.1 of Calotriton arnoldi. NCBI lineage: Eukaryota > Metazoa > Chordata > Amphibia > Caudata > Salamandridae > Calotriton > Calotriton arnoldi. The sequence goes on along the minus strand of CAWUFW010001733.1, from coordinate 125,098 downwards.
CTGTTTGTTGCAGTACCACATGGCGGTGGTGTTGTCTGTGAACACCTGCACTACCGTCCCTTTGACAGAGGGAAGGAATGCCTTGAGTGCAAGTCGGATCGCCCGGAGCTCCAGAAGGTTGATATGGAGCCGGGACTCCGCCGGAGACCAGAGGCCTCTGATCTCCGCCTCTCCCATGTGACCGCCCCATCCCAGAAGGGACGCGTCCGTCACAACTGTGTGCTCTGGCTGGGGAAGGGAGAGGGATCTGCCCATGACCCATTGCCGGTTCGAAAGCCACCACTGCAACTGTGTTGCAGTCCCCTCCGAGATCTGGACGTGATCGGACAGGTTGCCCTGGTGCTGCGCCCACTGGAACTTCAGGTCCCACTGCAGAGCCCGCATATGCCATCTGGCATGATCGACCAGCAGGATGCAGGAGGCCATGAGGCCCAGCAGCCTCAGGGTCATCCGTACCGAAACCCAGGATAAAGGCCGAAAGATCGGAATCATAGCCTGAATAACCCGGACTCGCCGTTCGGGAGGATAAACTTCGAAACTGCGTCGTGTCCAGAACTGCTCCGATGAAAAGGAGCTGTGGAGAAGGAATCAGGTGCGACTTCGGCACGTTGATGGAGAACCCCAGCGAGTGCAGGAGTTCGGCCGTAGTCTGGAGGTGGGAGACGACTGCCTGGGGCGAGCCCGCCTTCAGCAGCCAGTCGTCGAGGTAGGGAAGACTGGAACCCCTGCCCGGCGCAGATGGGCTGCGACCACCGCCATCACTTTCGTGAACACCCGAGGGGCGCTGGTAAGGCCAAAGGGAGCACAGCGAACTGAAAATGCTCGAGGCCTATCGTGAACCGCAGGTAACGCCGGTGGGCCGGCAGGACGGGGATGTGGAAATATGCGTCCTGCAAGTCCAACGCTACCATCCAGTCTCCAGGGTCGAGAGCAGTCAAGACCTGAGCTAGGGTGAGCATCTTGAACTTCTCCTTCCGGAGGAAGCGATTGGCGTTCCGGAGGTCCAAGATAGGACTCATGTCCTCCTTGTCCTTTTGGGCACCAGAAAGTAGTGGGAGTAGCAACCACGTCCTACTTCTGGGGTCGGAACGCGCTCGATGGCCCTCTTGGCCAAGAGGGCCGCAACTCCCTTTTGAAGAAGCACCAAGTGATCCCCTGACATGCGGTGGAATTGAGGTGGCATGGCTGGGGGATGGTCACGAAGGGGAGGGAGTAGCCCCTTCGGACAATGTCCAAGACCCACCTGTCCGAGGTGATGGCACGCCAGTGGTGAAGGTGATGGCGGACCCTGCCCCTACTGGCGTGCTGTGCACCTGAAAGGAAGGACTAGGAGGGCTTGGAGGCCGCGGGACGGGGCAGGGTGTGTGGCCTGACCCGCACGCTGGTTGCCTGACCCGACACGGCGGGAGCCACGTCCTCGGCCACGCGAAGACACTTGCTGCGCGGGCCGGTGGCCGGGCAGCGGACGTGACTGGGCGCCCCTTCCGTGTCCACGAAAGGGGTGAAAAGCAGATGGCTGCGGAGGGCGTACAGCAGAAAGGCCCAGGGACTTAGCCGTAGCCCGCAAGTCCTTAAAACGCTCCAGCGCATGGTCTGCCTTGTTCCCAAAAAGACCGACCCCATCAAAGGGCATGTCCATAAGAGTGTTTTGGACATCACCCGAGAAACCAGTGGTTCTCAGCCAGGCGTGACGGCGAGCGCCACTGTCGTCGCAAGCGATCTGCCCAGCGAGTCGGTGGTATCAAGGCCACATCTAATGGTGTACTTTGCCGCATCTCTACCCTCAGCGATGACGCGGGTAAGCAGTGTCTGGACCTCCTCAGAACACTGGGGCAGAACTTGCGCCACCGAGTCCCACAAGGAGTGGGAATATCGGCCCAAGAGGCAAGTGGTATTGACGGACCGCAAGCCAGCACTGGAGGAAGAAAAGACCTTCTTCCCAACTTGATCCAGGCGTTTGGATTCCCTATCCGGGGAGCGGTAGGGAAGGCGCTTTGGGAAGCAGAGGCTTGGACCACCAAGCTCTCAGGGGTGGGGTGTTGGGTGAGGAACAGGGGGTCGCCCGGAGCAGGGCAATGGCGTCGGGCCACGTTCCTATCCACAAGAGCCCCTGTGGTGGGCTTGGACCAGGTGCCCAAAAGAACGTCGGAAAGCGCCTCGTTAAACGGCAGCAGTGGCTCCGAGGAGGTAGCCGCCGGCTGAAGCACTTCCGTCAGGATGTTAGTCCTGACAGCCACTGTAGGCAACTGGAGGTGTAAGGCCCCAGCTGCTCTACGCAACACCGTTGCAAAGTTAGTTCCCTCCTCCGTTGCCACGGAAGGAGGAGACAGCATGCCAGGGTCAGGGGAGGTGTCCAAACTACTGGCATCCCCAAGCTCCTCAGCCCAGCCCTGATCAAACTCACACTGCTGTGTGAGAGGGTCATCAGACCCCTCCCAGTCCTCTACGTCCTCCAATTCAGGTTCAAAATATGGAGGAGGGACATGCGGGACCCAAGGTCCCATCGGCGTCGGAGCCGGCGTCGAGCGACTCCGGTCCTGCGCCATGTCCGGGTCCTGAGAGAACCGGGGAACGACGCCGCCCGGAGCCCCGGGCGGCGTCGGGAACGGCACCGGAGACATCGGCGCCGGCGGAGGTGTAGTCAGGTCAACCGGCGTCGATGGGGGTTGCGGCAGCACCGGAGCCGGGATCGAGGCCGGGACCGAGACTGGTGTTACAGGCGGCGCCGGGACCGGAGTCGCCGGCGGCGCCGGGAAACCCCACCAGGGCCCGCGGGGCCGAAGGCGCACGGGGGACCTTGAGGCCCGAAGAGGCGGGCCATGGCCGACAGGAATTCCTGTATCTCGGCCGGAGTCGCCCCGAACCCGGGAAGGACGGGTAATGCGAGGGCGGCTCCACAGGCACTCCCGGAGCCGCGGGGACGGTGCCGATAGGAGCCTCAGCCGAGTCGCGAGACCGGCGAGGCGAAGTCGTCGAGCGATGACGCTTCTTAGACTTTTTATGCTTCGACTTACCGGAGGAGTGCGAAGACTTGGACCCCGACGACCGATGAGGACTCCGCGACCGGCCCCTCGACCTCTCACGTGACCGGGGTTTGGTGTGGCGCGGAGCCGACTGCCGGACCTCGAGGAGCTTTCGAGACCGCTCTCGCAAAGCCTTCGGGTGCAAGGCCCGGCAGTCGGGGCACGACTTCGTGTCGTGGTCGCGGCCGAGGCAGTAGAGACACTCTAAGTGCGGTCTGTGATCGACATCATGCGACCACAGACGTCGCAGGGCTTGAAGCCGGGCATCCCTACCGACACCTTCGGAGTCGAGAGACTCGTGTAGAAAAACAGTGAAAAATCACCAAAAAGTTAGTCAAAAAAGATGACTAGGGCACTGCTCTTCCCGGATCTGCGCTTACTGGCGTGGAAAAAGAAGAACTGACGTCAGCGCGCAGGGGCGGCGTCTAAGTACTGCCCGCGACGTCATCCCGGCGGTCCAGACGCCGACGACGGACGCGGAGCCGCACGACGCCGCCTACCGACGCGCAAAGGGTACTGCTACGCAAAAACTTTCCGGATCCAGCCTGACGCCTGGGGATATTCTAAGGTAAGGAATCTGTCACTAACGTGTCTCTTTCAGATCCTTTGAATAAGCCTGACTGCTCACAGCCACAGCTACCCATTTCCTCACAGATACTTAAAACTGCAAATGTTTTACCTTTGAAAAAGAAACAATAGAAATACCTCCCAAAGAAGGAGGTTCTAGTGAGATTATTTGGACCAAAAAGTTCAGCAGAACAGAGTGAGAGAAGTCCCCTTCTTGCCAGACCTGACTTCAAGGGCAGTAGTGCCACGAATGTGTACATTGATGCCCACGCCACAGCCTGGTAGATCTAAAGAACAAGGACACCTCACACCAATGCCATTGTAGGAGGTTTGATCTCGGTAGAATGGGCCCACAAGCCTTCAGGGGGCTGCTTTTGGCCACTGTGTTGCAGATTTTGATGCAGGACTATAAACCGTGCCAAGTACCTCTTTTGCGTCAATTTACTCAATGGTCTTTTGGGTGTTCAACGTAAAATCTCAGTGCGTTCTATAAGCAATGGAGAGACTGTGGCAGATTGATCGAATGACCAAACATGGAAAGGAGTCACGTACTTTGGTAGGTAGACCACCTGGGTCCTCAGTGACAATTTTACTAGAAAGAAGGTATTGTAGGCAGTGATCAAAAATGCCTAGAGTGCACTCATGGCAGTGTGACGTAATCACAATAGCGAAGAGGGGTTTAGGCATCAAAGCCTTAAGGAACAATTGTGGATATGGCTCGAAGGAGCTGCACATGAAAAACGTCAAGACCAAGTTCAGATCCCATTGAGGCATAACAAACAAGTTACATACCTACTTCTGTGGACACTAACTGCAGATTCAACACCATAGAACACTCCCCAGGTGTCAAACTTAATTTGGAAACTTTCTCCGTAATGCTCCTGCGTGTTAGTAGGTGGCGCCCATGCAGCTTAATACCACACTTAAGTGACAGAGTGGGGTTCCATATTAACACCACCCTTGCGTAATGACAACCGTTTCTTTCTAGACTCCTTACGTGCTCCTCTGACATGGACCATGAAATAGTTGGTGCTACCAGCAAGCAGATTCTTAACTTGGGACCTTTTCAGATGATAAAAAGAGGCTTCTCCACAGAAAGGGGATGTTGCAGGGCTGTGATTAATCTGCTGTTAGATAGAGTACCCACCAGAAAGAGCATTACCCAAGGTAAGTAACTTGTTGTTCTAATGGATACTTCCAAACGCAAGTTACTTATCTTCGGTAATGCTCTTTACAGAGGATAGTCTAACTTTGTCCTGCCCCGAAAGTGAAAACAGAGCCACAATTAGATGCCACCACTGTGCAGTGATGTCAGTTTCTTTCTTCACTCTGGGACTCCACTTGGGAGCCATTGGAGCCTGGTCTAACAACTATGCCTACTAACACGCAAGAAACCTTGGAATCATGTTAGACAAACTAAACATGGCCTCACAAGTAAACGGAGTCAACTTCTCCTGCTTTCTCTGCTACTCCTCAGAAAAATCTTCAAATGCATCACCAGGAGCACCTGGAGTACCGTCACTCAAGCCCTCATTACTAACAGACTAGACTACAGCAACACACTCTATGCCGGAATCTAGTCCACCAACTTTGGACCATCCAAAATGCCACAGGACCTACCATGTCACAGACACATCACGCCACACCTCAGAGAACTCCACTGGCTGCCAATACACAAATGCTGCCAATTCAAACTCCTTACTCTTGCATACAAGGTGCTGCACAACGTAGGACCAACATACCTCAACTGCTGCCTTCACTTCCACCACCCTAGCAAACTCCTATGCTAATCCTCACTCTCCCCTGCACACAGCTCCCATATCTGCAAAAGCAGAACGGGTGGCCAAGCCTTCTCCAACATCGCACCCAAAATATGGAATGACTTTCCTCCCTACATCAGGGCCTCCTCCTCGCTTATTAAATTCCATAAGAGGCTGAAGACCTGGCTCTTCCACTAATCCCAGCAGACAACCAACACACCTGCTCCAGCGCGTGGATACCCTTTGGGTGATAAGTTGTGATCTACTAATCTAAATAACATAACATGACACTATGCACCGTTGGAAGTGAAGCTTAATAATTAAGCAGATGAGACAGTGTGCAGATCTCTAAATTGGGACCTTGTTATAGATGGATAACAGTCTGTTCTGCTGAACAGGGTGGTGGGACGGCCGTGAGGAATCTACAGGTTAATAGAGTTACTTTTCCCACCACAAAGAGCATTATCTTAGAAATGCAACTTGTCCTTCTGATAAATACTTTGAACCACACATTGCTCACCTAGTGAATACATGCCTAAGAGGTAGTTCCTAAGGTGGTGGGTCTGTGGAATGACTCAAAACATAAGGTCAGCAGGACCAAACAGCCATAGTGCCCCTCCTGCTGGAACTGGCTATCAAAGCAGTAGTGACTCGTTAACATATGAAGTGACGCCCACATTTGCGGCCTCGCAAATATCCATGACAGTTACTTCATGTGGCAACCTCTGGTCAAATAATCCCTTAGACGTTCTGAAGCCTGCTTCTTGGCCAACGCATAGCAGATCTTAACACAGAAGACTATCCACCTCGATATAGTCCTTTTCTGCACTGCCTTGACTTTTTTTGCCACAGCAAAACCCACAAAGAGCCGATCGTCCACCTGATGGTTCTTGCTATGATTGATGTTAAAGCTCAAGCCTCTTTTGCAGTCCAAACAGTGAAGCCTCTCCTCCTTCGAGGGGTGGAGTGGAGGAAAAAATGCCCGAAAGGTGATGAATTTTCTGACATGAAAAGGCGTCACATCCTTCTGCAAGAAAGCTGCTCTAGTCTGCAACAGTTTGTCTGGTAAAAAGCTGGTGTAAGGTGGATGAACTTACAGAGCTTGTTGTTCACTCGTGCGATCAGCTGATGCTATCGCTATGAGAGACTGTAGAACAAGTTGCTTACCTTCAATAATAGCTTTGCTGGTATAGACTATCCATCGGCAGATTCTTCACCTTAAAATATTCCTCTGGTGTCATACTGGATCTGGAAACGTTTCTGAGGAGTACCTCTGCGCACTGGTAGGTGGTGCCGACGGTCTGCGCCGGACAATATAGTTACCACTTATGCACGCTGACCTAAGTTGCTTTCATACCCATACGAGCCCGTTTACGCAGAGCTAGAAACAATTGGTTATGACCAGCATGTAGATTTCTAGATTGGAACCTTTTTAAATGGAGAGACAAGTTCACAGAATGGGAGGAGGGGCAATTGTGGAGTAATCTCTGGTTAGATAGAGTCTCTACTAGAAACAGTATTACCGAAGGTATGTAACTTGCCTTCTGATAAAGACTTCTAATCACAGTTTTCTCATCTTAGAATAGATACCAAAACAATACCTTACAGGTGGTCGGTCTGCAAACTGGCTCAAATAAAAATGAACGGAGTCAGTGAAATGCCCTTCTCAGTAGACTTGGCTACCCAGACAGTAGTGCTTTGTGAACGTATGGAAAGACATCGACATAGATTCCTTGCAAATGTCCAGGACAGGCACTCTACAAGCTAAAGCAGTGGTAGCAGCCTTGGCCCAGGTGAAATGAGCCCGTAGGCATTTAGAAGGCTGCTTTTTTAGCCAATGTGTAGCAGATCTTTATGCAGTATCCAGCACAAGATTGTTTGTTTCTGCACTACCTAACCCTTCTTTGCCCCAGAGAAACCAGGTGATGTTTTGGCCAATGTGAAAGGGAATCACAACCGTAGACAAAAAAGATGCATGAGTTCCAAGAACTAACTTGTCAGGATTTCTATCTAGGAGGTCTAAGGAGGGTTGTGCGCAGAAAGAACCTGAAGCTCAGTCACCTTCTGTGCCAATGTTATAGCCAACAGAAACACAGTCTTCAGGGTGAGCAATCCTAGAGGACAGCTGTGCAGCGGTTCAAATAGAGACATAGCAGGAACGTTAGAACGAAATTCAGGTCCCACTGGGGCATAATGAAAAGAAGAAAGGGAAAACAAATACTACAGCCCTTGCAAAAACTTCATCACAACAGGTGACTTGAACAGCAAGGGCTGATCGGGCAACTGCAAAATAGTTGAGAGAGTTGAAAGATAACCCTTAACAGTGCCCATAGCAAGACCTTGCTGAGCCAGGGCAACACAAACAAAAGGACCTCATAACTTGGCCTGCTATGGGTCAATCTGCTTAGTAGAGCACCAGGCCACAAACGTGTCCCAATGATAGGTGTGTATAAACTTGGTTAAAGGACACCTGGTTGCCAAAATAACATCCATCACATCAGGAGGAAGATCAAAATCACTGCGCTGCCGCAGCTCAATCACCAAGCATGGATGTGGAGTGTGCACAGGTTGGGGTGTTGGACCCTGCCCCACAGCAGCGACGGGAGATCCTCCCTGAGGGGCAGCCTAATTGAGGGACTGATGCTCATGCTCAGGAGTTTGAGATACCACACACTCTGTGCCCAATTCAAAACCACTAGGATTACTTGGGCCCGGTCAGTTCTTCTTCAGAACCCGGGGCAAAAGAGGTATCAGTGGAAAGGCGTAGAGGAGTTCTTCAGCTCTACTCCAAGCAGAATACGTGTGAGCGAGAGCTGCCTTGGAAACTCCCACACGCAGATGTGCTGACATTGCAGGTTCTCGGCGCGGGCAAGTAGTTCAAGCCACGGTCTCCCCATTCGCTGAAGAAACCTTGTGCCACCTCCGGGTGCAATCGCTATTCGTGATCTCCAAGACGTCATCAGCAGAGCTCGTCTGCCTTGGCATTCAAAGATCTCACCAGGTGTTGCGCCACTTGTAACATCCCTTGGTGTTCCAACCACGTCCAAAGGTGAAGGGCCTCGTGGCACAGGGTCCACGACCCCACCCTGTCCTGCTTGTTGCAGTACCACATGGCAAAGGTGTTGTCCGTGAACACCTGAACCAGCGCCACTTTGATGGATAGCAGGAAGGCTTTCAACACCAACAGGTTGATATGGAGTTGAGCCTCCGCCGGAGACGATAGTCTTCTGAACTCCATCTCCCCAGAAGGCCGCTGCAACCCAGAAGGGCTCTAGCAGTTTCCTCGGAAATCTGGACTGAGTCACAGTGATCCACTAGTGTTTGGGCCCTATGGGACTGTTATGTACATCAACCTAGGCCTAAGTAGCAAAGTGACCTTTCACCTACATTTGTCCTACCTTGCTCTGCACACCAGTTCTAGCACTGACCTTTTACCCAGTTATGTGCTGAATAAATGTTTATTGGTTTCCTTGAAAAGAGGACTCTTAGTCAAATGACTCTTGCACATGATGTACATAACAGGATTAACATACTCTGTATAAAAGTCATGGTAATCTTCATCCTAGGGCGACAGAACTACTTTGCAAAGTTGCAATTATTGATTTAGGCTCATTTACTTAATCGTACTCACAACATATCGATTGTGGCAGGAACCCCAAGGCTATCTTTGTGGTATAAAAGAACCGTACCTTCACTAGGTAACCTGAGGAGACGCTGACAGAAGACACTGAGGTCCCTGCACGCTGAAGCTTCAACACGCAGCGGTCTGACATCCCTTGCGGGGTGTCTAACTCAAGACCAAGACGGGGTCCTTCATTCTCTCCCATCAGGTAATCGGGTTGGCTCTTACCTAGGGGAGTCTTGGCTTTACACCCACATACATGCTAGGTACACTTAGGTAGGGTCCGCATCGTAGGAGTACGCTTGATTACTGTCATGTTTATATGCCTGCATATATTCACTGTTTCAGCGCCATGGTAGAATTCTACCTTCAATTTACTCTGTTGGTGCTTGTAATCTTTTATATTTGCTTCTGTCTAATGATTGTCGCTGCAAACATGTTTTATACTAGAATGACGCTGGTTCAATAAATGATTATTGAAAACGTCCCCAACGTTTAGTCTGTGTATCTCTCTGAGACTAAGGAGCACAATTGACTGAGCGAAAAGTACTGTACTGTTTCCACGATCCATGAAGGGTCAAGGGTTGTCATGTTCGATGGTTGCCAGAAACTATTCGCTCCTTGGTAAGGTTAGGGGGCTTATGGTGGCACTGTGAGCTAGTTGGTCTATAGGCGGACATATCCTGTGGTGGTGTCCGGAATCTGTCTAGAGACCAATCCCTCAGTTTATGTTGTCCAACAAACGCGCAGATCCTATGTATTTTTAGGAACTACACAACAGGACTTCAGATCCCACTGCAGAGCTGCATATGCCACCTGGCATGTTTAACCAGCAGGTTGCAGGAGGCCATCAGTCCCAGGAACCTAAGAACCAGACTCACTGAAATCCAGGACAGAGATTGAAACATCGGGATCATAGCCCGAATGTCCAGGACTCTCCGCTTCAGGGGATAGGCACGAAACTGCACGTGTCCAGAATGGCTCCAATGAAAGTGAGTCACTGCGAAGAAGTCAGGTGGGAATTTGTTACATTTACTGTGAACTCTAATGATGTCAGGAGGTTCACAGTAGTCTGGCGGTAGAAGAGGATTGCCTGGGGCGAGCCCACATTCAACCGCCAGTTGTCGAGGTAGGGGAAGACTAGAACCCCTGACTTCAGAAGGTGAGCAGCAACCTCTGCTATCACTTTCGCGAACACTCGAGCGGCACTGGTGAGGTCAAAGAGGAGCACAGCACTCTGGAAATACTCATGGACCACTGTGAATCGCAGCTAGCGCAGGTGATCCTGCAAGATGAAGATGCGAAAAGAAATGTCCTGCAGGTTCAAGGCTACCATGCAGTCTCCAGGGTTGAGGGCAGACTAGACCTGAGCCAGCGTGAGCATTCTGAATTTGTACTACCGCAGGAAGGCATTGGGAGGGTGTAGATCTAGGATAGGATTGAGTCCTCCATCCTTTTTCGGCACTAGGGAGTAGGAGGATTGGCAACCATGACCTACTTCTGGAGTCAGTACCTTCTCAATGGCTCCTTTGGCCAAAAGCTTCTGCCCCTCCTGCTGCAACAAGGACAGATGGTCTTCCATCAGTCATTCTATGGACAGTGGTAAGGACGGTGGAGTTTCCAAGAATGGGAGGGTGTAACCCCACCGGACGATCTGTAAAACCCACTTGTCTGAGCTGACCTCCAACAGAATGGCTGTGAGCTGCCGAGAGCATACTAAGAGGTTTAGAGGCTGAGGTAGCGGGGGGAGGGGGGGGTGGAGGACTGAGCTGCAAGCTGACTCTGTTGGCCACAGGACCTGAGGGAGACGCACCCACAGCCATAAAAAGGCTGTGGGGTCTGTTGGGCCTGCAAAAACTGGTGACAGTGCTGAAATTCACTTCTGTAGCCAAGAAAGGGACGAATAGTGGGACAAGGTTGGCGAGGAGCAACAGTAAGGCCCAACAAGTGGGATGCAGCTCAGCTAGCTTTAAATCGCTGCGGCAGTGTATCAGTCTGTTCCCCAAACAGGCAGGAGCCATCAAAGACATGTCCATAAAAGTAGCCTGGACACCCCCCCGAAAAGATGGCTGAGCACATCCAGGCACGACGGAAGAGGGCGACCATGGAGCCAATGCCTCTGTATAAAGAGTCTGTCGTATCCAGGCCACAGCAAATACAAATATAGCTGCATCCAGGCCATCTTTCATGGCTTGCAACAAGATTACTATGGCCTCCTTCTGGACCATCGAAAGTATACAAAAAGGTGATGGATGGAATACTTGAATTAATCTCAGCCACTGGTGATTACTCTGGCTGCATCCCAATCCATCATTATTTTGCACACCATGTCGCCTCAGTTTGGACCCAGCCATATGCAAATGAGTCTTGACCCTGCTCCAACTGGAACAGTCCAGCCTGAACTGCCAAGCCAGGTCCTCCCGAACCAGAACACAAGCAGCCCAGGACCAGTTTTGGCCTAGTTATGGGCTCATCAGCGGGCTACAGCTTGGTTCCAGTGACACAGAGTGCACAGGACCCATGTCTGGGTATACCAGTTCCACTGAGGGGGACACAAGAAAGTATATGAAAAAGCGATGGATGGAATGCTTGAATTAATCTCGGCCACTGGTAATTACTGGGGCCGCATACCAATCCATCATAATTTTGCACACCAGGTCACCTCAGTTTGGACCCAGACATATGCACATCAGTCTTGACCCAGCTCCATTGGCAAAACATGGGTAACTGAGTCCCTTAGTAGGAGGAGAGTGAAAGCCAGTGTCTGGTGAGGTATCCAAGCCCTTAGCATCTTGGAGCTCCTCATACTAGTTACTGTCCTGAAAAGGGAGGGAGCTTCAGAGGTAGTAAAATCAACCCCAAAATAGCCATTGTCAGAGAGATCCCCAAACAGATGAGGATTGTGCGTGGTCTGTCATAGGGCAAAAGCAGGATATCGGTATCAGAGGGATATCCCAAGCACGAGCACCGTTGAGTGAGACTTTGGCCTAAGTCATAGCGACACCGTCTCGGACACAACCAGGACAGGGATATCGTCCAGATCCAGTGAAAAGGGAACCGGTATATAGGAATAGTTCTCCGGCGAAGATCCAGAATGGGGTAATGGGGTTCGGGACCAGAGTTGGTCCGGAAAAGGATCTGGAGACCTTCACGGCCACTGAGGGAAGGCCCGCCAGAAACAACCCAAGTGGACGCATAGGAAGCTCTGTGCTTTAAGTATGCTACTGGTGAAGAGGCGAGTGGCGTACAGGTGGGGTTGTGGGTGAGCTCCTAAGTTTAAGGAATGGCTTACTGATTTAATATATTGCAAAGATCAGCTCACCACCTACGCAGAACTGCTGCCTCCATCACGCCACAGAGAAATCTGGGATCCGCTGACATACCTGCGCACTCAGCCTAACTAAGCACACACAAGACGTTCTGATGTCAACCTAAATACCAAAAAAAATGTACGGACATGATGCACAAGTTACTAACTTGTGTAACGATATATCTGTAAGAGACAGTAGTTAGTGACAGATTCCTTACCTTAGAATATCCCCAGGCGTCAGGCTGGATCCGGAAAGTTTTTTGCGTAGCAGTACCCTTGCGCGTCGGTAGGCGGCATCGTGCGGCTCCGCGTCCGTCGTCGTGATCGCCGGGATGACGTCGCGGGCAGTACTTAGGCGCCGCCCCTGCGCGCTGACGTCAGTTCTGTACACGACTTTCCGCGCCAGGAACTCAGAGCCATGCAAGAAGCTGACATAGGTGTCTGAAAAATACTAGGGCCCTGAAAGGGATGTCCTTAACCCTAGAAATCAGTTCGCAGAACGGGGAGGATGGGTGGGGCGGTAAGGAATCTGTCACTAACTACTGTCTCTTACAGATATATCGTTACACAAGTTAGTAACTTGTGCATCTGAAAGTGACACGTTAGTGACAGATTCCTTACCTTAGAATAGATACCCCAGCAATACCAACCAAGGTGGTGGGTCTGCGAACAAAGATCAGACAAGGAAGTCCTGGAGGACAGAACGGCCAAAGAAGCCGTCCCTCCGGACCTGACTGTCAAGGCAGTAATGCTTTGTAAACGTGTGCAGCGAGGCCCACGTAGCTGCCTGACAGATAACCGGCAGCGGAACACCGTGGCCCAAGGCTGTGGTAGCAGCCGTTGCCCTGGTGGAATGGGCACGCAGCCCAACAGGAGGCTCCTTCTTAGCCAAAGAATAGCAGGTCTTGATGCACAAGGTAACCCAGCGGGAGATGGTCCTCTTGTGCACCGCCCGACCTTTTTGGCGCCCACGTAGCCAACAAAGAGCTGGTCATCCACCCGGAAGTGTTTTGTGCGGTCAATATAGAAGGAGAGCGCACGTTTTGGGTCCAGACGGTGGAGCCTCTCTTCCTCTCTGGAAGGATGCGGAGGCGGAAAGAAGGTGGGCAAAGTGATGGTCTGCCCAATGTGGAAAGCAGTAACCACCTTTGGCAAGAAGGACGGACGCGTCCGAAGAACAACCTTGTCTGGATGAACAGACAGAAAGGGAGGTTTGCAAGATAGAGCCTGGAGCTCACTCACCCGCCGAGCGGAGGTGATGGCCACCAGAAAGGCTGTCTTCAGAGTCAGAAGACGAAGAGGACAGTTATGTAGAGGCTCAAAGGGAGCGCACATTAAAAAGGTAAGAACCAAATTCAAGTCCCACTGAGGCATCACAAACGGAACAGGAGGGAAGAGGTGAGTAATGCCTTTTAAGAACCTGTTAACAACAGGGGACTTGAAAAGGGAGGGCTGATCAGGGAGCCTGAGGAAGGCCGAGATAGCACAAAGATAACCCTTGATGGTACCCAGGGCAGAACCCTGTCGGGCCAGAGAGAGAAGGAATAGAAGGACCTCAGAAAGAGGGGCAGAAAGGGGATTCACAGCCTTTGCTGTGCACCATGCCACAAATTTGTTCCACCTGCAGGCGTATACCACCTTAGTGGAGGGACGCCTGGCTGCCAGAATCACATCACAAACTTCGGGAGGCAAGTCGAAAGGAATCAACTGCCGCCGCTCAATCTCCACGCAAGCAGGTGTAGACTGGACAGGTTCGGGTGGAGGACCGTCCCCTGCTGCTGCGACAGAAGATCCTCCCGAAGAGGCAGACGGATCGGGGATCTACGCTCATATTGAGTAGCTCGGGATACCAAACTCTTCGAGCCCAGTCCGGAGCCACAAGAATGACTTGGGCCCGGTCGTGCCGAATCTTCTTCAACACTCTGGGTAGAAGTGGTATAGGCGGAAAGGCGTACAACAGACCGCAACTCGACTCGTGACGAAAAGCGTTGCCGAGCGAGTGCCGCCTTGGAAATTCCAACGCGCAGAACTGATGACATTGCGCGTTCTCTTCGGTGGCGAATAGATCTAACCAAGGCTCTCCCCACTGTAGAAAGAGTCCTTGCGCCACTTCCGAGTGAAGACGCCATTCGTGATCCATCATGCACCTGCGGCTGAGTTCGTCCGCCTCTGGCGTTCAGGGAACCTGCCAGGTGTTGAACCATCAGGAACATGCCCTGATGTTCCAGCCATGTCCAGAGGCGCAGAGCCTCCTGACAAAGGGTCCAAGACCCCACCCCGCCTTGTTTGTTGCAGTACCACATGGCGGTGGTGTTGTCTGTGAACACCTGCACTACCTTCCCTTTGACAGAGGAAGGAATGCCTTGAGTGCAAGTCGGATCGCCCGGAGCTCCAGAAGGTTGATATGGAGCCGGGACTCGCGCCGGAGACCAGAGGCCTCTGATCTCCGCCTCTCCCATGTGACCGCCCCCATCCCAGAAGGGACGCGTCCGTCACAACTGTGTGCTCTGGCTGGGGAAGGGAGAGGGATCTGCCCATGACCCATTGCCGGTTCGAGAGCCACCACTGCAACTGTTTTGCAGTCCCCTCCGAGATCTGGACGTGATCGGACAGGTTGCCCTGGTGCTGCGCCCACTGGAACTTCAGGTCCCACTGCAGAGCCCGCATATGCCATCTGGCATGATTGACCAGCAGGATGCAGGAGGCCATGAGGCCCAGCAGCCTCAGGGTCATCCGTACCGAAACCCAGGATAAAGGCTGAAAGATCGGAATCATAGCCTGAATATCCCGGACTCGCCGTTCGGGAGGATAGGCTCGAAACTGCGTCGTGTCCAGAACTGCTCCGATGAAAAGGAGCTGTGGAGAAGGAATCAGATGCGACTTCGGCACATTGATGGAGAACCCCAGCGAGTGCAGGAGTTCGGCCGTAGTCTGGAGGTGGGAGACGACTGCCTGGGACGAGCCCGCCTCAGCAGCCAGTCGTCGAGGTAGGGGAAGACTGAAACCCCTGCCCGGCGCAGATGAGCTGCGACCACCGCCAACTCTTTCGTGAACACCCGAGGGGCACTGGTAAGGCCAAAGGGAGCACGGTGAACTGAAAATGCTCGGGGCCTACCGTGAACCGAAGGTAACGCCGGTGGGCCGGCAGGACGGGGATGTGGAAATATGCGTCCTGCAAGTCCAACGCTACCAACCAGTCTCCAGGGTCGAGGGCAGTCAAGACCTGAGCTAGGGTGAGCATCTTGAACTTCTCCTTCCGGAGGAAGCGATTGACGTTCCGGAGGTCCAAGATAGGACGCATGTCCTCCTTGTCCTTTTGGGCACCAGGAAGTAGTGGGAGTAGCAACCACGCCCTACTTCTGGGGTCGGAACATGCTCGATGGCCCTCTTGGCCAAGAGGGCCGTGACTTCCTTCTGCAGAAGTACCAAGTGATCCCCTGACATGCGGTGGAATTGAGGTGGCATGGCTGGGGGTGGACTCGAAGGGAGGGAGTAGCACCTTCGGACAATGTCCAAGACCCACCTGTCCGAGGTGATGGTACGCCAGTGGGGAAGGTGATGGCGGACTCTGCCCCTACTGGCGTGCTGTGCACCTGAAAGGAGGGACTAGGAGGGTTTGGAGGCCGCGGACGGGTTGGAGGTGGTGGCCTGACCCCGCACGCTGGTTGCCCGATCCGCCACGGCGGAATCCACGTCCTCGGCCACGCGAAGACGCCTGCTGCGCGGGCCGGTGGCTGGGCTGCTGACGTGAAGGGGCGCCCATACCGTGGCCACGATAGGGGCGAAAAGCAGAAGTCAGCGGAGGGCGTGTAGCAGAAAGGCCCAGGGACTTTGCAGTAGCCCGTGAGTCCTTAAAGCGCTCCAACGCATGGTCTGCTTTGGACCCAAAAAGACCGACTCCATCAAAGGGCATGTCCATGAGAGTATTCTGGACATCCCCTGAAAAACCAGTGGTTCTCAGCCAGGCGTGGCGTCGCAGCGCCACCGTCGTTGCAATAGACCTGCCCAGCGAGTCGGCGGTATCAAGGCCACATCGTATCGTGTATTTGGCCGCATCCCTTCCTTCCGCAATGGCGCGGGAAAGCAGTGTCTGGACCTCCTCAGAACACTGGGGCAAAACATTCGCCACCGAATCCCACAAGGAGTGGGTATATCGGCCCAAAAGACAAGCGGTGTTGATGGACCGCAAGCCAGCACTGGAGGAAGAAAAACCTTTCTTCCCAAATTGATCCAGGCGTTTGGATTCCCTATCCGGAGGGCGGTAGGGAAGGCGGTTTGGGAAGCGGAGGCTTGGACAACCAAGCTCTCAGGAGTGGGGTGGACAGAGAGAAACAGGGGTCGCCCGGAGCTGGGCGATGGCGTCGGGACACGTTCCTATCCACAGGAGCCCCTGTGTTGGGCTTGGACCAGGCGCCCAAAAGAACGTCAGTGAGGGCGCCGTTAAACGGCAGCACAGTCTCCGTAGAGGAGGCTGCCGGCTGAAGCACCTCTGTCAAGAGATTAGTCTTGACCGCCACAGTAGGGAGTTGGAGATGTAAGGCTCCAGCCGCCCTACGCAACACCGTTGCAAAATTGGCTCCCTCCTCAGTAGCCACGGGAGGAGACAGCATGCCAGTGTCAGGGGAAGTATCTAGACCACTGGCATCCCCTAGACCCTCTGTCCAGTCCTCATCGTACTGACACTGTAGTGCCAGAGGGTCATCAGACCCCTCCCAGTCCTCCTGGTCCTCCTCTGGTTCAAAATAAGGGGAGGAGGGACATTTGGGACCCAAGGTCTCATCGGGCGCCGGAACCGGCGTCGGCAGCGACGTCGGTCCGGGTCCATGTCTGGAGCCGGAAGGAACTGGGGGACGACGCCGCCCGGAGCCCCAGGCGGCGTCGAGAACGGCACCGGAGACATCGGCGCCGGCGGAGGTGTCGTTAGGTCGACCGGCGTCGATGGGGGTTGCGGAGCCGGGATCGAGGCCGGGGCCGAAGCCGGAATCGAGGCTGGAGGCACGGGCGACGCCGGGGCCGGAGCCGTCGGCGACGCCGGAGCAGCCCTATCAGGACTCGCGGGGCCCGAAGGAGTACCGGAGGGGCCTGGAGGCCCGAAGAGGCGGGCCATGGCCGACAGGAATTCCTGTACTTGGGCCGGATCCGCCCCCGAACCCGGAAAGGACGGGTATTGCGGGGGCGACTCCACAGGCATGTCCGGGGCCGCGGGGACGGTGCCGGAGGTGCCTCAGCCGAGTCGCGAGACCGGCGAGGCGAAGTCCTAGAGCGACGATGCTTTTGGACTTTTTGTGTTTGGACTCTACCGGACGAAGAAGACTTCGATGCCGACGACCGGTGTGGACTCCGCGATCGACCCCTGGACCTCTCACGCGACCGGGGCTTGCGCGGAGCCGAATGCCGGGCCTCCAGGAGCTTTCGAGACCGCTCTCGCAAAGCTTCGTGTTGAGGGCCCGGCAGTCGGAACAAGACTCCGTGTCGTGGCCTCGGCCGAGGCAGAAGAGACACTCCCGATGCGGGTCTGTGATGGACATCATCCGAGCACAGGCGCCGCAACGTTTAAACCCGGGCATCCCTACGACACCTTGAAGTCGATGAAAGAAAAACAGTGAAAAATTCACCAAAAAGATTGGTCAAAAAATGACCAGGGCACTGCTCTTCCTGGATCTGCGCTTGCTGGCGCGGAAAAGAAGAACTGACGTCAGCGCACAGGGGCGGCGCCTAAGTACTGCCCGCGACGTCATCCCGGCGATCACGACGCCGACGACGGACGCGGAGCCGCACGACGCCGCCTACCGACGCGCAAGGGTACTGCTACGCAAAAAACTTTCCGGATCCAGCCTGACGCCTGGGGATATTCTAAGGTAAGGAATCTGTCACTAACGTGTCTCTTTCAGATGGGAGGGTGTATTGTACCAACTTTTTTAAGATGAATAATGCTGTTGGACCAGTGGTGTTGGCACCAGCCCCCGAGGTGATGGTCGATGGAGGACGGGGGAAAGTGCATTGAAACATATGTGATGCATTATGAACACTCTTCATTGTATTGCACAACTATGTAAGAACTGTTTAATTGAAGGGGGCACGATGACTGCCGCACACCAACTTCTTGTGCCTATGTGAATGTACATGCTGTATACTGTCAAATCCTAAAAAAAATTGTGCTGTACTGCTATTTAAATTTAATAAAATTCAATTTAAAAAAAAAAAAGAAACAACCCAAGTGGGGTACCTCTTGGTTCCTTGGGGCCCGGAGGTGCACCAGAGGGAGTTGGAGACGTGCCAAAGATGCAACTCACTGTATCATAAAACTCCTGGATCTAAGCAGGAGTGGTCCCGGACATGAGGAATTCGGGGTGTATGGGGTCGGGATCGGTGCTGGCTCAGCAGACGGACTGCGGGAGCAGTACCATGAGGCACAATGACTCCTTCACCACATCTCCGGGAACTTGGAGAAGCACAGTGAGGTCGAGTTGCACTTGGAATTCTTCTTTGGTTTATACTTACCAGACGACGACCGCTCACAAGAATGGTTCCTGTAACGACGCGAGGATCGTCTGCAAGACTTGGAGAGGTGTGGTGCCTTGCAGTGCTGGACGCGACCAAGAGCCTTGACCCAAGGTCCTGGATGGCCTTCGGGTGCATGGAAGGTCAGTTGCTGCACGTCTTGGGGTTGTGGCTCAACACCAGAGACAGACCAAGTGGGGATCGGTCACAGAAATCTGCCTTTTACAATCCCCGCAAGGCGTTAAGATCTGTGGACTTCATAGGGGACATGTGCCTTGAACACTGGTTGAGGAAAATTTTGAAGGAAAGACTCTGAAAAGCTTGGTCATATGTCTGAGGTAGCTCCGGATCCGTGCCTGTTGGCACAAAAATAAAGGAACTGATGTCATCGACCATGGGTGGCACCTATGTGGGCCTGCGTACGTCACATCTGGTGCATACGATGTCGAGGCGGAGCCACCGGCACTATCTACCAGCATGCATAAGTGCTGCTCAAAAAAGTTTCCAGATCCAGTCTGACGTCGGAGGAAAATTCTCAGGTGAGGAACCTGTGGGTAGAAGTCTCTATCATAATTGAGAGTCAGCAGATGCAAAGAACAGCTGTGTATCGGCTCAAATGGGGTACACAATAAAAGAAAGAACCAAATTAAGGTCCCACTGCGGCATCACAAAAAGCTTGGTTGGAAACATGTCAGCCAACTTTGAGAAAACGCATCAAAACAGGTGATTTAAATAAAGTCTGTTGGTTCAGTAAACACAAAAAGGCAGACAGCACGTCATTGATGAGCTATAGACACTACAAAAAGTAAAACATAAAACAACTTTGCCTGTAATGGGTGTGTATGGCAAAATTACACCAGCCCACAAACTTACCCAAGTGTCCAGCATAAACTGGTTTTAGATGGAAGCTTGGCTGCAATAATGACAGCCAAAACTTTGACAGGAAGGTCGAACACAGACAACTGTTGCTGCTCACTCTCCACACATGGAATTTTAAATTATGCAGGCCTGGGTGCAGGATTCTGCCCTGCTACTGTGACAGATCATTCTCGCAAAGAACTAGCCTGATCGGATGACAGATGCCTATGTTCAGAAGTTTCAGGTAGCAAACTCTCCTTCCCTAATCTGGAGGCACTAGGACAACTTAAGCCCAGTCGTTCCTGATCTTCCTCAGAACTTGGGGCAGGAGAGGAAGTGTTGGGAAGGACTATAGGAGTCTCGAGCTCAACTCAAAGCAGAATGACTCTAGTTAAGAGGGCCTTCTTGGCAACTCCATTGTGCAAAAATGTTGACATTGCACATGCTTGGTGATGGCAAACAGATACAGTGAGGGCTCTCCGGACTTCTGAAAGACGCTCTTTGCCATCTCAGGGAGTAGATGCCATTCATGAACCTCTAGCTGTCAAAGTCCTCCCTGGAGTTTAAAGATCCCACCAAGTGGTTCACAAGAAGGGAGATGCCCTGTCGACTAAGCTAGCTCCATAGGTGCACAGACTCCACAACCTATGAATATGTGCTGCAACCACCACCACAGCTTTCATGAGCACCAAAGGGTCACTGGTAGGTCTGAAGGGGATCACGGAAAAATGAAAATGCTCCTGGCCCCCACTAAGCCCCAAGTAATGCCTGTGGGACTGCAGGGTGGAAATGTGAAAACAGGCGTCCTGCAGATCCAGCTCTACCATCCATTCTTCTGGATCCAAGGCAGACAGAACTTGTGGCAATGTGAGCATATTGGATGTGTCCTTTTTAAAAAAAAAAAAAGAAACTGAGAGGGCATAGACCTAAAGCACAAGTTACTAACTTGTGTAACGATATATCTGTAAGAGACAGTAGTTAGTGACAGATTCCTTACCTTAGAATATCCCCAGGCGTCAGGCTGGATCCGGAAAGTTTTTGCGTAGCAGCTACTCTTGCGCGCCGGTAGGCGGCGTCGTGCGGCTCCGCGTCCGTCGCCGGCGTCGTGATCGCCGGGATGACGTCGCGGGCAGTACTTAGACGCCGCCCCTGCGCGCTGACGTCAGTTCTGTACACGACTTTCCGTGCCAGGAACGCAGAGCCATGCAAGAAGCCGACATAGGTGTCTGAAAAATACTAGGGCCCTGAAAGGGATGTCCTTAACCCTAGAAATCAGTTCGCAGAACGGGAGGATGGGTGGGCGGTAGGAATCTGTCACTAACTACTGTCTCTTACAGATATATCGTTACACAAGTTAGTAACTTGTGCATCTGAAAGAGACACGTTAGTGACAGATTCCTTACCTTAGAATAGATACCCCAGCAATACCAACCCCGGTGGTGGGTCTGCGAACAAAGATCAGACAAGGAAGTCCTGGAGGACAGAACGGCCAAAGAAGCCGTCCCTCCGGACCTGACTGTCAAGGCAGTAATGCTTTGTAAACGTGTGCAGCGAGGCCCACGTAGCTGCCTGACAGATAACCGGCAGCGGAACACCGCGGCCCAAGGCCGTGGTAGCAGCCGTTGCCCTGGTGGAATGGGCACGCAGCCCAACAGGAGGCTCCTTCTTAGCCAAAGAATAGCAGGTCTTGATGCACAAGGTAACCCAGCGGGAGATAGTCCTCTTGTGCACCGCCCGACCTTTTTGGCGCCCACGTAGCCAACAAAGAGCTGGTCATCCACCCGGAAGTGTTTTGTGCGGTCAATATAGAAGGAGAGCGCACGTTTTGGGTCCAGACGGTGGAGCCTCTCTTCCTCTCTGGAAGGATGCGGAGGCGGAAAGAAGGTGGGCAAAGTGATGGTCTGCCCAATGTGGAAAGCAGTAACCACCTTTGGCAAGAAGGACGGACGCGTCCGAAGAACAACCTTGTCTGGATGAACAGACAGAAAGGGAGGTTTGCAAGATAGAGCCTGGAGCTCACTCACCCGCCGAGCGGAGGTGATGGCCACCAGAAAGGCTGTCTTCAGAGTCAGAAGACGAAGAGGACAGTTATGTAGAGGCTCAAAGGGAGCGCACATTAAAAAGGTAAGAACCAAGTTCAAGTCCCACTGAGGCATCACAAACGGAACAGGAGGGAAGAGGTGAGTAATGCCTTTTAAGAACCTGTTAACAACAGGGGACTTGAAAAGGAGGGCTGATCAGGAAGCCTGAGGAAGGCCGAGATAGCACAAAGATAACCCTTGATGGTACCCAGGGCAGAACCCTGTCGGGCCAGAGAGAGAAGGAACAGAAGGACCTCAGAAAGAGGGGCAGAAAGGGGATTCACAGCCTTTGCTGTGCACCATGCCACAAATTTGTTCCACCTGCAGGCGTATACCACCTTAGTGGAGGGACGCCTGGCTGCCAGAATCACATCACAAACTTCGGGAGGCAAGTCGAAAGGAATCAACTGCCGCCGCTCAATCTCCACGCAAGCAGGTGTAGACTGGACAGGTTCGGGTGGAGGACCGTCCCCTGCTGCTGCGACAGAAGATCCTCCCGAAGAGGCAGACGGATCGGGGGATCTACGCTCATATTGAGTAGCTCGGGATACCAAACTCTTCGAGCCCAGTCCGGAGCCACAAGAATGACTTGGGCCCGGTCGTGCCGAATCTTCTTCAACACTCTGGGTAGAAGTGGTATAGGCGGAAAGGCGTACAACAGACCGCAACTCCACTCGCGACGAAAGCGTCGCCGAGCGAGTGCCGCCTTGGAAATTCCAACGCGCAGAACTGATGACATTGCGCGTTCTCTTCGGTGGCGAATAGATCTAACCAAGGCTCTCCCCACTGTAGAAAGAGTCCTTGTGCCACTTCCGATTGAAGACGCCATTCGTGATCCATCATGCACCTGCGGCTGAGTTCGTCCGCCCTGGCGTTCAGGAACCTGCCAGGTGTTGAACCATCAGGAACATGCCCTGATGTTCCAGCCATGTCCAGAGGCGCAGAGCCTCCTGACAAAGGGTCCAAGACCCCACCCCGCCCTGTTTGTTGCAGTACCACATGGCGGTGGTGTTGTCTGTGAACACCTGCACTACCTTCCCCTTGACAGAGGGAAGGAATGCCTTGAGTGCAAGTCGGATCGCCTCGAAGCTCCAGAAGGTTGATATGGAGCCGGGACTCCGCCGGAGACCAGAGGCCTCTGATCTCCGCCTCTCCCATGTGACCGCCCCATCCCAGAAGGGACGCGTCCGTCACAACTGTATGCTCTGGCTGGGGAAGGGAGAGGGATCTGCCCATGACCCATTGCCGGTTCGAGAGCCACCACTGCAACTGTTTTGCAGTCCCCTCCGAGATCTGGACGTGATCGGACAGGTTGCCCTGGTGCTGCGCCCACTGGAACTTCAGGTCCCACTGCAGAGCCCGCATATGCCATCTGGCATGATTGACCAGCAGGATGCAGGAGGCCATGAGGCCCAGCAGCCTCAGGGTCATCCGTACCGAAACCCAGGATAAAGGCTGAAAGATCGGAATCATAGCCTGAATATCCCGGACTCGCCGTTCGGGAGGATAGGCCCGAAACTGCGTCGTGTCCAGAACTGCTCCGATGAAAAGGAGCTGTGGAGAAGGAATCAGATGCGACTTCGGCACATTGATGGAGAACCCCAGCGAGTGCAGGAGTTCGGCCGTAGTCTGGAGGTGGGAGACGACTGCCTGGGACGAGCCCGCCTGCAGCAGCCAGTCGTCGAGGTAGGGGAAGACAAACCTCTGCCCGGCGCAGATGAGCTGTGACCACCGCCATCACTTTCGTGAACACCCGAGGGGCACTGGTAAGGCCAAAGGGGAGCACGGTGAACTGAAAATGCTCGGGGCCTACCGTGAACCGAAGGTAACGCCGGTGGGCCGGCAGGACGGGGATGTGGAAATATGCGTCCTGCAAGTCCAACGCTACCAACCAGTCTCCAGGGTCGAGGGCAGTCAAGACCTGAGCTAGGGTGAGCATCTTGAACTTCTCCTTCCGGAGGAAGCGATTGACGCTCCGGAGGTCCAAGATAGGACGCATGTCCTCCTTGTCCTTTTGGGCACCAGGAAGTAGTGGGAGTAGCAACCACGCCCTACTTCTGGGGTCGGAACATGCTCGATGGCCCTCTTGGCCAAGAGGGCCGTGACTTCCTTCTGCAGAAGTACCAAGTGATCCCCTGACATGCGGTGGAATTGAGGTGGCATGGCTGGGGGTGGTCTCGAAGGGAGGGAGTAGCCCTTCGGACAATGTCCAAGACCCACCTGTCCGAGGTGATGGTACGCCAGTGGGGAAGGTGATGGCGGACCCTGCCCCCTACTGGCGTGCTGTGCACCTGAAAGGAGGGACTAGGAGGGCTTGGAGGCCGCGGACGGGTTGGAGGTGGTGGCCTGACCCGCACGCTGGTTGCCCGATCCGCCACGGCGGAATCCACGTCCTTGGCCACGCGAAGACGCCTGCTGCGCGGGCCGGTGGCTGGGCTGCTGACGTGAAGGGGCGCCCTACCGTGGCCACGATAGGGGCGAAAAGCAGAAGTCAGCGGAGGGCGCGTAGCAGAAAGGCCCAGGGACTTGGCAGTAGCCCGTGAGTCCTTAAAGCGCTCCAACGCATGGTCTGCTTTGGACCCAAAAAGACCGACTCCATCAAAGGGCATGTCCATGAGAGTATTCTGGACATCCCCTGAAAAACCAGTGGTTCTCAGCCAGGCGTGGCGTCGTTGCAATAGACCTGCCCAGCGAGTCTGCGGTATCAAGGCCACATCGTATCGTGTATTTGGCCGCATCCCTTCCTTCCGCAATGGCGCGGGAAAGCAGTGTCTGGACCTCCTCAGAACACTGGGGCAAAACATTCGCCACCGAATCCCACAAGGAGTCGGTATATCGGCCCAAAAGACAAGCGGTGTTGATGGACCGCAAGCCAGCACTGGAGGAAGAAAAACCCTTCTTCCCAAATTGATCCAGGCGTTTGGATTCCCTATCCGGAGGGGCGGTTTGGGAAGCGGAGGCTTGGACAACCAAGCTCTCAGGAGTGGGGTGGACAGAGAGAAACAGGGGGTCGCCCGGAGCTGGGCGATGGCGTCGGGACACGTTCCTATCCACAGGAGCCCCTGTGTTGGGCTTGGACCAGGCACCCAAAAGAACGTCAGTGAGGGCGTCTGTTAAACGGCAGCACAGTCTCCGAAGAGGAGGCTGCCGGCTGAAGCACCTCTGTCAAGATATTAGTCTTGACCGCCACAGTAGGGAGTTGGAGACGTAAGGCCCCAGCCGCCCTACGCAACACCGTTGCAAAATTGGCTCCCTCCTCCGTAGCCACGGGAGGAGACAGCATGCCAGTGTCAGGGGAAGTATCTAGACCACTGGCATCCCCTAGACCCTCTGTCCAGTCCTCATCGTACTGACACTGTTGTGTCAGAGGGTCATCAGACCCCTCCCAGTCCTCCTGGTCCTCCTCTGGTTCAAAATAAGGAGGAGGAGGGACATTTGGGACCCAAGGTCCCACCGGAGCCCCAGGCGGCGTCGAGAACGGCACCGGAGACATCGGCGCCGGCGGAGGTGTCGTTAGGTCGACCGGCGTCGATGGGGGTTGTGGAGCCGGGATCGAGGCCGGGGCCGGAGCCGGGATCGAGGCTGGAGGCACGGGCGACGCCGGGGCCGGAGCCGTCGGCGACGCCGGAGCAACCCCATCAGGGCCCGCGGGGCCCGAAGGCGCACCGGAGGGACCTTGAGGCCCGAAGAGGCGGGCCATGGCCGACAGGAATTCCTGTACTTGGGCCGGATCCGCCCCGAACCCGGGAAGGACGGGTATTGCGGGGGCGACTCCACATGCATGTCCGGGGGCGGGGACGGTGCCGGGAGGGGCCTCGGCCGAGTCGCGAGACCGGCGAGGCGAAGTCCTAGAGCGACTATGCTTTTGGACTTTTTGTGTTTGGACTTACCGGACGAAGAAGACTTCGATGCCGACGACCGGTGTGGACTCCGCGATCGACCCCTGGACCTCTCACGCGACCGGGGCTTGCGCGGAGCCGAATGCCGGGCCTCGAGGAGCTTTCGAGACCGCTCTCGCAAAGCTTTCGGGTTGAGGGCCCGGCAGTCGGAACAAGACTCCGTGTCGTGGCCTCGGCCGAGGCAGAAGAGACACTCCCGATGCGGGTCTGTGATGGACATCATCCGAGCACAAGCGCCGCAACGTTTAAACCCGGGAATCCCTACGACACCTTGAAGTCGATTCGAAGAAAAACAGTGAAAAAATTCACCAAAAAGTTAGTCAAAAATGACTAGGGCACTGCTCTTCCCGGATCTGCGCTTGCTGGCGCGGAAAGAAGAACTGACGTCAGCGCGCAGGGGCGGCGCCTAAGTACTGCCCGCGACGTC
This sequence comes from Calotriton arnoldi, assembly GCA_963921515.1. NCBI lineage: Eukaryota > Metazoa > Chordata > Amphibia > Caudata > Salamandridae > Calotriton > Calotriton arnoldi. The sequence goes on along the minus strand of CAWUFW010001733.1, from coordinate 99,050 downwards.
ATCCCAGCGATCACGACGCCGACGACAGACGCGGAGCCGCACGACGCCGCCTACCGACGCGCAAGGGTACTGCTACGCAAAAACTTTCCGGATCCAGCCTGACGCCTGGGGATATTCTAAGGTAAGGAATCTGTCACTAACGTGTCTCTTTCAGATACTGGACAAAGGCCTCCTCCTTCTTCAGCACCAGGAAATAAAGGGAGTAACAGCCACTTCACTACTGCCAGTGTTGGGACCCTCTCTATGAGGATGATCGGACAGGAAAAGTAGGAAACCATCTGAGGCACCCATCTGTCAGATGTAATGCTCTGCAACCGTGAAAGTAATGCCTTATCCTGCTTTAAACAGGATGGCCATGTGCAGCTGAGAGCAAGCTAAAGTGGTTTGGTGGTAATATCTGGGTAGGGTTGGAGGTTATCTGAGCAGTGTGCTGCCCCTGGTGGTCTCGATGTTTTCGGCTGGATTCCCCGACCCCAGCCGTATCGAAAGGATTGGGAGGGTCTGTTGCTGCAGAGGTGGACCATGGCACTGTCTTTGAGGCAGGTCTTGAAAGAGGTGAGAACATTGGTGATACTGCTGCACAGGCGCAGAAAGACAGAGGGAGCACGCTGTGGCCCTGCTTTCCCTGAAGCGCTCCAGGGCAGAGTCTGCCTCATCTCCGAAGAGACTGGTGGGGTCAAATGGCATATCCATAAGTGACATTCAAAACCATAAAAAAGATATGGGATGTGAGGGTGAACTGAGAAACAACCCAGCCAAGGCGTTTTCCTGACATGTCGGAGAACGTTGTTTGGAGGTAGAATTTTGTCCACCCATGCGAGGAGAGTCTTCCATTTCTATGCAGACAGATGACACTGTTTGATCTGGGAGGGTTTGTTGCTATCTTAAACCGGTATTGAGGTACAGCCGTGGCTACCTGTAGTAACTGGGGAAGACATTTCATACACCGACATGCTGCTTTCATCTCAAAGGATTTCAGGTTATGTTTCATCCCAGGACAGTTAAAGACCAGTCTTCATTGAGATAGCTACTGTAAATATCTTGTGCCATTATGTGGTACTTGGCAGTTCTTTTCATTTGCTGAACATTATTCTGCAGGAACATGTCCTTCACAAGATTTCCATTTTGTTGCTGGTTCTAAGACGGGCATCTGAGATCTGGTTCTCTAAACAATGGCCTATTGGATACTTTGCGCCATACCTTATTGGACCTCATTTCGCTATCATACATCATTCAGAGTGGCGGATCTTTCACAATTTAACTAATAATTTGTCCTGATGAAGATGGAACAAGTATGAGCAATGATGCACCAAAACATGCGTCAACGTTTTTAACCGTCCAATGCTCTCCGGCCTAATGGAAGAATTGAAATTTTGATTGATTTCCTCTGGGACTTGTGATGTACAACAGGGACCTTGTTTTTAACTTGAATATCCTGATTGCATATCCTAACCAATATTTTTGTTGAATGGGAATTTTGTTTCTTGGCTTTTTTGTGGGGTTTGTTTATCTTTCACAATTATGTCATATTTCCAATTAATTATACTAACTAAAACATTTTTTTGTTGCATTATTAGACATTAGATCTTCTGTAACACTTTATTTAAAATTGGTGATGAATGGAGTAAGTGAAAGTAGTGGCCACTAATGTGATTTTTATTGTATTACCATCATCAGTATTTTGGGGTCCAGAAGGGAGAAGGTTGTTTTTCATGCCCATTAGCGACATCTGAACATCACCTAAAGAGCGCATGCATCTATTCCACGTGCGGTAACAAAATCATACTGGTACCGACTGGCCTGCCCAAGAAGTCAGGGGTGCCCAACCCAGAGCGGATGACATGCTTAGCTGCATCCTAATCATCTTGAATTGTCTGAGCTAAATTGGCCATGAACTCTTCTGAAACTGGTGTCAAAATTTCAGCAACAGAGTCCCATAATGCATGGGAGTAGCATCCTAGTGAACATCTGACATTGAGGAATCTAAAGGAAACTATACCTGATGAAAACATCCTTTTTCCGAACGCATACATCCTTTTTCCAAACGCCTCAATCCTTTTTGACTATTTACAGGGTTGCAGGGAAGGAATTGAGATGGACTCTGCTGGTAGAGGCTTGTACCGCCAGACTGTCTGGAGTAGTGGGCTGCGTAAGAAAGGTAGGGTCACCAGGAGCGGGCTTATAGCAACAGGCTTATGGAAACGTGCCACTTGTCTATTTAGCGGTGGGCACAAAAAAGGTTTTATCTAAGTGCTTATGAGGGTACCAGGAAGTGGCACATTAAATGGCAAAAGAAGTTCCAAAGTAGATTGTCTGGGTTGTAGGACCTGTGAACATGTCAGTCTTCACTTCACTACAAGGTAGTTGTCGATTCAGGACCTCAGCTCCCCTTCTGATAACCATTGTGACGGACGTGTACTATTCTGGACAAGGACTAATTGGGTCTGGAAACACCAGGCCTGTAGGTCCATATGAAAAGTGTCATCATATTGTGAGGAAAAATCATCCCCACCATCATCTTCAAATGCAAGTTGGCTCTGATGAGAGTCCTACCCAAAGAGCTGTTGGAGTACTGGAAAGAGGCCTCTAGGCAAAGGAATTGTCTTGTCTAATAAGTCGCTGGTGCTGGCATTGACAGGCCAGGAACCTGTGTGGATCATGGTGCCAGGCATGGGACCAGCTTTGGAGTTGGAGCGGGTTCAGAAGGCATTGCATGCGCAGACGGTGGGCCCAACAGTGGTAACCTGGCTGGAGGACTCCACAGATGCAGGGGACCTGAAGGCGCACCAGAAGGAACCGGTAAGGTGCCAAAGATGAACAGTATGGCATCCTTACACGTCTCACTTTGTTGGAACGTCGTCGACTGACCCGGAAACTCTGGGAGCATCGGAATCAACTGTGTAATTGGTTCCTCAGCAGATGACCGAAACTGCTGGACACCTTGACGTCCTTGCGACTTCTCAGAAGGCAAGTTGCGAGGCTTGAACGAGGCCCACTTAGACATCTTGTGTTTTTTTCATCAATTCGAACTTACATAAAAACTTGGAGCACCATGAGGACCTGTTGCAAGACCGGCCCTGAGAATGGAAGCAGCCAGGGTCCTTGCCTTCAAGCAGGAGAGGCTTTTTTGTGATTTGCAATGATGTTCGGCGACGTGTCGTAGCCCGGCTTTACAGTCCCTGATGGACTTCAGATTCACTGGGGCACGCATCCCGCATTACTTGGGTTCGTGGACCAATCTTAAACATCAGAGCAACACATCTTGTGGATCCATCACACATTTGTTTGCAACAATCCTACAAGGTTTAAAGCCTGTGGTTTAAGGAGGTGAGGGTTCCCTTGCACACTGTAGAAAAAAAGAACTCATCAACTGATGAGGAAAAGAAGGAGCTAGCTTGGTATCTGCGCCAGAAGGCATGGAAAGAAAGGAGCCAACATCAGCACACAGGGGTTGCGCTTATATGTGGCTTCAGGGTCACTTCTGGGGTGGGATAAAGTCGACACTGAGCTGCATGATGGCAACTGCGCAAGAGCAATGGTGAGAAAAAAATCTATGGAAAAGTTTGGCCCCTACGGCTATTTAAAAGGTGAGGAATCTATGGTTACATTTATCATCTGAAAAGTCCTGTAGGACCGAATAGGCGAAATGTGCTTCCCAGCTGACTTGGCTGTCAAATCATTGATGCTTTGTGAATATGTGCGCCAATGTCCACATCACAGCCTAACAGATATCAAGGATAGGCACTCTGCGTGTCAAGACAGTGGTAGCAGGCTTGGTCCTGCTGGAAAGAGCCATCGGACCTTACGGGGGCTGCGTCTTGGCCAGTGTATTGCAGATCTTAATGAATGAAACTACCCACCTTGTCAGGGACATTTTCTGCATAGCTTTCCCTTTCTTTGCCCAGGAGAATCCCACAAAACGCTGATCATCCACATGGTGTTCCTGGGTGCGATCAATGTAAAAATTAAGGCCCTTTAGGGGCCTAGCAGATTAAGCTTCTCCACCTCTTTCGAGGGGTGAGAAGGAGCAAAGAACTCTGGCAGGGTGATGGACTGCCTAATGTGAAAGGAAGTCACAACTTTAGGCAAGAAGGACGCTCAAGTCCTCAGCACAGGTCTGTCTGGAAAAGGTGGTATGGGGCAGATGCACCAACAGTCCCTGGAGGTTACTCACATGACAAGCTGAAGTGATCACAAAGATGAAGACAATCTTTAGAGTAAGCAGATGCAACTAACAGCTGTATATTGGTTCATTGGTGCACACGAGCAACCTCAAGATCAAGTTAAGTTTCCACCGCAGCATCACAAATGGTTTGGGAGGAAACGTGTATAAAGCCTTTAATAAACCATATCAAAACAGCAGAATTAAACAAAGGCGTTTGGTCCGGCAAACATAGAATGGCTTGCTGGGTCAAACACAAAACGAACAAGAGAACATTCAATAGTCTGTCTTTTAAGGGATCTGTCTTGTGAACGCCACATCAAGAAACAAACTTGTCCCAGCATAAATGGACTTTGTGGAAGTGCGTCTTTCAAGGAGGATGACATCCATCACTTCTGGCAGTAGATCAAATTCAATTAACTGCCCACGCTCAATCTCCATACTTAAAGGTGTGGATTGAGGAGCCTCAGGTGAAAGACCCTGCCCTGCTGCCAAGACATGAGATCCTCTCGAAGTGGTAGCCTGATCGGGGGGCAGATGCTTAAACTCAAAAGCACTGAATATCACAATCACTTGGTTCAATCAAGAGCCACTAGAATGGATTGGGTCCGACCATTCCTGATCTTTTTCAGGACTAGGGACAGAAAGGCATCCTGGAGTCCCATGTTCCATTCCAGTAGAAATGCATTTCCTAACAAGTGTGTTGACAGAAACTCCAACAAGTAAGACCTTCAGCACTGTGCATTCTTGGCGGTGGCAAAAAAATTTAGGCAGGGTTCTCCCCACTATTGAAAGATCCACTGTGTCATCTTGGGTGTAGGCACCATTTGTGATCCACCAGAGGCCGCCTGCTGAGCTTGTCTGCCCTGCCATTCAAGGATCCTGCCAAATGGTTGGAGACCATGGGATTGTCCTGATGCTGCAACAAACTCCAGAGATGCAGAGCTTCCTGGCACAGGACCCCACTTAGTCATGCTTGTTGCAGGACCATGTGGCGGTGTTGTCCGTTAGAAACTGCACCATCATCACTTTGATGAACAGCAGGAAGGAATTCAATGGCAGACAAATGGTCTGCAACTTCAAAAGATTGACATGGAGCCAGACTTCCACTGGAGAACAACAGTGTTGCCTCGTCTCTATGTCTCTGAGATGCCCTCCCCAACCCAGCAGTGACGCACCCATCACCATTTTCAGCTTGGGAAGGGAGCGAGGCCTGCTGCTTGACCAACAGTGTTCAAGCAGCCACCACTGCAGGTCAAAAGCCGTCTCCTAAGAAATCTGGACGCCATCTGTTTGAGTTCCTTGTTGTTGGGCCAAATGGAACTACAAGTTTTGTCATAGAGCCTGCATGTAGCACATGGTGTAGTCGACCAGCGAGATCAATCAATCAGGGGTTTCTAAAGTGTGCTACTCACCCGTTAGGGTTTCAAGGGGTGAGGGAGGCTGCAGATTTGTATTGGCACTGGGTGCATTCAAAGAGTCAAGTCTTGAGGTCCTTCCTGATTTGGGACAGCGATGGGGATTGCCTGAGGAGGGGCATGGTGTTCCAGGTGTTGGCGGCAAGGTTTGAGAAGGATCTTCCTTCAGTTCTGGTCCTACAGATCCGTGGGACGGTGGCCAGTGACAGTTGTGCGGAGCGAGAGGTCGGTTGGGTGCGTGGTTCAGGTATGCTGGTCCGGCGTTCTGGAGGGCCTTGTATGCGTGGGTGAGGAGCTTGAAGGTTATTCTTTTGTCGACTGGGAGCCAGCGGAGTTCACTCGGGTGTTGTGTGCGGTGGCTGCGGCAGAGGATGTTTAGGACCAGTCTGGCTGCGGCAATTTGAATGTTCTGGAGGAGTTTCTGGGTGATGCTAGTGTAGAGTGCGTTGCCGTAGTCTAGTCTGCTGCTGATGGGGGCGTGGGTGACCGTCTTTCTGGATTCAGTGGGGATCCATCTGAAGGTCTTTTGGAGCAGGCGAGCGAGTTGAAACATGACGAGGAGACAGCGTTGATCTGGCGGTTCATAGTGAGAGAGGAGTCCAGTATGATGCAGAGGTTGGGTGCGTGGTCCGTGGGTGTGGGAGGTGTTCCAAGAGCAGCGGGCCACCAGGAGTCGTTCCAAGTGGAGGGGGTGGATCCCAGGATGAGGACCTCTGTCTCGTCTGAGTAAAGCTTGTGGCAGCTGTCTCTCATCCAGGTTGCGACGTCTTTCATCCCGTGGAAGTTGTTCTTGGTGACTTTGGGTTTGTTGGTGAGGGAGAGGATAAGCTGGGTGTCGTCAGCGTAGGGGACAATGTTGAGTCCATGGTTTCTGATGATGGTTGCGAGTGGGGCCCTGGGGCACTCCGCAGCTGATCTCTGTAGGTTCTGAGAGGTACGTGGTAGTCTGAACCGCTCTGTTCGGCCGGTGTCTAAGGAGTGGATCTAGTCCAGGGCTTTGTCGCGCATGCCAGCGTCATGGGGTCTTGTGCTTAGGGTTTGGTGGGAGACTGTGTTGAAGGCTGCCGAGAGGTCCAGGAGGGTGAGGTCCATGGTTTCGCACTGGTCGAGGAGGGAGAGGATGTCGTCGGTGGTGGTGAGGAGGGCAGTCTCGGAGCTGTGGTTGCTTTGGAAACCTGATTGGGAGATGTCCAGAACGTGGTTGGCTTCGATGAACTCAGCAAGCGGGACATTGATGGCTTTTTCGTTGACCTTGGCTTAGAAGGGGGGCAGTGAGATGGGCCTGAAATTCTTGAGGTCCGTCGGGTCCGCCGAAGGCTTCTTCAGCGTTGTGTTTCCAGTCATCGGGGAAGGTGGCGGTTTCAATGGAGCAGTTGATGGTGCGGTGTAGCTCGGGTACGATGGCGGCTCTATGGAAGATGTGTTGCGGACAGGGCTCTGATGAGCTCCGGAGTGAATGCTCTTCATGGCTTGAGGGTGTCGTCCGTGGTGAGCAGCGTCCAGTTGAGCAGAATCTGCTAGGGGGTGGCGGCATTGGTTGCGGCTGCGGCACTGGGATGGTCTTGGGCGTCGAAGCTGTAGTAGATCTGGTAGATATTGTGGTGGAAGAAGGTGCTGAGTTTGTTGCAGAGGTCTTGGGAGGGTGGGACGTCTGTGGTCTCGCTGTTGGGCTTGGAAAACTCTTTAATAATAGCAAAGAGTTCTTTGCTGTTGTGTGCAGTGGCGTTGACTCTGTCTTTGAGGGACATTTACTTTGTGGTTTTGATGAGGTGGTGGTGTATGGTGGTGGCTGCTTTGAAGGCGGAGTAGGCTTCCGGGGTTTTGTTGTTCCTCCATCTCTTCTCGAGCCATCTGCAGGTGCTCTGGACTCTTAAGGGTGGGGGTGAACCAGCTTGCTTTCTTGACATGTTGTTTGCTGGGGGGTTCTTGAGGGGAGCCAGGGCAGTTGGCGAACAATTGATGGAGGTTGTCTGCTGCTGTGTTGGTATCTGTGGAAGCCGGTGGCAGGGTTCTGCTGAGAAAGGGGAGATGTTCTCTGGAGACTTTGTTCCTGCTTCTGTGGGGGAAGCAGTGGGCGTGGTGGTGTACAGTGGGTTTGGTGAAGGGTAAATGAATGCAGTGATGGTCGGTCCAGAGGAGTTTGGTGGTGTGGCTGAAAATAATGCTGTCGCTGGAGGTAAAGATGAGCCGAGTCTGTGTCCTGCTGTGTGTGTGTTAGAGGTAACTAGCTGCTTGAGTCCTACATTAGCAAGGTTCTCTAGGAGGGATGAGGTGTTCTGGTCATTGGGGTTTTCCAGGTGGAAGTTGAGGTCGCTGAGTAGGGTGTAATTGGTGGACGCGGGAGCCTGGGGTGCGATGAAGTCAATGATGGCGTTGGTGAAGGGAGTCCAGGGGCCGGGTGATCTATAGACGAGGGTGCTACGGAGGGTGGTGTTTGGGTTGGTGTGGATCAGGAAGTGAAGGTGCTCCATGAAGGTCGTTGGGTCGTCCGAGTGCTTGGTCAGGCGAAAGGTGTTTTTGTGGACAATGACGATGCCGCCCCCTAGTCGGTTGGCGCAGTCCTTGCGGATGATCTTGTAGCTGTCGAGGATGGCGTGGCGATGTCTGGCGCGGAGCTGGGGTTGTTCCAGGTTTCCATAAGGAAGGCGACATCGGGCGAGGCGGAGTCGAGGAGGTCCCAGATCTCTATGGTGTGTCTGTGCAGGGATCGAACGTTGAGGTGGATGCAGTGGAGGCGGTTGGGTGCAGTGAGGGTCAATCCGGCAGGTGGAGTGCAGAGGTGGGTGAAGGTGTAGTGGCAGCGGTGGCAAGTTAAGAGTCCGTGGGTGTCGTTTGGCGAGAAGAACTGGCAGGCGGTGTTGCGTCCGAGGTTGTGTGTGTGGAGGGTGCTGGAGTCGTAGCGGGGACGAGTCCGAGGACCAGGGTCCTTGGTGCTGGGCGTGGACAGGCCCAGACGGACTTGCATTTGGCGCGACAGCAGCACGGCCACGCAGTGGCCGCCATTAAGTAGTATGAGGGGGAGGGCTGGACAGCTGGAAGGTGGGGAACGGTAAACGCTGCGTGGGAAAGGGGCGGGCCACGAGGGTCCACAGCGGTGCGATAAAGGGAGAGGTGAAAGTGGGAAAAGTGAAGAGTTATGTTATGTTATCGGGTTTATAAAGCGCAACAGCTGCCCCAGCAAAGAGGCGTCCCGGCGCTGAAACAGCAGAGGGGTGACCGAGCTCGAAGAGGGCCCAGAGAGACCTACGGGGTGGGGAAGAGAAAGGTTTTAATGGCTTTCCTAAATTCGAGGTAGTTATTGAGCCCTCGAATGTGGGCCGGCAAAGAATTCCAAAGGATGGCCGCTCTGTTCCGGAAGGAACGACCTCCGGCGTGAACCCTTCTGGCTCGGGGGACCACCACCAGGCATTGTCCCATGGAGCGGAGCTGGCGGGTGGGGACGTAGGGTGAAAGCTGGTTGGTCAGGATATCCGGAGATGCCAGTTTCAAGATTTTAAAGGCAATACAGAGTGCCTTAAACTCGATTCGCCTGGCCACGGGCAACCAGTGGAGGCGGCGAATGGCGCTGGTCACTGAACAGACTCTACGCAGACCGAGGAGAGTTCTTGCGGCCGCATTCTGGACTCTCTGTAGCCTCTGTATTTCTGACTTGTTCGCTCCCAGATACAGTGAGCTAGCGTAATCAAGTCTTGGCATAATCGGTGCCTGGATGATGATCTGCCTAGTAGGGGCATCAAAGAAACCCAGGATGGGCCTGAGTCTACGCAACAATCCGAAGCAGGTTCCCGCCACCTTTTTAGTTTGAGTCTGGAAGTTAAGCGAAGCGTCCATCCAGACCCCTAGATTCTTCACTACTTGCTTGGGGGCAGGAGCAATACCTAGGCTTTTGGCCACCAGTGCTCATTCCATAGATCATGGTCCTTTCCCACCAACAACACCTCCGACTTGTTGGCATTCAGTTGGAGACAATTGGTGGTCATCCACTCGGCGACTGCCGCAAGATCACCTTGAAATTTCATGGCGTCCTGCTTGGAGACGCTCGAGAGACCACCACCAACTGTGTGTCGTCGGCATAGGAGACCATGGTCAGCCCTCTACTCTTGGCAACTTCGGCCAGAGGTGGAACGTAGAGATTGAAAAGCAGAGGGCTCAGGGAAGAGCCCTGTGGTACCCCATGGCTTAAGGGACGCATGCTAGAGGTAAAGGGGGGGGGCTATCACCTGAAACATCCTATCCGCAAGGAAAGATGCCGGCCACTTCAGGGCAGAGCCAGTGACTCCCGCCTCCTCAAGGCGTTGTAGCAAAATGGCGTGAGACACTGTGTCAAACGCGGCACTAAGATCCAGAAGGATCAGTGCCGACGTCTGCCCAGCGTCTAAGGCTTTCCAGAGATGTTCAGATACGGGCAAAAGCGCTGACTCGGTGCTGTGGCCAGGGCGAAAACCATTTTGGGAAGGATCGAGCCTGTTGTTGGAGTTTAGGTGATCCGTGAGGAGAGAGTTAACATAGGCCTCCGTGATCTTTGCAGCCCAAGGTAGCAAGGAGATTGGCCGGAAGTTTTCTGGCTTTTTAGGGTCTAAAGAAGGTTTTTTGAGCAGTGGTATCACCCTGGCCTGTTTCCAAGCAGTAGGCACGACCGCAGAGCTGAGGGACCCGTTGATCACCTGTTCCAAAGGACGTAGGATGGTGGGTACAATTTTCCGAAATTGGTCGGGCTTTAGTGGATCGACTGGCGAGCCCGACTAGACTTTAGAGCAAAGGGAGAGTAATAGATCCTGCGGAATAGGGGGAAAAGCCTCTAGCGTGACATTGATATGATTGCAAGATGCCTCAAGGGGGCCAGGTTGGACCATAGGGAAGTATTTATAAATGTCTTCTACCTTCCTAGTAAAGTAGGCGGCAAGCTCTTCACACTGCTGTCAGAAGTGATCAGTGGTCCTGCGACGTCTTTCTGAGTTTTGAGGCCTGTGACTATCGAGAAGATGCTCTTCGCCGGGTTAGTACTTTTCCTAATTTGCTCGGCATAAAATGCTGCGCGCTCAGCTTGGATGGCCCTGTGGTATCTCCTTACGGCAGCCCAGTAAAGATCCTTCAAGGTTGGGTCAAAATCCCTTCTCCAGGTTCTCTCCAGCTTTTTACAGATTTTACGCAAAGCAGCTAGTTTAGTGTTGTACCATGGGTTAGATTTAGATTGACGATTCCTGGACAATTTAGCTGGGATAAGGCTATCCAAGGGCTGACTGATCCAGTTGGTAAAGACCAAATTGGCCTCGTTGGGGTCAGCCGGAAAAGCTGGGGAGGTAGCGGAGAGGTGGGATTGGAATTGGTCCCAATTCAATTTATGCCAGGGGCGTTTGAGAGAAAATGTTTGCACTGAATTACGCACGGGTGTGACGCCCTGAATGGACATAGGGACTAAAAAATGATCCGACCAAACCATCGGAACGGGGGGCAGGACAGTAAGAAAAGCTAGATTAGTTAAAACTGGGTCTAATAGGTGGCCAGCTGAGTGCGTTGGGCCCAAGACCTGTTGCTCAAGCTGACACGCTGCAAGATCGGCCAAAAGATTAGTCACTTCGGGGTCATAATAATTATCGAAGTGCAAATTAAGGTCTCCTGTGACTGTGAAATTGGAGGCATTGACCGCCAGGGCGTTAACTGTCTCGGTGAGAGCTTCCCTGAACACTTTAGAGGGACCTGGGGGTCGGTAGATAAGTAAGCCTGTCATAGTGTAGTTGGGGTTGAGGGTGATTTTAAAATGGGCACATTCGCAATCGGCAACAGGTTGCTTTATAAAAGTGCAAAGGTAGCCGGTTTTAAGAATGACCGCAATGCCCCCGCCTCTCGTTGCTCTGTTGAGGGTATGTATTTTATATCCTTCCGGGAGTGCGAGCACTTGCTCCGCGCCCATGTCCTCCGATAGCCAGGTCTCTGTAAGAAACAGAACGTCAGGGGACTCAGCTTCCAGGAGATCATGAACATCGGCAAAGTGTTTAGCTAATGAGCGGCAGTTAAGGTGGAAAACGGTCGTGGAGTTGCCAAGAGGGGGGCTGCTAAGCTTTGCCGGGCTGACAGACACGAAGCCACAGCATTTGCAGCCAAAGGGACCCTCTAAACCATGCAAACTAGATTGTTTGCACCTGCCCACCCATGTCCTAATTGCAAGCAGCTCATTCGGAGTGTAAATGTATCTCATTTTGTCTAAGTTGGCAGCCTGTCTGGCGTCTGGTGGCGAACGGGCGCAGACGGGCTTGCCGGCGGCGCGCCCGCTGCGTGCGTCCGCTGCACGGGCCGAGCACCCATGCTGCTTTTGTAGTGCCCCCGATAGCGGAAATGAGGGGAGGAAGGCGGAGCAACGTCCCTCCACAACAATCAGCTGAAAGCTGCGGTGGACCGGGGACGGCGGGGAAGGTGTGCAAAGAGTGCAAGTAAGCTTCGTTTTTTTTAAAAATGAACAGACAGAGAATACAAATAATTAAAACCAAGCAGTAAAGTAGGCTAAAATTCAGCTACAAACAATGGTAACTCGCTGAGTGATGCGCTGTCTAAAGAGAGAAAAGTGGAAAAAGAAAAGAACAGCAGAAAAGAAAGTGGAAGGAGAAGGGAAAGGAGTCCAAAAAAGAGGGAGAGAGGGCAGAACAGATGTATAGCAGAGATGCTCTACCACTGGACCACCAGGGATGAGGCGCAGGCGGAAGCCTGCGGGTGGAGGAACTCACTACCTAACAAGGGTCAGTGGGTCTGCAGGGCAGCAACTACTGACCAGCTCCAGAGATGTAGGAGGCCAAGAGGCCTCAGAGGTGCTCTCACCGACATCCAGGACCGAGGAAGAAACATCAGGATCATAGCCCAAATGTCCTGGACATGCTGCGGTGAAGAGAAGACCTTCAATTGCACTGTGTCCATTATAACCCCAATGAAAGGCAAACTCTTTGAAGGGCTCAGGTGCGACTTCAATTAATTGAAAGTGAGCTCCACAAATATGGAGAGGTTCACCATCTTCTGGAGGTTGTCCAAGACTGACTGTGCCGAGCTCATCTTCAGAAGCTAGTCTCGAGATGTGTGAAACATAGTATACCCAAACTCCGAAGGTGTGCCACAATCACCGCCATCACTTTTATGAACAACCCAGGAACACTGGTCAGGCCAAAGGGGAGCACTGCAAAATGGAAATGCTCCTGGCCAACTGTAAGAAAGAGTGGGAATACAGAAGTGGTGTATGAAAATAGGCGTGGTCCAAGGATAGCATCCAGTCTTTTAGGTCTGGAGAGGCCAAGATCTGGGCCAAAGTGAGCATTTAGTTTGTTCTTCCAGAGGAAGGCACTCAGAATTTGAAGGTCTAACATAGGGTAGAAGACACTCTTCTTTTCGGCACAAGAAAATAGCAAGAGTAACAACTTACTCCTCATTGTGAGTCCGAAATACTCTCAACAGCATCTTTGGAGAGCAACACATGCACCTCCGGCAGTAGAATGTAGAGGTGGTCCACCGAAAGCTGATCGGATGTTGGGGGAAGATGTGGTTGAACAAACAGAAAAGGAAGGGCATAACCATGCTGAAAGGTCTGTATGAGCCATCTGTCTGACGTGATGGATCACCATCCTGGGAGAAAATACAGAATCCTACCCCGAACATAATGGGCATGTGCCGCTAATGGCACACTAAAGCGGATTAGAGACCGTTGTCACACGGAAGGGGGGGCTGGTCCCTCTGCTGGCCTCCACAAAGCCTGCCAGATCACCATGCTCAGGTTCGACAGGACTCAAGTGACTGCTGCAGTGGATGGGAAGATTGACGCTGTATGTACGTCAGCCCCATGCAGTAGCCCCAGAATTTACTAAACTGATGTGGAGGCTGGTTGGCGCAAGTCAGAGCGAACAAGAAGCGTGCAATGGCTCTACAGTCCTTAAAACGCTCCAGGGCAGAATAATGTTTTTTCACCTAAAAGGCATAAGCCATTAAAGGCTTGCACCTCTACAGAAAACCCTGTTAAACACATCTATGTGCGACAGCAGAGTACAACGCTGGTGTCAACTTCCCTTCCAAGGCAGTCAGGATTATCAGACCAGCACAAATTATGTATTTGGCTGCATCCTGTCCATCAAGAATTGTCTGAATCAGAGAGGCTCTGAGGCCTTTTAGGACCGGCAGCAAGATCTCACCGGGCATGTTCTAGGGGGCATGTGCACAGTGACCCTGCAAACAGACTGCACTGACCAATCTCAGAGCCAGGCTGCCCGAAGAGAACAATTATTTCCTTAATGCCTCAATCCCCTTGGACTTGCTATCCGGAGGAGTCGTGGGGAAAGAATTAGGGTTAACCTTACTAGTTGAAGCCTGAACCACCAGGTTCTCTTGAGTAGGATGTTTCTTGAGAAAATTACGTCACCAGGAGCCGGTATGCAATTCCTGGGAACCTGCTTATTCACTGTTATTCAGAAATAGGGCTTTGAACAAGTGCCCAACAAATTATCAGTGGGAGCCTTTGAAGGAAGGCAAAGGATCAGACTGGCGCCTGGTTATATTCTAAAAGTGAGGAATGTGCGGTTAGAAGTATCCTTCATAAATATATTTATGCGAAATATACATAACCAATCACATTAAGATAAACCTAAAAAGGAACATTTTACCCAATTACTCATAATTACCGCTGTAAATGGTTCTGGCCGAAACACTATCCCACATAGACTGCTACAGCAAGAATGAAGAAATTCAGACTAGGCTGATCAAGCTTCAACCTGGTGCTGCGTGTATATCTGTGATACTGGTGTGATGCTTAACTATTGTGATAGTCTGTACCAATGGCAACATACTAAGATGATCTCCTACAAAATGAGACAAGAGAAAAGCTCATCCACTTCTACTTCCTCCTTCCTTCTTATCAAACATTCAAACCCATTTTTATGCTTGGTACACAGATACACTAAACAAGAAACATGCTTTATAAGATGTGTTCCAAATGTTTGGGTAAATGGGACAAACTTTCATGTTTAGAGAACTTAGTTGTAGGAAACTGGGTTTTTGTTGCAGCCCCCTCCCCCCTCCCCCTCCACTACTTTTGTGCAACTCTGGCAAGGTGCACTGGGTGCCTGCTAATCAGGTCACCAGTACCAGTGTTCTTTACCTAAACTGTACTATTGTTCCACAATTGGCACCCCTTTAGGATCCCTGTAAGTGCGTAGTATGTGGTACCTCTGGTACCTAGGGCCTTGTAACTACAGAGTCCCTAAGGGCTGTAGCACAAATTGTGCCACCCTAAGGGGCCCCTCATCAAGCTCATGTAAACTGCCATTGCAGCCTGCGTGTCTTGGTGCACAGAAAAATGAAGATTCAACATGGCATACACCCCTGGATGCCATGACTGCAAAACACTGCACGTGGTATAAATAAGTCACCCCTACAGCAGGCCTTTCAGCCCTTAGACAGGTTGCACTATATACATCTGTGGGCATATCTGCAGAACTGGATGGAGCCCTGTGATATCTAAGTTCAACCTTAGATACCACAAGTACACAGGGAAGCCATACTGAGTGCATGGACTGGTTACTCGTCATTACAAATTTCTCAGCTACATGACGACTTCACTGTACCCCAAGGTGTTTGGTGACAAACACCACGTCTTAATAAACCCACACTGATGCCAGTGCTGGATTTATTAAATGCGCCCAGATGGCACCTTAGAGGTGCCCCCTTATAACCCCTAGTGTGTTCGTTGACTAGTCTCGACCAGCCAGCCACCCTAGACAAGTTTCTGACCCACTGAGGTGAGAGCCTTCGCTCTCGGAGGTAAGGAACAAAGCCTGCTCTGGGTGGAGGTGTCCACACCTCCTCCAAGCAGGAACTGCATTCAAGGGCAGGAAGCTTCAAAGGGCCTGCCGCCTTTGTTATGTGATCCAGGTCTCTTCAGATAGTGGAGATGCCCACCCCCCTGTCCTAACCCCACTTTTTGGCAGAAAGACAGGTGGGAAAATTAGTTCGATTAGGAGGTGTGCCCACCTTCAGCTGGCACCAACCATAAGGTAGACCAGTTGATGTGGACCCCACTCTTCAGATTTCCCCATCTTGATCTGGCGGGATTCGTTTTCTAGGGTCAGGGTTATGCCCACTTCCAACAGAAGTGGTCATATAGATGGTTTATACACCCTAAAGGTAGGTAGCCCATTGGCTACTAACTGTCATTCCCTTTAATTCCTCTAAATTGAGCATTTAGGTGACATCCCTAAACCCAAGAACTCAGATTCGACAGATCAAGAGAAGACGGACGAAGAAGAGTCACTGCCTGGTGAGAAAAGCGGAGACCTTTTGGCGCAAAACCCTGCCTGCTCGCAACTCTCTCGACAATCACGACAGAATCACTCATCCTGCAGGTTGGAGAACTACTAAAAGCCTTGGGTAGTCTGTCAGCACTTCGAAAATCGCATACAGTCTCCCTTGGAGTAGAAGAGCTACTCCCCTGCAGTCCGCAGGCACAGACCCCAGAGTCTGGTCCACCGCCTTGCGGCTCCCCAGCCCGACCATCGCCGCAGACGACCAGGAGAAGCTACTTGTGCTCTGGAAAGTGAGATCTGTCTCCCACTGAGTGTGAAGACACCAGGACCAACCGGAGCCGTGCAGCACCAACACCCAGGGTACCGGACACCCTGCATCAAACACCAACAGTGAATCCAGTCCAGATTCCCACTGCACCACGACCGAGCAGCCGTCAAGAGAAGTCGGCACCACTGAGACCCATTTTGTGAGTGGCCCAGCTGACCCGATTTTGCTCCTGCCAGCGGTATGCCTTGAACTGCAAGGAACATCTCTGCGCACCAGCCCTGCTGCCCTAACCACTCTGCACCTGAGCTGCCTGGCCCGGGTACAGAAGAACTGGCTGTGCCCCCTTGCGACCTAAGCCCCTGTTTGGGAGCTCTTGGACTTGTTTCACCTGTGCAGCCTATATCTAGGTGCCCCCCTTCACCGTAGCGTGTCCAGCTACAACCTAACCAGCACCCCGCTCCTGGTAAAAACCGGCCAGTTCCCAAGGAACTGCAGGTTGTACTTTGGACCTTGCCACACTACAACTCCAAACCCTGAAGGTGAGCCCTTGAAACCGACTGTACCTACCTTTTTTGCATCCCTGACCTTTCCACCCTGTGCCTAAAAGCACACAGGTTTGAACACTTTACTTACCTGTGTGAATTTCTAACAAAAACAGTATTTACCTTTGAACGAAGTTCTTGGTTTTTAAACATATATAAAAAGAAGTGTTATTTTTCTAGTTTGGTCTCGGATTTATTTTTTGTGTGCGTCTCATTTATTACCTCTGTGAGTACAACAAATGCTTAGCACTACCCTCTGATAAGCCTAACTGCTCGCCCACACTACCACAAAAGATTGCATAAATATTATCTACTTTAACCTCTGTAAGACAATTGGGGGATCCACTAGACTCTCTACCCAGTGTAGTTCTTTTTAGCGCACTATATAGAGAGCCAGCTTCCTGAATTAGTGTTACCCCCTTCCCTGTACTCAAAGTTTATATCCATCGATTTTATACTAAATGTAGAAGTGGCGCAGAGAGGCTGGGTGACTAAAATAGAAGCCATAGTGGAAAGGAGCACACCTCCCACTGATTGAATATACTAGTGAAAGGGAAACTTGAAGGAGAGGAGAAAAGACAAGAGTAAGGAAGGAAGGTGTATATTGCCATCTCTGACACTGAATGTGAATTAAGTAGTAGGAAATCATTGAGGAAAGCTAATATGTGGAACTAAAATAGGGATTACAAAGTAGAAGGTGGAAGTTCAGACCTCAGATCACAGAAAAGTAAACTGAGGGCTGTGGTTTGTTCCCTGTGAAATTACCCCACCCTCATTGAAAGGATAGACATTGAAGAGCAAATTAAAGAAACTAAATAAAAGAATTAAGATCTTATGGTCAACAAACTAGGAGAACCACTGAAAAATCTAAAACAAGTCTACAGATCCAGAAAATAGTGAAGGTTCGTAACCAGGCCCCTAGAATGATGTGAAAGAGTCAATGCCATTAAGCAGCGAATTACAGCTAGAGCAGCGTTTCCAAAAGTGAGTCGCAAAAGTCCTGGTCTATAGGTATGCAATATTAAAAAAGATTAGCCCTGTTTGTGCAGCAGTGCAAAGGCGCCTAAGTCCAGTTTCAAAACAAACTCTTGCCAGTGTTCCCAATTACAACTACTTGTGAACCTCCCAATATTTATTGCTGATTTTTGTTACTTCACAAAGCCATTGCAACAGAGAATGGGCTCACTATATTTGATCATGCACACATATCCTACTTGTGAGTGGCTTTCACATAAATTACGTCATATGGATGAGGTTTTACAACCAGAGCTGCCAACATTGGATCTGAGGAACCAGGTTTGAGTCCCGGCATTGGCTCAACATCTTTTGATACTGGACAAACCACTTAATCTCCTATTCTTATACTCAAATGTATCTAACCTTGTGTAATGTAATCTTACTTTACTTATTGCCCATTATGCCGACTGGCATGTAGGGCAGAAACAAAGGCCACCCGCTTCTGTCGGTCTAGGGCAAGTTTCTGTACGGTGCCCCAGCTGTGGTTCAGTGTCTTCATTTCTGTTTCCACAGTTCATTTCCAGGAATTCTTTGGCTTGCCTCTCTTCCGACTGCCTTCTGGGGTCCAGAGCAGATCTTTTCTTGTGATGGAGTCTTGCACTCTATTGATGGTGTTTCCTATCCATATCCATCTTTTTCTCAAACAATGGTGTCCATGCTCTCTTGCATGCATCTGGTGAGTAGTTCCTAGTTGGAGATGAGTTGCAGCCACAAAATGAGCAAGATTCTTATCAGGTTGCTAGTGTGGAAGGCTGACAGTTTGGTGATGTTGCTTTTTGTCTTTCACCCACATTGTGATACATACAAAACTGTGGACAGTACACAGCTCTGGTCAAGCCTCAGCTTGGTGTTGGTGCTTCACTGAAATGACCTTCACACATTATTCAGCATCTTGAAGGCATTCCTAGTCTTGTTCAATCAGCTTTTGTTGTCACTGCCTGCCCTTTATCCTGTCTGATAGGTCAGAAAGCTCTTCAGTCCTAGCTAGACCCTGCAGATACACCTTCATTAGTGAACGGTTTGGTATGTTGAGCGTCAAGACTTCTGATTGTTTCGCGTTGATCTTCAGACCCGCTTGCAGTGCATAGATGTGAAGGTGAGACGTCTTTTCCTGCATACGCTGGTGTGTAAGAGAGCAAGGCTAGGTCATTTGCATAGTCAAGTTCTCCAGTGTAGAGAATAAGGTCCATCTGATGTCTCTGGCTTGGTTTTCTATTATGCATCGCATCACCCAGTTGATGACTAGGTTGAAGAGCAACGCTGACCTCACGCATCCTTGTCTCACCGAGCTTGACTTCGAAGCTATATTCACTATCTATCATCTTGCAGGTAAAATTATCATAGAAGCTCTTAATGAGGAGAACTATCTTCTGCGGTATGCCATAGGTTCTCAGGATACGACCCAGGCTGTCACAGTGGATACGGTCAAAGGCTTTCTCAAAATCAATTAGGGTTGATGTATAGTTGTCCCTGCCACTCTGCTCTATGATTTGTAGAGTACGGATCTGATCAACACACCTCCTGCCCTAGCGGAACCCAGCCTGTTCTTCTCTTAACTGCCTGACAACAGCATCAGAAATGCGCTGTATAGTGATTTTCTTCAGGATTTTCTTCGGGAACGAGAGGAGGGTGATTCCAGGCCAATGGCTGCAGTTAGGTAATGTTCCCTTCTTTGGAATCTTGACAATGATGTTGTGGCTCCAGTCATCTGGTACTTTCTTTCCCCCCCAAATCGATGTGAACCGGGATTGAAGGATCCTGGCTGATATTTCAGGGTCTGCCATGAACATTTCTGCATTCAGGTTGTTTTGGCCAGCAGCTTTTCTGTTTCTAAGAGATCGGATGGCAGTGACGATCTCTTTCTTTTGTGGTGGGGCGCTGTTTACATTTTGTGGTGGTGGGGCAGTGTTCAAATCGAAGTCTGTCTCTGCTTCTTGGATGTCTGCTTCACATGTTGGTACTGGTCTGTTCAAGACATCCAAGTGTTCGGCCAAGCGTGCTCCCTGCTCTCTCTGTTGTGAGTAGTCTGCACCTTGCTTGTCCATAATAGAGGTGTTGTATGTTGCACACTGACTATCTTTGTGATCTTGAAGACCTAATGTAATCTGGTGCTCATCTTTAAAAAAATATATATATATGCGCAAAAAAGCAGCAGAGAACTCTGGGTACTTCCCAAGTTTAGGTGGAGAGCAGCTCCTGTACAGAGCACCCAACAACACCAGCGACACTCTAAATTTGCTGACCTCAAATGTCTGCTTTTCTATCAAAGTTTTAAGCATAGGATTAGCACATTGCCATTCACGGCGAGATAGAAAGGGACAAAGTATATATATATATATATATATATATATATATATATATATCTCTCTCTCTCTCTCTCTCCAGAAAGACTACCCAGATCCTTTCCCGGCGGCAAGGGAAGAAAGTGTCACCACGATCGTAGTGAGGTTTCTTGGAATTTATTTCGGATATCATTTCCAACAGTGAAAAATGTAGCAACAGGCGGCCGATGCATTTTGCCTTCAACTGGACCATAGAATCCATACGCATAAACAGTCTATTTAAAGTCATATTACGTGCTAGTCCATCACCACTTTTCATTAAAGGCAACTAGAGCGTTCATGGTGTTTTCACAAAAACAGTCAAGTTCATGCCACCATTTTGTTCACTTAATTTTCAACAAGTGTTTACATCAACCTGCTCAGTACAATACCACACTAATTATTGTTGAGTACATTTCAATCTGTTTGTTTTTTCTTCAAATTAACACTTTGTTGATTACAATTACAGTACAATTTTATCATGATCTTTATCAGCTGCAGACAGTATAAAATGATAAGATGTTGGTATATGCAAGCTTGTTTATGCATTCATATGAACTTTTCAGCACTTTTCAGTTCCATCAATGAACTGCTTAGGAGGTAAATGCATAGTGCTAAATGTGCGAGGGACTAATGCCAAAGGCATTCATGTAAATGTACTGAGATTCAGTTCTTTTGTATTCTAGAGTGCTAGTGCTTGAAAAGATATGCATTACGTGTATATATATGTCACATCTCTTCAATGCACAGGACGTTTTGATTTTATATGATCAATATAAGAAATATATACATCCACATTCATTTTGTATAGTTGTGCTGTTGGGGTGGGCGGTTAGTTGTGATGTATGGGCAGACACTAGTTGAAAATGGGGGTGTTTACCCAGGGTGGCCAGAAATGCAAAGTTGGGATATTACATTTCCGATTCTTTTGTTTTGTGCAGCAGTCATTGTGCATCATGAAGCGCAGGGGTGGGAGTGATCGGGGGAGGGGGCGGGGTGTCTAGATGACGAGCCTATCATTAGCCGGATCGTCATGGCTGACACTATACGGATGTTAACATGGAACGTGCGGGGGCTCACCTCTTTTGTAAAAAGATAAAGGGGACACACATATCTCAGGCGGCTGAGGGTCTATATTGAATTCTTACAGGAGACTTACCTCCTTGAGGCTGAAGCTCAGAAACTTAGTTAAAAAAAGGGTGAGGACAACTGTACTCCTCTACTTATTCCTCCTATGCCCGAGGGGTATCTATTTGGGTAGCTCCAGGAGTTCCTTTTTTTCCCATCTCCTGGGGCAGATGGCGGATGTAGAGGGACGTTATATATTGTTGCATGGTATACTGGATGATCGAGAGCTATGCTTGCTAAACGCCAATGCTCCTAATATTGATGATGGAGAATTCTTTGGGCAACTAGAAGCTGAGCTGATTCCTTATACTGGCTTGCCAACTGTTTGAGGCGGGAGACTTTAATTGTATTCTGGATGGGCAACTAGATAGACACCCGCCCAGACTGGGCATGAAGCCTCGCATGATGGCGGGGTTGCAGGAGGTTATGGCTCGGCTTCAGTTTGTGGAAGTGTGGCGGGAACTTCACCTCGGGGCACAAGAATATTCATGTTACTTTCCCACACATGGTACACACAGTAGACTAGACCGCTTTCTCCTAGCTAACGACGGGGTTCTTGATGTTGTGAAAGCATCCTATCAAGTACGATTCCTTTCAGATCATGCTCCACTGATTCTAGACTGTGGCATGAGAAGTCACCGATCCAGTATCCCCCTGTGGAGGTTCCGACCCGAGGCCCTGTGGGATCCAGAATACGCTATTGATATACAGGACACACTCCAGGGCTACTTTAGCAAAAACTGGACCTCCACGGGTTCTCAAGGCGTGGAATGGGAGGCATTAAAAGTGATCATTAAAGGGCCGAGCCTTAGTAAGACGTATGGTATTAGAAAAAAGCTAGAACGGGAGATGGGGGACAAGTAGAAACAACTGGTAGAACTGCAGAGTCGGGTGCAGGGGCGGGGGCGAAGAGATATCGCTGACTGAGGCTTACAAGGCTCTGACAGATGTCTGTGATAGACTGAACTGTCACGTCCAGAAAGACTACCAGCAACGTTTCCATAGAGACGGTGACAGGTGGGGCGAATATTGGCTTGGCTACTTAAGAGAGAACACCCACACCCACAATTTTTACCTTGCGGGGACCAAATGGAGCACTGATCATGGATCAAACAGCTATTACCCAGCTCCTGCATATCATCTGATTGGGGTATATACTGCCCCGACCTCGGGGAGCACACTGGGGTGGAAGAGTTCCTGGATTGGGTGACTGTCCCATGGCTGATGTAGGCCCAGGTGGAGGGACTTGGCGAGATCATAACTCTGGAGGAACTGAGGAAAGCGCTCTGGGACATGGCAAGGGGAAAATGTCCGGGCCCTGACTGACTTTCAGCCTATTATTATCAGGCCCATTCTACTACATTGCTCCCAGCTCTGTTGGAGACTCTTTTGGAGGCACACGGACTTGGAATACTCCCAATGCACATAAGGGAGACGGTTATACCTATGCTTCCGAAACCAGGTAAGGACCTAGTTGACCCGAGCTCATACAGACCGCTTTCTATGCTCAATGTTCAGCTGCTTGCAAAGGTCTTGGCTCTTCGGTTGGGTCGAGTTGTGTTGCACCTGATAAATGAGGATCAGTGTGGTTTTGTGCCAAGCAGGTGCTCCCACATGAACCTAGGATGACTCTCACATGTAATGCATAAAACTCAGGTGTCCGAATTTCCAGCTGCCCTGGTGGCCTTGGACATAGAAAAGGTCTCCTGGCCATACCTCTGGGAAGTTTAACGTCATATGGGAGTGGGGACCATGTTCCTGTTGTGGGTCCAACTCTTGTATAGCTCACTCACTGCAAGAGTGCGTTTGGGTGCTGAAGTATCAGTCATTTAGAATTGAGAGGGGTACACAGCAGGGCTGCCTTTTGTTGCCACTCCTGTTTGCAATGGTGATGGAGCCACCGGCGATATACCTGAGGGGGGCACTTCCTTGCCCCTTTTGTCTTGGACACATATGGATTAATCTCATCTTTCCAGAAAAATCTAAATTGGCAGTGGTAGGATATTCATTTGCAGAGCTGACTTCCGAGCTATCAACAGTTTCCGGTATCTCTTTGTGTCCAAGAGCCATGTCCATTGCTTCCATGTTTCTCATGGTATCATACTTTCTTGCGAATGTATAGATTTTCTCAATCACGTAATCTAATCGGTCTTTATTGAACTTTCTAGCTTTTCTAATTTCTACTTCTCATATGGACTTTCTTTTCCATTTGTTGCAGCACTTTTTAATTCTTCATTGGTTTTATACTTCTCCAGTTCTAGTACTAATTTATGAATTTTTGCGACCGCTTTTTCTAATTTTCTTCCAGCATGTATAATGAGAGTTCTCATTAATTTGAACAAGCATTCTGTTGTATCATTTTGCCAGCTCTTTACAAGATCTTCATCTAGATGACTTAGCGTAGGCATTAGGAGGAAGGGTGTGGGTGTGTGGGAGTAAAAAACGAAGGAGGGAACCGTGGGTAGTTCCCAAGTTTAGGTGGAGAGCAGCTCCTCTATATGGAGCACCCTACAACACCACTGACACTCTGAATCTGCTCACCTCAAATGTCTCTTTTTCTAGCAATAGGATCCTATGCTTAAAGGCTTTGCTGTAAAAATGACAAAAGGACTAGTCCCTTTCTAGCTCGCCATGGATGGCACTTTGCTAATCCTATACTTAACTTTGGTACTGCATTTGTTGAGGGACCTGAGGCACTTGTCCTATTTGGGGATGAGAAAGTACCAGGAGCACACTTGACATGGTGGTGGAGCGGCACTTGTTCTATAGCTCCTTAGCAAATGAGTGTCTCTACTTCCTTCTGAAGGAGGCGCTGGTGCTCTCAGGAGAGTGTGTGTCTGCGGGTAGGGATATTTACTCCAGTATTGGAACTTTCATAGATTCACATGCTTGAATCATTCCCCGTCGTCATGATGGGAGTCCCCGGTACTTAAAATAGTAGTAGTAGTAATAGTAGACTTAAATAGTCATAATACACTAATAGGTATAGACGCACAAGTTACTAACTTGTGTAACGATATATCTGTAAGAGACAGTAGTTAGTGACAGATTCCTTACCTTAGAATATCCCCAGGCGTCAGGCTGGATCCGGAAAGTTTTTGCGTAGCAGTACCCTTGCGCGTCGGTAGGCGGCGTCGTGCGGCTCCGCGTCCGTCGTCGGCGTCGTGATCGCCGGGATGACGTCGCGGGCAGTACTTAGGCGCCGCCCCTGCGCGCTGACGTCAGTTCTGTACACGACTTTCCGCGCCAGGAACGCAGAGCCATGCAAGAAGCTGACATAGGTGTCTGAAAAATACTAGGGCCCTGAAAGGGATGTCCTTAACCCTAGAAATCAGTTCGCAGAACGGGGAGGATGGGTGGGCGGTAAGAATCTGTCACTAACTACTGTCTCTTACAGATATATCGTTACACAAGTTAGTAACTTGTGCATCTGAAAGAGACACGTTAGTGACAGATTCCTTACCTTAGAATAGATACCCCAGCAATACCAACCCCGGTGGTGGGTCTGCGAACAAAGATCAGACAAGGAAGTCCTGGAGGACAGAACGGCCAAAGAAGCCGTCCCTCCGGACCTGACTGTCAAGGCAGTAATGCTTTGTAAACGTGTGCAGCGAGGCCCACGTAGCTGCCTGACAGATAACCGGCAGCGGAACACCGCGGCCCAAGGCTGTGGTAGCAGCCGTTGCCCTGGTGGAATGGGCACGCAGCCCAACAGGAGGCTCCTTTTAGCCAAAGAATAGCAGGTCTTGATGCACAAGGTAACCCAGCGGGAGATGGTCCTCTTGTGCACCGCCCGACCTTTTTGGCGCCCACGTAGCCAACAAAGAGCTGGTCATCCACCCGGAAGTGTTTTGTGCGGTCAATATAGAAGGAGAGCGCACGTTTTGGGTCCAGACGGTGGAGCCTCTCTTCCTCTCTGGAAGGATGCGGAGGCGGAAAGAAGGTGGGCAAAGTGATGGTCTGCCCAATGTGGAAAGCAGTAACCACCTTTGGCAAGAAGGACGGACGCGTCCGAAGAACAACCTTGTCTGGATGAACAGACAGAAAGGGAGGTTTGCAAGATAGAGCCTGGAGCTCACTCACCCGCCGAGCGGAGGTGATGGCCACCAGAAAGGCTGTCTTCAGAGTCAGAAGACGAAGAGGACAGTTATGTAGAGGCTCAAAGGGAGCGCACATTAAAAGGTAAGAACCAAGTTCAAGTCCCACTGAGGCATCACAAACGGAACAGGAGGGAAGAGGTGAGTAATGCCTTTTAAGAACCTGTTAACAACAGGGGACTTGAAAAGGAGGGCTGATCAGGGAGCCTGAGGAAGGCCGAGATAGCACAAAGATAACCCTTGATGGTACCCAGGGCAGAACCCTGTTGGGCCAGAGAGAGAAGGAACAGAAGGACCTCAGAAAGAGGGGCAGAAAGGGGATTCACAGCCTTTGCTGTGCACCATGCCACAAATTTGTTCCACCTGCAGGCGTATACCACCTTAGTGGAGGGACGCCTGGCTGCCAGAATCACATCACAAACTTCGGGAGGCAAGTCGAAAGGAATCAACTGCCGCCGCTCAATCTCCACGCAAGCAGGTGTAGACTGGACAGGTTCGGGTGGAGGACCGTCCCTGCTGCTGCGACAGAAGATCCTCCCGAAGAGGCAGACGGATCGGGGATCTACGCTCATATTGAGTAGCTCGGGATACCAAACTCTTCGAGCCCAGTCCGGAGCCACAAGAATGACTTGGGCCCGGTCGTGCCGAATCTTCTTCAACACTCTGGGTAGAAGTGGTATAGGCGGAAAGGCGTACAACAGACCGCAACTCCACTCGCGACGAAAAGCGTCGCCGAGCGAGTGCCGCCTTGGAAATTCCAACGCGCAGAACTGATGACATTGCGCGTTCTCTTCGGTGGCGAATAGATCTAACCAAGGCTCTCCCCACTGTAGAAAGAGTCCTTGCGTAACTTCCGAGTGAAGACGCCATTCGTGATCCATCATGCACCTGCGGCTGAGTTAGTCCGCCCTGGCGTTCAGGGAACCTGCCAGGTGTTGAACCATCAGGAACATGCCCTGATGTTCCAGCCATGTCCAGAGGCGCAGAGCCTCCTGACAAAGGGTCCAAGACCCCACCCCGCCCTGTTTGTGGAGGTGTACAGTGGAGAGGTGTGGTGCAGCGGCCAGGGCAGCTGACTTCGGAGCACAGGGCTCACGGTTCGATCCCCGGCTCCGGCGGCAGCTCAGCTCAGCACCATGTGACTCTGGGCAATAGCTCACTTAATTTCCACGACGGCCCCCAGCGCCTTGAGACCCGTAAGGGTGAGTAGTTCGCGCTTTACAAATACAGATTTAGATTTTTGTTGCAGTACCACATGGCGGTGGTGTTGTCTGTGAACACCTGCACTACCTTCCCCTTGACAGAGGGAAGGAATGCCTTGAGTGCAAGTCGGATCGCCCGGAGCTCCAGAAGGTTGATATGGAGCCGGGACTCCGCCGGAGACCAGAGGCCTCTGATCTCCGCCTCTCCCATGTGACCGCCCCATCCCAGAAGGGACGCGTCCGTCACAACTGTATGCTCTGGCTGGGGAAGGGAGAGGGATCTGCCCATGACCCATTGCCGGTTCGAGAGCCACCACTGCAACTGTTTTGCAGTCCCCTCCGAGATCTGGACGTGATCGGACAGGTTGCCCTGGTGCTGCGCCCACTGGAACTTCAGGTCCCACTGCAGAGCCCGCATATGCCATCTGGCATGATTGACCAGCAGGATGCAGGAGGCCATGAGGCCCAGCAGCCTCAGGGTCATCCGTACCGAAACCCAGGATAAAGGCTGAAAGATCGGAATCATAGCCTGAATATCCCGGACTCGCCGTTCGGGAGGATAGGCCCGAAACTGCGTCGTGTCCAGAACTGCTCCGATGAAAAGGAGCTGTGGAGAAGGAATCAGATGCGACTTCGGCACATTGATGGAGAACCCCAGCGAGTGCAGGAGTTCGGCCGTAGTCTGGAGGTGGGAGACGACTGCCTGGGACGAGCCCGCCTTCAGCAGCCAGTCGTCGAGGTAGGGGAAGACTGAAACCCCTGCCCGGCGCAGATGAGCTGCGACCACCGCCATCACTTTCGTGAACACCCGAGGGGCACTGGTAAGGCCAAAGGGGAGCACGGTGAACTGAAAATGCTCGGGGCCTACCGTGAACCGAAGGTAACGCCGGTGGGCCGGCAGGACGGGGATGTGGAAATATGCGTCCTGCAAGTCCAACGCTACCAACCAGTCTCCAGGGTCGAGGGCAGTCAAGACCTGAGCTAGGGTGAGCATCTTGAACTTCTCCTTCCGGAGGAAGCGATTGACGTTCCGGAGGTCCAAGATAGGACGCATGTCCTCCTTGTCCTTTTGGGCACCAGGAAGTAGTGGGAGTAGCAACCACGCCCTACTTCTGGGGTCGGAACATGCTCGATGGCCCTCTTGGCCAAGAGGGCTGTGACTTCCTTCTGCAGAAGTACCAAGTGATCCCCTGACATGCGGTGGAATTGAGGTGGCATGGCTGGGGGTGGTCTCGAAGGGGAGGGAGTAGCCCCTTCGGACGATGTCCAAGACCCACCTGTCCGAGGTGATGGTACGCCAGAGGGGAAGGTGATGGCGGACCCTGCCCCCTACTGGCGTGCTGTGCACCTGAAAGGAGGGACTAGGAGGGCTTGGAGGCCGCGGACGGGTTGGAGGTGGTGGCCTGACCCGCACGCTGGTTGCCCGATCCGCCACGGCGGAATCCACGTCCTCGGCCACGCGAAGACGCCTGCTGCGCGGGCCGGTGGCTGGGCTGCTGACGTGAAGGGGCGCCCCTACCGTGGCCACGATAGGGGCGAAAAGCAGAAGTCAGCGGAGGGCGTGTGGCAGAAAGGCCCAGGGACTTGGCAGTAGCCCCTGAGTCCTTAAAGCGCTCCAACGCATGGTCTGCTTTGGACCCAAAAAGACCGACTCCATCAAAGGGCATGTCCATGAGAGTATTCTGGACATCCCCTGAAAAACCAGTGGTTCTCAGCCAGGCGTGGCATCGCAGCGCCACCGTCGGTTGCAATAGACCTGCCCAGCGAGTCGGCGGTATCAAGGCCACATCGTATCGTGTATTTGGCCGCATCCCTTCCTTCCGCAATGGCGCGGGAAAGCAGTGTCTGGACCTCCTCAGAACACTGGGGCAAAACATTCGCCACCGAATCCCACAAGGAGTGGGTATATCGGCCCAAAAGACAAGCGGTGTTGATGGACCGCAAGCCAGCACTGGAGGAAGAAAAACCCTTCTTCCCAAATTGATCCAGGCGTTTGGATTCCCTATCCGGAGGTGCGGTAGGGAAGGCGGTTTGGGAAGCGGAGGCTTGGACAACCAAGCTCTCAGGAGTGGGGTGGACAGAGAGAAACAGGGGGTCGCCCGGAGCCGGGCGATGGCGTCGGGACACGTTCCTATCCACAGGAGCCCCTGTGTTGGGCTTGGACCAGGCGCCCAAAAGAACGTCAGTGAGGGCGTCGTTAAACGGCAGCACAGTCTCCGTAGAGGAGGCTGCCGGCTGAAGCACCTCTGTCAAGATATTAGTCTTGACCGCCACAGTAGGGAGTTGGAGACGTAAGGCCCCAGCCGCCCTACGCAACACCGTTGCAAAATTGGCTCCCTCCTCCGTAGCCACGGGAGGAGACAGCATGCCAGTGTCAGGCGAAGTATCTAGACCACTGGCATCCCTAGACCCTCTGTCCAGTCCTCATCGTACTGACACTGTTGTGTCAGAGGGTCATCAGACCCCTCCCAGTCCTCCTGGTCCTCCTCTGGTTCAAAATAAGGAGGAGGAGGGACATTTGGGACCCAAGGTCCCATCGGCGCCGGAACCGGCGTCGAGCGACGTCGGTCCGGGTCCATGTCCGGAGCCGGAAGGAACTGGGGGACGACGCCGCCCGGAGCCCCAGGCGGCGTCGAGAACGGCACCGGAGACATCGGCGCCGGCGGAGGTGTCGTTAGGTCGACCGGGCGTCGATGGGGGTTGTGGAGCCGGGATCGAGGCCGGGGCCGGAGCCGGGATCGAGGCTGGAGGCACGGGCGACGCCGGGGCCGGAGCCGTCGGCGACGCCGGAGCAACCCCATCAGGGCCCGCGGGGCCCGAAGGCGCACCGGAGGGACCTTGAGGCCCGAAGAGGCGGGCCATGGCCGACAGGAATTCCTGTACTAGGCCGGATCCGCCTCGAACCCGGGAAGGACGGGTATTGCGGGGCGACTCCACAGGCATGTCCGGGGCCGCGGGGATGGTGCCGGGAGGGGCCTCAGCCGAGTCGCGAGACCGGCGAGGCGAAGTCCTAGAGCGACGATGCTTTTGGACTTTTTGTGTTTGGACTTACCGGACGAAGAAGACTTCGATGCCGACGACCGGTGTGGACTCCGCGATCGACCCCTGGACCTCTCACGCGACCGGGGCTTGCGCGGAGCCGAATGCCGGGCCTCGAGGAGCTTTCGAGACCGCTCTCGCAAAGCTTTCGGGTTGAGGGCCCGGCAGTCGGAACAAGACTCCGTGTCGTGGCCTCGGCCGAGGCAGAAGAGACACTCCCGATGCGGGTCTGTGATGGACATCATCCGAGCACAGGCGCCGCAACGTTTAAACCCGGGCATCCCTACGACACCTTGAAGTCGATTCGAAGAAAAACAGTGAAAAAATTCACCAAAAAAGTTAGTCAAAAAATGACTAGGGCACTGCTCTTCCCGGATCTGCGCTTGCTGGCGCGGAAAAGAAGAACTGACGTCAGCGCGCAGGGCGGCGCCTAAGTACTGCCCGCGACGTCATCCCGGCGATCACGACGCCGACGACGGACGCGGAGCCGCACGACGCCGCCTACCGACGCGCAAGGGTACTGCTACGCAAAAACTTTCCCCGATCCAGCCTGACGCCTGGGGATATTCTAAGGTAAGGAATCTGTCACTAACGTGTCTCTTTCAGATTAAAGGACTAGGCCTCTTAGTTTAATAACCTATCATAGTCCTTATAAAGAAAAGGACCAATTTTTTGCCCCAACCAATCAGCATCAATCACCCTCTAGAACACTCCTGGGGAAGCTCAGAGCCTCAGATTTTCTACCGCACATTGTGCTAGGGAGTCTCCTCTGAGCTCTGCTCAGCTTTCTCAAATCTGATAAAGGATTTTGGACTTTTGCTACAGGAAAGTACAATTTTATGATCTTTTCTAAAACATCTTCCTGTTTTCCTACTTTTGGTGGATCTTCATTCTATCTGGACTATGTCTGACAAGGCTAAGAAGGCTCTCTTCAGAGAATGTGCCACTTGCCTGAAGAAAAGACTTTATGTCGATGATCCTCACAAAAATTGCATTTACTGCCTATATCCATCACATAAGGCTTCAAAATGCAAGATTTGTCGTACTTTTTCAAATAAGACCCTTAGAGACAGGGAAGGACGTCTTCTCATCTGGCTTCAGAAATTGAAAACTAGATCAGACCCTGTGTCAGACTCCGAGAGTGACCAGTCTACCTCTACAAAAACCTCTGTAAAAAGGGCAAGAGATTCATCACAGTCTGATAAGGAGCCTGCTAAGAAATGCGCCAAGAAGTCCTCTTTTGAATCTTCCTCTGAGCGCAAAGGCTCTCATAAAAAAGAACAACCATCAAAGACTGTTTCAGAACCAAAAACACCTCCTGCGGAACTTAAACGGACTTTTAGAAAACCTACTTCTGACGTTCCGTCAGGGAGTTCTCAGTCAGTGAAGAAAACTATTCTAGCTCTGTCGACGACAAGAGGATGCATTTCTGGCACATCGACGACATGTTCTATGGCTCTCTCATCGTCGATGACGACCTTGACATCGTCGACGTGAGGTCCAGTTTCATCGACCATTTCCTTAATATCTCACAAGGAGGTTGACACATCGTCGACGAAGCACTCGTCGTCGACGCTGAAGCAGACTACGTCGTCAAAGAAAATACCATTGACGAGGTCATTGTCGACATCACCACCGCCAACGGAAAAAAGGTCGACGACGCAGCAGCGGTTGGCGAGGTCATCACCGTTGTCGAGTGCACCACCGACAAGTTGCCGTCTACGAAGATAAAGTCACTGGCGTTGACGAAGTCTCTACCATCGCCGACTCCACAGGTGTCGACGAAGTCCCCTCCGTCGACGAAATCATTGTCGTCGATGACATCACCTACGGCACGTACATTAAAAGCTGTGGAAGGGAAGACACCGTCGTCGACGCAATCGTTGACGAAAGCTATTTCTGTAAAGCTGACTACGCCAAAAAAGATTCTGGCACCGGAAATCACCCCTGAACACACCTCACCCAGTAAAATTACTCCTCTTTTACCCACTCACCTTTTAGAGGAGGGTGTTTCTGAAGAAGAGGGAGTTTCTGAAGAAGAGGGAGAAGAAGAAGGCCTCTTTGGGGATGCCTATAGCCCGTCAGAATTGCACGTCAAGTGCCAGCCAGATGATGATGATGAGGATGACCAGCAATACTATGGTCAAGTCTATTTTACCCAGCCTGAACAACATCAACAGTACCATGAAGAAATGGTCACAATGCCATCTGCAATACCAGCGGATTTGCAGTTTATGCTGCAGGATTATAGACATTGCTTCCCACCTTCGGACCCGTCTAATATACCCCCTCCTCCTCCTCAGGTGACATCGCCAGCAAGAGTTAATGTTCCTATGGTGCTCTCAGTGCCGAATACTCCACAATCTGTTCCCGTCCAGGAACCAGCCTCTTCAGATGAGGAAGGGGAACTCCATGATACAGCTTCTGAATGGGATGACTATAGGATGTTTTCACCAGCCTCACCAGTACCTCCTCCGGTAGATGCCCCACCTGAAGATATTGAGGAAATTTCACAATTTGTTGAAGCGTGCAGCAAAAAGGTTTGCCATACCAATGCCTTCCAAGCAAGCGGACTGCTTCTTATATGACTTTAAAGAAACATTTTGTAAGTCAGTTAGAGCTATTCCCATAATTGATTATATCTGGGAGGAAGATGTTAGAATAATGAAGAACCCAGCCTCTGTGCCAGCGGTGCTTCCACGTCTGGATAAAAAATATAAGACAACTGATGATGCCCCAGCGTGCCTCACAGGGCACCCAAAACCGGACTCAGTAGTGATGCAGGCTGCTCAACGCCGCTCAAAAAATCCTACGGTGCTTCTTTCTGCACCTCCGGACAGGGAGGGCAGACGTCTAGCTTCTATTGGAAAAAGATTCTCGTCAGTGTCAGCTCTAACGGTAAAGGCAGCAAACTCCTTGGCGATCTTAGGGCGCTATGATCGCCAAATGTGGTCTGACATTGCTTCTTATATTGATCAACTGCCGGAAGATGTTAAAGAGGAGGCAAAAAAGATATTGCATGAAGGAGAGAGAACATCAAAAGAAATAATAGATTCAGCGATGGATGTTGCTGTAACAGGTTTTAGACAACTAGCTGGAGCAACAGTTCTACGAAGACAGGGCTGGCTTAAAGCCACCTCTTTTCGTCCTGAGGTTCAAAACAAATTATTGGACCTTCCATATGACGGAGAGGCTCTTTTTGACAGCCATGTAGAGGAAGCCCTTAAAACCATCAAGGCAGACACAGACACTGCCAAGTCGTTAGGGACACTGCAGTTCAGAAAAGCTCCCTTTCGGGGGTCAAAGGGTAGAGGTCAACTTTCCTATAGAGGAGGATACCAGCAGTACAGTTATCCGGCATATTCTTCTACGTCACAATCATACAGGCCTCAGTACCAACAACGACAACCGCCTCAGACATCCTATGTCAGAGCATGTAGAGGAAAGACATCACGGGCCGGCAAGGACACTAACCACCGCCAATGATATACCTCTGGCTCCGACTCCAACTCTCAGTTCACCAAGCCAATCTTTTCAATCTCATCCTACCCGCCTGGGAGGCAACATTTCACACTTCCTCCACCAGTGGCAAACCATTACTACGGACCAGTGGGTTCTGCGCCTAGTTCAATTTGGACACACTCTGGAATTCACCCAAAAACCGCCTACAACCCCCCCTCAAGCCTCCCACCACAAACATCTCAGGGCTCTTCAGCAAAAGGTACAAAACATGCTGAACAAAGGGGCAATAGAGAAAGTACCATTCTCAAGCAGGGGCACAGGTTTTTACTCCTGTTTCTTCTTAATCAAAAAGAAGTTAAGGCAGTGAAAACCGATTTTGGACCTTCGAAATCTCAATCTGTATCTGAAAAAACAATCTTTCAGAATGATAACGTTGCAAGAGGTACTGAAGTTCCTGAACCAACAAGATTACATGACAACATTAGACCTCCAAGACGCCTATTACCATATACCTATTCACCCAAAACACAGAAAATACTTGAGATTTGTGGTAGCCGGATGCCACTACCAGTTTAGAGTGCTCCCATTTGGCCTCAAGTCTGCACCCAGAATTTTTACGAAGTGTCTCGCTCCGACTGCAGCATTTCTCAGACAGTGGAAACATCAAGTCTTCCTGTATCTGGACGACTGGCTCATCAAGGCTCGTCCGAGCGAGAAGCGAGAGCGTCCACAAAGGCCTGCACAACTATCTTCAAAAGTTTGAGTCTGACTATAAATCAGCAAAAATCCAATCAGAAACCGTCACAAAAGATTGTCTTCCTAGGAGCGCAACTGGACACGGTCTGCTTAAAAGCATATCCTGCAAAGGAACGTCAGCGGCAATTTCTTGTTCTGGCAAATTCCATCAAAAGAAGAAAGTCTCTTTCGGTCCGACTTTTCAAATCCCTTTTAGGGATGATGTCGTCATGCATTCCACTGATCCCGTTTTGCCGTCTCAGGATGCGCCCATTTCTGGAGGAGCTTGACAAACAGTGGGTACAGTCAGTAGCCTCCTTCGACGACATCATCAGAGTAACTCCACGTATGGTGAAGGCCCTACAGTGGTGGTTAGACACAGACCATTTATCCGGAGGAATGTCCTTGCATCAGGAAGCCGCACCATTAGTGATCACAACAGATGTGTCCTTAGAGGGATGGGGAGCTTACCTTCAAAAGAGCTCCAAGTAAGAGGAAAGTGGCATCAAGCTCAAACTCAATCTCACATAAATTTGCTGGAGCTGAAGGCTGTGCATCTAGCCCTCCAGGCTTTTCTTCCCAGGATACAGAATTCATCAGTGCTAGTCCGAACGGACAATACCACGACGATGCCCTATATAAACAAGCAAGGTGGCACGAAATCTCTCCATCTCCCCAAGGAAGCCCAAAAGTTGTGGGAATGGGACATAGATCACAGAATCTGCCTCCGAGCAGAACATGTTCCAGGACGACAGAACACGATTGCGGACACGCTAAGAAGACTGACATCATCGTGTCACGAATGGGAGCTGCACCATCAAATCCTGAGGAACATATTCCTGTGCTGGGGCACACCGGACTTGGACTTGTTCGCAACTCCCCAGAACCACAAATGCCGGTACTATGCAAGTTGGCATCCCCAACAGGGGTCATGGGGGAATGCCTTTTCAATTGCATGGTCCGGCATCTTTGCTTACGCTTTTCCTCCCATTCCTCTTCTTCCAAGGGTTCTGAGAAAGATGAAGATCGAACCATGTAAACTGATCCTAATCGCTCAGGCGTGGCCACGCCAACACTGGTACACGGAATTGCTTCTCCTAACACAGGTCCCTCATTTCAAACTTCCAGTTATTCCCGATCTCCTGGCCATGAACCGGGGCAGATACTACACCCGGACCTCAAGAGCCTGCATTTGTCAGCTTGGCTCCTGAATACAATGAGTTCAGACACTTAAGCATTTCTAGTGAATGCTGCAATATCCTAGCCAAAGCGAGGGCGCGCAGTACCAACAAGACGTACCGCCTCAAGTGGAAGCGTTTCTGCATCTGATGCCATCGGGAGAGTTTACATCCATTGTCTTCCTCTCCAGAACAAATCCTACCTTACCTTCTGCTTCTTGCAAAATCAGGTTTGGCACACAGTTCAATAGAAGTTCACTTAGCGGCCATTTCTCGTTACAGAAGATCATCGTCATCTTCACCTCTATGGTCGTTTAGAGTAATTAAAGAGTTTCTCAAAGGACTCTTTCGAGTGTTCCCACTTGTAAGACCTCCACCACCAGCCTGGCAACTGAACACGGTTCTCTCACAATTAATGAAAGCTCCTTTTGAACCAATTCACACTGCAGAAATCAAATTCCTATCATGGAAGTTGGCTTTACTACTTGCTTTGACCTGAGCCAGACCGGTCAGTGAAATACAGGCTTTTGTAATAAAGAAACCTTTCTTGCAGTTTAGGTCAGATGGAGTACTGCTCCGAACAAATCCGAAGTTCATTCCCAAGGGGCCATCTGATTTCCACCTGAACAAACCGGTGGTACTTACAACTTTCTTTCCGAATCCTACGACATCGGCGGAGGGAACTTTACATTCAATGGACGTAAAACGTTGCCTAAAGTTTTATTTAGATAGGACAAAATCTTTCCGTAAGACCTCTCAACTATTTCTGGCATACAGTGCACCAAGGAAAGGTTTCCCGCTCTCCAAACAGAGAATTTCCAGGTAGATCGCAAGTGCAATACAATTTTGTCATCAAAAGGCAGGCAGACCTCTGTCTGCAAATGTCCGAGCCCATTCCACGAGGTCAGTGGCAACATCTACAGCTTTATTTACGGGAGTGTCACTTTTGGAAATTTGTCGGGCAGCAACGTAGAAGAATAGACACGTTTTCACCCGACACTACTGTTTGGATTCATCAGTTCTCAATGACACAGCAGTGGGTGAGGCAGTACTTTGGCATCTGTTCCATTAAGGTGAGCCACCCCCTTCTACCCTCCTACCTATTTTCAACTGTATCACATTTCCATATAGTAAGTTGGCTATTGTCTTTAACGCTTATGGAAGTTTTTTCCTTTACTATTACTGGTATGGTTATGTCTTTTATACTGTTTGATGATTGCTTGCAGGCTACACTGTTCAGATTCCTGTTAAGCTTCAAAACTATGGTAAATGTGCTACCAAACTGCTTGCTAATCTGATTCAAGCATGTGAATCCATGAAAGTTCCAATACTGGAGTAAGAAATAAGTTACTTACCTGTAACTGTAGTTCTCCATTATTGGAAGCTTTCATAGATTCACATGCGACCCACCCTCCTCCCCAGGGGGAAGCTCACCTTATATGTCTCAACAGATGGTATATAGCACTTGTGCTCGAAAATCTGAGGCTCTGAGCTTCCCTCAGGAGTGTTCTAGAGGGTGATTGATGCCGACTGGTTGGGGCTAAATTTTGGTCCTTTTCTTTATAAGGACTATGATAGGTTATTAAACTAAGAGGCCTAGTCCTTCTTTAGTCTATACCTATTGTACAAGTTACTTACCTTCGGTAACAATGTATCTGGTAGAGACGATTCTAGCCGCAGATTCCTTAACGTAGAATTATCCCCAGGCGTGAGACTGGACCCGGAAAACTTTCTTTGCCCCAGCATCTCTGCGCGCCGGGGGGGGGGGGGGGTGGTACCACGCGACTCCGCCCTGACGTTGTCCACGGGCGTGACGTCAGCGAGGTCACATAAGCCCCACCCCGGTGCGCTGACATCAGTTTTCTTCGGAGAACTTTTCCGCGCCACAACGCGGAGCCATCACAAACAAAACTGTGGAGATTATGGGAACAGTGTGCGAAAAACCAGTGAAAAGAGAAGAGAGAAACGAAAGGTGAGGAACAGCACCAATTGGAAAAGTGCCAAGCACTAAGGTACCAAAAAGCCATAGCAGCGAAAGCCATAGCAGGGAAAGAGCAGAGCACCGCTCTGAGGAACAACCTTGCAAGCTAAGGCGACATCCCCCTGGAGGCAGAACACATGTGAAAAAACGCTATAGCAGAAGAGAGAGAGAGAGAATCTGCAATCACAATCCACAACAGTGAAGAGGCAACAAGCCCGGAACAGAGGAGTAACAGCAATTCACCCCCAGACGACACCATCAAGGAGGGCCGTATCCCCTGAAAGGAGCGAAAGGGCCGAGGTACAAACAAAAAAACCTTCAAATGCAGAGAACTGCAAAGGAATCTGAAACCCCAAGCAAGTAAAAGGGAGAAGAGTAAAAGTAGGCCCCTACACTGGAGAAAAAACCCAGAGTGGAGGGATGCAGAAGCACACATGAACCAACCGACCTTGTATCATAAAGGAAGGGGTGGAACAATCAAGCAGAACGAAGCATCCTGTCCGGGAGGAGACGAAGCAGACATCCACAGAAGACAAGCCACCCGGAGGAGGCGAGTGCAGAAAACCAAACTGAAGGTCCTCGCAGAACGGGGAGGAAGGGCGGGTCGTGAAGGAATCTGCGGCTAGAATCGTCTCTACCAGATACATCGTTACCGAAGGTAAGTAACTTGTACATCTGATAGAGACTACTAGCCGCAGATTCCTTAACGTAGAATAGATACCCTAGCCATACCCAGAGGGGAGGAGGGCCTGCGAGAGAACCTCCCCAGTAGGAAGAAACACAGGGCCCCAGCAGGGATGTGTCACAGGGACAAGAAGGGCGGCCCAGCCCTCACCAAGCAGAAGTAAGCAAGAACGAGGCGAAGGGAAGTCCAGGAGAACCCAAGCCCATCCAAGGTACAACCGCCAGAAAACCCCGTAGGGGCAGACAGCGCCAGAGGAGCACCAAGGAAGAAAAGAACCACCCCAAACTCCAGGGAGAAGAGGTAGAACCGGAGGCAGAGCCCGCCGTAGGAAAACACAGACAGCGATAGGGGGCAGCTGAACAGGCATCAGCCTCAAGGCAGCGGACAAGGCAGGAGCGGCTCCACCGCCAAAGAGCGCAGGCGAAGAAGAAAGGCACAGTTGCGCAAAGCCCCAGCCGAACAAGAGGCAGGGGCACAAGGGAACACACCAAGGGCCATGGCGGTGGACCATAACGAGCAGGCATGCGCAGCCGGCAGCTGGCAACACCATGGAGCAGTGCACCCAGAACAAGCCAGGCGCAAGCCGAGGACAACGGCCAGGAAATCCAGAACAATCCCCAAAGGGGGCCGTGCCAGAGACACACACCGGCCCACGAAAAAAGTGGGACCAGCCAGAAGAGAAAGAGGAGAGACACGGAGGACGGACCAGCCGGCAACCAGAACACAGGAAAGCCAGAAGAAACCTAGCCCCCCTGGAACACCAGACAGAGGACCAGGCCGAAACGCCGGACAGGGAGGCGGAAACGCCACAACACGATGCCGTAGACAGTATGCCAGGCTGGTCTAGCGATGTAGCGAACACTGAGAATGACAGACGCTGGAGCAGCGCAAGCTGCACCAAGAAAAAGGCAAAAGAGACCGTACCACCAGTATACAAGAGATCCTCTCCCTGAACGATGCCTTGGAACACACCGTCCAATGGCTCGCTTCCAACCAACTCAAACTTAACGCAAACAAAACCGAATTTCTCCTGATCGCCCCGCCCAATAACAACCTTGAGATTAAATCATGGGTTAAAGCTATCACAGCCTTGAACTGCCCACCGACCATCGTGGATTCGGCCAAATCGCTGGGAATCACCCTTGACAGCAACCTGAACATGTGTGACCACATCAACTCAATGGCCAAATCTGCCAGATTCCACCTGAGCTACCTCAGGAAATTGAAACCCTTCCTCGACGCTCCCGACCTAAAAATGGCAGTCCAAGCACTTGTCATATCTAGACTGGAGTACGGCTGTTCTACCCTCTCGGGTCTACCAAAGATCTCCCTGGCACCTCTAAAAGCCTGCCTCAATGCAGCCGCCAGACTACTCACCGGCACGAGGAAATACGACCATATCTCCCCACACTTGAAAGCTCTCAACTGGCTTCCCCTGGAGGCAAGAATACAGCTCAAAGTAGCATGCATCACGCACAAAGCCTTATATTCGAACTCCCCTGCATATCTGAGGCAGAAACTTGTGATCTCCGGAGGAAACAGAAACTCCCGTTCTGCCAGAGACCTCCAGCTCCAACCTGCACGCTTTAAAAAAAAAACAACCTACAACCGAGCTTTCTCAGGGGCTGCTCCTAGAATATGGAACTCTCTCCCTCCTGACATCAGAAGAATCCCCTCTCTCTCTCGCTTCAAAAAGGATGCCAAAACATTCCTTATGGGCAAATTTCTCGCTTAAAACTTGCCTCTTCCTCCACATCAACTTTGATCTACGGCAGTCTACTGCCTCCTTCTGGATCATCTACCTCACCCCTTCAGAAACGATCATTGACTAACGCAATCTATAAATACGTTATCTCGTCTTGAGTACTTGGATATTTTATTCTGTAAATACGTGCCCTACCTCCCTTGTAGATTCAGCACCCTGTCTCTTTCTTTCGCTCTGTAACTGATGATGCTATGCCTATTCTGTACATGCATATGTCTCTCTGTAAAGCACTCTGATACCCTAACGGGTCTGGTTCGCGCTCTATAAAACTCATAAAATAAAATAAAATAAATACAATGATGCCAGGAAAGGCAAGGAACCCGAAAAAGGGCATCCACACCTCCCCAGCGCAGGACAGAGCCATGTAACAGTTACAAGTACCCCACTTTGGGCATGATACGTCCCAAGGAAAACATGGGAACACCTCTTAGGAAAAAAGTTCTGCAGCAGAGGGCAAAACAGAAAGACCTGCGGACAAAACCGCAGACGGCTTACCAATCAGCCAACAAGAGAAGATACAGAAGGCCCAATCTCAGGACCAACACGGCTTTACCAACAGCCAAAATCACAAGTCAAAACAGAGGGCCTGACTAGCAGCCAACAGCACCGAAGGGCCAAGCGAAGGACTCTGAAGGGGCACCAACCATACAGAACACCCAACCGGGTGACCGAGCACTAAGCTCCAGAAAAACAACGGGAGAACACCTCCCAGAACACCCCAGAGGACCGACATCCAGGTTCACTGAGGGGAAGGAGGAGGAGGAGGAGGACGAAGCCCCGCAAGGAACCGCTGAATGGCAGAATCCGCAGTGGCGTGAAACAAAAGAGTGCCATCAAAAGGGAGGTCAACGGGGGGCGTGGCTTGGAGCCAAGCATGGCAGACGCGGCTCTGTAGAGCTCCGCCGGCTCGTACCTGATCAGAGCCATTATCCTGCCGGAATCCTGGTCCCTGATGCCACTGCTGCGGAGAATCTGCTGCGGAACGTGCCGAGACCCTCTGGGCGAACTCTGAAGCCGGTGGAGTACTCCGACGATCCGAGTCCGGCACCGACGCGGAGACGGCCTCCCCGGAGGCTGCGAGACGGCGCACAGCGGAGGTGGGGCTGGGCCGCGATCCCCAGGCGGCCTCTGATGCGACTCTCGCCCAGCGGCTGTCCTCGCCCAGCGAAGCCCCAGGTCAGTGCAGTGTGAAACCCTGAGGGGCAGAGGAGGCCTGTTCCGGTACAGATCCGGCGGCTTGCCCGAGTCGGGCCTCCGGCGAGGCGGCCCCTCCCCCACCTCCTGAGCGTTGCTGGTGATCAGGAAACCCTGAGGCCTACAAGACCCTGACGGGGCCTGGAACTCGGTGGGGCCCGCGGCGCTCAGCGCCATTCGTACAAGCTGATTGGGGCGATCTATTTAGCCGGACAGCGGATCCTTCTGGGCTGGGGCCGAGGCTGTGAGGCGGGGCGCCGGGGGCCCGGACCGCGGAGACGGCCCTGGAGCGTTCATGCTCTCCGCGCGGCTGAGGCGGTGCCGGCGGACTGAGACCCTGGGGGCCGTGTGCTGTGCGCTGTCCTTTGGGGGCCGGCCCTCTGAGTTGGGCCTCTTGCTGTCGACCCCATGCTAGGACCCCGTGGCCTCTAAGCAGCGTACGACTCCCCGCGACCACTCGACGCCCAGGGGAACTCCTTCCTTCTGTCTACCGCGTGTGGCGGAGTGTGAGACTGGGGCCTAGACCAACTACAGCACGGTGACTACTGGGAGCTCTGGTGACACCCTACCGACGCTGCGAAGTCCGCTCTTACCTGCCGCCGTCAGCTGCGCTCCGGTGGGGCCCACCCTCCTGCACGCATCCTCTGCCGCAGCGGGCTTGAGAGAATTCCCCTGGCCTACATCCCCGCGCGGCGATGGGCAAAGACAAACCCGGCGCGGGGGCCCCCAAACAAAACACCATGGACCACTATACCACCACAGCTACCGGAAACGACAGTGCCGGGACCGTGTCTTCAGACACCGCGACACTCCTAGCGGCCATCAACCCGTCGTGAACGGCTCTGGAGGCCCAGATCGGGACCGTTGGCTCAGAGGTGTCATTCCTCCGTCAAGACCTCCGAAAGGCGGTGGACCGGATCACGGAGGCGGAGACCCGGGTCTCCACGGTGGAAGACACAGTATCCGCCCTTCAGAAGCAGGTAGACAGACTTACAACAGTCTCACAGGAGCTCGCATCTAGAGTCGAAGACGCGGAAGGTAGAACCCGGCGCAACAACATTCGCCTGGTGGGCTTCCCAGAGGGATGCGAGGGTACCTCCATGGACACTTTCCTCTCGGACTGGCTCATGACCCTCCTACCGCCCGAGGTCAGGTCCTCCTGCTTTGTGGTCGAACGGGCCCATCGAGCTCTGACGAAGAAGCCTCCTCCTGGAGAATGTCAGAG
Organism: Calotriton arnoldi; assembly: GCA_963921515.1. Classification (NCBI taxonomy): domain Eukaryota; kingdom Metazoa; phylum Chordata; class Amphibia; order Caudata; family Salamandridae; genus Calotriton; species Calotriton arnoldi. The sequence continues at coordinate 57,363 of CAWUFW010001733.1, read as the reverse complement.
GCCGGTGATCGCCCGGCTTCTCAATTACGCCGACCGGGATGCGATCCTCCGGTACGCACGGCTCCACAAGGACAAAATGGTCTTTGACTCTCATCCTATCATGGTCTTTCCAGACTACACCCGGCTGGTGCAGCAGCAGCGACAGTCCTTCGTTGAGGCCAAGCGACGGCTTCGCGACCTGAACATTTCGTATGCGCTGCTGTTTCCCGCTCGCATGAAGGTAATCTACAACACCAAGACTCTTTTCTTCAACACACCGGAGGAGATCTTTGCCTGGACGGACGAGAGACATACTCTTAAGCCTCACTCGCCGCCGCCGCTGGATTCGGACTCCTCACATGGCTCTCATCGGAGCGGCCGGCAAGACAATCACGCAACAGCAAGACGCCACCGGTCCCGTTCCAACTGGCGAGCCAAGGGCCACTCGGAAACTGCCGACTGACCCTGCTCTGATTGTGGGACATCTGTTCTCTCTCCATTCCTTGTGATCAGGGTCCTGCAGCGGGGTCTCATGATGGGCAAAGTTGAATTTCAAGGTGTTTGGGCCAATTCCACCCGCTCTGAAGGGTATATGCCACAGTCCGCCCTGGACTTGTAAGAAATGTTGGGTAATGTTGGGCGGGGGGGATCCATTTGGGGAACCGCTTGAGACATCCTGTTGGGGGCTTAGGTCAGGATTTCACCGCAACAGATACTTCACGTTCTGGGAAGTATTGGGGTGGGGGGAGTGAGGGAGGGAATGTGGGGTTTCAGTTTTTTTGTGGTTATTGTTATTGTTTGTTCTGCGCACCAGACACACGACCATCTACTACGGCACCACCACACTGCCGGTCGATACACACCAGGACACTAAGACATGGCACACGACTCACGTAACACTCCAGCCGGGTAACTCAATATTCTGGCATGGAATGTACGGGGACTCCTAAACAAGGTCAAACGAGGGGCGGTACTCCAACTGGCAAAGCGGTACTCGGCTGATATCCTGCTATTGCAGGAAACCCACCTACTTGGCACTAAAGCCCCCTGCCTATCCAGATTTGGGTTTGCCACGGTGTACCACTCTGGTTTCACAAGGGGCGCCCGCGGCACGGCGATACTTATTCACCGCCGAGTGCCATTCCAGGTAACGCGCCATTGGTTAGATCCAGGGGGACGCTACACGATTATTTCCGGCACCTTAGCGGGGAAACAGATCACAATATCGAGTATTTATGCTCCTCCTCCACTAGGTCAGACATTTGTAGACAAACTAACAACTCTGGGGAGACCTTCCAGGGGGCTTGATGATCCTGGGCGGTGACTGGAATGACATTATGGCCCCTCGGGACAGGTGGCGTGCACTCCCGCTCGATACACCCCCTCCTCAATCCAAATTACAGACCTTAGCGCACACACTGGGCTGGGCAGACTCTTGGCGGGCTTTCCACCCCTCAGAGGCGGGGTTCACCCACGCCTCCTCCATCCATCCCACCCTCTCACGGCTAGACTATCTGTTCCTCCCCCATAGCTACATCCACAGGGTATCTCACACCTCCATTATGCCCCGAGGCCTCTCTGACCATTCCCCGATCCAGCTCAAGCTGCGCCTTCAGACTTGTCGGGCCCCCCCGTCGATGGCGTATGTCCCCGTGTTTTCTCCGCAGCGTGGACTATCAAGAAATGCTCCTACGCGCCATACAGGACTACCTCAGCTTTAATGTGGGGTCCACATCGTCTCTGGTTTCCCTTTGGGAGGCCCTTAAACCTACGGTTAGGGGGGCTGACATTAGCTTTCGCTCCGGAGAAAAACACCGGCGCCTGGAACAGGCGGAGGAATTGGAAGACCGGCAGGTTCGCCTGCAAGCTCAACTGGTAGAGGGATCCGACCCTGGCACCCGCCGGAATCTCCTTCACGTCCAACAACAACTTCATCAGCTGCACACGGATGCCGCCAAAGAGGCTTGGCTGGCAACTCAATACAGAATCTATCAGTGGGGCGATAAGTCTAGTCAGATGCTCCATAGACTATGCCAGTCCCATTCTTGAAGTCCCCTGAGGGAGATCTCGGTTTCTCTCCTGAGGCGGTGGTCCAGGCATTCGCCCGGTATTACACGGCTCTATATGAGGAGCGTGAAGTGATAGCGGCACCCCTGATTGATGCCGTCTTAACTGACATGCCACCCCGTCGTCTATCTGACGACGTGCGCGATGCACTAGACAAGCCCATCACTCTAGATGAGTTACAGGCGGCTCTATCCAATATGCACCCGGGCCACACCCCGGGCCCAAATGGGTTTCCAAGTGAGTTTCTCCATATTACCATTCTGGGTCCTCATTTATTAGGAGCACTACACGAAGCCCTGGAGCAACACATCCTACCACCCGATTGGCGACACGCCGAGATCGTGGTCTTTCTCAAACCCGGTCGTTCCCCGGACGATCCGGGCTCATACCGCCCTACCTCCCTATTAAACATTGAGCCTAAATTGCTGGGTAATGTCTTGGCCGATCGCCTCCGCACCTGCATTCAAGATCTGGTGCACCCGGATCAGTCTGGCTTTATGCTGCAGCGTTCCACTAGACAACATCAGGCGGGTCCACAATGCCATTGCCGAGGCCCCGCGCCTGGGCCGCCCTGCGGCGCTCCTATTGGCAGATATCGATAAGGCATCCGATTCCCTGAGCTGGACGTACCTTTTTGAACTCCTAGCTGCCCTCAATCTGGGGCCCCGGTTCTTAGCATATGTGAAGCTTTTATACACGGACCTCACGGCCTCGGTTCGTACGGCCGGGTGCTGCTCTGCCCCCTTTCCGATACGTAGGGGCACTCGTCAGGGGTGTCCCCTGTCCCCACTTTTATTCGCCTTAGCGATCGAATCTTTGGCCGCATGGGTGCGCTTCGACTCTGTTGTCAGAGGGCTAGACTGGACGCCGGAATACTCGGACAAGATCGCGCTTTACGCCGACGATGTACTGTTTTTTATGTCCGACCCCTGGTTCTCTGGGCCCCCTGTCCTCCAGATCCTCCGTATATTTGGGGAGACCTCTGGTCTCTGTGCTAATCCGTCTAAATCCACACTATTCCCCATTCACGGGGACCAGCGAAGCCAGGCGTGGGCATCACAATTGCTCATCGCGGATACAGACCTTAAGTACCTCGGGGTCTATGTCACTCGCTGCCCCGAGGATGCCTGGTCGCACAACATAGCCCCGCTGCTCCCCGTCGTCCGAGATGAGACAACGATTTGGTCCCAGCTGCCCCTCTCCCTATACGGCAGATCCGCAATTTTTAAAATGGTATCCCTTCCCCGCCTACTCTACTAACTCCAGAATTATCCGTACCCTATTCCCCCGTCGTGGTTCCTCCAGGTTAATGCTCTATTGAACAGATTCCTATGGCAAGGAGGCGCGATTCGTGTGGCGCTCGCAACCTTCATACAGTCCACGTACTGCGGGGGCATCGCGGCGGCGGATGTTCGTGCGTACTATTGGGCCTCACATCTCCTAGTGGTTAATGAATGGTGGTACGGCTCCCATGCAGATCCGGCCTACACTGTGGAACAGTCAACCATGGATGGCACTCCCCTGCTCCAACTCTTGTACAGCAGCTCTCCCCTGACGGCGCTTCCCCCTGCCTGCAGAGTAGTCATTCAGATATGGAGACGGGTGGTTAAGGCTATGGGCTGGTGGGGTACGCTAACTGGTGCCACTCCTCTTTGGCAGGGTACGTTTCTCCGGCCAGTCGCGTCACTGGCGGGGTTTCGCAGATGGGATGACATAGGCATTTCTACCCTAGGTGATGTGATGCAGGGGACCACTCTCAAATCTTTTCAAAAATTACAGGCAGAATTCGCTCTCCACAAATCACAGTTCCACCGCTTTTTACAGCTCAAACACGCATTGACCCCCTTGATTCGACAGCTGGAATCACTACCGGAGTTCCATCCGCTGGAGGGGCGCTTACTAATGGGGGACCTGGGGGCCCATAAAATTAGGCAAATTTATCAAACTCTCACGACACACTCCAAGACCACCATTCACCGCACCCGGGCAGCTTGGGAGGCAGATCTACCCAGCTTGACAGATGACGATTGGGCCGAGGCGATAGCCAGTCCTCGAGGTGCCGCCGTCTCCACTAGATATCGACTCATTCAATTCAAATACCTCCACAGGGTGTATTACACTCGTCTCCGCCTCTGGAAGATGGGGGCAGTCCCATCTCCGGCCTGTCTCCGCTGTGGCACAAATGAGGGGTCGTTTTTACATACGGTGTGGAGCTGTGGAGCACTACAGCCCTTCTGGTCTGGGGTGCTCTCTTGCATGGGGCGTGTTCTGGCATGGGATATCCTGTCTGACCCTAGACTGGCGCTTTTGCACAGCATGGAAGACATTGGGGGGAACAGGTACAAACAACACTTACTCTTTCTGGGTCTCACCCTGGCCAAGCGGGACATAGCACAACATTGGAAAGATACGTCCCCGCCATCTGTATCTAATTGGAAAAAGGCCCTAGACAGATGTATGTCGGCGGAAGTTGCCGTGTTTCAGGCTAGAGGATGCCCACAGAAACATGGGAAGATCTGGGCCAAATGGGCGAAGTTCCGGGGTATAGACCTCTCCCTGGTGTTACAGCCTGCCATTTGAGACCCCATAGAACGACTGGTGGTAAATGACCTGCCTGTGTAAAATTTGGTGCTACTGGGACGCTGTGAGATATTCCTTTTGTGTATACAGTTTATGGTGCTTACAAGTGGTGGTGCGTGCGCAGGGGGGGAGAGATCCGGGGGTTCTTGTGGTCTGATGTTCCGCAGACAGTTGGGGTGAGTATTTTACTGTACCTGAGGGCCTGCCATACTGCATTTCAATTGTACTTTGTCCTCTGGGCTTTGCCCCCTTGGTACGCTAGAAAACTAATAAAATCTGTTGTTAAAAAAAAAAAAGGGAGGTCAACCAGACGCTCCCTAACATTCTCAGGGAAAACGCTATCCCTCAACCATGCATGGCGACGGAGGGCCACCGAACTAGCCATAGTGCGACCAAGAGCCTCAGAGACATCAAGAGCCGAGCGAAGATTAAACGCGGCCAGCTCCCGGCCATCCAACACATTGTGCCGCAGATCAACGCAGGCACCCGCCTGAGAGGCACAAGACAGAAGGGACTCCGCGGAATCCCACAAACTGGAAGTGGCTCTGGCTAACACACAAAGTGTGTTGAGCGCCCGCAAGGCAGTACTGGAGGAAGCAAAGATGCTACGCCCCCAGGAATGAAACCACCGGGCCACCCGTGATGGAGGAGACAAAATGGAAGGCAAGGAAGGAAAGGCCGTCTGCAGAAGAGGGCCCCGAGTAGAAGGATGGAAGGAAAGACAGACAGGATCATGCGGAGCAGGGGGGTGGCGGTGCAGGAGTGACTGGGGCACCGGGTCCCCCGTGGCGGGACGCCCCCAGGCCGCCAAGAGAGAATTGTGGAGCGAAGCTTCGAAGGGAAGACGCAGCTCCCGTCCACCAGAGCCCTGGTGGAGAACCTCAAGCAAGTGGTCCGCGGGGAAATGTGCAGCCGGGTCGCCCATGCGCAAAATCCCAGCGGCCGTGGAAACAGCCCGTGCGAAAGCAGCACTCGCCTCCGTAGGGCAACGCGGTGGGGAGAGCAACTCCTCCGTGGGTGATGGCTGCACACTAAGCCGGCCGTCCCCCAGCCCAACCAGAGGAAGAAACGGCCAAGCCCGGAAAGGTGGAGGGTTGACAGAGGAGTGGGGAACCTGAGGCGCCTCAGGGGAAGACTGTGGGCGCGGGGATGGCGAAGAGCCCTCCTGGGAAGACGCCGGGGAGAAAGCCACGACGCGGCGTCCCGTCTCCGGGGAAGAGGAGACAAACAGTCGCCTGACCTCTGGAGAAGAGGGGGCCTCCGAAGAGGAGTCGACGACCCGACGTCGGCACGGCGCCGTGGAGTCCGCCACTGGCGCCGGCGCAACGTCGACCGGCGCCGAAGGGGACGCGGCGATGACCTCCACCATCACCTGCGCCGTGGGAGAACGGGGCAGGGACGGAGCCAGAGCGGCCAAAGAACGGCGATGAAAAGGCGCCGACTCGACCTCCGACGAGGCAGCCGCCAGCGTGGAGAGACGAATAGGGCCCGGGGACACGCCCCGGCCCTTAGCCAGCCCCTGCGGCGCCGCTAGGGCCGACAGCCGCCGGCGCCTGAGCGCCGTCAGCTCGGCCTCGGACAAGGCCACCGCCTGCCCAGAGGACCGAGTAGGACTCGGGGACAAGCCACGAGTCCCGGCAACCTCCCGCGACACCACAGGGACCCCTACGGGGGTTTGCGGCGAGGCAGAGGCGCCGTGGGCCGAAGGAGGGAATCCCGTAGGGCCGCACCCCGACGACACCACACCTCCAAGACCTGAAGCCGAACCTGTCGGAGCCGGAGCCACTGGCGACTCCGCAGAAGGCCCCGCACGTGGTAGGGGATCAGCGGACGTCCCAGGAAGAGGAGGAGGAGCCAAGTAGGCCTGCAGGGCCGAAGCATAGGCCTCCATTTGGACTCTGGACGCCCCGCGCCGGGAAATGGCGGGTAAGGCGGCGACGTGCGAGGCCGCACGACCCTTGGAGAAACCACGCCCCCCACAGGGCGGGGACAGGGCTTCGGGGACAAGCTGTGACATTTACCAACAGGCGAGCGACGCCCCTGCGGCCTCGGGGAAGGATGATGTCGGAGGCGGAAGCGGCGGTTCTTGGCCCCTTCCGCGGGGGACGGACGCGACGAAGAGCTGGACATGCGGGCCGAAAGAAGTTTCATCGGCGCTCCCGCCGGGACTTCGGTTTCATCTGCTGACAAGCCTCGCAGTCTGTGGAGTCATGGTGCTCCCCCAAGCACCACATACAAATAGGGTGAGGGTCCGTCACCGACATCTGGCGCGCGCAAGACGAGCACGTCTTGAAGCCCGAAGGCATTCGCACACTGTTCTCAAGGGAACACAAAGCGTAGAAGAAGAAGGAGGCCTGAAAACATGCCAGTGACACGATCCGGATCCGCGTGGCAAGCGGAAAAGAAGGAAACTGATGTCAGCGCGCCGGGGTGGGGCTTATGTGACCTCGCTGACGTCACGCCCGCGGACGTCAGGGCGGAGTCGCATGGTACCGCCCCCCGGCGCGCAGAGATGCTGGGGCAAAGAAAGTTTTCCGGGTCCAGTCTCACGCCTGGGGATAATTCTACGTTAAGGAATCTGCGGCTAGTAGTCTCTATCAGATAGCATATTATGACTATTTAAGTCTACTACTACTTCTATTTTAAGTACCGGGGACTCCCATCATGATGACGGGGAATGATTCAAGCATGTGAATCTATGAAAGCTTCCAATACTGGAGAACTACAGTTACAGGTAAGTAACTTATTTCTTGGTGGGGTTGAGGCAAGTTCTATAGCAGTATCCCTGCTTGATGATGGAAATAACCCACTGATTAGAGGTGATCCCCATCCAACAGGCCAGAAATCCCTGTAGAGGGAGTCGCTGGTTAGTGGTGCCGGCTGAGTTAGCCGTGGCACCTCTGCCTAGAATTACTGCCTCTATAACCTCCCCTTGAGTAGCCCAGTGATGGTGTCTGTTGGTGCTGATGCCTCTGGTAGGATGTAGATGCCTCGGGGCAGGTTGTTTTAGAGTCCCCTCTATAGTTGGACCTTCAAAAAGACCACTGTGGAAAAGGCATTTAAAGAGCTCCCATCGCCTATGCGGTGCCCGTGTCCTTTTTGATTTTTTTCCAGCATCCCATCAACCTGCAGTCAGAAGAGGAGCTCCCCTTCGAAAGGCAGGTTGAGGAGATGCTGTTGTACCTCTGATATAAATCCAGAGACATGCCGCTAGGCTTGTTGTCGAATCAGGACACTACAGTTAATGCCCCGTGCTGTGGTGTCAGCTGCGCCCAGGGCACAGTGGATGGTGATGTTAGAAATTAGCTTCCCTACGAGACAAGCTAGTGCCCCCGCTTTCTGCACTCATTTGGTAGATGCTGCAGGAGCCCTTCCATCTCATCCCAGTAAGCACGGTCATAACGTCTAAGGAGCCCGATGGAGTTTCCTATTCCCCATTAGTTTGCACGGCGCGTGGATATTTAAATTTTCTTTATTTGGTGGAGGAGCAACACCAGTGCCCTGTGCATTAGCGAGCTTTAGCACTGTATGTACCATCAGGAAATGAGGTGTAAGTTGGCACCTCATGTACGGTGGGTTTCAGATGGTGATGCCTTGTTTTTAAAGGTTTCAGACACAGTTCTTAGCCTGCCTTTAAGCACTGGGACATACTGCACCGACCTTGGGGTAGAGGAGAGAATCTCCACAAGGAAGTCCTCATCCTCTGGATCCATTTGAAGCTCTACTTAGTGGAAGGCTGCGTACCTGCTTATAATCTCATTATATGAGGGGGTATCGTAGGAAGCAGATGGGTTTATGGGGTAGAGGTCTAGGTCTTTGTCTACAGGTGGGTCAATGGTATAATTGTCCCATCAGTCGCCTCCAGTCCTCGGGTCGAACGATGCCTCGTATGATCAACAGGTTACGAGAGTCTCCTTCCCCCAGAAGAGGATCGTGGTGATCCCTCTGGTGAGTGTGTTAAAGGAAGCAGTGGTGGAGGAAGTGGGGGAGTAGGAGGTAGTGCCTGGTGCTGGATTAGTGCCCCTATCACAGTGTTTTCTCAGCTTAGGTAGAAGAGAGGGTAACTGAGCAAGCTCCTCCTCAAAAGTCAGCTTCCATTTTCGGGATAAAAAGTCTTGCTCCCCATGGCAGTGGCTTGGTTATAATCCTCCCTGTCTAAGGGTGGATGGCGAAGTCCCACTTTTTGGTGTCCAGCTCCTCCTCCTGGAGCCAAAGCAGGATGGGCTGCTCTTGGTGCTCCAAAGCCGACAGGACTTTGGGCGCCCAACGCTTCAACGCTGACCCAGGTTTTTGTATTTCGAATGCGTTTTCAGTCCCGAAGGCATCTTGAGAGCTGAAGCTGGTTCTGGTGCTGGCTTCTAAGGCATTGTCGGTACAGATGGCCAATGCAGGAGGGGCTGTTTCAGTGCCGGCGGTTACCTTGGACTTGGCTTCAAGACCTTTGTTTGGTTTCCGGCCATGCCCTTCAGACAGCACAGACTTCAGGGCTCGATGTCTGACCCTCACTAAGGCGGTGCTCAGCCTGTTGGTGCTTGTGTGAAGGTGGGTGTCGCACTCACAGTCGACATCTTCTGTTGGACAAGAGGCAATTCCTCTGCCTTGAAGTCAGAGTGAGAGCTCGGTTCACGCCTGAAGCAGAGGACCTAGTGGTACGCCGTGTATGTGGAGCTAGGCGCTGATTTCCATGGTACCGGAGATTCTTTTTGGATCGGAAAGCGAGGCAGGCAGCGTAGGATGCCTCGTCATGCTCTGGCAAAAGATGTGAGTTACGGACCCGATGGTGACCCGCCCACTGGTATTTCGAATGGCACTGTGGAGTGTATTGGAAAGGAGTTATTTAAATTGCAGAGTCTGCAATCTCAGTAGAAGAAGCAGAGAAGATCCAGAGAAGGGGCAAGTGCCCCGAAGGGGGTGGTGGAAGGAACTCTGATGTCGAAGTTGACAGATGTGACTAAGCAGAAGATTATTTATGCGGCTCGGGTGGAAGACCTGAGAGGTACCAATGCCTAACAGCAGAGGGCATCAACTGAGAGCTTGCAGGCTGGACGTCCAAACAAACAATTGAGCCAATGCCTATGTGCATTACCAGTAATAATAGGTGGAGTCACCATACCTCGTGACTTGAAGACTTCTGTGAAGAAAAACATGTTGCACACGTCTGAGCTCAACACTAGATGGCAAGAGTATGCACATGTGTATCTACTGCTACACAGACCACAAACAAATGAATATGTCTTTTGTTTTTTTTAGGGTGCTCCCACAACATGCCAAATGTTGGAGATGCAGAGGGAGCCCCAAGCTACTCACTTATACTGGGTGCCTCTGCAAGTTTTTTTTTTTTTTTTTAAACAGTGGGTGCCCCAGTACCCACAGTATGTTCAAATGTTGGGGTTTGCAGGGGGGAGACCAAAGGCCCCCCCAGTCCCTGCCGCCTCCCAAGTCAGCACCCATTCTCCATTCGTTTTTTCGCTATATTCTGTGCTCCCGCTGGGCTGAAGCCAAGTTGTGTTCCCTGCCCACGACAGTGCGGGCAGGGAATTAAAGTTATATTCTTTGCCTGCACTCTCCTGAGCAGGGAACAGTAGTATCCTAGGGATGGGGTCCCCGGAACATTGCTTTGCTCTAGTCCACGGGGAATGGGGTCCCAGGGGTTGGTGAACAGCTCGAGGGAGGTAGGGGGGAGTGTTTCAAGCCTCCCTCACTTATATATCAACGTTGGCCCCGGGGCCTCGTAAAGGGTCTGGGAGGGGAAACGCTGCATTTCTTCCCAAACAAACCATCACTGCACCAACCCACTGGGCCTGGGCCCTAGCCCATCCTGGTGGACATATTTTTTTTCAAGGCGGATCCGCGGACCTGTTCAACAAAAAAAAGAGAGAGAGAGAGAGAAAGCACCCACCAGGTGTAGGGGAGAAGAGTCTGCCCCTATAAGTTTTTTTTCATCTTTTTGCAAGACAGGGGACTGAGTCCTGTAGTCCTACAATGGCTACAGCCATATCTTTGTTGATTGGATGGAAAGCAATCAAATCTTACCCTTTTGATCTGTTGGATCAGCAGATCCTCTGCCACATCATATATACACACAATTTGAACCTTACATTTCTCAAAAACTACTGAATGGATTTACACCAAATAACAAAAGCATGCTTTCTAGAGCAAGATCCAACTTTCTGCCAAATGTGGTTTAATTCTGCTTTTTTGCACTATCGCGGTTTAATTTTCCCATGCAAAATTGCATGGGGGGGGGGGGAACATGTTTTTGGATCCCTTTTTTCTCGGCCCCAGCAACAAGACATTCCAGATAGAAGCTGAGGTGGTTAAATTTTTGCTTGTTTTAAGTTTTGTAAAGATTTGTCAAACTGCGCCAAAATTATAAGCAAAACAAAAAATGCTTTCCTAATGGAAACGTAGTCCTAACTATAACTTCCCAGTGGGGACAGCCACTTGGTTTTATAAATGAAAATCCTCTTCTGTGTAGCTGAGCACCGCCATGCACCAAACTGAAGGGGGCATGGGCCACATGGAGACAGCTTGCTCCGTAATGATAAATCATCAAAAGAGGCGCAGACAATCCAAAGCTGCTATATATCTGCCACAACACGTTTCAGCCATAAAACCACTGGTATCAACACCAAGACTTTTTAGAAGCCTTGTGGTTTTCGTGAACGGATACCACATGCCTGCACTCCATGCTGAAAAGTGTTCCAGCTCCAGATTCCTGTGAAGTTCACCATCTGCCACTCTTATGGGCAGATCAATATCTTGGCCATGTTCAGATATGGACTGGCATAGTCAAGGCTGTGACATTTCCCAAAAAAAAAAAAAAAAAAGAAGAATCGCTCATGCCTCAAGTCCATTGAAGCTAGGTGGCTGACAAAAGTTTGTTGTTCTAAAAGTTGGGTTGTGGTTCTAAAAAGTTTGGGAACCACTAATCTAATTGCATCCCAACCGTTCTTTACACCCTATCACTTAAGAGTTTTACTACGCACACCGCTGTCCCATTACAGGCCATGTTACGCACCCACACTTTAAATTCCTGTCGCGTGCACATGCGCACAATCACACACACCCCTACCCATCGGGGGCATGCCACACCCTCTTATTAAATCTCATGACCGTCAATATTACCTGCAACAACATCTCTCCTTTCTTCCCCCCTTTTGTTTGCTCTTCTATGTCCCACACCCCTCTCTCACCCTCCCCACACTTTCCTCTGAAACCTTTTTCACATCCGCTTCTCCAGCTTCTTTAACTCTTCTTGCCTCTTCCCGCTTTCCCATTTCCTAAATTCACCCACCATTTCAACCTCACTGCTTTAATTTTCCTCTCTCCTTCTTACATTTGCCACAACTTCTGAGCTCAGTCTTGCTCTGTCTGCACATTGCAGACTTCTGGACTGCCTCCATTTCAATCTCACCCATTCACACACCATACCTACAACATTACTGTCTTCCATGCTATAACTGCAGTGGTTATAATATCTATTATATAATTTCCTCTTCCACATCTGTTCTGCCTTCCCTTCTATGTGGCAAAACAGATGTGGAAGAGGAAATGACAACTGCTACCTCTCCCTGGCAGGGACCATGAAGCACAGCAGTCACTCTGCTCAGAAGGACTATTACATACTATTCTACTACAGACACTGTATCTAAAGGGGGGAATACCCAAGATTAATACAACCAAAAAGGGATGGAAATCATTAAATCAGAGAACATTTGGGCACGGAATCACGAGAACCATTGACAAAAGGATTTTATCAGAAAGAAAGCACGTTGCAACTTCACAAACACTAAAGCACTAGATTTGGAGTAAAACCCTAGAAACAGGGCATGTAAATCCAGAATAAAAGTAGTATAGAACAATATGTGGAAACTAACTGCACCTATACCAGAAACACAATACCTGAGAATAGAAGAATCCACTATGTCCAGTTTTATTTGCCTTTCCCATGGGTTAGGTTTGAAAGTGGTAAAACCCATAGACCTAGGGAACACCACTGTTGTAATAATTTGCATCATTCAAAACCACATCACATGCACTCACTCATGCCAGGGGACGGTTTAAAATCCTTCTCACACCCTCCAAATTCCCCACCCAGGCCAAGAATTTGGGAAATGCTCATTTATGCAAATACTCAGTAACGTAACATAGTAAAACAAGAAATTCCAGTGGCGTGGCAACAATTCTGATAGTCTAACTGAACGGTTTGGGGCTCTGCATCAACTTTAGGGAATTTAATGTTTACAAATACAAGATATGTTGAGTTTATCAACATTTGCATAAGATACCCGCATACATGCCAACAGGCCAAATTTGAGTGGGAGAATTCCAATTTCTGAAGCAAAAATCATTTTATTTTACCTGTCTCCTGCCTAAAATTGCCTGTTTTAATTTATGTCAATGGGAATATGCATCTTCTCGATTTTTCTAAACTCTTCCACTTTCTAGTTGTAAAATGGTGGTTTGAATGTAACTGGTCTGGGGTGTGGAATAGTACACTGGAGGAGCAGCTGGATGATGTACTCAAACATGTGGAGAGTTATCAGTCAGGGGGCTTTGACAGACTGAATCGTGTTCACAATGTCCAAAGAAACCTGCAAAGTATCAAACTCAGATAATATCGAAAAACAACAGTGTAGTGTGCAGCATAAATGTGAGAAAAAAAGAGGATACAAACAGCAAAACTGTTACGTCTTGCACTACTCTGGGATTTTTGCTGTAATAAATGAGGCACGATTTAATCAGTAAAGTTAAACACATTAGAAACACTGCATGGTACACCAACAGTTTATGGCCTTTGCGTTTCTTCAGTGAACATTTTGTATACCAATGTATAAAGTTCAACATACTTACCACAAGACACATCTTTCCAGCAGGATTTCTTCGTCTTCTGCAAAAACTTGTAAAGATCATGTTGAGTAACTTTCAGCTAATGTGAGACAAAATCATAAAAAAAAGAACGAAGAAAAATTAAGTAAAAAACTCCTAAAAACCTGAAGAGTTATATACTTTTTTCCAGAGTGAAAACATATTAATCCCCTAGATTAAACGTATCGAGAAAAGGCCAGTAGTAGCAAGTGACTATTTAGATCACTTTTAAACAAAGGAGTTAAACTATAGGAGTGCACAAATAAAAGATTACCTAGCTTCGGTAACAATCTTTCTGATAGATAGTACTGACATTCAGATACCTCATCTTTTGAACATAGCAGGCATCAGACTGGATCAGGAAACTTTCTGTTAGACTTGGCTTTTTCCGCGGGTTTACCCCCAGACTTTTTGCTTTTTGGCCTTCTGTTTTTGACCTCGTTTGTGTTGGTTTTAGGACTGTGGGCATTTTACCACTGCTATTCAGTGCTAAATTGCACATGCTCTCAATGTAAATTGTGTTCATGGATTGGTGTTTCCATGATTGGCTTATTTGATTTACTACTAAGTCCCTAGTACAGTGCACTATGTGTGCCCAGGGCCTGTAAATCAAATGCTGCCAGTGGGCCTGCAGCACAGAATGTACCACTCACACAGGCAGCCTTTCAAAGGTGTCTCGGATCAGCCACTGCAGTTTTTACTGCAATGTCGACCTGGCAAGTGCAACCACTTGCCAGGCCCAAACCTTCCCATTTCTTACATGTAAGGTACCCCTGAGGTAGCCCCAAGGTGCCCCCATGGGTAGGGTGCAGTGTATGTGAAAGGTAGGACATGTACTGATGTGTTTTACATGTCCTGATAGTGAAAGACTGTGTATTTAGTATTTCACTACTGCAATGATATCTGTCCCATAGGCTGACATGGGAGTTCCTTTGTATCTTACAAGCTTAACTTTCCATTGGGACACAATAGAGAAATGGAGTTTAGGCTTCCTGAACTCAGGATTTTAAAATACATCTTTTAGTAAAGATGATTTTTTTATTGTGTGTCTGAAAATACCACTTTTAGAAAGTGGGTATTTTCTTGTCTAACCATCTATGTGCCTCTGCCTGTTGTGTATTCGCTCTCTGTGTTTTAGACCGACAGGGGCTGGTTTGTGCATTCACACTAGACAGACATCAGCGGGGTGGTGGGTGGTTGAGGTGTGTCCTGCCTTTACTGGGTGACTCATAGCCAGGCTGAATAGACCGGGCTGCATTTAGAGTAGTGGGTTGAGTTGTTGCTTGCACCTGAATGGACTATGTCTGTCTTCCACAATGCTGTCTCCACCCCCTGGAGCGAGCCTGGCCTGAGCCAGGCAGACCTGGATTATGTATGCCAGTTGAGCTTTTTTTGTGCCAACTTCAAAGGGAAATGTGGTATAAATATTGGGGCCCAGACACAGAACTTTAGATTACTGCTGGACTAAGGAACCTGCCAGGAAGAAGAGCTGTGAGACTACCACTTTGTTGTGTGCTTTGCTGAGTTGGCCTGCAGTTGCTGCTTCTGTCTTGGGTAGGGAAAGGACTAGACTATTCTTTCTGCATTCTAAGTATCTCCAAGGGCTTGATGTAGAGCTTGTTTTCTGTTGGAAGTCTCAGTGAAATTAAAGACTTCAACATCTTCTGGGTACCGGCTTCTGGAACTGGATTTTTTAGCTGCCACAGAGGAAAAGGGTACCCTGGCGGCGTCAACGACACCGCTGCCGGCTCTGTGACCTGAAGGGACAGCAGAGGGCACCGCAGCACTTCGCACCTCAACCCTGGTCTGAATGACGACGCCATCCGATGCCACCACCGAGTCGCTGCTTTCACTGTGACCTGTGGGCAACGCACTTCGCACCGCCTCACTTCACACCGCTGCCTGGGTATCCCCGACGCCGCCGCAACACCGTCACTGACGTCGCTGCCTGAACCGGGACCTGTAGACATTGCTCGTGGAGAACCTGAAGCACCATCCCGCATCGCACCGCAGCCCTGGTCTCACAGACACCACCGCTCCAAGCTGAAATCAACGCCGTTGCCTGCACCGTGATTTGGGGGCAACGCTTGTAGGTTACTCAACGCACCTTCCCGTCCCACACCGCATCCTTGGCCCACCAATGCCAGCGCCATCGACTCCAGATCGTCAACCGAAGCCGCTGCCTGCACCTCCACCTGTGGCCCCGCACCCTGCATTGCCCCGTCCCGCACCGTAGACTTGGGTTTACCACCGACGCCACTGCTTGCACCATGACCTGTCAGCACCGCAACAAGCACCCCCCTGCTCCGCACCACAGCCCTGGTCTCACCGACAGCGCTGGACGACCATCACCGAGCCGCTGCCTGCACTGCGACTTGAGGGCACCGCTCCACTCACCACGCAGCCCCGACGCTCCTGATGTTAATATTACTGAAATTTATAAAGCGCGCGTATACCCGGAGGTGTCTTGGCGCTGAGGACATTAGTAGACCTGTTCGGGCGTCTAGTTCTGGAACAACCAGGTTTTCAGTCCCTTCCTGAAGAAGGAGAGGGAGCTCGCACTTCTGAGCTCAGTCGGAAGAGTGTTCCAGAGTTTAGAGGTGCCATAGCAAAAGCTGCGGCCGCCCCAATGCGATGTTCGAATTCTGGGCACTGTCAGGAGTTTGGCTCCTGTAGAGCAAAGATGTCTGGTCGGTTCGTACCAGGCGAGAAGTTTTTGCAAAAAGACAGGACCCGTGTGGTTCAATGCTTTGTACGCCAGACACAGAGCCTTGAATTTTATCCGTTGTGCTACAGGGAGCCAATGCAGGCTGCGAATCTCTTTAGATACGGATTTACACCTGGGGATGTTGTACAGTAACCGTGCAGCTGTATTTTGAACACTCTGAAGCTTTTTAGGCACTGCTTCTGAATGTTTAGGTACAGCCCGTTACAGTAGTCAAGTTTAGACTGAATGAACGATGTGACTACCGTTTTTCTGGTGTCCACAGGAATATAAGGGAGAATTTTCCTTACTTTCTTGATAAGGAAGTGGGAGGAGGAGACAGTAGCATTTGTGTGCTGGGTAAGTGAAAGTTTGTTGTCAAACTAAACTCCCAGGTTCTTAGCCTTAACCGCAGGTATAGGTGGATCTCCATCTCTGCCGGCCACCACAGATTGCCCCAGTTTGGTTGCATATTACCAAAAATCAAACTCACAGAGTTCGACCTGCAACGCGTGAAACTTCAAGGGCCCGACGACTCCTGCACCGACTCCCGGAACCAATGCCGCTCCCCCGAAGCTCACTGCAAGGTCTGACGCCCTGCATCTCCAAAGGTACTGTTTTACGGGTCTCCCCGACACCGTAGCTGGCCCGCAACTGCGCGGTCAGCCAGAACTGTTGGATGTGTTTGCCCACCGGAGCTACTGACTTCAAAGAACAGTATATAAAGTCTATTTTTGCCTTATTGCTATTGTGAATTACTGTATGGTGGATTTTTATTGTTTTGGTCTTGTTTCACTCCAAAAATATTGGATATTTTTTTTAAAACTGGTGTGGTGTCATTTTGTAGGGTTTTCACTGTATTACTGTTTGTTATTTGCAAATGCTTTACACACTGCCTCTGTGAAACGCCTGACTGCTCGTGCCAAGCTACCAAGGGGGTGAGCAGGGGTTATTATAAACTCGTAATCCCCTTATCCTGACAAGAGTTGTTGATTCTGCTTGGCTTAGGTGCAAACCCTACTCAAACAGAACCCCCATTTCTAAGCGTTTCCAAAAGCTCTTCTACGCCAATGACAGGTGCTGGCTGCGTCAGCACCGTAAACTATGCCACAGTAACATCACTGCAGCGATAAAGCACCCATCCTAGAGTGCGGATGTCAACTTACGATCAAATTATTATCATTTTCTTTACACCAATGAGGCAAGCAGGATAAGCGTGATGTTAAATCTGATATGAAGTACAACAAAATAACTTGGAAGTAATTATTATTAAATGACCTTCCTTCAATGGGGGGGGGGGGGATTTGTGTGTAATCTGTTAGTAGAGAGAGTCTACAGGAATAATCACTATTTAACGTAAGTAACTTTTTATTCTGAAGGATATGTCTACCTGCAGAATTCATCACCGTTTGAGCAGTTTCTCAAACAGTGGCCAATCCAGTGGAAGGTTTTGAAAGAATGGTCAGACAAGGAAATCCTAGAGGACAGAGTGCAAAATGTCCATCCCTTTTTATTTCTGAATCCAAGCAGTAATGTATGGCTGGATACTCATACTGCTGCCTTCCAGATTTCAGCTATAGCGACTCCCCTTGCCAAGGCCGAAGTTGACACTTCAGCAATGATGGAATATACTCTTATGCCCTCTGGCGGTTCCTTATCTGCATGGGGATATTATATCATATTACATTGTCCTTTTTAACTGCTTTGCTCTTCCTGCTGCCTGTGTAGCTCATAAACTGTCCGTACTAAAAGTTCTACGCACGGTCAACGTAAAAGCAGAACGCTCTTCTGGAACTCAGCCTATGCAGCCTCTCTTCCTCCATGGTAGAATGTGGTGGAGGATCAGAGAAGTGTAGACCAATGGACTGATCTAGGTGGAAAAAGGTCAACATCTTTAGCAGATGAGCAGCTCTGGTTTGAAAAATCAACTTTGAGGAAAAGACAAGAAAGTGGGGTGATGGACGAACAAGTTAGTTACTTACCTTCGGTAACACTCTTTCTGGTAGAGACACCATCTAACTGCAGATTCTTCACCTCTTAAATATCCTCCAGGTGACAGACTGGATCCGTAAACCTTTCAGCCGTACCTCTTCGCACTACTAGGTGGTGCCGTGCAGCTTCCCACTCACGCCGCTCCAGGAAAGGATGTGCAGGACCTATACAGGTGCCATTCCCACACGTTAACTTCAGTTGCTTTTGCGACTGTCCACGCCCCCCAGGCACAGAGCCCCAACAGCAAGTTCATCATGATCAGTGTGCCGATTCCTTGACTTGGCATCTTATTAAAGGATACAGTACATCTCACAGAACAGAGATGATTGGAGGGTCAGTGAGGAATCTGTGGTTAGATAGAGTCTCTACCAGAAAGAGCATTACTGAAGTTAAGTAACTTGTTCTTCTCATAGAGACATCTAACTGAAGATTTCTCACCTTATGAATGGATACCAACCCAGTACCTAATAGGTTGTGGGACTGTGGATGGATTGAAACCTAAAAGTCCTGTAAGACTAAGCAGGCAAAATGCCCCTCATGGCGAACCTGGCGGTCCAGGCAGTAATGCTTCATGAATGTATGGAGGGACACCCACGTAACTGCTTGACAAATGTCCAGGACAGAACAACAAGTTACTTACCTTTGGTAACACCTTATCTGGTAGAGACTATATCTAGCTGCAGATTCCTTACCATAGAATTATCATCAGGCATCAGACTGTATCCGGAAAATCTTTCTTGAGATGTACCCCAGCGTGCCAGTAGGTGGTGTCGTCCGCACCGGAGGTGGCATGCACAGTGTCTATAAAGGGAGACACCCCAGCACACAAACATCAGATACTTTTCGTTACGTTCCACGCCAGAAGCATGGAGCTATGAAGCACACTGACCACTGGTGAGGAAAATTAGGTCCCTGAAATGGGAAAGCCCTGTCCCTAGCAATCCGTTCGCAGAGCGGGGAGGATGGGTAGGTCGGTAAGGAATCTGCGGCTAAATAGAGTCTCTACCAGATGGACAAGTTACTTACCTCCGGTAATGCCTTAACTGGTAGATACATGATCTAGCTGCAGATTCCTTACTTTAGAACTTCCAGGTGTCAGGCTGGATCAGGAACATTTTTGATAGCAGTACCCCTGCACGCTGACAGGTGGCGTTGGTCGACTTCACGTGACGTCGTAGGCGTCGGGTTCGTCATTGTGACATCCGTGTCGTCTATATAGATGCCACCTCGGCGCGCTGACGTCACTACATTTCATGACTTTCAGCCAGGAAGTGAACTGACCATGGAGTGTTAGAAAAACAACTAGGGCCCTGACAATAAAAACTGATCTGCAGTGCGGGGAGGATTGGTGGGTCGGTAAGGAATCTGCAGCTAGATCATGTCTCTACCAGATAAGGCATTACCGAAGGTAAGTAACTTGTCCATCTGATAGAGACATCTAGCCGCAGATTCCTTACCTTAGAACAGATACCCATGAAATACCATCCCCGGACGAGGGACTGCAGAAAAGTATTAAACCAGAAAATCCTGTAGGACCGAACGTTCGAAGAGGTCTATCCTACAGACATGATTATCCAGGCAATAATGTTTGGCAAACATGTGCAGGGATGCCCATGTAGCCACTTGGTAGATGTTGAGGACTGGAACACCACGCTGGAGGGCTGTGGTGGCTGCCTTAGCTCTGGTGGGGTGAGCTCTAAGGCCTTCAGGAGGCTGTTTCTTTACCAAAGTGTAATAGATTTTTATGCAGGAGGTAACTGTAGAAAGAAGGATCTGCTTGTATGGTCCCCCCCCCCCCCACTTTTTGCCTGGTGTTATGCTGTTTCTGACTAGTCTGGCAGGGATCCTGCTAATCAGGACCCCAGTCTCTGTGCTTTCTCCCCTAAATTGGCTATGGTGAGTACGTAGGTACCCCCCAGATTGGTTACTGGTGTACCTTTATAAGTCCTGAGCATATGGTACCCAGGGCATAGGTACACCAAAGGTCTCCCATTGTTGTATTCCACTTTAGGGGTCCGTATATAGGTTTTCCTGAATCATGTCCTTATATAGGCACAATTCGCCTTGCCCTTATATAGGCATAGAATCCCTGTCCTTATTTAGGCATTAACCGTGCACTCCAAATACAGGCATGGTCAACGACATCCGTCCACCCTAACGTCACAACGAGTTCTTAGAAACCAGACCCTTAAGCTTCGGGAGTTCCCTAGCACAGGACTATTGATTTCTCCAAGAACTCATCTATTATGTATGAACCGTTATACCTTAAGGGTTCATTCCTGACGTCTTCCTCTGTCCGACTTCACGTCAATGCTAACATTCCTCGTCACCTACCAGGTATAAATATACCTTCCCTTGCCCAAGCAAGTTAGAGGAGACCTCGACTTCAGAGGAGCCCGTATCCCGGCCTGACGCACTGAGAAGGTGCTGTCATTCCTGCACGCAGACGAATCCAGCTTCCAGTGTTCTGACTCCCTTCGCGGGGTGTTAGAGTTTCAGATCCGGCAAGAGATTCCCACCTCTCTCATTCTCAAGGTATGGAGCTGACTAGATCCTAGAGGGACTCTTGGCATACTAGACTTAACATACTCTTAGTCTACCATACTAGAGAATACTCCACCTACTTCTACCTTTCCCTACACCTAGACTAGGTTAGGTACATTGGGGAAGAACTAGCTTAGAGACGCATCTTATGAGTACTGCATTCTTAGCTCATGTTATTTATGTACGTGAATATATGCTAAAAGATAATGCTAGCGAAGTATTATTTATTTCTACTGCTTACGCTGTACATTATTTATCTTGCATACTGTCTTGTGATCATAACAGCACATATCTCTTACACGAGAAACAAGACTGTTCAATAAAACCCTTTTATTGAAACGCCCGTCTTTCCTTTCTGTGTAACTCTGTAGAAACTAAGCATGCACGATTGAATGAGTGAAACTGTTATCTACTGTTTCCACGATTCTGAGACATGTTCCGCTTCTAAAGGGAAACAAAGTTGTCATGTTTTTCGGTTGCCAGAAACTACTCCCTTCTTGTTCTCAAGGAGTTTCTAGTGGCCTCTGAGCTAGCTGGCACAGGTAATTAAGTTTAATATAATCGATAGGGACATACCGACCTTAGTCCTATGTCAAACCTATAGGTTATATTATTCCAATGCGCAGAGCCTATTAGGGAAATAGGAACTACACTACATGGCGCCCAACGGTTTGGTAAGGCAGTAATTTAACGCTAGATACTGAGTAACTCATTCGTGCTTTTCTCAGAGACCCCTACTCACATACTCCATAAGACGTCTGGAGTGGGTAGGGTTAAATATCCGCCATAACTAAATAGGGAAGAACCCTATATATTAGTTGTTTGGTTTTTTCAACGTTGAAGGATACAGTGTTCCAAAATATTGTGCACCTTATCTTTGTTTCCTTGAAACTTGTTCTACATTTTTCAAAAAACGAAATGTCCATAAACGGGGACAATAACACCGGAAACGGTGGAGCTGCGGCTGACCCAGTCGTACCAGCTTTTAACATTACAGGTTTAAATGAACCTGAGGAGGGTGTTATAGACATCCATCCAAACTTAAGAAGAGCCATCACTCTAAAACTTATAAAACATGGCCTACCACCAAGAGGCGGTAGAGCAGTTTTCGTGATAGAGGCACACGAATCCTTTCAGACAGAGGTATTCTATTCATGGGTCATATTTCCTGAATCAAATTCAGTAACAAGACTGTTTCACTTCTACAAAGAAGCTGATCCACCAGAGGAATATATTCCTTTCGAGGATATTGAAATTCCACTAACATACCAGGAGTATCAGCTCTGGTTTAAAGGGGCCCTAAAACATCACAGAAACATTACCAGGCTCGGTCCACTAGGTAGACCAGGAGCAAAATGGCCGATCCTAGCCGGCTACACTCCTCATCCTGAACTCGATATAATGTCAGATGAGGAATTACTTACTCAACTTACAGAGTTAATAAAAATCTACAGACAAATTAGTCCAATATGTCATGCGGACTTTCACAGTCCAACCACCATTGACACTTCCAAATCAAACTCCTCAACAGGGGAATACACTAAAAATTACACCACAGACTCTATACGCAGTCATGGGAAAACTGCCCACAAAACGTGAGCAAATTCCATTCTGGATAGCTCAAAAAATTACTCAAATCGAAGCAGTATTCCCGAATACTAGCCCGTATGAGAAACAGAGAATCCTAACTATCAGTTTACCGATGTTGATCACACCACAACTGGAAGACTGCACCACTTGGGGCTCAGTCTTTGCTGCCATCTATACTAAAACACATGGTGTTCCGTCTATTGCGGTAATACCAGATGTCCTGAAACAAATTCAAAACGAATACGGGGCAGAGCCTGCTCTGAATTTAGGTATGAAATTACTGAAAAATTTCGACCAGGTCTCAACAATAATATTATCTAATATTAAAGGGGAGGCAGCAGCAGTGGCGATCCGCCAACGATTAAGGGAATTCGATGTTACAGAACATCAAACTGAGCTACCCAGAATAATAGAACAATCATATGCAGAATTAGGCAGAGACAGTTTGGGTGGAAGACCAGTGAAGCCAAAACTATCTGAAAGTCTTGAGAAGGACTCTATTAAACAAACTCCTACATCTTCTAAAAAGAAGTGGGAAACTAATAAAAATAATTCAGAGAAACGTTCTCAATCTCGAGGTAGGTCTCCTCAAAAGGAGCCCTCTGAAAGGAGGTATAACCTCAGGAATAGGGATAATTTGAAAAAGCCTGACGGGTATCAAGATACTGATACACGTTCCTCTCAGTACCTTTCAGATCTCAGTCACAGACATCGGAAAGAAGAGGACGGTCAGAACATAGAGAAGAACGCGTGAAATCGAAAGACGACAAACACGTTCCGAAAAATAAATCAAAACCTCAATTCTCGAAGAAGAAGGTAGCAGGTCTGAAGGTCAGACATGCCGAGGATACTGAGAACACACAACTCAAGAACGGAGAATGGGCTCAGACAATGCTGGACAGTGCAGCAGAAGTCACAATAGCTCGCCAGAACCTGGAAGGAACTTCTGGAGATAGTGGACTTGAATGAGTACATTACAGTTGAGACTGTAGACACCAGGGTTAGTACTCCACAAAAGTTATATGAAATAACACTCCGGATGGAGGGAGACATACCTAGACAGGTGAAAGCACTTTTTTGGGAAAAACTTTCAAGGGGCTATGACCAGTGTACCCTCTAAGGCGCGCGCATGCGCGTCCGCGCACCTTAGTGACCCCGAGCGCGCAGTGTCCCTAGTGAAGCGCGCACACATCCCGGGAGAGTGTTCGCGCCGCCCCTTTTAAAAGGCGAGCGGCGCGAAAAATTGTTTTTTCCTGATTTCGGGGATGAATTCCATAGCAAGTGGCTCTTGCTGCATTTGTTTCTGAATGGGAAGCGGCTGCAGGCTGTTTGTGGGCCTTTGTGAAAATATTTGTTATTTGCAGCACCGTCATGCGCTGCAATTAATATAAATATTTTCACAATGGCTCACTCACAATCAGCCCCCAGCCGCGCTCTAAGAAAAGACAGCATCAAGTTAAAAAGCACGACGTGTAAAGCACACGTCATGCTTTTGGGCTTGCTGCATTTCTACAAGACACACGCTGCAGTGATTTTGGGGTCAGAGAGGACTGCCCTGCCATTTAACAGCCCCGTCACCTATGTGTTTCTTATTACCTTGCTGGTCCTTCCACCCCCTATCTGCTGTCCCTCAGAGAGCCCCCTTGCACTTAGGTAAGAGCTGTCCTGTCTGCCCCCTGAAGCCCTCCTCCATCGACAGACAACATGTAACATTTCACTTCCCTCGGTGACGTCTGTGTACACACCAGCCCCTTGTGACAGTCATACCATCGTGACACACATACTTTCAGCGTCTGACAAACACTCACGCCCACCAAGGCACCTTCAAGGCAGTAGCACAAATTGTGATGACATATTAATCTTCCGTAAAAAAAAAAAGTAATTTCTTGCCCCAGTGGCACCGCTGGCATCAATGCAGTCCTGGTTCAGGGGGAATGCGTCCTGAGTGACGAGTTTGAGGCTGCAACTACCCTCAGTGTGCCTGTGCCCCAGCCCATGTGCAGAGAGAGGCTGCCCCCTCTCCCTCCTCTGAAGCCCAAAGCTGTGTGCTGCTCTGCGATGCCACCAGCCCCCCTTCTCTAGGACTGTATCACAACCAGTGACAGCCAGGCTCCCTGCCAACGATGCCACAAACCGCGGTGTGCCCAAGAGGACAACTGCCTCATCTTTGGTACAGAGAGGGCTGACAACATCTCCTTGACCAGAATAACGGTGGTGCCCAGGTGCCCTGTTCTGTCCAGAGCGTGCCCTTCCTGCAGCCGAGGGAAAAGGGTTTGGTGCCAAAGCCCCCTGTCCAGCTGAACGCTGCCTCTCCGACCAGGGATGACCTCTAAAGGCTGAACCCCCACTGTTAGACAGCTCCCCGAAGAGGGGATTGTTCGATTTGTGCATAGTCACACCTCTTGAAACTGCCTCGTAGCAGGGCAGGCGCTATATAAAATAATTCACATAAAAACAGACGTTTTATGGGAAAAGTAGAGGTTGATACATGCCAGGAGCAAGTGCCTGGAAGAGATGTGCATACTGTGCTAAAGTTACTATAAAGTATCCCCCGTCCCTGCCGGTGCCACCGATAACGATCATGAGATCCCGGTGTTGGGACGTGATTTTTCTGCCTTTAAATCAGTGGGGACACACTGTGTTTGAGGGGGCAGTCTAGCGGCTAGTGCCCACGGTGTGGCGCTTCAGTTGTTCCACTCCTACTGGCTTGCTTAGAAACTACCCTAACATTTTGTGAAGTTTCCCTCTAGTTGTTTTTAGTGGATTTATACCAGATAAACCAGGCGCTTGGCTCTCACTATTTCATCTTTCACAGCTGATTTTATTCATAGATACTGCCACGTTGTGGTTGCAATAAAAATAAATTTCGGTGTAATCAGCACCACAAAGCTTGAAGTGACAGTTTACAGTGCTAAAGCGAGACCCCCACTGGCACCGTTCTGCAAGGAGGTAAGAGAACTCCCGGAACCGTCATCTGGAAGTAAAAGAGAGATGTAGTTGAGGTACTGTGGGCCCCTCATGCCCCTGGGCTTAGGAGCTGTAGGAGAGTAGGATCTGCTTCTTATAGTTACCCCCACTTTTTGCTGATGTTTCACTGTTTTTCGACTTTAGTCTGGCTGGGGCCCTGCTATCCAGGACCCCAGCCTAGCTGCTTCCTCTCTAAAAATGATTGCATGTACTTTAAGTACACCACAGATTGGATTCTGGGGTACCCTTATAAGTCCCTAGTATATGGTATCCTATATACCCAGGGCATAGGTACCCCAGAGGCCTCTCAGGGGCTGCAGCATGTATTATGCCACCAAAGACGCATCTGTCCGGTTTGCAACTACGCAGCTCCTGAAGGACTCCGAAGACTTTGCAACACAGGAGGTGGGTTTCCAAGCTTCCCCGAGGCCGATCTGTGCTCTTAGCAAACCTGAGATCCAAAGCCCTCGTTGGGACCGTGCAACCCGAACCCCTGGACACCGTGCACATTTGCAGCAGCATATGCTTCTTGGCGATCCCTGTGGCTGTGCTTTGGGCTACTTGTAGTCCAGACCCCGAGCAGTGATTCCACCCAAGATTACTGGCCTACACTCCACGAGTGACCCGTGGGTTGGTATTTAGTGATTCCTCTCGAGGTCCCTTCGCGATCCCTTTTCCGTCGACTTGTGGGTCCCTGAGAAGGGTACTGTAACTTTTAGCGGGCTTACCTGGTTGCTCCAGACGTGACCTGACTCTCCATTGCTTGGGGAGTCACCAGGACCTTGCTGGTCCATCCCAAAGCTTTTTTTCTCTCACCGCGTGGGTTGCTGTTGCCAAGGCTTGTTGGTCTCCGATCCGGACACCGACCCCCCAGCACTCGACATCCTTCGTGGGACAGCTCACCTGCAGACTCTGGTCGTCGTGGCAGCGGAGTCAAGCTTCACCTCATCGCACCTGAAACACCCGACATTGGTGGGCATTGGTCTACCATGCACCTGGTCACCCTGAAGTAACCCAGACTCTGTCCCTTCTGCTTTCAGGTTCTTCACATCTCAGATCCAGGCTTGGATCGCACCGGACACTTTTCCTTTCCACGGCAGCAGCACTTTGCAGCAACTCGCCATTGAAAACAGCGACGATTCCCGACACTATTTGGCACCTATGCACCCGGCTTCCCTGGGTGAGGTAACACGAGTACTCCGGTGCTCGCATGGGTGCTGGCCTTAGAACCTTCTAAGTCTAAAAGGGTTTGCTCCAAGTCCTCCCGAAGTGTCCCTAATCTTTAAAATTCCAACCGCGACTTTCCTATAGGATTGTACGGAGCTCGAGGCTGTGTTCTCACACTGAACGCTTCCCCCGTGGGTCCCCTGTGTCACTACCTTGGGTGGTTCCTTGGGGTGCCAGTGATTCTACGTGCTCTAGGCACTGTGTCTAGTCAAGTCGTGGTTCTTATACCACTTTCTTAATATATGGTTTGGTCTCCCCCTGGGGTCCATTGTATATTGTGCTATTTACTTACGTTCTAGTGTGTTGATATTGTGTATCTTGCTCTCTAATCTCATAAAGAGGTTAGCAGAGAGTGTTTAGTAATAAATACATATATTTTATATGTACCTTGTGTGGTTCTCCTTTCATTTGGTCATTCAAGAGGTTATAATCTGGTAAACCAAGCTGCTTTACACTCCTTCAAGACTTAGCCTGAAGGCTGCTCTCCATAGCTACCACTAGGATAGCTTTCAATAAAGGTTGTCTTAAACTTAATCATCAATAAGGGTTGTTTGGATTGGTGCAAGGTGCCCACTATAACTAGTGGACAGCATATAACAGGCCAACTTCTCACAGGAGCCACTAACTTTAAACCTTTCCCTAGCCAGGACTTTCCAGGTCTCGCCTATAGACAGCCTTTAGCTGTTGTCGAAGACGTATTGTGGACACAGGGGTAGCCAAAAAGCAAACTAACCCCCCAATTCGATTGGTACCTCAAATGCCATCAGGAGAGTGAAGCTAGTAAGGCCTGTCCTCCCTAGAAGAGGTCCTTTCATCCCTCCTTATATCTATTAATCTCGCCACCCTTTAAGCCTTTCATCCAGCGTCCATTTTACCCGTCTCTTCATGCTCCCATCCATCTGTCTTTTCATCTAATCCATCCATCCTTCCTTTACCATTCCATCCATCCATCTATCCATCCATCTATCCATCCATCCATCTATCCATCCATCTATCCATCCACCCAACCATCCACCACCCAACCATCCACCACCCACCCATCCACCACCCATCCATCAATCCATCCATCATTTCACCCACCTTTTATCAATCACCCATGCTTTCAGCCTTCCATCAGGTTTCAATTCATCTATCTAAACATTTATCCTTCAATTCACTCTTACGTGCACCCACCCATGCAATTATAACTTTACTCTTCCATCTCTCAAACCTTTCACCTTTGCATCCATCCTTTTATTGACCTCTCCTTGTCGCGGTTTCTTCCTTCTTTTCATTTTTCCTATATTTCATTCTTCCTTTCTGCCCTCCCTTTCTCTTTCCCTCTATTTTCCTCATTCTTTCTCCTTCTGCTATGGTTTCTACCCCGCATTTAGAAAAGAAATGCAGCAAGTTTTTATATAGTGCGAACTCAACCCAAAAGTATTGGAGCGCTTCACATGATTTATTATTATTATTTTGTTTTTGTATGCATGGGGAGATTAATTGAATTGCCCAGAATCACAGGATGTTAAGCTGACCCGAGACTCAAAACCCATCGCCTAAGTCGACAGCTCGAGCATTAAGCCACAACCTCTACCACAAGAGCGGAAGCATTTTCAATATTATATACAACTTGATGCAAAAAACAACCATTGACAAAGCCAATAGTCCTGGCTTCTTGTAAGTGTAATGTTACATGTATTATATATCTGGATGCAATAACAGAAGCAGCAAAATATCAGTAGGGTGGCACACTATGTGATGCACATATTTTTAGCTTAATTGCTTTTAAGCCACACCCTTAATTGAATTGGTTACACCCCTTTGAGAGACCCCGTAGTTTTTTCATCCCACTCAAAGCCCTGGTCTACACGCGCGGTCAGGTTCTTGGCGCACATAGCCTTGGCTGCAGCGCACAGAGACCTTACTCTGCCGCACACAGAGGAAAATAATTAGAGGGAACATTGGCTATGACATACTTCTAGCAGAAAAAGACTGGCCACCACAATTTGTCAGGGAGTGCCCACATGGCGAGGACATTATTATGCCTGCCTTCTCTAACCATATTCCAATTCATCTAAAGTATACTTATGCCAGGAAATGGGCAGTTGCCCAGGCCCCAGCATTATACAAAAATCATGTAGGATGGGATGAGGATTCACCTCACCATAAAATACATCTAAAAAATAAACCTACCGCACAGAGGCAGTACCCAATAAAGCAAGAAGCTAAAAAACAGGTCAGGGAGATCTTAGATCAACTTGAATACCAAGGGGTGATTGAAACATGCACCTCGTCAATGAACAATCCTTTGTTTCCTGTCTCCAAACCAGACAATACCTATCGTCTAGTTTTGGATTACAGACACTTAAATACTTGTTCTAAAACATTTGCAGTGCAAAATGCACATAGTACAGCATTAATGAATAACATTGTGCGTAAAAAATACAAAACCACATTGGATATCTCAAATGGTTTCTTTTGTTAAAACATAGCACCTGGAAGCAGGTACTTAACAGCTTTCTCAATAATGGGGACCCAGCGTCAATTTTGTCGACTCCCACAAGGGTTCAAGAACAGCCCGGGGTTATTCTCAGCGAGAGTAACGGAGTTACTACAAATTTATGATAATGAGGCATTGTCATACGGCGATGACATCTATCTGACAGACGATGACCTGGACAAACACTTGAACAGGGTGAGCACCATTATACTGGGCTTCGCCTCTGAGGGCTACAAATTCAACTTCAATAAGTCCAGAATTGCTCATCTCAATGCCCTGTTTCTAGGATATGAGCTTTCAAGTGAAGGCAAGAGCTTGGCAGCTAACTTTTTAGAAAGGTGTGCGCTGCTCCAACCTCCAAAGACGCTGAAAAATTTACAATCCATCCTGGGTTTCCTAAATTTTGGAAGAACTTACATTCTAAATTACGTAGAAAGGGTTAAACCTCTCTACGCACTAATCAAACCTGATTTTTCAATCAAAAACTGGACACAAGAACACACAGAAATCTTGCGTTCACTCCAAGCTAACATGTTAGCAACAAATCACTTACAAACACGCGTAAGTCAACGCAACTTAGTGATCCGAATAATTTCGGGTCAATGCGGATTCACCTACTTAACATTTAATGAGGGTGAAAAAGTACCAATTGCATACAAATCACACTTGTATACACAAGCAGAAATGCGCTTCACTTCAACAGAAAAATTCTGACAGCAGTTCAAACCGCTGTAGCAAAAGAAAGAGCTCTAGCCCAAGGGAAACGCATTATTGTCGTAACCCCTGTACCGGCCTTAGAGGCGGTAACAAAAGCAAGCATTCCAAATGCTAAAGCATTACATCCTAGATGGATACAATGGGTTAATTCTCTTGCTGCAACAGATGTTGAATATGTTTTTGATCTTGATCTAAAAACACAAGCGTTCCTGCAATATGAACATGAATGTCCTCTGCCTACTGAGATTCTGCCTCTCGATCAGTATGAATTCATAATTTACACTGACGGATCCGCACAACCCGCAACAGGGAGTAAGCAAGCTTACAGTGCAGCGTGTGCAATCGTTAAAGGTTGCATGCGCGATGGCAAATTCAGACCTATGGTCACAAAAACCCAGTCTCTAGGAGATTGCACAGCTCAGCGAGCTGAACTACAAGCATTCAAACTGGCACTTGAAAGTACAGATCGAGAATTCCCCACACTAATAGTGTGCGATTCTTTCTACTGTGTGCAGTCGTATAATGAATATATACAAACTTGGCTTGAAAACGGGTTCAAAGATGCAAAAGTTGGCACAATAAAGCATAAAACGCTTTGGGAACAAGTAGTTCAGTTAAAAAGCGAACTACCAAAGGCTCATGTGATCCATACACGGAGTCATCAACGTGATGGCGTTCACGTTGCAGGGAATTCATTGGCTGACGAAGCCGCAAAGGGGGCTGTTCAGACGGCTTCCGTAGCTGCGATCACTCGTTCAAAAACTAAAATAGACAGTGAGATAATGTTGGCTGTCAATGCTATGAGCAAAGGCAGTGTTGCAGCGTTACCAAAAAAGTTTCCACTCAAGTACTCTTATGTAATTGATGCGAACAACGTTCCTTTTGCTCGAATCCCTGGAGTGGGGATAGAGTAATTCCAAACAAGGAACGCAGATTAGGACTAATCCTAGCAGCACACGAAAGGATAGCCTCTGCCCATGCAGGCATTTCCGCAACAGTATCTTTACTGACACAAAGATATTAGTGGCCAGGCATTAGGAAGCAGACCAAGAACTATGTTCTGGAATGTGAAATTTGCCAACAGATGAAAGTCTCCACAGTGAAACGTCCTGCGCAGACACCCCTGTTAATTTCAGACAAACCATTAGCTTGTGTTTACCTGGACCACAGCGGTCCCTTGCAAAGGGACGGTAACTATAAATATATCATGGTCGCAGTGGATTCATGCTCTAGGTTCCTATTGATATGGCCTCAGCGCTCGGCTGACGCTCGAACTGTTATAAAAGATTTGCGAGTCTTTATCGGCACATTCGCAATAGGCATGCTACATTCTGACCAGGGCCCTGCGTTTAGCTCTCAGGCTTACAAAGACGCCATGGCCAGTCTGGGCGTTGCATTGCGGTACTCCTCTCCGTTTCATCCTGAGGGAAATTCTGTTGTGGAAAGGAAAAGCCGGGACATAAAGCAGTCTATAACAGCTAGGGTATTAGGTTCGGGTGATGGGTGGGTCAAACATCTATATGGGGTCCAACGATCATTAAACAATTTGCCAAGAAGTACTCTAGGGGGGGTCACTCCATATGAGGTCCTATTTGGGACAAGAATGTGGGTGCCAGATCTGGAATGCAGAGGCACAGTAGTGGAAAACAAACCCTTTGATATCAAAGATCGTTTGGCTGTTTTACAGGACTTAAATGAACTAAGAACGAAACAAAGCAACGTATTCCTGCAGCCAACCACCACTGGGGAAAAACCGGCGGTCCCAGCAAGGCCTGTCTGGATTCCAAAAGTTGGGGATCTAGTCAGAGAGAAAATTGCGGACAAGAAGGAATTTGGACCTTCTTACAGACAACCAGTACCTGTCCTAGCCATACACGGAACAAGAACAGTACTTCTGAAGCCCCTTGCTGGAAGAAAGGAGAAAAGATTTGTGTCCATCGACCTCATCAAACCACAGTATGTGGCCAATACTAAATAGTAGGCCTCGTGGACTCCGACCTAGTAGCAGACACACTCCTCTCGCTACTATCCAAGAGGTTCAGACTGAAAGACTGATAACCATCGAGACTTCAGCAGTAACAGATGAAGGACTGAGCAACAATGCTATGGAACTCATCCCTCTTGAAACACAAGTAACAGTTCGTCCAAATACACCGGTCTACACCAATGTAACAAGTGATCAACTGGTTCCAGCGATTTCAACAAATCCTGATGCAATTCCAACAATTGACATTACTGCTTCTGGCTACTTTATTAACTTTGATACGTTTTCTGAGGATCCGAGTGAGCCCGAGACGTCGCCAGCATCAAAAACTTTTAAACAGCAAGTACAAGACTTTTTGCATTTTTTTTAAAAAAGACTTATCTAGTTTCACCATGGATTGAACTTTGGGTTATTTCTGGAATATTTTTCTTCCTGCTTTGGCTAGCTTTGGTTATGACTATGAGCGTGCTTATAAATGGGAGATACATCCATTTGGACATTGAAAGAAAAGAAGTGAACTTACTTTTGAAACCTCACAAATCATCCCATTGTGAAACAAGAGACTTGTCTGCAGTGAACATCACAGCCGTTCCTATACAGGATGGTATAGTGTTGGACAAAACAGATTTTGATATTTTTGGCCCGACGGAACATTTGAACATTCTACATTTATTTAAGATCTCACTAAGTGATTTTGTTTCATCCAGTACCTTTTCTGATGATTGGGACTTTGAAACCGTAAATAATATGATGTTTGACCTAGAAAAATCTGCTGCATTTTCTAATAATTAATATTTAGAGGGTTCATCAGACTATGAACAGCTGTATTGCTATAACCACTATGGTCATCATTTTTTGCATAAATCTGCAACACCTAGAAATGTGTTTATGTTTAACCAATGGGAGCATTGTCCTACACCACCAAAAGGTAGTTCAAAAACATTTGCTAAAAAGTTTCCATATTTTTCAGGATACAATACATCTGATCCAGAAACATTTTACTATAGAAATGTAAACAAAACAGGACTGAAAATTATGTTAACAAATACAAAACAGATTTACTCTGCAGCATTTATTGCCCAACTGTCTAGACAGGGTTTCGACTTATGGAAAGACACAACAGACACAAAATCTGTCTGGGGTACTAAAGATTGGCAAGTGCAGGGGATAGAAGCTTTATTTAGAGCCTGTATCGTCCCTCAACAAATAATGTTTTTGAATGACACGGTCCAACAAACGTCTTGCCTTGGGTTAGCCAAGATTAAAGACATGAAAATCCTTCTGTACCAACACCTGCAAGTGATAACAATACACAGGCAGCGGTTACAGTTGACACCATAATACAACTCAACAGAACAAATCCTGATTGGAGAAAATGGTTGATCTGGCCCACAGACACAAACAACTGTCAAGAGAGATTCCTGAATAAAACACAGGGGTTTACTATTCATAGGCCAGACCCACGATACGTCCAAAGACAGCATCCGGGGGTAGTAACAACATACAGTGTAGGAAAATTATGCCTCGATTGGCTGCAAAAATCTACACTTAAGGATGTGAAACAACACTTATCTTTACTTAAAGAAGACGCAGACCTTAGGGAATTCTTGCTTGGACCAAGAAAACCGCGTCAAAAACGTTTCATATATGCCGGCATTTATGCTGCTTATAATGAAGCATGGAAGGTGTCACAGATGGAGGCCGCAGAACGAATACGTGAACTTGATCGTATTAACTTAGAGAAAACTCTCTCTGTGGTCGACAATGGGTTAACAACTTTGTCCTCCAGAATTTATTCATTGGACAGTATTGTATCCTCTGCTATCGACATACTGGAACAAGATTTAGCCATGTTACAGCAAGGCCAGTCTCAGTTACGTTCTATTATGTTATTAAGCTGGACGCTGCAATCTTTGCATGCGGGCTATGTGCCTTGGCGTTTATCAACACAACGGCTCTGTTTGCAGAATACAATCTAACTGATAAACAGATCGAACTGGCACAAAGGTGAGCAAAGTATACAGTACTGAGCATTGAAAGACTTGAGAAATTACCATTCACAGTGGCAGAAAAACCAGCTACAGAATGGCTTATTCACGGCAAAATTAGTCTACCTGTGACTACTTTCCAGTTTCAGTATTGCCTTAAACAGATGCAAGCAGGCAAATATGAAAGGTTGGGTAAAGAATACATTAAGACATCCTGTAATTTACCTTACACCTATAGATGTTGGAGTGGGGATCGTGAAGTGTTTCTAAGCGGTACACACTGTGAAAGTGCACTAAGCGGTTCACTGATTTGTCAGGACATTTCTTTACACGGGGCTTGTAATGGTTCTGTGGCAGTCTTGTCCTGCCACCAGCAGGGTACACCAGCTGCTGTGATTAATCCAACGTTTGGACAACTTTCTAATGGGAGTTACCTCATGTTGAATGATCAGAGTTTCTGCGGCATGTTGCCAGGCATCCCATATCTAGTAACGGTCAACTCCAGGGTCACTTGCTATATGCAAGTATTGTTTGCCCCAATAGACACAGTCAGGGAGTCGCCTCTATGGCCTTCGTTGAATGTCTCTTTTATACGATTTGATACTTTAAGCAGAATGAAAGCCATGCTTATACAACAATCAGTGCCTTTGACCTCGGCCAAAGAAACCTATGATCTACAAGTTGCAAGGACTTCGGCTGAGATACAAGCTTTAATTCGTACAAACTGCCCTATACATTTTGTAGAAATGATAGGACGTATCTTTAACATGTCAGATACAAGCGGAATTGTACATGTATTTAAGACCATCTGTTACGGACTATTAGCACCTTTCCAGGCTGTCCTCGGAATCATTCCAAACTTCGCACATTCGGTGTTTGGTGGTGTGCCGTTAATTCTAGCACTTGTTGCAGGAATTCTGTTTCTATTCCGCCTACTACGCTATGGCAAGCCTCTTTGCCAACATCACTCCGAGCGATGTGGAGAGAGCCCTCGAACGGAAATGCCGTGAGCGAATAGTACAGCTTTTGGGCATGCCTCGTCTAAGGGAACTTAATACAACGTGGTTCCTGTCATTCAGACCAATCTGGCAAGATTGCATCTTACCTGTTCTACGCTGCCTGTTTTGCGGTGAAGAATGCGTGCTAGACATCTGTCTAACACTCCCATCAGTCATGCCAACGGATATCGATACTCTGCTGGACCCGATAACGGCCCATGCTGTGTGTTGTCCCCAGAGGCTTCCAATCCTGATGGCGGCATTCATTGAGATCTCACAGTCGCTTCCGGCTGCTGCTGAGGTACGAGATGGATCAACGGGCACACAGGTAACAACGGACGCAAACATTGCATCTTCTGCTGAAGGCGATGTTTCTCATCTCTGTGCGATTAACCTTCTGAACGAGGTGTTCCAAATGTCGCCAACTTCGGTGGATGATATTTTGGCTACGGAAATAGATGATCTAATGTATACGCCAGACCCATACACTGACTTTGATTCGGCTCACAGTGTACCAGGGCAACAATGAAATTTGGCCTTCATATTTTCAAACTTGGAACTTTTCCCAGAATTGAACTTTTTTCTTTTACAATTTTTTAAAATGACATGGCAAATGAACAATCTGCTTACAGTAGAACTAGTCTTATAAAACGGACTTCTTTGAATACTTCCAGGGACACATTGTCACCGTACTTGTCTACCATTTCATTTACTTCCATGATATGCAAATCGCTTTGATTGTAAGAACTTATCGACCATTTCATCATATGTATATATTACTGTTTCATTCACGTTGCATTCCACTTCTGTTATATGCTTAGAATGAAAACAATGCTTTAAATGTACAGTACCTATGGCATTTCAACAGTTTTAAGCTTCTTTTAAAAATGCTTTTAGAAATGTTTTTATTAATATGTGGTACTCAATTTTATGTTTAGCATTTAAATGTTTAGCATTTAGTGTTATCGTTCAATCGAAGATGGAGTGGGTGTTGTATTCCACTTTAGGGGTCCGTATATAGGTTTTCCTGAATCATGTCCTTATATAGGCACAATTCGCCTTGCCCGTATATAGGCATAGAATCCCTGTCCTTATTTAGGCATTAACCGTGCACTCCAAATACAGGCATGGTCACCGACATCCGTCCACCATAACGTCACAACGAGTTCTTAGAAACCAGACCCTTAAGCTTCGGGAGTTCCCCTAGCACAGGACTATTGATTTCTCCAAGAACTCATCTATTATGTATGAACCGTTATACCTTAAGGGTTCATTCCTGACGTCTTCCTCTGTCCGACTTCACGTCAATGCTAACATTCCTCGTCACCTACCAGGTATAAATATACCTTCCCTTGCCCAAGCAAGTTAGAGAAGACCTCGACTTCAGAGGAGCCCGTATCCCGGCCTGACGCACTGAGAAGACGCTGTCATTCCTGCACGCAGACGAATCCAGCTTCCAGTGTTCTGACTCCCTTCGCGGGGTGTTAGAGTTTCAGATCCGGCAAGAGATTCCCACCTCTCTCATTCTCAAGGTATGGAGCTGACTAGATCCTAGAGGGACTCTTGGCATACTAGACTTAACATACTCTTAGTCTACCATACTAGAGAATACTCCACCTACTTCTACCTTTCCCTACACCTAGACTAGGTTAGGTACATTGGGGAAGAACTAGCTTAGAGACGCATCTTATGAGTACTCGCATTCTTAGCTCATGTTATTTATGTACGTGAATATATGCTAAAAGATAATGCTAGCGCAGTATTATTTATTTCTACTGCTTACGCTGTACATTATTTATCTTGCATACTGTCTTGTGATCATAACAGCACATATCTCTTACACGAGAAACAAGACTGTTCAATAAAACCCTTTTTATTGAAACGCCCGTCTTTCCTTTCTGTGTAACTCTGTAGAAACTAAGCATGCACGATTGAATGAGTGAAACTTATCTATTGTTTCCACGATTCTGAGACATGTTCCGCTTCTAAAGGGAAACAAAGTTGTCATGTTTTTTGGTTGCCAGAAACTACTCCCTTCTTGTTCTCAAGGAGTTTCTAGTGGCCTCTGAGCTAGCTGGCACAGGTAATTAAGTTTAATATAATCGATAGGGACATACCGACCTTAGTCCTATGTCAAACCTATAGGTTATATTATTCCAATGCGCAGAGCCTATTAGGGAAATAGGAACTACACTACACCATGGGCTAAAGCATGCATTATGCCACCCATGAGAGACCACTCAAATTGTGACTCCAGGCCTGCCAGTGCAGCCTGTGTAAGCTGGTGCTAGCACCACTTATGACAGATATAGGTTTCCCTATGTCTGAGGTCACTACACTTAAAACCTATCAGTCATCCCTAAGCCAGGCCTATCAATCCTGAAGGCAGGGTGCTCGGTTCTAAGTGCGGGGGAGCCCTGCATGAGCAGGACACCCCTACAACCTTCGGAGTCCATTCTCCCGGGTTGTACGTGCATCAGCCATTACGACATACAGAGTGGCCATGCGTCATTACGCCTTGAGCATCTCTAAACTGGCTGTAACGAACCCTGTCGTAAAGCTCCTCCGGGAGGCCCTCAGTGCTTCCGGTACCAGTCTTCCAGAACCGACAGCAAGCTAGGGCTGCTGCCGCCCAGAGACATGTTTCTGCTCACCTGCTGCTGAGCCAAGCTCTCAAGCAGAACAATAGATATCCTGTCACAGGGAGATGTGACCACTTTCCAGACAGGGTTTTGTGTATTGGGGCAGGGTGGGGGCGCTTGCCAGCGCCACTGAGACTGCTTGAAGGGCACATTTGGTGCCCTCCTTGCATACTCCAGTTCAAACCAGTTCAGGGAGACGTTGGCTTCCGCTCTGGCGTGAAACTGGACAAAGGGCATGGGAGTATCCTCCCACCTGTCCGGCCCCTCATCTGGGAGGGACCCCTGAATCATCCCAACCCTTTCTTTAGGGTACTTAAGGGCCTAACTGTGGGTGGCTCCCTAGATTCGTCATGGGACAAGATTCAGATCAAGACACCACTTCATCTTCGACTGTCTGGGCACTCTGGACTTCGCTGGACTCTGCTCTGGGCACCGAGACTGCAACTGGGAAGACTCCTGCTGCTCCTGGTCTTGTCGTCCTGCTCGTCTGCTGCAATGTACGTGCCTGTGCTCCATACAAGATCCTTCCAAGGCCTGTGGATATCCAAGACATCTGAAGAAATCTCCCTTGAAGTGACGGCACCCGCAAACGAACCCTTGCAATACTCCTAGAATGATGTATTTCTGAATATGTGACACCATTCTTCAAAATAGGTAATTTGAGCAATGAGATAGAACATTTAGACTGTATACAGGCCCAACATTAGTTAAGTTAATTTATCACTCATCCCAACCAGTGTTTTATATGCAAATTAGGGTATTTGTATTTCACATTTTTCTTGATTTCTCTCTTCTCTTCTCGTTCACAATTGCACATGAGCACTTTCTTTTCACGTTTCTCCTGACAACCTTCTACTGTCAATAATGACTTATTGAATATGACATATTGATATAGATTATATAATACAAAGATTTTTTTTCTATCAAAAATGTTGTCTTTGGTCCCTCTCTCTGTGTTTTTACTCCGTGTACAGTATAACGAATAGTTTCTTACCTGTCGGTGTAGTTTTGCAGCTTGAAGACTTTCTGGATTCACTATGCTGTGCATTATTCCGCCATCTCGTGGTTGGGTCCGGATTCGTAGTCTTTCTTTCTTTCTTTTTTTTTGTTGTTGGCCCAGGTGGGCGGCGACGCCCCACCATTTGGTGTCCTCGGTGACGTCGTCGCGCTTCCTGCGGAAGCTCCCACCTTTGGTCGCCATCTTCGGATTCTTTTTCTTTTCCTGTTATTGTTTTGTCGTCTATGTCTTTCTCTTTTATCCTTTTATTTTTCTTTTGATCCCTCTAAACTCTGTATGTAGTCTAGTTTTACCCTTAACCTCCTAGGTTATCTTCCTGGCGGAGCCGGGTGGGATCGCTAGTGAATCCAGAAAGTCTTCAAGCTGCAAAACTACACCGACAGGTAAGAAACTATTCGTTTTGCAGCGTGAATCTTTCTGGATTCACTATGCTGTGCATAGACCTTTGTAGCGGTTTTGTTATTGCGGTGGTTGGGTGGAAGATGAGCATTGGTTGCTGAAAATGTGCTGTAAGACCTTCTGTCCTACTTGTGCC
Source organism: Calotriton arnoldi (assembly GCA_963921515.1). Lineage (NCBI taxonomy): Eukaryota > Metazoa > Chordata > Amphibia > Caudata > Salamandridae > Calotriton > Calotriton arnoldi. The sequence goes on along the minus strand of CAWUFW010001733.1, from coordinate 18,478 downwards.
TCTTTGTTCATCTGGATATCCACACAGTAGTGTTTGGTGAACGTGTGCACGGAAGACCATGTTGCCGCTTGGCAAATGTCTTGTATAGGTGTGTTCGCTAGGAACTCAACCGTTGCTCCCTTCTTCCTTGTTGAGTGAGCCTGGGCGGCTCCCTGTAATTTTTGTCCTGCCTGCTTGTGGCAGAGTTGTATTGCCTGTGCAATCCATCGTGCTATGGTATTTTTTGTTACTGGTCGTCCCAAGAAACTGCTTGCGAAGGAAACGAAGAGTTGTTTTGTTTTCCTGCATTCCTTCGTCCTTTCTATGTAGTGCATCACTGCCCTTCTGGCGTCCAGCGTGTGTAGCGCCTTTTCTGTGGGCGTTGATGGTTTCTGGAAGAAACTTGGTATCTGTATTGTCTGGTTAATATGGAACCGCGACACCACCTTTGGCAGGAAGTGTGGGTCCGTTCTCATGACAATTCTGTCCTTGTGTATTTGCAAGTAGGGCTCTTGTAGTGTAAGAGCCTGCAGTTCACTGACCCTTCGCAGTGACGTGATAGCCACCAAGAATGCCGTCTTTAGTGTGAGCATGTGCAGTGTGATCTTGTGTATGGGCTCAAATGGTGATTTCATCAACTGTGTTAGCACAGTGTTGAGGTTCCAGCTTGGGGCTGGCATCCTTTTGGGGGGCTATTCTTTTAGCTCCCTCCAGGAATCTTTTGACCACCTGGGAGGTGAAGAAACTTTTCCCCGCTTCTCCCTGGTGTAGGCCACTATGGCTGCTAAGTGAACCCTTAGTGACGAGTAGCTTAGCCCGCTGTGTAGTAGGTGCGTTAAGTATTGAAGTACCGTTGATTCTTTTGTGACCTTTCGTTGCAGTCCCTCTTTAATGCACCATTGCGAGAACCTTTTCCACTTTGCAATGTAGCATTTTCTTGTAGTGGGTCTCCTCGCTTCTCTGAGTACTGCCATGGTGCTTGGTGGTAGCTTGAGGTGTGCGAATTCTAGGTCCTCAGGAGCCATGCTGCTAGGCTGAGGCTCTCTGGTTCTGGGTGGAGCACTTTTCCGTCTTGCATTGTCAGGAGGTCTTTCCTTCTGCTGAACCTGTGCGCTGGTTCCTGCGCCATTTCCATTATTTGTGAGAACCATGATTGTCTGGCCCACTGAGGTGCCACCAGTATGAGTGTCATGCTGCTGCTCCTGCATTTGCGGAGTACCTTGTGTAACAGTGGTATCGGGGAAAAGCGTATGCAAATTCGTTCGACCAACTTATCCATAGCGCATTCCCTAGGGACCTTTGGTCCGGTTGTCTGGATGCGTAATGTTGGCATTTTGCATTCTGGAGTGTTGCAAACAGGTCTATCCGTGGTGTACCCCACTTTTGGAACAGCCGCTGCACCTCCTGTTGGTTGAGCTCCCATTCGTGGGATGCCGACGTCTGCCTGCTTAGTCGGTCTGCTTCTACATTGTCTATTCCTGGAAGGTGTATTGCCAGTAGGTCTATCCTTAGAGGGATGGCCCATCTCCAAATCTCTTGTGCCAGGCTTGATAGCGGTGCTGACTGTGTTCCACCTTGTTTGTTGATGTAGAACATGGTGGTTGTGTTGTCTGTTTGTATCAGCACTCTCTGTCCGTAAAGCTGCTTCTGAAAGGCTTTTAAGGCTAGGAACACAGTTTTTAGTTCTAGGTAGTTGATGTGTTTCACTGCATCTTGTTGTGACCACAGCCCCCTGACGCAGAGTCTGTCCATGTGCGCGCCCCAGCCCTGCTGTGAGGCGTCTGTTGTGATGGTCACTGTTGGACTTGGCTGTGTGAATGGCTTCCCCTGTAATATGTTCTCTTCCTTCCACCACGCTATTTCTTGCTGCACTGCGTGTGTGACAACCACTAGATCTTCCCAACTCCCTGTCGCTTGTGACTACTGCTGCTGTATCCATTCTTGGAACGGTCTCATGTGCAGCCTGATATGTGGGACTAGGTGGATGCATGATGCCATCATCCCCATTAGTCTGCTCACCGTCCTCACTGTCAGAACTTGCCCCTTGCGGTAATGACGTGTTTCCCTCAGGAGCGCTATAGTTCTCTTGTCGCTGGGGAACACCTTGGACTGTGTGCTGTTGATTTGTGCCCCTAAGAATATTTTGATCTGCTGAGGTTTTGTTGACGATTTCTCCCAATGTATTGAGAAACCTAGTCTGGACAGTGTTTGTATGACTTGTTTGATGTGATCCTTGCAGTGTCTGTATGATCCTGCTTTCACAAGCCAGTCGTCGAGGTAGGGGTATACATGTATGCCCTTTCTCCGTAGGTGCGCTGCCGCTGCTGCAAGGCATTTTGTGAACACCCTTGGTGCGGACTTGAGCCCGAAGGCTAGCACTGTGAACTGGTAGTGATTGTGGCCTATCACGAATCTTAGTAGACGTTTGTGTTTGTGGTTGACGGGTATGTGCAGATATGCGTCTTTCATGTCTATGGTCGCCATGTAATCCCCTTTTGGATTTGGGGTATTACTTCCTGAAGTGACGTCATTTTGAATTTTTGAGTTTTTACGAACTTGTTGAGGAATCTGAGGTCCAGTATTGGCCTTAGTGTTTCGTCTACCTTTGGCACTAGGAAGTACGTTGAGTAGACTCCCTTGTTCCTTTCGTTGATTGGAACTGGTTCTATTGCTCTTTTTGTAGCAGCTCCTCTGCTTCTAGACATAGGAGGGCGAGCTCCCTTGCGGGAATTGCCCGGTGTCTTGGTTTTTGCCCGGGGGTGTTTTTGGAGTTCTATGCAGTACCCGTGCTGTATGATGTTCAGTATCCACTTGTCCGTGGTAATCTCCCTCCATTGTGTGAGGAAGTTTCCTATTCTGCCCCCCACCGGGGTTGTATGCTCGGTGGTTATTTGTTTGCTGTGTGTGTTTCTTATTTTGTCCTTCTGTTGACTTCTCCTCTCCCTTGGTGTTAATAGGGGAGGGTTTGGTTTGTTTGTGGAGTCACTTTGAGGTGGGCTGCTGACCCCCTCTTCGGGACTGTCCCCGTCCGTACCCGCGTCCTCGAAAGGACCGTCCTCTGGGTTGATACTGCCAATTTTGCTGCTGTTGTCCCTGTTGGCTTTGGCCCTGGTTGTTCCCCTGGTATCCTTGTTGGGGAGATTGGTGGGAAGTGGCGGGCGCATTGCCCCCTCTACCATTGGGCCGTCTTGAGGGGGTTCCTCTTCTCATCCCCCTGAATTGCAGTGCTCCCATGGACCTCGCAGTTTCATTGTCTTTTTTGAGCTGCGTTAACTTCTCGTCCACTGGGGCTCCAAACAGTTTCTGGCCGTCGAATGGCGTGTTCAGGATGTTGCTTTGTACCTCAGGTTTGAAACCTGAGATCCTGAGCCATGCGTGTCTCCTTTCAGTCACCCCTATCATCATCTGCCTGTCGGAGTTCTCTGCTGCGTCCAAGGCTGATTTTAGGCAAGTGTTTGCGATAGCCTTGCCCTCTTCAACTAGGTGAGGGCGTTGGAGTTGGCGATGCGCCAGTGTATGGCTGCGTTCCTCTCCACCTTTCGTCCTGTGAGGTCCATTCGTTTGCTCTCCTTGTCTGGAGGTGGACCTGTGTTAGTGGGCACATTTGCCCTTTTCCTGGCCGTTGCAGTGATAATGGAGTCTGCTGGCACTGACCCTTGTATGTACGCAGGGTCTTTAGAGGAGTGCTTGTACTTCTTTTCGCTCCTTGGTGTAACAGCCTTGCAGACTGCTGGTTCTTTGAAGGCCTCACTTCCCTGGTCCAGGACGCTAGGGAGCATGGGTAGGAACTGGGACCTTGTTTGTTGAGGAAGTAGGGTTTCCAAAAGGAAACATGCCTTTGTCTTCTCCTCTTGCATTTTGACGCCATACGTTGCTGCAGCCCTTTGGACGACCACATTGTAGGCTCCAATGTCGTCTGGCGGCGAAGGCCTCGAGGGATAAGAGTCTACCCCTTCTTCTGGTGATTCTGCGTCGAGGTCTTGCCAGTCTAGGTCTTGTTCTTCCGAGGGCGCCGAGTCCCGGTAAGACTGGAACTCTTCTTCGCCTTCGGCTTCAAAGTAGTAGTCCTCTTCGCCCTGTTCGTCGAGCGGTTCGGGGGTTTTAGGGGGCTCAATGTCTTCGTTGTCGCCCTCCCCGAGTGTTTCGCGTGATGGCTTCGACGGAATGGCGTATTGCTTCATTTTTTCGTCGAAGTCTTTTTTCCGTTGCAGGATGCTCGCCATCTCTGCTTCGAGCCTTCTCTTCTTCTTCTCCATCTCGTGGACCCTTTCGGCGTCGATGGCTGAAGCGCCCCACTTCGCGGTCTCGGACGTCGAGGATGACGCCGGGCCTTCCTTTCTGGGCGTCAAGGCTTCCTTTTCGGAGGTTACCTTCGACGTCCTTGGTTTTTCGGAGGCTTTTGCCGATTGGGAGTCCTTCACGAAGGATCCGCTCGGTTGTTTGTCCTTGGTTGCTGTTGCTTTCGTCGAGTGTTTCGGCGGCAACGCTCCCTTCGAGGACTTGGCTTCACTTCTGAGAGTGTCGCTCGGGGCCTTAGCTTCACTCTTTCGAGCGTCGCTTGGGTGCTTCGGGGTCGACGTCTCCCTTACCTCCTTCGAAGTTTTCTTGTGGACCTCGACGACTGAGCAGTCCTCCGGTCCCTCTGCGATGTTGTCTTCCTCTCCACTCGAGAGGCCCAGGTCTCGGAGCGATGGAGGTGCTCCCTGGCCCTGCATGTTGTGGTTCGCCCTTCTTTGCCTCTCTCTCACCCAGACGGTTTTCGGGGTGAACGCCGAACACGCGTTGCAGTCTTCGCTGATGTGGTCAAGCGGCAAGCAGAGGTTGCAGACTGGGTGCTGGTCCTTCTGGGCGTACCTGTGGTGACAGTTTTGGCAAAACTTAAACGGTGTCTTGTCCATACCCGCGCTCAGGGGGCCCCCTGTGAGCGCATTCTCTGTAGGCGTCGAGATTTTGGTCGTGGACCTTCTACCTCGTCGTCCTTCTCGTCGCCTCCTGTACTCGTGTCCTCGTCCGGTGTCTTCAGGAAACGATCTTTTGGTGATTATTTCAAATTTTCGAGATTCTTCGTCCAACTTTCTGGAACTTCTCGTCGACAATCCAGACCCCACGGCGAAAAAAGAATCTGAAGATGGCGACCAAAGGTGGGAGCTTCCGCAGGAGCGCGACGGCGTCACCGAGGACACCAAATGGTGGGCGTCGCCGCCCACCTGGGCCAACAACAAAAAAAAAAAAAAAAGAAAGAAAGAAAAGACTACGAATCCGGACCCAACCACGAGATGGCGGAATAATGCACAGCATAGTGAATCCAGAAAGATTCACGCTGCAAAACGTGCTGAATGAACGTTTAGAATGAATCCTTCTCATTTCTGTTCACCGTTATGTTGGTATAATAATAAGATACGTCGGTACCATATACTAAGCAAGCCTCCTACAACATTTGCCTAAGTTGTCCAGTCTCTTGGATTACCGATCTGGGGGTGCGGTTGGAAATGCGCCAGAATTTACTCGGGAAGTGGAGGCTTGGATCACCAAGCTCTCTGGTGTAGGATGATCCGTAAGGAACTTGGGGTCCCCTGGAGCGGAGTGATGGCGGCGGGCTATTGTCTTGTTCACAGGAGCCCCTGTGTTGGGGTGGGACCAGGTCCCAAGCAGGACATCAGTAAGTGCTTCATTAAATGGGAGAAGCTGTACTGAAGAGGATACTCTCGGCTGAAGAACTTCCGTCAAGACGTTAGTCTTGATAGCCACCGAGGGCAAGTTAAGGTCCAGGACCTTAGCTCCCCCATTCAGCACCATTGTGAATGAAGCTTCCTTCTTCGTAGCCATGTTAGGGGGAGAAAGCATGCCAGAATATGGAGAAATATCCAGTCCACTGGCATCCGCCAAGTGCTCACACCAGTCCATGTTGGCATCATATGCCTGGTATTCTTCAGAATCCAGCAACCCCTCCCATTCCTCCCCAAATCCTAGCCCACAAGAATAGGTCTCAGGCTCTGGCCTGGAAGGCATGGCTCCCGTCGGAGCCAGAGTTGGCATTGTTCAACGCCCATCTAGCTCTGTGGCGGAGTTGGGGATCAGAATGGGGATGGCATCTCCGGAGGCACTGAGTGTGTCCGTCTTGGGACCGGCGCCAGGGAAGGTTGACATAGCAAGACCGGCACCGATCTGAATCAATATGTGGATCCCTGGGGCAAGACTGGCACAGGAGTCAGAGCCGCAGGCGTGGATCCAATAGGGGCCCCTCTCAAACCCGTGGGGCCCTAAGGCATGCCGATGGGAGCGGGCAGCACAAATAGGAGGCACATGGCCTCATAAAGCTCGTGGAGCTGAGCGGGGGTCACTTCAGAAACTCGGGGAGGCGCGGAGTTTGCCCAGGCGCTGGCTCAACCCCAGAGCCAGGCCTTGAGTTATGCTCCCTGGTCCCATCGGCCAACGGACGAGCTCCACTTCTTGTGGCGGGACTTACCCGAACCAGACTGAGTGCAATAAGCTTTTCGGATTCAGCCACTGCTCCTGTTGCCTTCCACTTGACAAGGATCTGGATCGACCCCCGTCGAGCCACCAGGAGCTTGAGGGATGGCTCCCTCAAGGCCTTCGGGTGCATGGCGCGGCAATCGGAGCAGGCCTTTGGGCCATGGTCGCGCTCAAGGCACCACAGACATTCCTGCCACATCAGGAGGAAAAAACCTCAAAAGACTAAGGGGTAGCTCTTCCTGGATCTGCGCTGACTGGCATGTAAAGAAAAGAACTGACGTCAGTGCGCTGGGTTGGGGCCTAATATAGGTGCCACGCACGTCACTTTCAGGGCAGACGGCACCACGCAGAGCCAAACAATGCCACCTGCTGGCTATATGAAGCTGGCTTTTGTATAGTATACCAAAAAAAGGTATACTGTGCAAGAAATCCAGGTATCGCTTATAAGTGTACAGAGGCTTGCTCTAGCAATCCCAAGGTGCTCTACTAGGGGGTAGCGTGGTCGAGCAGCCTTAGGCTTATCAAAGAGAAGTGTTAGACATCTGCAATACAAACACAGTCAATAAATGATGCACATGACTCCAGAAGGAGATCCACACCGATTTATAAAAATAACACGTATCTTTATATAACTTTAGGCACCACGATCATCAAAATCAGGAAACTAAGTTTTGAGTAGAACAACTTAATTGAACAAGTTAATTACCTTTATTAATGCCTTATCTGGTAAAGACAGGATCTAGCCGCAGATTCCTTACCAGAGAATTCTCCCCTGTTGCCAGATTCGAACTGTAAACATTTTTCAGCAGTACCTCTGCGCGTCGGTAGAGGGCGTCGAGCAACTCCGCAGTGACGTCGACCATCGGATGTGACGTCGACAGAGCCCATATATAGCCCCACACGACGAGCTGACCTCGGCTTCTTCGGTGACTACATTCCGCACCAAAAAAACAGAGCCTCTTCAGAAACTGGCAATGGAAACAGCGTGCCAATATAGAGGTATATCTCTCTCTTTCTGTCAATACAGACGAATCTGTAAGTAGGAGTGTCCCGATATCAAGCAGGATACTGTAGGCAGGAATAAATCAGTTCGCAGACAAGGGAGGATGGGAGGGTTAGTAAGCAATCTGCGGCTAGATCCTGTCTCTACTAGATAAGGCGTTACCCAAGGTAAGTAACTTGTTCATCTGATAAAGACATCTAGCCGCAGGTTCCTTACCTTTGAATTAGATACCAAAGCAAAATCATCCCTGGAGGAGGGCCTGCGCACTGATTACATTAGAATCCCTGAGTATAACTAGCCGGTGTCTAGCTGGAGCATAAGAAGACAGAAGAGATCGGCCGCTCTAAGGCAGAAAGGCTAGCAAGAAATTGCTCTGTAGCCCACAAACTGTGGTAGGAACCACATTTAACGAAAGCATAAGATAGAAAAAACATGACTGTACTGCTGGCCGAGGAAGAGAAATGTGTCCGAAGACAATATTTCACCTCAACCTAAAAACAAGTGCACTGGCACGACCGAACCTGAAACAGGGTCGGCTGCGAGGAAGGGAACCCAGGACAGAAGGCAATGCTATGGAGCCATAGCTCCTAGCCATAGGAAAACATTATCATAGCCAAACTGTTTCGTAGAAACAGAAAGAAGGGAAATCAGAACACATGCACAAGGGAGAGCATGGAGCAATATCCGAACAAGGAGGCTGCAAGGACAGCAAAGCACAACAGCTGTCTAGATGAAGAAACTACTAGAGACAGAGGTAGCACCTCTGGAAGCACCCATAGGAAACTCATCTGGGGAAGAAAAAAGAGGTCACTGGTAATTGTAAGAGAAGGAAGGATACATATAATAATATGTGTGTGTGTGTATATATATATAAATTCACTTAAAAAACCATAGGTTTCAGGCACGTTATAGTTAGAAATTAGCATTTAAAAAACCTTTGAAATTCACTGAAAAAACCATAGGTTTCAGACACGTTATAGTTAGAAATTAGCATTTAAAAAACCTTTGAAATTCACTGAAAAAACCATGGGTTTTAGGCACGTTATAGTTAGAAATTAGCATTTAAAAAACCTTAGAAATTCACTGAAAAAACCATAGGTTTTAGGGACAGTTATAGTTAGTTGGACATTTCACTCGTACAAAACCATAGAAATTCCCCCGTTATAGTTAGTTCAGCTAACTATAACTCGCGCCCGCAATGCACTGCTGATGACGTCACATATTACATCACTCATGACATGGTCAGTGACATCACTGATGACATCTCAAATGACATCACTGATGACATCATCCATGTGATAATTTGATGCATCTTCTCACACCTAATATAACCTTTGATACACCCACTCTAAATTACAGACTGCCATTCTCAAAACCATAGACACTCCAACACCAATAACTACATACCCACTCCCTAGTTTGTGGAAAAGCAATCTGCTTTACATTTTGGAAGAGAGAGCAGGTTTCCTGCTCTCTCTTCCAAAATCCAAAGCAAGTTTGCTATGGCAGGACGGGAGCTGCAAGGCTCCCGTCCTGCCATAGCAAACAGCAGTGTCCCGGGGGTGGGCACCCCGGGACACTGCAGGAGCCGGCCCTGGGGGATGGCGGTCCCCAGCGCCATCACAGGCTCCAGGTTTTTTACTGCCCCCGGGACCTGGCCCACCCGGGGGCTTCAATTAAACGAAGCGCGGGAGCCCGCGCTTCGTTTTTTCTTTTTAGTTTCGCGCATTTTGCCGATTAAAAAAAAAAAAAATGCTTTTTTGGGCCCTGGGCAGGCCTAGGGGGTCAGGGTGTTTCTACCCTGCCCCCTTTTCTTGTTTTGCGCCTTAGTTTTTCTGTTTTCTTGTGACTCGGTTCTACCGAGTCACAAGATGGCTGCCAACACTTCCTGGTTTGGAGTGTTGACAGCCAATTAGCATAAAGCTCGTGATCGGGAGGGTGCGCGGATCCACCGCGGCCATAGATATCGAAACTTTTATTTTTTGAATTACTCAGGAACTACTGAACGGACTTACACCATTTAAATAAAAAAAAAGGGCGCTTTCTGAACCAAACACTACCTTTTTGCCAAATTTGGTGTAATTCCGTTCAGCAGTTTTGGCTGTAACCGTGTCTAAAGTTTCCTATGGGAAATTGATTTTTTGACCTCTATTTTTTGATTTTCTCCGCAACTACTGAACGGATTTACTCCATTTACTCTATGGGAATTAACATGGAGAAAACACGTTTTGGGACCCCCATTTTTTCTCGGCCCCCGCTTGCCGAATCACCCCGAAACTGTCAAGACAGGAGCTGACCGGAGCGGGCTACGAGTTTTGACAATTTCGCGAGGATTCGTCAACCGGCGCCAAAGCTATTGAGAAAACAAAAAACGAGTTTCCTATGGAAACTAGGTCCTAACTATAACTATATACTGGCGACCGCCAGTAGATAATATATATATATATGGCGGAGGTGCGGGCATTCCTGAAATAAACCCGTTTTGCACTAATTTTGGGTCTGCTTTCTCGTCTTTGGAGAGGTTTCTGTTGGCGTGGAGCGTTGTGGATATATATATATATATACACTAACACACACACACACACACACACACACACACACACATATATACAGATGAGCAAGGAACAAATTATGACACAATGTCAGAGAAAATAAGAGTACTACGACGAAATGAGCCATGCAACTAGAAGAGAAAAGCGAAAGTGTGAGAAGCATCAGACCCAGAAAGAAAAGAACGTCAGCTGACACAGGAAAACAAGGCCAACTGACTGGTGCAGCTGCAACAGACCCAGAGGGTTTTCTCGTGAAGGAAGACTGCAAGTTGAAAAACCTCGCTAGAGAGAATTCATTACCTGCATTCGTGTTCATGAAATGCTAACACCGAGAATATTAGAATAGGAATGCCTCCGAAACATCCGATTGCAAGGAAGTCAGACAGAGGAGGACCTGGCATGGGTATTAGAGAGGGTACATCATCGGACAAGAAGAAGGCATCTAGGAAGCAGAAGTGCAAATAATAGCACGCAGAACATACAAGAATACAAGTATGGAGTCTAGGAAAGAGTGTCCCTAGAGAGACGAGGAACAGAAAAAAGTGCAGGAAGTATAAATCTATCGGAAGAAAAATCCTGCAGCATACCACATATGGAGATCGCAAAAAGCCTTCAATATACCACCGTATAGGAAGAAAAAACTACTCCACAGCTTCCAAAAGGAAGTGAAGACACAACAAAAGGAAGGAACTCTCAAGAAGAGAGAGTATGAAATCAAAGGAGGACTGATATAACTGACCCTAAATGAGCTAGACACATAAGTACGTTCCGTGTAGGAAAAAGAGAAAACCATGAAGAAAAGACCGGTCGAAAAGAGGAACCAAGTTCCTGACAAACCACTCTAAGAGAAACAGGGAACCAAGGGTCAAAGACCTCGCCAAAAGAGTTAAATAACAGCCACCACACAGAACAAGGAGTATATGGTGAGGGCTGAAGAATAAGGAGATAGGCAGGTAGAGGCCATGGGCAACAGCTAACCTCGAAGAGCAGTGTGGTAACAAGAAGGTACATGGTAGGCCCCCAAGGAGAAAAGACAGACATCGGTCTTCAAAGATGAAGCACCCCAAATAGACCAAGGGCAGCGTTACAAGAGAGCAGGCCCTTGAAATGGTGGACTCACAGGGGGAGTCGGAGCTGCTGTCACAATCTGAAAACACACCAGCAGAAAAAGGGAGGAAAAAACGTCGACCCATGTTCATTTGTCAAGTGATGTATGTATATATATATATATATATGTGTCACAAAAAGGTATCCCCCTGCGAGGACGCACTTGAAATAAGAGGCGAACCCTGCACCTTGAAGCAGCGTTTCTTATTTATTAAAACCGGACATCACAGGGTTTGTAAATTAATTCGCCCAACGCGTTTCGGAGCTCCTGCTCCTTGCTCACGGGCTCTCGGCGATGACAGCTGGCAGAAAACAGTTGGAAAGCGAGTCATTGCTTTTTTGCAGTTTTTAAAGTCCTCAAGTGGAACACGCCCTCTGGTGGGTTAATTAGTAAAATTAGTATTCTGGAACTCGTAGTCTTTCCAATGTAATGTACTCCTTCAGTGGATTCCGCCGACTGTACATCAATTTGGCACATTTCATCTCTCCAGTGAGGTCAAACTCTGGACTCCGGATTGCTTTGATTCCTCTTATGACCTGCAATGCGCTAAACCAGACAGTCTGTGCGCCGCAGCCCACATTCTTTGAGTGGGAGTGCAATCCTCTCGGCCGGGACTGGCCGAATTAAACATCACAAAAAGGTATCCCCCTGCGAGGACGCACTTGAAATAAGAGGCGAACCCTGCACCTTGAAGCAGCGTTTCTTATTTATTAAAACCGGACATCACAGGGTTTGTAAAATAAGAAACGCTGCTTCAAGGTGCAGGGTTCGCCTCTTATTTCAAGTGCGTCCTCGCAGGGGGATACCTTTTTGTGATATATATATATATATATATTTACTGTATATAAATATACTTACTGTATATAAATATAGCACTGTATTACATTTGATGAGTATAAAGTTCCTTTTTTAAATTTTTTTAAAGGAAGGCATCCCATCGTTATATCAAGTCAAGTGATACTTTATTTCGGCCTCACAAGACCATAAAAGCCCAAATAACACATTTAAAAATCCATCGGAATATCAACAGCAGCCCGCTAAAGCAGTGCAAGACGCACTGATAGGACACAAGATACCACAGGGAGGGGACTATACTGAGTGCCCAAAAACTCTGGTAGGAAAAGGAGTGTGTGTCAGGAAATACTAATTAACACCATAATAAAGCGGAAGGAAAACTCCATGGAATGAAGGGAGCTTTGACGAGAGATACACCTCAATAGGGCGCAAGGTGAAAAGACGCATGCACAATCGTTGTACTGTTACAACAGAAAATACTCTATAAGGGAAACTAAATAACCCTTAGTATACCCAGAAACGCCTAGAAGGCATACAGAAGATGTTCCACGAGCACAAAGCAATTTACCTTCACCATAATTACTTACATGAATCCTGGAAAGAAGAAAAACGCCTATATCATCAGGGACTGAAACTTGCTCAGGGCCACAAAACAAAAAAAAGCCCAGAGAGCGGGAACTACAATCTGTCTTTGACGGTTCGGAAGAAAAAATAACTCCTGCCGAAGGCAGGAACACCTCACTGGGTGCCACACGAAAGTGGAATGGTTAAAATTAAACAGAAGCCTACCAATGGCTCAATGGAAAGAAAGAAAAGCGTCCTCCGACTAACTAAGTCAGTGGAGAACTAGAAAAACAAGTCCTCTGGGAAGGCGGATGCACAGAGTAAATAGAATTAAGAGGCTGCACCGCCCAACTGTCCTGAAACCGCTGTAATATAGAGTCGGCATAGACGCAAAACAGATGGGTCAAAGGGCATGTCAATCAAGGTGGCTTGAACAGCCTCCGAAAACCACGAGGTGCGCAAGCAGGCAAGCCGACTTAGTGCCACTGAAGAAGCCATAGCCCGACCTACGGAGTATCCATACCACATCGCAGTGGCGTCACTAGGGTTGGTGTCACCCAGTGCGGAAATCCCTACATAAATCAGGAGGATTCCTCCTGATTTATGTAGCGATTTAAAGCAGAGGCTCACGGTGACTCATGGTGTCACCCCCTTGTGAGCCTCTGCTTTAAATTGCTACATAAATCAGGAGGATTCCTCCTGATTTATGTAGCGAGCTCACGGTGACTCATGGTGTCACCCCCTCGTGAGCCTCTGCTTTAAATCGCTACATAAATCAGGAGGATTCCTCCTGATTTATGTAGCGATTTAAAGCAGAGGCTCACGGTGTCACCCCATTTGAAGGTGTCACCCGGTGCGGTCCGCACCCCCCTAGTGACGCCGCTGCCACATCGAATGATTAATTTAGCTGCTTGTAGCCCATTCCGTATTAACCGGGCAAGATCGTTCGGTTCTCATCCAGAAGGGAGGTCAGAAGACATGCCAATGAATCCCACAATGTATGGGAGAAGCGTCAGAGAACAGAAAATGTATGTAGGGATCGCAGAGCAGAACTGGTAAAGGAGAAAATGAGCCTGCCACATGTGTCTAGGCTTCTGGACCTTCTGCCTGGGACAGTAGGAAGAGAGTTGAGATTTTGGGCGGCCGAAGCAGCCGGTACCACAAAACTGTGATGAGTAGGATGCCATAGAAGACAGGTCGGATCACCGGGGGCCAGACAGTGTCTGTAAGAAATAGAGCAATCCACATGGGACCCCATATCAGGTTTAGCCCAAGCCCCCAACCAAATGTCAAACAGAGCTTCACTATAAGGAAGAACCGGCCATGATGGAGGACGCCAAGTAAGGGATCAGTCGTTATTTCCACAGAAGGAAGTGGCAAATACAAAACCACAGAAACTCGCCTGAGCATGTCAGCCAGAGAGGAGCTCGCCTTTTTAACAAGGCCAGGAGGGGAAAAAAGGCCTGAGACTGGAGAAGACTCAAAATCACTAGCTTCACCCAACTCAGTGAGCCAGCTGTCCTCAGAGGAGGTTGGGCAGTGTCAGAGATGGGATGGGGAAACTCCAATTCCTCTCCTTCAACTGCAAAATCGTGTTCCTCAGAAGGGAAACAGGAGGGGGTTCTACAGAGAGCTGAGGAAATGTGTCTGAGAAAGACAGCTGCACGGGCGGCACATCCGACGCCAAAATTGCAATGTCTCGACGTTTGAAAGGGGAAGTGGTGTTATGGTGTCGAGAGTCGCCGACATCGCCGTCGTCAGAGTCGGTTGATCGGACCCAGGCGCCGAAGGTGGTAACCCCGAATGGCTGTGTACTGGCATCGAAACGGATTTGAAATCCGAAGGCCGAACTGAGGCCAAGGGTGAACCTGCTGGCCTGGACATAAGTCACGGCTCCTCGCATCTCCTTGGGGCCCAAGGGTGCTCCAGGGGAAGGTGAAGACCCAAAGATAGTATGAAGAGAATTGTAATATTCTCGTATCTGGGTCAGAGTCGCTCCAGCTCCAGAGAAGGCAGGGAGGCGCGGGGTAGACTCATGCACAGTCTCTTAAACCGAAGATCGGGGGGACTTGGACCGCCTGCGTCATGACTTACCATGGGATGTCGATGGAGAGTGACATCAATGGGAATGGCTCCTAGAGCGGTGCTGCGGGTGGTCCGTGGAGCGTGAAGGGGACTGAGGTCGCCGGGAATACTTGGAAGACTGCGACACCCGCTCTGCTAGGAGCTTCATTTCATGTTCCTTCAGAGCCTTCAGGTGAAGTTGCCGACAGGAGTCACACTCTGAGTCATGGTGCTCCCCCAAGCCACCACATACAAATAAGAGTGAGGGTCTTTGAAGGCCCATGCCTTGGAATGCTAATTCACAGGTCGTCCTGTGGGAGGGGGTGTAAACACCCTCTGCCCGAGTAGGCTTTGTTCCTGACACCCTGAGAGCAAAGGCCCTCACCCCTGGGGGTCAGAAACTCGTCAGTGGTAGCAGGCTGGCTAGGACCAAACAGTCAGCATACTAGTAGTTGATAGCGTTTCAGGGGGTACCTTGAAGGTGCTCTCTGGGTGCACGTATTAATAAATCGATCACTGGAATCAACGTGGGTTTATTAATATGAGATGTTGGATACCAAACATCCCTAGTTTCAGTGAAGCCATCATGTAGCTGGTGAACTAGTTTTTGTCCAGTGTCCAGCACATGTACTTAAAGTACAAGTTACTTACCTTCGGTAACGATGTATCTGGTAGAGACGATTCTAGCCGCAGATTCCTTAACGTAGAATTATCCCCAGGCGTGAGACTGGATCCGGAAAATTTTGCCACACCATCCCTGCGCGCCGGGGGGGGGGGGGGGGGGCGTGGCACCACACGACTCCGCCCTGACTATGTCCGTGGACGTGACGTCAGCGAGGTCACATAAGTCCCACCCCGGCGCGCTGACGTCAGTTTTCCTCGGAGAACTTTTCCGCGCCACAACGCGCAGCCATCACAAACAAAAACTGGGAAAGCATGGGAACAGTGTGCGAAAAGCAGTGAAACAGAAAGGGAAGAAGCGAATGGTGAAGGACAGCACCATGAGGGACAGTGCCAGGCACTGTGTCACTGAAAGGCATGGAAGAGAAAGAGCAGAGTACCGCCTCTGAGAAGCAACCCTGCAAAGCCAAAGCGATATCCACCCTGGAGACAGAAAAAACAGGTGAAAAATGCCATAACAGACGACAGAAAGTCTGCAACCACAAGCTATAACAGTGAAGGGCAACAAGCCGGAACAGATGAGAAACGACAAATGACCCCAAGACAACACCACCAAGGAGTGTTGCATCCCCTGTAAAGAGGCAAGGGCTGAGGCACAGCCAAGAGACCCTAACCCAGAGGACTGCAGAGGAGTCAGAAACCCCAAGCAATGAGAAAGGGAGAAGAGCATGAGTAGACCCCACACTGCAATAACCAGGGTGGAGGGACGCAGAAAGACATGTAAACCCACCGTCAAAGTACCAGAAAGGAAGGGGTGGAACAAGAAACAGAACGAAGCATCCCGCCAGGGAGGAAGTGAAAGAGGAGACTCGCAGAAGACAAGCCACCCTGAGGGAGGCGATTGCAGAAGACCAAACTGAAGGTCCTCGCAGAACGGGGAGGAAGGGCGGGCCGTGAAGGAATCTGCGGCTAGAATCGTCTCCACCAGATACATCGTTAACGAAGGTAAGTAACTTGTACATCTGATAGAGACTACTAGCCGCAGATTCCTTAACGTAGAATAGATACCCTAGCCATACCCAGAGGGGAGGAGGGTCTGCGAGAGAATCTCACCAGCTTGGAAGAACACAGGACCCCAACAGGGGATGTGTCATGGGGACAGGAAGGACGGCCCAGCCCCCACCAAGCAGCGGAAGAACAAGAAGGGAAGGCCAGGATACCACAAGCCTACCCGAGGGGCCAAGGGTGTCCGCCAGAGAACCCGGAGGGACAGGCGGCACCAAGAGAGTATCAAAGAAGAAAAGAACCACCCGCGAATCCAAGGAGAAGAAGTGGAAACGGGGGCAGAGCCCGCCTCAGGAGCAGGAGCGGCCCCACAGCCGAGAAGCGCAGACGTGAGAAGGAAGACACAGTCACGCAAGCCCCAGCAGAGCGACGGACAGGAGCACACGGGTACACGCCAAGGCCCACAAGGGTGGACCATAACGTCCAGGCGTGCGCAGCCGGCAGCTGGTACAGACCATGAAGAAGTGCCCAGAACAAGCCGAGCACAAGACCAGGACCGAGGCAAGGGAGTCCCCCGCACAAGCCCCAAAGAAGGACCGTCCCAGTGGCACAACCTGGCCCACGAAGAGAAGTGGGAAACATGTAGCACAGACCTAAAGCCGTCAACCAGAACACAGGAGAACACTAGGAATATCCTGGCCCCCCTGGAACACAAGGTAGAGGACCAGGCCGAACGCCGGATAATAAGGCGGAAACACCAAGACACGACGCTGTAGACGGCATGACAAAAGTCGGTCTGGCGATCCAGAGGCTGAGGAGGGAAGGCAAAACGCACAGAGGCAGACATCCCGCGGGAACAAGGGCAAACGTACGCCAGGCAAGCCCTGCAGAAGAAGGGTCGAAACACCAGCGGATACTGAGCAGGACGGACCTGGAGCAGCGGAAGCCGCGCGAAGGCTGAGGAAAAAAGACCGCACCAAGCGGAATACAGTGACGCCAGGAAACACGAGGAACCCAAGAAGGGATCCACGCCCGCCCAGCTTAGGACAGGGCTATACAATAGCCAACAAGTACCCCACCTAGGGTATGACACACCCAAAACAAAACAGGGGAACACCTCTTAGGGAAAAACCCGCAGCAGAGGTCAAGAACAGAAAGACCTGTGGGTATCACCACAGACGGCTTACCAATCAGCCAAAAAGGGGACACAGATGGTCCAACCTGAGGACCCATACGGCTTCACTAACCGCCAAAAAACACACACCGCAAAGCGAAAAGGCCGTACCCGCAGCCAAAAGGACAGAGGGGCCAACTGAAGGACCCGAAAGGCAGTCCCAGCCCCACACAGCACACAGAGGGGCCAACCGAAACACTAGGCCCAAGGAGAAAGGCGGGACAAACGCCTCCCAGAAGACACTGAGGACCGACATCCCGAAGGTTACGGAGGGGGAGGAGGACGGAGTCCCGCAAGGAGTCGCTGAATAACAGAGTCCGCGTGGGTATTAAAAAGAATCCCATCAAAGGGCAGGTCAACAAGACGCTCGCGAATATTCTCGGGAAAGACGCTATCCCGCAACCACTCATGGCGGCGGAGGGCCACAGAACCCGCCATAGCGCGGGCGAGAGAATCAGAGACATCCAAGGCCGAACGGAGAATAAATGCAGCTAACTCCCGACCATCCAGCACATGGTGCCGCAGATCAGCGCGGACACCTTTGTGGGAGGTGCGAGACAAAAGGGACTCCGCGGAATCCCATAGGTCAGAGGTAGCCCTGGCCAACACACAAAGGGTGTTGAGCGCGCGCAGAGCAGCACTAGTGGAAGCGAAAATGTTACGCCCCCAGGAGTCCAACCACCGGGCCTCCCGTGACGGAGGGAGCAACACCGAAGGCAAGGAGGGGAAAGCAGTCTGCAGGACAGGGCCCTGGGCAGAGTGGTGGGAGAAAAGGCAGACCGGATCGTGCGGGGCAGGACGGTGGCGGTGGAGGAGCGGCTGAGGCACTGGATCCCCCGTAGCAGGATGCCCCCAGGCCCCCAGAAGAGAGTTGTGGAGCGAAGCTTCAAACGGAAGAAGAGGATCCCCTCCACCAGAGCCCTGGTGGAGAACCTCCAACAAGTGATCCGTCGGGAGCGGAGCGACCGGTTTGCCCATCTGCAA
This sequence comes from Calotriton arnoldi, assembly GCA_963921515.1. Taxonomy (NCBI): domain Eukaryota; kingdom Metazoa; phylum Chordata; class Amphibia; order Caudata; family Salamandridae; genus Calotriton; species Calotriton arnoldi. The sequence continues at coordinate 155 of CAWUFW010001733.1, read as the reverse complement.
AATGCCAGTGGCCGTGGAGATGGCCCGGACAAAGGCTACACTCGCCTCCGTAGGGCGACGTGGGGGAGAGCAACTCTTCCGTAGGCGAAGGCTGCAAACTAAGCCGCCCGTCCCCATGCCAGGCCTGAGGAAGAAACGGCCAGCCCCTGTAGTGT